>OX637319.1:0-1384431 GCA_951799385.1 Hyppa rectilinea
TCCTGCCAAAAAAAAGAAAAAAAAAAAAAAAAAAAAAAAAAAAAAAAAAAAAAAAAAACCTAACCTAACCTAAACCTGAGCGACCTAAACCTGCGCGACCTAAACCTGAGCGACCTAAACCTGAGCGACCTAAACCTGAGCGACCTAAACCTGAGCGACCTAAACCTGAGCGACCTAAACCTGAGCGACCTAAACCTGAGCGACCTAAACCTGAGCGAACGAAAACAAAAAACGGCCACGACAAAAAAACGGCCACAACAAAAAACGGGTACAACAAAAAACGGCCAAAACAAAAAACGGCCACCACAAAAAAACGGCCACCACAAAAAAAACAGCCACCACAAAAAACGACCACCACAAAAAACGGCCACCAAAAAAAACGGCCACCACAAAAAAGGGCCACCACAAAAAACGGCCACAACAAAAAACAGCCATCACAGAAAAGTAGCCACCACAAAAAACGGTCATGTCACCTCCGTCATCTGATCTCCGTCACATGACCGAACGTCACCAGAGCCAACATCGTCGACGGTCACCTTTGCGAGTTAGTACATTTCACATACCGGTTTCCTTATGATATCTGCCTACACCGTTTTGAGAGCAGTGGTGAAAAAAATGTATACAAAGGTATATCGGTTGGCGCAGTGGTTGAGCGATTGACTGGTGCGCACTATGTCGCGGGTTCGATTCCCGCACGGAACAAATATTTGTACGACCTGCAAGTATTTGTTACGAGTCTGGGTGTTTTTCTATCTATGTATGTATTTACAAAAAAAAATGTATATAAGTAGTATATCAGCCATCTCGTTACCATAACACAAGCATTAGGTTGCTTAGCTTGGGACGATATGGCGCTGTGTGAAATGTCTAAGGATATTATTATTATTATTATATCTGCTATGGAACCTACGACCTACAACTCTTTAACTGGTGGCCGTTACCACTGCTCTCGTGTATATCACTGACCGAAACTAAAAGTTGATCTATAATTAATACACGAACAGAATCTCAGTAACAAAATCTTCGCAAGTTATAAAAGTAAATTTCTCTCGATTAATACAAAATAGACAAATCACTAGCCAGTGTTGATGTGGGTGAACTTAGCAGAGCAGTTCCCAGCAGAGCGCAAAAAAACAAGAGTTCTATTCGCATGCGGAAGAGTTCTAGAGTTCCTGATACTTAGAAAAAATAGTTCTGGCGTTTTTGCCTGAAAAAAAGTCGAATGAAATTATGCTCTGCTAACTTCCGTTAGCAGATCATTTTTTCCAAAATTAAAATTAAAAAACTGTTTTAGATGCACAATGGTGAGTTCTATAGTTCCTTATACTTTTCCGAAAGAGCTGCCGAGCTAACCCAATAAAAAAATAAAACATAAATATTTACCTGTTTCTAGAAAATGTCAATCATTTTGATAAAACAGGCATAAATAAGGTAATTTGCGTATTTTCGTAGATTTTTCGGGCCATAATTAGTATACAAGAACCCAGTAACATAAAAAAATTAAAAATAAAGCAAACGTCTCATAGAAGTATGATCAGAGCATGGTTGAAAAGCAAGATTTGTAGAAATCGAGATGTTATTGAGTGTTTTAGTAAAAAATATCAAAAAAAAATATTGAATGGCACTGAGGATCTAGAACTCCTCGTTTCCTGTTGCACCTGTACCAGGACTATCTGAAAACATGTAATTGGATCCCAGAACTCCCACTCAGATATCAGCAGAGCATGGTTGAAAAGCAAGGTTAGTAAAAATCTAGCCTAAAATTATGTGTTTCAGTAGAAACAGCAAAGAAAATAACAAATGGCACTGAGGATCGGGCACTCTTCGTTTCCTGATGCACCTGTAATAGGACTATCTGCAAACATGCAAGAGAATCCCAGAACTCTCACTCAGATGTCAGCAGAGCATGGTTGAAAGCAAGGTTTGTAGAAATCGAGATAATATTGAGTGTTTTAGTAAAAAATATAAAAAAAAATATTGAATGGCCCAGAGGATCGAGAACTCCTCGTTTTCTGATGCACCTATACTAGGACTATCTGAAAACATGCAATTCGATCCCAGAACTCCCACTCAGATACCCACAGAGCATGGTTAAAAAGCAAGGTTTGTAGAAATTAAGAGATTATTGAGTGCTTTACTAAAAAAAAAAAAAATACTAAATGCAACTGAGGATCGGGAACTCCTCGTTTCCTGATGCAGCTGTAACAGGACTATCTGAAAACATAAAATTGGATCCCAGAACTCCCACTCAGATATCAGCAGAGCATGGTTGAAAAGCAAGGTCAGTAGAAATCTAGCCTAAAACTATGTGTTTCAGTAGAAACATCAAAGAAAATAACTAATGGCACTGAGGATTCGGAACTCCTCGTTTCCTGATGCACCTGTACCAGGAATATCCAAAAACATGCAGAAGAATCCCAGAACTCCCACTCAGATATCAGCAGAGCATGGTTGAAAAGAAAGGTTTGTAGAAATCGAGATATTATTGAGTGTTTTAGTAAAAAATAAAATATTAAATGGCACTGAGGATCTGGAACTTCTCGTTTCCTGATGCACCTGTGCCAGGACTATCCAAAAACATACAGTAGAATCCCAGAGCTCCTACCCAGATATCAGCAGAGCATGGTTGAAAAGAAAGGTTTGTGGAAATCGAGATATTATTGAGTGTTTTAGTAAAAAATATAAAAAAAAATATTGAATGGCACTGAGGATCTGGAACTTCTCGTTTCCTGATGCACCTGTACCAGGACTATCCAAAAACATGCAGGAGAATCCCAGAACTCCCACTCAGATATCAGCAGAGCATGGTTGAAAAGAAAGGTTTGTAGAAATCTAGCCCAAAATTCAGTGTTTCAGTAGAAACATCAAAGAAAATATCCAATGGCACTGAGGATCGAGAACTCTTCGTTTCCTCATGCAGCTGTAAGAGGACTATCTGAAAATATGCAGGAGAATCCCAGAACTCTCACTCAGATATCAGCAGAGCATGGTTGAAAAGCAAGGTTTGTAGAAATCGAGCCTAAAATTCAGTGTTTCAGTAGAAACATCAAAGAAAATATCCAATGGCACTGAGGATCGAGAACTCCTCGTTTCCTCATGCAACTGTAAGAGGACTATCTGAAAACATGCAGGGGAATCCCAGAACTCCCACTCAGATATCAGCAGAGCATGGTTGAAAAGCAAGGTCAGTAGAAATCTAGCCTAAAACTATGTGTTTCAGTAGAAACATCAAAGAAAATAACTAATGGCACTGAGGATTCGGAACTCCTCGTTTCCTGATGCACCTGTACCAGGAATATCCAAAAACATGCAGAAGAATCCCAGAACTCCCACTCAGATATCAGCAGAGCATGGTTGAAAAGAAAGGTTTGTAGAAATCGAGATATTATTGAGTGTTTTAGTAAAAAATAAAATATTAAATGGCACTGAGGATCTGGAACTTCTCGTTTCCTGATGCACCTGTGCCAGGACTATCCAAAAACATACAGTAGAATCCCAGAGCTCCTACCCAGATATCAGCAGAGCATGGTTGAAAAGAAAGGTTTGTGGAAATCGAGATATTATTGAGTGTTTTAGTAAAAAATATAAAAAAAAATATTGAATGGCACTGAGGATCTGGAACTTCTCGTTTCCTGATGCACCTGTACCAGGACTATCCAAAAACATGCAGGAGAATCCCAGAACTCCCACTCAGATATCAGCAGAGCATGGTTGAAAAGAAAGGTTTGTAGAAATCTAGCCCAAAATTCAGTGTTTCAGTAGAAACATCAAAGAAAATATCCAATGGCACTGAGGATCGAGAACTCTTCGTTTCCTCATGCAGCTGTAAGAGGACTATCTGAAAATATGCAGGAGAATCCCAGAACTCTCACTCAGATATCAGCAGAGCATGGTTGAAAAGCAAGGTTTGTAGAAATCGAGCCTAAAATTCAGTGTTTCAGTAGAAACATCAAAGAAAATATCCAATGGCACTGAGGATCGAGAACTCCTCGTTTCCTCATGCAACTGTAAGAGGACTATCTGAAAACATGCAGGGGAATCCCAGAACTCTCACTCAGATATCAGCAGAGCATGGTTGAAAAAAAAGGTTTGTAGAAATCGAGATATTATTGAGTGTTTTAGTAAAAAATATACAAAAAAAAAATAATGGCACTGAGGATCTGGAACTTCTCGTTTCCTGATGCACCTGTACCAGGACTATCCAAAAACATGCAGTAGAATCCCAAAGCTCCTACTCAGATATCAGCAGAGCATGGTTGAAAAGAAAGGTTTGTAGAAATCGAGATATTATTGAGTGTTTTAGTAAAAAATAAAAAATAAAATATTGAATGGCACTGAGGATCTGGAACTTCTCGTTTCCTGATGCACCTGTACCAGGACTATCCAAAAACATGCAGGAGAATCCCAGAACTCCCACTCAAATATCAGCAGAGCATGGTTGAAAACCAAGGTTTGAAGAAATTAAGCGATTATTGAGTGCTTTACTAAAAAAAATAAAAAAAAATACTGAATGCAACTGAGGATCGGGAACTCCTCGTTTCCTGATGCAGCTGTTACAGGACTATCCAAAAACATGCTGGAGAATCCCAGAACTCCCACTCAGGTATCAGCAGAGCATGGTTGAAAACCAAGGTTTGTAGAAATTAAGAGACTATTGAGTGCTTTACTAAAAAAAATTAAAAAAAAATTTTGAATGGCACTGAGGATCTGGAACTTCTCGTTTCCTATTGCTCCTGTACCAGGACTATCTGAAAACACAAATCGTTCTTTTCAACCATGCTCTGCTGATATCTGAGTGGGAGTTCTGTGATCCAATTAAATGTTTTCAGATAGTCCTGGTACAGGTGCAACAGGAAACGAGGAGTTCCAGATCCTCAGTGCCATTCAATATTTTTTTTTAATATTTTTTACTAAAACACTCAATAATCTCTTAATTTCTACAAACCTTGCTTTTCAACCATGCTCTGCTGATATCTGAGTGGGAGTACTGGGATCCAATTTCATGTTTTCAGATAGTCCTCTTACAGTTGCATGAGGAAACGAGGAGTTCTCGATCCTCAGTGCCATTGGATATTTTCTTTG
This sequence comes from Hyppa rectilinea, assembly GCA_951799385.1. NCBI lineage: Eukaryota > Metazoa > Arthropoda > Insecta > Lepidoptera > Noctuidae > Hyppa > Hyppa rectilinea. The sequence goes on from OX637319.1 coordinate 5,083, forward strand.
ATGTTTCTACTGAAACACTGAATTTTAGGCTCGATTTCTACAAACCTTGCTTTTCAACCATGCTCTGCTGATATCTGAGTGAGAGTTCTGGGATTCTCCTGCATATTTTCAGATAGTCCTCTTACAGCTGCATGAGGAAACGAAGAGTTCTCGATCCTCAGTGCCATTGGATATTTTCTTTGATGTTTCTACTGAAACACTGAATTTTGGGCTAGATTTCTACAAACCTTTCTTTTCAACCATGCTCTGCTGATATCTGAGTGTGAGGTCTGGGATCTAATTGCATGTTTTCAGATAGTCCTGTTACAGCTGCATCAGGAAACGAGGAGTTCCCGATCCTCAGTTGCATTCAGTATTTTTTTTTATTTTTTTTAGAAAAGCACTCAATAATCTCTTAATTTCTACAAACCTTGGTTTTCAACCATGCTCTGCTGATATCTGAGTGTTAGTTCTAGGATTCTTTTGCATGTTTTCAGATAATCCTTTTACAGCTGCATGAGGAAACGAGGAGGTCTTGATCCTCAGTGCCATTGGATATTTTCTTTGATGTTTCTACTGAACACTGAATTTTAGGCTCGATTTCTACAAACCTTGCTTTTCAACCATGCTCTGCTGATATCTGAGTGAGAGTTCAGGGATTCTCCTGCATATTTTCAGATAGACCTCTTACAGCTGCATGAGGAAACGAGGCGTTCTCGTTCCTCAGTGCCATTGGATATTTTCTTTGATGTTTCTACTGAAACACTGAATTTTAGGCTAGATTTCTACAAACCTTTCTTTTCAACCATGCTCTGCTGATACCTGAGTGGGAGTTCTGAGATTCTCCTGCATGTTTTTGGATAGTTCTGTTACAGCTGCATCAGGAAACGAGGAGTTCCCGATCCTCAGTTGCATTTAGTATTTTTTTTTATTTTTTTTAGTAAAGCACTCAATAATCTCTTAATTTCTACAAACCTTGGTTTTCAACCATGCTCTGCTGATATCTGAGTGGGAGTTCTGGGATTCTCCTGCATGTTTTTGGATAGTCCTGGTACAGGTGCACCAGGAAACGAGAAGTTCCAGATCCTCAGTGCCATTCAATATTTTTTTTTATATTTTTTACTAAAACACTCAATAATATCTCGATTTCCACAAACCTTTCTTTTCAACCATGCTCTGCTGATATCTGGGTAGGAGCTCTGGGATTCTACTGTATGTTTTTGGATAGTCCTGGCACAGGTGCATCAGGAAACGAGGAGTTCCCGATCCTCAGTGCCATTAGTTATTTTCTTTGATGTTTCTACTGAAACACATAATTTTAGGCTAGATTTCTACTAACCTTGCTTTTCAACCATGCTGTGCTGATATCTTAGTGGGAGTTCTGGGATCCAATTGCATGTTTTCAGATAGTCCTGTTACAGCTGCATCAGGAAACGAGGAGTTCCCGATCCTCAGTTGCATTTAATTTTTTTTTTTTATTTTTTTTAGTAAAGCACTCAATAATCTCTTAATTTCTACAAACCTTGGTTTTCAACCATGCTCTGCTGATACCTGAGTGGGAGTTCTGAGATTCTCCTCCATGTTTTTGGATAGTTCTGTTACAGCTGCATCAGGAAACGAGGAGTTCCCGATCCTCAGTTGCATTTAGTATTTTTTTTTATTTTTTTTAGTAAAGCACTCAATAATCTCTTAATTTCTACAAACCTTGGTTTTCAACCATGCTCTGCTGATATCTGAGTGGGAGTTCTGGGATTCTCCTGCATGTTTTTGGATAGTCCTGGTACAGGTGCATCAGGAAACGAGAAGTTCCGAATCCTCAGTGCCATTAGTTATTTTCTTTGATGTTTCTACTGAAACACATAGTTTTAGGCTAGATTTCTACTAACCTTGCTTTTCAACCATGCTCTGCTGATATCTGAGTGGGAGTTCTGGGATCCAATTTCATGTTTTCAGATAGTCCTGTTACAGCTGCATCAGGAAACGAGGAGTTCCCGATCCTCAGTTGCATTTAGTATTTTTTTTTTTTTTTTTAGTAAAGCACTCAATAATCTCTTAATTTCTACAAACCTTGCTTTTCAACCATGCTCTGTTGGTATCTGAGTGGGAGTTCTGGGATCGAATTGCATGTTTTCAGATAGTCCTAGTATAGGTGCATCAGAAAACGAGGAGTTCTCGATCCTCTGGGCAATTCAATATTTTTTTTTATATTTTTTACTAAAACACTCAATATTATCTCGATTTCTACAAACCTTGCTTTCAACCATGCTCTGCTGACATCTGAGTGAGAGTTCTGGGATTCTCTTGCATGTTTGCAGATAGTCCTATTACAGGTGCATCAGGAAACGAGGAGTTCCGAATCCTCAGTGCCATTTGTTATTTTCTTTGCTGTTTCTACTGAAACACATAATTTTAGGCTAGATTTTTACTAACCTTGCTTTTCAACCATGCTCTGCTGATATCTGAGTGGGAGTTCTGGGATCCAATTACATGTTTTCAGATAGTCCTGGTACAGGTGCAACAGGAAACGAGGAGTTCTAGATCCTCAGTGCCATTCAATATTTTTTTTTGATATTTTTTACTAAAACACTCAATAACATCTCGATTTCTACAAATCTTGCTTTTCAACCATGCTCTGATCATACTTCTATGAGACGTTTGCTTTATTTTTAATTTTTTTATGTTACTGGGTTCTTGTATACTAATTATGGCCCGAAAAATCTTCGAAAATACGCAAATTACCTTATTTATGCCTGTTTTATCAAAATGATTGACTTTTTCTAGAAACAGGTAAATATTTATGTTTTATTTTTTTATTGGGTTAGCTCGGCAGAACTCTTTCGGAAAAGTATAAGGAACTATAGAACTCACCATTGTGCGTCTAAAACAGTTTTTTAATTTTAATTTTGGAAAAAATGATCTGCTAACGGAAGTTAGCAGAGCATAATTTCATTCGACTTTTTTTCAGGCAAAAACGCCAGAACTATTTTTTCTAAGTATCAGGAACTCTAGAACTCTTCCGCATGCGAATAGAACTCTTGTTTTTTTGCGCTCTGCTGGGAACTGCTCTGCTAAGTTCACCCACATCCAGTGTTGGACAAAATAAGTTTGATTAATGATGGATAACTAAAATTAAATTATTTAATATTGGCTAAAAAAATTCAATCATGTATGATGATTGAAGATTGATTAGTGTTAGTGCTAGTTATTTATTCATGACTATGGGCAAAAATGTATATATGAAGGTTGGGCTCACCCACCAACAGGGATGAGATCACGTTGAATATACTCGTACAACACTTAATATGAAGATATAAACTCATTTTTGTGAATAATCCATGGGGTTATTTTGCTATAAATATTTTTCTCCTACCATAAATAAGCTTTAGGTAATCCTGAAAAGTAATACTGTTATGACATTGTAGTTTGATATCTTACACTAGTTTTAATTCCAGTGGCAAAAATAAATATAACATAACATCACGCCTGTAACCCCCGAAGGGTTAGGCAGAGGTGTAACAGTACACCCACCTTTCGCCAGTTATGTTTAAGTCCCATGTAATAGGGAGCCTATTGCCATCAACCGAGCACAAATCCGACTCCGTGGTTGCTACTGAGGAATTCCTGATGGAAAAAACACAATAACACATTTCCCGACTCGGGAATCGAACCCAGGACCTCATGCTCAGCAATCGTATTATGGGTTGTGGAGGTCAGATAGGCAGCCGCTTCATGTAAAATACTGGTATTCATTTGCATCCGGTTAGGCTGGAAGTTGACTCCAATATAGTTGGGAAAGGCTAAGATTATTCTTTCTCTAAATAGTGAAGTTCCACATTTTGGTGTTGGATGTTTCATGCTGCTAAATCATGTAATTTATTTTCAGGATATATTTCTTTCGTATATAAACCTGAATTTAATATTAAAATAACAGTTTTATGGCTAACAATTGTCTTTTTCTACGATACTTATTTAGGTGTATATCTTTTTTCTGCAATGGAATTGAAAGTGGTGCCGATAGTAACAATTTAAGGGCGAACAAAATCATTTACAATGGCATATGCCATAACTCTGTTGGACATTGAGCCCAATTTGACTCATGGTCCTTTCTCATGACTAATTTAATATCTAAAATTACGCCGTTGCCAAGTTGACACTCACAGAATGTTGATTCGTTATTCACAAGTTTTAATAAAAGCTTTTGTCATTATAAAATAAAACACAAGCTTTACAACAGAATCGACGACTAATTTATTTAGTTATGATTATGATTAACTATTTTAGTCATGATTAAATCAATCATGACTAAATTAGTTGTCACTAAATTAGTCATGACTAATCAATTGATTGAAAAAATTAGTTGATTGACCCAACACTGTCACTAGCTAATGATAACAATCATTACTAACCAGTTGTAATTCGCTGAGTTCCCACCACAGCAGACGCTTTTTTTATGTGTATTTTCTTCCAACACCACATTTCTCTCATTATGATGAAGGAAACGAAGTCTCTAGCTCACCAGTTATTGCAATACAAAATAATTATTTTAGATCAGTTGTGAAGCAGGAGGTTGCGTGTTATTGCAAATAAGTTTTTTATTAAGTTTACTAAAAAATCAACCACAAATGGTGTTATTTGCTGATGACACTTCTTTAAAGCATTGTATTGTATGTAAGTTGAGACTAATAAACGATAAAGAGTTTATTGTAACGACTCGGAAAAAAATTATCGTAGATCTCATCGTTATTACTAGTACCTAAGTCAAGACTTTATTTTATTTTATGAAACATTTTAGTTTGTAAGTGACATTGCTTGAATAAAGAGGTGATAGTTGTTGCTGCATTTACTCGTAGTTACAACATTGATCTCATTGATAGTTTGTTAACATGTGTGTTCTGTTATATATTTTTTTAAGAATTTTCTTTGTGTAAGAATTTTAACATGTTGCCTGTTTTGCAGCTTTTTTATTAGTTATTTTAATGATACATCATCATTCTCCTGCCCTTATCCCAATTTATTTGGGGTCGGCGCAACATGTCTTTTTCTTCCATACTTCTCTATTAGTCGTCATGTCCGTAGTCACTCGCTTCCTAGCCATATCATCTTTCACACAATCCATCCATCGTTTCTTTGGTCTCCCTCTACTTGTATAGCCACATTCATGCTCACAACTTTCCTGACAACATTTTCCTCATTCCTCCGCATAACATGCCCGTACCATGACAACCGATTTCCACACAACTTTTCAGTCACCGGTGTTACTTTCAAACTTCCTCTTATATACCGTACTCATTCCGTATTCTATCCATTCGCGTAACACCACACATTCCTCTTAGCATTCTCATCTCAGCTGCATGCAATTGTCTTTCATTCATTCCTTTTGTGGCCCAACACTCTGTTCCATACAAGACGGCAGTTCTAACCATGCTTTTATAAATCTTCCCCTTGAGTTTTAGGGGAATGCGGGAGTCACAAATTGTTTCAAGTCAATGAAAGACGCACCCAGAAACTGGTCGCTTTATAGTAGGTACATAGTACTCACATATACAGGGTGGAATTTTGTAATGCCCCCTGGAGGGAAAGTACTCTTAATACTGTAGATAGAACATTTTACTCAAAGGAAACATTCCTTTATTTTTTAATAGAAAGAAAACTGCATTCAAAGATTTCCAAAAAATCGCTTGCCACACCCGGGAATCGAACTGACTAAAATCTGCAAAAAGTACACACTGTACTTTTACTGCCGCGATCGTTAGTATCAATTATAAGGATGAAATCTCTCGAACAAACTTGATAAATTAAATGATAGGAAAACCATGAAATCTTTAATTATTTACAAAAAATTGTAAACTAATTAATTAGTTGCTCGAAATGGGCTCCATTTTCTTGGATACACAAATGTATTCTTCTAACAAATTCATTTCTTGTAACCTTTAATAACGTGTTGTGGTGAATATTATAAATCGTATTCTGAACTTCAACTCTCAACTCGTTTTCATTCGCATAAGATTTAATGTAAATTTGGTTTTTAACATATCCCCATTAAAAAAAAATCTAAAGGGGTGAGAACTGATGATCTCGCAGGCCATCTGATTGTGCCGTTTGTACCAATCCAGGTATTAAAGGTATTTATTTAGAAGAACACATTTGTGTATCCAAGAAAATGGAGCCCATTTCGAGCAACTAATTAATTAGTTTACAATTTTTTGTAAATAATTAAAGATTTCATAGTTTTCCTATCATTTAATTTATCAAGTTTGTTCGAGAGATTTCATCCTTATAATTGATACTAACGATCGCGGCAATAAAAGTACAGTTTGTACTTTTTGCAGATTTTAGTCAGTTCGATTCCCGGGTGTGGCAAGCGATTTTTTGGAAATCTTTGAATGCAGTTTTCTTTCTATTAAAAAATAAAGGAATGTTTCCTTTGAGTAAAATTTTATATCTACAGTATTAAGAGTACTTTCCCTCCAGGGGGCATTACAAAATTCCACCCTGTATATGTGCTAAGCAGTTATACAATATTAAGAGATTGAATTTATACCATGCAAAGATGTTTTTTTTTCTTGTTGATCTTCCGCAGCTCCAACAGTTTTCAGTAATCTAATAAATTTGTTGATGCGCCCTTGTGGAGCTGGACTAGCATTGACCCAAGCATTTTTATCAGCAATGTAATCTCCCAATTTATAAGTAATACGCTTGGCTGCATAGTGTGCGTTTTATACAAGTTTTAAATTTTGTTTCATTAAGTTCAAGAATGTGGGGAGGTATTTTATTGTAACACTAGCTTCTGCCCGCGACTTCGTACGCGGACCCTGTCGCTTATGCCAGCGACAACGGGGTCGCCATTTATGTTATTTTTTATCATTTTTCCCATTTAAATCTTTTATCACACTGAGCTTTAGTTTTATTTCATTCCAACAACCACCAAAGCATACAGTCCATTTGTCATCGTTTTCATTTTGGTAACCGCATTATTTTATTCCTCCTCTAGAGACCTAGAAGTCGATGCGTAGATACGCTTGGAACTCAAGCGTAATTCTCTTTCCGTGAACGTCTCTGACTCGCGAGACAATACATGACGTTCACGATCAGCGGTCAGTCGCGCATCATATTCTTCACTGGTCTCTAGAGACCTAATGAATACGCTGAGAACGCAGGCGTGCTTCGCGACCCGAAGAGGTTTCCACGGAGCGAGTTGCAGCCTAATGTTCTCGAACAACATCAAGTCTCTCCTGACGCTCTTCGGTAGATTCTTGGGATCTTATGATCCTCAATCTTTTAGCTCTCTTGGAACATTGGGAAAGATTTGACCTCTTTCTAGGCATGGTCATAGTTTTATTGTGAAGATACCTGATCAATAAAAATCTAAATTAAAATGACTGCTCCCCTGCGCTACCGGGTAGGCTACAGTGTCACGAAGATAAATGGAAAAGGAAATTAAACACTCAAACAACATAAGCCCGAAGGCATATTCATACGATAAAATAAAAAAATAAATAGGAGTTTTGGCCAGTAGAGTCAAACTTTCAATGATATACCATCGTCATCGAAAATCAGTCCTAAACTGTTACCGCCTTCACCGCGTGCAGGTACTCCCAGTTTATGTTATTTTATAATTACACAGTAAAATTAGTGATAGCTTTGATTTCCACATCAGATGTTTCTGATCTTCGATTTTTATAAGTCAACAGGAAATGCCCATCATATTGACCAACAAAGACGTCAAAGACGTCATTCCTATACGTGTTATGCTGTAGCTAGGCTCTTGGAGTTCTACAACAGGTGTTCCAGATCTTCGATTTTTATAAGTCAACAGAGAGTGCTCATCAGATTGAACAACTTGTGCTAAGACGTTATTCCTATATGTTTTATGGTGTAGCTAGGCTCTTGGAGTTCCACAACAGGTGTTCCAGATCTTCAATTTTTATACATCAACATAGAGTGCTCATCAGGCTGAACAACTTTCGCTAAGACGTCATTCTTATATGTGTTATGGTGTAGCTAGGCTCTTGGAGTTCCACAGCAGGTGTTCCAGATCTTCGATTTTTATAAGTCAACAGGAAATGCCCATCAGACCGAACAACTTTTGCTAAGACGTCATTCCTATATATGTTACAGTGTAGCTGGGCTCTTGGCGTTCCACATCAGGTGTTTTAGATCTTCAAATTTATTCTCTCAGCAGAAAATGCTAATCACGTGGAACAATTTTTGCTAAGGTATCATTTTTGTATCTCTTATAGTTTAGCTGGTCTGTTGCGGTTCTGCATCAGGTGTTCAAGTTTCCAAGATAAATTATAGCCTATATGTTGCCCAGACTTAATACCTATACAACAAAAAAAAAATCATTCCAATCCGTCCAGTAGTTCCGAAGATTAGCGTGTACAAACAAACAGACAAACAGACATACAGACAAACAGACAAAATTTTTTTTTTGGATTCATGCTCTATTACTGTTTCTAAACCCCCCTCAATTTTTTTTTTTTAATATATTCAATGTACAGACACAGTTTTTTTACTGTTTTATTATATGTATATAGATTTTAAACAGTACCCCATAAAAGATGAATCTACTTTAGCCAGCCTGAAACCTGGTTGAACTAATTGGTCCCTATTTCTAGTGAAATAGTTGTGTCTTTCACCTCTTTTACTAAAAAGATGCAGATTTTTCCTTGCGTACATGATGTTTTCATAGATATATTGACAAGGTACAGTCATGATGTTAATAACCTTAAAGCGTTCCCTTAGAGAATCGCGCCTACGAAGATTATAAATGTCTCTGATAATAGCTCTTTTCTGCAGAATAAAAATAGACTCGATGTCTGCAGCTCGTCCCCAAAGTAAAATACCGTAAGACATAATTCTATGAAAATAACTAAAATAGACCAGCCTCGCGGTATCTACATCAGTATACTGACGGATCTTTCTGACAGCATATGCTGCAGAACTTAGCCGTCCTGCAAGAGATGTTAAATGAGGACCCCATTGTAGCCTTGAGTCGAGCGTGATCCCCAGGAAAACAGTTTTATCGACAAATTCTAGTTTCTCTTGATTCAATACTATCTCACAATCACTACTTTTTACATAGAAAAAAAAAAGAAGTGCATTAGATTTTCTTTACCAAATAAAGAAAATCTAATGCACTTCGTTTTTTTTCCATTTAATACTAAATTATTTGCAGTGAACCAATTTTGGACGTGCAGTAGGGCGTTATTTACGTCGTCAACATTTTTAGCACGTCTATCTATTTGTCACTTTTATTAACAACATTGTTATTAAAAGTGAAACATCAGTCTTATTTAAAATATCTTCTAAATTTGTAGAACCACAAGTCTGAACATACTTACCTACATAACATAACAGTTATAATATGTTAGTTAAAAACTTGCTTAATAATCAGTACCTATCAGTCTTAGGAGACTAATAAAACATCTTATAGATTTTTATAAAAAAAAATCGTAGTATTTCGGGATACATAGAAGAATACATAGGTACCTACATAGAATATCTTCAAAATTATATACCTACCCTGTATTTTTTTTCCAATCCTACTTGTCCTCTAAGGAAAATGAAAGAAAATAAAAATAATAATAATAAAAGTTTTTAGAATTGTCCTAGTTATAGATTATTATTCCCTAAATAAAAAGCAAATAGTCCATAGGAGCTAGACACCTCCTATGGACTATTTGCTTTTTATTTAAAAGCCGACAAAAGACACTGCTACCTACGGTACACCCGCAGGTAATGAAAACGCGGCCCAGTGATAGGTTGTGTAGCTACTAGTAATTGTGTAAATTGTAAATCAAAATGTGTGGCATCACGCTACGGCCAATAGGAGCACCGCGCGGGAGCATCCAGTACGTGATATTTGCGTAACTGAAGCCGTGTGCGCAGCGCACGTAACTGAAGCCGCGTGCGCAGCGCACGTAACTGAAGCCGTGTGCGCAGCGCACGTAACTGAAGCCGCGTGCGCAGCGCACGCAACGGAAGCTCTAAAGGGGAACAAAACCCTTTTTACAACATGTTTCTTTTATGCTCCGCTCCTGTTGGCTGTAGCGTGTATGTTAATAGCCTTCCTCGATAAATCGACTATCCAACACAAAAATATTTTTTCAATTCCAACTAGAGATTAGCGCGTCCAAACAAACAAACTCTTCAGCTTCATAATATTAGTATAGATTCAGTCAGAGCGATTTGTCATTTAGGTTACCATTATACCTACTATAATATCAAAATTCATTTAAATTTTATACACAAAAATTCAATTCGTTTAAACACCCCTGCTCAGGAAACGGTACCTACATTAATGAACTGGACCCGCTCTGTAGATCACAGCCAGTGTTACAAAAAATTCCTCTGCTCTTGCTAGTAGAGTCGAGGAGTGGGCGACGGGCGGCGACACGCTTTCTAGTACAAATTAGGAACTATTTCTTCTAGTCTCTTTATGTGTTCTGTGGGCATACCAGTCAAACTACTACTGGCGAACCAAAGATTTAATTTTAATATATCACAAGCACAACCGACTTCCGAAAAAAAACCACTACTTGTACTGTTTTTTCGGAAGTTAGTTGTTTTCTTTAAAAGTTTTTTATTTTTCACTTTTGAGTGTTGTTACTTATCTAGCCCACAGACCCCACAGTCCTCACAACGCTTTCTTATCCACATAAACAACAGTAACCTGAAATACTGATATCACCAAGATAAAAAGAGTGGATTAAATACGTATTATCAAAGCTAACTCAAAAACAGTCCAAACGAAGTTATAAAATTGATATGGGACCATCTCTGCAGTACGACCTTCCAAACAAAAAATAATCATCAAAATCAATTCATATTTAGCGAACTAATCGCGTAGGTAACAAAAACCTTTCTCCTTTTTTGAAGTCGGTTAAAAAGGGTACTGGCAGGCTGGCTAAATTCTATGCTGATAAGCACAAAACAAAATTTTAATTTTCTTCATATGTTTCAATCTTTTACGAAATTAGTAGTTTTTAGATCATTACAAGCTTGATTTTTTAAATATTTTTACTTTTTTATTACATCTAATTTCATTAAAAACACAACAGTATTTTACATTATGAAATGTTGAGAATATATTGAGTGTCAGGTGACTTCATTGTTGCATTAGTTGTGGTATGAAATTCAAACTAATAATTATATTTTAACTAAAATTTAATCAAAATAATTATTTTGCTCTATATAAACAAACATAGTTCCACAAACTAAATATCCAAACTACGGTAATAAAGTCACGTGGTAGGGTGCACAATCACAAACACAGTCCTTGACACACAACTGAACTTGAAGAAGTAACAACATTCTAATATCTATTTTGAACTCTGCAGCAGGTGTCCGATAAGGTGGCAACAGCCAGTGCATTTTCCTTATCTCTCTCTGTGGGAATCCGACGACGACGTTTGGCTATCGTGTTTGAATAGTGAAACGGCACAACATTGCTAGAATCTGTAAATGTAATATTGCCACGTTGATCGACACCAGCGGTTCACAAGTAGCTGGAGCACACTAGCCTAGCGCGAGTCGCCGGCGGGCCCGGCGCGGCCGGCGGCGCGCTCGAGCGGCTCGCGCTCGGCCGCCTCGTGCGCGGCCTCGCTCCCGGCGGCGTCCATGGCGGCGGCCATCTCGTCTTCGTCGTCCTTGCCGTACAGGTCGGGGTAGTGCGACATGCAATCCTGCATCACGCTGAACTTCTCGTAGCAGTCGCTGCCTTTAGGCTCCGCGTCACTGTAACATTTACATTATATCTCACATGAGCAATCTAAGGCATGATCATTTTCAGATATTCATCATAACTTGCTTAAAACAGAAATCTATTTTTCTGACACCCAGTTTTGAATTCGGATAAGGTTCAGATTGAGACATTGTCAAACTCTACTTAAGAATAATTAAGGTCTTTACAACAAAAACTGAAAATTCTAAAACCCAAACGCAAAAAAGTCAATTTAAGTGATGCACTAAAAAGACCAAAACAAGATAGAGAAATATTGAGAATAGACGCTATTTCGGTTTAGCAGACTATACACGGTTAAATTTTAGTCGTTTTAATAATAGACCCCTTAAGGGGATTAAAACAACTAAAATTTAACCATGTATAATGTGCTGAAGTCTTAAGTTAAATTCCAGCATTAGGAACCTATTAATTTTCTATCAGGATGGTCCAAAATGGTTACTGCGACCCCGGAACATAAAGAGCTAAGGAAGGAACTTGGATGAGTTTTGGTCAGTAAAAATCTCGACATTCCCTTTCGCTCCACCCAGAGCGGGAGGAGTCACTTGATGATTTCCCACCCTCAAAAAAATAAAAAAAGCATGCGGCACAGCTATCATATAAATCATTAATATAGCAAAAAAAAATGTTAATTCATTACCCATGATTTTATTATCATTCATTAACATAAACTCAATTAAAAATCTTGTTTCCACCATGAGTTAACTACATAATAGTTTTAGAATCAAAACAACAAAGTGATAGACTCACCTGTAGTGGAAGCAAGAGAAGGCTTCTCTAAATTGTGAACCGCACGGTCCCGTAGCCATGCCACCCAGACACGGACAGCCCCAGTTGATGGAGCCATCTGCCAAGATGAGTCCAGGAGCAGGCTCTGGTTCAGGCAGGCTCACCTTGCTGGGTGTAGCCAACTCTTCCCTAGTGGCTACGATCACAACATCCTTACCATCCAGCCCAGACGACAGCACGGATCGGGCCGCCATCTCTGTACACAAACAACTTTTATTGCACATAGCTATATATTTCCAACACGCAGGATAACAAGGGCACCAATAAATGTTGTCAATCACACCAAACAATGATATTTGTTTAGTCTGCTTCGAATGACAAACAATAATTTTAGGTCAGTCAGTGAATGCACATAAATGTCAACACTACCAGGAGTACCAGGTGAGGTGGACACTCATGTCCATTCAGGGACCGTGCATCGATCACACAATGGTGGCGGCAAGAGGGTGGTCTTACTGCGCCTCGGTAGTGCGAGTATCAGAGCAGCGCCTGCAGCGAGGGCGCGTGCCGGGCCACGCGCAGCTCGGCGCCGCTCAGCGCCAGCGCGGCTCGCACGCGGCGCAGCTGGCTCGCGCGCACGCGGACCAGCGCGCGCCCTTCGCCCACCACCAGCACGTCCACACACAGGAAGCCGGCGCCACACTCGCCGAACACGCTTTTTGCTGATTCTTCAATGGCGCTGCGCACTGACAGCCGGTTCAACGCCACACTACAACTGAATACAAATATTGACAACACACTGATTACCTTTTAGGTTTCGGTCGTCTCTTGAGCTTGTTAATTACGCAATGTTGTACGAATGTTACTCACGTTAACTCCAAATAAAAATATCGTGAGCTCATCAAAATATTAGATAAGAAAACAATTACAATAACCAATGTCTTCCTAGATCTGTTGCGGAACTTTATTTTTAGATTTACACATGAACGATTCTAAGAATTGATAGAACTCAATTATTTGAGTGAGTTGAGGTTAAAATGTTGTGACAGCTACGAGCTGCGACTGCTGCGAGGTTAGTTGTCAATTTGGCTGTCATCAAAAATTCAAAACCAAAAGCGTTTTAAATCGTTACGTATTTAACCTCCTGCATTTTAGCATACGGTTTGTTTTGCCAAGGGGAATCTTATTACCCTTGGTCAGATAGGTACGCAGTCGCTCCATGTAAAATACTGGTATTCACCTGATCGGTAAGCAATCTGCCTTTTCGCAACTGTTGGGGTCAGCACCCCAACATAGTTGCGATCATAGAGTTGTGCGTAGTACATATACCTATATCAATGGTTGCGATTGATTGAGTTTATCATACTGTTTTTTTTGTATGACAGTTGTTGTTTGTCGCGTTTGCTCTTAGAGCAGCGTTTGCTAGTCTAAAAGGCCAGGCGCCCGTAGGGGTTTCTATTTTACTAAAACCGTAACAAATTATAATTTTAGTTTATAAATTCACAGTATATTTAGAGATATTACGTATCAGAGTTAGAGCATTTAACCTACAAATGCTCTAAGCGTAGATATCACTCCCATTGAGAAAATGGTTAGTAGAGGTTGTCAAAAATTGGAAGTTTAGAACATGATAGTTGTTTTTTTTTAAATTAGATGTTGAGTTTTTGGTCAAGGCTCGCTCGTTGGTACTGTATTCAGATTTTAGTTTTTTTTTTGCTTAACCAGAACCAATGAGCTCTCACAAGTGCTCATAGGTATTGTAACATAACTACACGGAACTAGTGAGAAATATGTAAATGAAACAAAACAAAAGCTTATTATTAATTAGTTTTATATTTAGTATATGCCATAAGTTGCATTCTGGAAAGATATTTTCCAATTAATCAGGATATATTTGTGCCTTTCATTTATTATACAACACCAAAAACAATGGTGGATAAGAACCAACTTTGAGCCGTTAAGTTTCACTTTTTTTCAAAGTGTTTCTGGCACACACATAGTTTTTGAAGTTCTTTTCACTATTAATGCTCAGAAGCAACTTTTTGAGTCTTATCTCATTACTAGGAAACGGATGCATTTTAACGTCCTTTCGTTTAGCACCGCAATGTTCGCTAAAACATCTTGCACTATCAATGCAAAATATTATATGACGACACGGTTGGAGCAGTGGTTGAGCGATTGACTGCTGCGCACTATGTCGCGGTTTGGATTCCCGCACGGAACAAATATTTGTACGACCTGCAAGTATTTGTTACGAGTCTGGGTGTTTTTCTATCTATAATATGTATGTATTTACAAAAAAAAAATGTATATAAGTAGTCTATCAGCCATCTCGTTACCATAACACAAGCATTAGGTTGCTTAGCTTGGGACGATATGGCGTTGTGTGAAATGTCCAAGGATATTATTATATTATTATTATTATTATATTATTATATTACCTATGCTTGAATTGCGAGATGCCATTAAAAAAAAATGTAAAATTAATCAACGCCGACTTCACTCGATAAACAACAGAACAGTAATAGCAGTAGTCGAAAATTCGAAAACTTTGTCGACAACCATGGCGAGGAGACCTGTCTTGTCATTTTGATGATTCTCTCCACATACGATTTGTCATTATCTCTTGATCTCTGCGACGTATGTCAAACTGAGATTCCATAAAGCATTACTTACAGGAATCAATGTAGGTATGGTGACAATCAGACGCCGACGCCATATTGTAAAAAAGGAAAAATTTAAATTGATGAACTGTGTCAGACTGTGTCAAGTGGGGTTTAGATTATAGGTAGGTATTTGAAAATTATTTTAAAATTCTTTCAACAGTTTTGAATGACCATATAAGATCTATAACGATTTAAAGTTTTGTAGTGACGCAGTACCTGTCACATGATTACCAGTTACCATATATTATTATACCACCATACATACCTCCGAACCAGTTACCTTGAACCACCTTTTACCTCATACCTCCGAACCAGTACCTTACCACGTTTTGACAACCCCGCAAGAAACAGTGACAGTGAAGCAATCATCATGATAAAGAAATATAAATGTAAACACCGATGCGGCACGAGCGTCATCACAACGCCGCGCCGCACACGTTCGCCGGTTTACTTCGGAAGGAGCTGTTTGTAAGCGCAAGCAGAGCAAGCAGAAAGCACCAACATCCTCCGCGTCTTCACTGCACACGTCGGGACCTCCCAGATGGACACATGACGCTGACGACACACGCGTCCCGCGGATCGGCAGGCAGTCTTCTCTCGACGGCGGCACCTGGGGGAAAAGGACCGCGCTCTTTTTTTTTTTTTTTTTTTAAATGGCATCTCGCAGTTCAACCAAAGGGTTGTCTACTGCTTAACCGGGCTTGCCTGTGGCTGCCACAAAAGAATTGTAGCCTCCAGCCAGGGCTTAATAAAAACTAAAGCTAACTTACAAAACTAAGCGACTACACGCTAAGGGCACCCCCTGCGGGGTTCGGACCTCGGCTTAGGGCGTCGCTGGGGGGGGACAGCAAGGGACAGCTGGATCGGGGGTTTTTAAAACTACTGGCTCAGCGGCAACGCGGGCTGGCTCGAGCAAGGGTCGGGAGGGTGAGAGTGGACAGGGTCGTCGCGACGGGCCTCGACGGCGAGGACGGAACGACGGAAATTTGTATCTGTATGTTACTCTAATAGTGCTAGTAGCCGGGCTGCTCTCCTGGAGGAGAGTGGTGGCATCGTCAGGGGCAACGAGGGTATGCCGTGGACGGCGAACCTTACTGATGCGGGACGGGGTGTATCGGGAGGCGGCCGCAATCAGGGGATTGCGGTGTTTTATGGCAGTGTCAAAGAAACGCTTCGAGAGGCGTTTCATGAACTGCTGAACTGTGGGGAGTTTAAAATCTACATGAAGGTCCATGTTACGGACGTAAAAGGGAGCTCCTGAGACCTTACGGAGGAACCGGTTTTGAAGTGTCTGCATTCGATGCAGATACTTGGGTTTGGCGTGCGCGAAGACGACGCAAGCGTAAGTCATGATGGGGCGGATTACAGCCTTATAGAGACGCAGTTTGCACCGGAGTGACAATTTGCTGCGTTCTGTAAGCATGAATTGGAGCCTACCGAGAGCGAAAGCGGCCCGCGAACGGACCTGCTTTATGTGCTCTGCGAAACTGAGGTGCTGGTCGAGAGTGACACCCAGGTACTTGGCATGCTTCGCCCAAGGGATCGGCTTGCCGTACATGGTGATCGGATTAGGGGGGTTGGGGAGGGCCCTACGAATTCTCCTAAAGAGAACAGCCTGGCTTTTATCGGGGTTGACCTCGATTCTCCATTTCCGGAACCAAGCGCCGAGGACGTTGGCCGCGGTCTGGAGAGTCTGAGCTATAGCTGGCGGACTGGTCCCTGTGTAGTAAATGGCCGTGTCATCGGCGAATAACGCCAATTGGGCCTTTTTACTCTTGGGGATGTCGCTAGTGAACAGGGTAAAGATTAGGGGGGAGAGAACGGAGCCCTGGGGGACTCCGGCGCGAATCGGGTGGGGGGCGGAGAGAGCGCCCTCGATGCGGTAGCGGAAGGTGCGGTTCGACAAAAAGTCCCGTAAGATGAGCACGAGACGGTCGGGCACGCCGAGTTGGTATAGCTTATATATTAAGCCATTGTGCCAGACTTTGTCGAAAGCCTTCGCTATGTCGAAGAACAGGGCGCCAGTCATAGCGCCACGCTGGAAGCCGGCACTGATGTGCTCGACTATGCGGTGCGCTTGCTGGACGCACGAGTGTTGGGTACGGAACCCGAACTGCTCGTCCGGAATCAGGCTCTTCGCCTCGGCATAGTCCTTGAGACGCTTATAAATAAGCCTCTCGTAGATTTTGCCGAGCACGTTGAGCAGACTGATGGGGCGATAGCTGGTGGGGTCTGATTTGGGTTTGCCGGGTTTGGGGATACCTATAACAGAGGCCTCTTTCCAGGCTTGTGGGAACATGTTATTACTCATGGCGCCATTGAAGATGGCGGTCATGAGCATGATCAGTTGGGCGGGGAAGAGTTTGAATACCCTATTGGTAATTCCATCTGAGCCGGGGGCTTTACGAGCCTGAAGACCCTTGATGATGTCTTGCACCTCGTCAGGGGTGACGGGGGGCAGAGGATCATCAGGGTCTTCGACGGGCGGGAGAGAGGCTCTACGTTCGACCTCGGCGTCGACTTTGGCGAGGTGCTTTGGGTCGACCGGAAGGGAACTGGGGGAGCATTGGGACTCGAGACTGTCGGCTAGGAGCTCGGCTTTTTCAGAGCTATCGAAAGCGATGCTCTTGTCGGGACGGATGAGTGGAGGGGTGGAAGATTCTTCGGGAGCGCGAAGCTTCCTCTGAAGGTTCCAGAAGGCTTGGTGATTGGGCTCAAGTTCACCGAGTAACTTGTCCCAGTTGTCCGAACGAGCTTCCGCAATGCGTTTCTTTACAGCACGCTGTAAATTGCGCATGTGGGCTTTGTTCGCATCGCAGGGGAAGGAGTCGTAGGCACGGATGGCTGCGTTCTTCTCGGTTATCAGCTCACGTACGTCAGCGGGTAGTTTCCAGCGGTGGTCTTCCACCACCGGGACTTCCCGTGAGCAATCCGTCAAAACGGATTGCACGTGTTCTGTAAACGAGGCGATCGCGCCGGTAGTGTCATCGACAGAGACAATGAGGTCAGGAATGGATTCCAGCTGAGGTGACAGAGTGTCGGATTTAAGCTTTTCGCTTACTTTCTTCCAGTCGGTCACCAACTGGGTGCGGGGCGGGTGGTCAGGGTCAAGCGGACCCCCCGTGTAGGGGGTGAGGTGCATGACGACGGGACGGTGGTCAGAGTTAAGCTCTTGTAGCGCCTCTAAAGATTGCAAACGAAGGTTCACATTCTTGAGGAGCGCTATGTCGAGGACATCGGGAGTTTGGTTAGGGTCGCCGGGATAGTGGGTGGGAGTCATCGGAGCGATGACGTCAAAGTTAAGGGAGGCCCCTAAGTTGAACAGTAATCTGCCTCTGGTAGAAGTGAGATTACTGTTCCAGGCGGGATGTTTGGCATTGAGGTCGCCCGCCAGGATGACGGAGTCGCTCAAGCCGAAGAGGAGTGAGAGGTCGGCGGCGATGGATAGATGATCCTCGCTACCGTTGGTCGGTGGGAAATAGCCGGAGATGATGGTGATCGGTTGATGACCGGTCATGGCGAGCCGACAGAGAGAGATCTCCAAGTGAGAGAGGAGAGGGGGGGGATCTAGCGGGATGCAATGGAGAGTCCTTCTGAAATAGATGAGGGTTCCGCCCTTGTGACAGCGTGACCGATCATTGCGAACTATGCGATAGTTGGCGATGTTCGGGTTGCGTATATGGGGCTTCAGAAAGGTCTCCTGAACTAATAGGACGTCAAGCTGATGGTCGCGGAGGAAGGCGGCGATCTCATCGCGTTGACTTTTAACGCCGTTAGCGTTAAAGAAACCTAGCTTGAGGGACCGGGGCTTTGTACATCTAGCACCTTTTGTAATATCCATATTGATATTTAAAAGGTGAGGTTGGAGATGGCGCGCAGAACCCCGGGGTAGCTGTGGTATGCCATGAGGATTTTAATAGGGTCGCCCTTGGCGGCGTAGACCTGATCGGCCATCGCGATTGCCTCCGGGGTTTCGAACACTTGGTTCATAACCGCGAGGGTGTGGACGAGGATCTCCGTCGTGGTGGGCTTGATACCTGCTGGGGAGAGGGAAGGGACCTTTTTCGGAGCTGCCGAGGCAGGCTTCAAGGGGGCGGCGGGTGGAGTTGCCAAAAGGGCCACGGGGGAGGGGGTTAGCCCAGGGTTAACGGTAACCTTAGGCGTGGGGTTGGTAGCAGGGGGCTGAGAGATGGGGGCCGCGGTGACTGGAGCGTCGCTGCGGAATAAGTTGGCCCAGGGCATGGGTCGTTGGGGGCTGAGTCGCACTGGCAACTGCGCTGAGGGCACCTTGATGGTAGCCGAGGGGCTTTCCCTCTTCTGGCGATCGCTAGCGCGCTTCGCCAGTTTGGGGGAGGAAGCCTTGGGGGCTTTAGGGCAGCCACGGTAGTTGGCTGGGTGGCCAGATTGACCACACAGTACGCAGCTCGGGGGTTCGGTGCATAAAGCCCGATCCTTGGGGCGGGGACAGTCCGCTGTGCCATGGTCACCCAGACACTTGACGCACCTGGGGGTGGCGAAGCAGTTAGACTGCGCGTGACCATATAATTGGCAGCGATGGCACTGGCCAATTATATTAGTGCGGCGGGGTTTCTCAATAGAGATCCCCGATAGTGAACAGACCGACTTGATCTTGAAGATCGGGTGGTGCCCTTCTACAGGGTCACACACCACGAGGACCATGTCGTAGGCATGTCCGTGACGCGCCTTGTGAAGGCGGTGCACCGCTGAAACTGAGATGCCTTGGGCAGAGAGGTCATCTTTGATGTCCTCCGTAGGGATCTCCTTCGGGACTCGGCGGATGACTACGCGAGTCGGTGTCTCTTCCGGGAGAGAGTAGGTGTGGAACGAGTAGTTCCTCGTTCGCAGCATAGCGGTGAGCTCCCTGTAGTCCGCGGACGAGGGAACGGACACCTTGATGCCCTGTTGGGTTGATGTGGCGCTGGTGTACTGGATCTTACGATCCACGCACATCTTGGACACTTCGGTCCATTTGGCCTTGTCTTGGATAAAGACCGGAGGCGGGGGCTTTTGCTTCTTTCCAGAAGCGGAAGCGGGTTTCGCCTTAATGCCGCAGGGGCGGGGAGCCTGAGAAGGGGCAGGGGTGGGGGAGGATGAGGCCGCTACGGCCTTTTTGGCCTTGCTGGCCTGGGATGAAGACCCTTTCTTCCTCTTCCCTCCTTTTCCGACGACCTCGTAGTCGTCTTCCGAGGATGAGGAAGAGGCAGAGAGGGGGCCATCGTCGTCCGAGATCGGAGCGGACGTGTCCATGCTCTCCGGTAGAGCTTGGACTGGGGTGGTGGGGGCAGCCTTTGTCATTACCGGGACAATAGAGCCCAGTGCAGCTGCGGACGGAACAATAGAAGTGGCCGAGACAATGGGTCTCGCACTAATTGGGTTCGCGGAAGCGGGCTCAATTGTCGGTAATGACAATGGAGCCGGAATTCCGGCAAGCGGGTTTGAGCAAGCCGCTTGAATAAGGCCTTGATCGGCCGGCGGGGGCGAGAGCGGGCTGTCGAGCGCGTCGGTGAAGTCGGCGACTGCCGACGATGACGCGGTGGGACTGGCACGCAAAGCACGGGCGGAATGCTGGGCCACGAATTTCGGGTCCGGGAGCAATTCCGTAAGAAAATATTTGACCCATCTCGGGTCGTAGTCCGACATTGTCGGTAGGGAAAAATTAAAACCTAAATGCGAAAACACATGGCATTCGCACCTAACGGCCCTAGAACCTAATTCCCCGGGTGGATAGGCCCGGGGATGTGTAGCCTCCCTGTCGGGCGCAGACAGGGAGGTGAGTACCTATGGTGAGCCCTAAGCTTGTAAACCGTTCGCCAATCTTATTGTGCGAACGGGCCCTGACCGGGTCTAGTGCGAAGGGGTAGACACTCCCAACCGACACTAGGTGTGTTGTTGTGGACGAAGTCAGAAACTAGAGTTGACTAGGAGATCCCCCAAGGCCAAACTTCTAGCTCTCGGCTCCAATTGACTGCCTCACCCTGAAGGGGATCGGCGGGTGTGATTGGGTCAACACCCCACTCGGCTTCGTTGACACCGTGAGGTTTCAACCGAGGACCACGAAACTGTGGTTTTACCCAGAGGGGGCCAAGACCGACGATAACGTTTTGACACAATTTCTGTTAAGAAATAGCGACTGTAACTACCTCCTTGAAAAAGGCAGTAGTATACAGGAAACACTTGTAGTCGATGACTACGAAACTGGCGTCGACCGGAACACACTAGCGGCGAGACAGGGTGCGGCAAGCAGGTAGCGGAGAGCAGGTAGCGCGTGGCACGTCCGTCCGGGGCGAGTGTCGGGTAGCGAGTGATAGGACCGCGCTCTTTTTTTTTTTTTTGATCATGGCATCTCGCAGTTCAACCAAAGGGTTGTCTACTGCTTAACCGGGCTTGCCTGTGGCTGCCACAAAAGAATTGTAGCCTCCAGCCAGGGCTTAATAAAAACTAAAACTAACTTACAAAACTAAGCGACTACACGCTAAGGGCACCCCCTGCGGGGTTCGGACCTCGGCTTAGGGCGTCGCTGGGGGGGGACAGCAAGGGACAGCTGGATCGGGGGTTTTTAAAACTACTGGCTCAGCGGCAACGCGGGCTGGCTCGAGCAAGGGTCGGGAGGGTGAGAGTGGACAGGGTCGTCGCGACGGGCCTCGACGGCGAGGACGGAACGACGGAAATTTGTATCTGTATGTTACTCTAATAGTGCTAGTAGCCGGGCTGCTCTCCTGAAGGAGAGTGGTGGCATCGTCAGGGGCAACGAGGGTATGCCGTGGACGGCGAACCTTACTGATGCGGGACGGGGTGTATCGGGAGGCGGCCGCAATCAGGGGATTGCGGTGCTTTATGGCAGTGTCAAAGAAACGCTTCGAGAGGCGTTTCATGAACTGCTGAACTGTGGGGAGTTTAAAATCTACATGAAGGTCCATGTTACGGACGTAAAAGGGAGCTCCTGAGACCTTACGGAGGAACCGGTTTTGAAGTGTCTGCATTCGATGCAGATACTTGGGTTTGGCGTGCGCGAAGACGACGCAAGCGTAAGTCATGATGGGGCGGATTACAGCCTTATAGAGACGCAGTTTGCACCGGAGTGACAATTTGCTGCGTTCTGTAAGCATGAATTGGAGCCTACCGAGAGCGAAAGCGGCCCGCGAACGGACCTGCTTTATGTGCTCTGCGAAACTGAGGTGCTGGTCGAGAGTGACACCCAGGTACTTGGCATGCTTCGCCCAAGGGATCGGCTTGCCGTACATGGTGATCGGATTAGGGGGGTTGGGGAGGGCCCTACGAATTCTCCTAAAGAGAACAGCCTGGCTTTTATCGGGGTTGACCTCGATTCTCCATTTCCGGAACCAAGCGCCGAGGACGTTGGCCGCGGTCTGGAGAGTCTGAGCTATAGCTGGCGGACTGGTCCCTGTGTAGTAAATGGCCGTGTCATCGGCGAATAACGCCAATTGGGCCTTTTTACTCTTGGGGATGTCGCTAGTGAACAGGGTAAAGATTATGGGGGAGAGAACGGAGCCCTGGGGGACTCCGGCGCGAATCGGGTGGGGGGCGGAGAGAGCGCCCTCGATGCGGTAGCGGAAGGTGCGGTTCGACAAAAAGTCCCGTAAGATGAGCACGAGACGGTCGGGCACGCCGAGTTGGTATAGCTTATATATTAAGCCATTGTGCCAGACTTTGTCGAAAGCCTTCGCTATGTCGAAGAACAGGGCGCCAGTCATAGCGCCACGCTGGAAGCCGGCACTGATGTGCTCGACTATGCGGTGCGCTTGCTGGACGCACGAGTGTTGGGTACGGAACCCGAACTGCTCGTCCGGAATCAGGCTCTTCGCCTCGGCATAGTCCTTGAGACGCTTATAAATAAGCCTCTCGTAGATTTTGCCGAGCACGTTGAGCAGACTGATGGGGCGATAGCTGGTGGGGTCTGATTTGGGTTTGCCGGGTTTGGGGATACCTATAACAGAGGCCTCTTTCCAGGCTTGTGGGAACATGTTATTACTCATGGCGCCATTGAAGATGGCGGTCATGAGCATGATCAGTTGGGCGGGGAAGAGTTTGAATACCCTATTGGTAATTCCATCTGAGCCGGGGGCTTTACGAGCCTGAAGACCCTTGATGATGTCTTGCACCTCGTCAGGGGTGACGGGGGGCAGAGGATCATCTGGATCTTCGACGGGTGGGAGAGAGGCTCTACGTTCGACTTCGGCGTCGACTTTGGCGAGGTGCTTTGGGTCGACCGGAAGGGAACTGGGGGAGCATTGGGACTCGAGACTGTCGGCTAGGAGCTCGGCTTTTTCAGAGCTATCGAAAGCGATGCTCTTGTCAGGACGGATGAGTGGAGGGGTGGAAGATTCTTCGGGAGCGCGAAGCTTCCTCTGAAGGTTCCAGAAGGCATGGTGATTGGGCTCAAGTTCGCCGAGTAACTTGTCCCAGTTGTCCGAACGAGCTTCCGCAATGCGTTTCTTTACAGCACGCTGTAAATTGCGCATGTGGGCTTTGTTCGCATCGCAGGGGAAGGAGTCGTAGGCACGGATGGCTGCGTTCTTCTCGGTTATCAGCTCACGTACGTCAGCGGGTAGTTTCCAGCGGTGGTCTTCCACCACCGGGACTTCCCGTGAGCAATCCGTCAAAACGGATTGCACGTGTTCTGTAAACGAGGCGATCGCGCCGGTAGTGTCATCGACAGAGACAATGAGGTCAGGAATGGATTCCAGCTGAGGTGACAGAGTGTCGGATTTAAGCTTTTCGCTTACTTTCCTCCAGTCGGTCACCAACTGGGTGCGGGGCGGGTGGTCAGGGTCAAGCGGACCCCCCGTGTAGGGGGTGAGGTGCCTGACGACGGGACGGTGGTCAGAGTTAAGCTCTTGTAGCGCCTCTAAAGATTGCAAACGAAGGTTCACATTCTTGAGGAGCGCTATGTCGAGGACATCGGGAGTTTGGTTAGGGTCGCCGGGATAGTGGGTGGGAGTCATCGGAGCGATGACGTCAAAGTTAAGGGAGGCCCCTAAGTTGAACAGTAATCTGCCTCTGGTAGAGGTGAGATTACTGTTCCAGGCGGGATGTTTGGCATTGAGGTCGCCCGCCAGGATGACGGAGTCGCTCAAGCCGAAGAGGAGTGAGAGGTCGGCGGCGATGGATAGATGATCCTCGCTACCGTTGGTCGGTGGGAAGTAGCCGGAGATGATGGTGATCGGTTGATGACCGGTCATGGCGAGCCGACAGAGAGAGATCTCCAAGTGAGAGAGGAGAGGGGGGGGATCTAGCGGGATGCAATGGAGAGTCCTTCTGAAATAGATGAGGGTTCCGCCCTTGTGACAGCGTGACCGATCATTGCGAACTATGCGATAGTTGGCGATGTTCGGGTTGCGTATATGGGGCTTCAGAAAGGTCTCCTGAACTAATAGGACGTCAAGCTGATGGTCGCGGAGGAAGGCGGCGATCTCATCGCGTTGACTTTTAACGCCGTTAGCGTTAAAGAAACCTAGCTTGAGGGACCGGGGCTTTGTACATCTAGCACCTTTTGTAATATCCATATTGATATTTAAAAGGTGAGGTTGGAGATGGCGCGCAGAACCCCGGGGTAGCTGTGGTATGCCATGAGGATTTTAATAGGGTCGCCCTTGGCGGCGTAGACCTGATCGGCCATCGCGATTGCCTCCGGGGTTTCGAACACTTGGTTCATAACCGCGAGGGTGTGGACGAGGATCTCCGTCGTGGTGGGCTTGATACCTGCTGGGGAGAGGGAAGGGACCTTTTTCGGAGCTGCCGAGGCAGGCTTCAAGGGGGCGGCGGGTGGAGTTGCCAAAAGGGCCACGGGGGAGGGGGTTAGCCCAGGGTTAACGGTAACCTTAGGCGCGGGGTTGGTAGCAGGGGGCTGAGAGATGGGGGCCGCGGTGACTGGAGCGTCGCTGCGGAATAAGTTGGCCCAGGGCATGGGTCGTTGGGGGCTGAGTCGCACTGGCAACTGCGCTGAGGGCACCTTGATGGTAGCCGAGGGGCTTTCCCTCTTCTGGCGATCGCTAGCGCGCTTCGCCAGTTTGGGGGAGGAAGCCTTGGGGGCTTTAGGGCAGCCACGGTAGTTGGCTGGGTGGCCAGATTGACCACACAGTACGCAGCTCGGGGGTTCGGTGCATAAAGCCCGATCCTTGGGGCGGGGACAGTCCGCTGTGCCATGGTCACCCAGACACTTGACGCACCTGGGGGTGGCGAAGCAGTTAGACTGCGCGTGACCATATAATTGGCAGCGATGGCACTGGCCAATTATATTAGTGCGGCGGGGTTTCTCAATAGAGATCCCCGATAGTGAACAGACCGACTTGATCTTGAAGATCGGGTGGTGCCCTTCTACAGGGTCACACACCACGAGGACCATGTCGTAGGCATGTCCGTGACGCGCCTTGTGAAGGCGGTGCACCGCTGAAACTGAGATGCCTTGGGCAGAGAGGTCATCTTTGATGTCCTCCGTAGGGATCTCCTTCGGGACTCGGCGGATGACTACGCGAGTCGGTGTCTCTTCCGGGAGAGAGTAGGTGTGGAACGAGTAGTTCCTCGTTCGCAGCATAGCGGTGAGCTCCCTGTAGTCCGCGGACGAGGGAACGGACACCTTGATGCCCTGTTGGGTTGATGTGGCGCTGGTGTACTGGATCTTACGATCCACGCACATCTTGGACACTTCGGTCCATTTGGCCTTGTCTTGGATAAAGACCGGAGGCGGGGGCTTTTGCTTCTTTCCAGAAGCGGAAGTGGGTTTCGCCTTACTGCCGCAGGGGCGGGGAGCCTGAGAAGGGGCAGGGGTGGGGGAGGATGAGGCCGCTACGGCCTTTTTGGCCTTGCTGGCCTGGGATGAAGACCCTTTCTTCCTCTTCCCTCCTTTTCCGACGACCTCGTAGTCGTCTTCCGAGGATGAGGAAGAGGCAGAGAGGGGGCCATCGTCGTCCGAGATCGGAGCGGACGTGTCCATGCTCTCCGGTAGAGCTTGGACTGGGGTGGTGGGGGCAGCCTTTGTCATTACCGGGACAATAGAGCCCAGTGCAGCTGCGGACGGAACAATAGAAGTGGCCGAGACAATGGGTCTCGCACTAATTGGGTTCGCGGAAGCGGGCTCAATTGTCGGTAATGACAATGGAGCCGGAATTCCGGCAAGCGGGTTTGAGCAAGCCGCTTGAATAAGGCCTTGATCGGCCGGCGGGGGTGAGAGCGGGCTGTCGAGCGCGTCGGTGAAGTCGGCGACTGCCGACGATGACGCGGTGGGACTGGCACGCAAAGCACGGGCGGAATGCTGGGCCACGAATTTCGGGTCCGGGAGCAATTCCGTAAGAAAATATTTGACCCATCTCGGGTCGTAGTCCGACATTGTCGGTAGGGAAAAATTAAAACCTAAATGCGAAAACACATGGCATTCGCACCTAACGGCCCTAGAACCTAATTCCCCGGGTGGATAGGCCCGGGGATGTGTAGCCTCCCTGTCGGGCGCAGACAGGGAGGTGAGTACCTATGGTGAGCCCTAAGCTTGTAAACCGTTCGCCAATCTTATTGTGCGAACGGGCCCTGACCGGGTCTAGTGCGAAGGGGTAGACACTCCCAACCGACACTAGGTGTGTTGCTGTGGACGAAGTCAGAAACTAGAGTTGACTAGGAGATCCCCCAAGGCCAAACTTCTAGCTCTCGGCTCCAATTGACTGCCTCACCCTGAAGGGGATCGGCGGGTGTGATTGGGTCAACACCCCACTCGGCTTCGTTGACACCGTGAGGTTTCAACCGAGGACCACGAAACTGTGGTTTTACCCAGAGGGGGCCAAGACCGACGATAACGTTTTGACACAATTTCTGTTAAGAAATAGCGACTGTAACTACCTCCTTGAAAAAGGCAGTAGTATACAGGAAACACTTGTAGTCGATGACTACGAAACTGGCGTCGACAGGAACGTCGACCGGAACACACTAGCGGCGAGACAGGGTGCGGCAAGCAGGTAGCGGAGAGCAGGTAGCGCGCGGCACGTCCGTCCGGGGCGAGTGTCGGGCAGCGAGTGTTAGGACCGCGCTCGACGCGCGACTCCTATTTATGCTTTCGCGGCTTCGCGGCAAAAATAGTGTCGTGTGCAAAACAGCGCCCCGCGCCCCGCGCGCTTGCCGCCCTTCGGCGCGTCGCTATTGGTCAAAAATGATTGGACAGTAAAACTTGTTATTGTATATAAAGTAGTGTATTTTAGAAATTAGATCAGTCTGTAAAAGTCAGTTATTCAATTCTTTGTGACGAGTTATTATTTCCAAGTACCTATCAACCCTGTGCGTGCCCAACCACTAAAGTTTGTTAGCAACGAATGTGAACGATCTTTTCAATACTTATATTAGAGCTGTTATAAACTTGCTGTATTCATTTTGGGTAGGTACTTTGGGTAACGGTACACGTATATACGTTACCCAAAGCGTTAGCTACTTAATACAGTGTAGAAGTATATTATAATCTATATATATAAAAGAAAGTCGGGTTTGTTCCCTCCATTATAACTCGAGATCTGCTGGACCAAATAGCAAAATATTTTTTTTTTTTTTTTAGGTAGTGTAGGTAGGTAGGTAGGGTAGGGTAGGTAGGTAGGTAGGGTAGGTAGGTAGGTAGGGTAGGTAGGTAGGTAGGGTAGGTAGGTAGGTAGGGTAGGTAGGGTGGGTAGGTGGGGTAGGTAGGTAGGGTAGGTAGGTAGGTAGGGTAGGTAGGTAGGCAGGGTAGGTAGGTAGGTAGGGTAGGTAGGGCAGGTAGGTAGGGTAGGTAGGGTGGGTAGGTATGGTAGGTAGCTAGGTAGGTAGGGTAGGTAGGCAGGTAGGGAGGTAGGTAGGGTAGGTATCATAGTTAAGACAGGACAACGTCTGTCGGGTCAGCTAGTACTTAATAAAAAATAGTGTTTGCAAACTGGACATAAAAAAGTAAAAAGGTAAAACCTGACTGCGTAATGTGGGTAAGAAATGAAACTATTTTAATGGTATGGCTATTAAATATTACTTAACAGATTTCTAGAATAGATTTTTATTTACAGTTCACTTTTACGCAGTGGGGGTTTTTTTTATAAGCGGTTGATGTCCATAAGTGAGACACATCACAAAGTATTATAATTAATTTTCCTCTTTCACAACGTGTAGTCCCATTAACGGATTCTCTGTCTTTGATTTATAAACGTATTCTTCCGCATCACTGACTACTTTAAAAACGTCGCGCTTCACACGAATCTGCACGTCTTCCGGTAAGTCCTTAACAGTTTCGATCAGTCCCATGAAGAAGTCGGTGATCTTGTCCCTCTGAGGCGCGGGAGAGGGCGCTGGAGGCGGCGCGGGCCCGGCGCTGTACACGCAGTCCACGCGCGGCTGGTACGGGGAGCGCGGCGCAGGCTCGGCGGCTAGCACCATGCTGTCCACGAAGGACGCCCCGGGACTGGGCATGTCTTCAACAACGCTGTTCTCATCGTTGCTGGAATCGGGGTTGTCTGCCGAGGAGTGTTCGTTGCGCACTTCGTCCCGCAAGTGTGCGTTGAGGAATGTCAATAACTGCTCATATTTTGGTCGTTTAATAATTTTAGCTCCTTGTTCGGACTTCATTCGCCGTAGCTTCTGTGCTCGCCTGTAACAGTCTCTTAACCGCTTCCATTTGTCTCTGCAGTCTCGAGCTGTAGAATAAAACGATGTCAAGGAGCTATTTAGGCGCGCCAATAAAGTACTTTCGTCTCTAAGTCTACGTATTTTCCATATTTGGAACTATAACTTGAAACTAAACAAACACAATATCATACCTGGAACCACTTTTTATATCGATGGTACTTACAATTTGAAAACAATAGAAAAACCTACTTGTGACATCAAGTTAATCGAGGTCGTGGAACTCTTTTTGGAGTGATTTTTATAATTACAGGGAAAAACGAATAAAAATGAAAGTTACATACTTCAAGATAAATCTAATAAACCTTTTAAACTTCGATCAATAATACACTATTGATCGAAGCTTTTAAAGCTAATAAATCTTTTGAATACGCTTGTTGACTGAAATACTAGTTCTTATTGCACCGCATTTAGGTTCACAACGCAATGCATTGAACACGTGCTGGCAAACAAATTGTCACCCGCTCATGCGTCTGAGGCATACCTAACTGTCAAGCCGGTGCATATGGGAAGTGGGTACCATTGCATTTTAGACAAGCTCGAATGAATAACGGATAGTACGTGATAATTTAACGCACGTGGCTATGATGCTATCAGCCGCATGGGTCGATCAAAGGTTAAGCTACTCTTACGCAGTGGTAAAAGGCAAGTTACATAAATTACTTTAAAAAAAACTTAAAAACACGCTTTTTGTAGAGAACCAAACTAAAAAATAGAAAGTAAAATTTTAATAACTAAATATAAATTAATGATAGTGGGGTTCAAACTGGCCTAGCGTTAGTTTGTGTGCTCATCGGCACACATTAATGCATTCATGGACTCTTGTGATGTCGTAAGATTCGCTTTGCCAGAGTTGAGCCTGCCTTTGCAAAGGCCAGACCTCACATGTAGATTCTCCTGGGGATAGGTAATTTTTATGTTAGGCAAGGTAGGGGTAGGATTGTAGATTCGGATGCCAAGAGTAAAAGGGCTTAGTTATTTTAAAACTTAGTGTTCCCTTTTACTCAAGGGGGGCGTAGCTGATGTAGAGCCTTAGAGTAAAACCTTATGTTGTACAAGGCTGGAAATTATCTGACGGCATTCGAACCTTTCAAATGTTTTAAGAATAGATTAGGATTTTATACATTCTAGACTTGACGTCCGGCAGCGAAGCTAAACAGATGTATTCGTTATAACAAAGTGAAAATATAATACATGTGTGTCCATCCGTGTTTCTTTTCTTAGTGTAGAAAAGACCCAATACACACATTACACGCTCTACCACTGAGCCCCCTTAGTAGAGGATCTTCCATCCTCTACAGTACTTAGGTAGTAATAATTTTTAGGTAAGTACTTAATAGTATTTTTTATTTTTCATAGGTACCAAGCGTGCTTTTGAAGATATTATCGAAATGATAATCCTTCTACTCAGTAATAAAATATTTATACCATGCTAACTATTGACACCATGCAGTTGGCAAGCGTGTTTTTTTTTATCGACCATTAATTCCGTGATTACTATTAGTAACTGTACTTATGTCTATTGCCTTGATTATTGTGCCGAGCCGGGTCCTCGAATCAGAAAGGCGCTTGCAATCTCTCCTGCTCTCACGCAAAGAATGCGTAAAAAAATCCTGACCATTCTAGGTAATTAGGATAATGGAATAATCTTATCAAATTAGTGTATTATAATCGGTCCTCGACAAGACAACGAATTTTAAATGAAATCTGACCGTTTGAAGTGGGTCAAAATCAAGTTCAAAGGAATAATGTTACAGAAAATTTGACAGTTAGGGATAGCTTGATGTGCTGGCGGCACATCAAGCTATCCCTAACTGTCAAATTTTCTCAATTAAAAATGAACCTTATGTCTTTGCAATAAAGTTGAAATACTATCAAAGATTTTTGACAGATTGTGGTAACTTGATGTGCTGGCCTCTGTACCTACAAACAAATAAACAAACATACAAGTGAAGATAATAATACAAAAATCGTGTAATAAAAAGGTATCATCGCAAATTAAATACGATAAAACAGACGATATGAATAGTTTTCATAGATTTTATTTGTGCAATTCACACGACTAAAGTTGTTTAGTACCTATTAGACGTATCTCGGAACCCCCGGATCTTAGGAAGATCTAAGAGGCCCCTTTTTTTAAGCCCCTTTTTTTTAAGGCTGGGAAATCATCCAATGACTTCTCCCGCTCTGGGTGTAGCGGAAGGGAGTGTCAGACTCTTACTGACTAAAACCCATCCAAGTTCCTTCCGTAGCCCTTTATGTCCCGGGGTAGCGGTAACCCTTTCGGACAATCCCGCTTACCCGGCAGGCTCGGCACTACCGGGCCCCTTCATTCGCAGAGGCCCCTTGACCGTTTTAAATGTTGAGGAGGCACCAAGCGACGATTATCCCTGTACGCACAAAAATCAATATTGGCAGTGTAGGTATAGGAAAGATAAATAATATTTTTGCCTGTATGCTAAGTCAGAGGCCCGGGCAGCATAAAAACTGACACCAGGTTAATTACTAAGGAAAAAGGAAAGGCCTATAAGTATACCGAATCTTGTTAGACTGTAAGTACGAAGAGTAAAGCGATAAAACACGGCTATGAAGTTATTCTTAATTTGTGGCATTTTAAATTGGGATGTTGTTAACTTAAAATTATGTATAGCACAGATAATACAAAAAAATAAAGACTATCAAAATAACACGAGACCGTACGGACGTGTTACAGAACACACAATCGATCCTACAAGATCACTAAAGAAAAATGTCAATCTTTTGTTTAATTTTAGTTCACGATCAATTTACGTTAGTAGGTAACAATTATTTTAACTAGGTATGTAAAATCATCGTGTCTTCAAATAAAAGATTGGCTATACACGTATATAATAACCATTTACCTACATGTAGGTAAGTACCTAACAATAAATTCAGCTAATGTCTCTTTTTTACGATTTATGCATATTAAATAATTAATAACTCTCCGGCTTTAAAAAAAAAATACCTATTTACTACCTTCATTTTGGTTTCTGATCGGGGTACCTAAGTAACAAATTCTATTTTTTGCTATTTCAAAATTGCCCTTCTTTGGTCGTCAGCACGGTACCTGACAATCACAGAACAGATAAATTGCAATAATCGAGATGGAAAACTCAATCTAACTGGCGGATCTGCTAATTGACGCGCGGACCCCATGCGGCCTTGCTCGGCAGCTGCACTTGCGTGCGAGTGTGCGACCCTAGACCACCGAGGCGGTCACGACGTCAACGAGACGAGACTTGTGGTGTAGGTACTTAATACATACGTGAATGCTCCAACGCTTCGCCGATCTGCTTCCAGGCGAGGTCTCTCTTTGGTCGGACATCGTAGAGTGGGTGGTTTAAGTCGTACAGTTCTCTTCGCTCGCGCACCATCTTTATCAACTTTTCTTCGTCCATTTTGTCAACTGCAGAAAAGTTAAAAATCAAAAAAAAGTCATCATTGTAATGCCTGATATTTCGTGATTACTTACCTACTTAATAAGATATTTAGTTACGTTTCTATTTAACTGATTACCTAGAAAACTGGTCGCGTGACACTACAGCGCACCATTATCACCTCGTCAACGTATTTGCCTGGCAGCGATGGCAGTCGTGGCGGGCACCCGGCACACTGCTGACTGCGTCGTGGTGCGCGGGGAGCGGGCCGCGGGGAACCGCGCGGCGTCTCGTGGCGGCACGAGTCTCGCTCGCTCGCGTAGCGCCGTCGCCCGGCGGCGGCGGAGCGGCGCGGCGGGGAGCGGGCCGCGGGGAACCGCGCGGCGTCTCGTGGCGGCACGAGTCTCGCTCGCTCGCGTAGCGCCGTCGCCGCGTCGCCCGGCGGCGGCGGAGCGGCGCGGCGCGGCCAGTCGAGTGTCGACTCACTCCTCACTCAGCCTCACAGAGTACTTTATAATATACAGTGTCGGTTGGAGAGGTGTCAGGTGACGCATGAACTGATGAACGCTAAGTGAATCGTGCACGTTCGTTTATCCATCGCCTCCTTTTTTTTGTTGTGGGGAATCCTTCGAAAGGCGGCCGGGGTTCAAGGATAAGACTGGCAAGTCTGGGATTTTGACCTCACCTAAAACCACCTCGGTGGTCAACACATCAGTGATATCTGTCGGTGGTTTGCACATGGAAGAGAGCACCGTTACAAGGGGTCAAAACCACAGCACAAGCATGGAAGGCAGTCTTCCCTGAGGCCACTCAGTGGGTTATATTTCACTATAGTGAATACCGAGAAATATGAAATAAGCAATTTTTGTGAATCCGATCCAACCGGTTACTGTTGCTTCTCCCCCAGGGACTCCAGCTCACAAGGACTGACTTTACCGTGTAGTTGCATTTCTACGGCAAAAACAAATTTTGAATGTCTACGCCGAGCACTTTGTAAGAGGGCACGCCACACTTCCTACTAATATTATAAATGTGAAAGTTTGTGAGGATGGATGGATGGATGTTTGTTCCTTCTTTGAGCAAAAACGGCTGAACAGATTTCGATGAAATTTACCAATAATATAGCTTATACATCAGAATAACACATAGGCTACATTTTACATAGACTTTGCGTGATTTGGCCATAATATAAGGATAAGTATCATGTAAGTCGCCAAATTCCTGCATTCTGAGACCTATCTGGGCGTGCGCTGCCTAAACCGTTAGAGTTACGCGAAGGTAATGTATTGTGGGATTGTTTGTCTTATAAAGTTCTATATAAAAGTCAGCGACAGCATATGTCTACCTATTATGTGCAAGCCATTATATACGAAATAGTGAGCCAAAAATACATTTCAATTTGATACTTTTTTTACAATGCACATTTTAGAGTACTCTGTTAATTATTATCGAATTAAATACGTTTATCACTTTTAGTATTTAATGAAGATAAACTTTGTCTTTTACACTAAGCAATTTGGACAAATAGTTTAAAAGTTATCACGATAAGATTGATATGAGTGGGGCGCCATTAAATGCACACTATTAGTCGGCGGTGCGCAGAGCACAGCGAGGACTCCAGAGGGTCCAGGCAATGACGCGCCATCGCCGAGTCCACGGCTGCGTAAAGGCTGCCAAATGATTTGATCAGACCTTTTTTTTTTGATGGCCATGTCAAAAAAATGTCCTGACCTTTCGCTCTGGGTGGAGCGGAAAGGAGCGTCAGTCTCTTACTGACCATAACCCATCCATGTTCCTTCCTTAGCCCATTATATGCCAGGGTAGCGGTAACCCTTTCAGACAATTCCGCTGACCTGGTAGGCTTTGGCCCCCTTTCTTAATGCTGACATCTCTTTGAGGCGCGCGCGAAACAAGAACGCGCCTTCCGGCATGGGTCTGGTCCTGATCGGACGGCGGTGAAGCGTCTCTCGCGGCGGCCGGGACGTGAGGCTCTGTGCTTCAACCATCCCGCCACCTCCTTCACTAGCATAACTGCTTCGTAGAAGACGGTGACTGCTTCCCACTCCCTCTCGCTCCGTATCATAGATTGAACCAGGGCCAGACGCGAGAGGTCACCGCCGCTGCCGATCGCCGCTACGAGAACATTGCGGTGCTCCATCTAAACAGGGCAGACCTCCACCGTATGCTTCACTATGTCCTCCGGGCGATCCTCGCAATGGTGGCACCCGAGCGTTTCTTCTTGCCTGAGAATGTGCAAGAACCTCCCGAAACATCCGGTGAGGACACCCGATGCGCCTCTCTAGCCACTCCTCAAGAGAGCTAAGCTACCATACCACCTTCTTAAACGCTCACGTGTGCGAAACTGTGCCACGTCTGCAACCCGAGCAGAAAGAGATTTATCACAAAATATTACAACGAGTTGAGAATGGTAAATGCGGGATTATTACAGGCAATACTTTTTTGCTTAGTTTGCTTCTAGCTAAAAACGCAAGGATCATAATGTTGCATTAGCTGTGACTTCCTCTGGAATTGCTGCAACATTGCTAAATGGTGGACTGACGGCACATTCGGTCTTTAAATTATCTCTTAATCTGGCGAGCGAAGAAAGCCCTGCGTGCAACATCAGTAAAATGAACGTGGTATCAGGATACCGTCCCACACGATCAGCTTGCACTGTTGGAACTGGAACAGGTTCCAACAGTGCAAGCTGATCGTGCGACGAGCTGACGAGTGCACTACCTATGTGATGTGACACCAACGCGCAATCGAAGCTCTTGATCGCTGTCTACAAGACAGCAATCAAACGGTGTGGTGGTTTTACTGGCTGCCTATGTTAGCATCTTTCACCTTTCCGGCCAGCCCGGAGTGATCTAAGTGATTGTTGATTGTACAGCGTGGCTTGGTGCTCATTCCAACATCCGGCGGCGCACACTTTACTCTTCTATAATTCGGTCACTAAATTATCAATTTTGTAAAATAGATTCTAAATTGTGTTTATCAAAACTTTACTATTGACAAGTCCTTTAATTTACATCCTAAAATGAATCTCAATCATCAAATCATTTAACATAGTTTACAGAAGTATTTTATTGTAGTAAGTAGAACCGTCAAAACATATCGATCATTACTAACGTACTTTATTCTAATCCTTTCAGTTTTTATTGTTTATTGCTACCAAACGACATGTGAAACCGCTATATCAAGTAATTATCATTATAATTATAAGCCACTGTTATCCCCCTGCAGGGCAAAGGCCTCACTTTCCACTTTTCCCGGTCTACAGCGATTGTGGGCCAATCCTTTAAGGAGTCCAGCTCATTTTGCCATCTCTTTCTGGGCCTGCCGCGCAAGTAATCCTCTTCAATAATAATAGTATGCGTACTAATCCTTACCTGACATTATAAAAACCGAAAGTAACGTCAACTGTCTATCCGTTTGTCTATCTGTGTGAATGTATGTTTTCGGGCGTCGGTTAATCTGCTGAGCCGTTTATGATGTGGATGAACTGAAGTCTGTGGAAGAATATAAACTACTTTTTCCAAAACACCGTGCGGGCGAAGCCGCGGGCGGAAGCTAGTTATACATATTTTAGAAATCGCCTTATTTGTAAAAAATAACCCTCAATTGTTTCCTCGAATATCGGACCTTGTAATACGAAATCGCCGGGATAATAGTAAACTTCGTGTTCAGCCAGCTAAGACAGCACTACTGTAGGTACTAGGTATAAAAGCGTTGTATGCAGAGCACCGGTAATTTATAACAATATCCCTATCTGCGTCAAAAAACTAAATACAGACCAGTTTAAGAAAACATTTTAAATAATACTGACTGAAAAAGCCTACTATAATATATAAATGAATTTTGATATTATAGTAGGTAAATGACAAATCGCTCTGACTGAATCTATTATATTTATTTTGAATCGCATGAATATTTACCGATTGTTTATTATTTATAATTTTATATTAATGTTATTTTTTTTTGAGACTATTTAACTTTGTAAGATATTTAACTTTGTTTATGATCGTTGCCAATCGTTGCCAAAGTATGTCGTTCCACTTACTGTCGAACCATCAAAGGAAAGACTGAAGCTGCGGCGAGACAGTGCTTCCATACCCACTCCATTCATTCCACCTGTTGAAGGTCCCCTCCTGGCCTCCTGGGCGCGACTTACCTTGTCCAACCTGGAAGTCTTTAAACAGACTCCGGACCCAGGTTTGCCGAAACAAGGAAACCTGCTCAGGTGGGGATTCATAGACAACTCCGCCTTTTTTTTTTTTTTTAAGGCTGGGTAATCATCCAATGACTGCTCCCGCTCTGGGTGGAGCGGAAGGGAGTGTCAGACTCTTACTGACTAAAACCCATCCATGTTCCTTCCGTAGCCCTTTATGTTCCGGGGTAGCGGTAACCCTTTCGGACAATCCCGCTTACCCGGCAGGCTTGGCCCTGAGGGGCCCCTTCATATGCTGACATCTCTTTGAGGCGCGCGTGGAACATATACGCGCCGTACGGCACGGGTCTCCAGTGCTGATCGGACGGTGAGTCACCCATTACTCACCGTCCGCAGGCCCGCGCCTACGGTGGCCGGGAGTCGTCACGTGGCTCCCGACGCCCGGGGCGTCTCCTGCGGCGGCTGGGACGGGAGGACCTTTCTCTCTCCCATCCCGCCACCTCCTTCGCGAGCATGACATTTTCGCAGGAGGTGACTGCCTCCCACTCCCTCTCGCCCCGGACCATGGCTTGCACCAGGGCCGGGCGCGAGAGGTCGCCGCTGCCGATCGCCTCTACGAGGACACGGCGGTGCTCCTCCCATGCGGGGCAGGTTTGCACCGTGTCCTCTGGGCGATCCTGGCAGTGGTGACACCCGGGCGTTTCCTCCCTCCTGATGATGTGCAGGAACCTCCCGAAACATCCATGTCCGGTGAGGACCTGCGTCAGGCGGTAGGTGAGGGCACCGTGACGCCCATGGAGCAAGTACAGGCTCCATGGTGACGCCTCTCTAGCCACTCCTCAAAGAGGGGCCTTACCGCCACTATCGTGGCGTGCCCTAGACAACTCCGCCTTGGAGTGTAAATGTGGTGCTGTTCCACAATCGATGGGACACTTAATATCGTATCCGGCGTGTCCTGCCGTATGCACGTTACAGGAACTGATGGACGCTAGTAATGGCGCCAAACACGTACCCGAATTCTGGGCCGAGTAGGTACCTACATTTAGATTGCCATCGACACGCTAAGAAGAAGACCGTGAAATTGTAAATAAAATAACGTTAGATTATAATTTATCTCGCGATATTGTGAAGTGTCGAAAGATTGTGAACCGTAGCATACAGCTTACAATTAAAACGTACCTATTATTTTTCGGTAGGTACCTAGATTAAATAATCTATCGAAGTGAAACTGTTAAATCACAATCTTTCGCGCGTTAATTTATCAACTGTCCGAAAGCTGTCACTGATTGGTCGGTCTTAACGATATTTTGGTATTTCCGAGTTTTGTTGATGGACAGGGTCAATATCCGACATGGTAGATGCGATCACATAGGTTCACGCGCATAAAAAATACTAAAACACGGAAAATGTCAGTAATTTAGGCTATATTCGGTGACTAACAGTAGGTATTTATCACTTCTTTGATTAATCTCGGATTTATTTTACTTCCACAACAATTTTATCTAACTAATTCTAAAGCTGGAGTCATTTTCAACACGAAATCAATTTACAATCAACATAGGTAACACTGTTTGTTTACATTCGACAACCAACGAATAATTAAAATGGCGGTACCTACGTACGGGGCATAGTACCTACCTATGCCGTTCAACCATTCGGTGCGCGAGGTGCGCTTCGTCGCATGCCATTTCACAATTTCACGATTTCACTTCGATAGATTATACTTATTTTACTTAATCTACACCGAAAAATAATACTTACGTTAAATTGTAAGTACTATGTATGTTACGGTTCACAATCTTTCGACAGATCACAATCTCGCGAGATAAATATTAAAATATGGTACCTATTTACATTTTTTTTATATTTAACTACTGAACCGTATGTACACTTTTTGTAAACTGATTATTTCAATATTTTAAAAGTTTAATACCTACTTAAAAGAAAAAATATTAAAAAGATAACTAGATATAGGGTAAACATACCCGATATCGGCCGTTTAATCGGCTTGTTGACTTTAGAGTTGATTTCTAACATAATGCTGTACTCCAAGATTTAAAAAAAAAACGTTTCAGCCTACAATAGTGCAGTTTCATAAAACCTAATGCTTATTAACCTAAGACGTATCAGTGATACATAATTTAAAAAAAAAATATATTCGCAAAAATTGCAAATATACCGGCTATCGGCCTTTTCACTCAGTTATCGTCCACTAGTGCACTGGTTATCGGCCACCTAATTCACGGTAGAAAAACAACTCTTATTCTGTAGTTCATAGAGTTTATAATAGTATGAAAATAAAACAATTAATAAATTTAAAAAAAGCGGTGTATTTTTACTCTCTTCTACAACTTACAGCTACTTTTGGCTTTAGAATCATTAAAAATCAAAACAGATTTATTATTTACTAATATTTCGCAAGTCTTTTAGAACGAAAATCAATTTCGTCGGAATCAGGTGTAATTTTTACCAATTTTCGGCCGTCCATTTAAACGGCCGGAGACAGGTTTATTATTACTAGTTATCGGCCGCTAAACATTCGGTATTTTTACAGGTCATATCTTTGAAAATATGAGGTTTACTGGCGGCCGGAATCTAGTTCTAAATTTACAAAACTCTAGCTGTTCACAAATATAATGGAATCTATGTTGGTGAATTTAAGGTTTCTCTAATAAAGGCAAAGTGAAATGACGTGAATAAACCGGTTGTGCGACCACCCGGTCGGAAAGTAGATTTTGAAATTAATCGTAACGTATTGTCCGACCACCAAAAAAATCACAAATTATGAAAAGTTTGATGAGTTTGGGCACTTGAATATTGAAATTAGACATGCTAAACACACACAAACCCCATCAATGAACAATAAACCAACAGTAACACGTAAAAACTTACCTTTGAAAATCAATCCATCTGCTATTTTTTTCGCTAAATTTGACACGTTTCCAGACACCAAATTATGAAATGGCGACTGAGGGCTCAGTTCCCACATTTCGAGGCCTTGCCGTTGGATTATGAACCGTGTAGTTCGTCCAGATCGAATGGCGCGAAATTAGTAAGGAGCGGTCTATAACACTGTCTATTATTTAAAATAACGTGCGAAGTGGCCGAAAAGGGGTAGTGGCCGGTAAACCGGTATGTCGCGTTCGCTATCTTATAGTCAGTCTAACTAAGTTGATTTGATTTTTGAGATAATCATATTAAATTCCAAATAAAATATTTGCTACATCCTCAGCTGCCTCAAGGCGTAATATGGTCGGAACTGTATTCTTCTGCTAACAACAAAAAAAAAAAAAAAAAAAAAAAAAAAAAAAAAAAAAAAAAAAAAAAAAAAAAAACCTTTATTTCAATTACATCAGGCTTTTTGATACATATTATTGGAGATCACCTTTTAAGCAAGGAATTGCTTGTATTAGGAGACTCCGCGCTTCCACTTGTCACTTTTATGCAATTGAAATGTAGACAATGTAAACATGCAAAAATAAAAGAACTTAAAAATTATACAAAATGCATCGCAAATAAAAGAACGAACGATAATTATTCAGAAAAGGCCAGATCACGCGTGTACTTATGGTATGTGTATCATGAGTGAGTGTGTGAGTGAGTGTATGAGTGAGTGAGTGTGTAAGTATGAGCGTGAGGTAGTGTAGTGTGTTAGATAGCTCAATAACACTTCTTTCACTAACCATGGTCTCAACATCCCAATTGTAGCTTGTTTGGTTATTAATTAATAGATATAACCGACTCAACCTCATCATATGTTTTAGTTCTAAGCCAATCAATTACAACTTTTTTACAGTCCCGGAGCTTCATGGAATATATCTGTAATTCTTTATTTAGCAAGTTGTATATATAAGATGATTGCCTTGGGTATTGCCTTTTAGCGAAAGCAGATCTAACGGTTACAGTTGGAGCAACTAAGTAGCTCCTTCTACTTTTTGGCTTAGAGGGGTCATACGGAAGGGATGTGTACAACCTAATGTAATTTACCCATATTAGCAAATAAATGATTTTGAATTTGAAATTGAACATAAATAACAGTTGTAAGTAGCAAATATTTAGTTGAAATATATATTTGAGGACTACAAAACCAAAGTAGCCTTGGAAAAACTCACGCACACAATTACTCCATCGACGCAAACGCCATCTACCGACGACACCTATCGCAATTATCACTCAAAGCATACACATCACATGAGGTACTAACGGTTTAGTGAGGTTACGCCCGAGTATTCTAATAGATGGCGCGGCAAAGGCACGCAAGTTCTAGATCTAACATCACACAAAAACAATGGTGGGACCTCAAATTATTCTATAATCTGAGGGTGGGACGATTTAATTTCTTTTTCTTTTACTGTTGTTTCCTAAATGATGTGGATGATTTTGAAATAAAACTGTTTCAATTAAACATAAAACATATTATTACGTATTTAAGGTCCCTACTAAAAAACTTAATAAATACAAAACATCTTTATGGTTTAACTCTATTGGGCCTTTCCCTACACAAACGCATTCCGCTGTTTTCTTCGTGGATAATCTCTCTAGAGAAATGTTTTTTTTTTAAATCTAAGTCTAATTAGTAATCATTTCCAAAACATAATCACTAAAAGAATTATGACAATCCAAAAACCCGAAAATTAGCCCGTAACGTTTTTACGAGGTATTCCATGAAGCACACCCAAACGAAGCACACCCAGACGAAGCACACCTAAAGTATTCCACTTAGCACACCCGTAGGTGGGGTTCAAATAAAAATTTGAAATCATTAATTTCCTATTCCACGAAGCACACCTACGAATATCACTCGCATAGTGCGGAGACTAAAATAAAAATGTCGATAGTAACAAAACAACCCCCTTGTATTCTTTCTTGTCTTCCTCATTGGAGGAGGGAAAGGTGCCAAGCATATTTGGATCAGCATGGATCAGGTTGGTTTATATCGACATTTTTATTTCTTAGTCTCCGCACTATGCGAGTGATATTCGTAGGTGTGCTTCGTGGAATAGGAAATGGTATTTTAAATTTTTATTTGAAGCCCACCTACGGGTGTGCTAAGTGGAATACTTTAGGTGTGCTTCGTCTGGGTGTGCTTCGTTTGGGTGTGCTTTATGAAATACCTCGTTTTTACCGCCATATTCAGACGATATCAGACGATCGATATAAGTATCGATATAATTATATCGATATCGATATAAGTTTTTAACAAAAAAGAAAAGAATGGAAGCATAAACAGACCAACCGAATGGACAAACAAATGTTGGTGAAAAGGAATCGCTGATGGATGTACTGAATCGTTCGCTCACCTTACGTGCAATCTGATTTGCGTTCTATCGGGTTGGTGTAGGTATGCCCAGTATCATGCAATAGTTATTTGTTATGCAAGGCTGCAAATTTGATCTTTGGCGCGAGTACTAAAGGTACGAGACGTAGAAAAGCTTTGCTGCCGAGCGCAACACACAATTTTTCACCTCACAACAGCGAGGAAACGGCTAGGTCACGGTAATAATATATAGATAGTATTACCGTGGCTAGGTGCAAGATAGCAGGTGTTATATGTTGAGTTTTATTTTGTTCGAGCGTCTCTGATACATTGACTCATGTGAAGAAAATAACAGATATTTGGCAATGTACCTATCTTATGAGATATAATATAGAATATCTCCAAAATTAAATACCCTGTATTTTTTTCTATATCCTACGTGTCCTCTAAGGAGGATGAAAGAAAAAACAAATTTAATACAAATAACTAACTAATTTAATTCGGGTGTGTAACGATTGACATAATAACAAAAGTTCTAATGATCATAAGACCTAATTTCATTTAATATATTTTTTTTTTAATATAACGATCAAATGATATAATGAATTATTAATATAATTTCATTTTACCTAATTTCATATGTGTGTAATGAACAGTTTATATAATGCACATTTGAAATAATATTCAATTAATATAATATTCAGTTGCTATAATATTCAAAATCCATAAGTAGGAGCCCCGCGAAGCGGGGCTCCGTCGACCAAGCCCACCCTCAACGTTGCATAGAATATTTTAAGGTTTGTTTAGGTGCCATTTCAGTTAGGTTAGAACTGTGACCATTAAACATGAAAATTAGGTCAAAAGAACAGTAGGTCAAATGAACGTTATAAAAAAGGAATATTATACATAATGAAAATTATATAAAAAGAACGTTATACTAAATGAAATAAGAGTAAATGAAAATTATATCAAATATAACATTAGATCATATGAAATTAGGTTAAATGTTTTTATAGCATATGAACATTATATCATATGTAAGTTATGTCATATGAAATTAGACTATCTGTTATTACAGCAAACATTACACACCCATTTAATTCATAGCAAATGGTTAAATAACATATTATGTTAGTATTTATTTTATTTAAAAAAATATACTTAAATTACTACACAATTTGGTATTTGACAGGGTAGTATTTTCGTGGAATATTCAAATGTGACGTCACAGATTTATTTAATCAAATGGAATACTTATTAACATTAATTCCAATTTTACAATGATATCCTCGCAAAATATTTAATTTCTGTACTGTGATGGAAGTTTTTAAGGTGAGCGGTATTATTTCTATGTGATTTAATATTTTATTTTAGATCGTGTCATACATTTTTAGTGGACTGGCAGTATAGAAAATTATTAAATAGAAAGGTTCGAATTTTAAAAACTCTTTCCACGCTAGATAGCAAAATGCAATTTTGGGCTCAGATTTCGAACGACAAACAGACTCTTTCCGAGCCTGTGAGGTGAAATAGTTATTTTCACCTCACAGGCTCGGTAAGAGTCTGTGAGGTGGCGTCTCGTACCTTTGCTTGGCAAAAATAAATATGTATTAAATTGAATTAGTTAGTTATTTGTATTAAATTAGTTTTGTTCTTTCATTCTCTTTAGAGGACAAGTAGGATATAGAACAAAATACAGGGTATTTAATTTGTGAGATATTCTATGTAACTCATAAGATACATTGCCAATTATCTGTTATTTTCTTCACATGAGTCAATGTATCTGAGACGCTCGAACAAAATAAAACTCAACATACTACTCTGTCAAGAAAGTACCGGGAAAAGATCAATAATACACAAAATGTCTGTTATTCATCCAAATTTATTTTATCACCTTCAAAGTATGCTCCTTTAGAAACGATACACTTGCGCCAACGAATAATCCATTCATCAAAACATTTTTTAAACGCTGCTTCCGGAATTGAGTTCAGTTCTCGCCGCGAATTCTCCTTTATGTATTCTATCGATTGAAAACGGGTGCCACGAAGTGGTAATTTGAGTTTAGGAAAAAGAAAAAAGTCAGCAGGAGCCATATCAGGTGAATATGGTGGTTGCTGGATGGTATTTGTTGAGTGTTTGGTCAAAAATTCGTTCACAATGATAGCCTTGTGCGAAGGCGCATTGTCGTGGTGCAAAATCCAAGAATTTTCT
The DNA here is from genome assembly GCA_951799385.1 of Hyppa rectilinea. NCBI lineage: Eukaryota > Metazoa > Arthropoda > Insecta > Lepidoptera > Noctuidae > Hyppa > Hyppa rectilinea. The sequence continues at coordinate 48,890 of OX637319.1, forward strand.
TTCCACAAATCTGGCCTTTTTCGTCGAATTTGCTCTCTTAAACGCCGCATAACGCTCAAATAATATTCTTTATTTACCGTTAGACCTTCCGGTAAGAATTCAGAGTGCACAACACCGCGATAGTCAAAGAAAACAGTCAACATGACTTTGACTTTTGATCGACTTTGGCGTGGTTTTTTCGGTTCCGGTTCAGTTGGAAGGCGCCACTCCGAAGCTTGTTGACTAGTTTGCATGTCAAACTCGTAAACCCACGTCTCGTCACCAGTAACAATGCGTTTCATGAATTTTGGGTCCGAACTGACTCGTTCTAGCATGTCCTCAGCGACTTTCATGCGATTGAGTTTTTGGAGAAAATTCAGATCTTTTGGGACTAGCCGAGCAGCAACATGTTTTATACCCAAATGATTAGTTAAAATGGTACGGATCGACTCGTGAGATACAGAAAGTTCGGCGGCTATCTCTCTCAGTTGAATGGGGATTTTCAGTCACTATTTTCTTCACTTTTGCGATGTTAACTTCAGTTGCAGACGTTGACGGCCTACCAGAGCGAGGCAAATCTTCCATCACATCTCGACCGCTTTTGAACGCTTTGAACCACTCATAAGCACGAGTTTTTGATAAAGTCGATTCACCGTAAGCCTTCTGTAACATTTTCAGTGACTCCGAACACGAAATTCCATTGGCGATGCAAAATTTAAGTCAAACTCTTTGTTCGATATTTTTGTCCATTATGAAATTGGCAATACACACTATATATGATATTACTAAAACCAGCACTGTATTTAATATAAATAACAGATGCAACTCAAACTCCGCGCCAAAATGGAAAACAGTTGTGCCAATCTAACAACTACAAAAAAACAAAAATTTGAATTTGGAACCATAAACAAATCATCCATTCCCGATACTTTTTTGACTGAATGTATAACACCTGTTTTCTTGCACCTAGCAGTTTCCTCGCTGTAGTGAGGTGAAAAATTGTGTGTTGCGCTCGGCAGCAAAGCTTTTCTGCGTCTCGTACCTTCATGATGACTTTGTTATTTAAATTGTATTCAAAGTTAATTGGGTACCGCATACGACCGAATTTCATAGCAAAGCATTTATAGGGGTTAAAATCCATCTCATTGTTCAGGTTCCACTTGTATATAGCATCTATGTCTTCCTGTAGTGCCAAACGGTCACGCTCGGAGTTTATTTCTAGGTACAACTTCAAGTCATCAGCATATAAGATGCATTTTGCATGACTGAGAATTTGGGGAAGATCATTAACCATGATTAAAAATAGTAAAGGCCCCAAAATTGAGCCCTGGCTAACTCCGGAACGCGTGTGGTAGGTGCCTGAATCGTAAATACCGAGCCTAACGAACTGCTGGCGTTTTCGTAGATAGTCTGCGAAGAAACGTAGTAGGGCTGGTGTGAAACCTATACTGCTAAGCTTCATCAGTAGTGTATCGTTGTTAACTCTATCGAACGCCTTCCGAAAGTCAAAATAAAGTACGTCTACCTGACGCCCACGGTCCAAGCTAGAGGAGATGTCATGTGAAGAAAATAACATATTATACTTGGCAATGTATCTTATGAGATACATAAAATATCTCCAAAATGAGATACCCTGTATTTTTTTCTATATCCTACTTGTCCTTTAAGGATAATGAAAGAAAAAAACTAATTTAATACAAACTAGCTTCTGCCCGCGACTTCGTACGCGGACCCTGTCGCTTATGCCAGCGACAACGGGGTCGCCATTTATGTTATTTTTTATCATTTTTCCCATTTAAATCTTTTATCACACTGAGCTTTAGTTTTATTTCATTCCAACAACCACCAAAGCATACAGTCCATTTGTCATCGTTTTCATTTTGGTAACCGCATTATTTTATTCCTCCTCTAGAGACCTAGAAGTCGATGCGTAGATACGCTTGGAACTCAAGCGTAATTCTCTTTCCGTGAACGTCTCTGACTCGCGAGACAATACATGACGTTCACGATCAGCGGTCAGTCGCGCATCATATTCTTCACTGGTCTCTAGAGACCTAATGAATACGCTGAGAACGCAGGCGTGCTTCGCGACCCGAAGAGGTTTCCACGGAGCGAGTTGCAGCCTAATGTTCTCGAACAACATCAAGTCTCTCCTGACGCTCTTCGGTAGATTCTTGGGATCTTATGATCCTCAATCTTTTAGCTCTCTTGGAACATTGGGAAAGATTTGACCTCTTTCTAGGCATGGTCATAGTTTTATTGTGAAGATACCTGATCAATAAAAATCTAAATTAAAATGACTGCTCCCCTGCGCTACCGGGTAGGCTACAGTGTCACGAAGATAAATGGAAAAGGAAATTAAACACTCAAACAACATAAGCCCGAAGGCATATTCATACGATAAAATAAAAAAATAAATAGGAGTTTTGGCCAGTAGAGTCAAACTTTCAATGATATACCATCGTCATCGAAAATCAGTCCTAAACTGTTACCGCCTTCACCGCGTGCAGGTACTCCCAGTTTATGTTATTTTATAATTACACAGTAAAATTAGTGATAGCTTTGATTTCCACATCAGATGTTTCTGATCTTCGATTTTTATAAGTCAACAGGAAATGCCCATCATATTGAACAACAAAGACGTCAAAGACGTCATTCCTATACGTGTTATGCTGTAGCTAGGCTCTTGGAGTTCTACAACAGGTGTTCCAGATCTTCGATTTTTATAAGTCAACAGAGAGTGCTCATCAGATTGAACAACTTGTGCTATGACGTTATTCCTATATGTTTTATGGTGTAGCTAGGCTCTTGGAGTTCCACAACAGGTGTTCCAGATCTTCAATTTTTATACATCAACAGAGAGTGCTCATCAGGCTGAACAACTTTCGCTAAGACGTCATTCTTATATGTGTTATGGTGTAGCTAGGCTCTTGGAGTTCCACAGCAGGTGTTCCAGATCTTCGATTTTTATAAGTCAACAGGAAATGCCCATCAGACCGAACAACTTTTGCTAAGACGTCATTCCTATATATGTTACAGTGTAGCTGGGCTCTTGGCGTTCCACATCAGGTGTTTTAGATCTTCAAATTTATTCTCTCAGCAGAAAATGCTAATCACGTGGAACAATTTTTGCTAAGGTATCATTTTTGTATCTCTTATAGTTTAGCTGGTCTGTTGCGGTTCTGCATCAGGTGTTCAAGTTTCCAAGATAAATTATAGCCTATATGTTGCCCAGACTTAATACCTATACAACAAAAAAAAAATCATTCCAATCCGTCCAGTAGTTCCGAAGATTAGCGTGTACAAACAAACAGACAAACAGACATACAGACAAACAGACAAAATTTTTTTTTTGGATTCATGCTCTATTACTGTTTCTAAACCCCCCTCAATTTTTTTTTTTTAATATATTCTATGTACAGACACAGTTTTTTTACTGTTTTATTATATGTATATAGAATATAGATAACTAACTAATTTAATCTAATACATATTTTTTTTCAAGCAAAGAATTTATAACAATAAAAATGTGCATTTATTCTGTCGTAATTTCAACCCTTTCCCTTACAGGTAAATTCAGTGGTATGAGACCATCAATTACCCGAAGAAGGCATTCATAGTAAAAATATTCTAACTTTGGTTCACAATTTCCAAAAAAAATCCAAAATACATCGTCTCTTTAATTTTTTTTGTAAAGCAAAATAAAATAACAACTTTTTCGTCGTGTTACATGTCGGGCCTTGGACTTGATTGTAATAATTGTGGTTTCTTTCAATTCTAAGGTATCCCACCAAAAACATTTTCATGTAAAATGTTGCCAAGATGAGACCATATGACTCGCACTGTCAAAAGTTATCAGATCTCATGTAGAGCCAAGCTTCTAACTCTACATGCCCTAACTCTACAAGGCTTATCTTCACAAACTCTACACCTTAGTAAAAATATGTCGCTTGGCCGTTTCGCTATATTCACATAGGCGTAAGGTGAAAAATTAATTCACTGTTCATTACTTTTCTGATAGACAATACTTCTTGTAGTAACGAACGGCCAAGCCACATATTTGTACCTACTAAGGTGATTTAGTCTGAGGTACACAAGTACACAGCTGTCAATTGGTTTACTGTCATTTGTCAATTGTCGACTTATCGAGTTTCGACGTATTATTATGAGGTTGAACTGCACAGAGTACATTAAGTTGTACAGTATCCACTGAACATACGTTCCCTTACGGACTGTATCACGTAACATGTGATGTAACAGGAACTGTTACTACGGCTCGGGAATTAAACGAAGCGAACGAGCTAACGAATAGTATGTAGGTAGGTACTAATTCGAGCGCTCTTTGTGTTCGTATGAAACCTTGTTGTAGGTAGATTTAAAAAATATCGGAAAATGTTTGGTTCTAACGCAATACATACTCATTATTACATGTGTTATCTGAAAAAAAAAAAATCGGCAGGTACCTATGTTGGTATCTATTTAATACTGTTTAGGTAATAAAGCATAACTTGCTTTTGCATTTAGGTAATTAAATAAATTAAATAGTTAGGTACTGTAGCCTAGGTGAAACCTCATGTGGAACTTAGCTGGTTGGTTAGAAAATAGCTGGCAGCGTTCGAACTTTCAAAATGATAGAATATTTTGATAGGTTTTTATAAAAGAATTCAATTGTTGGACTCTGTCAGTAGGCGTCCTACCATAATACTTACTATACTCCTTGCGTTCTACTAGACGCATGTACAGTAGTAGTATATGTGTAGTATAATTGAATGGCTGCCCCGTGTGTTTCTATTGTAGGTTTGAAATCCCTACACAACACTGGGAGCTCTTAAGTTCTTCACCTTATCTAATGAAATGGACATGAGCCTACAGAGCTCTGCACTCGCCTTCAAAAAAACAATCGGGATCGTACGGCGACTTCCACCAAATGTGAAGACCGTATGGGTCTTCACCCATCGGGTCCAAGGCGAGTGCAGACCTCAGAGCAAGATAGATGCTAGATGAAAGTGTCCAAGTGTTGGTTGTGGCTCACGTGGAGCTATATACAGAGAGTAATTAATGAAAAGGTAGACGTGATGGAAAATGAGCACAATGGTAGCTCTTCACCGGTTGACATTTCAAACTTTCGAGATAACTTTGTAATATATCGTCAAATGGTTAAAGCTAGTGTTAAACATGTTTATAGCGTCAGGAAGAAACATTATACTAATTAATTAAATATTTATTAACGACTCTTTGCGACACAGGTGTAATAAAAACGATATGAAAAGTAGGTATACGTTTATAGAAAATGAGTTTTGTATGTTAGAAAAACCAAAGTTTCCAAAGTTATGATTAAAAGAGGCTGTAGGAAAACTCATTATAAATAGTATTTCAATTTTTAGTATTATTATTTAGTATTATAGTATTTTATTTCAAAGCAAGGGTCTTCGATCCATAATACACATTGATCGAAGGTACGGTTTTACAAAATCGAACAAAAAGAGGTTTAAAAACATTTTAAATAATATAAATAGTATTGGTGAATTGGTGACTTAAATAAGATGAAACCGTACCAACCCGCGGCTCATCCCACTGCCTCTGGTAGCTCGGTTTACAAAACTCGGAAACATTGTCCTTGTAAGCCAATAGAATCGCTACCACCTACAGTAGCGCGCACGACGCACCACGTGCCGCGCACAGGCGCGGTGGCGCGCGGCGCTTGGAGAACGCGCAAGCCGGCCACAGAAACATTGTCTTTGTAAGCCAATAGAATCGCTACCACCTACAGTAGCGCGCACCACGCACCACGTGCCGCGCACAGGCGCTTGGAGAACGCGCAAGCCGGCCACAGAAACATTGTCTTTGTAAGCCAATAGAATCGCTACCACCTACAGTAGCGCGCACGACGCACCACGTGCCGCGCACAGGCGCGGTGGCGCGCGGCGCTTGGAGAACGCGCAAGCCGGCCACAGAAACATTGTCTTTGTAAGCCAATAGAATCGCTACCGCCTACAGTAGCGCGCACCACGCACCACGTGCCGCGCACAGGCGCTTGGAGAACGCGCAAGCCGGCCACAGAAACATTGTCTTTGTAAGCCAATAGAATCGCTACCACCTACAGTAGCGCGCACCACGCACCACGTGCCGCGCACAGGCGCTTGGAGAACGCGCAAGCCGGCCACAGAAACATTGTCTTTGTAAGCCAATAGAATCGCTACCGCCTACAGTAGCGCGCACCACGCACCACGTGCCGCGCACAGGCGCGGTGGCGCGCGGCGCTTGGAGAACGCGCAAGCCGGCCACAGAAACAATTCTAGTGACTTCTTGGGCAACACACGCGTTTGAAGATAGATTGGTTAGGTTTGTGGTAACGCACATCACTGAAGTAATGAAGGAAGGTCCGCCAGCAGCGCCTGCGCACCAGGGCTATGAGTGACGTCTTTGTAATATAATCAAACAATTTCGGGCAACTGGCGAGCGATAAAAACTGTGCAGGCGACGGCGATATCTCCGCACTAATGAACGCCGCCCGTGCCTGCGCCCTATTAACATTTAGAATGGAACCAGCTTCAGTATCTCGAGTGAATGCGAACTTTCAGCCACATTCTACTACTGTTCACATAAAACAAAATCTAGAAAGTAATTCCGCGGTGGTCGAGCCGACCGACGTGACTACAGCTACTCTAATAATGCCCAAAGAAACGTGCAAAAACTTTGGCTGATGCGCGGAACGGTTATTCCGCTCCGCTGTCCATTAGGACACGGCTGTTCAGTGTTCGGAGACGAGGTCGAGTGGCTCTTTGTGAACCCGACGCAAAAATACCTCACCGTGCAGTACCGCTCGGATCAGCGAAAAATGTCACCGGATAGGCGAGGGCTGCTGTGCCGGGCGGTGCCGGGGCCGCTCGGCCGTGTGGCGCGCACTGGAGCGCTAAGCGGACAAAAAGTAGTCGCACGGATGTGGCGACCGGCGACCGGCGGTTCCGCGCCGCGGCGCTCCACCCGCCGTTGATCGATATCCGATCGAGTTTTTGCACTGTTAAAAACGATCAGTCAGTGTGACAGCGGTGCCTCGACCCAATTAATAGTTAGTCTTCATTATCTCGGAGAGGGATTTTTGCGCCGGCGACCTGTCAGGTGTCCGTTCGGCCGAGCGCTCGCGCCGAATTGTGACAGGTGCCTCGACCCGCCTCCCGTGCTAACGAATCATAAATCTGGAATCGCTGAACCGTATCTCATGAAGTTTACGATGAGCCGGCAACAAATAGCTTCGGCTCGGTTTGCATGCCTTATTAATAATAATACTTATAATCATTTAATTCCGATATAAGTAAAAAGCCATAATGACTGTGTTTGTAACAGACAAAAAAAACAAAACCCAGGCTTATACCCAGGTGGAATTGTCTAAGCCAGCGATGCCAGGCGAGCGACTAATATCGCAATCGATACGTCATCTTATTACCTGAAGCGCTAGTAGGCCCGACATGTCGGTGAACCTAATCTGTTTCACAGTACGTCTGCCTTCGCGGGGCCCGACCGATACGTGACTAGCGACTACGCCTACCTAAACCACTTGAGACAAGCTGGGCAGCGATGGCCGGTGCGCTCCTAGAATCGGGCTCGGCAAAAAGTAACCCAAACAGAGAGGTGATTGAATTTGTACTCAAGTGCCGTACTCGAGTCGGCCTACAGTATGTAGAAGAGGCGCCTGCGGCCGCCGGCCCACAGTCCGTGGGGGCATTACGACAACAAACGGCGTATGGCGTCAGAGGATCCCAAGTATTCCATCACCCATAATAATAAACGGAATGAATGGAAATCATCGAATGCTGACATATCTTTGAAGCACGCGTGGAACATGTGATTAGTACTTAACGTGCCTACGTTAAGCACTAATCACATGTTCCATGGTATGCGTAAAATGCGACGCGGTCAATTTTATTATTATTTAAGCACGAAAAAGGCATACCGTACTAATCTATCTCGTAGTGCGGACGCGAGACTCGAGATAATGGACCGCCGTGCGACGTGCGACGTGCGACGTGCTGGGAGCGCGGCGAGGGGCTGCGCCGACGCGCGGCGCCGTTGTGCTCCGCTCAGCGAGCAGTTCATGCTTTATTAGTGATCGATGAGTTCATGCCTCGACCATTTATATTATAGTGCTGGTGTTGTAATGTTTGCCGCCTATGACCTATTCGTATAAAAGTTTGTGCAATCATAGAAGTGATCATAGTAAGAATCAAGCAAACAACACGTCAAATTGTAGTTTATCATGAAACGCGTGTCCACAGAACTACACTTGCGGCCTCGCTAATCTTGCAACACAGTCATTTTTAATCCGGATATAAGAAGAGCGGTTGCCCCGCATTCCCCTCGGCTCGGGTCCACGATAGGCGACGTGCACGATTGTATCTGGCGAGTAGCGAGTGCTCTATCTCCGGGAACACGTATTAGCCGTTCGGCGTCGGGCGGGTTCCTGGAACGATGTGCGTCTAATCCCGACGGTCGATTTTTTGTCGGCCCTCGTCGGTCCGTCAACAACACTGGACGTGGCACCGCGTGACTAGTTGCTCCGGGAGGCGTAAAACTAATATCGGTCTATGAACCAGCGCTCTAGGCGTTGAGCCGCAACACTATGCGTACCTACCCGTTATTAAGGATGTTATGAATTTTCTAATGGACAAACTCTGTTACGAATTAACTCATGGTTACTGATTATACCTACTATTTAAAGAATTTCGGCGTATGTTTGTTCTATTCCCTTTCTTATATAAGGTGTTAAAAAATTAACTCTAAGAATTTCGTGGGAGCATTATACTCGTCGTTATGAACAACTTTTACTGTGGGATGAACCCTGAAATCGCGAAAAAAATATGAGCTGTTCCATACATTTAGGCACACGTAACTCAATAAAATGTATGGAACAGCTCATATTTTTTTCGCGATTATAATATTTAATAATTATTATATAATTATTATATCGCTTATATAATATTGGTATATTATAACAGACACTAAAGAAACTAAAATCATTAATTTTAAATAATTTTATTTAAAAATAAAGTATGTAAGTACATAAAGTAAGAATAAATATTATTAGTAGAACTCAGTAGGTATTGTTTAGTGCTTTTGTCGCATTCGGTCTTTTTAATTTTACACTTGCAGATAAGCAGTGATCTCGTTTATTATTAGCAAGGGTTTTTCGGCGTTGGTAGGGTTGATAGTTAGCGTTCTTTGATTCATAGTTTATAATACGATATACCTACTTGGCTCGCTACTCATTCGATATTCGGCACAGATTTATTCCTGGACGTTTTTACAATCATGTTGCGGTACAGCGCGTAGATAAAGAAAAGTGTTGAGAGCGAACATGATTGTTCTCTTAATTCTGTTGCAAACATGAAGGCCAAACCACGGTAATATTATAAATACAGCAAAGTAACTCGGCCGCATCTTTAAAAAAAAATGCCTACAGCCGCGCGGTACGTAAACATGCGATAGGGCTGCCCGCCGCCAGCATTTTAATATTAAACAAATAAAATACTTTGTGATTTGAATAGCAAGTGTTCAATAAAAATGCGTGTTGTTTTTTGATTGGTAGATTTAGTAAAAAAAATCATGTACATGTTTGAATAACAAATCGGTCTTATAAATTTGCGACCGAAAAATATTTGCGCCTCGACTGAGACGTACGAAATGCTTTATTATTTAATTTTAAATTATAAAAAATCCGCATTGTAATATTAGGGGTTAAAGTATGAAATTGCCGATTTGTACTGAAAAAATAAAATTCGTTTTTTTTATTTAACGTATTTATTTAATCCAAATAATTACCATTATTATCTATACATTGCTGCCATCTAATAGGAAGGTCATTTATGCCTTTGCGATTGAACTCTCGTGATCTAGATTCGACAAAGTGTGTGAAAGCATTTTGTACTGCCTCCTGAGAAGAAAACTTTTTGTCACGTAGAAAATTGTCCAGATCACGAAAAAAAATGGTAGTCCGTTGGAGCAAGGTCTGGTGAATACGGAGGGTGACGAATGGTTTCTAATTGCAGTTCCTGTAGGGTTAAAACGGTTTTTCGTGCTGTATGAGGTCTCGCGTTATCATGAAGCAATAATGGTGAAGATCGATTCATGAGTCGGGGCTGTTTCACTGCTAGTTTTGCTATCATTGTGCGGAGTTTGGCACAGTAGACATCTGCCGTTATTGCTTGACCAGATCGGAGAAAGCTATAGTGAATAACACCATGCTGAGACCACCAAACAGTTACCATTACCTTTTAATTGGTAAGCTTTGCTTTAGGACACTGTTGCGGCGTTTGACCTGGGGTCAGCCATTGCATTTTTCGCTTACGGTTATCGTAAAGAATCCACTTTTCATCACATGTCACAATTCAATCCAATGTTCCTTCATTACTGTATCGATTCAACAAGGCAACACAAGTTACAACACGCGTTTCTTTCTGCAGAGCAGTCAAATCATGAGGCACCCGTTTCTCATATTTTTTTATTTTATTGATATGACGCAAATGAGTGAATATTGTTGGTAAGGTCACGTTAAACCATGCCGCTAATTCCTGGGTAGTTTGGCTCGGATCGGCTTCCACCATCTCTTTCATTCACCTGTGTGGACGGTCTTCCACGTGGTTCGTTCTTCAAATCAAAGTTTCCATCACGAAAGCGTTTAAACCAAAATCGAACGGTGCGTCCATTAGCAGTTCTCTCTCCAAACGCAACATTGATATTGCGAGCTGTTTCTGCCGCGTTAGTTCCGCGTATTCAAAAAAAACTCGAATTTTCTCTAATCTTTCTTGTCTAAGCTGAATAAAAAAACAACTGAAAGTCTATAATCGAATATTGCACCTTTTTTAAAAGAAGAATTTAATAGGTACCATGTGAAAAAGGTTTCACTCAAAAATCTTAAACCATGAAGGTTCTATGTCAACGAAGTACCTAATACAATAAAATAGCAATTTCATACTTTAACCCCTATTATAAAGCTTAATTAAAAATTGTTTTGGGAAACATGCAACCAAAAACAGTACAATATATCCTACTCGTCATCTATATCTATACATATAATAAAATTGTAGAAAAGTGGTGTCTGTACAATGGAAATATATAATAAAAAGTAGCAGGGGTTGTTTTTTTATCGATGCCGAACCCGAAATTGTAATTAATTTTTTTTTGTCGGTTTGTCTGTTTGTCTGTGTGTTTGTGCACGCTAATATCAGAAACGGCTTATTCGATTTAGATGCGGTTTTCACTTATATATTTTAGTAAGCTTCACTTAACATTTAGTGTTTATTTCATGTCGATCGGTTCATAAATAAAAAAGTTATGTCAATTTAAAGAATCACGGCGAACATTTGTTAAGGTATGCTGCCCGAAAAGTCACTATTCCACGCGGACGAAGTCGCAGGCACAGCTAGTACTAAATATGTACTTGAACTTATTTTTTGTGAAAAATTGTTAAAAAAACAACACACCGTCTGTTCGTCACTGCGGCACAGTCGCGACTGTCTGCATGCCGAGCGCATGCCGCGATCGAGGTGCGTAGGTATAGTTCACGCTTCGTCCGTTTGTATGAAGCTGGAATACTGCATAGATAATATTACCGTCGCCAAACTCTGTGCGGTAAAAACAAAGTCAAAAGTCAAAGTCAAAGCATTTTTTTTGTTAAACATAGGTAATATGGTACATGGTATAAAATTTGTGTTGTATCGCTATGTTTTGCCTTGCGAGGCGTACAAATTCGGCGTAAAAACTAAATAAAACTATTTCATGCAAGTAACGTCGTAAACAAGATAGTCATAATAAGTGGATCGGACATTTTTTATTTTACGCTTCTATCATCTAAAAACTCATTGATAGAGTAGTAAGCCGTTGCGATTTAAAATGGTTTATGTTGGTCATGCTTTTTAAAGTTTTTGGTAGTTTATTGTAAATCTTTGGACCCATGGCGAGACAACTCTTTGAGAAAAGTGCAGTATTGTGTTTTTTGATTTTAATGTGCTTTGGTGATTAAGTTTTTCAAATTTAGACAGATTCTCCTTAACAAATATTGAAATTTCATAAATAATTTTTAAACTAATGAAAAATGGTTTGCAACTTTCGGGGGTTTTTACAAAACATACGGCTCGAAGACATTGTTTTTGGGCTTTAAATGCCATTTCTCTGTTGGTAGAGTTGCCCCAAAATATTATGCCGTAACGAAGAGTTGAGGATACATACATATGCATGATATGCAGTAAGGACAGTATTACGATTTGCAACCTTATTCAAATTGTTTAGAGCACAGAACAGATAAAGAGGTTAGAATGGAAGTAGTTCCTGATTTGTATTAGAACGCGTGTCGCCGCATGTCTCCCACTCTTGTCTCTCCACTACAAGCAAGAGATAATACGTACGCGCATTACGCACACAAATAAACCACACGCACTTACATCGCGTGTTTGCTATTGGTTGTCACACTAACGCAAATACTGCTCTGGACGTACACTCACACACGTGTAAAAGCAATTTATTTCTCATATATGTTACGGCCACCAAAAGTTCGATTAATCATATCGATAAAATTACTGTAGTTTAGTTAATTAAAGTTTTGCATTTTTTCAAGTTGCGGATACGGTACGAATAACTTCCTAATTACATAAAAATAAACTTAAATCAAAGACAAATTAAGGGGGAACATCCGATACTGCCGGGAAATTTAAATTTTCTTTAGTTTTATGCTAGTTGCAGCTCTGTTTTACGGCATAATAATAGAAAGAAAGAAAAAAAAGCATTTTTAATAACATAAAACGTAAAACAACGCTACAATATGCAAAAAAACTATAAAGAAATTTTCAAATTTCACGTCCATATCGAATGCTAAGTCGAATTAACATAATATAATCTAATTAATTTATTGTGAACTACTCCGTGAAAAAGTATTTATTAATTTTATCATGTTAATTTATGAATAATATCTGTGCCCGCCGGTTTCACCCGCGTTACATAATCATTTTCTGCAAAATGTTGCGATCATAAATTGTGCTACATTTAGTACCTATCCATTCAATTCTACCAGTTGCTTCAAACCACAGTTTTCTTGTAACAGGATCTTATGGACAATTAAAAAAAAAGTGTTTGCATCGTAAATTAGATTTTAGACGAAAAACCAACTAAGAAACTAAATTAATAATCCACATTATACAATAATTGGTGTTAATATAAACAAAGTTATTTTCATTGTTATATTACTGACAATAATCATTCGTATACACATCTTAATATCGACATTGTTTACAATTTGGTACAACACTATCGACGCGCATAGATTTCCCAGAATTGAAGCTTTGGATCGACGCTGATGGTGGCGTGTGTGTTGGATCATTTAGCTCCCTTCAAAATGGTTGAGCTGAATGGTGCTAATATGTGCGTCATGTTCGTGAACGGGCGCTGTCAGTAGGGACTGGTCATCTCTTAGCGGCTAAGGCTTGTTTTAATTTATTTTTTGGATAGTTTTTACATATTTTATATCGGATGCTTTTAACGTTCTGCATCGTTCTCACATGTATAATATTAATATGAACTATGTAACCAATTTTTTGTAACCATATATTGTTTAAAAGAGTGTCCATGGAGTTTCTTGCCCGTTCTTCTCCATAGGTACCTACTGCTTTGGAATGGGCAACTAGCTTCATCTCTCTGACTGACCGACACCTTGACAATTCAAAAGTGCCTGTAATTGGTTTATTTGAAATAAATACTTTGAGTTTGAGTTTGACGCACGCGACGTTCGCAGGGAACGCAATACATTGCGCGACCGCTCACGTCGTGCAAGATCGTACCAATGTAATGCAAGCAATGTATAATTTTGCATCTGAATGCGATTTTATCGTTTTTCTCTACAAACTACATAATACTTTTGTAATAATTACAAATATCACTCGTATTTCAAGGTTTTTGGAGTTACCGGTGAAAAGAAATCCCTCCTCGGGCCACATTACACTCCTGACTTCTTTTCCGACACGTTATAATTGGGCAAGACGGCATAATTCTTTTTTTCTGCGGAGAATTGAACGCTTTCACAATAAGAGCGTGACTGTTGACCGGTGATTCTAATTTCGGTTGGGTTTGGAGCGCCCGCGCAAATGTGTGGCGCGCCTGTCCCGCCCACAAGGCCCTTCTAACCTCTTTAACTGTTCTGTGGTTTAGAGCATATCAAAATTGATGATTTTTTTTTATCATTTTCTCCATTTGTGTTTTCTATGTCATGTTTTCGTCTAGCCAAATACCTAGAAATTTGGTTTGTTCCGTTTTAACAATCTTGTTTTGGTCATAATTAATGTCAAGAGTTTTAGGATTAGTTCTTTGTTTAAATGTCATTATTTGAGTTTTATTAAAATTGATCTGTAAATTGTTATTATTTAGCCATTGAATTAGCTAAACTTAACTTAAGCTACTGTTTATGTCATTTTCATATTATGAATCACTATTTTTACCGGAAAATACTATAGTGCAATCATCAGCAAATAGGGTCATAAAACCAATCAACTAAAGGTGCTGGCACGAAACAGGTTTGTATTCTTGTTTTCAAAATTGTGCGGGACATTGTCTGTGTACTATTCAGCACCATCTAGTGTTGGGTCATATACAGGGACTAGTTTTACGCCTCCGGGAGTATTCGGAACTATCTGCCGATGCTATCGCGTGGCAGAGCCGCCGCGTGACACCGGGATGTGAGCACACAGCAAGCAGCGCCACCGTCTATTAGTACCCGCGCAGGAATCTGGGTTCAATATCGAGTGGGTACTTCGAATTGCCTGTGGAGAGCGATTACATAACCATTGCTGGTGTGTGTTGGTATCTTTTTGGCTCGACTGACCCTTCACATAACAAGACGTCTTGGAAGTCTTGAAATGGCACTGTTTTGTATAAATTTATATATATGCATGCCCGCGGCTTCGCCCCCGCGGTGTTTTGGTGAAAAGTAGTTTATGCCCTTCCACAGGCTTCAGATCATCCACATCACAAACGGCTCAGCGGATTAACAAACACACACACATAGACAAACGGACGGACAGACAGTATGAAGTTACTTTCGTTTTTTATAATGTCAGGTAATGATTAGTTCGCATACTATTATTATTGAAGACGATTACTTGCGCAGCAGGCCCAGAAAGAGATGGCGGGATGAGCTAGACTCCTTCTAAAAGAATTGGCATACAATCGCTGTAAACCGGGCAAAGTGGAAAGTGAGGCCTTTGCCCTGGGGTAGGATAACATAAGCTTATAATTATAATGACAATTACTTGATAAATCGGTTTCGCGCGTATGGTAGCAGTAAACAATAAAAACTCAAAGAATTAGAAAAATTACATTAGTCATGATACATTAGAATCGATATGTTTTGACGGTTCTACTTACTGCAAACTACTCTACTCCTGTAAACTATGTTACCTATATCATTTGATTCGATCATTTTAGGATTTAAATTGAAAAACTTGTCAATAGTAGTTTTAATAAACACAATTAGAATCTATTTTACAAAATTGATGATTAAGTGACTGAATTAAAGGGAATAAGTGTAAGGTGCGCGCCGACGGATGCTGAAATTAGCACCTGGCCACGCACGCTGCACAATCACTTAGAGCACTCCGGGTTGGCCGAAGGGGTGTAAGTTGGGTGGGGGTTGGTTGGGTTGGGTGTAACTGAGGCAGCCAGTAAAACCACCACACCGTTTGATTGCTGTGTACGTCTTGTAGACAGCGATCAAGAGCTTCGATGGCGTATTTGTGTCACATAGGTAGTGCACTCGTCCCACACGTGTGGGAACGTTCACCATGCACTGTAGGAACAGGATGCCACGCTGCTTTTACTGATGTTGCACGTTGTGGTTTGCTGCGCTCGCCAGATTAAGAGGTAATTTAAAGACCGAATGTGCCATCAGTCCACCGTTTAGCAATGTTCCAGCGTTTCCAGACGAAGTCACAGAGCTGTGACTTCCTCTGAAAACAGCAAAACATCGCAAGGACCATAATGTTGAATTACCTCTAATTCAACATTATGGTCCTTGCGATGTTTTGCTAGAAACAAATTAAGCAAAAACAAATGCCTATCAAAAGCCCACATTCACCATTCTCAACTCGTCGTAATATTTTGTGATCAATCTTGTTTTGCTCGGGTTGCAGGCGTGGCACAGTTTCGCACACGTGAGAGTCTGATATGGTGGTATGGTATTGGTAGCTAAGCTTTCTAGAGGAGTGGCTACGAGTAGAGAGGCGCCACGGTGTCCTCACCGGATGCTTCGGGAGATTCCTGCACATTATCGGGCAGGAAGAAACGCCCGGGTGTCACCATTGCTAGGATCGCCCTAAGGACATGTAGTAGCATACTGTGGAAGTCTGCCCCGCTTAGGCGGAGCACTGCAACGTTCTCGTAGCGGCGATTGGCAGCGGCATCGACCTCTCGCGTCTGGCCTTGGTTCAATCTGTGGTCCACAGCGAGAGGGAGTGGGAGGCAATCACCGACGACGCCATGCCGGAGGGCGCGTTCGTGTTTCGCGCGCCTTAAAGAGATATCAGCATTAAGGAAGGGCCCGTTAGGGCCAAAGCATGCCGGGTCAGCGGAATTGTCCGAAAGGGTTATCGCTACCTCAGAACATAATGGGCTAAGGGAGGAACATAGATGGGTTATAGTCAGTAAGAGTCTGACGCTCCTTTCCGTTCCACCCAGAGCGGAAGGTCAGGACCCCACATTTGATGATTTCGCACCATCAAAAAAAAACTGTGATCAAATCATTGGCAGGTGTGGCGGTCGACTGGGGCACGTCCAGTACCCGCAATCCACCTGGGACGTCTCCCACTTATGTTTGACGTGTGCGCCTTGCAACGTAGCTGGTGACACACGCCACCACGCACCCCTGAATGCGTATCTGACCTCGTCCCTATGTTGGGGACTCTGATAAAGAAATACCTTGTTCTGTTAAAGAAATATAGCAGGGACCGAAATAAAACACTTGCTTCCTTTTTCTTGCTCTTCGGTGTCGGCTCCTATACTTGAGTTGTTGCTTCTACGACGGTTGCTCTGCGACTGACTGGCGGCGGGTACACGCGCAACTTAAATACCCGCCGCCTTTACCTTTCTGTGGCCCGCGATTTTAGACCTCTTTTTACTTTGATTTTTCCTATCGCCGACACCTTTGAAGCCATTTATTTACTTAACCTTATGTCGTATTTACATAATTTTTGGCACATATATTCCTTATACATAGCTTAGTAATATGCCGCAAAAGTTTTAAACAATATACCTTATATAAAATATTTTCTAGAACAAAAACATCGAAAATTCACCAAGTCTCTTTGTTTACATTTATGTTTTATCCTATATCTTTGGAACCCTTTACTTGATTTTTACAATTTAAACGGATTTATTCGTTTTGAGCCAAGATCAATCCAAAAAACACCATGATACCTAAAAAATCCTATAAACAAAAAATCATGTTTTCAAACTACGTAAATATTTTGAACATTGTAACAAAATCCTTTCAAACTTGAATCGAATCAGTCTTGAACCTATTCTAATATTATAATAAACGTAAAATCTGATTAATACAATTCTAATTAGCATAGTCTTACATGATTCTAATTAGAGTCTAATTGGAACTTTCACTTTCACACAATTTGGTTTCACTGATCTTTGATGTAGCGGTCCCTCCACTACTTGCGCCACGTTACCCAGATAGGGTCTTGTCGCCGACATTCTCCCCCTCGTGCGCAGCACCGTCCACCTGGCTCGGCGAAACTCCCGGCACCAACAGCACCACTCTCGAACTGGGTCTTCGCAGCACTCCTCCTCTGGTCTCGAAGTCGACGATCCTGGTCCGCCCATCTGGTCCTGGATACACTTGCTGGATTCTGCCGCGTGGCCAAGTGCACCTCGGCAGGCTGTGGTCGACGATCAACACGATGTCTCCGACGCGTAGATCGGCGGCGCCGCTTCTTCCCGTCGTCTTCCTCGGTAGCAGGGTGGGCAGGTATTCCCGCAGCCAACGTTGCCAGAAGTGGTCGGCAAGTCGCTGCGTGGCCTTCCAGGTGTGTCTGCCCACGAGCTCGCTGTCTTCGAAGCTGCCGATTCTCGTTGCGCCGCAGGATCGCCCAAGGAGGAAGTGGTTGGGTGTGAGTGCTTCCTCCTCAGGGTTCTCGGAGAGGTGAGTGAGAGGCCGAGAGTTGACTATATGCTCGGCCTCCAGCAGGAGGGTGTGGAGGACCTCCTCACGTGGATGCTTCTCGTGGAGTGTGGCGTCTAGTGCGGTTTTGATGGATCGCACTAAACGCTCCCATGCGCCACCCATGTTGGGCGCACCAGGAGGGATGAACTTCCATTGTACGCCGATCTTCCCCGCTTCTGAGATGAGGTCTTCTTGCTTCATAATGTCCAGCGCCTCCTTGAGTTCTTTGTTGGCGCCGACGAAGTTTGTTCCGTTGTCGGTGTAGATTGTCTTCGGCATCCCTCTTCTTGCAGCGAATCGTCGTAGCGCCATAATCATGCTGTCAGTGGAGAGTGAAGGGGTGAGCTCAATGTGCACAGCCCGGGTTGTTAGGCATGTGAACAAAGCTCCCCATCTCTTCTCATGGCGTCTTGCTACGGTGATGGTCATCGGGCCGAAGTAATCTATGCCGGTGCACGTAAATGGAGGATTGCTGTGCATCAGCCTCTCAGCAGGTAGGTTGCCAGTCGGAAGCTCTTGTGGCTTTGCCTTCTTTGCCTTGCACCACTGGCATTGGTGTTGAACTGCCTTGATTGCTGACCTCAGTCCTAGTACCCAGAAGCGTTGTCGGATCTCGTTCATCACTGTCGCGTGGTTTCCATGGTTGAAGTGGCAGTGGAGATCTTCTATTATGAGCCGCGTTATCTTTTCCTTACTGTCGAGCACGATGGGTCGCTTGTAGTCCCTTGTCACACCCTGTATCGCGTCGATCCTTCCTTTTAAACGCAGGAGACCATCTTCCAATGTCACATCGAGCTTCTTTAGTCTGCTGCTGCCTTCCAGTTGCTTCCCTTGCTGCAGACACCTGATGTCTTCTTTGAAGCTCCTTTCTTGACTCTTTTTCAGCAGCAGACCTTCAGCTCGCTCTAACAGGTCTGCGTCCAGCGGCAAGTACTTCCTTTCTTTTCTTAGAGGCCGCTGTTGTTTTCCAATCGTGACCGTCTTCTTTCCTTTTAATAGTTTCCAGGTGGGATCTTCCTGGTTCACGTTGACCCTCTCCTTTTGCCTGCAGAGTTGGATGAATTGCAGTACTCTGGCAGTGGCTCGTCGTAGTCTCTTCCACGAGGAAAACTTTTCCGGATCTGGTACTGGATGCGCGATGCTTGCTGCTGTCGTGACGTGCGTGGTCTTTTCTTCTTCGGTAGTCTCCTTCTTGAAGGTTCTTGCCTCTGGCCAATAACTTTCTTCCCTTCGCAGGAACTCCGGTCCGGTGTACCATCGATGTTTGCAGTCGAAGTTTTCCGGTACGTCGCGTGTCGCATCATCTGCTGGATTCTGCGCAGTAGGCACCCATCTCCAGTCCTGTGGTCTGGTGAGATCTTCTATTTCCGCCAATCGATGAGCCACGAAGGTCTTGAAGGTTCTCGGGTCCGTCTTGATCCAAGAGAGTACGATGCTGGAGTCCGTCCAAAAGGTTCTTCTTTCCACCTTCAGATCCAGTTCTTCTTCTATCGAGCGTGCCAGCCTGCTTCCCAGGAGGGCTGCTTGCAACTCGAGGCGAGGGATCGACACCGGCTTCAGCGGAGTGACTCGGACTTTCGCAGCTACCAGGCTGACGTGGTAAGTTCCATCTTGATCTTCTGTCCTCCAGTAAACCGTTGCCGCATACGCAGTCTCGCTTGCGTCTGTGAAGGTGTGCAGCTCCCCCTCGGTGCGACGTGGTGCCAGGCATCTCGGGATCTGAAGATCCTGAAGCAGCTTCATCTTCTCTAGGTAAGTCTTCCATGCCTCGTACTCCTTGTCTTCTATCTCTTCATCCCAACCGACGCCGCTTCTCCATATATTCTGAAGCAGCTTCTTGCCTTGGACGAGAACTGGTGATGCTAACCCCAATGGATCGAAGGTTGACATCACGGCGCTGGTGACTTCCCTTTTCGTAGGCACCTTGAGCCCCATGGCTATTTCTTCAGGCGTGTTTCTGAGATTCGCCCTGAAGCCGATGGAGTCTCTCCTTGTAAACCAGCGCAATCCAAGTGTCTTCTCTTCCTTCTCGCCAAGGTCCACTTCTGTCTTCTCTGCTGTTTCAGTCTTCAGGCCTTGTAGTAGCTCAGGTTGATTTGATGCCCATCCCCTGAGTTCGAAGCCTGCCTTCTTGTGTATGAAGTCTACTTGTGCCGTAACTCTTCTGCAGTCCTCTCCTGAATGGAAGCTGTGGAGATAGTCGTCCATGTAGTGATTCAGCTCGATTGCCCTTGCAGCTTCCGGGAACTGTTCCTTGTAGTCAGCTGCGTTTCGGTTCTTCACGTAGATTGCTGTGCTCGGAGACGAAGTAGCGCCGAAGATCACTGATGTCATCCTGTATTTCTTTGGTGACGCGTCGCGTTCATCTCCTCGCCACAGGAACCTCAGGCTGTCTCGATCTTCTGGCCTGATGCGCACTTGCAGGAACATTTCCTTGATGTCAGCTGCCACTGCTAAGGGTCCTTGTCGAAATCGTAGCAACACTCCAAAAAGCGACTGCAGTAGATCCGGTCCTGGCAGAAGAGCATCGTTGAGGCTTCTACCCTTTGACTTAGCTGCAGCGTCGAAGACGATCCTTATCTTCTTCTTCAGCGGGTGTACCACAGAGAAGTGAGGGAGGTACCACATCTTCTTGGAGTGTTCTTGTCCACCAGGTGCTTCTTCTGCATACTTGCTGTCGATTAGATGCTGTATCTGCTTGTTGTATTCTGCCTTCAAGTGGGGATCCTTGTCTATCTTCTTCTCGATGTTGATCAACCGGTTCCGGGCAGACGCGTAGCTCTCTGGCATCTGTTCTTCTTCATTCTTCCACAGCAGTCCAGCTTCGAATCGACCGTCTTCTAATCTTCTGCAAGTCTTCTCTAGGATGACGAGTGCTCTTCCCTCGGAGTCAGTGGTAGGTCTTCTTGGCTGCACGCCGAGCGCCTCGATCGCGAAGTGATCCTTCATGGCTTGATGCATTTCTTCTTCTGGCGTGTTGACGTGGAGACACGAGTTCAGAAAGTGTACCACTCTTGCATTTCCTGTGTCTGACCCATGGAGCACCCATCCAAGTCCTGTCCTTGAAGCAACTGGTTCTCCTGGTTTCCCTCTTCTTACTTCTTGAGTCACGATCAGCTCCCAGTTATCTTGACCGATGAGCAGCTGTGGTGACTCTTCTTCGTAGTATAGAGAGTCGGCAATCTTCTTCAAGTGTTGACAATCTTGAATCCTTTTCTTGTCCAGGAACTGTGGTGCAAGCTTCAACTCGTCGATAGTCCGGACTCTCTTCAGGGTCTTCTTACTTTCCTGATGAATCCCCTTGATCGCGAGATCCAACGTTTGAGAGTCCTTCTTCCTTATCAGCCTGCCTCCCACTGTCTCGATGACCAGTTCCTTTTCGGTTCCTTTGGCGCCGACCTCCTTCGCTACGCTCTCATCCAACAGGGATACTGTTGACCCTTCATCCATGAGGGCCAGTATCTTCTTTGATCCTTTTGTCCCGAAGACTTCAACTGGAACTATCTTCAGGTAAGCTCGTGCGTTGCTCATTGTGTTCACTGACGCCATGACACTTGCTACTTCTTGTGATTCTTCTTTCTTCTTGTCACCAGAAGTCCTTTCTTCTGTGTCGACGTGCAGCAAATGATGATGCCACCTCTTGCACTCCTTGCATGACGGCTTCCTGCAGCTCTCCTTCCGGTGCTTCCCTTGAAGACATTTGAAGCAGACGTGACTCTTCTTAACTGTTGTCCACCGATCTTGTACCGACGCCTTCTGGAACTTCTGACAGTCGACGAGAAAGTGTTCACCCTCACACATAGGGCAAGTCTTCTCCGAGTGTCTTGAATCCTTTTCTCTGAAGTCCTTTTCTTTCGTAGAGTGCGCCGCTTGTCGATGAATCCTCTTGAACCCGATCTTCTCTTCTGAAGTCGCGAAGGCTCCACATTTGTCTGCTTCTCTGTTCAGGAACTGCGATACCAGCACCAGGTTGGAGACTTCATTTTCTTCTGCTGCTGCTGCGAAGTCGTACCACCGAAATTTGAGGACGGTTGGCATCTTCTCCAATATTTGCTTCACCATCTCAGGTGAGTGCAGGTACTGAGGTTTCTTCAATCCTCGTATAGCAGCTACGCTGTTGTTGATCTGGCTTGCGAAGATGCAGATGTCTCTTGGATTTTCTTGAATCTTCGACAATGTCTTGATCTTTTCCAGTTCTGCCAACACCAGCGCATCTGGTCTTCCATATCTTCTTCTGAGTGCCTGGATCACTTCTGATGGGGATGCCTCCGAATACAGCAGGCTCTTGATGGCTTCTCTTGCATTGCCTTTCAAAGCTCTTCTTAGTCGCGCCATGTTCTGTACGTCGCTAAACATTGGAGCCGTATCTTCATATACGATCTTGAAGGCCAGCCACTCGCTGCTGTTGCCGTCGAAGTATGGTAGCTCGTGGATGTACTTCGGCTGTGATGCTGGTCCTCCTTTTGTGGCGAAGGCTTCTCTTAAAGCTGTCGCCAACGTTTGAATTTCGATCGTAGCTCCTTTGGTTGAAGAGTTCTCTTCAGGCTTCACCTTCTGGAGCTCTTCTGGTGGGCGCTGACCTCGCTGATCCGGTGGTTCCATGTCGCCATCTTCTCGTATCGATGTCTCGATCCAGTTCTGCACTTGTGCTGTTCTGTCTTCCAGGTCTTCATCCAGGGAGTCATCATCCTGGCACTGTGCCATCTCCAATCTGACGCGGGCTAGCTTCGCCGCAGCCTGGGCTTGCTTCAGCTCCAGGCGTGCCAATTCTTCTCTGGCTTCTAGCTCGCGTCTTCTGGCTGAAGAGCTGGTGGTCTTCGTAGACCTGGCTCGACGTGTGACCCCCTTCGGCTTAAGGGTTGTGGCAGAACCATCCACACCCTTCTCCGGGACATCTTCTGGGGTCTCGGTCGTCTTCTTCTGTGCGGCTTCCTTCTTCTTCCGTCCGATCTTCTCGGACGCCGCTGTGGTCGCAGTCGTATCCGTCGTGTAGGTAGTCATAGTCCCCTTCGTAGTGACGGTGTCTGAAGAAGTCTTCGTGCCCGATGAAGTTCCCGACTCTTCTGTTCCGGATGACGCTGACGCAGACGTGACCCCTTCTGACCCTGACCTTTCTGCCGCCGCGTCCCCTTCAGCGGGACGGGACGACGGGCGTAAGGGAGCATCCTTCTGCGACCTGGTCACCGGCATCTTAAATCTTCTTAGTCTTCTGAACTTCTGGACTCTTCTGTCTTCTTCCAGCAGGGATATCCGGCTCGAAGGACCAACTGTGGCGGTCGACTGGGGCACGTCCAGTACCCGCAATCCACCTGGGACGTCTCCCACTTATGTTTGACGTGTGTGCCTTGCAACGTAGCTGGTGACACACGCCACCACGCACCCCTGAATGCGTCTCTGACCTCGTCCCTATGTAGGGGACTCTGACAAAGAAATAAGTACCTATTCTGTTAAAGAAATATAGCAGGGACCGAAATAAAACACTTGCTTCCTTTTTCTTGCTCTTCGGTGTCGGCTCCTATACTTGAGTTGTTGCTTCTACGACGGTTGCTCTGCGACTGACTGGCGGCGGGTACACGCGCAACTTAAATACCCGCCGCCTTTACCTTTCTGTGGCCCGCGATTTTAGACCTCTTTTTACTTTGATTTTTCCTATCGCCGACACCTTTGAAGCCATTTATTTACTTAACCTTATGTCGTATTTACATAATTTTTGGCACATATATTCCTTATACATAGCTTAGTAATATGCCGCAAAAGTTTTAAACAATATACCTTATATAAAATATTTTCTAGAACAAAAACATCGAAAATTCACCAAGTCTCTTTGTTTACATTTATGTTTTATCCTATATCTTTGGAACCCTTTACTTGATTTTTACAATTTAAACGGATTTATTCGTTTTGAGCCAAGATCAATCCAAAAAACACCATGATACCTAAAAAATCCTATAAACAAAAAATCATGTTTTCAAACTACGTAAATATTTTGAACATTGTTTAATGGTTGGGCACGCACAGGGTTGATAGGTACTTGGAAATAATAACTCGTCACAAAGAATTGAATAACTGACTTTTACAGACTGATTTAATTTCTAAAATACACTACTTTATATACAATAACAAGTTTTACTGTCCAATCATTTTTGACCAATAGCGACGCGCCGAAGGGCGGCAAGCGCGCGGGGCGCGGGGCGCTGTTTTGCACACGACACTATTTTTGCCGCGAAGCCGCGAAAGCATAAATAGGAGTCGCGCGTCGAGCGCGGTCCTTTTCCCCCAGGTGCCGCCGTCGAGAGAAGACTGCCTGCCGATCCGCGGGACGCGTGTGTCGTCAGCGTCATGTGTCCATCTGCGAGGTCCCGACGTGTGCAGTGAAGACGCGGAGGGTGTTGGTGCTTTCTGCTTGCTCTGCTTGCGCTTACAAACAGCTCCTTCCGAAGTAAACCGGCGAACGTGTGCGGCGCGGCGTTGTGATGACGCTCGTGCCGCATCGGTGTTTACATTTATATTTCTTTATCATGATGATTGCTTCACTCTCACTGTTTCTTGCGGGGTTGTCAAAACGTGGTAAGGTACAGGGGGTCTACTCCCTAAGCACGAAGTCCGTAGTTTCGGCCTTCGTAACGGGCGTTTCCTACTCCCTAGCACCGTCGGACGGATGATTCGTCCGTGGCCCGAACGAAGAATGAACTACAACACGAATTGACATTTGTACCTACTCCCGACGTGTTTTTTCCGTCCTAAAAATTGAACTTGACACTTGTTTCGACGGAGCGTTATGTCAGTTCATACGACATCAAAATAGTTCTCGTGCTGTTGACGAAAATTATAATTTAAAGTGTAATTTCGAACTATGGCTGCTTTTTTGTTGCTAGAATGATCATTACGGGAAGAGCGGAGGTGTCGCCGACGATATTTACGCTAGAACTTTATTTTGGCGAGTATTCCCGACGTCGAGTTCATAGGGAACTATCGGCTCACTCGTGAATTATTCGAGGACCTGTGTAAGGACTATATACCTCTTTTGCCTCAACATATACGACGAAGTGTTGATTCAATAATGAAGGTAAGGATATATCAAAGATTCTGCAACTTATTGACACCAATATTACCAATCCGTCCCACCCATTTACCTACTGTTTTCTTTGTTTACTTTTAGATCCTCGCTGCTCTTAATTTTTATGCCCGGGGGAGCTACCAAGGTGCAGTGAGCCTAAGCAGTCATGAGCCAGTGGCACAACAGACAGTGTCACGTTCTCTGCGGCATTTCACAAATGCATTCAACATCCCCTCAATTTTGCAAAAATATGTAAGGTTTCCACAAAATGTTGCTGAGAGGAACCTTATAAAAAAACAGTGTCGGCGAAGAGACCCTATCTGAGTAACGTGGCCCAAGTAATGGGTGGACCGCTACTAAAAGTGAAGTGCAGTGAGTCTAACATGTGAAAAGTGAACATTTCTGGTTAGATTCTAATTAAGCCTTGTTAAGTGCTAATTAGTTTATATTTGTTGAATTCATCTTAGATTATGATTAATATATAGGGTTTAAGTCAATAAGACTGATATTATAAGAATTTAAGAGAATTTTTTAATGTATAGGGCAAATTACGTAACTTGAAAACATGGTTTTTTATTTATGGGAATATTTTTGTAACTTAGGGTTGATGGGGTATTTCTAAGCCTAAAACGAATAAATCCTGTGGAATTATCAAAATAAACTAGAGGGTTCGGAAGTTATAAGCGAAAATGTATAGTAAACATTGTAACTTCACAAAATCTTGATATTTTGTTTTAAGGTTATTTTATATTATGTAAATACGATAAATATTGGTGTTGAATACTGACTACGACCTATGCTTTGAAGAGTGTTTACTTATACTCAAAGTGCACTAAAATAGATAGTATCATTTTTAACTTTAGTAAGTTGTATGTTTACAGATTGTATAACAAATATGCTAGACGTAGTTGACCGCATTGTAGGCAGTCGCTCCATATAACATACTGGTATTCAGCTGTATCCGGTTAGACTGGAAGCCGATCCCAACATAGTTGGGAAAAAGCTAGGCAGATGATGATGATCGTATGTATAAACTATAAAAATATAAACTTTGATTTGACTATGACAAAATGTATTTTATTTTATTTAGCACCAAGTAAATCCGAATAAATTCAACACACAACAATATACTATTACAATCAAAACATAGAATTCCTTTTATTCTAGTCGTTTTATTTTAAAATGTGCGCTCTTGCATAGGTGTTCATCTTCATTCTGATTAAGAAACCGACGATACTATCGGCCGATAAAAAGTCTGTAGTCTGAGGGGGCTCTTAGCCTGAGTCATCCCACTGCTGGGCAAAGGCTCCATGAATGATTCTTCCTAGAATGTGTTGGAAATAATTATTATTGTAGTAGAAAATTTATATAATTTTTTTGTGTAAAATGTCAAAAAATGGACATTTGACATTTCTCATTTGTCATCGCGACGTAAGGAAGCAACCAGACGACTCGGTACTCGATACTCACAATTAATCGATTCAAGTTTGTATGAGTATTTGATCGATTTCATTATATACCTATTCTAAAGTGCATTGGATTAAAGTTCTGAGTAACAAAAAAATAACTTAAACTTTAATTTTGTAGGTATTTTGAAATAAAACAGTGGTACAAAAGGTCAATTTGTCTATAATTTAATATTTTTAGTTACAATTATATCCACTCATTCACAAAAAAATCAAGAGAAAGCGAAAGTGACTGAATCATCATTCAATCATTTTCTTCGGATGATGAGCCAAAATCGTCAGTTGAGCTATCGTCACCTATGAAAACCACCAAATGAAAATGAAATAATTATATTTACTTTTTAATTTTTCATTTTCATTTCTTTTATCAATATGGACGTCTCTCGAATAGCGTTTGCGTCAAATGTGTCAATACCTGTTACGGGCTTGCTTTTCTTTCCCATTTTAGGCGTACGTAATACATTTTTTTCAGTACCGGAAGGCCCATACTTTTCCTTCAAGATGGTTCGAATAGCTTTTTTGCTGAATTCAAGTGCTTCTGCGACACGATCTTGCACTTGCGTTACGAGCAATAAAGGTTTCGGTTAACTTCACAACTAATTCGCGTGACTGGCTGTTGATTGTACGTCCTCTTTTCGACATGTTGAAACAGTTGGTATGATTTACAACAAACACCAAAATCGAGTTCAAATCACTGTTTAAATCAATGTCCAAAATAGAAGAGCCAGGATCAACGTGATAGTAAACAGAAATAGTCCAAAAGCAAAGCCGAGTCGAGAATAAAATCGAATGAAGCTGGTGATATTAAGTAATTAATTGGCTACAACATTAGTATTAAGAAAATAAGGACTGAGCACGTAACTGTTTTGAGACGTTTCGTATTCATTAGAAATTGCATGCTACTATAAAGTTAGCGCAAAAAGCAATATCAGCAATATCTTCCATCATATTATTAAACGCGCCAAAAATATTTATGTATTTTTAAAAACACTTTATGTAATTAATGATTAGTTTATTGCTTTTTTCTGTTTCGTTCCAAGTTACATTCTAGGGTCATTCTCAAATGTCAAAACTGACCTTTTACTTTTTGACAACTCTAAGAACTTTGACATGTCGTTTGATAAATGGCGTTAAAAGAAAAAACGCAAAGGTATCGACAGGATAATGCCTTATTGCCGAACCAAAAAAGGCAAAATAATTTAATTATATATTTAAAGACATAATAAAAAGTGTATTTTTAATAATGTAGTCATTTTCTTACAACAAAAATAAAAAAAATTGTTTAGTATGTTTCGAAACTACAGAATATGTAAACCGGTAAGCGACCGATAAAATGGCGCAACTCTATTGCCATTCGTCGTTCGTTCACGAATATTGTCCGTAAGTAGTCTATGATTCCGTCCCGTTCTGATGAATCCGAAATCGTTAGGGAGTAGGGTTCGCTACGACGTAACGGACTACTGTCGGACGGGCCCGTTGCTTCGTTGACGGAGTTAGGGAGTAGACCCCCTGGTTCGGTGGTATGAGGTAAAAGGTGGTTCAAGGTAACTGGTTCGGAGGTATGTATGGTGGTATAATAATATATGGTAACTGGTAATCATGTGACAGGTACTGCGTCACTACATCACTCCCCCCTAAGCGAAGCGTACGTTGTGTTTCACCGCGCGGCCGGATCGTGTCACATATGTATCGCGCGGTGCGCTGGGGGTCGATGACCGCGGCTCAACACTCGTAGTTGAGTCGGTTGAGCTCTTAGAGCGCGGTGCTTGTTGTTGCGCGCATGTTGTAGTGGTAAACTCTTCTTCGTTGAATAGGTGTGCTGGCTTAAGTCTGTCTATTGAGACAACTGCAGTTCGGAGTGGCATCTGTATGGTAAAATGTTTGCTTTCACGTTGAATCACTTTGAACGGGCCGTCGTAAGGAGGGGTCAATGGACTTCGCACGGTATCATTGCGCACAAAAACATGAGTACATGTCGCTAGGTCCTTGTATATAAACGTGCTCCTGTTGTTGACACGTGACTTGCTGCTTGGCGCGAGTGATGCCATTGTTTCGGTCAGCTGGCGGACGAATTCTGCGTCTTCAGTTTTCGGCTGTGTAGGCGCGAAAAAATCTGACGGTATTCTCAGTGTCGATCCGTAGGTCATCAGGGCCGGGCTGACTTGTGTGTCTTCACGAAGCGCTGTACGTAGCCCAAGCAGCACGGTCGGTAATTCCTCGCTCCAGTGTGCGCCGGCGCCTCTCGCCATGAGCGCGGCCTTCAACGTACGATGCCAGCGTTCTACTTGACCATTTGCTTGCGGGTGGTATGCAGTAGTTCGAATCCTGGTGACGCCAAACTTCTTCATCAGTGCGTTAAATATCGACGATTCGAACTGTCTTCCTTGATCCGTAGTTACTCGTAACGGACAGCCAAATCGCGATAACCATCCGTCGTAAATCGCCTTAGCAACAGTGTCGGCGGTGACGTCACGAATAGGTATTGCCTCCGGCCATTTAGTGCAGCGGTCGATCATTGTTACTAAGTATCTGTAGTCGTTAGACGGTGGCAGTGGTCCCACGATGTCAACGTGAACGTGCTCGAAGCGCGACGATTTTTGAAATTCCCCAAGTGGACTGATAACGTGTCGGTGAACTTTCCCGCGCTGGCAACCGATGCATGATTTCGCCCACAAACCAAGTTCTCTGTTCATACTTGGCCAAAAAAACTTTGTTGACATTATTTTTCTTGTTGTTCGCACACCAGGGTGACTTAGTTCGTGTTGCGCTTTGAATGCTGATAAACGATAAGTCGCTGGTAGGTATGGACGAACGTCGCCAGTTGATGTTTCGCATATGATGGGTCGTTGACCTCCGGGCAAGGTGATAGGTGCGAACTTAAGATTCGGGTTAGACATGCAGCTCTTCAGTTCTTCATCATTTTGTTGATCTTGAGCAAGTTGGTTATAGTCGATCGTAGTGTGTGAAAAGTCGATTTCTTCGATGCGTGATAAGGCATCAGCTGCTTCGTTCTTATCACCGTGAATGTATTGAATCTTTGCACAGAACTGACTGATGTAGTGTAGCTGGCGTTCTCTTCGTGGTGTATCACTACTACTCGGGGTTCTTGTCAGCGCGTAAGTTAGCGGTTTGTGATCGGTGAATATTGTTAGGTCACTGCCCTCTATCAGTCGTCGTAGGTGTTGCACTGCGGTGTACATAGCTAGTAATTCGCGATCGTACACGCTGTAACGTCGCTGCGTCTCACTCATAGTTTTCGAGTAGAATGCCAGTGGTCTCCACAAGTTGTCCACTTTTTGTTGTAGAACGGCGCCGATGCTAGTATTCGATGCGTCGGTAAATAAACATAGCGGCGCGTTAGGTATCGGGTGAGTCAGTGTCGTTGCCTCGAGTATGCTTTGTCGGCATTTCTCAAAGGCTTGTTCTGCTACTTGAGACCATTGTATCGGAGTTTTGTCTTTCTTCTTACTGTTGTGTAGATATTTATTTAATTCGTGTTGGTACTCGGCTTGATGAGGTAAACAACTACGGTAGAAGTTTATCATTCCTAAAAATCTTCTTAGTTCTTGAACTGTTTGTGGTTTCGGATAGTTTACAATGGCTTGAATTCGTTCTTGAGTGGGTTTGATTCCTTCTGACGTCACTTGATATCCGAGGAACTCGATGTTTTCCTTGTCAAACTCGCACTTGTCGATGTTAAGACTGACGCCGTAGGTATTTAGGCGTTCAAGTACTAGTTCTAAGTGGCGGCGGTGTTCTTCCTTATTTCTGGAGTGGACGAGCAGATCGTCGACGAAACAGAATACGTTTTCATCTAATCCTCGTAGAACTTCGTGCATGAAACGTTGAAACGTTTGACCAGCGTTTCTTAAACCAAACGTCATGCAGGTGAATTCGAAGAGTCCGAACGGTGTTATTATTGCTGTTTTTTGAGCGTCTTGTTTTGCGATAGGTATCCAGAAATATGCCATTTTTAAGTCGAGTTTTGAGAATATTTTCTTGCCACTGAGTTGGTATGTGAAATCTTGAATTCGTGGAATGGGGTATCGGTCGGGAACGGTGACGGCGTTGAGTCTTCTGTAATCGCCACATACTCGAAGTGAGCCGTCTTTCTTTTTAACAATGTGAAGCGGACTCGCCCACGGACTGTTTGACGGCTTGCATATTCCCATCTCGATCATGCGCTCGAATTCGAGTTTTGCCGCCTTATATTTGTCGGGCGGTAGAGGGCGCGGCCGTGAGTAGATCGGCGGCCCAGTTGTTTCGATGTGATGTGTGACGTCATGCTTGGCTGGAGTTTTGAGTGACATTGGTCGAAGTACGTCTGGATATTTCTTCAGCAGGTCGTGATGAGTGTGGTCGCGATTGATAATGTAGATTGATTCTTCTTTGCTGTTTATTTTTACGGCGTTTACACTGAGCTCAGTTACACGGTCGATGAGTTTTCTTTGGTGCAAGTCGACTAACAGTTTATGATGTACTAGGAAGTCGGCACCCAGTAACGAAGTCTTCACGTTGGCGACGACGAAAGTCCACTTAAAACTTCTTCGTAAGCCTAGGTTGAGCTCGAGTGTGCGCTCTCCGTAGGTACGAATCTCTGTTCCGTTTGCCGCGAAAAGTTTGTAGCCTGCATTTTCCACCGGCTTCGAATATTTTTGGTTTCGAGCGGCTAATACCGATATGGCTCCCGTGTCGACAAGAAATTTCTCTCTATTGTTGATGTCGATCACACATAGGCGGCGGCTTGTTTGGTTTACATCGACGCCCGCCACTATCGATGTACGTTCTAGTTTTCCCGCTTCGCTGCGAAGGAACACGGTGATTCGCATTTCCGTGCCCCGTTGCCGAATCGGTAGTGATAGCGGCACAGCCAGTCGGAATTGCCGGGCTTGCGGGCGTTATCAGTACGCGGTCTTGAATACGAGCGTGAGCGGCTACGATGCGCGGAGTTTTGGCGGGAACGGCGATACGACGAATGTTGATGGTTGCGGAGTTCGGCGACTTCGAGTGACAACTTCTCTATTTGTCTCGTAAGCATGTTGATTTGCAGGCTAGTAATTGCATTTAAGTGTACCTCTGAATTGACTGCTGGACTTGTTATCGAAGGGTTTGCTGTGGAGACTGCGGCGACTGTAACGGGTTCGAAATGTTCCATCATTTTGTCTGCCATCGCAGCTAGCACTTCGAGCGATGATTCGGTGTTGACGGAGATCACGGCGCGAACTTGAGCGGGCAGCTGGTTGAGCCACATAACTTTCAGCGCTTCATCCGAAAGTAGCTTGCCACTGAGGTCTCGCATTTTACGCAGCAGCTGGCTCGGCTTGTGATCGCCGAGTTCGAGGCCGCTGAGTAGCTTCTGTAACTGCCGGTGATCTGACTCTTGGTACGTTGAGATGAGTCTGTCTTTGAGCGTGCTGTACTTGCCGGTGGTCGGAGGATGTAGGATGATGTCTCCGATTTGCTCCAGGTCGCTGTTGCCGAGTAGTGGGACGACGAGGTTGAATTTCTGCTCCTCACTTATCTTGCTGGCAGCAACAGCGGCTTCAAATTGCGCGAACCACAGGCGTGGGTTTTGGCGCCAAAATGGTGGCAGTCGGGCCGGAAGTGAGATGGTCGCCACGTCGCTTTTCATTGTTGTGGTGCCCTGAGCGTCGCTGAACTCCTCGTTCCTCATGATGGTTCTTCGAATCTGCTGGGATCCTGGAGTTCGGTGTTGCAGGAACTCTGGCTTCGGCTTCAGTTCGTGTTCGGTTTTGCGGGGTCACCAATTTAATGGTTGGGCACGCACAGGGTTGATAGGTACTTGGAAATAATAACTCGTCACAAAGAATTGAATAACTGACTTTTACAGACTGATTTAATTTCTAAAATACACTACTTTATATACAATAACAAGTTTTACTGTCCAATCATTTTTGACCAATAGCGACGCGCCGAAGGGCGGCAAGCGCGCGGGGCGCGGGGCGCTGTTTTGCACACGACACTATTTTTGCCGCGAAGCCGCGAAAGCATAAATAGGAGTCGCGCGTCGAGCGCGGTCCTTTTCCCCCAGGTGCCGCCGTCGAGAGAAGACTGCCTGCCGATCCGCGGGACGCGTGTGTCGTCAGCGTCATGTGTCCATCTGCGAGGTCCCGACGTGTGCAGTGAAGACGCGGAGGGTGTTGGTGCTTTCTGCTTGCTCTGCTTGCGCTTACAAACAGCTCCTTCCGAAGTAAACCGGCGAACGTGTGCGGCGCGGCGTTGTGATGACGCTCGTGCCGCATCGGTGTTTACATTTATATTTCTTTATCATGATGATTGCTTCACTCTCACTGTTTCTTGCGGGGTTGTCAAAACGGGGTAAGGTACTGGTTCGGTGGTATGAGGTAAAAGGTGGTTCAAGGTAACTGGTTCGGAGGTATGTATGGTGGTATAATAATATATGGTAACTGGTAATCATGTGACAGGTACTGCGTCACTACAATTGTAACAAAATCCTTTCAAACTTGAATCGAATCAGTCTTAAACCTATTCTAATATTATAATAAACGTAAAATCTGATTAATACAATTCTAATTAGCATAGTCTTACATGATTCTAATTAGAGTCTAATTGGAACTTTCACTTTCACACAATTTGGTTTCACTGATCTTTGATGTAGCGGTCCCTCCACTACTTGCGCCACGTTACCCAGATAGGGTCTTGTCGCCGACAGCAGATCTCCTGTACGCCGTGGACTCGGCGATGGCTCTGGAAAATACCCCCACTGTGCGCGCCGCCGACTCATAGTATGCATTTAATGGCCGTGATAACTTTTAAAACAACTAAACTAAACAACTACACTAAACTTAACTTAACTAAACACAACACTAACACTTAACTTTTTAAATCATGGTATTTCATAATTTCTGACAAATAATGACCTCTGTATTTAATCACTCAACTATGACATAATTATTATTGTAAGTAACTTCAATGACATTTATTTTTTACTCTTATTAATTTCCCTTATTAATGGACAATGCATTTTATTATTTGTACGCCGGAAACGGTAGAATATAATGGACTTTAAGATAAAATTAACAACTATGTACCACAATATTCTTACAAATAAATGGATTATTATTATTATTATTATAAACATTCGTCCAAATTGCTGAGTGTAAAAGATGAAGTTTATCTTCATTGAATACCGAAAGTGATAAATGTATAAAATTTTATAAGAATTAACTGAGTACTCTATAATATTAGACATGAGCGCTGCGCCGGCGCGCCGCCGCCGCCGTGATTCCCACCGCGCCGCCGCCGCCGACCCTAGGCGACGGCGCGGGCGCGCCGAGCGAGCCCGAGCTCGGTCAGTGTAACCAAACACGCGGACCGAATCGAACGCACGACTGTGTGAATGTTGACAAAATGGCGGCATTAGACGTAGACGTTTATAAAACAAAACTCTTTGACATTACTATTTCTGTATTGTCCAAGTTATCAACAAACAAACACAGTTTTTGTTGGATTTATTTTGGTCAATTAGTTATTAATATTGATGGAAGAAAACGAATAGTGTTACGACAACGAATAGTGTGTTAATTAGTCACGTCAAAATTATAATAAATCTTAATTATACGTAAATTATTGTTTCATTTCTTTTCTTAAATGAAGGTAAGAAGCTAGTTGGATTCTTCAGTTAGAAGTTATGTGAAGGTCACGCCGCCGACGCCGCCGCCGTCGACTTCGAAAAGTCGGCGCGCCGCCGCCGACAGTTTGACTGTCGGCGCTCATATCTATAATATGCATTGTAAAAAAAGTATCCAATTGAAATGTATTTATGGCTCACTATTTTGTATATTATAATGGCTTCCACATAAAAGGTACACATATGCTGTCGCGGACTTTCATTTAGAACTGTTTAAGACAAACAATCCCACAATACATTAACTTCGTGTAACTCTAACGGTTTAGGCAGCGCACGCCAAGATAGCTCTCAGAAGGCAGAAATTTTGCCGACTTACTCGATACTTACTCGATACTTACTCGATACTTATCATTACACTAGCTTCTGTCCGCGGCTTCGCCCGCGTGGATGACGGAAATTGCATGTTATTATACATAATTTATAAACCTTCCTCTTCAATCACTCTAGCTATTAAAAAAAACGCATTAAAATCCGTTGCGTAGTTTTAAAGATTTAAGCATACATAGGGATATTGGGTCAGAGAAAGCGACTTTGTTTTATACTATGTAGTGATTATGGCAATATCACGCGAAGTCTCTTTAAATTGTAGCCTATGTGTTATTCTGATGCATTAAGCTATATTATTGGGAAGTTTCATCAAAATCTGTTCTGCCTTTTTTGCCACAAAAAGGAACAAACATCCATCCATCCATCCATCCATCCATCCTCACAAACTTTCACATATAAAATATTAGTAGGATAGACATATTCACAGCTCAAAATTTTTATATTTTTTTTAATCATAATATAAGTAAATTGTTTCTACGTATAAATAGGTACTTTTGCCGTTTTCCATTTGACTCCGTATTGTATTTGGCAATGTTAACAAAGACGATGTGTTCGTTCATATGTTTTGTAATATGATACTGAGATTTTTTATACATTTATTTGGAGTGAATGTCGACAATTTTACTGTCGGTTTTGTCACAGAAAGTCGAACAATTCTCACCACTTGACACATTAGCGAACAGTACTTGGTCGCATGACGCTTGCGCGTTGTCAACGACTGCTCATACATTTTCAGAGAGCAATATCATGAGCAAGAGCGCAACCGCGGCACACGCAACGAAACAGGACGTGAACATTTGCTCTGCTCGCTCTCTCGGCCAAGGAGCCTATGGTGACTGATATGGACCAGTGGGTCAGCCGCACGCCGCGCCGCCTCCGCCTGCCTGAGGCACCGCATGTCTACGACGAGAGCAGACAAGCTTTTTATGATAATGTTCCATTTAATTGTAACTGTAACTCAAACGAAGCGACTGAGCTAAGTACACTACTTAGCGTATTCATTGATTCCCCATCCATCAATAAAAAACACACACAGCTGTACATTTGAAAAGGTCCAAAAATACGAGGCACAATATGAAAAGCACCAAATCGAAGCGCACCTACAATTAGGCTGTTGAGTTTTTTTTTATTATTACTCTTTATATTTTTGGCGACATTTTTAAAGTACAAAATATGCTCGATGAGTTAGTAGTCGAATAGGAACCTATATCGAAGAGAATAGCAACAGTCGTCGTGCCCAAATGTACGCTAATAAATAACGGTGTCCAATAAAGTAGGAAGGACAATAAACATTGAAGCGAACTGTACAAGCACCCCTCAGCCACGGTAATACCTCAGCTGTGTCTGCAATCGTCGGCTCTTATTATCTCATAATCTCACAGTCGCACGAGGGGAATCTTGTTTTTCCTCTCTAATAATATGCAGATCAGTTTGAGGTGGCTCTGAAAAGGTTAGCTATTCTGCCTGTACATTCATGTTTCGCTGCAGCATTGTCGCTGGGGGAAAGCAATAATGTCTGCGGTCGAGTACCTGGCGTCTAAAAAATACGCGGCCGTACTCACCTGCGGAGTGGGAAGGGAAACAAATCCTTTGTGACTGCCTACTGGAATCCGAATGCACAGACTTGCTAACAAGTAAATAGCTGGAAGGGTCGGGTTCGGGATGTTTGTGTGCGCAGTGTGCGACCACGTTTTCATTAGAGCCCCTCGGCCCTGCAGCGAGGCGCCGTGGGCTGGCCGGACTTGCCTACCCGACAAATAGTTTCTGTCTAATGACATAACGAAGGATACACACTTGTCACCGATACAAATGGCTGCCCGGCTGCGCACGCCGCGCCTTCCTAGCTTGTACGTGTCTCCTTTACGATTACTTGTCGATGCACTCATCAATGCTAGTGACCTTTTCGGGGTGTCCAGTATTGAGTGTGCAAGTCACCTTCTGCCATTTAACTGACTAACTAATTATTATTACAAGTATTGTATGTATTGCCTGAGGCGCCTGTCGCGCTGCGTTTTGGGTTTTCGTTTATACCTGAAGAGGTAAAGGGGCAACCCTGAGTGATCTAGCAATTGTCATTCAGAGTCACATCCTCGTGTCGTGTGTGGACGGTTTGGATAAATATGATTAAAGTATGGCTGTGCCTGTGAGCAGTGTGAGCAGAAGTGCATTCATTCATTAGTAGCACGTAGGTAGATCCCGTCACCGCACCGACGTCGCCGGCGCCGCGGCCGGGCCTGTGCCGGTGCCGTGGAGCTTCGCCTGCGTGCCGGGGCGCTAATCGATCAGGTACCCGACGCGACACAATAGGGATGGACTGCGGCTGTTTTACATGGATTAATGAACATAAACAGAAAATACCTAAGATGTTTGTTTGGCGTTAACTCGTGTAGTTATAGAAAATGTAATGGCAAGATGCGAGCGCTGGCCCACTGTCGCTTCTACCACCTGTTCCGAGCTTAATGTGGTTGCGATTACAAATGTAATGACATTGTTTACACGTCAATAGGATTTCGGGATCACTTTACACGTTCACTTGCACACTTAAAAATTGAGTTTTCCCGAATTCTATAAGTATTGCCTCGGCGTTATAGGGTGCTTTTATTTAACACGCTAGTACCGTACATAACGTTAATTTTTATGAATTGTCAAACCGCGGAATTTGTATGTGATTTGTGCGAAATATAAAAATGAGATTTTTCGAATCGAGATTATATCAAAGATAAGGATGCTTGGAAACATGCTGGTCCTGCTCCACAGGACAATCTAGTGTCTAGACAAAATCAAACTGGTTGCTAAGTAAATTAGGTAATTTGTACCATATTATTTTATAATATTGGAATAACATCTCACACATTGATTAATTTATTATTATTAACTTTTAGAATGTTTGTAAATATGTGAGCACCATGCACTTATGACATAATTAAGTTTACTTGCCACTGCTACATGTGTTTTTCTTTTCACCTTTTGTGATGTATTGTTTTTATTCTGGGTGCATCGTCTTCACATATAATGTTATAATACATGTAAGTATACAAAACATTGTGAAACATTTTAAAAGAGTAACGGTGGAGTTTCTTGCCCATTCTTCTCCACACGAAACTACTTTTTGGAAGGGGCGACTAGAATCAGTTCTATTTCTTGTTCATTTTGACGTTCAAAAGTGCCATTCTTGTGCCTATTTGAAATAAATGTTTTGACTTTGACTTTGACTTTGACTTTGAATCAAATGACATCATAGAGTTAATCGATGAATGACATACTTATGAACTTTAAATCCGATTTTACAATTATATCCTTGCATAACAATTACTTTCTGCAAAGTCACAGTTATAGAAGTTTTTAAGACGAGCGGTCTTTTTTTATGTGATTTCATATTTTATAAGTAAAATTGTTACTAACAAAGTGGATTTATGTCTGAAATAAAATTATATTATTATTATTATTATATTATATTTTTGACAAAACCCTGACAGCGGCCAGCGTGTCAGCCCTGAGCACTGCATCTCTCGCGTTATCGCGCCGCATCGATCCACCGCGCGCCGCGACTTCGCCGCGTATAACTTAAGTAAGCGTCTAGAGAGCGGCGCGACACGACTCGGCCGCCGGCGCCGCCACCGCTGCCGTCAGCCGAGACTCACTGGCAGTTCTATCAGAGCTGATCATATACAAACATAGAGCAGGTACAAATAGAACACACTTTTTTGAATAGTGATTTATTTTTGCACCCATTTTGTTTCTGTTTTTTTGGTCCGCGGGGAAAATCCTCATGGATGTTCTCCACCCTGGGTGCGGCGGAGGGGTCTGTCAGACTCTTACTGACTAAAAACCACCCCGGGTGTTCCCTCTCACACCTGCGCCGGGGGTCGCGGGAACCAAAAATACTTCCGCAACCCCCGTGGTGCCGGCCCGCCGCAGCGGACCTCGTCTCGGCCGAGCGGGAGTCCTCACTCCCGCTCGGTACGAGGGGAGTGTCGTACACCTCTGTACGACACTCCCCTCGTACCGTCTTGGAGGGGCGCGCGTGGAACACTACGCGCCGCCGCCTCGATCGATTCAGATGTTGTTGTGGGGGGCGACGGACTAGCCCCGCGTCCGTCGCCCCTGGACCCATTTAGGGGGGCTGGAAGAGGGCATTGTCTGCCCTCCTCCGACGCCCGGTGCGCCTGCTGCGGCCCGGGTTGAGGGAGGTGATCTCCCGCTCCCGCTCCGAAGCCTCCTTCTGCGAAATGACTTCCTCGCAGAAGGATACCACCGCGTCCCAGGCCTGTTCACTGCCGACCATGGCGTTCACTACGGCCGGCAGCGACAGGTCACGGCCTACTTCAGAGATGAGGGCACGGCGCGGCCCCAGCCATGCGGCACACTCTGCCAGCGTATGCCGTGCCGTGTCCTCCCGACAGTCGACTCATTGGTGACACCGAGCGTCTGGCTCCCTGGTTATGCGACACAGGAACTTCCCGAAGCAACCATGCCCCGAGAGAACCTGTGTCGCCCGAAAAGTCAGGGAGCCGTGCCAAAAAAATAAAATAAAAGGTCCCTCTTTGAGGAGTGGCTACGAAATAAAGGAGGAGATTTTTTTACTTTATTGATTAAATCAATGAAGCAAAATTGCTCGAAATAAAGTAAATTACACTTGCGTGCAAAAAAATCGGCCCATCCCAATTGGCTCTGTATCTGAGAGGCGTATGTCTTAAAAATGTTGGTATATATTTAAATTATTAACACTAAATTTACACATACTAATTAGTTACTTACAGCAATGTTGACAGATCGACACGATTCTTCAGATGTTCTCATCCCTCAATTTTGTTTGCGAAAACGAGTTTTTTTTGACAGTGACGTTAGCAAAAACATTTTTTTAATTACAAACTGTTGGTATATTGATTATTTAAATTTTCACCAACTGCGAAAAAAGAAAGTTTTTTATTGGACCAATGTGCTTTTTTAAGTTCCCGATTTTCTAAAAACGAATGAATCAGTTTGATATTTTTTTCACGTAATTCACAAACATTCAGGAAGGTACACAATATATTAAGTGATCAAACGAACTTACCTGTTGTGAGGTTAGATCATCATGATGCGAAGGTCTTCGTTCGAAGATATAATATTACTCATTTACATTGCAGCTTCCTCACGCCGCCGCCGCCGCCGCGCCGGTCGGCAACCAAACGCATATTTAGAGCGGAAAACAGAAACTAAGCGCACAAGTGTAACTATACTATTACCCGCTCTATAGGTACGTCACCTGTCGCTAGTTTAGAGTAAGATAGGAGAATCTTATTTTTATGGGATAGGGGGAATTAAAGGGGAGGGCTACTGATATCTTCGAACGAAGCCCTTCGTATATCGTATATTATAATCAAACGTCAACAGCTGGTAAGTTCGTTTGATCACTTGTTATAATAATAATAATAATAATAATCGTTTAATTCAGAATCAAGTTCCATAGTTTGTTAGTAACAGTATAAAATGCCTTATATCTAGTGTTAGTAAGTAAACTAAACTAATTTTAAACTTAGTACAACCGCTAGAGACTTTCCCATCCCAATCTACTTCACCGCATGGAGTCGTATCCAGCGTCCCAGAATCGGAGAGTCCCAGCGGTCTGCCAACGTCCTCAGGATAGTGTTGGGGCTGGCGCGAAACCGATATAGTGACGATGCGCATCTCTTGCGCATGACGGTTGAAAAGCTGTCAACATTTGCGTCGGCAAACATACCGGACGCGCTGCAAAAACGCGGCAGCCCCAACAACACCCGGAAAGCGTTGTTGTATTGTATGCGCAGGTCACTATATGCCTTCTGCGTGAAGTTCACCCACAGGCTGCACGTGTAAAAGGATTGGCAGAAGGCTTTAAAAAGCGTTACTTTAACTCGTGCAGTACAACGGGCGAACCTACGGGCCAACATACAGCATCGGACAGCCAGCGACCTGCGCTCCCTATCCACATCTAAATTATCTTTTTACTTCGTCCTCGATATAACATTTACAATGCAGATGTTAAGAGTTTATTCGGAAATTTGAGATTCCAAACCTGAAATTATAAATAAAATACTTATTTTAATAAATAACTCTTTTAATATTAAGATCTGTATTTACCATGTACTAAGAAATAAATGATTCTATTCTAATACAAAATTAAAATACTTTTAAAAGTTTTTTTATACAAATGTCAGCATAAAATGGCAATAATATATGAACAGTCTCATTCGTCTTAAAATTGGAGTTGGTACGAGACGGAACCATAGAACACATTAACTATTCTGTACCGAAATATCAAACGCTTTGTACGAGTATGTCGTGAGAGCTCAGAGCAATGGGGCGTTTATTATCGAATACGATTCTTTATGCTCATCGGGTTTTCAAATATTATTTCGCCGACGATTCAGGGCGAATGTCACCAATGAAACCGAACGTGAGCAGCACATAAACTATAAACTATATATTATAAATGCGAAAGTTAGGTAGGGTAGGTAGGGTAGGTAGGGTAGGTAGGGTAGGTAGGGTAGGTAGGGTAGGTAGGGTAGGTAGGGTAGGTAGGGTAGGTAGGGTAGGTAGGGTAGGTAGGGTAGGTAGGGTAGGTAGGGTAGGTAGGGTAGGTAGGGTAGGTAGGGTAGGTAGGGTAGGTAGGGTAGGTAGGGTAGGTAGGGTAGGTAGGGTAGGTAGGGTAGGTAGGGTAGGTAGGGTAGGTAGGGTAGGTAGGGTAGGTAGGGTAGGTAGGGTAGGTAGGGTAGGTAGGGTAGGTAGGGTAGGTAGGGTAGGTAGGGTAGGTAGGGTAGGTAGGGTAGGTAGGGTAGGTAGGGTAGGTAGGGTAGGTAGGGTAGGTAGGGTAGGTAGGGTAGGTAGGGTAGGTAGGGTAGGTAGGGTAGGTAGGGTAGGTAGGGTAGGTAGGGTAGGTAGGGTAGGTAGGGTAGGTAGGGTAGGTAGGGTAGGTAGGGTAGGTAGGGTAGGTAGGGTAGGTAGGGTAGGTAGGGTAGGTAGGGTAGGTAGGGTAGGTAGGGTAGGTAGGGTAGGTAGGGTAGGTAGGGTAGGTAGGGTAGGTAGGGTAGGTAGGGTAGGTAGGGTAGGTAGGGTAGGTAGGGTAGGTAGGGTAGGTAGGGTAGGTAGGGTAGGTAGGGTAGGTAGGGTAGGTAGGGTAGGTAGGGTAGGTAGGGTAGGTAGGGTAGGTAGGGTAGGTAGGGTAGGTAGGGTAGGTAGGGTAGGTAGGGTAGGTAGGGTAGGTAGGGTAGGTAGGGTAGGTAGGGTAGGTAGGGTAGGTAGGGTAGGTAGGGTAGGTAGGGTAGGTAGGGTAGGTAGGGTAGGTAGGGTAGGTAGGGTAGGTAGGGTAGGTAGGGTAGGTAGGGTAGGTAGGGTAGGTAGGGTAGGTAGGGTAGGTAGGGTAGGTAGGGTAGGTAGGGTAGGTAGGGTAGGTAGGGTAGGTAGGGTAGGTAGGGTAGGTAGGGTAGGTAGGGTAGGTAGGGTAGGTAGGGTAGGTAGGGTAGGTAGGGTAGGTAGGGTAGGTAGGGTAGGTAGGGTAGGTAGGGTAGGTAGGGTAGGTAGGGTAGGTAGGGTAGGTAGGGTAGGTAGGGTAGGTAGGGTAGGTAGGGTAGGTAGGGTAGGTAGGGTAGGTAGGGTAGGTAGGGTAGGTAGGGTAGGTAGGGTAGGTAGGGTAGGTAGGGTAGGTAGGGTAGGTAGGGTAGGTAGGGTAGGTAGGGTAGGTAGGGTAGGTAGGGTAGGTAGGGTAGGTAGGGTAGGTAGGGTAGGTAGGGTAGGTAGGTAGGGTAGCTAGGTAGGTAGGTAGGTAGGGTAGGTAGAGTAGGGTAGGTAGAGTAGGTAGGTAGGGTAGGTAGAGTAGGGTAGGTAGAGTAGGTAGGTAGGGTGGGTAGGTAGGGTAGGTAAGGTATGTATCATAGTTAAGACAGGACAACGTCTGTCGGGTCAGCTAGTAAACTATATTTGTGGGCTGTCAGTGTCATTAGGTTAATACTTACTATACTCTTTCATTACTTCAAGGAATATTCCTTGAAGTAACAATACTGACAGTTTAAACGCGGTTATATGTGCTGATCGCGTATAGTTATATTATTAGGTTTCGACGACTTCACAAATACGACAACCTACGCGACATCCTTTTCAATTTCCGTTCAATTTTTTGTTCTCGAGATCAAATTTCATGAACAAGAACTGCCAATAGAAATGATCAATGTTCTCCTTATCATAGGTTATTTTATAATTTACAAGGCGTTTTACATGCAGAACGCACGAAATGTTTTTCGGCCTCTGCAGCTTTGAAATGGAACGGTAGGTACCAACCTACCCGTTCTAAGAAGTGTACTCTGTTCGTGAGGTGAGGAGTTTAGGGAGGTGATCTTCAATGTAGTAAGCCACAAGACCCCTGAGCGCCGTGCACTCTGGCACACGGTGACACGGCAGGGCACACGGAGGCTGCCGGCCGCCGCCCGCCGCCCGCCGGCCGCCGGCTGCGCCCGAGGTCAAGGCCGCGACCTCGCACATCGCGATGTACGCAGGAGGTTGATGCTGATGAAAACCAAACGCAACATTATCCTCCACGTATCCACATCTACTTACTGTTGTTCCGTATTCGACCAAACACACGCACACCTGACAATATCCATGCCAATAATGTGTGGTGACGTGTTTATTTAGCAGATCCGCAAGGATTCTCAATGTTAAACCTATTCCTTAACTTTATGATTACTCTATACTATTGTACGTGTCTGCGACTGTCCGAGGGTTGCACTGTAGAACGAACGTCATGATCAATAGCCCGCCCTGAACTCTTGATAGACTGCAATCAGAATTAAAACGTATTTATTAGTAACAATGTAGTTTTACATAACAGGCATGGTGTTAATATTTCTATACCACATCATATGGTGAAAGTAAAAATTTAAATCGCTTTCTTAACTAAGTACAATGATAGAATTATTTCACAATTTTAAGAAAAAAATAGATTCACCGTCGCGGATTTATTTTCAATGGCCACCCCCAAAAACCCACTTTATTAATTTAAAAGCATCGGTACTACACTATAAAGTATAGACGAATACATATCATGTACATGACAAACAAATTTTAATATACTTCACACAAACGGACACCATGTAGGTATTGTTAGTTGTTTTAGAATTCACACTCATTCGTATACATAGTTAAGTATTATATTATTATTATAAAATATAGTATGATTTAATCTTATTTTATTTTATGTTATAACTAATCTCAAATAAACGTAACGTTTTGGAAAACCATTGCTCTAGAGGCAGTATCCACGAAGAAAACAGCGGAATGCGTTTGTTGTGGCCTGAGATGGTGAGAGTATGCCTTGGACTGCGAATCCTACTGATGTGGGAGGAAGTGTAATGGG
Organism: Hyppa rectilinea; assembly: GCA_951799385.1. Classification (NCBI taxonomy): domain Eukaryota; kingdom Metazoa; phylum Arthropoda; class Insecta; order Lepidoptera; family Noctuidae; genus Hyppa; species Hyppa rectilinea. Next base: position 92,966 of record OX637319.1, read on the forward strand.
AGGCATCCGCAATCAGTGGAATGCGGTATCAAAGCAACGCTTTGAGGGGCGTTTCAAGAACTGCTGAATCGTGGGCATTTTAAAGTCGAGGAAGTGCATGTTACGGACGTAGAAGGGGTACCCGAGACCTTTCTAAGGAATCGGTTTTGAAGGGTTTGTATTTTATGCATATATCTAGGCTTGGCGTGTGCGAAGATGACGCAAGCGTAGGTCATGATGGGGTGGATGACAGCCATGTAGAGACGCAGTTTGCACTAGAGTGACAATTTACTGCGTTCTATCAGGAGAAGGTGGAACCTACTGAGAGTGAAAGAAGTCCGCGAATGAGCCTTCTTTACATGCACAGCGGAACTCAGGTGGTAATCTAGGGTCACAGCTAGGTGTTTGTTTAGCGTCGCCCAGGGGAACAGCTTGCCATTCATAATTATCGGACTGGAATAGTTTTTACTACCTGGTTTACCTATTTTAACAAAAGAAACCTTTTTCATGGTCAGGTGAGAGAGTCGTAAGTATATATTGAAGTTTTAAGAAAAAAATATTAATTTAAATATTTACGCTGCTGACAGTACTGTTAACTTATTAACTATCGGGGGCTATATATGGGGTACTGTCAAGCCTAAGTGCAACCTCGTGGAACTTAGAACCTGGTCGGTTAGGATATAGCTTTTGACCTTTCAGAATCATAGAATAGTTTGATAGGTTTATATAAAAGAAATGAAGAAGAGTCTGTCAGTAGCCATAGGTACTGCTTAACGCAATGTATTTGCTAAAAGCAATATAATTCAATAGCTGCTGCCCCGTGAATTTGTATTTTAGATAGGATAGAAATCCCTACAACACACTCCACGAGCTCTGCCTCTGAGCCCCCTAAGTGAAGATCCTCTCACCTTCAGAGCACCTAATACTCGAGGGGGCGAGTCGATACACTGAGGCAGGCGAGCGGAGCCTACGCATCGATATAAATAATCGGTTAACATGGTACACATTTATTGTGGTATTCACTACATATTTTTATGATAATTATGGTAATAGTATTAATTTTGTAATTTGAATAGTGACGACTGTTTTGAATTAGATTACTCGGCACAGTCTTCCAAAATGTTTAATTCCTAAAAAAAATATAGCATAACAACCTAGTACTATGTTCCTCTCCAAGTCATGGTCTACCCAGACCGATGGTTTACCATGTCCTAAATTCGTATATGCGTACAAAGTTGCATTTGCAATTGGAATGTATGGGAGACCATATTTCTCAAATGCAAAGTTAATGTCCTTCAATCCGGAATTGGAAATACGAGCAGCCGAGCGCAGCTTTAAAACTGAACTCTCAGGGCGTAAAGTGTTACTCGCACTTGTCCGTTTTGTTTATTAGTAGAGATTAAACAGCTACTTACTTTGAATAGGTACCGAAGTAAAGTTCTCGTTGTATTGCAATGCGGTGACGTTAAATCGCATTCGGCTAGCGGAAGAAGGAAATGTTTACAACAATTTGAACGGCGGCCGGCGTCGCCGCAAACAGGAAACGTTTCTCTGAACTGTTCGATTCTTTATAAGGAGTCTGTGCTACGATTAAGTATCTCAGTGCCAAGTCTGTTGTTTTTTGTTAGCGAATCAAAACCGCTAGCCGAGTGCGCGGCAGCGACGGCAGCTCCTTTACTATAGCGCCAAGGCCGGCGCGGCCGATGATTGCGGTATCGCCGTTCACGGTGACGGATGCTGTCGGAGCGGTCATTCCCCTGCTAAGCTAGGAAGAGAACTTTAATAATTTTTTTATTAGGAAAAGAGAGTTGACTAAGTCACTGACTAGTAGTACCCAGTACCCGTCCACTAGCTGTCTCGAGCGCCTCGTCCGAGTGGGGCAGTATCCGTCCACTGGCTGCCTCGTCCGCCTAGCGGCGCGATGTCAAGCGCTGGTACACATTCAGTACCAGGATACTAGTGTCACGATTTCGTTTGAAAATTGGTTCGCCCTCAATGACATGCGTCGCTGCAATGAGAGTGTACTTGATACCTCTTGCTAAACCCTTAGGGAATACATACAGCTGTGATATTGTGTTGACTTTCCAGTCGGTTAGGAAGCCAAACGTATTCTGCCTATGATATTATTCGTTGGTATCATGGCGGTGGTCAGATCGGCGGTTGTTTCCCTCACTGTTCGTCCTCCACCTCCGACTGCCCGCGTGATAGGCAAGTCCGAAGAAAGTTGATCACAATTCACCGGCTATTCGTATTTAAATCAGCACATACCAAGGTATTATCAAAAATGTATAAATAAACTAGCTAGGTTAGGTTATAGCGAAATTAAATCAATCCTTAGATGATGGGTGGTGGCTGAGCCTTAACACTGGGAAATGGATTTTGTTTCATTTAATACACGAAGTTGAAAATATTTTTAATGTCAAGCCGTAATCCTGCTTAAAGGCCCCCGGTGCCCCGAATGTGGTATTACAACGTGACAGTGACAGGCTGTAGTCACATTAAGCGCTTCCAGAATCGTTTCTAACCGGATTACTGTCAGTCCGTGCGAGGTGTGCGCGCTGCCTATGTGGTTGGCGCGGCTGAGACGCGATGGGCCGGGGTGTAGGTACAGGCAGTAAAGTACCCTTTACATCAGGCAGCGAGCTCTACGAACAACCTCACGTAGTTCCATATCATTTCAGGAATTGGGGCGGCTTCGCAGTTAACTGTAGCACGAAATAGTCGCAAGATGCAAATGGATGTGCCATTACATACATAATATCTCACTTATGATTCGTAACGGGTTCAGCACAGTTACGGTGAATACTCAAGTACTATTGGGCGCCATGTTCGGCATAAGTATGGCGAGCTTAATTTGAGAGAGCAGCGCCATGTAGTGTGTACACATAGTAATGTGTTGCGGTGGACTAGCGAGTGCGTATGTATTTGTTTAACGGGAACTTTTCCTTAACTAAAACTAACTCTTACCGAGTGATCAATTATTTTACGTTCCACTAGGTAGGGACTAACTGTCGGGGCTATAACCTGACATGGTTGTAGCATACAACCTCCGTGATGCATTTATTAACAAATAGCAGTATTAGCGACAAGAAAAGAAAAAAGAAGATGAAAAGAAAATGCAAAAATATCGTTATGTTCTAATAATGACGGTATGGAAGCAGGCAATCTTTCATAGATCTACGATCTGGTCCCTACTTACTATATAGGCTACTAATAACGGCCTGTTATGTAATTATAAACCAACCAACCATCGGCTCGGAGCACCTTCCCTAGGTAGTGCACTAGTACCGACCAGACGGGGCGTCAGGACCACAGAACAGATAACTGTTCTGTGGTCAGGACCCTGACACGTCTATTCGCATGCTGTGGACGCGTTGAGGATGTAAGGCTTAACTTATTTCCTAATGAGCCACCTGAGAGGCAAGCTTGTGTTATCACCACTGCCTTACAGCGGCCAACTACCGATACATTACATTTTAAGAGACTTCAAAAACAGAAGGAGGTTCTCAATTCGACTGTATGGTTTATTTTTTATTTTCTATGTTTGTTACGCGATTACTCTGCGAATTATGATTTGATTTGATTGATCATTGTATTTTTGTTTGGTAGGTCATACTGTAGAGGTGGTCCCATATAATTTCATTAACTCCGTTTGAACAGTTTTTGAGTTAGTCGATAATACGAATTTAATGCATTTTTTACAATGATGATAATTAGTACTTCAACTCAGTATTTAGTGCACACACACATTAGTACTTCACTTCGTTGTCAACTTATCAAGTTTAGTAGCGGATACGAACTGGTGTGGGGACTGGGGTAGGTAGGTACCAAACTCAAAAGTGAAAAATAACACATTTTTACAAAAACTGACTTTTTAAAAAAGGCACCGACACCTAAATTAAAATAAGTTTTCATTAGGTCGGTTGTTTTTATCGTAAACAAAGTTGTAGAACACACACAAAATTGTCGCTTCACAACGTCGGCACGTGCATTTGATGACAATTATAGACTCCTCCTATCTCCAATTCTCCATCACGGTCCTGGGCCTGGTAGCAACTATCGTCCACTGCCCCGCTCGCTAGCGCGTTCACAATGACGGAACAAACAAGCGCGGCTATGATTTCCCTCGGGAAGTCAGCGACGCGCGCCGGGAGCTGGGAGCCGGGAGCCGGGAGCCAGGACGTGGCCGGGATGTCGCTTCAATCGAATGTTACGTAAATGACTCACTGTTGCGCAAACATGCAGCTGTTTCTATGTAAAAGGATAATTATTTAACCAGTACACAATAAGGCGGAGCGTAACATGGCCTGCATGTCAAAGTGCCCTCCGAGTAGCGGTGGGCAGCTTGTGGCGGGCGAGTGCTTATGAATAGCACAGAAGTTTCAGCAACATTCCTTTTACTCCAGGCACAAGTGAAACTTCTTCAAAACCTCGATTTTTGGGCACAACATCCGCTGCGATAACAAATCCCTTCGCCAACACTGGTGATTACTATAAACAATAGTGACGTCATTAACTCACGAATAGGCACGACGACTGTAGCGACGTCACGACGTGAGATGGACGTGAAGCGTCAAACATACGGCGGCTCTGAAGAGGGCTGCTTGCCGCGCAGCACCGCCCCCCCCCTCCCCCCGCTGACATTCCAATGAGTTACTGCGCACTGCGCAGCGACGCGCCTCATATATGCTCCACGCCACCACCAAGCTTGCAGCGGCTGCACAAGAGACCAAATGGTCAGTTCTGTTTACCTGCGGACCACCGTGATAATGCCAACGTGAACAAGGTATGCGACGACGTAGTTAATGAGAGCCACGTACGTGAGAGAGCTACGTTATTGAGTATCTGGTGCTGATGCAGCCGCATCAGAACGTTTAGCTCGGTGCGCAAGGACTGTGCCTTACTAAGTACCAGCCTGTGACAGTGTTCATAAATGTCTCTTCCTTACATCTTGCTGCTGAAACATATTCCGAACACAAAGCTATACCTAGCTAGGTAGCTAGCTACAGTATGTCATACAAAGTGAGCTCAGTAAATTATTATCTACTTGACGTTGACATTCATTAATGTTACTGTAACCCCGTTAAACGGCCGCGGCTGCCGTGGCGAGCGGTGCGGGCGGCGCGGCGGGACGGACAGCTAAAGCAAATCATTTTCAAGTGGGCCATTAAAGAGCACTTTTGATTGAACATTGACAATATTGCTCGCTCAGTATACCTTCGGATGGCACTGGCGCCGGTAAACTATCAGCTGTAGCAATATAAGTTACACGTGTGACTGACACTGGCTTGGCCATCATCGGGAATGTTAATTTCGAGAACACTAAAAAATTGTCGCTAATTAGTTGAAAGTTGTCGCTAAATATCAGAATTTGTCGGTCACTGGTTCAAAAGATATAAGGGTTTTTAGGTGACCATAGATACTGTCTAGTCCGACTAAGTGGTGACAAAATATGAGAAAAAACATGATCTTCGCTAGATACTCTGAGATATAAATGTGGCCAAGCTGGGGACACTCTCTTCAGATGGCTACCTATAAACTTTTATATCTTTTGTACCAGTGACCGACAAGTTCTGATATTTAGCAACATATTTCAACTAACTAGCGAGTATTTTTTTGTGTTATCAAAATTAAAATCCCTGATGGTGACCGAGCCAGTGTCACACTCAAGTTCACTCGGCTTGCCTGCCCCACATGTAAGTGACTAAATTAAAGTTCGAATGTGTGAGTGACCCCGCGCCAACGTAAGAAGTATAAAATCGCTACAGTTGGTTGTAACCTCGTCGAGCACGTGGGCCGAGGCAGCCGAGGGCCGCTCGCCTGGAGTCCAACAGAATGAGTAATGAGTACGTACTTACGTAGCTGCAACTGCGGGCCACAGACAATCCCGCGTTATCAACACTGCAGCACTACGAGCACACGCTACTCAATTAAAAGTTGTTATAGCGCGGTTGAGCGCGTCGCCATGGTAACACAAATACCTAACGTTCGAGTGGGAGTAATGGGTAACTAACTACCTACTCTAGTTTTTGCGTGTTTGTTAAAAACGTCATTGTATAGTAGATCTGAAAAGTAAAGTAGGCACCTTTTGTTCATTTTTCCTGTAGGGGACTACGAGAAAACGCTCATAATGATGAACGACCATTGCACATAATGTAGTGGTCACGGCCAGCGCTGTTCAATCTCAGTTCAAAGCGGGCCGCACATAACACAGCGCTGATTCATAGCGACGCAAGAGCATGTAGCACTGCTGCATTACAGCAACACACCACGCAAGCGCGCGCAGAAGAGCGAGGAAATACTAAACGCATGGAACATTAAGAAATGCGTAGTAGGTATATGTCTACATATAGATAAAGATCGTTTCAAGTTGCAAATAAAATATCTGTTCAAAATAAGGTAAACTCGAAAATAATAATTATTTTATGAATAGTTCTGAAAGTTTTGACGATAATACGTGAACACCTGAATCACACAGCCTCCAAAATCTACACCTATGTTCGTTGTCGCACTTTGTTGGAGTTCGCATGGATCGGTCCTTCTGCGGGAGCCAGTGGCGAGTGCGTCGAGTGGGCGAGACGGGTCGCGTGCGAGCCACTACGTAATGTACCATTGAATTCCATTTGATATGCTCTGATTACAACAACTCACAGCGGTTATGTGACATGACGAGCGCGCCACTCCATATCGTGACGCATAATAATATTTATGAGAACACCGAACAGAGTCTTCTCCACAACGTGACCGCGTCACGAACAGTAAGTGCTCCGTACTTCACAGACGCTCGGACCAGCACTGGCTGACTAGCTCGCACATATTGTTACTACCTTCCAAGGAATTCCTATTTATAATATTTATTCCCCAAATAAATGTGTTCTATTAGAGTTACGCCAAATAAAGCAATAGTAATGAAGACAAACGTTTCTGTTACAGTACGCAAGAGACGGCAAAAAGTACCGCGGACTCAACGACTTACAACCTTTTAGAAACGAGTTTCTTTTTTTCGCATCGTAACCATTTATGTTGTTGCGAATGTTTTGTTAACACACGAAGGCGGAGAGGTTTTTCTCGACTCTGCCTATTAACTAGTTAGTGCAACAAACCCAGGAGAATGTATGCAGGCAAGTACTACTTATGTGAACACACAATGTAATCATAGGCTCAGCACAGAGCCGTTAAAGGTCTTCCACACGTTCCGTTTCAGGCGGTATTCATTCGTTCTGTTGCTATTTGACCACAGGTTGGTATCGATATAATACGCAGTGCAGGTACTCGGGGTACATAGATATGGGCGGTGCGAAAATGCTTTGAAAGACAAAGGTGAGAATGAAAGAACCAGCGTTGACAGGGAGAATGGAAGAACAAACGTGTTGCGCGTGGTACTGCAAGAGACGTCGGACAGGGACGGAAGGTGACGAAGGTTGCAAAGCGCTCGTGGGGATCCCGCACACTCTGGCTGAGGAACCAATCAATCATCTGTAAGACCGTACGTAGATAAGCTGTGTAAGTCTGTAAGTCTTACAGTTACTTTTTCCTTGGCAGAGCGCATTGAGCAGGAGGTATGTGTTTGTATTGGGAGCACAAGTCGCGTAGTGTGTAGTTTGCTTATTGCGTACACACGAGCCGCGAGTACTGGCGCGCGGCTCTAGGTCGCGACTCGTGCCGCCATACCCACATGATTAACATTCGCGCGTTAACTGACAGAACATGGATCGCCTCGCCATGCAGAGTGCGTGTGTACGGCGCGCACCAGCACACGGCACACATACGTGGTCTACGCTGCGCGCTGCGGCATGTATCCGGCTACGTTTGTTAGCGGCTCACGAGGTCTGCTCTCTATAAGGAGCTGGGAACCGAAACTGACAATACAAAGCATTACGCACACAATATGTAGATAAGTGTACGTTACGCAGTGTTGTATAAATAGCCTGCTCTTGAACAGAGGAGAGATGAACAATCGGCCATGTATCGCAGCATTCATACATATTTTCACACCGACTTCCTTAGTAGAGATAAAGTTATGTATCCTCTATTATATGAGGTTCTTTATTACAGCGAGGATTGATGGCACGACTCCGTTTGACAGTTACTGACGTGAAATATAACGACTTATAAGACATCCTGCCTGAGCCTGTGCGCCGCAGAGCAGATGCGAGCCGATGATGAATTATACATAATCCAGTGCTTTTAAAGCAAAATCGCATACAAAGTCGTAATAAATCATCCAAGCGTCCCATTGGTACAGGTCCGGTGCAGACAGGGCCGGCGCGCGCGGCCTGGGGCCCGGGACGCGCCTCTGTCGCAGCGCAGACACCGCTAACTTAGCGACAGTTCGTCCGACTTTGGCTCGAGCACCGTCACGGCTTAACACCCACCAAAGCAGTTTGAAGAAAAACTCCCCACATAAACAACTGGCTGCACCCAACACGTTAGTGCACTAATGTGTTCTGGGCCCCAAGCCCCACCTGGCCCCGAGGCGCGGGGCAGCGGCTGACACCAGACGCTTCACTGGCAAATGATAGTGTATAACGTAACAATATAAGCAGTAGTATGACTACTGTGGGCTTGAAACCAAATCTGACATAGTATTAAATACAGTTGGCGGTGTAGTGACGTTCATTAATAAGTACCTAACGATACGCCACACGCTGGCAGTAGGCGCGCCACACAACCGTACTGTATCGGTTCAGCTTGTTTGTAAATCACGAGCACCTCTGCAGCGGTCTCGAAGTTCTCGTCATTAACCGCCTCGGGCGGCCGATGTACAATCTGCAAGGAGAAATTATGTTTCATTGTGGTTATGATCGTCTATTAAAGTATTGTATCTCTCATTCGACCATCTTGCGCGAATTAACAATTCAAAATAGTCACTATATATTGTTGTATCCGCGCCGGCTCCAGGCCACGTGCTCCCTGGGTCCAATCAATACAGTTACAGCAATTACATTTTCCCCAGTGATCGGAAATTTGGGTACAAATGGTACAATTATAGATGATGATAGGAAGCAACGCCGCCGTCCCCCGGCGCGACGCGGTGACGGCGAGACGCTTGGATCACAATATTACCTAAAACTTATAATAAACGTAGAGGACACGAACTTAACAAAACAAACTGAACTTATACATTTATTTTTTTACTTTTTAAGGTTTATGTTTGTGTCGGGGGTATTTTAATTTAAGTATTCATTTTACTTTTACTAGTCGACACGTGCTTCGCTTATAATCTGCGCAGTTGTACGTATTTACTAAGTTATCCTCATTTCTATTGGCTACTCCATCATCAGACCTGATTACCATGCTGTAAATGGGTCGGAGTGAGAGTTGCAGTTGGGCAATAGAGAAGAGCTGCTAATCTTGAAACGGCTGAACAGATTTTCTTGAATCTGCGCTAAGCACTTAGCTAAACACTCTCGATCGACATTTCAAATAAAACAAAAAAATCTAAATCGGTTCATCCGTTCAGGAGGCATGATACAATTGATGCCACAGATAAACACACAGATATACACTACAAACTTAAAGCACTACTTTTTTTTCGTCGGGGTTTAATAAAAACCATTGATGTAGAACCACTTACTAATCGAACATCGAAATAGCATATAAGATGTAGGCAATATTATTTTTAGGTCAATTCGATTATGGTTTTTGTATTGATCTAGACCGGCTCACAGATCGCCGCTTGTTCGTTTACTAATACTTAGTTTATCAAGAATATAGTTCATACTAATTCCATGCCATTTAAGCAAAAAACCGAAGATTAATTTGATGTAATTCTGCATATTCCGACACGGGCGTGTGCGCCGCGCACCCTGTACCACCGGTACCTACAGCCGGCCCTGCTCGTATATGTGTTCATTCCGATCTCATCTCCGAGTGGGCAAGTAGTGATGTGACAGTGGCGTATGACTACTAGTTCTGTTGCTGTCACCCGTGACTGGTGCGTTGTTTCTCGCAGAAGAGGTCGCCGGTCGAGCACGCATGCGCTCATTGCGCTCCACGCCGAAGGACACTGTTTACTTACAAACAGGACTACTTAGGTGACGTGAAACTTATTGATACCGTTTGACGCGAGCAGTTGCGCGGTAGTGACCTCAGTGAAGCCAATGCATTTGAAACTGTAAACGGACGTAGATGGCCACAGTGATGCGGAGGCATACGGCACGCCGCCATATGCGAGCCGGTGTCGCGTCATTACGCGACGGCGCGCTCGTTAGCCGCGAGCGACCGGCTGGCCGCGCGTCAGCTGTGCGCCCACAATTAATAGTGCGCCATGTAAGCTTCCCACAAGGTTCCTATTTTCACTCCGGCGAGCGTTTTCGGCTTATAAATTGCGAGTAATCGTAAGCAAGATATTAATATAGAAGTGAGCACGTCCCACCCGTCCGGTGCCGGCACGACCCGGCCGGCCGCACATGCGCTCGTACTCCAGCCAGTGCCATGCGACACAATGGTTTCGAAATTGAATAGGAATTGATTCGAATTTGAATAGAGCCACGTTTGCGTACGATAGCATAGAGGACGGTGCGCAGGAGCACAACGTTGTTCCACACTGCGTCCGTGCGTGCGTGGTGTGAGGAGAGGCTGTCAAGCGTCGCGTCAGCCGGGAGAGGTTATTATTAGAGTAGAGACAAGCAACTACCACTTCCCAGTATTTCGGTAGGTAACGCTAGAGCGATGATGCGCGCGCGTCATATTCCACATTCTTGTACAAAAAATAGATAATTGACTCCAATACAAGAATTTGAAAAGAAATTGAATCGGGACGTGTTGAATGAACACTCTCCTTGAAAAAGTGTGTCACACTCACACGGCTCGGTCAAAAGTGTACTGTGGCTCAGTGCTGACCTGGCGCTGAGTGTGCTGACGGCGGTTAGCACAGTGTCAGTGCATAGCCGCGGCTAACGGGAGGAGGCCTTTCCCTAGAATTCGGTTCGCACACTGAATAAGGTTTCAGTATTGAGAGGTGATGGAGCGGAGCGGGCGCCGAGCAGACTGTTACGTTAGGAGGCTTACCGAACAACCAAGGGCAGAAGTCTCACTGCCAAAGTGCCAATAACGCTAGATCAGAAATGTAAAATGTGCACGTACATAGGCGCAGGCTTAACTAGCAATCCAATCAAGCTTGTTATCGTGCATGTTTGGAGCGGCCTCCTGGTCCTGCCCTGTGGTGGGTGGATGTATACGTACAAATGACAATCTGCAGTGGCCGTCCGCTGTAGTAACACTCGCCACACAACACCGGGCGCGCAGTTAGAACTCACCAGTCGACACTCTGGATGCTGCACCCTGCAGTCTGCGCGCTAACTATGTGCACTTGCTGCGCTATTACGATCCTACAGGAACGACTATCATACACTACCAATTATAAATTGGAAAAAAAAACTTGGATGGATGGATAAAAAACTTTTTTCAAAAAACACTAAAATGTGAAAAATTGCTGTAATTTCGGAAGTAGGTGTCTATGTTTTTGTATTTTCATTTTTTGCCACCAATTTAAAAGAAGTTTCATGTACTTACAAAAATAGTACAAAGTGGAAAATAACTTAAATTTTGGAAGTCCTGTCTTTGGTTTTGTATTTTAGTTTTTTAAAGTTATTTGTCATTTTGTGGTGTATTTTCAGCTGCATCCAGTTAGAAGCCGACCCCTACATAGTTGCGAAAAGGCTAGGCAGATGGTTTGTTTTTAAAGTAGTGCTTTTTTGTAAAAAAAGTTTTTTAGGTGCGCATCGAAGCCAACCCAACAACTATGAAATCATCATCATTCTCTCAATTTATTTGCGGTCGGCGCAACATGTCTTTTTCTTCCATACTTTTCTATTAGTCGTCATCTCGGTAGTCACACCCTTTCTAGCCATATCATCTTTCACATAATCCATCCATTGTTTTTTTGGTCTCCCTCTACTTGTATAGCCATCCACATTCATACTCACAACTTTCCTGACAACATTTTCCTCATTCCTCCGCATAACATGCCCATACCATGATAGATAACCGATTACCAGACAACTTTTCAGTCACCGGTGTCACTTTCAGACTTCCTCTTAAATAGGTACTCATTACGTATTCTATCCATTCGCGTAACACCACACAGCCCTCTTAGCATTCTCATCTCAGCTGCATGCAATTGTCTTTCATTCATTCCTTTTGTGGCCGAATACTATAAAAGCAAAGTTAATGAAATTTATATTATGGAACTACCGCGCAAGTTTCTTCTACCAAATGAAAAAGACTTCTGAATCGGTTTACAATTGGCGGAGAAATCGCTGGACATCATTCGAAAACAAAACACTCGAACAAAGACTCTCCTTCTTTTTCGTAGTCGGTTATTTAAAAAATGGGTACCTATTTTGTAATCTGTATCAGTTTCATAACTTTAGCTTCGAGAGTCCATACAATCTGAATACTCATGAAGAACCTTAATATTTTTATTTAAATCCGTAATGGTGGGCAATAAATGTGGTAACGCGTTTCTGAATGTTATTGCCATGGTTATCCTATCCTACTAATCCTACTAATATTATAAATGCGAAAGTTTGTGAGGATGGATGGATGGATGTTTGTTCCTCTTTCACGAAAAAACTACAGAATGGATCTGGCTAAAATTTGGCACAGAGATAGATTATAGTCTAGAATAGCACATAGGATACTTTTTATCCCGGAAAAATATACGGTTCTCGTGGGATAATTTCCTACAAACATGCGGGCGAAGCCGCTGGCAAAAGCTAGTATTATAAATGTGAAAGTTTGTGAGGATGGATGGATGGATGGATGGATGTTTGTTCCTTCTTTGAGCAAAAACGGCAGAACAGATTTCGATGAAATTTACCAATAATATAGCTTATACATCAGAATAACACATAGGCTACATTTTACATAGACTTTGCGTGATTTGGCCATAATATAAGGATAAGTATCATGTAAGTCGCCAAATTCCTGCATTCTAAGAGCTATCTGGGCGTGCGCTGCCTAAACCGTTAGAGTTACGCGAAGGTAATGTATTGTGGGATTGTTTGTCTTACAAAGTTCTATATAAAAGTCCGCGACAGCATATGTCTACCTATTATGTGCAAGCCATTATATACGAAATAGTAAGCCAAAAATACATTTCAATTTGATACTTTTTTTACAATGCACATTTTAGAGTAGGTACTCAGTTAATTCTTATCGAATTAAATACGTTTATAACTTTTAGTATTTAATGAAGATAAACTTTGTCTTTTACGCTAAGCAATTTGGACAAATAGTTTAAAAGTTATCACGATAAGATTGATATGAGTGGGGCGCCATTAAATGCCCACTATTAGTCGGCGGTGCGCAGAGCACAGCGACGACTCCAGAGGGTCCAGGCAATGACGCGCCATCGCCGAGTCCACGGCGGCGTAAAGGAGAGCTGTCAAATGATTTGATCAGACCTTTTTTTTTTTTGATGGTGTGAACCATGTCAAAAAAATGTCCTGACCTTTCGCTCTGGGTGGAGTGGAAAGAAGCGTCAGTCTCTTACTGACCATAACCCATCCATGTTCCTTCCTTAGCCCATTATATGCCGGGGTAGCGGTAACCCTTTCAGACAATTCCGCTGACCTGGTAGGCTTTGGCCCTAACGGACCCCTTTCTTAATGCTGACATATCTTTGAGGCGCGCGCGAAACAAGAACGCGCCTTCCAGCATGGGTCTGATCCTGATCGGAAGGCGGTGAAGCGTCTCTCGCGGCGGCCGGGACGTGAGGCTCTGTGCTTCAACCATCCCGCCACCTTCTTCACTAGCATAACTGCTTCGTAGAAGACGGTGACTGCTTCCCACTCCCTCTCGCTCCGTATCATAGATTGAAGAGAGGTCACCGCCGCTGCCGATCGCCGCTACGAGAACATTGCGGTGCTCCATCTAAACAGGGCAGACCTCCACCGTATGATTCACTATGTCCTCCGGGCGATCCTCGCAATGGTGGCACCCGTGCGTTTCTTCTTGCCTGAGAATGTGCAAGAACCTCCCGAAACATCCGGTGAGGACACCCGATGCGCCTCTCTAGCCACTCCTCAAGAGAGCTAAGCTACCATACCACCTTATTAAACGCTCACGTGTGCGAAACTGTGCCACGTCTGCAACCCGAGCAGAAAGAGATTTATCACAAAATATTACAACGAGTTGAGAATGGTAAATGCGGGATTATTACAGGCAATACTTTTTTGCTTAGTTTGCTTCTAGCTAAAAACGCAAGGATCATAATGTTGCATTAGCTGTGACTTCCTCTGGAATTGCTGCAACATTGCTAAATGGTGGACTGACGGCACATTCGGTCTTTAAATTACCTCTTAATCTGGCGAGCGAAGAAAGCCCTGCGTGCAACATCAGTAAAATGAACGTGGTATCAGGATACCGTCCCACACGATCAGCTTGCACTGTTGGAACAGGTTCCAACAGTGCAAGCTGATCGTGTGAGACGAGTGCACTACCTATGTGATGTGACACCAACGCGCAATCGAAGCTCTTGATCGCTGTCTACAAGACAGCAATCAAACGGTGTGGTGGTTTTACTGGCTGCCTATGTTAGCATCTTTCACCTTTCCGGCCAGCCCGGAGTGATCTAAGTGATTGTTGATTGTACAGCGTGGCTTGGTGCTCATTCCAGCATCCGGCGGCGCACACTTTACTCTTCTATAATTCGGTCACTAAATTATCAATTTTGTAAAATAGATTCTAAATTGTGTTTATCAAAACTTTACTATTGACAAGTCTATTTAATTTACATCCTAAAATGAATCTCAATCATCAAATCATTTAACATAGTTTACAGAAGTATTTTATTGTAGTAAGTAGAACCGTCAAAACATATCGATCATTACTAACGTACTTTATTCTAATCCTTTCAGTTTTTATTGTTTATTGCTACCAAACGACATGTGAAACCGCTATATCAAGTAATTATCATTATAATTATAAGCCACTGTTATCCCCCTGCAGGGCAAAGGCCTCACTTTCCACTTTTCCCGGTCTACAGCGATTGTGGGCCAATCCTTTAAGGAGTCCAGCTCATTTTGCCATCTCTGTCTGGGCCTGCCGTGCAAGTAATCCTCTTCAGTAATAATACACACATCAAAAGTGTCTAGGGATCAAGCATTTTTATGCGGATTTCTTGAGATTGAGATGTGGCTTTGTAATAAATTTATGATTTTATAAATTTATATGGATCCTTTTTGGTGCATTTCATAATTTGAAACAGGAACTGTCAATCAAATTCGAGTAAAAGATGAAAATCAGCTGTCAATATTTTCCCTATAAAAACATACAACGCATTGAAGACATTATTAGTGCTACTGTTTCCCTACTACTGATTAAAACCAACGTTATTATGGAGCGGCGACGTCATTTAAGCAGGGAAGAAATGCTCAGAGCCGTGGGAATGATAGAAGCTGGTTCCCGGCAACGTACTGTGGCTTTAGCTCTGAATACAAGTCAGAGTGTTATCAGTCGACTTTGGACACGTTACCGAAGCACTGGTACCGTGGCTGAGCGCCATGAAGGACGGTATCGCTGCACCACACGGAGACAAGACCGATACATTCAAATCTTAACTCGAAGAGCTCCAACAATAACCGCCATGATGTTAGCCGTGAGGCTTCATCACTCTTCAGGGAACTTAATTAGCGACCAAACAGTCAGAAACCGCTTGCATGAAGTGAACCTTCATTCCCGAAGACCGCTACGGGTACCACCTATAGCAATGCACAATCGTAGGATTCGATATCAATGGGCTCTTGAACACAGAAATTGGGCAGAAGAACAATGGCGTTTCGTGTGCTTTTCTGATGAGTCTCGTTTTGGTATGAGACCGGATACAAGACGTATACGACACTGGAGAACCCCTGGACGCCAACAGCGATTAAAATCCTGCCAGGAAGTCCATCCTTATAGTGGTGGAACCATCATGGTATGGGCGGGTATTTGGATCGGCGGAAGAACTGAGTTGATTTGGATCAGAGGCAACCTCAACGCTCAAATTTATGCTGAGACGATTGTATCTGACGTCATCGTTCCTCTACAAGTGCAAATCGGTCCCTTATTTCAGTTAATGCATGATAATGCACGACCGCACACCGCAAGAGTTGTAAGACAGACTCTCGCCGCAGCTAACATCAATGTCCTGCCCTGGCCTGCTCAGTCGCCAGACTTGAACCCGATTGAGCATGCATGGGATATGCTACAGAGAAGAGCTCTGCCGAATATGGAGGGTATCCAGTTGCAAGAAGACCTTTTTTTGTTGTTGCAACGAACATGGGCGGCCATTCCACAGCGTGATTTGGATGAACTCATTTTGAGTATGCCAAACCGATGTTCTTGTGTTGTTAGTGTTCGCGGTAGAAACACGGATTATTAATTGTTTAAGTTACCCAATAAAATTTTAAAGAAAACTGTTATTTCAGTCTTTTTTTCGAACTTTAATGTTAGTGGTTCAAATGTCAAAAATCCCTTTATTAGGAAAATGGCAAATTTCTTTATTAATGCAAAGGTGACTTGGTTTATCGTTACTGTGACAAACGAAAACACTTTATTTGATGAATCCTTAAAGAAAATTTAAATTAATATCAATCAAGAGAAAAGTTATTGCAAAAATATATGTTGATCCCTAGACACTTTTGATGTGTGTAGTATGCGTACTAATCCTTACCTGACATTATAAAAACCGAAAGTAACTTCAACTGTCTATCCGTTTGTCTATCTGTGTGAATGTATGTTTTCGGTCGTCGGTTAATCTGCTGAGCCGTTTATGATGTGGATGAACTGAAGTCTGTGGAAGAATATAAACTACTTTTTCCAAAACACCATGCGGGCGAAGCCGCGGGCGGATGCTAGTCATATCATAATTAAGCAAGACCACGACGATCCACACCGTCATCCACTGTATAACGACTCCATCCAGGGCCCACAAGACCGGATACTCGAAAAGCGTTAAAATCACAGAAACTCTTTTTGGCACACACTATGCCCCAACTTCGGTTGGGTACAACTATAATCGTGTTTCCAAGAAATGCTATGAACAACACTAGCTCCGCTGCCAGTGACGGCTGTCAGCATGGTATGATTGCCCTAGTAAACATTTCTTTGGGATTGTTCAACTCATTGTTCCAATTGTAGTTGATAACGCATTCCGAGCAGCGAACAAACCCTGTCATAATCACAAAGCCGATACCTACATACGTCTGTTTAACGACGACAATCGTCTGCATAGCTGCGGTATCTCGCGCAAATACTGGGCCACGCCACGGGCCGAGCGCCTGCGCCGCACAGGACCCACAGAGTGGCGCGCCACGCCGCGGCGTCGTCCGCCCTGTACCGCGGCTCACGCTCAGCCAACGCGCCCGGCTGCCTGCACAAAGCTCCTATTCATCTAGTAACTCATGTTTTCATAATGCGCAAAACATCTGTACGATGACGCCCGTCTCCATAGAAAGCGGATTTGTTTTGTTAAAACCAACTCTAGCACACACACATACCGGTAGTTTTGAATTGTAGTGTGTGCAATGGCAACCACGGGCAACATTCGATGTAAGGCGCACCACCAATGTGGTACGCGCTCCTGGCACTTGATACACGGTACCATGACAAGCGCGTCGTATAACTTTATCCCTATGAAACATAGGTAAATGGCCGAGCCGTCGCCGGGCGCCCCGCGAGACAACACGCCATGCGCTACACGTTGCGTTTGCAAGCCGTCCGTATTGTATAGCCAAGGCATTGATATGAGACAGACGCACTTTAGATGCCTTAAAATAAAATATTTCAATAAAGAAACCGCTAATGAAAGTTTCAGTGTATAGGTACGCAGACAATCGGCAATGAAATGACAATTGCTAGTTATTGCAGTTAACCTAGTAACGTTGTTCGTAAACTGTCCGCAGTCCGTCCCTCGCTCGTCGCTACGTACCACGTAGCTCCGGGGCGGCGGCGGGCGCTGGGTGCAGAGGCGGAGTACAGTTGTTCGTAAACTGTCCGCAGTCCGTCCCTCGCTCGTCGCTACGTACCACGTAGCTCCGGGGCGGCGGCGGGCGCTGGGTGCAGAGGCGGAGTACAGTTGTTCGTAAACTGTCCGCAGTCCGTCCCTCGCTCGTCGCTACGTACCTACCACGTAGCTCCGGGGCGGCGGCGGCGGGCGCTGGGTGCAGAGGCGGAGTACAGTTGTTCGTAAACTGTCCGCAGTCCGTCCCTCGCTCGTCGCTACGTACCACGTAGCTCCGGGGCGGCGGCGGGCGCTGGGTGCAGAGGCGGAGTACAGTTCCCACGGGAACGTGCAACTCATTCTTTGAAAGGTAACATATTTAGGTCCTTCCGTCTGTCAGCCTGTACACAGTGGCGCATGTAACAAGTTACTAATATAAAGTGGTAAGTATAATATTCAGATGAACGCGCAAATGTTACTCCTTTGTTTCTACAAAAACGACATTACGCTCAGCCTGAAAATGAGGGCGGTAGAAAGGTGTGGTGGAAGAGTATTATGTTTTCCCTGATTTGTTTCAGTGAAATCGTTAAATCTGTCAATTTTTAAACCGACTTCAAAAAAGGAGGACGTTCTCAATCGACTGAGAAAACCATATTAAGTTTTAAAGCATTATCTGCATTATTATCTTGACGATACATTAGTAGCTCAGGTCACTTGGTACTATGAAGGGGCCCCTCAGGGCCAAGCCTGCCGGGTAAGCGGGATTGTCCGAAAGGGTTACCGCTACCCCGGAACATAAAGGGCTACGGAAGGAACATGGATGGGTTTTAGTCAGTAAGAGTCTGACACTCCCTTCCGCTCCACCCAGAGCGGGAGCAGTCATTGGATGATTTCCCAGCCTTAAAAAAAAAAAAAAAAATGGTCACTTGGTACGAAATGGTGTGGGAATTGTGGGGTAGGTAACTCAAAAGTGAAAAAAAAAATTAATTTCGGAAGTCGGTGGCAAAAACCGAAAAGACAAAACCGCCTTCCGAAATTATTTATTTTTTTATTTTTCATTCGCAGTGAGAGAGTAGCAACTCCAGCAGTGTGGGCCGCATTATAGGGTGCCCTTCAGGCACTAAACGATCCTATTTATGTATGTAGGTCACGCGGACCGGCGAAGTTGTGACAAGCTCCGAGATGAGCTGGTGTTCGCTCGCTCGACGGCATCGATAACGAAGTGTTGCGATACTGCCGGCAGCCAGCCCCAGCGCGGTGCCCCTCGCGCGCTTCCTGTTGCCAGCCCGCACGCGATGGATCAACACAGCGCTCCCGTCATAAGTACCTACCGTTAACGACATAAGAATACCTTTCATGACTAACGTAAAAAGATACATTATTCATCTTTAGTAGTTCGAGCGTTAAACAAAAGATGGTAGACAGTAACGACAACTTATTTGAAACTTTCCCGACCACCGCACATAAAACTAATTTTCCACCGTGCGATATCTGAAAAGGCTGAATAGTAGTGAGTGAGTGTAACGACCGCGCGGTTACACTTCACACTTATTTCATACATATAAAAGCAATTTCAGTTGGCTGCACAACGTTTCTCCGCAACTGTACACCATCAGCGCACAAGTTTGTTCGCGCCGTACAGTCGCGGACAGTCGCCGCGAGGGCCCGCTGACGCGCGGCGGGGCGGCGCCGGCGGCGATACCCTCCACGTTTAATTCGCGAACTGTCGCATACACGACCCGTGTTCGGTAAATACGACACTTTGGGTAACATTAGCAAGTAATGCACAATGTAAATGCATGTAAAGGCCTCACTTTATAATGATTACTGTTGATCTCTTTCTACTGAATCTCATTAACAGAGAAAAAGGTGTTCTCACAATACTGTTACGCTGTGATGTTCAGTAAAAATTAAAGGCGGTGAAAAACCAATGATAGCAGGGCGAAAGGAGTAAGTTCAATGAGTTAGGATACCTACACTTATGTACGCAGTGCACTCCTCACTACGGAACAGACTGGCCCTGTATGCGGTCTGTAGTGGCCGTCAATCCCTCTGGACTTGTTGCAAGCTAAGAATTCTATTCGGAACAGTTTGATGAGTTCACGAGTAGGCAGTATTACTACGTTGCAGCAAAATCTACGTGAAAAAACATAGGTATTATTATAAAGATCTAAAATTATGAGTGTCCGAGCGGCGAAGGAGGCAGGCACCGCGCCGCGAACATCACATGTTTAATGTAATTTAATGAGAAACATTCAATTAAGTTCTAGCTTCTGTCCGTGACTTCGCCCGCTTGAAATGAACTTGTTCTCACAAAAGAGATATCTACATATAGATGTGCAGCGCCCCTTACTTCGTTTTCTTCTTTTTGCTCGGCTCTTAGGGGTTGTAACGTGATGTTAATAAATATAACCTACTAGCTCCTGCCCGCGACTCCGTCCGCGTGAAATAAAACATAATGACTATAATATGGCAATACTGTAGCTTCGAAATAGAAATCGAATCAGTCATTCCGAAGATTACCCCCTACAAACAAACTTATGTACAAACTTTACCTCTTTATTATATTAGTACTTACAGAAAAAAAAACACTATCAAATGCAAATAGAATTCTTCAAATCCGACTGATAGTTCCTGAGGTCTTCAGCTTTATTTTTAGAATAGAAGAGACCATTGCAGAACCGAGCAGCAGTCTAGTTGACAAAGTGAACATAATCGCATTATATTATATATTACCGTCGACTGGTAGCGCTTCTATGATGTCTCTGTGGAAACCTCTATGGCGCGCACAAGTGCGGCCGGATTGTAACTCCAAAAGAGTTTTATCTGGTTTCTTCCCACCTGTTTCTGGCTCATGTAAGGTTGTTTGTAAAAGATCGCTGCGGCGATAACACCGCCAGCCGCCAGGGTGCAACTGCTCTCCTAGCACAATTACTTGTTTCAGCTTCATAGCTCGCGCATGTGAGTCCCGGTGTGTACAATGAACAAGCCACGAAGTTTTACATTTACTTTGTTGTACAAAGTAGGTAGTATTCTCTATTCTTTTTAGATCGCCGTTATTTTTTGTAACAGAGCAGACGTATGTACAAACAAAAAGCGAGCTATCAGAGTTATTTACAATCTACGTCGCCGCGAATCTCGAAACTATTTAAAATGATTAATATTATGACGGTACCTTGCCAATTCTTTTATGAAAATACTATGTCTGTAAGAAAAAATCTACATCTTTAAAAAAAGATAAGTGATAGGGCATAACTTTAATACAACTAGAAATAAAGATAAAATAGATCAACCATTCATCACATTATCAAAAGTACATACAGCTTCTATGTGTTTGGGATTTTTGTTGTAACTAAATGTTACGAGTACAACAAAATACATTGTGACATAATATGTCACAATGTATTTTGCAATGTGTTTTGTGAGATTTAATTAAAATATTATTTTAATTAAATCTATTATCATATTAAAACAACACTTTGTAAACAAGCTTATTACAAATTAGAGGATTGTATGAAAGATAAGGATGTTTGGAAGGAAACATGCTGATCCTGCTCCACAGGACAATCTAGTGTCTAGACAAAATCAAACTGGTTGCTAAGTAAATTAGGTAATCATTTATTATTTGTACCACACAGTTTAACTATTTCGTAATAAATTTTACTCACACATTGATTGATTTATTAATAACTTTTAGAATGTTTGTAAATGCACCATGTATTTATGACAAAATTAATTTTGCCTGCCCTAAGTTTTATTTATTTTTCTTGTCATGTTTTGTGGTGTAGTATTTTTATTGTGCGCGCTCTCATCTTCACGTATAATTTTATAATTCATGCATACAAAACATTGCAAAAAAAATTAAAAGAGTAACGCTGGAGTTTCTTGCTCATCTCTTGTCAGACTCTCACTGACTAAACCCCATCCATGTTCCTTCCTCAGCCGGTTCCTGTACGTTCCGGCGTAGCGGTAACCCTTTCGGACAACCCCGCAGGCCAGCCCCGCTGGAGCTTCGTTATGAGGACTCGGACCGATGAGCCGCCGCGGCGCCGGCGTGCGGCGCTTTCAGTAGTTTAGCAGCTAAACAGTCACGTTGTCGGGTGTACTCAATGACTTGTATTCGTCTCACAGTGTACCATCTACTACGGTAGTGTCGCGGTCGGCTGGGCGCCTGCTCCCATGGTTGCAGCATTTCGCAGCACATCACGTCCCGCGCAGCCGGCCGCGTCGCTCGCGGGCCGACGGGCGCGAGCGCATGTCATTACAATAAAATGTAAGCTGGTCCAACTGGGCGGCCTGTGCAGGGCTGCCAGGTCAGCACCACACTAACTTAAACATTTTGTGAAAGGATTCATTGAATTTTATTCGGGAGAAGTTTTAAAAAGAAACAGAACATGATGGTTTCATTAAAAATAAGCAAAGTTGATGAAAGAGGAATCAAATCAAAAGTCATGTACCTATTCAAACTAGGCTGAAATCAGCACATTTTCAACGTCAAAAGGCATAATTAGTCAGAAGGTATAATTATCAATTCCGCTAGCGCTGAGTTTATAAAAAGTATTAAGGGGATAATTCCAGGATTGTGCCGCTTTGTCTGGGGGTTGATAACCCTATGAATACAAACGCGAGCGCACTCACGCAGGCCAACGCACGCCACGACGCAGATAGGTGCAGAATATCCAGTCGTTTTGTTACAGGCGCTGGCGGGAACGACCAAAACATAATATACTAATTTTCACGTTTCAAATTTGAGTTGCTTTCTTGAGGTGGCGGGATGGAAGAGGAAAAGGTCAAGGAGACGCCCCGGGCTGCGGGAGACGCGTAACGACTCCCGACCACCGTAGGCGCGGGCCTGCGGACGGTGAGGAAAGGGTAGCTCACCGTCCGAACAGGAGCAGGCCCGTGCCGGACGACGCGTACGTGTTTCGCGCGCACCTCAAAGAGATGTCAGCATATGAAGGGGCCCGTCCGGGCCGAAGCCTGCTGGGTAAGCGGGATTGTCCGAAAGGGTTACCGCTACCCCGGAACATAAAGGGCTAAGGAAGGAACATGGATATGTTTTAGTCAGTAAGAGTCTGACAGTCCTTTCCGCTCAACCCAAAGCGGTAGCAGTAATTTGATGATTACCCACCGTCAAAAAAAAAATCGGTATCAGAGCGCTTAACTTTGTCAGTTCGTAGGGCTTCTTAGCCTTCCATTTCCCCGTGTCACCTTATAATATATAAGTCAGGTAAGCGTGTCCGTGACGGGCGGCGCCATTCGGCACACTCAGTTCAAATTAATTAAATCGCTCCGAGCGCAACGCGTTTGTTATCGAAACGCTTTGCGAGCGCGATCCAATCAGAGTTGCGTGATACATGACATGCTGTGTGGTACCTACCTACACACGGTTGCTATGTACTGTACGCTATCTATCATGGATGTGACACAAAACTGTGCACGTTTTATAAGTTACGGTGGCAGTACACAGAATGTATGAGGCGTTTGCGCGACTGCGTTGCACATCGTCGAGTACCAACAGAGTAACGAGCGATATTGCCTTATCTGCCCGGCTGGCAGTCGGCTGCTCCAAGAACGCAGCTCAAGTTTTTATTGCAAAATAAAGCCTACAGTTCCGTATCAAAGTTACGTGATACGTATTTTTCATGAAACATGTAGCTAAAGATACTTATAAAGTTTCTTTGGGGATCTTAAACTAGTCTTATGTATAAAGTTTGGTAGTTTGAAGTTCCGGGGAAAAGCGGATCGAAGAACTAAGCACTCTAAGCAGTATAGAGTTATGAGGGTGAGGAATGTGCGCAAGAACGCGAGCATAGCGGCCGGCGGGGCGGGGGGCTGTATCTGGAGCTTGGCGGAGCGGCTGCCATAGCGGCCGCGTCCGCATTCCCGGCGGCAGGTGACGACCGCGTCACCGAAGTGCGACACGTACGCAGAACACGAGCACTGCCATACGCGGCGTATTGTGTGCGCTCACATGTCGCTGACTGTTGCCACCGCGGAACAGATAAAAGAGGTTGGAAGGGTGCACCGCACTTATGAGCAAACGCTCCTATGTCGCCCGAAGTCTCCTTTACCGGCCAACAATCGCGCTCATAATGCGACAGCGTACGAAGCTCCACGAATGCATGCATGTTTAGTGCTTGCCACATACAGAACCGTTCCCTTTTTGTCATTTGTCACAATAATTTCTGAAACAAAATACATCCGTCGTCGGAGGCGACAGGGGTGGCAGAAAACTGTTTTAAAATGCTTTTGAAAATCTATCTGTATTCTGAAAACAAAAATTGCGATGCTGTGACACCAAAATGTATGAAAAAGCGCGGTACACATGAAATGTACGCAATAAATTGGCGTTGTTATTTCCACTAATTGACGTTGTTACCTTGCGCCGTGTCCGTAGTGCCCCAGCCTCCTGCCAAATATGTTCAGGCCGGCTTCCAGTCTCGCCAGGTGCGCCAACACCCGAGCAGGAGGGGAAATCAAATGACGTGATTGCAAAACCGAGTTCCCACAAGGCCGGTATACTGGTATACACATGGCATTTTATCGGACAGTCGCGTGAACGTTGCAGAGCTCAGAGGAAGCGAAGGGGTGAGGTTGTGTACAGGACGATAACCGGATCGTGGCTCGGCGGGCGAATGTAAAAGTTATTAACGAGTAACGATGTCACCGGCGCCGCCCGACGTTACGACTGCCCGGTAATGGGCTCCGCACTCCGGCCAAATGGATCGAACCTAATGTACTTGGACGTGCGCTCGTAGCTCCGCTCCACATAGCTACACGTCTCTCTGAAGTAAATGGCCGATCAGTGGCTGTGTGCTGTGTGCCGTGTGTACTGCAACAGCGACTGTTTACGTCCCTTGGGTCGCCCGCTGGCGCCGACAGATCCCTGTCTCACTCCTTTAAATGTGCTTATTGCGCTCAGTCAATTCTCTCAATTAATTCTCTCGGCGCGTGTGAAAGCCCCTTTGAACCGGCGGCCATTATGTCTTGAATTGATTCATCGTTAATAATTGACATTAAAATAATGTCGATGCTACTATTCATGCTGTTCAAAAAACAACCTATCAATTAATGTGTACCTATGTACAGCAAGAATCTAACTTACATCATAACAATAAAACTAAAAAGAATACCGTAAGCATTTAAAACTAAAAACTAACTAAAGTATGGCGTCGAAAAATTCCCCCGGATCGCTGTCGACTGTAGTCAACTAGATTATAAAATATTAATTCTGGGGCATGTTTTGCTGTTTATGTGTACATAATATTATGATGTAAGTATAACTCGCGTTCCTGGACTAATTTAAACCGGTTCAGTAACAGGTAGAGTCGTGCAGTCGTGCTGCAATATTTGTGAACATGTTCGTTTCGTTAATTAATACGTCAGCTAAATTAATTTAATTAAAATTAAAAGTTATCGTCATGACGAATCGTTTTGAAAAAAAACTTCTATTCTTTTTACATAATCAATTAAAACTCGGATTCTTACATAAATCGATTATGGTCGTTCAAACTAATCGATTATGATCGTACAAACTAATCGATTCTGCGTGTCTATTAGTTATATCCACATTCTCACAACTCAACTGCCAGCTGCCGGGGTGTGTGAAAAATGATTTCCTAACGTAAATTATTATGAGACATAATTGTACTATAAATAAATAAGTGAGTATCGGTCGCTGTAGCGGGCGGGCGCGGCGTAGTCAGGCCGTCTGCCGGCCCGCGTGACGTCGCGCCGTGCTGTGTGACCGTGCACACGCGCGCGCAGACTCCACGAGATCATTACAAGCTTTATTACAATAATATCTCGCTTATCTGTAGTATTACTGTAATTTATCGGCCATTAGTGCTGCGCTCCAATCTTATGCTGATTCAACTTTCTTAACTAATAACCAGACCAATGAATGTTGCTGTTCGTAAAATGTCGGTGTTGCCAGCCTGTCTGCTTGGTCAAGTGACGAGTGCAGGGTGTGCTAGTGAAGTGGTTGCCTTATAATTAGAGGCGTCTCAGCGCCACAGTGCGCATCACAGAACAGTTAAAGTTAAAGAGGTTAGAAGGGCCTTGTGGGCGGGACAGGCGCGCCACACATTTGCGCGGGCGCTCCAAACCCAACCGAAATTAGAATCACCGGTCAACAGTCACGCTCTTATTGTGAAAGCGTTCAATTCTCCGCGGAAAAAAAGAATTATGCCGTCTTGCCCAATTATAACGTGTCGGAAAAGAAGTCAGGAGTGTAATGTGGCCCGAGGAGGGATTTCTTTTCACCGATAACTCCAAAAACCTTAAAATACGTGTGATATTTGTAATTATTACAAAACTATTATGTAGTTTGTAGACAAAAACGATAAAATCGCATTCAGATGCAAAATTATACATTGCTTGCATTACATTGGTACGATCTTGCACGACGTGAGCGGTCGCGCAATGTATTGCGTTCCCTGCGAACGTCGCGTGCGTCGATCCAGAGCTTCAATTCTGGGAAATCTATGCGCGTCGATAGTGTTGTACCAAATTGTAAACAATGTCGATATTAAGATGTGTATACGAATGATTATTGTCAGTAATATAACAATGAAAATAACTTTGTTTATATTAACACCAATTATTGTATAATGTGGATTATTAATTTAGTTTCTTAGTTGGTTTTTCGTCTAAAATCTAATTTACGATGCAAACACTTTTTTTTTAATTGTCCATAAGATCCTGTTACAAGAAAACTGTGGTTTGAAGCAACTGGTAGAATTGAATGGATAGGTACTAAATGTAGCACAATTTATGATCGCAACATTTTGCAGAAAATGATTATGTAACGCGGGTGAAACCGGCGGGCACAGATATTATTCATAAATTAACATGATAAAATTAATAAATACTTTTTCACGGAGTAGTTCACAATAAATTAATTAGATTATATTATGTTAATTCGACTTAGCATTCGATATGGACGTGAAATTTGAAAATTTCTTTATAGTTTTTTTGCATATTGTAGCATTGTTTTACGTTTTATGTTATTAAAAATGCTATTTTTCTTTCTTTCTATTATTATGCCGTAAAACAGAGCTGCAACTAGCATAAAACTAAAGAAAATTTAAATTTCCCGGCAGTATCGGATGTTCCCCCTTAATTTGTCTTTGATTTAAGTTTATTTATATGTAACTAGCTTCTGCCCGCGGCTTCGCTCGCGTGGAGGTCGGAAATTATCCCACAGGAATGTTCTACCGGGATAAAAAATATCCTATGTGTTAATCCAGGATATAAACCATCTCTGTGTCAAATTTCATCCAAATCTATACAGTAGTTTTTACGTGAAAGAGTAACAAACATCCATACATCCATACTTACAAACTTTCGCCTTTATAATAGTAGTAGGATAGTAGGATTAGGAAGTTATTCGTACCGTCTCCGCAACTTGAAAAAATGCAAAACTTTAATTAACTAAAGTACAGTAATTTTATCGATATGATTAATCGACCTTTTGGTGGCCGTAACATATATGAGAAATAAATTGCTTTTACACGTGTGTGAGTGTACGTCCAGAGCAGTATTTGCGTTAGTGTGACAACCAATAGTAAACACGCGATGTAAGTGCGTGTGGTTTATTTGTGTGCGTAATGCGCGTACGTATTATCTCTTGCTTGTAGTGGAGAGACAAGAGTGGGAGACATGCGGCGACACGCGTTCTAATACAAATCAGGAACTACTTCCATTCTAACCTCTTTAACTGCTTTAACTGTTCTGTGGTGCGCATAGTGCGCACTGGCGTTGGGCGTCAACCAAACACTAAACATTCGTACCACGTAGGTACCAATTGTAATTTACTCATACGAACAGTTTCATTAGGAGCCACTTTTGTTGGTAAACCTGGATACCCAGTTGACGTCACCGGTAACGTTCTCATGTTCACAATCCACAAGGGACCAAAGTAACGCTATAGATGGCAGATAAGTAGACTGTGCTACCTGGCGCGATCAAACATCGGCGAGAGTGATGAACTGCAAGCGATTCGATTGCGCTATAATTACTAAGTTATTTATCAAACGTAGGTATCGAGCTCGTCTGTGTATGGTACAGGGGCGCACAGTGCTCGCTCGTCGTACCGCGAACAATCAGCACTCGCGCGATGACGCGGCGTTTCACCAGAGCGGCGCGCGGCGGCTCCCCTCTGCCGGCAGCCCCGCGCGCCCCCCGGCTCCCGGCGTCTGCTGTTGACATAATTGATGATGCGAGTTATCGTTACTTTGTTACGACCGCTCGTACCTACAAAAGAAAGTATGTACCTGACTTAACTACCTATCTGCTTAATAACTTGGACTAAAACTTATGACTATTGGCGGCTAGAGGCACATGCGGTTCACTGTAGATGTGTCAATATTCACCGACAATGTTAACACTGACAGCTATTACACGCGGTGTGCTGACCGCGTACAGTTTCATCGGTGAAATCACCCCTCTGTCGTATCGTGGGACGAGCCGAGCGTGCGCTTAGTAGATTTCGAGTTCAGATATTGCTGTCTTTGAAGAGCACAACATGCTTGCTAAATCTCTGGTAAATTGGCTGTGTCTATTGCACCTCGAAGACAAATTGGATATTTGAAAGGGTAGTACGTTACAATAACGTTACTTTTTATGAATTGTCAAAACGCGGAAATTGATTGATTTGTATGAAATATAACAATGTGACGTCACAGATTTTTAGAATCAAACGGAATACTTTAGCAATAAATGCAAATATACGATTATATCTTCGCAAAATAATATTTAATTTCAGCACGGTCGGTGATGGAATTTTTTAAGACGAGCGGTCAGCTTTCTACTTTTTTTTATATTTTATTTTTGATCGTTTCAAATAGTCAATTACAGGAAAAATTATGATGCGAATACAGAGATGCAAAAAAAAATGATAATGGGTACATCGTTTTACGGCTCATCTACATTTTATAGTCCAGAGGATTTACAGTACATTCGCGTTCAAAAATGAAATAAATTGGTTTATTCTGTAATTACGATATTATTTTGTTATTATTTATAATAAGCTTGATGCAGATGACCCCTGAGAAGAAATAGCGAAACTCAAAGCACTCTCTGAGCAGGCAGAGATTCATCCAGGGGTCAGTCCTTTAAAGTCCAGACATAATCTTGGTCAGACCATCTAAGAATCATGTACATCCGAGTATGAAATGGTCTTTTGAGGAATGAACAGGTTTGAATGTACCTGTTCAGTCAGTGCAAGCGTTTGTCAGTGATCGAGCTCAACAGCTCAGGACTAATGGACCTCAACGACTCGCCAAACACCAAAAGAAGGACGTGTGGGTAGGCCGCATAAAGGACTCAAAATACCAGACAATCCTAAAAAGTGTTCGTTTGATCTCATAATGTAGAGGGATCCCGTTCGTTACGCTCACATTTCATTGGCTGTACTGGGCAGAATAAAGCAAATGAATGATACCCGCCACATGTGGCGCCCCACACACGTGGCGGTTACAGCGCGGGGTGCTCGCCGGCCCAGGCGGCGGTAACGCAATGTTTTCGAACGCCGCCGCACTCTAAACCCATAAATATTTTTGCAAGCGTTCAATATTTTTAAATACACCACTCTGTTACTTTTGATTTGAAGTAAGTACGGATTACTCAACTTACTTCAATCGGGCGACGAAGTCAAAGATTGTGGAAACATTAATAATTGCAGATGTTAAATGTCTCAAACGATCTCGAAAAATAGAAGCCATCGTTCAGCTCGGCACTGACGGCGAGCGATTACTTCAGAGTACGTAGCGGCGGCGGCGGCGGCGGGCTCACTAGTGCTCCCGCACATGCGAGCCGCGACTCGCTACGACCTAATATAAACCGCAATCTATGTGCATTCAAGCTGAACAGAGATCTGCGATGGCAATTTTATGTATTCCCTTTTTTGTCGGTATCTGCGCTGCGCCATCAGCGCGTTTTGTTTCTTTACTGTCGGAGAGCACATGAGCCAGGCGACTGCGTCTAACGACTGTAATCGTGTACAGAATGGCTGCCGGGAGTGCCGGGGGGCTGCCGGTGCCGCAGGCGTTGCATGTGTCGCTTCACTCCTCCGCAGCGGTTTCAGTTTACGTTGGCTCCGGCGGAGCGTTGCGCGCGTATCGAATGAATGATCTCCTGGTATTATAGCCGCGAGTAAGTATATCTGCTGCTATCGATCTCCTCCGACGTTTTATGGTAATCTTATCGCGTCTTATATTCACATCCGATCACACAGACTTCCTTCTAATCCCAGAGATATATACAGGGTTACTGGTAACTCGACGTATTCCTTGCAGGACGTCATAGTAGGGTTAAAATGCAACAAATTAAGCCACCAAATGTTCTACCGAAATTCAGTAGTTTTTGAGTTAGTTCGATTTTTAGAGTTTTTATGAATAATCCCAGATTAAATCATTTGAAACCAATTTAAAAATTATTTACGGCGCGACAGTACAGAAATTTTAAGTTATTATCGTAGTTGATGCCGTAGCAGATCTTTGTTAATAATTAAAAGTTCAAAAATGCCTTAAACCTTGGCAAATATCACTAATCAAACATTTTTTTTTTTGTAATTTTTGTTATTACTCCATACAAATTGTTGTCTAGTGCAAAAATAAAATACTACGCCTGATGTACAAATTACTAGGAAAATATCCTTGTCTTATCAGCTATTCAGAAAGGTATGATTGTCAATACTTTTGCATGTATGACAGGGTAGAGAAGAGTTTTATGGGGAGCAGGTAAAATTGTAAGACAATCAACATTTTGTTTGTTATTCGTAGTATTCGTAGTTTTACCTGAGCTTGAACTCCAAACACACGGTAAGCTTTGTGATTGGTTACTATTGTTCTCTCGGCATGACTCGGGGTGCGATTTTCTGGTCGTCAGCGTTAGTCAGTCTCAACTCTACGTCGCGTAAGCTCGTGTTTTGTTATCTGGCTATCCCTATCGCGTATCTTGCTCTCGTGCTGTGCTGTGCCTTCATAAGTGCTGACTATGGCTGCATATTCTAATCCAGAATACGCTGACATAATTTACTGTTACGGACTTTGTGACGGTAACGCTGCTGAAGCGCGGAGAGAATATGGACTTCGCTTTCCCAACCGCCGACTCCCACACGTTAGTGTCTTCGGATCGACTTATCGGCGAATATCTGAAACTGGCAGCGTCCAAAGAACCAGGCAAATTGACACTGGTCGTTCCCGGAGATACACGGCTGACGACGAAGAGCTGATTCTTCAACGTTTTATTGACGACCCCAACATATCGACAAACATCGTAGCGCGTGAGCTTGGTATGTCACAGTGGAAAGTCTGGTCTGTAGTTCACTTGTCAGGCCGACATCCATATCACTACCAACCAGTCCAGTCATTAGAAGAGGGAGATCCGCCGAGACGGCTTGAATTTTGTCGTTTCATGCTGAGTGCCGACGCCGAAGGCGAAAACTTTTTAAAAAACATTCTGTGGACCGATGAGTCATGTTTTGACCGTGATGGTATCACAAACTACCACAACTTACATTACTGGGCACCGAAAGCAGAAGCAAACCCTAAAAAACTGAAACCAACCGCATCCCAGCGTAGGTTCTCGCTTAATGTTTGGATGGGTATTATCGACGACAAATTAATCGGCCCACATTTTTTACCCCGAACACTAAATGGGGAACTTTATGAAGATTTCCTTAGAAATCATTTAACACCACTGCTCGCGGATGTACCGGAAGAAAGAAGAGCAAACATGATTTATCAACATGACGGATGTCCAGCCCACTTCCGAATCACAATTCGACAATTGCTGGATGAAAACTATCCAAACCGATGGATAGGGCGCGGTGGGCCGATTCCGTGGCCTGCGCGAAGCCCTGATCTGACGCCCCTAGACTTTTACGTCTGGGGTCATATGAAAGACCTAGTTTATGTGACCCCAGTAAATTCAATTGAAGAACTAAGGGAGAGAATAACAGATGCGGCGGACCAGATGAGGGCAACAATCACATCAAGAATCACAAAAACTGAAATGAGGAAGCGAATAAGAACATGTATTCGAAACCGAGGGCAGCACATCGAACAAGACGTGTGAAATGTATGTCATAAAAGTTATTAAATTGAAATTTATTAAAAATAATAATAACATTCACGAAATTGTTTTATTTGATTTTCCGAATAATCACCTTTTTGTGAGACGCACGTCTTCCTGTACTAAATCAAAAACGATTTTCATAATGTAGTCCATGACTTTGTATTAACATTCATACCTTTTTGGATAGCTGATAAGATAAGGATATTTTCCTAGTAATTTGTACATCAGGCGTAGTATTTTATTTTTGCACTAGACAACAATTTGTATGGAGTAATAACAAAAATTACAAAAAAAAAAATGTTTGATTAGTGATATTTGCCAAGGTTTAAGGCATTTTTGAACTTTTAATTATTAACAAAGATCTGCTACGGCATCAACTACGATAATAACTTAAAATTTCTGTACTGTCGCGCCGTAAATAATTTTTAAATTGGTTTCAAATGATTTAATCTGGGATTATTCATAAAAACTCTAAAAATCGAACTAACTCAAAAACTACTGAATTTCGGTAGAACATTTGGTGGCTTAATTTGTTGCATTTTAACCCTACTATGACGTCCTGCAAGGAATACGTCGAGTTACCAGTAACCCTGTATAAGCTTTAAGCAGATCCCTACCAGTCACCAGAGATTTAGTGATCTACTAAACTAAGTGATGAAACAGTAAACTAAATATTTTCTTAGTTATAATGTATGGACATTGCATTTTAATATTTTCTTCTTCCAACCAATTGACGATAAGATAGAGCTATTCTGAACTGTTACATCAATACATTCTCCGGATCTAAAGATGGTGACAGTTCTAACTAGTGCAGCGGACGACAGTTCCTAGAACAGGCTTAGTTTAGTCCGAACAAATGATTCCTCTAAATACGGATTTGTTTCTACTAAGTAGATAAGGAGCTTAACACGACTGTGTGTGTGGCCATGGTACCCAAGCTCTTTAAGAGCAGCACGGTGACAACTGCAGCTCTTAAAGAGCCTGGGTAAAATGTCCATCAGGCAAATGGCGACGACATGTATACCTAGCTACGATAAGACATAATTTCCCAACACATGTCGCGGGACACATCCCGCGTCGCTTCCCACCAGCGCTATCAGCAGTACGCCGACATGCGACATGTGACGCGATTTATCACGCATGCTACGCCCCGTCGTCGTTCGCACTTCATCGACTGCAGCTGCTGCGGCGCGAATCCTCGCCACACTCGGGTTATAATGGCGAACGTGTGAGCTTCGCGATAGATTCCCTCGACTAGCGCTCGCATGTAACATTAACAGAATGCTGGCAGATGAGTTGCTGCGGCGCGAATCTTCGTCACAGCCAGTGCAGCAGTAATCGTAAGGTGCTCGTAGTGGTAATATTTGTCTGCCTGGGGAAGCAAACTGTGACATAGACTAACTAGGCTGTAACGACTACTTACAATGACTGAAAAGAATAGAAATGCTTATGTAGTAAAGTACCTACCTGTCGTTTACTCGTTTCTGATCTCTTCGTTATATGCTAAAATATTATATGACCATTATGTGTGTGCATTCTTCCTCCATAATCTAATAGCTTACCTCCTCCAAGACTCCAAACTGCCTTCAGCAGAACAGAAACTGGACACCAACCAGCACCAAGTTATTTATTGTGCGAGATGTGCGTGGCGTGCGGGCATCGCGTGCGGGTGCGTGCGGGCGCGTGTGTGAGTCAGTTTGTGCGAGGAGTGGTCAACGTTACGTTTGATTCATTACCGTAGCGCGCCGTCCGCGTCCGTCCGGGAGCATCCGTCCGGCCTCCCCCGGCCCCGCTCCGGACAGATAAGATTATATAGAGCGATGCCAACCCTCAGATAACTAACTCAACACACTCGACGAAGTATCGTCAGCATCTCAAGTGAAAGAAAGTGTCTGTCTTTCGAAATAGGTAATAAGAGAAAGATGATTCCAAAATATTGCAACCAACAGTAATGTAGGTATTACCCATACCTATAAGTTCCCCTATTAAAGTCGGATCGTTTCAATTACTTTTGTAAACCGTACCTGTTCCAGTAGGTTTTGTTATAACGGGATTAGCTAAACCCTGAAGTCAGCAGATACGTAAGCCGTAGATTTGGGTGAAGGTCAAATGCCAGAGCGCCTTGCGTCCACAGGTCGAGCGTTGCCAGAGCGCCTTGCGTCCACACTTCCACAGGTCACGCTGCTTAGATCCCAGCGTGACGACGCATTTCTAATAAACAATTAGTGACGTGGGTCTAGCGTGCTAGTTATTTGTTACTGACTTCAAAAAAGGAGGATTTATTAGATAGGTCATATTCAGAGGTGGCCCCATATAATTTTTATTAACTTCGCTTGATTAGTTTTTTAGTTAGCTTGGATACAGGATAATAGGTATTTAATCCACTCCATTAAAGCGCCCCAGGCTTTTTAAAAATAAAATATATTTTTTCTTATTTACAAAATTTATTTTCTATTTTTTAGTTCGGTTTTCTACAAAAAGCGTGTTTTTTAGTTTTTTTAACTATTATTTTTTATGTGTAAATGTTTATCCACTAAGTGTATATTGATGATGTTATAATAACTTCCTGTCATTGCTATTTACATAAATATCTAGCAGGTACTTGTGTGGGGTAGGTACCAGTACCACAAATTAAAGTGAAAATACTTTTTGTTTTAGGTGTTATTAGAGTCAGTTTTGTTTTGCTGACACTACAGGGGAGAATTTCATCAACATTGACTCAAATTCAATCGGCTATTTCAGGAAACTGTAATACTCACTACTCACTTGTTTATTTTATTATAATCACTCAAAATCATTAGTATCATAATTAGTAACCTATGTTTGTGTGAGGTACCAGTTGTGTTCATGAGCTGCGATTGTTGCGATTACGTGAGGCGCTCGTTTGAGTGTCAAGTAAGTCACTTCCCATGCAATGCTGTTGCACTGGATATTAATTGCAGCCCAGCGGAGGGCGCCGGGCGCGGGGCGGAGGGCGGGCCTCCCACGTCGAGAGGCACACTCGCGACCCGGCGCATTACTTGCAAACAACTACTTTTCTAATTATAAGAAAGATGACGCTTTCTGGAGTGACGGAGCAACAGCAAAAAATATTCTGTTAACCGAGGTTAAAGTACCTAGACAACGAACGAATCGTCATGTTTACTAACCATCAAATCAAATCAATCTATTGCATGCATCATGTACACATAGCTGTACAGTGGTGGGCAATATTAACAATTGGAAACAATTATGGAGTCGGTCTTTTGACACGTTAGCGCTCCTCAAATTATTAAAAAGTAGGTACATACTTTCGGAGAGTGAGGTACCCATGAAAATGAACAAGTGGAAACTTGAAAAAAATGCACATGGTCCCTACTATTTTGTTCAATTATGCGAACAAAAATATGGAGCAGTTAGCTCTTTTTTGACACGCTTTATAATATGTCAGATTTCGTTCAAACTATGTAGATTTATCGAGGACCGATGACAATACATTAATTTGATAAAATTATTCCTTTTTTTCAATTTGCAATCTATAATTTAATCGATAAGGCATTTTATCTTTAACCGATTTATCTAATATTAGGAAATTTTCGAGTACTTACCAAAGATAATTTTTAATTCAACTAACGGCAAAAGCAAATAATAGTTTATAAAAACTAAAAAAACACGCTTTTATAAATAAACCAAACTGAAAAGTAAGAAATAAATAATAACACACTTTTTATAGAAAACTAGAAAATAGAAAAAAAAAAAAAAATTGTGATAAAAATATATTTTAATTTTTAAGTTAAGTGCACCGGTAATGGACAGCGTACCAGTGATGAACATTTTTGGTTGAGACCTAAAAAATAAGGATTCTACAACACTTTTGTTACCTGGCAATACTTTACCATAGAGAAAAAAGATTAAACTGTCAAAATATTGACAGCTGATGTAGATATGTCTGTGGTTCAGTTTCAAAATGGTGGAAAGATAAACAGCATGTGTCACCAGTGATATTGTTTTTTAGGTGAGTTTGATAGCGAGGTAAGTTGCTGATGAGTTTTTTTGTAAATTCAATTAAGGTAATAATGAATAAATAATAAGTTTGTGGCTTAATTAACCTCTTTTCCAAACAATCTTACTTAAAAGTACGGTATTGCAAACAATAACGTGGTTTGTTTTTTTTTTGCTATGTCCATGACTAGTACCTCTTATTATGACATGTCCTAGTTATGGACATTGTGTCGATTACTAGTGCAGTGCATTTTTTCCAAGATTTTAGTCGACTCTAGATTTATTTCTCGAAGTCAATGAAATATCTTTTTGCGATGAATTTATAAAGCTTTTTACCAGTAATGGACAGACGTGTTCATTAATGGGGTGTCCATCACTGGTTCATTCCATTACTGTAGGTACTACAAACAAGATCTTTCTTACAGTTATGGCGCCGGTGAAAAATTATACACCACTTCAAATGCAACATGCTTTGGAAGCAGTAAAAAAAGGAGAGAGCGTGTGCTCTGCAGCCAAAAAATATGGCGTACCACGAATAACCTTACACAATAAATGCACTGGTAAGAGTCCGGCAGTATGTTCAATGGGTCCATCGTCAATATTGACGAAAGAAGAAGAAAACATTTTAGTAAAATGGTTATTCGCTGTCAGAAAGGCACTGTCCAGTGGCTAAAGAACAGC
The DNA here is from genome assembly GCA_951799385.1 of Hyppa rectilinea. NCBI lineage: Eukaryota > Metazoa > Arthropoda > Insecta > Lepidoptera > Noctuidae > Hyppa > Hyppa rectilinea. The sequence goes on from OX637319.1 coordinate 129,624, forward strand.
TACTGGACAGTGTCCAGGCGATTGTTATTCGCTATGTCAGAAAGGCACTGTCCAGTGGCTAAAGAACAGCTACTGGACAGTGTCCAGGCGATTGTTATTCGCTATGTCAGAAAGGCACTGTCCAGTGGCTAAAGAACAGCTACTGGACAGTGTCCAGGCGATTGTTATTCGCTATGTCAGAAAGGCACTGTCCAGTGGCTAAAGAACAGCTACTGGACAGTGTCCAAGCGATTGTTATTCGCTATGTCAGAAAGGCACTGTCCAGTGGCTAAAGAACAGCTACTGGACAGTGTCCAGGCGATTGTTATTCGCTATGTCAGAAAGGCACTGTCCAGTGGCTAAAGAACAGCTACTGGACAGTGTCCAGGCGATTGTTATTCGCTATGTCAGAAAGGCACTGTCCAGTGGCTAAAGAACAGCTACTGGACAGTGTCCAGGCGATTGTTATTCGCTATGTCAGAAAGGCACTGTCCAGTGGCTAAAGAACAGCTACTGGACAGTGTCCAGGCGATTGTTATTCGCTATGTCAGAAAGGCACTGTCCAGTGGCTAAAGAACAGCTACTGGACAGTGTCCAGGCGATTGATATTCGCTATGTCAGAAAGGCACTGTCCAGTGGCTAAAGAACAGCTACTGGACAGTGTCCAGGCGATTATTATTCGCTATGTCAGAAAGGCACTGTCCAGTGGCTAAAGAACAGCTACTGGACAGTGTCCAGGCGATTGTTATTCGCTATGTCAGAAAGGCACTGTCCAGTGGCTAAAGAACAGCTACTGGACAGTGTCCAGGCGATTGTTATTCGCTATGTCAGAAAGGCACTGTCCAGTGGCTAAAGAACAGCTACTGGACAGTGTCCAGGCGATTGTTATTCGCTATGTCAGAAAGGCACTGTCCAGTGGCTAAAGAACAGCTACTGGACAGTGTCCAGGCGATTGTTATTCGCTATGTCAGAAAGGCACTGTCCAGTGGCTAAAGAACAGCTACTGGACAGTGTCCAGGCGATTGTTATTCGCTATGTCAGAAAGGCACTGTCCAGTGGCTAAAGAACAGCTACTGGACAGTGTCCAGGCGATTGTTATTCGCTATGTCAGAAAGGCACTGTCCAGTGGCTAAAGAACAGCTACTGGACAGTGTCCAGGCGATTGTTAAATCAAATAATAAACAGACCGATGGTAGACCAGGGCGCAAATGGTACCTACCAAGCGTTTCTTAAGCGTCACCCTGAAGTGTCTGAAAGGCTTTCTCAAAACTTGACAACATCTAGAGAAGCTGTAACCGAAAAACAAATAACTAGCTGGTTTTCTGAAGTTGGTGATTATTTACATAACCAAGGTCTTGGTGACGTAATGAAGGATCCCACGAGAGTATTCAACACGGATGAAAGTGCCTTCTTTCTAAATCCAAACCCTGGTCATGTCTTGGTTATTTTATGATTAATAAGAACATTAATTTTAGAAGACGTAATAGCAAATAAAATTTGTTTCTAAATAAAAAGTATTTTTATTTATTTTTCTATCAAGTGTCTATTACTAGGTGTCGAATACCGGAACACTGTGCATAACTAGGTGTCGATCATTGTATGACTTGTCCATTACTAGATAATTTTAAGCCTATTTTTTTCGTAATTTTATGTTTATGGAAATTGCTATAATAAATGTAGTTTTCTCTTATTAGATGCTAAACATCCATAACCAACTTTATCTACAACCATTGCAAGAATCGGCCCGCAACTTTTTTTTTTGGATATTTTATACGTACTTCATCGACCTTATACCGTCCATTACTGGTACAGATTTACGCTTTTAAAAAATAAAATATTTTTTTTCTATTTTTTGTGTGCATGGTGATGGTGAATATTATTTTAAAAAGCACCCCACGAAAAAAGCGTGTTTTATAGTTTTTTATTCATATTTTTCAGTTGGTCCCTTTGTAAGAGTACACCTAGATATTTTTTTATTTTTTTATTTGGGACTAAAAAAACAGTTACATGTTCAAATTTAAAATTATAAGTACTTAATTACATAAATTGGTAAACATATACCACACCATTGTCCACGGATTAATAAAAGAATACTTATAGAGCGAAAAGACGACTATGTCTTATAAAATTGAATTAAATCATTACTAAATTCTAGATTAGGATTGTGTTGAAAGAATATTTATTGCCAGTGTTTTAAAGGAGATTGTTCTACGCCCATACATTGTTCGCCCTGGAGCCAAGAGCATAGAAAAAATCATTTTCTATTTGTAAATTGCCCTTAGTAGCCCATAAGAACAAAGTTTCTTGACGGACACTTTAGAGAACAGATTTATTTTAAAAAAAGGAACAGATTTTGAGGTTATTTTTAACAAAAGAAAACCTAAGTACTTAAGTAATTCCTTTTAAAATCACTATTTCTGGTTTCTACAAAGCATTAAACTTCAAATACAGTAAAATATTACTGTAAATACAGTTGTATTACAAACAGAAACAAAATCAAAAAAAGCTTAAAGAAATAGCCAAATACAACACAACCACAGCCAGCGCGTGAGGCTCGGTGAGACGAACCGACTGACGTAGTGACGTAGAGATGCTCTCTCGAAGATCAATCATTGTATATCGATTATCAATGACCACCTATTTAATCTTAATTTAGTAGACCAAAATGACAGATCAATATGTCAAATGTAAATTAATTTGTTCCGTTTCAAACATAAACACGTTGTTGCTATGATTCTACTTCAATTAAATTAATGCTAAAATAAAATATTTTGTTCCCAACGAACAATGTGAAACGTTTTAGTTTGCGACATTTAAAAATAGAGTTTAAGTACTTAAAAAGTAAAAATATGGCTATTGAAGTTGTGGAATCGTTATGAGAACAATTCACTAGAGTTGCGTCGTAAATGACATTTCAATCGTTCAACGAGAGATTTTCTGACAAGTGAAAAAACATAGTTCAATAGATGGCGTTAAATAAGAAAGCTTATTTGATGTCAAAAACCAGAGACAGTGACGTATTTTTTACCAACGCCTCTTTTGAACTAATATTTTCTCACTTGTCAGAAAATCCCTCATTCGACTAGTAAGTACATTTTGTGAGTTTTGTTCATTATATTTTCATCATAATCGGGCTAGGCCATATTCATCATAAGTTCCATTAAAATGTTCACGGAACTAATTCCATGAACAAAATAAGCACGAAAAACTTTTATGTTCTGTTTTGGAAGTGATAAATATCAAACATCCATTATCACTAGATATTAAACTCAAACTCAAACTCAAAGCATTTATTTCAAATAAACCAATTACAGGCACTTTTGAATTGTCAAGGGGTCGGTCAGTCAGAAAGATGAAGCTAGTTGCCCATTCCAAAGCAGTAGGTACCTATGGAGAAGAACGGGCAAGAAACTCCATGGACACTCTTTTAAATCAAAATATGTTTACAAAAACTGGGTTACATCACTCATGTTGAAATATACACGTGAGAACGATGCAGAACTTAATAAAAGCGTCCATAATTACAAGATTTTAAAAAACAATTCAAAATTAATTTAAATATTAAAACAGCCGTGGCAGCTAAGAGGTGACCAGCCCCTACTGACGGTGCCCGCTCATGAACATGACGCATGGATTAGCACCATTCAGCTCAACCATTTTGATGGGAGCTAAATGGTCCAAAATACCGCCACCACCAGTGAGACATTACAGGGAGCATGACATGCTCTCAGCCGCCAGGGCACATTCAAGTCAATGTAAGACGTACTCAGTAAATTGTAGCTTTATAGTAGGTACATAGTACTCACAAACGTGCTATGCAATTATACAATGCTAAGAGATTGAAGTTATATAATGCAAAAAGTTTTTGTGAATCTTCAGCAGCTCCAGGAGTAATCTCAGATGCTAATCAATTAGTTTAGGATATTAAAAAAAAAAGAAAGAATATTCAATAATGTAAACAATTGGAGCAGCTCAATCCCAAGCCCTTTTGTCTTCAATAAAGTCTTTGACAGTATAATAAGCATTCTGGCACAACTTGCGTTTAACGAACGATTTGAATTTATTAAGGCTTAGATCTTGAACGTGGCTTGGAAGTTTATTATAAAAGCGTATACATTGACATCTGAACGAGCCTCCTATTTTTTTGAGCCTTGTAGTGGGTACAACAAATTTGTGTTTGTTCCTAGTATTCTTATCATGAATATCACTATATTTTTTAAACAATTTTATATTTTTATGGGCATACAAAAGATTTTCAAAAATAAACTGTGAAGGTACAGTCATTACATTTATTTCTTTAAATTTTTCTCTCAGAGAGTGTCTCGGACTTAATTTATAAATTGCTCGAACAGCTCTTTTCTGTAAAACAAAGATAGTCTGAATATCGGCGGCATTTCCCCACAATAGAATACCGTACGACATTACACTATGAAAATAGCTAAAGTACACTAAGCGGGCTGTCTCTGTGTCAGTTAAAGTACGAATTTTTCTAACAGCGTATGCTGCGGAGCTTAGTTTTTTTGTCAATTTATCTATATGTGGCCCCCACTGAAGCTTAGCATCCAAAGTTAAGCCCAAGAATACTGTGGTATCTTCAGGATTCAATTCTTCGCCCTTTACCAACACTTTGGTTTCCACCTGTCTAACGTGGGGTAGCGTAAACTTAATACATTTGGTGTTTTTTTCATTAAGAAGTAAGTTATTAACATTAAACCAATGAACTACCGTTGCGATCGCACTATTATAGACATCGTCGTCGATATCGATATTTATGTAATATGAGCGAGAGCGACACTGTCAAAACTTTTGTGGCATTCACATTGACAATTCCATGAAAGATGGCGAGTTTAGTTGGTAATAAAATCAATGAGGTCACTTTTAAAAACCTATTAAGACTTAAACAGTGTCCGGGTCCGCTTGAATTTATTATTTTTAAAGAGCATATTAAATGTTTGTTGGTTATAGGGCGGTCTAGAACAATCTCCTTTGAGAAGAGAAGATATCTATGTCCATAAAGTATGTGTTATAGGTTTGCACAAGTTGACGAAGAGGCTACACATATATATTGCTGTAGTAATTGTGTGTACGGAATCCTCGAATGGTTACATTTGTAATTCACAGTACTTACGTAAAAACTTTTTTTGCACTAATTCTAATTTAATGTTGTATTTGAGGTAGAACGGATTCCAAATAGGAATCGCGTATTCTAATTGAGATTTTGTATAATACCAAACAAGTAGAGGGCCGCATGAAGTCTTTCGAGGATCTCATATGAATAACTTTAGTTACGCGGATGACATGGTGCTGCTGACCCCTACTGTAAGCGCAATGAGACAGTTGCTAGCCATATGTGAAACGTATAGCTATAAGCACGGTTTACTATACAATTGTAAAAAGAGTGAGTACCTACATGGTCTTCAAGGCCTCCGGTAAGTGTCCGTCAAATGTGCCTGCGATAAAACTGAATGGTACTGAACTGAAGCGGGTACAACAGTTCAAATACCTCGGACATTATGTTACTGAGGGCCTTGACGACCAGGTTGACATAGAAAGGGAACGTAGGGCATTGGCGGTCAGGAGTAATATGCTCGCCCGCAGGTTTGCGCGTTGTAGTGACCAAGTTAAGGTCACACTCACAGAACAGTTAAAGAGGTTCTTTTCTCTTTTTCCTCTTTATCTGTTCTGTGGTCACACTATTTAGAGCCTACTGTCAGACTTTCTACACGTGCAGCCTGTGGTACAGGTATACGCAGAGGCCGCTCAATGCCCTACGTGTCCAATATAACAATGGATTTAGGATGTTGTTAGGGCTACCCCGCTTTTGTAGTGCCTCTGGTATGTTTGCGGAGGCCAGGGTAGACGGCTTCCATGCCATCATGCGCAAGCGGCTCGCAGCCTTACTAGGCAGAGTCCGGGCTAGCACTAACAGCATCCTAAAGGTCATTGCGAGTAAACAGGACTCTAATATCCTGAAATCATTTATTCGGGCACAAATTTTATAAGCTTATTGTTAATATTTTAGTAATTATGGACTCTTAACTTGGTCTGTAATAAAGATTATTTATTTATTTATAACAAAACCATACATCTGAAAGGCTTTATTTATTATATTTTCAATTGCAAGTCAAAGTGCAAACGTGAATCAATAGTCACACCGAGGTCGCGAACGGATTCCACTACAAATAGTGGTTGGCTGTTCAACGTATACGTAAAATTAAGTTTATTTTTGTTTTTACTAAAAGATATACTATGGCACTTAGGAAGACTAAGAAAGAGTTTGTTAACTTTACAGTAGGTGTCAAGTCTGTGAAGATCCTCTTGGAGCAATAGGCAGTCATCGAGTTTTTGGCAGGCTTTATAGATTTTTATATCATCCGCATACATCAGAAAATTTGCATTAACAAAACAATTTTTTATATCATTAATAAACAGGATAAAAAGCAAAGAGCCCACGATAGAACCTTGAGGAACTCCGGACTTCACAGGTACAATTTATGATTCAAACCCATTAATAAGGACCTGTTGTGTCCTGTTATAAATATATGATGCAAACCAACGAAGTAAATTGCCTCGGATACCATTGAAGGCAAGCTTTTCCAAAAGAATTGTGTGGTCCACCTTGTCAAAAGCTTTCCGAAAGTCAGTATACACAGCGTCTACTTGAACTCTCTTGTCCATATTTTCAAAAATAAATTTAGTAAAGATCATAAGATTGGTAGTCATCGAGCGCCGTTTAACGAACCCATGTTGTTCGGGCATAATAAGGCCATGCAATTGTGGATAAAGAGCGCTATGTGCAACTTGTACAAGTCTCTCAAAAAGCTTCGACAAGGTGGATATAATAGATATGGGGCGATAATTCTCTACATTGTCTTTGTCTCCACTTTTATAAACAGGTGTAATAAATGCTCGTTTCCACACGGCGGGAAAGACACCTTCATGTAGACATTTGTTGAAAATTAAATACAACGCAGTATAGATACTATCGGCTGTTTTTTATAAAGAAAAAAGGTGGAAGACCATGGGAGCCAGCTCCCTTGGATGGGTCCAGAGATTTGACTGCTCGGTGTACTACATCTTTTGGGAGGTAAATATCAGATATACAAGCAGAGCTGTCCTGGTATACGTGTGATGGTTCCCAATTCTCAGGATCAAATGAGGATGGTTCATAGACAGAAGCGAAAAAAGAAGAAAACAAATTACATATTTGAGTAGGGCTATCAGACAATTCATTTTTAAGATACATATTGGCTGGGTACTTAGTCTTACCCTTTCTGTTGGAGACATATGTCCAAAAGTACTTTACGTTCTTAGGTATACTGTCTTCGACTGAGTTAATATAATTTCTATAACAAGTAACGGCTTCATTATGAAACAATTTACGGTAACCCGAGAAGTGATTATAGTCGCACAGGTTTTGATACATTTTCCACTTAATCCACGCACGTTCTTTACTTTTAAAGATACGGATCAAAGTGGGTGTGAACCAAACAAGAAATTGTGAATTTTTAAATCGAGTTACTGGAACGTGCTGTCTAATTATCCCGTATAACATATCGTAAAAAGTGTTAACAGCCTGTTCGGCGGTGAGATGAGCGAGTTTGGTTTCCCAATTAATAGAACTGAGTTCTGCATTAATGTCAAGATAATTAGCTTTATGATAGTTGTACCTAGGTACAACTAGGTACCTAGGTACAGGACGGCATTTCATAGGGGCAAATTTTATATTGAGATCTACAAACACAGTAAAAGGAGGATGGTGGGAGTCCGTCTCCCACGGTAGCTCTGTCCCTCAAGCACTCTCTGTGGCAGTAGCAGGCGACCAGGAAGCTGGCCAGACACAATTTGTACGTTTGAAGAGTACTTTAGTCTCCCACGGTAGCTGTGTCCCTCAAGCACACTGTATAAGTAGGTATATAGCGTGTTGCCTCTCTGTGGCAGTAGCAGGCGAGCAGGATGCTGGCCAGACACAATTTGTAAGTTTGGAACTCGCTTCTTTTTTTATCTCTTCATTAGTTTTAATTAAATTTCGAAATAAACGTAGGGCACGAATAGTAGAAATTTGAGTACCCACTTACTCGTATATAACAAATACTTAGTAGGTCAGCCGTGAGCCCGCCCATAATTTGAGTCTTTTTAGTATTAAAAAAAAACATTTACTTAGCTGCCTAACCTTCCATCTCGACTGTAAATCCCCATTCGTCAGCAAGCAGTTGTATAACCCAGGCCTGGGGTCTTTCGCACCCCGATAGGGTCGCCCGTAACGACTGGGGTCGCGCCCGGCTGGGTCGCCAGTATCTGGTTGGGGTCATCTACTCCCCAGCCACCGACGAAATGAAAAAGGCTTGAACAAGTGCTTGTCCATATTGTCACATCGCAACCAATCTAATTTGCTAGCTGTTACTCCGCCACACGCCTAATTAACATATCAATTGGCGACGAGCGAGCCGCGGACACAGGCACAGACATGCAGAAGGTAGAAGCGATGCCTCGACTGTGAGGTTCAACCACAGAACAGTTAAAGGTTCAACAGTGCCTTTTACGTATATTTTAAACTAGCTTCTGCTCGCGACTTCGTCCGCGGAAAATTTCTTGTTTTAACATTAGAAGTAGGTCGAAAAAATACTTTTTTAAAACATAAAACGAAATATAAAAGTTAAAATACAAAAGATAGGAATATGGTGTCGCGGACTTTTTTGTAGAAATAATTAACAACAAAACAACCACACGTCCTGATAGACCACCTTATCACGTGGGGGGCGGACACACGAATGAGAAGTTACTGGCGTGGCTAACGTGGCTCTGATTACCCACTCAACATGGAGACTCGTTCAAAAAGAAAACGTATAGGACCGCTGCCCGGGGGCGATCGCCGGGGCGCACCTGGAGCTGACGCTGGGTGTCTCAGCATGCGAACCGTCAGCGGTGAGGAGTTGAACAGGCGGGCTCCCACCGGCAAAGATGCTACAGCCGAAATCATTGACGATGGTGACCGACTGACGGACAGGACAAACACCCCTGTAGAACCGTACAGCCCAAGTACAGTATCTTACACACCTTCTAGACAATCATCACCATCCATACCATCGTCACCCATACCATCACCTCCCATTATTAGTTTAAATTCCGTGCCACCCACACCAGCCTTGAATGTTGCGCGGGAGGTATCTACCTTCTTACCTGCGTCCACCAAGGCTGGAAAAGCAAGAGTTCGCATGAGATGGAGTAAAGATGTAAACCTATTTATCATGCGAACCTACTTATACATTACAAAATTAGAAACCGACATGACCACCTATCGACAGCAAATGCATGCACTTTTTACAGCACAATATCCAGAAATTACGGTTACAGAACAAAGGATCTCAGACCAAAGAAGAGCCATAGTTAGGAATAAACTCTTACCTCAATCAGTAATAGATCAATTAAAAGAAGAAGTACGAAAGCAGTTGCAACAGGAAGATTCAGAAAATTCTGCAAACACCAACACTATCACACAAAACACAAACGAAAATAGTCTGCAAGGTCAAACACAATCACTCATTAACTTACAAACTAATTTTGAATCTCAGCCATACCATCAATCGCAAACATCACACACATCCACACAAACTGAATCTATAACCCTCACATTAGAAAATGATATTGAGACAGCCGCCGCCGTGAATCAAGACGCGTTAACAGATATGTATATTCAAGAAATACATGACAAATTTAGAACGACACTAACACAGTACTCTGGGATGGACCCAGCAGCTCGACCAAAACTGCCTAAACTCAAATACAGCCCTAACCTTTTCCGCTTAGTTAACCTATTTAATGAAAATATATTAAAACCATTTTTATCTAATGACATACAACTAACTGACATACACACTCTTATCTATTGCACAGCAGTTGTCATTTCGGAAGAGCTTAACTTTAAAATCACTGAACACGCAAGGAACAGTACACAGAGAGACACTGTCAAACCACCATGGCAACAGAGATTAGAAAAAGACATTGAAAAATTAAGAGCTGACTGTGGCAGGCTCACACATTACATCAACGGTAGTAGGTCACATAAAGTAGTAAAACGAGTTGAAATAATTTTTAAAAACACATTTACACACACTAGACACGAAAATAACAATAAGAAACCTGAAGAGTTTCTAGATACGTTAAAACAGAAATTGGCACTTAAAGTTCATAGACTTAGGAGATATTTGAAGGCACAACAGCGCAGAAAAGATAATGCCTTATTTGCTATGAATGAGAAAATATTTTATAGGAGTATACAGAAACCACACACCGACTCAACAACAAATAACGACACACCTTCAAAAGAAGACTTAGAAACATTTTGGTCTAACATATGGGAAGAGCAGGTCCATCACAATGATAAAGCAAATTGGATCACAGAAGAAGCAACAAAATGGAGAACAATAGACGAAATGGAATTTAAAGAAATTACAGAGTCTGAAATTGCATATTTAACTAGTAGATTACATAATTGGAAGTCCCCGGGTATAGACAAAATACAAAATTTCTGGTACAAAAAGTTAACGACATTACACAAATCCATAGCAAAAAATTTTACAGATATAGTATTAGGGAAACAGAATATACCCGAATTTATTGCCACAGGTATAACTTACATGCTACCTAAAACTGAATGTACATCAGAGCCTTCCCAATACAGACCAATCACATGCCTACCCACAATCTATAAAATTCTAACATCGGCAATCACTAACAAAATCAACTCACATATTGAACACCACAATATAATAGCAGAGGAACAAAAAGGATGCAGGAGAGGCCACATGGGATGCAAAGAACAGTTAGTTATAGACTCTACTATACATAAACACGCCACTACAAAAAATAGAAACCTACACTGTACTTATATAGATTACCAAAAAGCTTTCGATAGCATCCCGCACTCGTGGTTAATACAAATTCTAGAAATTTATAAAATTAGTCCCAAAATAATAGATTTTATGCGCACTGTAATGACGCGTTGGAAAACCACACTGCAGATTAATAGTCAACATAGCACTCTCATAACTCGACAGATACATATTAGGAAGGGTATTTACCAGGGCGACTCCTTAAGCCCGCTTTGGTTCTGCCTCGCTCTAAACCCTTTGTCTCACATACTCAATCGGTGCCGGGCTGGATATAATTTTAAAAACAATACGGAAGAAACTATTATCTCGCATCTAATATACATGGATGACATTAAATTATACGCTAAATCTGAAAAAGAAATGAAAACTCTTATAGAAGCTACGACAACATTTAGTCAGGATATTAATATGCAATTTGGTTTAGATAAATGTAGGACATTGCATATTATAAAAGGAAAAATAAAGCCCGGCGACTATGCTGTTAGTGAAACCGATACAATAGCAGCTATGGAACCAACAGATTTGTACAAATATTTAGGATATAAGCAACTTAAAGGTCTCAACCACACAGAAATTAAACAGACACTAAATACAGAATATCGGAGAAGAATTAACGTAATTTGCAAATCACAGCTATCTGGAAAACATCTTATAAAAGCCTTGAACACCTTTGCCATACCAATATTAACCTACTCATTCGGAATAATAAAATGGTCAAAAACTGACGTTGAACAGTTAGAAAGAACCACACGCACTACACTTACAAAACACAACAACCTACATCCTAAATCTGCGATCGAACGACTCACCATCAAACGACAAAATGGAGGGAGAGGCCTAATTGACATACATCACCTATGGCAGAAGCAAATAACTAGACTAAAAACATTCTTCACCACAAAATCTAGCACTAGTAACATACACAAAGCTATTACCTTAAATGATTTTAATTACACCCCGCTTAACTTACAGGAACAAAATATTCAAGAAATAAACGTTATTGACCCGCAAAACCAAAAAATTGAAAACTGGAAAAAGAAAGTCCTCCACGGTAGACACGCTCATGACCTAGAGCAATCCCACATAAACAAATTAGCATCAAACAAGTGGCTCAAAATAGGAAACTTGTTCCCTGAAACAGAAGGTTTTATCATAGCTATACAAGATCAAATCATCAACACCAAAAACTACCGAAAATTTATCATTAAAGACTCTACCATCACAAACGATAAATGCCGCAGATGCCACATTCAATCAGAAACTATTCAACACATCACCGGAGCATGCATTACCCTCACACAGACAGACTACACTCACAGACACAATCAGGTAGTGAACATCATACATCAAAAACTAGCACTCAAACACGGTCTCATACAAAACACTAACACTCCTTATTACAGTTACACACCACAAACTATCCTAGAAAATGAAACATACAAAATGTACTACGATCGCGCAATTCTGACAGATAGGACTATCCACTACAATAGACCAGACATAACCCTACAGGATAAAATAAAAAAAATCACTTACCTGATAGACATTGCAGTTCCCAACACTCATAACCTACAAAAAACAGTCACTGAAAAAATAAGTAAATACGCCGAGCTTAAAGAAGAAGTTACAAGAATTTGGAGACAAGATAAAGTTTATGTTGTTCCGGTAGTTCTCTCCACGACAGGTGTTATCCCCAACTATCTCCTCCGAAGCCTGACGTTAATAGATCTAGAAGAATCCCTTTACATCAGTATGCAGAAAGCAGTCATCTTAAATACATGCAGAATCGTTAGGAAATTCATGCAAATAGACGAAGAAAACACACCCTCATCTTAAATACACACCACACGCTGCATTTACTTGGCTTTGGCCCGTAAATGTAGCTAAAACCAGCCAAAGAGCTGAGAAAAAGAACAATCCCGATAATAATAATAATAATAAATCATTTATTTCAGAAATTATCCATATATTGTTAGTACAATGGCGAGCTTAAACTAGTGTTAGTAATAAATAATATTGTATTTAAAGAACTATAATAAAAAAAAAAAAAAAAAGTGGCAGGTCCGGGTGGACTTCCCGATGCTGGCGGCAAATCACTAAACGACTGCATGCAGCCGTATCCAGCGCGCCAACATCGGAGAGTCCCACCGGTCCACCAGCGCGCGCAGGATGGTGTTGGGACTGTCGCGCGTGCGACGCATGATAGATGCGCACCGTTTGCGCATGATGGCCGCAAAGCCGTCTGTGTCAGCCGCCGCGAACATTGCGGAGGCACTGCAGTGGCGCGGCAGCCCCATCAGCACCCGGAACGCGTTATTATATTGAACGCGCAGATCGCTGTATGTCCGCTGTGTATAGTTAACCCACAGGCTGCAGGTGTAAAAGGACTGACAGTACGCTTTAAAAAGCGCAACTTTGACAGTCCCCGTGCACCGTGAAAACCTGCGGGCCAACATGTTGCATCGGACAGACAGCGCTCTGCGCTCCCTTTCGATATCCACACTGTCCTTAAGGTCCTCGGTGACCCAGTGGCCCAAATACTTAAATTGCTCGACTTTGTTTAGAGAAACACCACTTAGAGTGAAATTCGGAACGAATGTGTATCGCTTTTTGTCCGGCCTGAAAATCATAACTTCACTCTTTTTCGCGTTGTATTTGAGCCCATGAGCCACCGCGTAGGACTCACAAATTTTCAGGAGCTTTCGTAAGGCACCAATCGACGGGCTCAGCAGCACCATATCGTCTGCGTAGCTGATGTTATTCACGCACACTCCATCTATATGACACCCTATGCCGGTGCTGCTGAGCTCGTCGATCAGCCGGTTGACGTACAGGCTGAAAAGCGTGGGGGAGGTCAGCCCCCCCTGCCTAACCCCGCATTCCAGCCCATACTCCCCCGAAAGAGAGCCTGCCCATCTTACAAAATTCTTTTGATTGTTATACCAATGCATAAATAATAGCACAATTTCTTTAGGTAGACTAGTTTCATCCCTTAATTTACCCCATAGAATATCGTACGAAACAAGATCGAACGCTTTCGATAAATCGAGGTAGCATGCATAGACTGGGGTCTTTCTACTCGTGTAATACTGTACAGTCTGCTTGAGGCACAGGATAGCACTCTCAGTGGAAAACCCTGGCCTGAAACCGAATTGCGCGTCGTTTAGCGAGACGTGTTTATCCAGGTGCTGACCAAGCAGACTGTCCAGCACTTTGGCGACCACCGCGGCTAGTGAAATAGGTCTATAGTTGTTTACATCCGATGTATCACCAGTTTTATTTTTGATGATTGGTACAACTATAGTACGCATTAGCTTATCGGGCAGATGGGAGTGGCCTAAACACAGGGTAAAAAACATAGCAAGCACTCTAGGTAGGTGTACACCTGCGTGCTGCAGGTGCTCGATGCTGAGGCTGTCGTGACCTGGGGATTTACCCCTCACCATACCCTTGATCACCGCACGCACTTCCTTCGCAGTAAAATGAACACTACGCTCACTACCTTCCTCAGCATCGGGCTCCAGCCGCGCTGGCCCCAGAGGCGAGTCCACCCTGAAATGGTGGGAGAACATAGTGGCGATCCCACTAGGCTCGTGCACTCCCGCCACGCTGACGGGGAGGCCCGGCTTATGATTCATTTTATTGGTGTTTTTCCAGAACTGACCGAATTTCTTGTTTGAGTGAAGTTCAGCAATAATATCCATTTTTATTTGTTGTTGATTGTTCTGACACCACTTTAATTTTGATTTAAAAACTCGTCTTGTATCACACATATCCTCAAAGAGACGGCCAGCCCCGGGCTTACCCCCAAACAACCAAGCCTGAAAACATAGCCGAGCCCTCTCATGAGCGCCGCGGACGTGCCTATTCCACCCGGTAATGTATTTACCTCTACGCTTTTCGTTATAACTACATGAAGCGGCCTCCGACAGTATACAAATAATCTCGTCATACATGTTATCTAATAGGATTTTATGACTTTTGTTACAACACATATAATGTGAGCAGCCTCTTAATTCGGTAGGAAAATCAATTTCACGAAGTCTAGAGTGACATACATTTTTAAATTTCAATATCTGAGTCGAATCACGTTCACCCCAGACTATTCTATTTATGCAAACAGTAGGTTTACAAATGTTAGGCTTAAGTAAATTAAAATTACATCTTATAGATACAGGGTAATGATCAGACCAATAAGTATTATATAACACACAGGCCGCGGACACGGAGTGCCGCGCGGCACTTGTCACCAGACAGTGATCGAGCCAGCGCCGACAGCCGTGCGCATCACTGACAAACGTATGACTGTCCGACGGCATAAGTTCCAGGTCTACACAGGACCATGATTGTTCCGCACAAAAAGTTAATATGGCGGTTTTCACACTGCCCCGCATCATGCTGCATATTGCGTGTCGACGCACCTATGCGCGTTCCTGCGGGAGTGCAGATCTGCATCATCGTGCGGGTTTTTTGCGCACTCACGCGCGTAGGTGCGTTTCGTAGATTCAGGCACGGCGGCTCTCATTTATTCGCCGTTCTCTGTGGTGGTCGTGCAGTACTGAGCATCACGATAGTTTCACGCGCGGCACTGCGGGATTCGGTGTGCCATACCTTGCGTCTCGCCCCGCACCTACGCGCGGGGGTGCATGTTTCTGTGTGTTAGACTGTGCGTGTTTTCCATACAAACGGAGATACTTACAAGCAACGGAAGAACACGCATCCACGCGCTACGCTGCATCATGCGGGGCAGTGTGAGAATCGCCTTAAATATTAGTATAGAAGTATAGATAAATCATTTGACTTTGACGTAAGTACACGAAAGATTACTGGAAAAAGGACATTGGGAAAACTGTTTTCTGAAAGGAAAAGAAAAATAGGTGGGTAAAGAAGCGTGGAGTAGATTTGTGGACAAGTGGATCAATGGGCAATGTTTTGCGCGCCTCCTGTACCTAGGGCAATAAATAATAGTGGTGGGACTATTCAAGTTTCATTTCGCTACTCCGGCGGCGCAGCATGTATGAGTTCCTTTGCTCGCAGTATTCGAAGCCTTTTGCTTTTCTATTGTCGGTATAGTGCGAACCCCCGGCGCCCAGCCCCAGAATGCTTCCTGTGCGTTCGTGTATCAAATACAACAAAGGAGTTTATCTTTGATCGGGTGCGGTGCAGCAGCGGCGCCACTGTCGCGGAGACAATCACTAGAGAACCTAACCAATAGCACTAACCCGGTGAAATCGCTCGGTGATTGTGTTTATCTGCTCTCTGACTGTACTTGTCGCCGACTATTCAAATTGCATACTTAAGTAAAGTTTGACCTTTTACTTTAAGTAGGTACTAAAATGAAGTTTTTTTAACTCGACAAGAAAGAAACTATATCTGTGCAGAACGCATTTCATGGTTGTCGATAGTGACGATCTCGACGATATCGTCCGCAGCTCAAAGAGCGCATAACGCATAACGTAACACAGAAGGAATATCCGAGCAGCCTGCGACCGTACGTCGGAGGGAGGGAAGACCCTCCGTAAGACACCACGCGACGAAACACGTGCTAGACCTGAGGAATGTGTGAAAAAGAAATTAATTAATTTAATATGAAGGGAAATACGAAAACTTGTTAAAATACGCAAAAGTTTCTTCACGGCGCGCGGCGCAGCAGATGCGCCCAGAAGGAACACCTCATACAGAGCGAGAACGATCGCATACTTCATACATTAGCGTTTGAGCCATCCGGTATCCATCTCGCACATTCGAGCTCAGCGGTATCCCGCACATTAGAGCTCAGCGGTATCCCGCACATTAGAGCTCAGCGGTATCCCGCACATTAGAGCTCAGCGGTATCCCGCACATTAGAGCTCAGCGGTATCCCGCACATTAGAGCTCAGCGGTATCCCGCACATTAGAGCTCAGCGGTATCCCAGCACTTTTTGAGTCGAGCCGTTCTTCTTCCTGTTGTTGCGAGTGCGGCTCCCGATTGTTTACGCGATAGTTCGCGTAGACAAGTGGGGCGTCAGATTAAAATTAATAGTGTAGGGGCCCATTGTGTCCTATTTCGTTGATAAATGGCGGCGCGGCTCGTAATGTTCGTATTATGCATGTATAATGTATCAGGTTCAGTAGCCGAGCTCGCCTCGCGCCTCGCGCCTCCCGCCCGCACTGAGCGTGTCGCTACAGTTTCACACAAACCCTCATCACCGGGTGGTCCATTCGCTAATTGGCTACACACGCACACACTTGCTTGTCTCTTCAAAGAGTATTTAATTTTTCGCCTATTAGGAAAATATATTCGGAAATTTTATTGCACTGCTGAAACAGATAAACTTTCTTTTAATGCATGGCAGCGCGACGCTAAATTTGAAACACGTGCAGCACGGGCACGGCCTAGGTTTGAGTGGCACGTTGCACGACATGTTGTGAAGGACCGCAACGCTCCGCTCCAGTCGCACGCAGCCACGGTAATATTATCTATACAGTATTCCAACTTCATACAAACGGACGAAACGCGAGCTTTACCTACGCGCCTCGATCTCGGCAAGCGCTCGGCATGCAGGCAGTCGCGACTGTGCCGCAGTGACGAACAGACGGTGTGTTATTTTTTTAACAATAACCGCGTGATTTTTTCACTAAAAATAAGTTCAAGTACATAATATTTAATATGACGAGTAGGATACATTATGCTGTTTTTGGTTGCATGTTTTCTAAAAAAAATTTGAATTAAGTCTTATATTAGAATGCGGCTTTTTTATACTTTAAAATTTAATAATAAAGCATTTTGCACGTCTCAGTCGAGGCGTAAATATTTTTCGGTCGCGAATTTGTAAGACCGATTTGTTATTCAAACATAAACATGGTTTTTAATTAAATCTACCAATGAAAAAACAACACGCATTTTTATTGAACACAAAGACACATTGAGCACACACATATTTGTTTATAAAAAAAAGTGTATTTACAATCACAATACTAAATGGAAAAACAAAGTAAGCAAATGTAATTCAAATGCTGGAGGCGGGCAGCCCTATCGCATGTTTACGTACCGCGCGGCTGTAGGCATTTATTGCAAAGATGCGGCCGAGTTACAATACTACGTATAGATAATATTACCGTGACGCAGCTCCGCTCGCCCACATGGCCACAAGAGGCGGCACATCGAACTTCCATTAGTTCGAGACGTAGTCCATGGGGGCCTCGCCCTCACCACCACACTCCTTAAACTACTATCCAGCCGTTTTGCTCTCCTTACATTGCTCCTCGACGTCTACACCTATTATAATACAACATACTAACCGAGCAATGTGCACTGTGCCTCTGCTACATATCGAGCGAGGTTACTGACCCGACAGCGGCGAGGGAGGGACTTCCTCCCATTACTGAAACTCCTCGTACACGCTTTAAATTGCAAACTAAGTTATATTGGTACGAGCTGCGGTCCGCGCGCTGGGGACCGGCGCTGGCGGTGTGGGAGCAGCATCCGGCACTCGGCTTGCTCGGCTTGAGAGAGCGCAGCGGCGGGCGACGGACGCAGGGTGCGCCTCCGTCAAGTGACACGAGAGAGCCTGGGAGCCCGTAGGCACGCACCAGGTCACGAGTTCCTGAGAGACGTCTCCTCGACACGCACTTATCGCCGACATTCAATGAGCCGTTGTTTTGATAGGTGTGTTACAGACTGTCATTTGTTATCGTGTCACACTCACACACTCACGCTACATCCACAAAATATATTATTGTTGTTGAAGTGGAATTCAAATAATAAAGTGTCTGTAACGATCACTCACCATCGTTGAGTGTATCGCAGTAGAGCATCGTTAAATCTAAAACAACATGCGGCATGCGGCATGCCTGTCCGGGTAAATGGTAAATTGATTGTTGAATGCCGCTGATTTAACAATTAACAAACGTGTCTGTTACTAGCACACTAATCACTAATACAAATGTATATAAAGGCTATTATTACATTTGCCTACGCATTTTGTATTGTACATGTGTGCCCGTATTTATAAAACAGGCAATTATGTATAAACATGCCTAGAAATACCTCAAAGATTGACAAATAGAAGCACGGATTGGTTACTCGGAACGGCCCCTACAGTAGTACAAAGAACATGATTCAGTAACAAATGCCGCAGGTACTGTGTGTGGTGGCGTGGAGTACCAAATGTCGCTTGTGCCACGGTCATGTTAGTGCTGCGTGTGGTAGCGGCGCTCAGTAACAAATGCCGCAGGTACTGTGTGTCGTGGCGTGGAGTAACAAATGTCGCTTGTGCCACGGTCATGTTAGTGCTGCGTGTGGTAGCGGCGCTCAGTAACAAATGCCGCAGGTACTGTGTGTCGTGGCGTGGAGTAACAAATGTCGCTTGTACCACGGTCATGTTAGTGCAGCGTGTGGTAGCGGCGCTCAGTAACAAATGCCGCAGGTACTGTGTGTGGTGGCTCGCGTAACAAATGTCGCCTGTGCCACGGTCATGTTAGTGCTGCGTGTGGTAGCGGCGCTCAGTAACAAATGCCGCAGGTACTGTGTGTCGTGGCGTGGACTAACAAATGTCGCTTGTGCCACGGTCATGTTAGTACTGCGTGTGGTAGCGGCGCTCAGTAACAAATGCCGCAGGTACTGTGTGTCGTGGCGTGGAGTAACAAATGTCGCTTGTGCCACGGTCATGTTAGTGCTGCGTGTGGTAGCGGCGCTCAGTAACAAATGCCGCAGGTACTGCGTGTGGTGGCGTGGAGTAACAAATGTCGCTTGTGCCACGGTCATGTTAGTGCTGCGTGTGGTAGCGGCGCTCAGTAACAAATGCCGCAGGTACTGTGTGTCGTGGCGTGGAGTACCAAATGTCGCTTGTGCCACGGTCATGTTAGTACTGCGTGTGGTGGCGGCGCTCAGTAAGAAATGCCGCAGGTACTGTGTGTGGTGGTGTTCAGTAATAAATGTCGCTTGAACAGCGTGTGGCGGCGTTCAATAACAAATGCCGCTGGTAGGTACTGCGTGTGGCTTGCCGCATGTCAGGGCTCGGTACTAGTTACTCGCCTGTCCCGTTACAATTACCCTCATAAGTGCTCGCCGGTCGTCATGCGGGTTCCCATAAAAAGAAATATCAGAAAACGATGCGGTCAACGTCTATGGTCCACCGCGGCTTTAACAGCATCCATTACTTTCACGTCGATGTCTCACTCTTTCGGTCGCGATACAAGCAACACATAACCTCGCCAGCTGCAGTCGGTTAAAACCCCATTTGTAGCGCGGGCGGGTCATTAGGCGCGCATTGGTAATGCACGTTTTTGTTACATGGGTGTACGTTTTTGCGTTCAATACGCATCTGCATTGCGCGGAAAATACAGAAGTAGTCGCATGATTGCATTATTTCTAGATGACTGGCTGTAAAAAAGTGCTTACATTGTAATACATTTTTTACGTCCGAACGAGCATAACTCTTGTGTCGTGACGGAATCCGATGCGGTTAGCTATGCGACACAATAGAGTTACATGCAGAAAGCACAGTCTACTAAACTAGCACTAAGCGAGTTTCACAGGCGCAACATCCACAAGTCCCGGACACAACTAACGCGCCTGAAGCGCGCTGCGCACACCGGCACCAGCAGCACGTCGCCCGCCGTGAGCGTATGGGGCGCGGTGTGCGAGTGGCCCTACCGCAGCCAGCTGCTGTGTGCCGCGGTTGTTGTGCCGGAGACAGCCGGCGTGTGTTAGGGCGCTGTCACACGCGATTACAACAGACCCGTATGGTGCTCGGACATTTGTGTTATCACCTAGGTAACCTAGATAAACCCTGAACCCTACAACATTTGCTGTGTTACTAATGTTCTTGTTGCGAGGACCGACCAGAACCTAATGGGATATAGTAACTGTACAAGCAACAAATGTCTAATACATTTTTGAAGTCCTTAGAATTTAAAAACGTCTCTATCAACGATTTAATCAAACGTTAGAGCTGCTGCACCATAAAACAAAGCGAGCCAAGTTTAGTGAAGCGCTATTAGTGTAATCTCTCTTAGGAAACACACAATATTACTTAAGTTTTTCCTTCGCTCCACGTACCATCCACTTTATAAGCGACTTTATCTTACTTTATTAGGAGCCGGCTCCGGCGGCCGCACGATAACTCGGTTTCCTCGGGCGCTGTCCCGCTCCCCCGGGGATTATCTGCATTAGCTGGACAAGGACAGAGCGATAGTGCTTCACATAAATTACAGGAGTGATGGGCAAGTATGTAGCTCGAGCGACACCGCCGAGGATCAAGTTCGCTCGCAGTGTGTCGCGCCCACATCATCTTCGCAACGTATCATAAGCGTATGGTAATGACAACATAAAAATATCCTATAAAATTTTCCAAACATATAAATTGAGGTCAAACGATCATCGAACTTGTGTCCCATATGATAGGATGACGTCACGCGCGTTGTTTTCACATCGATTAGGTACCCGCTGTTATTTAGTAAAATTATATTTTTCTGAATACTTATCAATGCTAATGCAAATAAGACTTTCAATATGTAAAGGTAGACGATCAACGGATCTACCATGCTGTCGAGGAACACCGGCGCCCGGAGCACGCCACGTGCTAGCTCGGCCGATTGCGCTTGACAAACTTATAGCACACACTCTGTCTTTACAGATGAGCCGACAAGAACAATGCTTTCCGTTATCGATTAAGTACCACTCCAGGCCGGGAGATCGTAGGCTACTGAAACGATAGGCATAAAAAAGATGTACCGTATCTCTAATGTCAACCCTATTCATGTTGCGAAAGCTATGCAAATGCGTGTGGTCTGCGGGTCCCCCTCCCCCCATCAGCGGCCCCGCCCCCTCGCGCGCCACCACACCGCACGCTCCTGTGACAGGAAGCACTATAGATGGTACAGAAGGCCAGTTCTAGACAACTAGCGAAAACAGGTGCGTACACGTATGGACCCGTTCGAACGGAGATGTCAAACGAATGCCGATTGGAAAGTTCCGCTCGCACTCGCTGTAAGTAGGCGTGTATGTGTGCGTGCGCTGTGCGGAGCCAACCTTCTGTAGCAAGATCGCGCGCAGGCAGCGCGACAGATGGCGCGGCCACGCATGTGTAGTGTGCACGCACTTCCTGCACGGACGGTGCCAACAGCCAACACTCGCGGTTGAGCGCCTGAATGTTAAACACGGACACTTTTATTTGAACGACCGATATGGGACTGCAAAAATACTAAGCAAATACTCACGTTAATGTTGTGAACGTGTTAGTATGTCTCACCATTTAGCGCGACGCCGACGCCATAAAATGAATTGGCAGAAGTTTCCTTGTATTCCTACAATATTTCAGAGCGAAATCAAGAAGTTCTGGATTTGGTCTGACAACTAATGTCTTAATCTTGAGTCAGAGATGTTATAGCTACTATAGGCAATGTTTTCGTGACGTTGTCGTAGCATTGAGAAAGCGTTGTTGTAGCAGCGTCGTAGCAGAGTCGTAGCAGAGTCGTCGCAGAGTCGTAGCAGAGTCGTAGCAGAGTCGTAGCAGATTCGTTGCAGCGTGCGTCGTAGCGGCGTCATATTCTTAAATCTTAATATCACATTACATCGAGTGTTCAAGTTATCGAATGTTTGTTCAATCGACTGCGTTGGCTTCGGACGGGTTTGTTACTTAGCTGTTACCTCCGTGCCAGTGTCTCAGCCTCCCGTTGCTAAACAGTGCCACCACATCGCGCCTTGTTGAAGCGAGTCATCCGTGTGACATGATCACGTGACGCTATGACATGAAAATATTTATTTATTTAAACTTCTCGCACACAATAAAGGTACGACGACGGACTTAATGCCTTAGGCATTCTCTACCAGTCAACCAAAGGTGATGCAGAGAATAAAGAATACTTTATCGCCTCAACTGATCGTCACAGCACGGAAAGGTAATATTTTAGAAATCGTTTCATGTCTCTCAATTGATGCTACATGTATTGTTAATTTTATTTGTTCCGTGGCCACGTTTGATAGGCAACATGTCTTAACATGGAAGCTTTTTTTTTTTTTTTTTAAGGCTGGGAAATCATCCAATGACTGCTCCCGCTCTGGGTGGAGCGGAAGGGAGTGTCAGACTCTTACTGACTAAAACCCATCCATGTTCCTTCCGTAGCCCTTTATGTTCCGGGGTAGCGGTAACCCTTTCGGACAATCCCGCTTACCCGGCAGGCTTGGCCCTGAGGGGCCCCTTCAAACATGGAAGCTTATCTTGAGCAAAACCTGTTTGTTTAATTGCTTAAAGTTTTCGGTCCCTTTTTACAAGCTCATACATACATTGCAAGTAAAATAAAAGTTTGTCGCAAGATTTATCTGTGTAGGGCACGCCGCGATAGTGGCGGTAAGACCCCTCTTTGAGGAGTGCACCTCACCTGCCGCCTGCGCGGCCCTCACTGGACATGGATATTTCAGGAGGTACCGGGTTTTTTGCTGAAGCTGAGTAATGGTAGGGTTCATCGCCTTCAATGGCGTCCCTGAGAGCACGTAACTGCCAGTGATAAGAATGATTTGCTGAGCTATCAGCGGCCTTCACATGACACGTAAGGGCCTCGGCCGGGGTCCGGCCGGCTTCATTGCCGCACCCCACGCTTCCCCACCGGCGGCGCGGCGGCCACTTGAAGCGGTGATTTTGAGGAAAGTCGGCAATAACTGAGTCTACTTTGCGTTAATGACGTATTCTGGCCGCTCACCTTAATACACGATATTAACTACTTACACAGTTTAATGTAAATATTTATGAGTGTGCTGTGGCGCTGCATACAATAACAATAAAGTAGTCGATGATAAAATGCTGCCAGTTTGGCGTTCTATGCAAATGTATGTTCGCTCAAGTATTTTACAGAGTTGCATGTTGATTTAATAATTTGCATATTTGGAGCACAGACTAATAATATTTAATGTGGGTAGGTACAGCACCTGAATATACCTCGTTGTTGAATGTCTATAGGTACCCGTCTCTACTCAGGTAGGTCTACGTATGCGGGTACTTTGATCTGTGTCACAAAGGGCGAGCAGGAAGTTCTGCGCGGTTTTTGTCAAAGCCTGCAGAGGATGCGCGGGCGCAGCGCTCCTGTCGCCCCCCGCGCCCGCGGCCCCTGCCCCCGCGGCCCCTGCCCCTGTACGATAATGATCCACTTGTGTCGCTGGCTGCTCTTTAATCGCTACCGAACAAGTTCCGCCTCTTCCTGCACACAACAGAGGGCGAGTCCGTTATGTCGGTTGGGCCGACTGGAACAACCACGTCAGAATAGCACTGAATAGCTATCTACGCAGAATACGCTAGAGAATTTAACTCACGTTTGTTGCAGACATTTATTTATTTTTGGATACAGGCTGGGCCAAAAGATTTGCAAAAGCAACATTGATTATCTTGAAAACCATTAGACAAACAAACATGTGTTTGGCGGGAAAATATGCTTCATTTCATGCAATTTTTGTCATGAACTAGTGCTTCACGGAACAACAGCGTGTTCTTATGTGTTCAGGCAATTTTACAAAAACAATGATTTTTACGTTATTTTCAATATTGGAGCAGGGAAAACCCTCGCCTTAAACACCAAAAGGAAATAACGTAACCGTGAATTCAACGGAATACGTCAAGAGGTTGCGAGTTTCTTGACGCCGCAGGCACATGGATGTGAAGGATACACCAGTAGGACCTGCAGGCAACAACATGGAGCAACATGCCATGCGTCTAACGTGACTTTATCGTTAGTCAAAGAAATGTTACCGAACAGCTGTTGCCTTGCGTGGCTCCACATCGCTGGCAATGCGGTGAAGATGTCGACTGCCTCGGACACTATGGCTTATCCTGCAGTAAGAGTGCAGGCCCGTTAGCACGGCACGCCAGCATCAATGACATCATCCGTCGTGCTCTTGTCGCCGCGGAGGTGCCAGCTGTTTTAGAACCCAAGGGCTTGGCACGCGACGATGGGAAGAGACCAGACGGAATGACACTGATGCCTTGGAAGGTAGGTAGGCCTTTGGTGTGGGATGCAACGTGCGTCGACACCCGTGCGCCATCCCATCTTCCTAGTACTGCGGGCTGTGCTGGAGCAGCCGCTGCAGGTGCAGAAAACCTCAAACGGCGCAAATACTCCAACCTTTTTGGGACGTTAACATGTTCGAGCCGTTTGGGGTTGAAACACTCGGGCCATGGGGTCCGAGTGCCCAGTATGTTTTTCGAGACATCGCCAAGCGGTTGATCGACTCTTCCAGAGGGATGGCCTATTTTTTTGTCAAAGAATTAGCATTGCCATACAACGCGGCAAATATATATTATACTTACATATTATTATTAATATTTAGCTTTTAAATTGATTTCCCGCAGAGGTGATATCCGTGGTCTCCAAGGAGCCCGGACCTTTTTTGCTAGTCAAATGTCGAGTCTAATACGCGACAATTAAATAATTGAAAAAAAAAAATGCATTAGATGTTTGTTTGTTACATTGAATAAATGATCATCAGAATAACATGCGTAGGTAGTTTTATTTCTATTAATGTTTCAAAAGTGGAAAAAATGTGGAGCCTACCTGTGTTTCACATTGTTCGATCAGTTAGGTGCCCACTGCCCGCCCTCAGACACAAGATGTGCGGCTTCAGCAGCACTCGCTCCACGCAGGAGTTCAGCTGCCGTTTCTGTATTTGATTGTAATCCCATCATCACCACTACATGTTACGTAACAAAATGTTCGTAATGTACAAACACATGACGTGGAGTGTAAGTATCAGAACAGAAATAGACACCACAGCTAAAACAACAACGAAAAACAATTGGATTGTTAAACCAATGCTAACGTATCTACAATTTACATGTACAATGGTGGTCTAAATGTTTATCAAATAGTCTCCGCTGGCAGTTGACGTGTGTATCTATCAACACAACACATATTTCAGCCGAACATCATGATAACAAAACTGTTTGTACGAAAATATCATAATAAATTGTTCCCACGCACGCCGGGCATGGCGGACGCCCAGTCGCCCATCGACACCCGTGCGTCGGACGCGTCGGACGCGTCGGGCCCGGCCACGGTGAGCGATGCCGGCCGCTGGGTCCGGATACGATCAGACGAACATTAGCCCACATATAACTATGTATTCAGAATAAAAACGAAGATAATTTGGGAACCATAATCTATGAGAGATCTCATTATACATTAATATTGTCAAACGTTGAAGACGTTCATTATGTCACTTAACCTTAATGCCTGGATATTTTGTTGCAAGTTGCAATTAAATTGAAATATTATCATAACTCAACGAATTCAACGATAGGTATTATTTTTGACTTTTTAAAGTTAATTTTTTCTTTTTTGCGTTGGGGGTTATTGGAATTTTTCATTGAATTTTTATTTTTAATAAATAACTTAAATATGATAGGAAGTACGATTTTGATAAACGAATCCAAACACTAAATATCTGTTAATTTTTCCAGAGTGTACCAGTGTGGTGGACTTGGCGCTTCAACGTCAGTTCATCGTGTTGCCACCATATTATTTATATTTATTGCATTGTAATTTTGTAGAATCACATACTGATCATAATAAAAAAAAACATTTTTCCAAACAAACAACCGACTTCCAAAAAAACGAAAGTGATAAGACCCTTCATCTTATACCGGTAGGCACCCCGCCTACCGCATAATGTACAGACGCCAGCACATCAAGCCATCCCTAACTGTCAAATTTTCAAATGCCGAAATTCGGTTCAAGCTGCCGAATTTCGGTTGAACCGAATGTGAACCGAATTTCGGCCCATCCCCAATAATTTGTCGACATAGGTATTTTGCGGGCGAAGCCGCGGGCGGAAGCTAGTATTTTATAAAACCTAATATTTATTTATGAGCTGTTGTTACAATGTATTTAGTTTGACGCATTGACAGTAGCCATGCACATAAATTATTGATATGTTTGATTACTACATATTTTTGAATGAATGAATGAATGAATGAATGAATGAATGAATGAATGAATGAATGAATGAATGAATGAATGATATATTTATTTGCAAGAATATAGGTAGCTACATCAGTTCTTAATATCTATCGGTTTCACTATATTCGGCATTACAGCCGTGCAAATATTTCGATTTTACATTTAATTTTTAAATATATAGCATGCAGTACATATTTAGTAGTTAGGATAATATTATATTAAATAGGTTCATAATTAAAGTTTTGATTACAGTGCAATTAATAAAGTTAAAATTAAATACAATTAAAATAGCAATCAGTAATAATGATGTCATGCCAATAAAATATAGTCATAATGATAAAAATATTTCAAAATTATTCAAGTAATGTCAATATGTAGATGTCATAATAATTATTATAATATTAAATAAATGAAATAATAATCAATTTTACATTTTGTAATCAAAATATTCATTGATGGAATAAAAACATCTCTCACACAACCAGTTAAATAGTTTTCTATTAAATTCTATACCTGAAGCACTTATAAATTCTTTGGGTAAGTGGTTATATATTTTTACCGCCATTGTATAACAATTTTTGCCGCAAACTTTGAGTCTATTACGCGGGACTACTAGTGGCTTTTGTACTATTTTTCTCTTTGACATAGCCTTTTCATCTTTTTCAAAAAGCGACCAATTGTTTCTTACGAATTTGCAGGTTTCAAACACATATAAACAGGGGAGGGTAAGTAGTTTTTGCTTAATGAATACAGGCTTACAAGAGTCTGTCCACTTAAGATTGTAAATTGACCTTACACACTTTTTTTGGGCTATGAATGCCCTCTGGGCATCTGTAGAATTGCCCCATATAGTTATTCCATACCTTAAAACGGAACAAACATGGCTGTGGTATACCAATAAGGCTGTTTGAATGTCTGTTAAATTTTTGATCCTCCTAAGTGCAAATACGAATTTATTTATTTTCTTACATACATTATCTACTTGAGCTTTCCAATTGCATTGTCTGTCCATAACTACTCCTAAAAAATTGATATTATTAACTCCTTCTATGTCATTATTATTGTATTTTAAACTTAATTTCATTTCATTTTCTAATTTATTGTGGTTATTATAAGGCAAAAATGTTATAAATTTAGTTTTATTTGTATTTATTTTTAAGTTATTCCTATCTAGCCAATTTATTAAATCTGTCAATGCTTTATTCGTAGCTATTTGACTGTCATCTAGAGTTTTCTCTTTTGTCAATACGGTAGTATCATCTGCAAACAATATAGTATATTGGTTAGTGGAGTTAGGCAGTTCGTTTATGTATATTATAAACAATAAGGGGCCAAGGACACTTCCCTGTGGTACACCACAGTAGTTTTCTAAGTAAGGTGACCTAAATGTTTTCAGGGTGTTAGTTGCGGGACACATTTTTTTAATCTCCGTGCATTGTTGTCGGCCTCTTAAGTAGCTTTCAAACCAACTATAAGCAACGCCTCGTATACCATATTGCTCAAGTTTACGCAATAAGGTTTCATGACAAACCATATCAAACGCCTTACTCATATCCAAAAATACCGCTACTGGGATTTCTTTTTTATTGATAGCATCCATAATTTCTTTAACTAGTTTAAAACATGTCAAAGTTGTAGATTTTTGTTTAATGAAACCGTTCTGTTGACTACATAATAAATCATGTTTCTCTAAGAAATTTATAAGCCTTTTGCTCATTACTTTTTCAAATATTTTTGAAAGTATGGGAATCAAGGTAATTGGTCTATAGTTATTTGCCTCAGATCTAGGTCCTTTTTTGTGAAGGGGTTTTACAACAGAACATTTTAAACTGTTGGGGAATATACCCTTTTCCAAAGATAAATTAATTATGTAAGTCAAGGGTTTTGTTAAAGTTAAAACATTTTGTTTGATCATATTAGTACTAATGTTATCATATCCGACTGAGCTCGTATTTCGTAATTTCATTGCTGTCATAAATATTTCCGTACAAGTTGCTGGCTCTAGATAAATTGAGTTCACGACCGTTTTATTGCTAACATCTTTATTTTTTGTATTTTGGGCAGTTCCCTTTTTACTAATGTTGATAAAGTAGTTGTTAAAGTATGTTGCTATATCGTCACCTTCTTTTAGTAGGTTTTCCCCATCCAAAATTTCTTTAATTTCATTACTAGCATTATTCTGTTTAAGTTTGTCATTTATTATTTTCCATGTAGCTTTACATTTATTGTCAGCTTTCTCTATGTATTTTTTATTATTATCCCTTTGTATCGTATTTACACAATGCTTTAGTCTTTTGCTATATTTTCTAAATTTTTGTTTATTGTGGATAGTTTTATTTTTATAATAGATACCTTGTAGTTTTGCATAATTTGAAAGGTGATTGTATTTCAGCGGGTGCACCGAAGTGCGTCGCAAAGTTCGATCCAATCAATCTCGTTGAGTTACAGTTACAGCTGAATTGAGTTGTCATTGCCACAAGCAAGAAAGTGAGTGAGGAACTGCAACTACTGCAAGCCGACACGCGCTTCTTGCATCGTAGACGTCTTAAGTATCTGCCAGCCTACCCAGTGACGGTGCTGATGTTTATTTGAAACTACAATACATATTATAATCACATGAATAATACACGAACACGATGTACGAGTTACTAGTCGCCGCTGTTTGTTTACCGGAACGTACGAATTGATTACAAAACACGCCAAAACACGTTGAAAACAGCGTGTTATTATTATTTCACTGAATTTGTAATTATCGCGGTGTTAATTAACGGTATAAATATACACGCGTATGGAAAATATCGTATTACTATTATAAATGTTTGTTTTTAATTTCATAGTGCTCGGGTTTAATTGGGTCGTGGTATAAAGTTATTTTATTATATTAATTGAATACAACATTACTAGGTGCGTGTACAAGGTGCGGAGCACTGTCAGTGCATGACCGACAGCACACCTCACCCAGTAACTGTTGGCGACGCGCTGCTCTTGTAACCATTTCATTACTAGGTGCGTGTACAAGGTGCGGAGCACTGTCAGTGCATGACCGACAGCACACCTCACCCAGTAACTGTTGGCAACGCGCTGCTCTTGTAACCATTTCATTACTAGGTGCGTGTACAAGGTGCGGAGCACTGTCAGTGCATGACCGACATCACACCTCACCCAGTAACTGTTGGCAACGCGCTGCTCTTGTAACCATTTCATTACTGGGTGCGTGTACAAGGTGCGGAGCACTGTCAGTGCATGACCGACAGCACACCTCACCCAGTAACTGTTGGCGACGCGCTGCTCTTGTAACCATTTCATTACTAGGTGCGTGTACAAGGTGCGGAGCACTGTCAGTGCATGACCGACAGCACACCTCACCCAGTAACTGTTGGCGACGCGCTGCTCTTGTAACCATTTCATTACTAGGTGCGTGTACAAGGTGCGGAGCACTGTCAGTGCATCACCGACAGCACACCTCACCCAGTAACTGTTGGCGACGCGCTGCTCTTGTAACCATTTCATTACTAGGTGCGTGTACAAGGTGCGGAGCACTGTCAGTGCATGACCGACAGCACACCTCACCCAGTAACTGTTGGCGACGCGCTGCTCTTGTAACCATTTCATTACTAGGTGCGTGTACAAGGTGCGGAGCACTGTCAGTGCATGACCGACAGCACACCTCACCCAGTAACTGTTGGCGACGCGCTGCTCTTGTAACCATTGCATTAATTAAGCAATGAAATAGTAAGACCATGAAAACTCTGAATCATGATAAAACTGCGATATTTAATTATTGTCAAGTTTGACCGGTCGCGAACCTAGCCGCTAATTAATTACCTTTGAAATTATGATTATGAAAACCTGTTTTCTTTTTTATTAGCTGCTTATAATATATCATTATAATATATTATAATGTAGTGGTAAGGACGTTATGCGAGGCGTGGGCGCGGGACACGAACACACGGTGACGCGACTGCACGACATTGCCGTCAGCCACGGAACAAGCCAGCTTGCAGCAGCCTGGAGCTCAGTGCATGCGTGCACACGAGTCTATTACCGGCCATAGACGAAAGAACACATCTCCGTGTAAAACATGAAGTCACGACGCGGCACCCACTACACCTGGCAACGAATGAAGCCTGCGCACTGGCAAAAAGCTCGTGCATTGACTCAACTCATATTAATCATCGGCAGCGCTAGCAAGTCTCACTCACACAAGTGTTGAAACCATAGATATATAAGAAAAGGTTGAAACGAACCACATCCTCGAAAGCAATGCATCCGAAATGTATTTCATTAATACTTACATACATAATTATATGTATAGTATTTTACAGTCGAGCCGAGGGCAGACTAACGGTAGCTTACATGATTCTGTTAACACTGTACCAGCGAGGCGTGCATATATTTACTCGCAGATGAAAGAAGTGAGGTTGGAAGAAAGGATATGGGACTAACCACACTTATTGAGCTCTGTTCAGCTTTTGTCCATAGAAAATAACGATTTTGTATGGAGATGCGTACATACGCGCCTGAATAGACTCTGCAAGCTGAACGGAGAACTCCTCGCTTTTGTTTATTTATTTATAGAACGGCTGATGCCAATTACACAATTTAAACTATATTAACTCAGTCATGCATTCTTCTCACAAACATTCAAACATTCTGACTGTATCTGCAAACATATATCAAGATGCGTGTTTGATTCCAGGTGAGCGTTAATCGTGGCTTGTGTCTGAGGAATAGGTGACTTGGAGTGTGCGGCCAGTTGGAACAACCAGTAGGTGGTGTCTTCTGCATCAATGATTCCCCTAAGAACAGTAATTTGATCGTGCGGCCGTCTGACTTCTAGAGAATTGAAATCTAAGCAACCCAACAGGAATTTCGTGGGATACAAGAAAGGATAATACCCGTCATAGAGCTTGTAAGGGCATCTATGGATTCACGCATTTGAACTTTTTCTAAAGTCTATAATATTGTATAATATATTATATGCATTTTCGCTGAGTGTTCGATTAACTCGAACACATACTGACTCTCAAAAGGATTCCATACGCACGCACTACATTCGTGCATTCGTTTGCTGCAGACCAGTGCCCCAAAAACAAGCTTAGTAACGTGGTTTGTGGAAGTCACAACAATTCCATAAAACGAAGCCAGGGCGCGATGTGCGAAGTGGTCGTGAAAAGTATTCTTGATGTAACGTACCATTTCTTTAATTACTTATAAATGGTCGAGCTCCGCGCCAAGCACATGTTTCCTCTCGCGGGCGCGCACAGCTCGCGAGCGCGACGGGTCTGCGAGACCGCCGTCACCGTCCGCCTGCAGCGTGCTACACCCGCTGCGGTCCAAAGGAAATTTGGTGACCATAAACTTACCTTTCTTTCTTTTTTAATTACAATATTATACTATTAATGATGGTTTTACGTGGACTCATTTATCTGCTCCACGTATGCCTTATCCGACACATGGAATACAAAATATAAATAACGGAACAGAATTGGACCGAATCGAAAAGATTGATTAAAATAATGTGGTTGTACAAAGGCCAGCATCAAGCTACCACAATCTGTCAAATTTCTTTGATAGTATTTCAACTTTATTGCAAAGACATAAGGCTCATTTTTAATTGAGAAAATTTGAATAGCTTGATGTGCTGGCGTCGTCTGTACAGAAATTCATGAAGCGTGTCATAGAGAAACCAAAGAAGAATAGAAGAATATCAGGTAACTTAACATAATACTGAAGTACCACAAAATGAAAGCCAAGAACTTGGCGAAGCTTTTCGTGAACTCAGTGAACGCTTTCACGTTTGCGAGTCTAGTAATTATGTAGTTGTTTATAGAGGAACTTCCTCTTTATCTGTTCTGTGATGTCTATGATCGAATAGTTTACTTTTTTGCTAACGTAACAAAGGTAAAGTAAAAATGTACAAAATAATATGTATAACAATCAAAGGAGATCAAAAAAGTGGGTGCGTGTACTTATGTACGCGCGTCAGAAGTTATATGTAAGTACTTACTTCTTTGGCATCATTATTTTCACTAGTAGTAAATAATATTAACCAAAATATTCAATTGCAATCACTACTGAACATAATTTATAAGCACATATTATATAATTCGTACTTTCATGAAACTAAAACACGTGTTGTGAATGTAGAAACTAGAAACGTGAATAAATATTGTAAATATGAAAACAGTGATCAGGGGGTCTACTCCCTAAGCACGAAGTCCGTAGTTTCGGCCTTCGTAACGGGCGTTTCCTACTCCCTAGCACCGTCGGACGGATGATTCGTCCGTGGCCCGAACGAAGAATGAACTACAACACGAATTGACATTTGTACCTACTCCCGACGTGTTTTTTCCGTCCTAAAAATTGAACTTGACACTTGTTTCGACGGAGCGTTATGTCAGTTCATACGACATCAAAATAGTTCTCGTGCTGTTGACGAAAATTATAATTTAAAGTGTAATTTCGAACTATGGCTGCTTTTTTGTTGCTAGAATGATCATTACGGGAAGAGCGGAGGTGTCGCCGACGATATTTACGCTAGAACTTTATTTTGGCGAGTATTCCCGACGTCGAGTTCATAGGGAACTATCGGCTCACTCGTGAATTATTCGAGGACCTGTGTAAGGACTATATACCTCTTTTGCCTCAACATATACGACGAAGTGTTGATTCAATAATGAAGGTAAGGATATATCAAAGATTCTGCAACTTATTGAC
Source organism: Hyppa rectilinea (assembly GCA_951799385.1). Lineage (NCBI taxonomy): Eukaryota > Metazoa > Arthropoda > Insecta > Lepidoptera > Noctuidae > Hyppa > Hyppa rectilinea. The sequence continues at coordinate 163,142 of OX637319.1, forward strand.
ACCAATATTACCAATCCGTCCCACCCATTTACCTACTGTTTTCTTTGTTTACTTTTAGATCCTCGCTGCTCTTAATTTTTATGCCCGGGGGAGCTACCAAGGTGCAGTGAGCCTAAGCAGTCATGAGCCAGTGGCACAACAGACAGTGTCACGTTCTCTGCGGCATTTCACAAATGCATTCAACATCCCCTCAATTTTGCAAAAATATGTAAGGTTTCCACAAAATGTTGCTGAGAGGAACCTTATAAAAAAACAGTGTCGGCGAAGAGACCCTATCTGAGTAACGTGGCCCAAGTAATGGGTGGACCGCTACTAAAAGTGAAGTGCAGTGAGTCTAACATGTGAAAAGTGAACATTTCTGGTTAGATTCTAATTAAGCCTTGTTAAGTGCTAATTAGTTTATATTTGTTGAATTCATCTTAGATTATGATTAATATATAGGGTTTAAGTCAATAAGACTGATATTATAAGAATTTAAGAGAATTTTTTAATGTATAGGGCAAATTACGTAACTTGAAAACATGGTTTTTTATTTATGGGAATATTTTTGTAACTTAGGGTTTATGGGGTATTTCTAAGCCTAAAACGAATAAATCCTGTGGAATTATCAAAATAAACTAGAGGGTTCGGAAGTTATAAGCGAAAATGTATAGTAAACATTGTAACTTCACAAAATCTTGATATTTTGTTTTAAGGTTATTTTATATTATGTAAATACGATAAATATTGGTGTTGAATACTGACTACGACCTATGCTTTGAAGAGTGTTTACTTATACTCAAAGTGCACTAAAATAGATAGTATCATTTTTAACTTTAGTAAGTTGTATGTTTACAGATTGTATAACAAATATGCTAGACGTAGTTGACCGCATTGTAGGCAGTCGCTCCATATAACATACTGGTATTCAGCTGTATCCGGTTAGACTGGAAGCCGATCCCAACATAGTTGGGAAAAAGCTAGGCAGATGATGATGATCGTATGTATAAACTATAAAAATATAAACTTTGATTTGACTATGACAAAATGTATTTTATTTTATTTAGCACCAAGTAAATCCGAATAAATTCAACACACAACAATATACTATTACAATCAAAACATAGAATTCCTTTTATTCTAGTCGTTTTATTTTAAAATGTGCGCTCTTGCATAGGTGTTCATCTTCATTCTGATTAAGAAACCGACGATACTATCGGCCGATAAAAAGTCTGTAGTCTGAGGGGGCTCTTAGCCTGAGTCATCCCACTGCTGGGCAAAGGCTCCATGAATGATTCTTCCTAGAATGTGTTGGAAATAATTATTATTGTAGTAGAATATTTATATAATTTTTTTGTGTAAAATGTCAAAAAATGGACATTTGACATTTCTCATTTGTCATCGCGACGTAAGGAAGCAACCAGACGACTCGGTACTCGATACTCACAATTAATCGATTCAAGTTTGTATGAGTATTTGATCGATTTCATTATATACCTATTCTAAAGTGCATTGGATTAAAGTTCTGAGTAACAAAAAAATAACTTAAACTTTAATTTTGTAGGTATTTTGAAATAAAACAGTGGTACAAAAGGTCAATTTGTCTATAATTTAATATTTTTAGTTACAATTATATCCACTCATTCACAAAAAAATCAAGAGAAAGCGAAAGTGACTGAATCATCATTCAATCATTTTCTTCGGATGATGAGCCAAAATCGTCAGTTGAGCTATCGTCACCTATGAAAACCACCAAATGAAAATGAAATAATTATATTTACTTTTTCATTTTTCATTTTCATTTCTTTTATCAATATGGACGTCTCTCGAATAGCGTTTGCGTCAAATGTGTCAATACCTGTTACGGGCTTGCTTTTCTTTCCCATTTTAGGCGTACGTAATACATTTTTTTCAGTACCGGAAGGCCCATACTTTTCCTTCAAGATGGTTCGAATAGCTTTTTTGCTGAATTCAAGTGCTTCTGCGACACGATCTTGCACTTGCGTTACGAGCAATAAAGGTTTCGGTTAACTTCACAACTAATTCGCGTGACTGGCTGTTGATTGTACGTCCTCTTTTCGACATGTTGAAACAGTTGGTATGATTTACAACAAACACCAAAATCGAGTTCAAATCACTGTTTAAATCAATGTCCAAAATAGAAGAGCCAGGATCAACGTGATAGTAAACAGAAATAGTCCAAAAGCAAAGCCGAGTCGAGAATAAAATCGAATGAAGCTGGTGATATTAAGTAATTAATTGGCTACAACATTAGTATTAAGAAAATAAGGACTGAGCACGTAACTGTTTTGAGACGTTTCGTATTCATTAGAAATTGCATGCTACTATAAAGTTAGCGCAAAAAGCAATATCAGCAATATCTTCCATCATATTATTAAACGCGCCAAAAATATTTATGTATTTTTAAAAACACTTTATGTAATTAATGATTAGTTTATTGCTTTTTTCTGTTTCGTTCCAAGTTACATTCTAGGGTCATTCTCAAATGTCAAAACTGACCTTTTACTTTTTGACAACTCTAAGAACTTTGACATGTCGTTAAAAGAAAAAACGCAAAGGTATCGAAAGGATAATGCCTTATTGCCGAACCAAAAAAGGCAAAATAATTTAATTATATATTTAAAGACATAATAAAAAGTGTATTTTTAATAATGTAGTCATTTTCTTACAACAAAAATAAAAAAAATTGTTTAGTATGTTTCGAAACTACAGAATATGTAAACCGGTAAGCGACCGATAAAATGGCGCAACTCTATTGCCATTCGTCGTTCGTTCACGAATATTGTCCGTAAGTAGTCTATGATTCCGTCCCGTTCTGATGAATCCGAAATCGTTAGGGAGTAGGGTTCGCTACGACGTAACGGACTACTGTCGGACGGGCCCGTTGCTTCGTTGACGGAGTTAGGGAGTAGACCCCTAGAGGCGACGAGCGGCCAACATGCGCGACTAGTAGAGGTTCTATTTCTATTTTGTTGGTACCTAGCTTTTTTTACTTAATGAGCGGTTTTGCGGACAGCTTCAACCTGTAGATTTTGCAGGACGGTGATGCGCACGCATCTTAAAATTTCACTCTCAACATTTTTTCATAACGCGCCTAAAGAAGTATAACTTTGTTTGTTTGTGTAAAAAATTCGTCCACATCGCTGTCAACAGGAAAAGTGCCCAAAAGGCTGAAAGTATTGCCGCTTTGTATAGCAATGCTGATTCTTTGACCAACCACTAACCGCTTGGCGATGTCTCGAAAAACATAGTGGACACCGGACCCCATGGGCCTAGGATTTCAAGCCCAAACGACTCGAAAATATTAGTCCTAATAAGGTTGGAGTATTTGCGCAGTTTGAGGTTTTCTGCACCTGCAGCGGCTGCTCCAGCACAGCCCGCCGTACTAGAAAGATGGGATGGCGCAAGGGTGTCGACACACGTTGCATCCCACACCAAAGGGCTACCTTACTTCCAAGGCATCAGTGTCATTCCGTGTGGTCTCTTTCCACGGTCGCTTTCCAAGCCCATGGGTTCAAAAAACAGCTGGCACCTCGGCGGTGACAAGAGCACATCCCACAGATAATTGGATGAATAGCAAAACTGAACATGATTGGAGAGGTCAACATATTGGCAACCAACAACAGATTCCAAAACATCTTATTTGTATAATAATTTAGACGGGTACCTTTAACCTATTAAAAATTACATACAAAGCGGCAATGCTTCCAGCCTATTGGGCACTTTTCCTGTTGACAGAGATGTGGAGGATTTTTTTGATGCCCTTTGAATATTATACGTATTATTTTTGTACATATTTTTATGAATATTTAGCATTTAATAGTATACCTAAATATAACAATTATTTATTGAAAAAATAACGGAATTGGACGCAGTTATTCATTCGTTTGCATTGAACACCAGCTAACGGTGAGTTGGAAACGTGCGCGATCGCTTGGGCAAGGTTGCTGCCAGCTCCACGAACAGTTGGCCATACTGCAGCGCGGTCTGATTTCACAATACCATATCATGTTGATAAATACCTTAACATGACTTTTAAATAAATATCGAAAGCGTATTACTTTCAAATTACAGTAAATGTTTACTTAAGTGGCTTATGCATTACGCAACTAGCCCGGGTGCTTAACTTAAGAACTTAATTTAACTTACTTTGAGTTTAATGGGCATTTCACGGTAATTGGTCGGGGTGGTCTAATGAGCGGAGCCTGGCTCGAGGCTATATCCTAAATGTATGTGGAACTGAAAGTTGAATGTATCGAGCACAGAGTATCAGTTCGGTCGTATCGAGCGCCGTGTAGAACGATAATGTGCACGACGAAATAATCCACTCACAAGGTACCGAACGGTAGTTCATTTAAGGATTTCTTTTAACGGAGTACCTCATTATAAGTTGCTCTATACGCTTTATAGAAAAAGCGATGCTCTTACGTGTTGCTTACATTACTATAGCAGCTCTATATGCCCGTGAGTATGGCAGTAGGCAGTAACTGCTTATGTATGGTAAACGCATATTGCAATGTATTCGCGGTAACTCCGGTAATCATCGTCGTTGGAGCATGTTTGCAATGATGCAAAAACACGCAGCGCTTCTCAATCATTAACATTTATAATGTAGCCGTCTCCACGAGAAAGTTACAATTTTATTCACGTCCATGTCGCCGCCGTGTTACACGGAATGTTTTGTCATAAATACTGTAACTAACTATAAGAATACGATACATTTTGTGCGATAATACCCTGAAAGAATCATAAAAGAAAATTCTCATAAGAGAGCCTTTATGTTTAGGTTCCCGACTTCGAGCAACATCCCGACACAATGGACATCTTTGAGTGCCGATACAATGGCAGGTATTCCAAAGCTATCACATAATGCGTATGGACGGCCGTCTCATCATGTCAGTGAAGCGATATGAAAGGTTTGCCTTCCATTCGTAAACCTCAAGTTGGGTGGGTTTGGGCACGGCGCGGCGCGGTTTGGTCAATTCTCGTTATCGTCCGCTTCCGCCGCTCGTTTACAAACACGCGCGGCCCGCTCGCCCGCGCCCGCGCATACTTCCTTAGAACAAAAGAAACTTGCATCAACATACGAGACTGTGCTTACACCACTTTTTTTGCGGATACCACACCATGTTTGTAACAACTCGGAAATCAGAATCCATAACACAAGTCGCATGCAGAAGTCGAGTAATTTGCTGCTAGATGTCTCACCGGTGAACCGTCGTTCGCGCGTCTAAGCTTCGGCAAGTCAGACGTTATGAGCAATTAAGTAGCGAAATCCTCTGCGTGCGACACACCACAATATCAAATAACAAGTGCCTGCATCAGTATCATTTATTAATAGAGATCGTGAAACAAGTCAGTAATGCGCTTGATAGAGTATCTCTAACTACCTTTTGGAAGGGGCGACTAGAATCTCTTCTTGTTCATTTTAACGTTCAGAAGTGCCTAACTTGTGCCTATTTGAAATAAATTATTTAACTTTGACTTTGACCTTGAGCTGCTAAAGAAGATCGTCTGTTTTGGGGTGTCCGACCATCTTTAGGACTATAGCTTAACCTTTTTAACGCCATTGGCACATATACGTGACAAGCTAGCGCATGCCCTGTACGCCAACAACACAAATATGTGACATTGGCAACAAAACTCCAACAAGAAATAAACAATTACTTAAATCATTAGTTTTGTGTGTGTTTATATAGATATCTTAAAAAATTCAACTCTCTTACGTAGGTATTTCATGATGAAACAAATTAAAAGACACCATCAATATGAGAAAATCCTTGATAACAAGAAGAAATAAATTTGTAGCTTTATTGGCGTGGAGGGCACGCGCGTGCGTTTATGCTCGCGTTCAAAAGGTTAATTCATGTTTACCGGAACGTGAATTTTACGTGCTGCTCGAAGCATTCAGTAGTAGTTGTGGTGGCCCTCAGAGCACGCACCTGAACGAGAAACTATCTCCTAGTATGCAGGGACATGTCGAAAGATATGCTACTATGATAAGTCACTGGTTTATCTTAATTTTTTAAGGTGCGCTCACAGCAAATTAACTAGGAAAACCATATCCTGGCCAGCAATTAGTTAAAACTGTTATCTTTAGACTGTTATCAAAACGGTCGGTTGACCTGTTTGCTTTACCTACTATTGGCACCGATAGCCCAGCAACACAGGGCTACAGACTTTCAGAGATGGAAACTTTATTATGTTCCGATAAACTTATTAATGTTATGGACCACGGTCTGAAATAAACTAACATCTGTTCATTATACCTTAGGTGCCCCCGCGTTGACAGGAACCACTCAGTACAGGTTCCCGCAGACAGGCGCGACTTAACAGTACAGGTTCCCGCAGACAGGCGCGACTTAACAGTACAGGTTCCCGCAGACAGGCGCGACTTAACAGCGCGGCTCGACTCGACTCTAATAGAACAATTCCTAAACACTTCAGGCAAATTGTTCGCATCGTGCCTGTCTGCCTTTAGAATCAAAACTAAATCGACGTTGTGGCCGTATTGTTGCGCTATTTAATTACCGGTCACATATACCTATATTAGGTTTGTGCTGAGAATTGATCGCGGGCGTGGGTCGGCAACGTACCACTTACGATAGTGGTTTGTGTGAGCGTCGTTACTTAGCGGTGGTCAGAGATAGCAGAGCTTCGTGCCACTAATAAACAACATTACCACTTAGTTAAGTTAGTATTTTATTATGTTTCTGACTTAGTGCTAAGTGAACGCACCTATTCTCGATCTAAGTACCTATAAGGATTCGTGACTCGAAACCTCATCTCCGAAACGATGACACGTTGCACAGCAAACAATGAAGTAAGAACTAAAGTAGGTAGGTACCTACTGTTCGTTTAATCCGTATCGTACTGTTTAAATCGGTGTCGTAACTCACTGTGAACGCCTGCCATTAATTTCGTCCTACCCGCGGTCGTAGTTAAATAATCCGTGAAATTGTATTACAAATTCAGCGGACTGTATATTAAGTGATCAAACGAACTTACCTGTTGTGAAGTTCGATCATTATTATACGAAGGGCTTCGTTCGAAGATATAAATTTTACAATGCAGCTCTTCTGACGCCAGTCGGCAACCATCGCATATTTTAGAGCTGAAAGCAAAAACTAAATGCCCAACTCTATCTGTTCCCTCTATGTACGTCATCTGTCATTCTTTTAGAGTATGTGAGAATCTCAATTTTTCTGGGTAGGGTAGGGAGGGTCCCTATATCTTCGAACGAAGCCCTTCGTATAATAATGATCGAACTTCACAACAGGTAAGTTCGTTTGATCACTTATTATACTTCGGCTTCGTTCTCGATATAAATTTTACAATGCAGATGTTAAGAGTTTTTAGGAAAATTGAGATTCGAAAGATTAATTTATGGTTAGTTATTTATTCAATACAAAATTAAAATCTGTAATTTTTGTGATGACATAAGTAAAATGGCATTATTATATGCACAGTCTCATTCGACTTAAAATTGGAGTTAGTTCTACTTTTAAATTATAAGTTTTTATCAAATTACAATAATAGAGAAACAAAAAATAAAATCTTTGCTTCTATATTCGAGTTTCTTTCCATCTTAGTTTTAATACTTACTTATTATGACATAAAAATAAAATTATTGGTATCATTTATAATAACCAAGTGTTTAGTTCAGCATTATGCACAGCATGCGCTAATTCACAATTAAAGTTTAAGAACTATCTGTCCAGCTTGCCTTTGACACTATCTTAGTATTAGCAGTTGATGATTAGACATGTCTACTTGTCTAGTAAAAATAATAATATCTATGCTGGAAAACGATACAACCCTTTTTATCCATCTACTATCAGTAGATTATTTCCCGTAATGATCTGAGCATATTTAATGCAATCATTTCATGTACCAGCTGGGAAATTTTTTGGACTTACTTACCAAAAAAAAAGGGTAAAAAGAGATTCGGTTGACAACAACCGAAACAGTCGTTTTAATAGCCTCAGTAATAAAAATGTGCAGACCTGCCTGATTTACTGTGATGCAAGGTATTTACATGAGATTGGTCTCATAAGTCTGTATTCTTTGGGCTGTACCTAGTTATTGCTAATGACTTTTCATCATTTTTTAAAACTAAATAATTTAAGGACTTTATAGTCCGAAGCTGACCCCAACATAGTTGGGAAAAGGTTAGGCAGATGATTATGATAGTCTGAAGACTAACATCTTGGCTCCAGTTGGATTAACTGAAACCTTTAGGAAGCCTCTTTGTCATCACTCACACTATTTTGAACCCATTATTAGGTACAGCAAGACTTGACTTGTGTGAGTTTAAAGACCGATACAAGGCTCCCAAGTTGCCTGATTGCATGGTTAAAAAAAAAAATACATGATAGTATAGTTGGTATAATTGGATCTGTACTATGTTTGTGACAAACAGCCCACCATTTTTATAGTTGATATTATTTGTGATTGTATTGTTTCAAGATAGGTACCGGTAAAACGGGGTTACTTTGAGAGCTGGGGTGACTTTGATGATAGCTAAACTTGATATGTTTTTTCGGATTTATTGCGGGATACTTAACGCAGCCAAAATTTGGTTTGTTCTGATGGCCAGACTGACTGATCGGCCATATTTTGCCGAAGCGTCAACGAGTAGTCGTTGTCGGAACTTTAAAAAATTATTTGTTAAAGTTTAGTGTCGAAAAGGTCTAAAAGATTTGTCTGAATAACTTCAGTGGTACAGGCGTAAGTATTATTGTTTGATTTGTAGTTTTTCACTTTTTTTATTAAACGTTTCTTTAAGATTAAAAGCATGTTAGTCCAGTCAATAAGGAAATTCTTTGTATGGAGAAATTACATTAATTCCTCTGTCGCTGAAACTTTGCAGTGTGATAAAGTAATGTTTATAGATAACGGTTGACCAGTTATCCAACATTTTTTTTATTTAGAAGTTAGGTATTTACACCTAAACATGAAAATCATTTCTAGATCTGGGGGAAAAATTGCTCCGTCCAAAATTCCTTCGGTATATGCCAGTATATACTGATATGTATAGGTATGTATCGGTATCCAACATTTTTTTTATTTGGGAGGGCCAGGAAGTTAAAAATACCTATTTAGGTCCATAACTTGTTCGAAAAAATTCCTCCGTCAAATTTTCTTTTTTTGTATGTTTTAATATCGTCAAATGTATCGCACTGCACGAAGATCCAATAGATTTTGCATTTGTAACATAGCATTACGGTTTTCTGCCAATAACTCAGTGAAAAAAATTCCTCCGTCTTTTTTTATTAATTTATCTGTCATAGTATACGTAAATGAAACAGTTTTTTTAAAGATCCAATAAAATTTCGGCAATACACACGACTTTTAGAGTATCAACTATTATTTTAAGATGAATGGACTACGAGCGGGCGGCGGGGGCAGTGCGGGGCGCGGGAGGAAGGGCGCCGGCCGCCGCGTTGCATACATACTCACTTTTCTTTTTTTATAGAATCGAATGATATTTCGACTCGGACATGCACCTTGTAATACATTAATTAACTTATCATATGGGTAATTAAGTACCTAGCACTTTTGAACGTCAAAATTAAGTAACAAACAGGCACTTAACTTATCATTGGTTTTGTTTCATTATATAGGAACTATAACAATTATTGTAAATAAATACTTGCTACGGTCACAAATCATGTTTTAAAACGTGTTACTGACCGGGACCGGCAAATTGCAAAAAAACGTAAGAAAAATTTAATTTCGCGGGCTACCCTGAATAATTATTCAAATCACTCATTGATGAGAGTATAGGTATATTGGGTGCAGAGGTCAAGCTACCCCAATCTGTCAAATTGGGAAAATTTGACAGATTGGGATAGCTTGATGTCAAATTTTCTCAATTAAAAATGAACCTTATGTCTTTGCAATAAAGTTGAAATACTATCAAAGAAATTTGACAGATTGTGGTAACTTGATGTGCTGGCCTCTGTACAATATGTTTAGCATAGCATATTATGTATAACAAGAGATATTTGAATTAAAAACACTGATACAATTTTTTTTCTCAACGTTTATTAATTATTTGGTATCAATCAACTCTCATTCGTGAGTAACAAACAATAAACTAACCATTCGTTCTTATTAAACTTACTTTTATTGAACTATCTTCATAAAGTTTTATTAACCAAGAAACAAAAATATATACTTCTAATCTCCACCAAGTCGAGCTTGACAAACAAAGGCACAGCACAACAAAATGTTAAAAAATAGTAGAGTTGAGCCCGTTAAGCAATTGTAACTTTGTAATCCTTTTGAAATAGATTCTACAGTTTTTCGTCAGATAAAATACCTAACTTGATAAATTGATAGATAGGTGCCATATAGTGGATTTAGTTACTTACACTAAATTGTGCAGTTATAAAAAAAATATTTATTTAAACGAGAGTAATCACTAAATATGCGAAGTCATGTGACATCCACCAAAATGAAAAAAGAAACATATTGTACAGACGCCAGTACATACATGTATCAACTACCCCAATCTGTAAAATTTTCCCAATTTGACAGATTGGAGTAGCTTGACCTCTGCACCCAATATACCTATACTCTCATCAATGAGTGATTTGTATAATTATTCAGGGTAGCCCGCGAAATTAAATTTTTCTTACGTTTTTTTGCAATTTGCCGGTCCCGGTCAGTGACACGTTTTAAAATATGATTTGCGACCGTAGCAAGTATTTATTTACAAAATTGTAACAATATAAATCATTAATACAACCCTAAGTAAGTTCATAATATCATCCTATGGCATCAATATTACAGAAATATTCGTTCCATAGGGTTATTTTATGAACTTAGTGAGATATGTATGTATATTGCTAAATCAAAGGATACTAATTAGGATAATAATACAAAATATTTGTTATTGTCACGAATCATATTTTGATCAACATAAAACCTGGCATTGACCTGCAATTTGCAAAAAAAGTAAGAAAATTTGAATTTCGCGGGCTACATGGCGTTTCCTTCTTTCCTTCCTTATTATAAATGTTATTTATGGAAAAATGGTTAACGTAACATAAGTAGCTTATTTTTAATAATAATACATAATATCCATGGAAATTTCACAAAACGATAATACATAATATCCATGAAATTTTTCTTTCCAAATATGTGTGAAAAATAATATTCATAGAATTTCTTCAGCACTAATGTGCTAAGCATTGGGGTAGATTATCTATATCTGAAAAAGGGGAACAATACCAATATGGGGGGCGGATAGGAAGTAAGTACCTATCGAAGAAAACTTGGCGAAAAAAATGGTACAGTAGGCTGATAATGTTTACAATACAGCAAAGAAGTAACATTATTTATAACCGACTTAAAAAACGGAGGAGGTTCTCAATTCGCTGTATGTTTTTTTTTATGTTTAGTTCGTGGCAAAAACTGAAATAAAAATTATTTTTGCTTTGAAAGGTTTTTTAGGTAGTCGATTTTTTATATTTCTATACACTTGTTGTACGAGTATCGAGAAATAATAATAATATCCTTGGACATTTCGTATTTTTTCGTATATTTCATTTTTTCGTAAATACATACATATTATAGATAGAAAAACACCCAGACCTGTAACAAATACTTGCAGGGCGTACAAATATTTGTTCCGTGTGGGAATCGAACCCGCGATATACTGCGCAGCAGTCAATCGCTCAACCACTGCTAATAATTGTTATAGTTCCTATATAATGAAACAAAACCAATGATTAGTTAAGTGCCTGTTTGTTACTTAATTTTGACGTTCAAGTGCCTTTGAATAAATAAAACTAAATATTAATTGACAAAGACTGTTTGACGTTAAACAGTTTTTAAAGAATCCCGAATAAGAAATAAGTTAGTTATTACTCGTATATTCGGATTAGGCCATCTATGCCCACTTGAAAAATTCACCATGTATACAAATAATGAAGTTCAAAGGAAAACTATCACAACTAAGCAAGCTTTACAAGTTGTCTAGTAATAGTCAAATAACATTGTACCTTTATGGACAATTGGTAATTTCTTACAAATTGTAATGAAGAGCATGTTTTTCAACTATTATGTTAAGCTTGTTGGTTGTGCGTGGTCCGACACTATCAATGGTATGGTTACTTCACAATTCATGAAAAATATACGATACGATCAATCGCATATCTGAATCGCCCCAAGAGATATTCAAACTCATTGCTTCCGGTACGGACGTGCTAGGTACTTAATTACCCATATGATAAGTTAATTAATGTATTACAAGGTGCATGTCCGAAGTCGAAATATCATTCGATTCTATAAAAAACAGAAAAGTGAGTATGTATGCAACGCGGCGGCCGGCGCCCTTCCTCCCGCGCCCCGCACTGCCCCCGCCGCCCGCTCGTAGTCCATTCATCTTAAAATAATAGTTGATACTCTAAAAGTCGTGTGTATTGCCGAAATTTTATTGGATCTTTAAAAAAACTGTTTCATTTACGTATACTATGACAGATAAATTAATAAAAAAAGACGGAGGAATTTTTTTCACTGAGTTATTGGCAGAAAACCGTAATGCTATGTTACAAATGCAAAATCTATTGGATCTTCGTGCAGTGCGATACATTTGACGATATTAAAACATACAAAAAAAGAAAATTTGACGGAGGAATTTTTTCGAACAAGTTATGGACCTAAATAGGTATTTTTAACTTCCTGGCCCTCCCAAATAAAAAAAATGTTGGATACCGATACATACCTATACATATCAGTATATACTGGCATATACCGAAGGAATTTTGGACGGAGCAATTTTTCCCCCAGATCTAGAAATGATTTTCATGTTTAGGTGTAAATACCTAACTTCTAAATAAAAAAAATGTTGGATAACTGGTCAACCGTTATCTATAAACATTACTTTATCACACTGCAAAGTTTCAGCGACAGAGGAATTATCACCTTATCCAACCCCCTTGTTGATTGGACTATGTTTGCATTTTTGGTTACGGTCGCCATTTTATTTTGTATGAACATTTTAAGTTCATCGGGGCTACATTGATAGGTTATAAGTGATAAGTGATTGGTTGTTTTAAGTGATAAAATACAATTGATCCCATTAGGTACTTTATTTTCTTAATTATTAATAAAAAATATTTGGTTTATCTCGTTTGTTAATATTGTAGTACCCATCATCAAATTCGCCCCTTGACTCAAAGTAACCCCAAAAATATTCAAATCGCAATATTACCTAAACTATTGTTTCCAAAATAATTTTTTTTTTTGTTTTTTGTCGTTTTCCGGGTGTCTTTGCAATGAAATAAAAAAAAGAGGGGGTGACAAAGTAGCCCCATTATCAATTTAACTTTGATAAACAGGTTTTTATTTTTTTCCAAAAAAAGTATGGACTAATTTAAACTTTTTTGTTGCAATACTTAATTTACGTAATGAGTCTACACTGCAGTTTTTTTTTTACATTTTTATCGTTGAAACTGCAAGCGTGGCATCCATTTCAAATTAAAAATTAATCAATGTCACCCCGTTTTACGGTATTTGATATTGAACTTAATATAACCTCTATTACTGATGAGGGATAGCTCATTTTTGCCATGCCTTCTTGATAATATCCCAACTGTTAACCTATTGACTGCCAGAAACGCGGGTCCACGCGAGAGATGCTTTTTAATTGCTTCTGTAATTCTGGCATATGAAAGGTTACGAGTAAGGTGGAGAATTGGATATGTAGTAGATGATTCTCTTAGGTTTATGACTGCTAGTGTGGTAATATCATAATGCCTGTAACTTTATTTTTCTTAACTTTTTGTAAGCATCCTAACATTGTACTAAATGTCGAAAAAAGGAGTAAAAAGTAGTTTGTCTGAAAAAACAGCCAAAGCATCTTTTATTTGATGCATCTGGGGTCCAGTTTCTAGTAAATGTATAATTCACATTTTTCATTAATTCTTGAGGCAAACCGAACAAATAACCAGTTGGCTAAACTAAATCACAATGCATTGGAATGTATAGGTAGTCAGTTCCTAATCTGTATCAGGATTAACTTGTGATTTTTCATCTCCTTGTTTATCCTTGTTGTAAGAAGCAAATAGAAAAGTTTGTCTATCTTCACACCATTGCCAAATGCTTCTGGTTAAGTTATTAAAATTTGGGTATTTATTGCCCTTCATTCAGTTAATAAAATAATGTAATATGGCAATTTTATTATTATTATTAATTGTATGTAAATGATGGCCGTACACAGAATACGCGCACTGAAGTGGAGTTGCGGACTCCAGCCCATATTGCCTTATAAAAATTATGTGTATTTATTTTTAAATAACATTTTGAAGGCTAAGTTATGGCATGTTTATGTACTCACTCCTATATAATTATGTGACATAAATTTTCAATCTCTTTCCAGAACCCATGAACTGTCCTGAATACCATTATAAACGGTCCCCCCCCCAATTCTTGACTCATCAATAAATATTTAGAAATAATATTTAGTGTATGCTACATTTTTAAAAAAACAAACTATTGATATTATCAGCCTAGCACTGTAGGTTTAATATCTGGGTGAATGAACTTTTTTATCATAATTGTCTTTCCTTTTAATTAACAACATAACAACACATCTTATTTCACCAAAGGCTTAGGTAATACCCATGGTAGGTGCACCTACAGTTCACCACTTAAGTTTAAAACTCATGTCTAGTTTAAGAATTACCTATTATTGGCATGTGTTTGTAAAACTGTATTTACAAACATTAAATCATAACTAAGCCATGATATTTATGATGTTCTAATAGTATTTTCTATAAAACCATTTGCACATACTTGGCAAGCATGCTGCAATCAATGTCTTTGTCCAACCTGAACAAGCTTTCTTATACTACTTACAACTGTTTTCACAGATAATTTTCAATAGATAATTTTTTGCCAATGAGTAATGTTATTGTCATTGTTTTTGTATCAAAAACAAATAAGTACTAAGCATTGGAAGGACTCTGATGGTCTAATTATACTTTTTTCTGAATTTATAAAAACTCCAAGACAGATACCTATGTATTTAAAAAATAGCAATGTTTTCATTAACATTTTTCAAACATGTTTTGTAATCTGAATCAATATCCAAGAGGTCCTTAAGGTATTGTACTGAGTTGTGATCTTAAATAATCATGTAAATACCACTCATAATGTTAGAGAAATGGAACTGCATTAAATTCAAATAGTTTTCCTATTGAAACTATAAAAACTTCCTGTGGGCTGGATTATCAATGACTAAGGCCATTTTATTAAATCCATAAATTTTCCAAGTTACTGCAGTTCTGTGATCTTTCATTTTTTAAATGGTAGTTTTTGAATAAATGTTTTGCTACTATATGGCTTTTTAATAAAAAACACTGTATGAATTTCTCGTTACGTGGTGTGCAAGGTGGAATTGCACCTTTATATATCAGTAAATGATTGTAATGACTATATGACATAATCAGGTCATAACATCATTTTTTAACAATTGTTATGATTGAGACTAATAAGGTGTCAGTAAAAAGTACTGAGTATCCATTGACATGATTCAATATTCAAACATTGTCACAGTTCTATTGCCAACAAGGTAACTAATTATTTTATCTTCCAGCATGACTAACCTCTAGTGTCAAGCACAAGTCTTGTCCCGTAGTGGAGGTCCTTGAGATTTCTCACAGCGTGCTGTGGCTGGTACTGTATTTATTGTTGTGCTGGTTGATATTTCCTTGCTTGATATGAGCACTGTGGTGTCTCGTATCCTCACCTCAGATTTTTTCCTCTAGTGGTTGTAAGAGGTGGACCACACGAGTTTCCCTGATGGGTTGTGGTAAATAGTTGGCATTTTTATAGATTGACCTGTTTTTTGAACAGCCTAAAAGACTTATATCGTTTTTAAATGGATGGTTACCATAACAGTAATCATTCCTTTCTACTTATTAGACAATATCTGAAGAATGTTTTGTCGAAGACATGGAAAATAACTTTCCAGTGTCACTGAGCTGGAGGATTCCGTTTGAGTCTATCAAAACTGCTGTAGTAGATTCACATTGATGTCTCCCCTAAACCAGTAAGTACCATAACATTCTTAACTGGGTCTGATTAACCCCTAAGATGATACACTAACCCTGATAAATGATTGTTTCATTTAGTGAAGAAATAATAATTGGAAGAAGCGTAGTTGCTTTTAGTAGATAACAGGTTGGTACATTTTCCATAGATATTTTTTCCTTGGAAATATGTTGTTCCAAATTGGTATACAAATAGGTATGGGGGTAAGTCGTTGTTTAACACTTGTCCATATTTTTGTGAATCATATCCCCTAGTGCTTGCAGCACTTACGGGAATAAAATATTAATAGGTTGAGTGAATCAGTATCTAGCTCAGATGCGGGGTCAGGCTCAAGTAGAGCGTCAGTTTAAATTACAGTCATGGTGTCCTCGTGATAATCGGTATTCGTCTAATAGGCCGGTACTTCGAAACATTCATAATTATAGTGCTTCTTGTTTTCCACCAGTTTTTCGCTCTGCAAGAAGATAGAAATTGACCCCGATAATGTACTTATCGCACTTGGGTACCATAATATACCTAAGTGTAGCCTCTCGGACTACACCATTAGGCAAATGAAATAATTCGTGCGGTTATCTCGTAATCGCCCCGAATAATTTTTTCGCGTCAATGCATCTCGTACATTACCCGCGATATACGATAACTATCGTTTTGAAGCCATGAGAAACACGTTTTTCTATATAAAACGTATAAAACAATTGTGTTTCCTGGTGAAGAAAAAGAAAATGGACGACTCCGATGAATCTTTGTAGTTTTTTCTTCAGATTTTTTGAAGATTCTATTCTTTTCTTTGATTTTGTTTCAGTATGCTACTTAATGTTAACTTTAAACATACTTAAACTAGTTATAAACACTTTATATAATATTCTTTGGGAATCACAACGCACTGGTTGCCGCGCAAACGTAAAGAATGACAGATGACGTACATAGAGGGAACAGATAGAGTTGGGCGTTTAGTTTTTGCTTTCAGCTCTAAAATGTGCGATGGTTGCCGACTGGCGTCAGAAGAGCTGCATTGTAAAATTTATATCGAGAACGAAGCCGAAGTATAATTGAAATTCGCAATCGCAAAGCGAGCGTGAAGAGACGTTGTCAGAGCGGAGCAAGCAAAGGTACTTGCGTCTCTGCGTCCTTTAATTACATCGAGGCGACGTAGACGTACGTCGCCGACGCGCTGGATGGCGGCGGGTTATCTCAGCCGCTATCAGCTGTTATGTGCGCGTGTGCACTCCCCCCGCCCCGCACCGCGTGTCGCGTCGCGCCGCCCCGCCCGCGCCGCGCTCCAATCAGCTGATCGCAGTAGGTCGCGGCGCCACGCTGACACACCGGCCGCGTCACATACCTGGCTGACATGCAACGCGCTGTTTACTACTATAATCACTTTGTGAATTACATTATCAATGATCGTTTACATGTTAATTTTCTAATAACCAGGCAGGTAGATAGGTGAAACTGGGAGCGTTCTGTCCGACCTCACGTTTTTTAAATTTATAAATAGGAACATGCTCCAAAACGCAACCGCGCCTTTTGAAATGTGTATTCGCTATCTGTTAGTTGAAAACTGACAACATTTAAAATCTGTCTGTCTAATAACATAGTTTATAAGCTCCTGTTGTTACTAACCATTATGGATCATGTTATCTGATAAATAAATAAACTATTATTATTATTATTTTGTTGGTACACATTTTTGTATCTCGGCAACGATGTGCCGGTTTTATAGGATAACACGGGCCAAAGCCAAGTGCTAGCCTAAAAAATACTAAACTAAGTGATAGATGATATGATAATGTATTAAGTACCTAGGTATGTTGTGATGATATGTTTAGAGTTTGTGTTGTGGATGATGTTTGTTTGTTATTATTTTTATTATTTAGGTGGATACACAAAGGTAGCCCGCGAAATATTTTTTTTTTGCATTTGCAGAACAGTGTCAGGTTGATTCTTGATCTAATTATACAAATAAGAAACATCAATGCCGACATCTCTCTAAGTTGGAATTGGTCTCAAATATCGCGATTTCATTAAATCGAAAAAAAAAACAAGTTTTGCGCATCCACCTTATGAAAGTACATACTTTTCGACTTTATAGATAACGAATACTCAAAATGCGCCGTTGCGTTATGGAGCATGGTATTTATAAAATAAAATAGCGTGAGATCGGACAGAACGCTCCCAGTTCCGGCGCGGCACATGAAAGAGTTCAGCTCCCGTCGCTGTCCCTCTCAGCCCCGAGTGGCAGCCTGCGAGTGCGAGCGGGACGCACAACGACACCCGCCTGTCAAGTTCGGTACTTAAAATGGCCGATGCTTGCTTAGTTTCGTGATCGCCTAGGGAGGGGGCCGATGTCGATAATATTATGTTTCATGACGGCGGGTGGCGGACGGACATAAATTGGGTTTTCGTTTCACGAGAGATAATACCGACGATAAATTAGACTCGCGTTTCGGGAATCGAATTTCACCCGAAGTGAGTTCAGTCGGGGACGTTTAACTCTAACTACAGTGTGTAATGCGCTTCGAGGAAGCCCGTAATTACGGACTCGCTCTGATCGTTCCGATCGCTAGCTGTAGTTATCAGGCCGTGACGAAGGAGCTTGTTATAATTCGTGATCGTTATTGCGAGTGTTCTTATCTTAAACGTCTCGCTACACAGCGAATCTTGCCGATTACTGTTACTGCCGTTTTACTGCCAGCAATATAATATGAGATTACCATGTGCACGTATTTATTACTATAAAAGCTTTATGCTTATCAATAAGATAGTTGTCTGAATCGCCTAAAACATGGCAGTAAATTGAATGGTCTAGAGCTAATAAATACTCAGTAAGTACCCAATAAACTTCGCCAGTAATATACAGATACCTTAGGTCTCACTGTGCGCTGTGGTGTGATAAAACCACAAGACTCAAGTATCACAAGTATGTGGCACAAAATAAAATATCATATTTAATTAACATTAGGTATAATAAGTAGTTAAATACGACCAGTTTCCCTACGCGAGATAACGGCGACCCACGAATCTGTGCAGACGCAATATCTCACCCATAAAAAGTAACAATAAACTTTTTATCGTTGCTGCGAAGATAAAATAAAAAAGTATAGGTTTAATTCGGCTCACCGCCGTGCGCCGCCCGTTGGCCGGGGCCGGCGGCACGCGGCCCGGCACCGCAGGGCTGGCGCAGCGGCGGCGGTGAGCGAGCCGCCCCAATCATCCATTAGTCTCGATGTTTATTTCGTGTTTATTACGTGGATGTTAATTTAACGCCGTCGCTCGCTGTGATGTCGGATAATGGAGTAGGTACGTTCTCACAAGAGCCCGGCTGGGCCGCGAGCGTGCCGTCGCATTGCCACCGCTAGCGACGTGCTCTAGTCTACCTACCCGCTGCCTACACTTTAATTCTATTTGACTGCATCTTAATTACACTCGCTCCGGCTAATTGCCGCGTTGCCTCGCGACGTTTGCATGATTGTAACGAATCATAATAGTTGAGTTATTATTTTAAAAGTTCCCTCTGAAATCTTATTTCCCTGTATGGCAATTCAGTACCTACCTACCTATGCCTTTTTTTCCCAACTATCTAATGTAGATTTTTCACGACTCATTGTGTAGAACTGCCTTTCAAACAGAAAATAAAATGGACCTATGAATAGCGCGGCGGTGCGCACTAGGCTTTTGTTTAGCGGATATTTTGGAACTGTTGTCATTGAGAGCGACATTCAGCGAAACAATAGGAGAACGAGTCGTAAGCCGCTCCGTGAGAGGGACGCGCGTCGAAAACTTCCATCGCTCCACACTTGTAATTATTATTATGAATGCGATGTCTACTAACTATTGTTGTATTTATCATTCAGAATTTATAATATAATACTCTATTGTTTCATATTAGGTATGGGTTGTGTGCTACAAAAGAATCTCACGAAAATCTTGAAAAGACCCCTGGTCCACACTAGATAGGTAGGATTTATTTTATTTTAACAATTGATTTAAACGGTATCCAGTATACCTTTTAGTTAAATCTTAATAAAAAGAAACGTGATTGATTTGTTTAAAGTTCGCATACAGTGTAAGTAGGTAGGTACCTATTCCAAACACAATATGGAACGTCTCCACAACGTCACGAAGTATTGTGCCACCCGCACGCAGAACATTATTAAGTTATTCAGTTCGATAGGTACAGTCAACAGCAAAAGTAGATGATCCAAATTAGATATTCAATTCTAATTAACGGAGTTCACGAATATATGGCAGCTGTACTAGTAGTAAATGTTTGGTACAATTTACAATCACAAACTTTTGAATCACTCCGACGCCACACAGTTCTGACGTGAACTCCGTTCATTAGTATTGAATTTCTGATTTTGATCATCTACTTTTGCTGTTGACTGTATATGATTATGTACCTAGGTACGTTGCTTCCTACTTCTAGTCGAGTTGACTTGTGACACAATTTTCGGTTACAACAGAACATCACTCGATGGCTTTAGTTTTCATGTCATACCTACTAGTCGTCACAGACATGCTTTCACCGTCCTCATGAACATGCTAAACAAAGCGCTGGCATTGAAGGCTCATTGTTACTCGTTACAAAGAATTCGTTTTATACCTACAATACCTACATGATGTCTGATAGACTGCTATAAGTCAATTTCTTGTCATTTTTGTTTGAATATCCTCCCAATCTATAATGTTGATTGGGCAACAATAAAGAGTAGCGCATGATTGGACCACTCATGTGTCTCCCATCCATTGAAGTGTCATGATAGTGACTTGCTCAATAAGTACATAGCTTGCAGCTGAACATTACAGCCGCTGCGCTCGGCGCAAACGACAGAGATGCCGCTGTAAATTACTCTGCCGATACGTTTATGGCGATTTAAATGTAAGCAATCTTTTTGCAAATACCAATTTAAAGGTACAGTTACACATGCTTATTTTAAGCACGAAAGCATGCTTCAACCGAGCATTTGCTGCTTACAAGCACGTGTGTCCATACCTTGCTCAAAATAAGCATGCTTATTTCGAGCATACTCAAAAATCGACAGGCGTGCGATTTTTGAGCATGCTACCTGCGGCGCGGGAGGCGGGGGGCGTGGTTTAAGCACGTGTGGACAGGTCTGCTTATTGAGCATGCTTGTTAGCAGAATTCCGATCGTCGCTGCAGGAACACGCGCCGATTTCGAGTTTTTGAACACATTGTATGCCAATTAACATTATGATTTTATTCAATTCTGTTGTAAGGGTCACTTGTTTTTCCATTTATAGAGAAATGTCGAATCCGTGAATCTCCAGACCGTGCTATCGAGCATGTGTGTTGAATGGTTTGCTT
The DNA here is from genome assembly GCA_951799385.1 of Hyppa rectilinea. Taxonomy (NCBI): domain Eukaryota; kingdom Metazoa; phylum Arthropoda; class Insecta; order Lepidoptera; family Noctuidae; genus Hyppa; species Hyppa rectilinea. The sequence continues at coordinate 184,536 of OX637319.1, forward strand.
TGAGCAAGCTTATTTAAAAGCATGCTTATAATAAGCATGCTTAATAGAAGCAAATGTATCGAGTTCCAACAGCATGCTCATTTTAGGCATGCTAATAAGCATGCTATTTTTGAGCATGTGTAACTGTACCTTAAGACAACCCCAAACACTTCTTAGTCATAATTTATGTTTTCCAATAATCGGAGACTGTACATTCGTAATATTACGAATGTACAGTCCTTTCTTGACTTGCTCACTTCTAACTACGAGAGCTAGTAGGTAGTACCTATTATTTGCGCGGCGTCATTACGAATATAAATTGCAATGCCGCAATGCATACAAATAAGAAGATAACAGTGTTACATAATTAATAATCAATTCAGTTGTCAGAAATGGAATAGGTATTTAGTTTTCACTTAAGAAAATTCGATTTATTTAGTTTTTAATTAAGGCTGAGTGTATCAGCTTTGGCAAACACAGTGACATTACTGAATCATTCAATAAGCACATGTTTCGGATGATAACCCATTAGGTGTTCGCCTATTAGAAGCCGTTTGCTGAATAACAGCTCAACGGTTTACACGGTTCTATTGTCGTTTTGAGAGATTTTTCTTGTGAACCTATAGGGTTCATACGACATATTTTGAGGGGTTAATCCCTAAATGACTATCTACGAGTATTTCAGCCTACTACAGAATAGCATTGCGCCTTAGTGTAGGGCCAGTGTTCAGTATCCGCTAACAAACACGTTTAGGATTGAGATAGTTTGATAGTCAACACAGTGAGCATTTAAGTGTGAAACACACAGAGACGGCGTGACGTGAAGGCCCGGCACAGGCACGTATATTTTGTACACAGGCATGATGCCGCTTTTAAACGTTTTCATACAAAATGTTTGCGCCTGTGCCGCGCCTTCACCTTACGCCGTTTCTGTGTGTTTCACGCCTTAGCAGAACATGAGAGTAGTGGTGAGGTTCCATTCGGTGAGCGAGTACTTACAAGTGTCCGCGCCGCGTCCGCACCGCATCCAGGGCATCCGGTAACATCCGGTTCGTTCACGAGCACTGACTACACACACTGCCGTACACTGTACACAAGGACCGCACACGAGCCGCATAGAGGTAAATAAAACGATTATGTAGGGATTTTTGTAAAAAGATAGTTATATTTTTGGCATTGGACTATGACACAATATAATACTATGATATGCTAAGTAAGCGTTTTATAAAGACTTTTACATGCCGAATATTCGTTAATCAGACTATTCATCAGAGGACTCTTTATATATAATTTTAACAAACATAACCGCTTACAAAATGAGAGTAGAGATACGATTCTAATTACCGTTCGGGACTGCTCTAGAACTCATCACCTATTCGAAAACATAACTATGTCTAGTCTTAATATTTTTCTCACTTTCATTTTTTTACTCTATAGGTACATATTTATTATAATACAATTTTTGAACATATAATTATCGATATGATATCTTATACAGAAAAACGCAACGAATCTGCGACGGTACAATAATTTAATCGTGAAGCGTCGGTTACTGCGTTTGCGAATAAATATTTTCGTTGGTGGGTATGCACTAGCATCGACGCGCCGGCGGGCGGCCGGCCGCCCGACGAGGCAGCCGGCCGCGAACCGGGCCTCGAGCGAAACGATAACACGAAACGTTCAGGTCCTCGGCGAAACAACACATTATAATCGTCCGGTACAACAACACATAAATCAACGTTTAAACAATATCAACGTACATAGGTACTATTTGGTATTAGGTTCGTTCGCGAACGAGCAGACGCGAGGGCGCGCGTCGCCCGGACACAGACGTGAGCGAGCGTGCCGGACGCGACCCGGGACGGTGCCGACACGCTCGCCGACACTTATCACTAACTAATTACAACGAAACATCACAGAGACCGGGGCCCGCTCCGGCGCCGCTCGGCTACATGTAGATCGGCAGCTGCTGCAGCGCACGCTTGTCGAAGCGGTCGTAATGCGCGGCGGCCGGCGGCAGCGCGCGCGCGATATCACAGTCCAGCGCCTCCGGCGGCAGGTAGGGGTGCGGCTTGAGCCGTGCGCGGGCCGCCAGCTTGCCGCCCGCGCCGTCCGCCGCGTACGACTCGAAGCGGTAGCACGCCAGCGGGTGCGCCGGCTCCTCCGCCGGGGCCCGCGCGCGCGCCGCCGCCGCCGGCACGGGCTGCGGCGCGGGCGCGGGCGGCGCAGGGGCCGCGCGGCAGCAGCGCCGCGCCTGGCGAGGAGCCCGCGCGCGGCTGCCCGGCGTCACAGCGGCCGCGGCGGCAGCATCTCCGCGCGGCAGGTTGTTCACGAACGGCACACGCCGCAGGCTCTCGAGCCTCCGGAAATGTGAGGGGTGGATCATGAGCAGAGGCTCGATCTTGACGCCCTGCGGCGGCTTGGCACAGTCGGGAAGCTCGTATTCGATACTGCAGTCTACGTGTAAAGGCACCGAGTAGTCCTTGGGGGCGAGCGAGGCGGGCCGCGCGTCCCGGCGGAAGCGGTCAGCGGCGAAATCGGCCTCGCCGCGGGCGTAGCCCGTCATGACGTTGGACGCTGCCTCACGGCATGTGCGCCGCGGGGCGCGCGCCGATCAGCTGATTGTTCAGGCCGAGCTTAGCGCGCACACGTGCGCGCAGTTTGGCGGCGGCCGCGAGACTAGCGCCCGGCCCCGCGCGCCTGCGCCGTGCGCACGTTGCCCCCGCTAGGCGCGCGCCCCCCGCGACGATAGCGGGGAGCCGTTCATCCCGACGACACCCCCCCCGCCCCTCCGCGGCCGGATCTCGCCTGAGCTTCGTCGAGGGCACTCCGGCGCTCTGTGCTGGCGCTGAGCGGCGGCCGCGGGCTGGCGACGTCGGCGGGATTCTGGGAGGTTGGGTATGGTGCGGGAGGAGAGACGACGACCACGAAATTTCATCGACAGATCGATAAAAATGGTGATGGCTCGTAACTAGCGATACGAGCTTTGCGCAGTGATGCACTACGCACGGCTTACTAGCGGCGTGGGAGCGGGGCGCAGGGGGCTGGCCGCGGGGAGCGGCCGCTGTCGCGAGGCGCGCGGGGGGATATGATTGTCAAACAGCTGACTACAAAGAAGTTCAAAACTTCAAAATATTAAACGAGAGCGTGCAGTGGGGAGTTTGTAAAAGAACTTTACAATTGGCAGTAGCTATTCAAAGCCAGCCCGTAAAAATAAGTACCTAATAATTTGAGAAAGAAATAGTAAACGTGTCTTATCTATGTATAATTGATTAGTGTGTATTCATTCTTACATAAATCCATAACCTGCGATGAGTGTGTAAGGTTTTTTCTCAAATAAGTAGTTTTAATAGGTAATAATTTAGCCGTTTGAGTAGTTTATGCGGCCTACTCAAATGTCCTTGCAGTGGTTTTGTTCGTCGAGTCATTGAGCTAATGAGCTCTTAAGTTCTGCTGCACGATAGTGTTGACAACATTGCGTACAACAGGTCTACAAATATGTATGTTTCTTTCCTCTAAATACCTCAGACATATAAAAAGACATTAACCTGAATGCTCCTCATTGTTATGGCCCGATCAAGATTTACATTAAATTTTTTATCCGGACTGCAAACCTTATAAAAGTGCGATAACATCCGGAAACGGTTCCAAGGGTTTCCGTAGTGCGGCAGTTGGACACCCTCGCATATTACGATTGCTTTCGATAAGTCGCCGCTACAGGTCTTGTGTTGTAAATAAAATACTATAGCTACTTATAATTTTATTTCTATTTAAAAATCGAAAGTGCGACTACGGCGAGTTTTATGTATTATTAGCACCTAAAGAAGAAGTACCTACTACTAGTCATATGAGGCGTTGACATGAAATTAAATATATTATGTAGGTAGGTAGCCGTTGAAAGCACTAAGAAAATAATATGGTAAAGCATAGCCTACACCTTAAGTATTAAGAAATAAAATTTTTATGGCATGTTTCTATTATAAAACTGTCTGTGCTGTGGCACCGTAGATGTTCAACGGGTGAACTGCCGCGGTATTTTTTTTTTACTTTTAAAATGTTTACTTTTCTTTTTTGCTTTGAGGGTAATTTTTTAATATAACATTATGTAAGTATTGGAATAGAGAACTGTAGCCTCATAGATTATGAGACTGGTATTCGCTCGCAGCTATAGCTAGCTCTGCGGCCAATATCACGATATGCCACAATTTGCGGGCGGATGAGACCTCCGGCAGTGGGCCAGCGCAAATATTGACCGTCGGCGAATTGAGCAGGCTTGGCAGCCGCCCGCCACTACAGATAGCTGCCTATGTACACAGCACAGATAAGCCTGCGCACATGTTGGCACATAGGCCTCTAATGCACTCATATTCTTTACTTACCCATTTGTAGCTCTGTGAGCCATCTGTGAAATGACGTTGAAGGAATCCGGCACAACGAGCATTTTGAGCTGGTCTGAAGTTAGCACTAGCTATGAGTTATTGCGATCAGAAGTTGGCACTAGCTAAGAGTTGCGATCAGAAGTTGGCACTAGCTAACAGTTGTGCTCTGATGTTGGCACTTGCTTAGAGTTGCGATCTGAGGTTGGCACTAGCTAATAGTTGTGCTCCGATGTTGGCACTTGCTAAGAGTTGCGATCTGAAGTTGGCACTAGCTAAGAGTTGTGCTCCGATGTTGGCACTTGCTAAGAGTTGCGATCTGAAGTTGGCACTAGCTAAGAGTTGTGCTCTGATGTTGGCACTTGCTAAGAGTTGCGATCTGAAGTTGGCACTAGCTAAGAGTTGTGCTCCGATGTTGGCACTTGCTAAGAGTTGCGATCTAAAGTTGGCACTACCTAAGAGTTGCGATCTGAAGTTGGCACATGTTCCATGAGCCAGAGTTCCTAATTTGTTTTTATCAAATATAGTATTTACGGAGCCATTGCTTGTAAAAAGTGTAATTCAAAAAGGTTCGATTTCAGATTTCATGTCGAGTCCAACTGGAATTTCTAGCCTTTTTTTTTTTTAAGACTGGGAAATCATCCAATGACTGCTCCCGCTCTGGGTGGAGCGGAAGGGAGTGTCAGACTCTTACTGACTAAAACCCATCCATGTTCCTTCCGTAGGCCTTTATGTTCCGGGGTAGCGGTAACCCTTTCGGACAATCCCGCTTACCCGGCAGGCTTGGCCCTGAGGGGCCCCTTCATATGCTGACATCTCTTTGAGGCGCGCGTGGAACATATACGCGCCGTACGGCATGGGTCTGGTGCTGATCGGACGGTGAGTCACAAATTACTCACCGTCCGCAGGCCGGCGCCTACGGTGGCCGGGAGTCGTCACGTGGCTCCCGACGCCCGGGGCGTCTCCTGCGGCGGCTGGGACGGGAGGACCTTTCTCTCTCCCAACCCGCCACCTCCTTCGCGAGCATGACTTTTTCGCAGAAGGAGGTGACTGCCTCCCACTCCCTCTCGGCCCGGACATGGCTTGCACCAGGGCCGGGCGCGAGAGGTCGCCGCCGATCGCCTCTGCGAGCACACGGTGGTGCTCCGCCCATGCCGGGCAGGTATGCACCGTGTGCTCGACCGTGTCCTCTGGCTCAGTAGCAGCCTGGAGTCTGGATCTGTGCCTGGTTGATGGCTCGTCCCCCATTACATGGGACTTAAACATAACAGGTGGTATGTAGGTGTATTATAGGTACCTCTGCCAACCCTTCGGGGAAACAAAGCGTGATGTTATGTATGTTTCTATTTTTTCTATTGAGAGCTTTTACGGACGGAGGATCCTCTTACGGACTTGTGTCTGCGTACAGCCAGGCCGCCAGCCACCCACGCCGCCGGTGTCCCACGACAAGTAAACACAAACACATCGGCGATCAGGTTTCACCTCAAATAGTTTCAGGTCAGAAGTTACCTGAGTTCTGTTGCTAAGCAGTAAACATTTTACGTAGCCTTGTAAAAAATGGCGTACTGATGAAACATGGTCGACTTTAAACGTGGTTGGAAGTTCGCTTTGTGTGGTCGAGGGACGAGCGCGGCCATTACTGCCGTAACCGCAACTGTTGTAAGAACCGAGATTATAACGACAGGATGGGCCGGAGAGTCTTTGTAATAGACAATGAGATAGGTTTACATTACAGCTGGCTTAGTGGTACTTTCTCGGCATCGTTCCGTATAAGAGTAAGATTGAATGTAGCGCATGGGACAGGTGACCGGAAAGCTGGTGGCTGATGTGGAGGCATGCGAGCAAGTCTCATAAAAAGTATGAATAAGTGTATGGAATATTTAAAAAATCTTACTGAACTAAAAAGTACTCAATAAAAAAGCTAGACGAATTGACCTGTAAGTTTAATAAGGACGTTCAAACCTTAAGGTTTTATTTAGTACTTATTATTTCATTAAAATGACTGCCTCCTTGGTCTCGTGTTGTCGCAGTAGCAGTCCGGAGCACAGATATAGATAGACATAGATAACGCAAGAGCAACTACTTCGCGTGCCTAGCTTACGTACAAAAATCATAAGTGGTCACTTTCGCGCTCAGTCTGCATCGGTATACAGCGCTAGTCGGACGTCAGTCAAAATATAAAAAATGGTTAATTGTGCTGTTATAAATTGTAAAAACTGTACAAATGCGAGGAGAAAAAATAAAGTAACCGTTTCCTTCCATCGGTAAGTCATTTTGTGATTCATATTATGCGTAATTAATTTAAAAAACAATTATTTTCAATCTAATACCCTCAGTAATACCTGGTAATACCAAATATGAGAAAAACAAAACATTCGTATTATATTGCGTCTTTTACATGGAGCGGTTGACGAGACGTTTTTTTTTAACAAGTGATGAATATCGAAACAAGCGATTCTATCGTGTATTGCTTCGGTTTTGTAGTATAGGAACTTTTATAATTTTTCTGTCAATTTTAGCGATTAGTGCTGTTCATCATATGCAACACAAATCGATTCTCGAGAATCGATTTCGGAAACAGAGGATTGATTTTGTATGATATAATAAGTAGGGTCAAGTGGGGGACAGTGTAACAAGGGGCACAGTATAACATCAAGGTTAGCTCTGCCTTGTTCTTATTTGTCATGGCAACTCTTTCCGTGTTTTGACAACCTCATGTGCCGCCATCTTAATCAAGTGTCATCGGACTTCGAATTGCCGAGTTAACGGAATAGTCATAGAATTTATGTTTTGTGGAAAAAAAATGTGAAAAATTTAACTACTGAAGTTTTGTTCTTGTTGGAAAACTAATAATATCTGGTAAGTAAATATATGTTTTATTTAATCTTTAATTACTTGGTGTTTAAATAAAAAGCAAAGTGAATTGCAATTTCTAACCTATAATTTTTTATTCATTTTTACTTTTAAACAATAAGGTGTGGGGTACAGTGTAACGGGGTACAGTGTAACATGTTATAGTGTGCCCCCTTTTAACATCTTTTTTTTTTCGAGGTGTGCTCAGAGTAATAAGATGGTTCGGAATCGGAAAAGGAAGACGGAAATTGGTCTACATGATGCTAATGATATGAAAGAAGCAATAGAGTTGGTTGAAAATGGATTACCCTTGAGAAAAGCAGCCGAAAGAAAGAACGTAAATTATGGCACTTTATATCGTTATGTTAAAAAAAAGGCCTGTTCAGCTGAGGACACTGAAAATCTGCGGTTGACTCCTAATTACGCGGTTAATTAAGTTTTTTCAAATGGTCGAGAATCAGCAGTAAAAAAATATCTTATAACGTGCTCAAAAATGTGCTACGGTCTTGACACGACTGAAACTAGAAAACTAACTTATGAAAAAGTCCAGAAAGTTGATAATGTCTTTCATTTTCCTTTAGAACCGGATCTTGCTATTGTCAAACAGGATGATATTGAGCTTATATTGCCATTACCTAAAATGAAAAAACAAACGAAACGTCTATTACGACTCCCGGCCACCGTAGGCGCGGGCCTGCGGGCGGTGAGTAATGGGTGACTCACCGTCCGATCAGCACCAGACCCGTGCCGTACGGCGCGTTTATGTTCCACGCGCGCCTCAAAGAGATGTCAGCATATGAAGGGGCCCCTCAGGGCCAAGCCTGCCGGGTAAGCGGGATTGTCCGAAAGGGTTACCGCTACCCCGGAACATAAAGGGCTACGGAAGGAACATGGATGGGTTTTAGTCAGTAAGAGTCTGACACTCCCTTCCGCTCCACCCAGAGCGGGAGCAGTCATTGGATGATTTCCCAGCCTTAAAAAAAAAAAAAAAGGCAGACTTCTATTCATTCCCAGTAAAAAATCTAAGGCAGTTTAATCTATGTTAAGAAAAGATTTTTCATAATATTATATTTTTTTATGTTTGTTTTTGATTGCCAAAAATATGTTTAGATCATAATTGAAGTTAAAGGATGTTATATTTTTGTTGCTTTTCTTATTTGTATGTTTATTGATGTTGTTTAGTTCACTGTTATAGTGTACCCCATCTTGTTATACTGTACCTCTATAGCTGTTAAACTGTACCCCACCCCTGGGGCACACTATAACAAAATTGTGATCCCAGAAAACTAAAAAAAAATTGTTTCTATATATAATTTTGATATTATTTCAAACCTAATATTGAGGTAAAGACTGATTTTAAGGTAAAAAATAAGGAGACATTACAATAAACGGTTTTATTTCTAAAAATAAAAATAACTTTTTTGTTACACTGTCCCCCACTTGACCCTACTTATTACGTATACCATTTTAATAAATAATCGTTACGTTTCGTGATTTTTTTAGTTTTCCACATGAACCCAATTTAAAACAAAAATGGATTGAGGCGACGGGAAACAAAGATTGGTTCCCAACAATTACAAGAATAATTAGGGAAATATTAACAATTTTATAAAAAATAAATATTCCTAACTGCCTTATAAGGAGATCAGGAATTTTATTGTCCTCTCTCTCGTTTATCTCATTCCTCTGTCTATCTCATTGCTCTGTCTATCTCATTACTTTGTCTATTTCATTACTCTGTCATAAAATCGATTCATAAATCGATTTAAACAATTCTTACAAAGTCTTTCAGCGTACTGCTGGCTGGGTGCAAGGCGGGGGTGGAGCGAGGGGGACGCCGTACGCGGCGGCGTCTTTGAATCGATTTGATTTTGCCATCACTAAATAGTGCTTGTGACGTCATAATAGGTAGTCAAAAAATGGCACGCTTGGTTTCATACAGATCGTGATACTTGCGTTATCTATGTCTATCTATATCTGTGGTCCGGAGCCTGGATTTTTGCCCAGCTTAACTGTACATAATAATTAAAACAAAAAAAAAAATATTAATTGCATTTAGAACATTAATAATTCTTAATCAAATTAAATTAAATATATTTATATTAAAATAACTAGCTTCTGCCCGCGACTTCGTACGCGGATCCTGTTGCTTATGCCAGCGACAACGGGCTCGTCAAAATCGAAGATCTGAATCACGATCAGCGGTCAATCGCGCATCACGTTCCCCACTTGTCTCTAGAGACCTAGAAGTCGATGCGTAGATACGCTTGGAACCAAGCGTAATTCTCTATCCATGAACGTCTCCAATTCGCGAGACAATGTAAGACTGGCACGATCAGCGGTCAGACGCGCATCATATTCTTCACTGGTCTCTATAGACCTGGATGAAGATGCGTAAATACGCTGAGAACGCAGGCGTGCTTCGCGATCCGAAGAGGTTGCCACGGAGCTAGATGCAGCCGGATGTTTTCGAACAGCATCAAGTCTCTCTCCTGACACTCTTTGGTAGATTCTTGGGATCTTATGATCTTCAATCTTTTCGCTCCTTTGGAACATTGGGAAAGATTTGACCCTTTTTCTGGCATGGTGATAGTTTTATTGTGAAAATAACTGATCAATTAAAATCTAAGTGACAGCTCCCTTGCATTATCGGGTAGGCTACTGTATCACGAAGATAAAAGGAAAAGGAAATTAAACACTCAAATAACATAAGCCCGAAGGCATATAAAATAAAAAAAATATATAAATGGAAGTTTTGGACAGTAGAGTCAAATTTTCAATGATACACCATCGTCATCGAAAATCCGTTACCGCCTTCACCGTGTGGAAGTATTTCCAGCATATGTTATTTTATAATTATAGTGAAATTAGTGATAGCTTTGATTTCCGCATTAGATGTTTCTGATCTTCGATTTTTATAGGTCAATAGGAAATGACCATCAGACCGAACAACTTTTGCTAAGACGTCATTCCTATATGTGTTATTATGGTGTAGCTAGGCTCTTGGAGTTCCGCAACAGGTGTTCCAGATCATCAATTTTTATACGTCAACAGAGAGTGCTCATCAGGCTGGACAACTTTTGCTAAGACGTCATTCCTATAATTATGTGTTATTATGGTGTAGCTAGGCTCTTGGAGTTCCACAACAAGTGTGCCAGATCATCAATTTTTATATGTCAACAGAGAGTGCTCATCAGGCTGAACAACTTTTGCTAAGACGTCTTTCCTACATTTATGTTATAGTGTAGCTGGGCTCTTGGAGTTCCAGATCTTCAAATTTATTATCTCAGCAGAAAATGCTCAACACGTTGAACAATTTTTGCTATGGTATCATTTTTGTATCTCTTATAGTTTAGCAGATAAAAATATATAATAAACCACCGGAACATCTTAAGAACATAAATAAATATAATATGTTTAGTAATAAATTAGAGCTATTTCTGATAAACAAAAGCTACTATAATTTAAGTGAATACATGAGTGATAAGCTGTGACTGGAATAATAATAAAAATGTAAATGTTTAAACTTGAGATTACTTCAACATTTGCAAACTATATTCACATTATAAAATATATAAAATAACTTATTCTATTTTAATTTGACTCATATCTAAACTCTAGTATTGTATAATTTTGAACACGTGATGCAGAACAGCAACAGACCAGCTAAACTTTAGCTGGTCTGTTGCTGTTCTGCATCACGTGTTCATGTTTCCAAGATAAATAAAATTATACAATACTAGAGTTTAGATATGAGTCAAATTAAAATAGAATAAGTTATTTTATATATTTTATAATGTGAATATAGTTTGCAAATGTTGAAGTAATCTCAAGTTTAAACATTTACATTTTTATTATTATTCCAGTCACAGCTTATCACTCATGTATTCACTTAAATTATAGTAGCTTTTGTTTATCAGAAATAGCTCTAATTTATTACTAAACATATTATATTTATTTATGTTCTTAAGATGTTCCGGTGGTTTATTATATATTTTTATTGACATTAGATATTATGTACTTGGTGAATGCATTTGAGTCGCGATGTTGGAAAGTTTAGTTTGTTTTTGTGTCTTAGAGGAAATCTATTCTGTATGTCTTCTCTTTTGGAGTATAATTCGGAATACTTGCGTACACATTTACAAATTAAAAAAGAAGGCAATTATAAAGGCAAGGCAAAGTCAAAATCTTACAACTGTCAGTTGCATCTATGTTAACCAGAGTCTCATGAGCTTTATTTGTACGGTAAGTAATGTGGGCGCGTCAGTACTAATACCCCATACGATGACGTCGTATTTGAGCCATGCATAAAGCACGCGTACGCGTAATACATGATCAGTGCAGTTTTAAGGTCTGTAGCTTCGATCAATAGTGTATTATTGATCGAAGGTCTGTAGTCTCTTTGATCCCGCGGAGTGCGTGAGTCTAAGTCTATGCCTAATAAAGTGAACTTACTAACAGCTTCTAGTTTCAAGTCTTTAGAACTAAAATTTATGTCTAACGGTGTTTTTTGTCTGGGGTAGAACGTCATTAAATATATCGTCAATATATCGCCCGCAAATAAAACGCACGGTTCTTTAATATGGTTAGGAAGGTCATTTACATACACAAGGAATAAAAAACAGCCAATAACGCTTCCTTGCGGGGTTGAGGCTTTGATTGATATGTTATTCGACCGGAATCACTTTATTTCGTTTGTCGAGTTGTTCTCTGTTTTGTAAGTAAGATACGAACCAATCATGACTGGAATGAATCATGGAGATATTATATGTATCTCATAAGATACATTGATACTTGATGTATCTTATGAGATACATTTAATCTTTCCAAAATTAGATACCCTGTATTTTTTTTCTCAATCCCATACTTTCCCTCAAAGGAGAATGAAAGGAAAGAACAAATTTAATACAAATGACCAAATAACTAACTAACTAATTTAATTTATATTTCTTTTTGGCCAGAAAGGGGTTAAATACCATATTACATTAGTAATTATTTCGAGATGGACAGCTATTAGAAATAAATGGAAACACGGCTGTTACCGAGTCTCGACATTTATGTGAGGTGTGTTAAAGTGGCTCTCTCTCACCTCGCTCTCGTTGAGTTCGAAACTGATCAAATCTGCGTCGATCACAATGCCTCTGGTAGAGATTTCAATATTGAGTTAAGCTCATCGTGGTGCACGACATCGCAAAATAATTAAATTGCTGTTTTGTATTTTTTTTTGTACAAACGAGACTATGGCATTAGTAACCAACTTTTTATTCCAATTATTCGGGAATTTTCAAAATGATCTTCTCGATGTATTGTCTCTTCATCGTGAGAATGCCTGTTACCCTAATCCTATGTGTGACGGGATAGAACGTCTGGCTGCTCGATGTGGTAACAGGACCCTTTAGGTTGAAGGCGTGCCCACCAGTCGCGGGACATCGATACGGTGCGGTGCGGCCGGCTGCATCCGATCTGATGAAACAGGACCCGGCGGCGCAGCAGGCCGTGCACACTCACACACCAGCAGCGTCTCGCACACACGTAGTCTCGTGCGACACAGCACACACAGGCCGGAGGGACGTTCAGCCTCGTTTTTTGCAGTTATTTGTTTAAAGCCGGAGATAACATAGCTAGGAAGTCGTAATATGAGGGGACGGGCTTCAATAAAACGTGTCGGCGCAAGTTGAACGGGAGCTGTTTCACGTTACCTTTTCTCACAGAACTGGTTTTGCTTTTCGAAGCACATAGAGGCTGAGGCTTCCTATCCGATATACCGTACAAGGGCTTTTCAAATAACTAATATAATAACTACAATTAAAATAACAGGAAATCAAGGTAATTAAGTAGGATTACAGTTGCATTTTGTAAGTAAACAGGTAAATTGTAAATTCATTTTAAACTTCAGATTGAGTTAATTATGTGAATGAGGATATATCCTTCTATTCATATAGTATGAGGAAGCATATACACATGCTTATATATATAAATATGCCAATGTTCGGCAAGGCTTTGGTTGAAGCATCTATTGAAATTGTAAATTTTGTTTAAAAAATAAAAAAATATATTTTTATCTAAATATCAATGTATTATTAATTATTAAGACTGGCAGCAGCACCCTTCGAAAGCTACAATAATAGACAGCAACAACTACGCGATACAAAAGTATATAACTCCATCCAATCCGTCCTGCCAGTGGCCACTGCTGCCGGCCCGACGCTTCATGACACTGAAATATGGGAATCTATTTTTTGCCGTACATAATCTGCAACAAGCAATTTACTGTCGAGTTAAATGTACCGATCCTACGGATAATAAAGCTCAGCGGGGAATTTTCTATTTAATATTAGAAAAAAACGCACAAAGGACCTCGAGCCGTCACAATAGCGCCATCATCCCAGATTTGAGAAATAAATCTACTCCGCTTATCTTACTGAGACACACTTTTTTGTAACAAAATACAAAAGTCGATACGAAAGGTTTATGGGAATCTTAGTGTTCTTACCTTTTATATAAATGCTCTATCGGATACGTATATGTTACAACTTTCTCTAGAAACTGGGTCTTCAGCTATGAATTATATTTTTTGTTAAAGCTACAAATATTGGCAACTCAATGGACATCGAAAGTTTTTATTAAACTGTATTCGGTTAAACGCTCCGTCCTTGGAGTCGTTATGACAATGACGGTGGTGGACGTTTCGTAAGATCAACACGTCTCACAAAGAGTGCGCCAGTGGGTGTTTTTTTGAGGGTGCGAAATTATCCAATGACTTCTCCCGCTCTGGGTGGAGCGGAAGGGAGTGTCAGACTCTTACTGACTAAAACCCATCCATTTTCCTTTCGTAGCCCTTTATGTTCCGGGGTAGCGGTGACCCTTTCGGACAATCCCGCTTACTATCGGACAATCCCGCTTACTATCGGACAATCCCGCTTACTATCGGACAATCCCGCTTACTACCGGACAATCCCGCTTACTATCGGACAATCCCGCTTACTATCGGAGAATCCTGCTTACTATCGGACAATCCCGCTTACTATCGGACAATCCCGCTTACTATCGGACAATCCCGCTTACTATCGGACAATCCCGCTTAATATCGCACAATCCCGCTTACTATCGGACAATCCCGCTTACTATCGGACAATCCCGCTTACTATCGGACAATCCCGCTTACCAGACAATCCCGCTTACCGTCGGCGGCGGCTGCGGCTGCACCGTCGTAAGAACTATTTCAATCGTGAGTCGTGACTCTGTGTCGGGACAATGGATTCTGGCTAGACATGCGCCGCGAGGTGGTTTAGGATAAACTAAGTGACTTGATGCCATCATGTTATTGTTCAAGCGGCGTCTGCGCCCGCTCCGTGGCCGATTTACGAATTTACCCAATTATTAAATCATGTTCAGCAATTTTATATCTCCCATGCGAAGAATTTTGATTGTATTCATACATTATTTTAAACTTTTTATAATTATTATTTAATTAGTTCACTTCAATATTACGACCAGGGATCGGAAAAAGGTGAGATAAAGTGCATATAGGTACTTCGAAAAAGAACAGAGACAAAGTGGAGACGCCTTACAACAAAATACTTTTCGGGATTAATGTCCCGGGTTACGGAACATTACTAAAGTATTAATAATTAATAGAGTAAAATAACTATCGAATTCATTTCCTGTTTCTGTTAAAAAAATTGGGTATGCACGAACTTTATTGTTTTTAATAAATAAAGGTAATCTTCTTATCATCGTATGAATGATGTAAGTAAGCACGGCAGCTAATAAAACCTACCAGCTGTAATAACTTATACATAACTAACAAGGTAAAGGTAAAAAAAAAACAATTCTGTACAACATGAGCTGGCGTACACAACGTGAGGAACTACTTGAGTGAGTGACGCGACGGCGACGTTTGGAATGCGAAACAACCCTCTACACTTTTGTCATTGTTTATCAGTGATAAACAGAAAATAGAAAGAGACAGCAAATTTTGGCTATTCTGGGAAACAAAAACATGAGGTGGACCCAGTTCTTTACCTGAATTAATAATTGGTTTTTAGAGAACGTTCTCCTTGTTTTTGAAGTCTGTTAAAAAGGAAAATGGATTCGATTAGTTTATTTTATTAATAACATTAATATTAAATGTACTTACGAGATTTGCCGAAACTCGGAACAAATATTCCGAAAAAAAATTGTAGGCCTAAGGAAGTGTCCACTTCTTGTCTCTGATCTTTTAACTTTAGGTACCTACATTAGCTGTACCTCATCCGATCACTGATTACATTTGGTACCAGCTTGGAGTACCAGCCTGTTCCACGACTCTCGTCAACATCACAGCGCATTTGAGCGGATCTCAAGCTTTCAAACCGTGAAATTCTGTTGAACAATTCGCATGATACCGGAACCATTTGATAATGGCGGATGTGAAGAAACGTTCTCACGCACTACGTTTAGTAAAGGTTTTATATAAAGAAATTCGTTCAGCCGCATTCAATACAGAAACTGTCGACTTGTCGAGTGGCACTGGGCTGTGGGCTGTGGGCTGTGGTACGTACACGTGGTTCCTTATTGATTCGCAGGCTCAGTGCCTCGCGGGGACTGCGGGGGTCCCGCGGGCTTCTGAGATCAGATTGACCCTTTTCATTTCCGCTCCCACTTATTTTTATTTATTTTTCGAGGAGTGCGAAACTGCGTCACGCAGCGGTCGGCGGGCGGCCGGAGGCGGGGGGCGACACGAGTTCTGTTGTTTACGACACTGCACTAAGTAGGTAACCCCTTTGTGGTCGTACAATAGACATTGCTTCAGCTTTGTTTTTCTGTTGTTTCTCATGTCACGGACTATAATGCTAAGTATTCGTTTATATGATTATGTTCCAAGTGAACTGGGTTTGGAATTCTAATTTGAGGCCTGCTTGGTACCTATTTGAATAAAAAGTCCATGTTAACGGCAATGTATTTATTGTTACGAGTTGTTCGTGCCTATTTAAAGAATAATTAAAAATCAATGTCCTCTCATTAGAAAGTGAATGTAAAGTCTCTCTCTCTCCAAACTGTGAGCTCCCACTTCTGATCGTTCTACAACAATAAGGTGCGCAGTGTGCTGACCAAATGTATGTACTGGGTATTGTTGCTATTACGGACATTAGAACTTTCCTCAAGCAACCTATCGGCTTCACAGTCAGCTGTGCGCTGTCCTGTGTCAAAAAACAGTTTGCGTTGTACTCTCCACAGTTCCGCTGAATTCTGAGGCTTTAGTCCAAAGTCTACAGGTATTTAATAATGTAGCTGCAAATGTGTAAATAAAAGCGCTAGGTTTGCTTTTCACCAAATGTGATCATAATTATATTATAATTATTTGCCCTTATTAATATCGTAAAGAAAAACGCTTTGGGATCTTAAGATATGTCGTGTTGCGGCTACAAAGGTATCAATCACTGTTTTACTTTTGAAAGCCCACGCGACGGAGTCAAACTTCCTATTTGTGATCCCATGCGACGGAGTCAAACTTCCTATTTGTGATCCCATGCGACGGAGTCAAACTTCCTATTTGTGATCCCATGCGACGGAGTCAAACTTCCTATTTGTGATCCCATACGACGGAGTCAAACTTCCTATTTGTGATCCCATGCGACGGAGTCAAACTTCCTATTTGTGATCCCATGCGACGGAGTCAAACTTCCTATTTGTGATCCCATGGGACGGAGTCAAACTTCCTATTAGTGATCCCACACGACGGAGTCAAACTTCCTATTTGTGATCCCATGCGACGGAGTCAAACTTCCTATTAGTGATCCCATGCGACGGAGTCAAACTTCCTATTAGTGATCCCACGCGACGGAGTCAAACTTTCTATTTGTGATCCCATGCGACGGAGTCAAACTTCCTATTTGTGATCCCATGCGACGGAGTCAAACTTCCTATTTGTGATCCCATGCGACGGAGTCAAACTTCCTATTTGTGATCCCATGCGACGGAGTCAAACTTCCTATTTGTGATCCCATGCGACGGAGTCAAACTTCCTATTAGCGATCCCACGCGACGGAGTCAAACTTCCTATTTGTGATCCCATGCGACGGAGTCAAACTTCCTATTAGTGATCCCACGCGACGGAGTCAAACTTCCTATTTGTGATCCCATGCGACGGAGTCAAACTTCCTGTTTGTGATCCCATGCGACGGAGTCAATGTTCCTATTTGTGATCCCATGCGACGGAGTCAAACTTCCTATTAGTGATCCCACGCGACTGAGTCAAACTTCCTATTTGTGATCCCATGCGACGGAGTCAAACTTCCTATTTGTGATACCACGCGACGGAGTCAAACTTCCTATTTGTGATCCCATGCGACGGAGTCAAACTGCCTATTTGTGATCCCATGCGACGAAGTCAAACTTCCTATTTGTGATCCCATGCGACGGATTCAAACTTCCTATTAGTGATCCCACGCGACGGAGTCAAACTTCCTATTTGTGATCCCATGCGACGGAGTCAAACTTCCTATTTGTGATCCCATGCGACGGAGTCAAACTTCCTATTTGTCTCTTTACTTTACCCGAACTCTTATTTCCTTCGAAACATTTTACGACATGTCTAAGAATTTGCGCTAGTAAACCTTATCGACAAACAGAAATAAATTAATACCATCGCGGCCTACTTCGTCGTCCACTCCAGGTTACATACACTATCTTCGAGGAACAGACTACAGACTACCCTTCACCGTTTATAATATTATTAATGTGTGATAGTCCATTGTCCCTGGGGCTGGGGCTACAATGGCGGTGCTACACAAAGCTCCCTGAATCCGAACGTTTTGACACAATGGTGCCCGAGGGGGGAGGGGGGGGGGTATCAAACGGGTCACAGATAATTAATTCAAGGTGACGTCAATATCATTGTTTTAGCTTTTTGTTCCACTCTTGTGTTTACTGGCGTCTTCCTGCCGTGTAATCAACAATGCATAGCTCGGTGACATATTCAAATGTCGACGACCGCCGTTAATATGCATTGTGTGTGATTCCGACACAAAATAGATCGACTGAAAATAATTAACGGAACGCTGAATAACAATGTGTTATTGTTCAGTTGAAAAAACTTTAACGATTTAGCTCTCCCTTTCAATGAAGCTGCACAACAAATGAAGAAGTGCACCTAACAGTAGGTACTGGTCACATTGAGCCCTCGACCTTGCCGGCCACTAGCCCGCGGTTTAAATCAACGTCATCAGTTTATTAGAAAAATATTTCCCTGTTCATCATTCATGTAGTACCCAACTACACATGGTGTACTCATACAGAACGTGGTATTAACTACAAGCTATCGGATGGGCATTTGTTCAACGCTGAGTAATCAGAGGCAGGCACCGCTAGGCTGATGTGATAAAACTGTCATTTGACAAACGGGTTGGAAAAATGTATCCATTAATACCGGCTGGTTGTTAGGCCCGGCGCCCACTGTCGGTGGGCATCGGTGCGGCTCGGTACAGCTCGGGCGCCTTACGGCGGCTTCGGGCGGCTTCGGGCGCCTGAGAGCTGCGTCGGGCGACTTCGGGCTGCCTCGGCAGCCGTAAGCATGGCTAAAGACGCCGAGGCTGTCTTCGGGTAGCTCGGGTGGCATTTAGTTTCGCGATGGTGTATGTCATAATTATAACCACCGTGGTTACGGAAGATGAAGAAGTAGAAATGTGTCTCAGGCGAACAGTAACAATGGTCAATATATTACCACCGTGGTAGCAGGCGAGGAACTAATAACAGCCGTAATAATGTATTGTCAACGCAACCCAAAATTCTGACGAAAATGAAAATCACAAAATTTGACTAAAAGGCAGTTTTTCGATTTAATGAGTGTTCGTCTTAACGTATAGCTTACTTAGCTAATTCTAAATAAGGTGTGGTTACACACTTACATAATAATACTAATTGTACGTTGCTTATATACAAGCCCTCTTCCTGTCTCTTAATTTTTGCTGCGCCCGACAGGGTCCATATTGATCTTTTACTTTTTAAACCTATCTGTCTATGTAATACATATGGAACGCAATAAAGTATTGAGTGTTGAGTGTTGTGGCTGCGTCCTCAGCGGAGCGTGTTGCGCAGGGCCGACAATGCTTTTTTGTGACGTCAGCGTAGCTTAGGTCAGGGCTTGGCAGGTGGAGACATGGGATTGCAGAGCTAGAAGTAACTTGATTAGAGATTACAATAACGGTCAGCTAGTTCAGCAGGTTATATGGCTCGGTCGAAATTTTGTAAAAAGCAAAGATCAAGCATGATGGGAGTGTGGGATATTATGTTCTACCAGAGTTTAATTATATATTTGAGCGAGTCGTTTTTCTCATCAAATATTCTCTTCACGATTTGGAGCATACGCCACAGCTCCTAATGAACCACCTTGAGAGACATTATCCTAATTGGCGCTGATTACCAACTGCTAAGTACGGTACGGACATCAGTCCGTACGCTGCTTAGTAACGCAAGTGCCTAATACACATATCTATAGTGAATAGTTCGGGGAGCCGGTCTGTGTGAACGGACCCTTATAGTTTGTGACTTCGAGTTACAACTATAATATGTACTTTGCGTCCGTTATGGGCTGGATTATACCAGTAATGCACATGTAGGTGTAGGGCACGCCCTTTACGCCTGGAAGCTTTTATTTAGTTTTGATTACTTTTTAATTTTATTGTGTTTCGTAATACTAATTGCAGCCAAGTTCATCTAGCTGAACAGCTGTACTGCTGCATCTTTCCAGTAAAGCACTAAAAAGTGGCGAAGGAAAAAAATGACTTGATTTATGAGTTACATCTTAGTCAAAATATACGGTCGTTTCGATCGGTTTTCCGAGGGTTTGGCTTATGGTAAGAAATTAATTCGCTCGTCTTGAATGTTGTGTCATGCAATATTTCAATGGTACGGCCAAGCCATACATTTCGACCGAGATGTAAGTTCTGTCGAGTTAGGTTAGGTTAGAGATCGGATAACTTTTTAACAGTGAAATGGTTGTGTAAGTTTTTGGATTACAGATTTAATTGCTGATCATGTGCCAGCCCTAGCCTGCATACCAAAAGCATCAGCAGCTGTAGAGGTTTAGATGAGTGCGTGAGTTGTTTAGCGAGTCATCATTCTCCTGCCCTTATCCCAATTTATTTGGGGTCGGCGCAACATGCCTTTTTCTTCCATACTTCTCTATCAGTCGTCATCTCGGTAGTCACTCCCTTCCTAGCCATATCATCTTTCACACAATCCATCCATCGTTTCTTTGGTCTCCCTCTACTCACCTCCATTCACATTCATGCTCACAACTTTCCTGACAACATTATCCTCATTCCTCACAAGACTACCGATTTCCACACAACTTTTCAGACACCGGTGTCACTTTCAGACTTCCTCTTATTTACTCATTCCGTATTCTATCCATTCGCGTAACACCACAAATCCCTCTAAGCATTCTCATCTCAGCTGCATGCAATTGTCTTTCATTCATTCCTTTTGTGGCCCAACACTCTGATCCATACAAGACGGCTGTACTAATGCTGTTATAAATCTTCCCCTTAAGTTTAGTGTCATTTAGTGAGTCAGTGACCAAAATCTTATTTTGATAAGCTCCCTAGTATTATCCAGGCCAAAGCTATGAGGAATTGAAAATACGACGAAACACTTCGAGAAAAGGTAAGTAGTGCATTGTTTTTGCGAAGGGACTACCGTACTCCCAGATTATTTCAGACAGAGCTAGAAATTGGGATAATGTTCCGACTGCAACATTCATATATCATCTGGAATATCTTCGCAACATCACCTGGTACAAATAATATTTGATAACATCTCGAAGCCAAAAACTTTTGATGGTGAGAAATCATCTAATGACTCCTCTCGCCCTGGGTGGAGCGGAAGGGAGTATCAAACTCTTACTGA
This sequence comes from Hyppa rectilinea, assembly GCA_951799385.1. Classification (NCBI taxonomy): domain Eukaryota; kingdom Metazoa; phylum Arthropoda; class Insecta; order Lepidoptera; family Noctuidae; genus Hyppa; species Hyppa rectilinea. The sequence continues at coordinate 205,634 of OX637319.1, forward strand.
CTGAAACCCATCCATGTTCCTTCCTTAGCCCCTACGTTCCGGGGTAGCGGTAACCCTCTCGGACAATCCTGCTGACCCCGCAGGCTTCGGCCCTAACGGGCCCCTTCCTTTATGCTGACATCTCTTTAAAGCGCGCGTGGCACACAAACGCGCCGTCCGGAAGGGGCTGGTCCTGATCGGGCGGTGAGCTACAGGGCGTCTCCGGCTGGGACGGAAGAACCTTTCCTTCTCCCATCCCGCCACCTCCTTCGCGAGCATGACTGCTTCGCAGAAGGAGGTGACTGCCTCCCACTCCCTCTGACGACGGGCGCGAGAGGTCGCCGCTAATCACCTCTACGAGGACACGGCGGTGTCCCGCCCAAGTGGGGCAGGTTTCCACCGTGTGCTCGCAGTGGTGAAACCCGGGCGTTTCCTCCCGCTTGATTATGAGCAGGAACCTCCCGAAACATCCATGTCCAGTGAGGACCTGCGTCAGGCGGTAGGTGAGGGCAAGCCACTCTCAAAGAGGGGCCTTACCGCTACAGTGATCGCGCCCACACCGGGGCCCCGTAAAGGGCCATGGACCTCACGACGTGTTACAGTTCCTTGAGGACATGTCTCTGTTTTGAACACCTAATTCCTCGCTACTAAGACTTGATTAAATTTCACATAGTTTTGGGAAAATGGCACTTTCAATAAAACTCACAGGTACTTTTTATAAGGAGGTTTCTACTTCTATAGTGCCACTAAAGACATAAACTAAGAGTTGTTGCAATTCCAATTGATTGTTTTATGATAAAAACATTACAGGAAGTAACTCCAAGGGCCGTCACGACGAAAATAAGGAAAAATATCTTATTTACTTGTATGATTTCGTAAAGTTGTAATTGGGTAATTAATTAATTTCCTAAACACAGCAGTCTCATTTCCACTCACATTAAAACATAACTGCCCATTCGACCCCTCGTTAAAGTTGCTCGTTATTTATATCAGCTTTATTTACCTACTGACGATAACTCTCGCCAAACATATTGCAAAATTAATTATCTCGTAATACACAAGAACTCCCTGTATCCCCCATTACGTGGGAGCTCCATCACCGATATATCGAGACTCAGTGGGACACAGTGCTCTTCTGTGCTATCTCTCATTAGTACACGGTGCTATTTGCTTAGCTATGAATGACACCGACGGTGTATAATGGAAAACGCGGCGCGGGCCGGTCCGGGGCAATGCTTTGATGTGGATCGTCGAGTGTCGGGGCGGCGCCATTACTATTGCAGATTTGTGATATTACTGCCTGCGGCTGTGGCTCGGCGCGGTGCGGCGCGGTGCGGTGCGAGGTGAAGCGGTGCGGTGCGGACGTGCCTGACGAGCTTGCGCCTGCAGCGTGTAGACCAGGGGGCGGGGGTTAGGCTTATAAGCACCATGAAAATTTATAATATGAGGTACATACGGAAAAAGTTCTAACAGTAAGTCCATTCCTCTCAACGCAGAGTGACCAATTTGTGATAGGCAGCTTGGTCCACGGGTCCGGGCCGAATTGTAGCTGTTTTCTCTCGGGTTCCGTTCAATCAGGACTAGGGCATGTTATTCAAATATCCAAGTAATCCAGATATCCTTCTAATAAATATGTTAGCTAGCCGGATATCATTTTTTATCTATCCGGATAAAACCAATAATATGGATAATTTATTTTTATATTTTATAAGTTGTTGCCCTCGATTTCGTCTGCGATCCAGAATAGTACAAAAGCCCCTATAGGCCTATGTCCTCTCCAGGTCAATAGTTTACCCATGAGCGTAATTTCATTCGAATCAATCAAACAAACTCACTTTCGCATTTATCATATCAATAAGGGTAGGATAATAGATTAATGAGATAAATATCTTTGAACAAACTATTAAATGACATCATTATTATTACATTCATCTTTTTGATAATACAAAAGTTTTGCCCAGCACTGGTTGTCAGTTGACGACAGAGACACGACATCACCACCTCTAGGTCCCACCTGTACATCAGTAGAGAAAAACTGGAAGATCATTGACTAGAACAGAGCAAACTAGCAAAGAGATGGGAGGCCTATGCCATATGTAACATGGACATCCACTGCAACTCATTGCAGTTACAGTGTTTGTGGTGCACTTGAAGTCAATGATTTTGTGAACCACTGGTTACGTAATTAATTGAGGACATTGAATTGCTAGAGTTTCCTTCGGTCTCGATTCAAAACAACAAATTGATACCAATATTATTTAGTTTCGTTATTCGACTGTAATGTGAAACCACATATTATACATGGCATGTAATAGTGTCGTGTATAATACTTATATTGTGTAGCTGTTACAGGCAAGTCTTCTTTTTATTTGTAATTTATGTTTTATATTTAATTGCATAATTAAATAAAATAATTTGTATGATACGGATGGATACATATTATTATGCACTTAGAGTTCCGTTCTTTACATGTCTCTCATAATGTAGAGTTAAATTAGTGATAAAAAATGACTTCTAATGAAAACAATGCATGCAATATATTTTCTTGTTTTCATTAGTGGACGTTCCTATATAAACTGGCGGTTGATTCTGTAAAACATGTGACCGTGAACACTTAAATGAAGTGAGTTCTCGTTCCACGTAACGACAGTATTGACAACTCACTATAAACTCACTTCACCTACAATCACACGGTGAGATTTTTACAGAATAGCACTACTGGTCACAGAACACGATTAATGGAGAATTTTTGCAATGAAAATGATTCTGCCTAGCCTTTTCCCAACTATGTTGGGGTCGGCTTCCAGTCGAACCGGATGCAGCTGAATACCAGTATTTTGCATGGAGCGACTGCCTATCTGACCTCCACAACCCAGTAACTGGGTTATACGATACCCCTTGGTAAGACTGGCTGTCAGATTTTCGGGCTTTCGACGACCCGTTGTAAAGAAAATGACGATTGAAAATGTTCTTAATTAGTTTGATTACTTATCCTTTGTACTGTAAAAAAAGGTCTTTGCCCTTTACAAATGATAAGTTAGACAACTGTAATGCTGAATCTTATGGTTACTTATAATTTTTTGAGAAGACATTATTTGTTGTTTTACAGCGTTATCCAAAATATCTGTAATGTCGGGATATTTCCGGATAGTGATATGAAAGCGGAGACTTCCACTTGAATCACTACAACCTATTTTTTTCCCAGGTGAAACACAATGTTCTCACACCCAGAGTAGTTTGGATTGGTGCACACACAGAACTGAAAAATTATAGTTTTGGTCCACAAAGACCACATTTCATTCGGCCCACATATTGCAAAAAAGCAAATCCGCCTTTTATAGATAGAACGGACCTTCTGCTTGTGCATATTGAGTGCGGCAGCAGACGCCACCGGCGATCCTCTGTTGTAGGTATCATATTACGGATTAAAAGATAGCGTGTACACTGATGATGCTTATTAAAAGTGATTTCAAGGCACAGTGATGCGATTAAAATATTATATTTAGGTAACAGTCTCTATTTTAATAGAAAAATAGCTAGCCTGGATGAGATACGATAATAATTTATGAGCTGTCAGTCAGTTTGATGATATCTATGAAGCGAAGACTTCACAAACTCTCAATCAATTTTGTTGACCTGAATAAATTGTAAGTATACGGAGGACTGCACACTTGAACTACAAAAACCACTTTTACCGACCTTAAGTGGCTGTCAATGTCGAATGGTTACCATCGACGTGCGGCTGTCTGGGCGGAGGTCCGTGCACATGGCATGTTGGTACATCCCGCTGGCCGCGCGCCGCGCCTCAGTCCAAGCGGAGTGGCGCGCTGCCACGAGCTGTGGCCCGGCCGCTGGCTGCCAGACACGCAGCGAAAACAAAGCAGAGGAAGCAAGCCTCGTCACACAATGGCGGAGACATGACGTAGGTACCTATTGATACAGCTAACATACGGTTTAAGAGCGAGTGCGGTACAAGAGCACTGCATTGCTTTGTGTGTTCACTTGGCTCAGCTTCGGCAATGGGTCTATATAGGGCAACACTATTATTATCTGCTCTGAACGATTACGACGCTCTTCACATATGACCGACGACTTTATTCCACAAGCGGCGCGAAGGCGTCGTCCTCCTCATCACTTAGAGGGATTCAACACCTCCCACTTAACTACTTATCAAGACACCCTGTTGCAAATATTTTTTTCCAAACTGCGGTAGAATCAAGCATTCCACGCCACGATCCTGACGAGGCAACTCCTCTGTATCAACTCACGACATGGTGGAGGTACCCCAACCGCAAATTGGCTGGAGATTTGTAATTGGAAACTAACGAACTATTCTAAACCAACGGCAACATTTCGTAGTTGTGAACAATGTGACATAATAATAATATCCTTATAATATCCTTGGACATTTCACACAACGTCATATCGTCCCAAGCTAAGCAACCTAATGCTTGTGTTATGGTAACGAGATGGCTGATATACTACTTATATAATTTTTTTTTGTAAATACATACATATTATAGATAGAAAAACACCCAGACTCGTAACAAATCCTTGCAGGTTGTACAAATATTTGTTCCGTGCGGGAATCGAACCCGCGACATAGTGCGCAGCAGTCAATCGCTCAACCACTGCGCCAACCGTGTCGTCGCGACATCTCGACATGGCGACATCTCGCTGGATATTTTTTATAAGAGATCCATAGACAAGAGATTAGTTCCACCTCGACAAGTAAAGGTTATTTACCTGTCTTTTACCCGTGTAGTGTCTAAAGGTGCATTGCGCCAACAATTGTTCGTGATCGCTTTGCTGGTATTCCATGAATCGATATTTCAATTCTTTCTGGGGAAATGACTGCGTGTGTGAAATATGGTCGCAGCACAATGGCCCCAGACAATCGCGATGGGTCGCGTGACGTCGTGCCGGCCGCAGTGCGCAGCTCAGACACACACGTGTGACCAGAAGGCCGGTTTCATATAAATAGCGAAATAAGGTAGGCGTACACACTAATGGATACGTTCGTACGGCACTGCAGCACTACGCGGAGCCGGGCTTCTGTGCTTATCTGCTATGTACCGCCGCCGCGCCGCCGCTCGCGCACTGCTCTCTGTAGATGCAATCTGAGATGAGAGATAACGTGCGCCGTCCGTATTAGCCGCAGTTATCACTAGCATCAGCAGATATACAGACAATGACGTTGTACATAATGTGTCTACCACAAGTACCACGAACTGACTCGTACGGCTAGTGCTCGCCAGCGGCTGCCGTGCCTCAGAACTTGAGCTCAAATCCCTGGTACACGAGTATCACATAGTTTTAGTGTCGAATTTGAGACTGTGTCCAAGAATATTCAATACTGTTTGTTTGTTGTTTGTGAAAAAACAGAGGCCATGAAGTTGGCTATTGTGCTTTTGATTTGTGAGCAGGAAGAAAGCTAAGATTAAAAACCAGTCAAGTCCTTGTCGGACCCCGCGAATGAAGAGTTTCGGAGCCGGGAAGGATTTTAGCTATAAATGGGATTCATCATCAGACTCGAAGCAAGTTGCCACCTACACAAGCACAGAATGCAGCCTCAAAGTGCTGGCAGATCTAGGTCATGTGCTTTAATAGCGGCGACCTACTTGTAGGGCTCACGTTCTTCTCTATTTCGGCCTGTCTCGATTGCAGTCGTTGAATGTTGCCAACGCAACGAAAGGTTGTGGGAAACGTTCAGTGTAAAATGGAAAAGTGATTAGAGATTAAGGACAGCTTTAATAGAGGCAAGATGTCTTCACAATGTAAGTAGTTTAGTTATTTAGTAGTTTTTGGGATAGGTTTAGTAATTTCTGAGAATGTATGCCATGTAAACTTAGATCATTGATCGAAGCATGTAAAGATAAAAAAGGAATGAAATACACTCAAAACAAATGAATGACACATGAACACTACATGAATCCGTTCCAAGCATTGTTTCAGCCGTACTTCATTGAATACAAGAGGAATGCTCAACATTCTGTGTTTGTGTTAAATAAGCTTCGATATTTTACTGCAGTGCACAAAACATGTACCTTCTGACAATGAATGAAAAGAGGTTTGTTCCGAACAAGAAAGGTGGGTCGTTCATAAATAATAATATTTACGACACGCTTAGCAGGACTCGCTCAATTCGTTCAGGTCGGATAAAGGAGGAGCTGAAGTAAATCACCTGCGTCGGGGACTTGCGGGTCGTGCACCTACCTGCACCCACTGACAGAACTCTACGTGGAACGAGTGGGCGGATTAGCGAGACGGAGTCTCATGGAAAAGCACATTTTGTGTCTGACATGAGCGAGATTACTTTTCAATGGATGTCAACATTTAGTGCGGTGTCTATACCTGTGTTGCTTCAACTTTGTGGTTGGCGATGTTTATTCCGTCATTTGAAACCATGATTTTGTAAATAACCTTGGGATTCGTAGTAGTTGATCCTGACTGTCGAGTTACATCAGTCTACTACCACAACCTTCATAGTTCCCTCAATAGTCTATGTAAATGTCAAATAATCAAGTATCACTAAGAAGGTAGTGACGCAGAACAGCACAGTAGCTAATAGCTCCATCAAATGTTTGTGTAGCGTCGCCCCGTCGCCGCGACACCGTCACCGCTCGCGCATTGAGTAATCAAAACATTAGTCACGGGTGCGTTTCCCCGCAGCGGTCGTACGGCCTCGCCCGGGTGACTTCCTAAACCGTTCACGTTTTTGGGTTAATAACGAAATCTCCGAGCTCTTCCGAGAAGTCACGAGTTACCAGTTTGATTAGCCATCGTGTTCGAACTCGGCGAACGCATAAATAAATATCACTATATCGATTAACATTAAAAATTTAAAACTAGAGTGTTACTCCACTGATAATTTCAAATTGCTCCATCCTGCTCACGGGTGTCAACTTTACTACTCGCTCTCAGCGGCCGAAGCCTCCATTTCCAAGTAATTTAATGGCCTTGTACTAACCCTTATTCGATTACTTGGTGATTTTTCACCAACTTTGGGATATTTTACTACCTACTTTGTGTGTTTGTGTGCGACGATCAACTAACGACTATGAGCGAAGAAAATTCAAAGAATCTGCAAAAATCTTTGAAAACATTTTTATGCTCGCTCGAAGTTAAGTCGTTAGCCGACATTTTAATTGTTAATCGTAAAAGAAAAGTCGTAAAGTTGTTTAGGCAGAGCGCAGCGGCGCGGGCGGCGGTGCCCGGCGAGTGCACTGTAACGATCTATTGTGCGCTGCCGGTGCTGCCAACATTTTCGCACAAAAAACAAGCAATTTACTTCCAGAACCGCGCAGTGCCGAATTGGGGTGCTCTTTTGTTCCCGTTTAGTGCTCGTGCACTTCGGGGTGCCATTAAAATTACAGATTTTTTGTGCCGTGCCGTGGAAACATGAATACGAGATCGCCGCCGGTTCTACAGAGTTTTTTTCCCAATAATAAGTAAATAAGTGCAGTGATTGAGTGCGACAGCGACGATATATCACGGAATATGAATGTTGTGTGCAGCTGTCGGCGACGGGGCGGTTCTCGCGGACGTGCCCCAGAGCTGGAAGTGGGTCGCTCGATACCCGCCATTGCAAACTTTATGAAGACGAGGCTATAAACGGAATGGAAAAATAGACTATTCATACATTAGGTTGCCGGCATACTTGGCTGCATGAAAATATCATAAAATACAGTAATGGCGCTTTATATCCCCCATAACGTGCTTTATTTCATAACGTCGCACACATGTACATACTTATTTTATTAGTATTGCGTAACCGATATCGTTCAGTTTGATGATTTCTACGAGAATATGGATAAAGCCGTCTACCTGATGGTATTACAGACATTTGCTCGCTCGGGGCCGGCCAGCGGGCGCCAGCGGCGCGGCGAGGGCGGGCCGCTGACGTATGTGTGGCTGCGGCCTTAGACTCGTCAGTACTTTATACGCAACCATTATTGTTTGTGACAATGGATGCTGAACCAACGCTAACGCTTCACAACAAGATGCAGGGGGCGGCAAAATTTGCCGACACTCGAGATGTTTTTATCGTCACCAATTATACAAGTCATAGAAACCATTAGCTGCAGCCATATCCTCGGGGGCGCCCCCCCCCCCTCCCACCCGCAGCCCCCGCCTCTCCCAGCTCCGGGGACGTCCGGTCCAAACTGCAATAAATTGAAACAGACAGGCTTTTGAACGAGGCGAGACAGGCGAGGCAGGCGAGTCGGCGAGCCAGGCGGGCGAGCCGGGGGCAGGCGGGCGAGCCGGCAGGCAGGCTGAGCGTGTGCGTGAAACTTGAGAGGTGACTGTTGAGTTGCGGCGTGACAACGAAGTCCGCCACTATAGCACGCAGAAGTACCATCGCTCACTAAATGTTACTCACTTGCTTAAAACTCACTCACTCACTTACTTGTTGTCACTTACTTAGAAGTTCCCAGGACCGGAAGAAAGTAATGCAATGTTATAAAGCCACAAAGAAGAGGAGCGGTGGGTAGCGGGAACTGCGGCCGCAGCTGCGCGCACCGCTGCGCCGCTGGCCACGTGGTCCCGACTCTTGCGTCATTCCACATCAACTCTTGATTTGTGGCTTTTGTGGCGGAGTCACCATCATTTCACTTCAGTTAAATGTTATTATGTTATCAGACCTTCTGTTGTATCGTTTCAGTTGTAGTAAAGCCGATACAGCGCCTTGTTCCGCTCAGCGTGGAATATGACTCTGGCACCAATATCGATTGCCCTCCACTGCCAGGCATACATTTCTGCACTCGCCGCAGGGATCTAAGCAATGTAGGAAAAGTTTTAAAAGAAACATTCACCCATTCCGCAGGTGTACTCGCGCCCTTAAACAGACGTATTAAAGTTTCGTAATTTGTTAAGATAACAGGCCTTTACTGTCTCAACAGCGCCCTCGACGCGCGGCTACCTTTGAAATACGCATGCCACATGCCGCTCGTAGCTTTCGTCAATATACATATACCTAACCAAAGTTTAGATTTCCGACGAACATTTTAGTTAAGTCATATTTTAATTGTAGTGTTTTAGAAAAAGTGGTAGCACTGCCATGTTCCGACCACTGCACTAAGTATGTAGCGTCATTGACATAATTCTACATAAAATAGCAGGATATCCTATAAATGGAATAAATTACAACACAATATTAAGAAAATGATTTAATTGTTGATTTCCTAGAGAAGTCTAAATGGCGCTACTAAGAAGTACCTATTACGATTATGAAATGGTCGAAAGTGAATGAGGTAAAATTAACTAATGAGGCATGTCACGATACCTAATCCACACGGTAATCAGCACCTCGTCCTCGTCCGAAGGAAGTTGTTTTTAAAACACCTATAACCGAACTCATTTCTGAAGCAGGGACAATGAAATGCCTCTGAGTTGTAATGAACGTTTAAATTGTTTGTTCCGTCTGTCAGTTGTGGCGTCGAGCACCGCCGCCGCGCCGTTCTGCCGGCCGCCATTGTCCCCGCACGATCACATGCTACTCGCCAGTCCACAGAACCTTCGTGCAAAACCATTAATTGGTAAATACGCCTTTGTCAACTTTAAGTATGATTTAATTTCTATTATTCTTAGAAGCTACTGTCGTTTGCATTGTGTGTGTTCCAGAGCAGCGCTGTCACCCGACGCGCTGAGCCTTGCAACTGTCAGTTCAAATAGATTTGGTGTACCGTCATTACATAAGTACAGAGTTTTGAAAGATTACTGAGGCCCGTCTGCGAGAGCTTTAGAAATAATGAATTTAATCAGATATTAGAACGTCTGACGCCAACTAGCGCAGCGCAGCGCGCAGCTGCGGCCGGAGTACCCACTACCCAACGCTCCGAATTGGCTTTCTGCAAGATCTAAGGCTCCATTAATTGGGCCTTTTCTGAAAGTCAACGCCAACGAATAAAAATGGTACGTACGGTTAGAACCAGCCACTTGGAGCAATAGTTAATATGGCACAAAAGTTGTTAGGTGTTTTACTTTCAGAAAAGGTACAAAAAAATGTCTCCTTTGCTAGAGAAACTCCGCAGACGTAATCGGTACCTATCTAAACCGATATCTAACAAGATTAAGCAATGAGAAAAGAATTTGATTAGCTTTTTTGGGGTTATCAAACGCGGTTAGCTTAGTCACTTAAAATATCAATTAAATAAATCTTTTTTTTTGTGGATACTTCACGGACCAATAATCAAGTGTACATACAATCAATCGATAAAAGAAAAGAACACAGACTTTCTAAACTCGTCCTTCAAGTAAAGAGACTAATACCAGCGGTCGTAAACCCAAAAAAATATCTTGTATTTTGAACGTCCGCGGAGTTTTGCTACCTAATTTATTTCGACCTAATACAGCTGTCCCTGCCTGGCAGCCTGCTCCTCGATATTCTTGTGAACTAAGAAAAAAAGATGTGGTGGCTGGTTAAAAAGAGAATCGTTGATTCGACGAAGATAAAAGTGATTTATACCTTATTATTCATCCGCAATAGGTACTGTACTCGATCCAGTTTAATCTGCTTTCAATGACATAGTAACTAAAGTAAGAAAAGTATCAAGTTCTCATGATTAAATGTGAAAGAAAAAAAGTAAATAATGTACTTATTTGTGTAATAAGAGAAGGGAACCTCTCCCGCGCCGGTCCAGCAGCGCTACACAATGTCAAACTCTGCATTCATTATAATGTCATGTACAGAAATGTAGCACTTCTGTACATGGTATTATAATCGGTGCGGAGTTTGACAGGGCGGCCATTATCCCGCCGATTTATAAATAACAAGCAACTAATAACAACAGGCACCCATCAAAGCCAGGCCCAGATGAAAGGAGCGTTTTATTTATTTTTTGTACAAGTGAGGCTTTGTGGAACCGAGCCTCAGCCGACCAGCCACCAAGAATCGTTTTAAAAAACTGCTCTAAGCTATACTTCTGCGTCCATTGCTAATATTTGATGAAAAAGTTTTGCAAAATGTGGAACAAAAGTAGTCATGGATTGTGCAGGAAATCATAACCCCAGATTCTTAAGCTCGTGGTGGGTGTTTCAGCAATGCGTATTGTCGAACCCTATTCGGTGTCAACATTTCGTCGTAAATTAATGTTGGATTGTGAAGCTGTTTGAACGTGTGTCGCCGGTGAACTGTGCAAAGCAGACCACTTTCAATTAAACTACATTCTATTACCAAAAATGCTTGTGACACTGAGCCAAGCGCTGGAACACTTTGTTAGTTTAGTCAAATATTGGATCAAGTGACGCACTTGGTATTTCATACGTCGTTAGAAAGACAAATGGTGCCGTTACAATGTAATTATGTTGTGTACTTTACATGATACCTCTGTACCTATGTGTATATTACCGTAAGTCACAGGTTCAGGCTGCACTGTAAGTTAATAAAGTAAGCAATAATTCAACGTTGTTTCCAAAGCTTAGTGCACTTCCACTTCCTAATTATAAAGTTGGAATAGGGAGACATGAACATTACTAAAACAAAATCAAACAAAATTGTGTATGAAAGAGGGTCCGATATAAAGTTAGTTGACATTTATATTATTGTGGGTGCACCGTGCAGCACACTATTCACAGTTAGCTCGTCAAGCTGCAAGAGCTACCGTATCTATGACACACAATGTCGACATCGCGCCGCACTATCAGGAAGGGAGAGTCCAAGTGTCGATGCTCGATATTCGAAGGAACCACCCTAGTGGTTATGTGCGCATTAATAATATGTGTAGGTACTTGTTAGTTCTTTGAGCTTGTACAAGGGAGGGAAGCCCGTACCTATACCTACTACTAATTTCAAGTATTATGTGGGTAGTTTGACTAGTAGAGTATGTTCACCGTGTCGCGGAGGTCAACGCCCCTCACATGTGGTGGAGGCGCCAACCGCTAGACTACGAGCTAAACATTCGAGTGCGCTGCGAGCCTGGAGCATCGCCTGCCCCCCCAGTGGCCGCTGCACTGACCGACCGCTGGGACACGCAACAATCGTTTGACAAACGGATTGATGCAGATTGCTTTGTTGTTTTACAAATTGTATAACTACTACTGACCCCCCTCCGGGTACTATTGAAGCTCCTTCACTAGCCTGAGGTACTCTTACAGGCGTCACGAACTAAGTTAATTTGCCGCCGTGTTGCGAGACTGCTGTCGCATGTCGCCTCAAAACTTGCAAAATGGTTCAGTTTAGGTACAATGGCGTCGGTGAACTAGTAACTGTAGTGCTTGTTAACAAAGTACGGTAATTTTCTAGTCGTTTACTCGTTTACCCAGAAAAACAAATGACCGTGTTCAAAAGTTCCAACTTGCTCTTTTGTAAATGGCAGGCAGGTAATTTGCAAGCGAGCCTTCAATAACAACTGCAGTAAGCTGGAGTGTGCGGAGTGCAGCCAGCGCATACGCCGCGCTCGCCCCCCGGCGGCGCCCGCGTCAGCTGCGTCTGGCGGCGCTAATAGAACAACGAAATGAATCGATACATAGACCACTTGGTTGTGCTCGTCTGCCGCCCCTCTGAGCCCTCCCCCCTCGCCTCGCTGCACCGCCCCCATCGTTCTGTTTCATTTCATAACGCGCATATATCGCGATCGCTTTTGTTATTTTTCGTGGGGCATTTTCGATAATAGGCTATTCCACATGAAGCACTCAGCGCTCCACAATGGCAGTAGTAATCTCGGCGAGGTTTTTAATTATGTTCGATTTTACACTCATTCGGGCCGGCTCGGCACTCGGCGCTCGGCTCACGGCCCTCGGCCCCGCGTGCACACAGCACAACAATGTTATTGTTGTGACGATAATTCGCGCCGTTCTCTCACAGTGTGCACGGAATCCCCTTCGCAACATAAAATTTAATCTCCGGTTCTGCTTAGTAATAAAAAATAAGGGGTATTTGTAAAGGATTTGGATGTTTTTTAATAACATAAAGGATCGTAGACTTTACTAATGCTTTTTAGAATTGGCTTGGTAGTAAATAAAAAAAAATATTGTTGTCTGAAGGTATAAGAACAAATTTAATTTTATGGAGGTTTTAAACAGAATAAAAATAACATACTATTAGTAACTCAATGCTACCGACTAGTCAGAAATAGCCCCAGCACATAAACGATATAACCAAAACTTAAATAGCCCGAGCACACACACGATATTACCAAAACTTTCTAATAGTACGTGCCTACCTAGGAACGATATAGACGGAACCTCCTTCGTTGGACGGCTTGGTTTCGCATCATCTCCCAGGTACTCGTTAGCTGGCCTACCTGTGTAAGCTGGCCTACCAGCGACTCTACGAAGGACATCTACAGACCGCTACGAGACTACGGCGTAGTTCATTACTTGTAGCTACATAATTATGTGTGGATTAAACTAACTTTAAACTGCGCTCCGCACAGCTAAGTAGAAAGCTACAAATTATAAAATTGTTCAGAATGATGCGCGTACATGTTGCACTTCATGCACAATACTCTCACACAAAAAGTGGGTCGAGTAATTATAATATATCCAACAAATAACCTTTCAAACGACACAATGACGTCGCCCTTCAAATGTGTCCCAGTGTAGAGACGACATTCGATCTCATCTTGATGCGAGTTAACGTGAGATCAAGTTATAAGCATTCTCATGCTAATGGCGTCACTGCTCCGGTCCACTGCACACACATCGGTTCCAGATCACTCTTTAATTTATACCCACAGAATTAGATTACAGTGTAGAAAAATATCAGTTACAATAGCGTCCCTTGAGCCCTCGGTGTCGGCACATTGTAGAGCAGCACAAAGAGCGGCTCGGCTCATGCGCCGCGCTAAAGGGGCAGCTCTGCAAGTTACGCCGACGTAAACAATGTGGTGTATGCCACCGTGAGAGAGGTGACTTTGGATTCTCAGTTAAGTGTTGCATATTTAGAGAATGATTTTCGTAATCTACGTTATCGTTTTATACAAGGTATCAACTTCCGGCAGAAAAACTGATATCTTCTGACAGTCACCTATCACCTACGTATACCTGCAACAGCGGCAGAAACTTTGTGCGCAGCATTTAGTGGCCGACCCCCGCGCCCCCCGCGCACACTTACCACTGAAACCGGAGATTTCATAATTAAAAATAATGGTTCAGAAAGTGGCGACCTCGCCCCGCGCCCCGCGGGGGCACGGCAGCGATGAGTAAATCAAAGGAATCGAACGGATATCAGAATGGGCCCCGATTAGCGACGAGCCGACGTGGCGACGTGGCGACGTGGCGGCGACACTGGTGGCCCTGTGTCAGGCGACCACTCGCTGGAGCCAGCCACTGAATAATAGATGAGCTTACAACTGTGCCACTGCAGGCCACAGGCCTTTGTTCGAAGAAATCGGTTTCTCTGAAAATTAGATCACTGAAAAAGTCTAAATTGGTACTGTCTGCCAGATTCACTCCCACAAAAGTGAAATAGGTGCGATTCCATGCAGTAAATGCGTGAAGATCAAACTCAATATGAAAAACAAACATACATAGGTACATACAGGTGAAGCTAATAAAAAGCGTGTTAAAAAAATCTTGATTCCGCAATAACTTACGATTTCACGTCAGTTACACAAGCAACGTCACAAGACATGTAAAACTAATATAAAATTACAAAAAATCGTTATACGTCGAGAAGTAAAAAAAAAAAGTCTTAGTATAGTCATTTATTACATTCGTATACTTTGCAGTTAGTGGCGTCCGTGGGTTCAGTGGACACACTCACTGTTTCAGCAGAAACGCGTTTCACTTGAAACAGGCTTTAAATATTTATCGTGGAATGACGTCATGTATTTTCCCCAAATGCAATCAGTAGGTCGTGATAAATTGGACTTCCACTGCATACATTAGTTCAGTTGAACACGAACAACAGCTCGACCACATTGTATTGATATACTCATTCATTAAGAATATCAAGATGACGCATGAGATGATGTAAAACGATTTAGCAGGAAAATAGTGATCGGAGCAGATCTGTAGGCCGTACTGTCACAAGTACGTACGTGTTAGTGCGCGGCGCTTGTCTGCAGGTCTAGCTGTACAGGTAGCCGGCAGCTCCTGGACAAGGGCCCAAACACCACGGTTTCGGCTAATGACACTAGACTAATCTGAAGGATGCAATTTCCAATTCTGCATGATTGATGTGTGTGCTAGTTTGGTGGTTAGATTGCCGAAATTGTGTAGGCAATGACCAAAATCGTCGAGCAGAGAGCGGCAGAGACCGGCAGAGGACGGCTCCTCGTCCGCCTGATCTCAGCTATCATCTGATTTGACTTTTCACGTAAAACTTTAATGTTTTGTTATTTCCAGATCAGGATTGAAGATTACTAAAACAAGTTGCCAAGTTCTATGGGAACAGTGCCCAAATCAATTTAATATCGATTACATTTCGTGAGAACGTTATTTTAATGAGAATTTACATACATTAGGAAAATACGACAACAATTAATAATTCTACCGTACAAATAGTTAAACTGCTGGTCCTGACAATAAAAGGGCTGAGTCCCTATTGATTAGCATTTGGGATTAGATTGTAATCAGAAAGGGCGAAGCGTGGATAATGAATCGCATTCTGTAAGGAATCCTGCCGAGATACAGTGTACATCACGTTATACCAGAGCCGGCTCTACTTAGATTACTAGAGCTTCTTTCACTAGAGACTTAGCGGCGCTATTTAATTATAAATTACTGAGCGCAGCCTTGCAGGGAGTTATGAAGTGGCGTAGTGTATTGATAAAAGATTATTGCTTATGTACAAGAAGTCGGATTCCTTTTCTCTTTACGTTTGGACGGTTCTGCGAACACTAAAGCTAGTTTTAACAGAGATTTACTCAGTAGGCAATAGAGACAAAGTCTGCATCTTCCATTTGTTCAACTAAGTAAGGTTTCATGGAATAACACAGAAGTATTTCTAAAAGTTCTCTACGGACAAATATTTGCACAAGGAACGGCTCGTCCGTAAGCTAGGTACACATTGTACGACCGTGCCCGACGATGTTATCATGTCGCCTGCGCCCGCTCCACATAGTCGGCGGTGTTCCTCAGAGCCTGCGCTGTTCTACACGAGGCGGTATTCACTTTGTGTCTGTGTACCCCAGTCTACAGGTACAGTGTATTTAAAATATCTCATTAGGATCGATCGCGGCGGGTGCGGCGGGTGCGCCCACCGGCTGGACGGGCACAGAAGGCTCATCACGCCTTATGCTTTAAAGGGACACAGTCGTGAAAACATGATGGTGCCGGTGCGGTCACTGTTTACATCTTAAATAAAATGTCATCTCAAAGTCCTAGCTACAAAGCTTACCCGGTATCCATACATATTATAGCGAATCAATAGAACTAAAGTGGGCGTTCAGTCCTTCTGGTTGATCTACTCTGTGTGGGAGGTGCGGTAGATATACCGGAGCGTTTATAACTTCCATAAAACTTGCACCGGATTTTTTAGAAGCCAGTAATTAAGAACAGAGAGATCAAAAGCGGCGAGGGGTGGCCAGGGGTAGTGGAGCCAGGGAGCGGGCATCCGACGCCATAGTACTACCCTAACGAATTGTTCGGCTGTCAGTGTGTCCCGCCCTTAGGCAAGAGATGTTGTTTATAATTTGATAGACTCTGCACGTAATAGGTTGGACTGTGTAAAGAACAACATGTTTGTACATTTTTAACGATTCCATCTCCAACTTTGTTTTACTTCGAACTAAAACTAACTTCTAACTTTCAAATCGTGGTCTCCATTTGAAACACGGAGTATTTCGGAATAGTATCGAGAGTTAGTGTATAGGTATGAGCTACTATAAAACTGTTATTAGTACTATCCAGTCGTAGATACATAACGTGGTCTCCGCAGTGCTGGCCGCTGTCCATTGTCCGTCCCCGCCTGTAACGCACTTCGATCAGCTCGTGCATTGTCCGCATTCTGCATTGAATAGCTCTCATATTATCGGGAGAATTTTCTAAGGACCGTGTTATTTATACCTATTTCTGTTCTTATTATTAGGTCTACTGCTGTCATAAACTCAACACCTAAAACTTAATATAATTGCAATTTGCACAATACTTATGTTTTCAATTTAAAGAAAGCTGTTGTAGCGCAAAGCGTCAAGAATCCGTAACAACATGACATTTAGTTGTTCCAGTGCGATGAAGCGCATAATAATTTGACATCATAACATTAATTTGTTCCAGTATGAGGCAGCGCGAATACTTTACCCTTAGCGACTTTCGCCATGGTCGCTCTGTGTCGGATTTGAAACCACGACCTTTGAGTTCTGGCGAGGTTTTATTTCTGATGTAAGCACAAATACATTTCTAGCTAACTGAGTACCTGATGAGGGTACCGGGGAATACTGGATGCGGGAAGGGCTACGATTGCTTGCCATCTTACCATCCCTGGGGGGTCCTGTGTGGAGCATGGAATGGTTAAGTTTACTGTAAAGTGCTATAGCTTGATGGGATTTCCCATTATGTGAACATCAAAAGAAGTCGGTTAGACATCTAAATAATCGATTTTCGTTCGAAGCCGTTATGAATGGAACTAATAGAAGCGCCGAAGATGACTTGAACATTTTATCATAGTTAAAAAAGCGCACATAATGAATGAAGGCACTTTTTTATAAGAATGTCAAATATACTGTGGAGCAGTCGTTTGGGGAGCGAGCACCAGACGCTACACACACTATAGTGTAACGAACTCAGTCTTATCACAGCCATAACTTAGTGATTGAAAAGGTTAACATCCGGGAACGTGTACAGCGGAACAGAGTGATGGGAAGTTGGCATCACGCTCTGTGGGCAGATTGGTGATCGCAGCTGTTACTGGCAGACACCAGCACGCTCCGGCCCATCTCGTTACCGCCACTCGCCATGGCACAGCAAGTGGAGAAGGCTCAACAAATCATTGCTAAAAATAATTCTACCATTTAAAAAGTTATAACAACGAAAACCACTTTCTTTACAAAAGCCTTGGCCATAAAAACCTAAGCTCACGAATAAAAAAAATATTTTCGAAAGTAGTCAAAAAAGTAAGGATGGGGTCGATAGGGCCCGTCACAATGTACCATGACCGCTCACTGGGGAATAATACACATAAAGCAAAGTAAAGGTGTTTGCACACAGCCTTAACGTCAGTGTGTAAGAGCTCGGTGCAAGTGGCGACAGACTTTCTTTATTTCACATGTTTTCCTCATTCTCGTAGGTTCATAAAGCAGTGAGACTCTTTAGAATCTGGTGCGAAACGCGCCAAATTCTAGTCTTACATTGATTTAATGACTATCTGCGTCCTTTGTAGTGCCTGACAGGATCCGCACACAACGACCTAAACTTCGGTAGAGTACCTACCAACCAAGTGCACATTCATGAATGTAAAAATTACGTATCGAGAACGCCTCTCGCGTGAACAAATTAAATTCAAATTGTGCGATAATGCAGCATCCATTTGTACAATTTGGCCCCAGCGTGATCGAGTGGCGTGTAAACATGCACAAGACGCTTCTCATCCCGTGTGGTCGGTATGTACTCGCGAGTCCACATGTGCACAAACAAGCCGAGACTAATCGAATCAATCTAATCTAATCTGCCTATGTACCATACGTGCTCGGCGCGCGGAGGCTGTCCAAACAAGCGCCCTCTAGGGTACCAGGGTCGCGACTGTTGCGAGAGCTTCTGCCATCACAGGAATTATTGAACGTCTCTGTTCTCGAGTGTCAGTAAATAATAGATCGTGTCAAAAAGAACAACTTAGTGTAAGAAGTAAAATCAAACCTGAATCTGACAACAGCTTAATATTTTTTTAAAGACCATGCTTCTTTTAAATATACATTAAATTTTTAAATGAAGACAGGTAGTACCCAGTTAGTGAAGTATATAATTTGATCAAGTGCGGGTTCCCCTTCCCGCCCCCTTGCTGCTGCCACCCCAGCGCTGCTGCCACGTGTTCCTCGCGGACAGTTTAAGTGTTATTCCTTCGTTTTATTTGTTGGTAAGTTTCCCCCGGAAGCAAATATGTTTTCTAATTTACTTTTTCCGATTTTGGCGAAAATGTTTTCAGAATCAATGAAGATTTTTTCACATGTGCAAGTGTCAATGACGTCACATTATGTTATCATAACATTGGATGGTCTAGAACGTGTATTAGGTACTTACTGCGGGGTAGCTGGGATTCATAAAATAGCCATTTGTGTGATAATGTGTCGTGACGTCACAGTTGCACGTATTTGTCGACAATGACGCTACAAGAACCAACTATTCGAAAATACTACGAGACGAGCTGGCGACATCTCATCACAATACATTTACTTTGTTGTAGTTGCTTACCATAAAACTAGACCCGAAACTCTGGGCAGACATCAAAATTATAAATTGTTGTAAATGGCAAAAACAGCCAGACTAAAAATACATTTTCTAAAATAAGCTACCGGTAAGGATTTACCGTTACATAATTGTATTTCTGAAATGAGAAATACTTAGGTCAGATAAGAAGGGGAGGCCGGGGCTGGTTGACTAACTTTTCTCAATTACCCAACTACGAGAGCCCTACATTCAGTCCGAAATTATAAATGTGGACTTGTTTACCCCTGTAAATAAACCCTCTAATTTTCACGAGTCAGCCGACACCCGGCGGAAAGGTTCAATTCAATCAAAGCGTCATATACTTCTGTCATATCGCCACTGGCATCCACTGTACATATAAGCGCTATGCGAGAGGAAGCCGGCGCCGTGTCGCGCCATTATGTGCACACAGTAGGGGAGGTCAGCTCAAAGCGGCCACCTTAACTTTAAATTAAGAAAAAACCTATAAAACGATACATTTTTTAAAATAATTTTATACTAATAGGTAGAGAATTTATTTAATTTTTGTCATTTGCAATTTAAATTTCGCGCAAATTTAAATATAAGCCTTAGATTTGTAGATTACAAAAACATGTCAAAAAACCGCTTTGCCCGAGGGGTCGCCCAAAGCGGCCATAGTGGTAAGGGCATAGAGGCCACCCCAAAAATTCTTCGGAAATGTTTATTTTTTGTTGAAATATATCGTGCTAGACAAAATAAAAATCCAAGAAAAAAAAAATTTAAACATTATTTATTTTTATTAAACATAATATTATATATTTTTTAATAAAATAATCAACATATTCACAATTCGCCACACTTCGCTCAAAATATGTTTTTAATGGCCCATAAACACAGAAATCTAGGGGCTGCATTTGGTGCGTAGTGTGTGGTGCCAGTGATAAAAATATGACATTATTCTTGGAGGCGAGTTCTAGAGCTGGCAAGAACTTATGTGACTCGTGATTGTCCAAGACAAGCAGTATTTTTTTCTCTGCTGTCGGACGCACTGTATCTATAAAAAAACGAAGCCACTCCAAGAACACACCGCCATTGGTCCACCCATTATCACTGACAGTGGCTTGGGTGCCCGGAGGCGCTCCATCCAGAAGGTTCGGTACCATTCTTTTTCTTGCAAAAATCATTAAAGGTGGTATAAAGGAACCCGCAGCATTACAACAGCAAATAACTGTCGTTGTTCTTCCTCGGTCGGTACTGGCAATGTGACCCACTTGCTTTTTTCCCAGTTTTGTTAAAACTCTTGGAGGTTTGTTGGAAGATGTTTGTACCCCAGTCTCGTCCATATTATAAATACGCATTGCGTCAATTTGATGCTTTTCAATTTCAGCTTCCAGCAGGTCAAAGAATCGATAAACCTGTGGTCTGTTGAAGCCCCGGGCTTTGGCGATTGATGTAGGTTCTGGTCGTCTCAAGGTCAAATTAGGATGACGCGTGATAAATCCTTTATAAAAATCGTGTCCGGTGGTTTCATTCTGAATAGCAGCATATTGAAATACAAGCTGCAGAAAATCTTCCTTTGAAAGGCCAAAAAAGAGGTTGTCCATATGAAACATGTACTCTAGGAGCTCTTCTTCTTGCTCTGGGGTAAATACTGTTGTAAATGTACCAAGTTTCTTGATGGCAGATCCTGTTTGCAAGTGTCTTCTGAGAGTTGTACGAGGGATACCGTATTTTATTGCGATAAATTTAACTGAGCCGCGCTTTTCATTTATATCTTTGATTGCTCGGGCCATCGTAACTTCATCCCAAGACGCCTGGGTAGTTTTACGTTTGTAATTGTTGACCATCTAAACAAAATAACTGAGCATTATCAATCGAATCATAATATTTTAATAAGGGCAAAGCGGTCACCTGGCCACTTTGCCCGAGCCGCTTTGCCTTTATCGCCCATTTTGTTATAAAAATTAACTACTCCCACATCATTTATCAAATTTTGGAGCTAATACTAAAGAAACAAAGTCAAATAGACAAGTAACAATACACGTGTAATGCAAGCATTTAAACTTAAACAGGTTTGACCAAAACAGGTCAGACTTACCTTGTAAATTTTTAACAAATGACGCGAAAACGTATTTTTCGTCACTAAGCGCCACCCGCTCGATCCCACCGCTACCGAATGACTGATCGGCACGGGGCGGGAGGTATACTACGCGTGCAGAATGGCAACGTCGCGCTTTCACTTCAAATATCCGAAAAATGAATCGTGGCCGCTTTGCCTTCTATGGCCGCTTTGAGCTGACTTCCCCTACTTAGTAACGCACACGCTTCCATCGCTTGCAAGGCTTGCTACAGTTTGTACGGATTCTTTCTAGTTTCTAGGTCGTTTCCACTCGGAGGTACTTTTGTCGACTTCGCCAACTATTCTGTAAGGGCTTTATTGCATCCAAGGCGACTCTACGTCTGCGGAAAAGCAATTTCGCAACTTCTATTTCAAATATACACGAGTAGCCACTATTCACACAAATGCCATTGTGAAAAAAACATGAAAGTAAAAAGTCGGTGTTATTTAAGGACAATGCCTGACATTTAACACGTAACGGGGACGCCAAAGTACACCATACGACTGCCATTGTTCATGGTCTCACGCCATTGTTAGGTCGAGCACGCTGTCTGTAGCTCCAGGCACATTAGGTACCTCGGGAGGTCCAGATTAAAGTAACGGCGAGCAATAAACTTATTTAACTTACCTTTTTACGGCGAGCGTTTTATATTTCGCACTTTATGGGCTTTCTCCTTTTATTATGACCGTTAAAAGCTATAGCATTGTTCGTCGGAGGCTCTAGTTACGGCTGAGCCGTTTTATATTGAGTCGTTAGGAGTCAATCGTCGCTGGCATGCGAGCACTCGGCCGAACAACGCTTCATGTATCTGCTACGTAGCGAGAACATGTTCGTCTAAATTGAGACGTCTAGATTAGACCTTCCCGATATCCCTTACACAATAATTAGGAATACCTAATTGTAATGCCCAACTGTAATTACAATTTAGGTAGTAAGGTAGTCGCTCTTGCCCTTACAATGCTATTTCCAAACCTCATGCGACAGAAACCCTCGCAGCGCCTGATGGAGGATGGAACGACTTTGTTTACAGATGGAAAGTAATTAAAATGGTCGCAACTGGCAACTGCAGTAATATTGTTTAATGTGCCAAACGCGAATGGGTGGAGTCGTAAAACATTTGTTTGTTTTCCGAGTATTTTTCCTGCCGAGGTTTGTAGGAGCGAAATCGTTTCTCAGGAACGAATGGAGGTCACCCACCACACGTCGCGCACACCAGCAAACGGAGATTGAATTCTACACTCGAGACTAAGGAGCCCATCATGTTCCCTGCCGATGTGCCTGCCTGCTGCCTGCTGCCTGTGGTATAATTGGTAATTTTCCGGGATCGTCATGGCAACGCCCAGCAGACGCATCACGCATCATTAAGCCACGATGAGATGATTAATTAAATATTTTAAGCATTCCTTCGTGAGCGTACGCCAGCCCTCCTCCCCTTGCCTCCCGGTCCCCGCGGTGCAGGCAGTGGCGGCTGGCGTGCGCAGCCAACGCTTACCAAGTGAGCTCGTTTAAACTAGCAACAGTCATAACGACTCACTAATTATTCAAATTTGACTAATCCTCGTTATTATGCGCGTATAACTGCTGT
The DNA here is from genome assembly GCA_951799385.1 of Hyppa rectilinea. NCBI lineage: Eukaryota > Metazoa > Arthropoda > Insecta > Lepidoptera > Noctuidae > Hyppa > Hyppa rectilinea. The sequence continues at coordinate 228,584 of OX637319.1, forward strand.
AATTTACTTGTATCTGCTACCTTTGAATTGCGAGATTAGTACACTGCACTGAACAAAGCGGGTAAGTAAGTTATTACCGTGCGCACGTCGCCGCTCCGGCCGGCGAAGAGTAGTAGAGAAGATGACTAAGCTGTACGCAGCAGCTTACCGGGACGTAAATCTAACTATGTGAGTATTATATTTTATTAAAACATATTTTAATTATACTATTTTATTTCAGCTGTCTCTTGTCGGCTTTGCATCTATTTGTTTCTTACTAAAGATCAGTTTTCGTATCCAGGCCGCCATCTACTTCTTAAAGACGCGGAGGCTTTATTAATAAAGTTAAAACTATGTGGGGAATAATCAATGAACGCACAAACAAGAAACTAAAAAGTGAAAAATACAACATAAACCTACAAATAAATAATAGCCTAACTTCGGAACCAAAAGAAGTAGCGAATATATTTAATAATTTCTTTGCCTCCATTGGTGGAAATAACACATTGCCTACTACCAGCCAACCAAAGGGCCCCACGGCGATTTCAACTACTCAAAACACACTGTATCTTAGCCCAGTAGATCCTTACGAAGTAAACACAATAATTAAAAATCTAAAAAATAAAAGCAGCCATGGAATTGACGAAATTCCTCCCACATTATTAAGACAATGCGCTGACGAACTAACTTTGCCATTTTACATATTACTCAACCAATCTTTTGAAGAAGGCGTATTTCCCGAATTATTAAAAAAAGCTCTTATAAAACCGATTCACAAGAAAAATATAAGAACCGACCCAAATAATTATCGCCCCATAGCTCTCCTACCAACGGCCTCAAAAATATTTGAGAAAGCCATGTGCAACCGTGTATACGCATTTTGTGAGAAATACAATATATTCAATGACAGTCAGAATGGCTTTCGAAAAAACCGATCTACCGTTTTGGCTGTTTATAAATATATACAAGAAGCACTTAATATAATTAATAATAAAAAATATGCTGTAGGATTGTTATTAGACATGACAAAAGCTTATGATAAGGTACAATTTGATATATTATTAAATAAACTATATAACATCGGATTCCGCGGAAAAAGCTACGAGTGGTTCACATCATATTTAAAAAACAGACAACAAATTGTAGAAGTAGAAAATTACAATCATAAATCAAAAGAAATAGAATTAATACGATCCCAAAACATACCCATAAACGCTTCTATACCACAAGGAAGCGTAATAGGGTGCCTACTGTTCCTTGTCTACATAAACGATCTTCCCAGCCACATCAATGAGTCATGCGTATTATTCGCCGATGATATCTCTATCTTAACATCATGTGATAGTAATATAAATCTAAACCAAAAACTTACTTCTATACTTGACACTACAACACAATGGATGAACCAACACAATCTTGAAATTAACTTTAACAAGACAAAATTAATAACTTTCTACCCACAACAAAAAATCCCTTTAACCATTAGCTTCAAATACAACGGATTAAAATTGGAAACAGTAAATAAATTCACACTTTTAGGCCTTGATATAGATTCACACATAGACTGGAAATCACATATTCAAAAAGTAAAAACGAAATTATCTAAGTTCTCATACGCCCTCCGAGAAATTAAGAAAACAACAGACCTCAAAACAGCACTGGTAACGTATTACGCGTATGCATTCGCATGGCTCAAATATGGAGTTATATTATGGGGGAATAGTACAGACGCGCCAACACTATTCACTCTGCAGAAAAAAATGATTAGAATCATAACAAATATCAAAGAAACAGACTCCTGTAAGCCCCACTTTATAGAACTTCAAATATTAACCCTGCCTTGCCTCTACATACTTGAAATTTGTAAATTTGTACGTAAATACCCACAATTCTATTCCAAAAGAGGAGACATCCAAAATAAAATTTCACTTAGACATGAAAATAGACTGAACATACCCACTTCACGATTAAAAATGCACTCTTCTAGTTCATTTGTAGTGTCTATTAAAATATACAATAAGCTACCGGAAGACATTAAAAATATTAATAATAATAATATATTTACCAATAAATTGAAACAATTTCTAATCATTAAAAGCTACTACACTATTAACGAATATTTTGACGATAAATTTAAACAATAATAAAAACCATTCTGACATAATTCTAACATACTATCTGACATAATACCGACATTTCATTTTAAATTTGACTTTGAATTAATTAATTATTTTATTTTAAAACGCGAAAATACTATTCATTTAAAATAAATTTAAAAGCTACTACACTATTAACTAATATTTTGACGATAAATTTAAACAATAATAAAAACCATTCTGACATAGTTCTAACATAGGTACTATCTGACATAATACCGACATTTCATTTTAAATTTGACTTTGAATTAATTAATTATTTTATTTTAAACGCGAAAATACTATTCATTTAAAATAAATATACTAAATGCGGCACAATTTAATCTAATTCCTTAATAATATACTCTATAAAAATGTGAATGTCTAGTTAGTAGTTTCAAATAATACATTTAAGACTCATACGAATTTATTAATACGCAATTATATATAATTATGATAGAAAATGTAAATACCACAAAAGCCATTTTGCTATTTTAATTTAAAATTTCTTTACTTATTAAAAATAAAAATTAAGCACCTTCATCCTCTCTCCTATCAATTAATTTAACTTTGCTGTGCCCGACAGGGTCCATAATTGATTCTATGTTTAACATATCAACTGTCGTATGTAACATTATGGAATGCAATAAAGTATTGAGTATTGAGAATTATAATTCCATATTACCATAGCGCTCTACACTGACTAGTGCTCCGTGACAAATTTGAAGTAAAGCCAACTAAATGCGTCACTTGTTAGACGTGATGTGGGTGGTTCTCTATTGTGCTCCATAACTTTTGTGATCCATAATCTGAAGTGCCATATTTTTTTTTGTTCTAATCTACACTTGTTCGAATGACAACTAACCTAAACTTTATTTCACATGATATTATTTGCCATAAAATTGAAATCCCTAAATACAATATGCCCTAAATTTGTAACAAACAAATTATTTGTTTGTCATAAATATTACAATCAATCATATATAAAAGTTTTAAAACCGTTTTCAATAAAAGCTTATAAGTCTCCTACACTACCTAAACTATCGCGCTAGTCTCGAGCACTGGCGTTGTATGTATGAACGAGCCCCCCCCCCCCAACCCTGCACGAAATTATGAACCTTTCTTGTAGATTTTGTATCAAACTTTCTAAAGAATGTACGGCAAACTTTGCCTATCGCCGCAGCTCTGTCATAGATGATATTGTTAAAAAGGGAGTGACTAACGAGATGACGATTAATAGAGAAGTATGTCAGGAAAAGATGTGTTGTGCCGACCCCAAGTTAATTTGGACAAGGGCAGGGAATGATGATGATGTCCGCAGCATACGGCGTACCACATACCTATACATATATTTATGAAAGAATAAGGTCAATGTACAGTATGTGTATGTAGTGAGTGTGGGTGTGTGTTTGTATAGGTGTACGGTGGAGTTTGTGATATAATGTTAGAATTGGTTGTTTCATGATAATTCTTTGTTTTCAGACATTCTGTTAATTTCTTTCTAAGAACATTCACACACATTATGAGATACACACCCGTATACTTATTTATTTTATTATAGACCCTTGAGCTAGTGTGTCTAAAACTGCGACTCACAGCTACCGTGCTACAGAGTTCCGAAGCACAAACTGTCTCCGCGCGCGACACTACAGTGGCACGTTTTGGATCTAATAAGATCTAAGAATGTTAAGATCATAAGATATGTTATCAATTAAGTTTTCGGTCAATAGGTACGGAATAGTGCGGTAGGTACACGAATCGAAGTAATTAAGATAGTTTGCCACTACGATTGGTGATCAAGACCTATAAAGGCTCGTACGAAACCTGTAAATGAGCTATGTCATAAGGTCAGTAAATAGTTCAGTAGGCATCATCAATTCACCTTTCCTTTTCTTTACTGTTTTCATGACTTGTAGCACTTGTAATGCCCATTATGCAAAACCTACACAATAATATTATCTCATTGATATCACACACACCTTAATTATGAACACGACCCACAACCCACTGTGCGTATGTAAAGAGATATCTTCGGCACAGCCTATTACCTAACAAAATAAAATAGAACTCGAAGTTAACTAGTTAACGTCCTAACATTACATCCAAAGCATCACAGTCACCCGCGTAAGGACGATTCTATTTCATCACTTATTTTTAAAGAACTTCTTTCACTGTATCAGCACTCAGAAGCGCCATCTAGACATCTTGTCTCATGCCCCAAGTGTGTTCGCGTCCGAAGTGCGGGTGAAAAATGTAAGTTTCCTAGACAAAGCCGTCCGTTATGTATGTGCAGCTTAAGGACTTCAGGAGTACTGTATCGTATCGATTACTTTAGTAGTCTCCTTGAAAACAGACATCTTTGGAGTATAGTATAGTTTTTAGTATACCCCTAAATAAGTTGTTAGCGCAATTTTACACACGACATAGGCCTCCCCCACGGTACGTCACAAGGCGAGCGCAGCGCTACACACGACATAGGCCTCCCCCACGGTACGTCACAAGGCGAGCGCAGCGCTACACACGACATAGGCCTCCCCCACGTTACCTCTCAAGGCGAGCGCAACACTACACACGACATAGGCCTCCCCCACGGTACGTCACAAGGCGAGCGCAACGCTACACACGACATAGGCCTCCCCCACGGTACGTCACAATGCGAGCGCAGCGCTACACACGACATAGGCCTCTCCCACGTTACCTCACAAGGCGAGCGCAGCGCTACACACGACATAGGCCTCCCCCACGGTACGTCACAAGGCGAGCGCAGCGCTACACACGACATAGGCCTCCCCCACGTTACGTCACAAGGCGAGCGCAGCGCTACACACGACATAGGCCTCCCCCACGTTACGTCACAAGGCGAGCGCAGCGCTACACACGACATAGGCCTCTCCCACGTTACCTCACAAGGCGAGCGCAGCGCTACACACGACATAGGCCTCTCCCACGTTACCTCACAAGGCGAGCGCAGCGCTACACACGACATAGGCCTCCCCCACGTTACGTCACAAGGCGAGCGCAGCGCTACACACGACATAGGCCTCCCCCACGTTACCTCACAAGGCGAGCGCAGCGCTACACACGACATAGGCCTCTCCCACGTTACCTCACAAGGCGAGCGCAGCGCTACACACGACATAGGCCTCTCCCACGTTACCTCACAAGGCGAGCGCAGCGCTACACACGACATAGGCCTCTCCCACGTTACCTCACAAGGCGAGCGCAGCGCTACACACGACATAGGCCTCTCCCACGGTACGTCACTTTAAACGACAATTTATACAATGCAAATAAACTATTCAAAATCTTCAGTATATCCAAATGCTTGATGCGCTCTTGTGGAGCAGCACCAGCGATGAATATGCTTTAGATTTATATGGATTTAGTTTCATTCAGGTGAAGTGGGGAGGTATTTTATTGCAATATTTTAAACCCTGTGAAATATGAGTTTACTTTAGACCGCTGGAACCCTAGTTCTAGTAATATGTATAAATGTGAATTCCACCTCATTTATAAAAAATGTGTCGATTTTACCTCACGTACCTACTACCAACATGATGTTTTTAAAGCTAACATCATGAAATCAATATCTTTAAACAGTTCCCTTCGAGAGTCAGGAGCATGCCGCATGGCTCAAGGCCATAATATTGTATGACATATTATTATCCCGTTCGTGTCGCGTAGTGGGAAGTTAACTCAAGTTACCGCACAAACGGGCCTACAAGAAGTAATAAAAGAGACTTATTGTGGGAGCAACTTATTTAGGGCGATTGCTACGGGCTGTTCCCAGCCAATGTCCCGCTAGATGGCGCTGAAGGCTACATTTCTAGTTTATTTGAGTTTTTGCGTAATTGGAAAACTATTATGTCGTAGGAATAGTGTTCGCGGTTACTAAATATTATAATTTATTGAAATATGTCATATCATTGCCTTAAAATCCACCCAATTCGGTAAATAGATGTATTTTAACATCTGCCATTGCATACAGGGTCGTTTACACACACAGACGTATACAAAAATGTTTACTAAAATTTAACACTAGATGGCGTGAATGTAAACAAGATACAACAACAAAACTAAAACACTTTATTATGTGATAATGATAATAACCAGGAAGGTGAAAAACATTTTTCCGATTTCGACGCACTCAAAAGCTTTTAGTAAAACATAGGTAAGCATGTATGCCTAATGAAGTATTATTTCACCTTCTGATTTTACAGTAAATACAAAATAAAAAGAAATATACAGTGGTTATGTAGATTCTAAACAAACTACCACCAAAATACAATTAGAACAAAAATCATTTGACTTGTTGATTTCACCCTCTGCCTTGAAACTAGCAGTCAAACAGTCACTCCTATGAGTATTACATATATAAATCATTATCATGCTGTCCTACAGTGGAGATTTCAATCAAAGCAATGTCTTCTGGTGACTTATGGAATTCTGTTAGCCGTTCTTCACACTGTATTTTCAACTGTGCTTCGTCAATATCAATAGGATCACAAGCTTCGGGTCCATAGTGCTTATCCGGTTGGTTTTTCTCTCTTGGAGCAAATAATCGTTTGCGTGTCAAAGATTGCTGTCGTATTCTGCTCTGTTCCTTCCGTTTTATGTACTTTTTAAAATGTGTCCCTAGGCTCTGTGTGGTCTGCTTTTTCCATGCAGTTTCATGCCATTAATTTGTGTCCCTTAGCAAGTGATAGGCCTGAAAACATATTTAAATGTTATATTTAAAAAAAGAAATGTTGCATTATTGCATATAAATTGGAATAAATAAGGGCTGGAGAATGATGATATTCCATCACAATCAAAGAATTTCTTACTGGTTCTAATAATTTCTGACTGTTATTACTGTATATTTACCTGCCACATGAACACGCCGCTGGTAAGAACCCCCTTTTCCTAAACTTATTCGTTTTCCACAGTTGAATTTGTTTATTACGCTCATAAAGTTTTCTGCCACATTTGTTGTCTCATTAGACAAACGACCTGCCTTCAAAGCAATTTTTTCATTGGCTGCATAAATCAGAGCCCACACCTCTGGAGCATTATTTTTCAGACTTTCTACATGATTTTCTTCCTTCTTTTCACTTTCATCTGTTAATGTTTTATTGACATTGCAGTAATAATTCTTGCAGTTTTCATGTACTCCGAATACATGAAGGATTTTCGGTTTTACACGAATATAATAATATGTTCTTGGTTGTGTATTCTGGGTACTGAAAGAAAAAAAAACAAATTGTGATAACCATAATAAAAGTATAATACCTATATCCTAGATCTATTTTCTCCTTAATATTTCGTAGGTTTTTTTTACGTCATCTTATGGTTTTAGACTAAAGCAGCCCACAAGACGACCTACTGACCCTACATACACGTAGTGTTCCTTTTACGATCAACAATAAACCATGTTGATACATACATTATAGAGTTATCTAAGACGATTTCTCGTGTTTACGAAGAAGTCGGATACAGAATTAGTTGTATTATGCAGGTTCACTTACCTCCCTTCAGCATAATATCTCCTTCTTCCACTTCGAACTCGTTTCAAAGATTTGCGCGACCCCGAATATTCGTGTTGTCTGTACGACGCCTTGCTTGTTCGAACAGACATTGTAGACGTAATCTAAATCAGAAATATAGAAAAACAAATGAAAAACGAAAGAATAAGTTCCTTTTAGACACTCAGTATTTGAATAAAATAAATATCGTAAGTCACATGCATTGAAAAATCTATCAATCTTTTATGATTGAGTTGCGTTCTGAAATAAAATCTAAGAAAATAAAATATAACACTAAAATTTACTTATCTTTATATTTCAATGTTATCTTTATACACCTGGTAGAACTGGCCGACGAATATAGATATATATTAGATTAAGCGATTTATTTTTAAACAATAAATTACGGAACATAAAAAGGATTGTAAGTAACTGAATTATGTTTGTTTCTGAACGCACCGCGTCGCGCGCGCGGTGCACGGAGTAGAAACCTACTTTGATAAAACAAACTAATAATATTGTGTGTCTGTCTGAAAATTCGGAAAAGCATATTTTGCCAATGTTTGCAAGTTTAATTTTGTGATTACTTTGGTAGTTTACCGATTTATAATAATTGTATATATCGTTGTTTAAAAAATATTCAAACACATTAAAATATGATACACTGATTTATTACTGGTTTCAGTGATGAACTGATGAGTCAATGTTAGCCACAATACTAATCACTTTCGTCATACGTGTGTATGATTGATGTGATTAACAATGTGGTGATATTTCAGGAAAATCACGGGCCAGTTTGTTGTTTTTAATCCCACCGAAAATATAATTGCGTTATTAGAATAATTAATTACTATACCTACGACAAACCTACATAAATTACAATATAGTCTCAAATGCATACTAGAGAAATATTGCAATTTGAATCAATTAAAATGCACAGCATACAAAAATAAATTCACAACACAAGAAATTCCGCGCGCAAATCATAGCTCGTAACAATAAAATCAAGAATGTAATTTTATATCGAGCCGAAGTAAAAGTACCTACCTACAATACCAAGGTCTCATCTCAAGGTCAATACCTCTATAAAATTAGGTACCTACGTATACAAAACAGACAGACCTACGACCACGCTACGAGTTGCCACACAACAATAATGAGTAATAAAATGGTTTACAAAAAAAAACATAGATTTCTAAGGTCATTAGTTTTATTTTATTTTATTGTTATTTTTTTTTTGAACGATTGGAAATGAAATTACTCAATTATTGCAGTTAGAACTTTGATTTATTAGAATTATAAGATAACGAACGCGAACGCGCACGACATCTAGCGCGTCAATGTTTAAACATCGCCTTTCGTTTGCTTGTCAAAAGTCACGCACACTACTGTAGAAGTGTCAAAATTTGCCGGTATTTCACTGTTGTTTTTCTAAGTAAATAATGTAAGTTATTGATTAAAAAGGTCGATCGCGGACACATTTCATTGTAGAGAAGTGATAAAATGATTAGTTTTAATGAAAGAGTGTCTGTGTTTAGTGTATAAAGGTATTCAAAAATGTATGGACGGAGGGGCGGTACATCCACCTTAACAGCAAATGTTCAAATTTAATTTTGTTTTATAATTATAACTAGCTGACCCGACAGACGTTGTCCTGTCTTAACTATGATACCTACCTTACCTACCCTACCTACCCTACCTACCCTACCTACCCTACCTACCCTACCTACCCTACCTACCCTACCTACCCTACCTACCCTACCTACCCTACCTACCCTACCTACCCTACCTACCTTACCTACCCTACCTACCCTACCTACCCTACCTACCCTACCTACCCTACCTACCCTACCTACCCTACCTACCCTACCTACCCTACCTACCCTACCTACCCTACCTACCCCTACCCTACCTACCCTACCTACCCTACCTACCCTACCTACCCTACCTACCCTACCTACCCTACCTACCCTACCTACCCTACCTACCCTACCTACCCTACCTAACCTACCTACCCTACCTACCCTACCTACCCTACCTACCCTACCTACCCTACCTACCCTACCTACCCTACCTACCCTACCTACCCTACCTACCCTACCTACCCTACCTACCCTACCTACCCTACCTACCCTACCTACCCTACCTACCCTACCTGCCTATGTCCTTCTCATGAATGCAAACTATCTACATACCAAATTTCAGCAAAATCGGTTGGGTGGTTTAGGCGTGAAAAGGTGACAGACAGACAGACAGAAAGAAAGACAGAGTTACTTTCGCATTTATAATATTAGTGTGGATAATCTTTTTTTTTTATATCAACATTAAACGCATATGCAAATAAATGTGAAAAAAACACTGGAAATTAGTATACAATATACAAAATATTAGAGTCTGCTCGACGCGATCGGGTGTATTTGTAAACCTCTAATGTAATGGATCCAGCGATTACACTGCTCGTTACTTTCAAAATGATGCCAAATTGCCAATGACTGGGGACGAGTGCGCGCGCGCACCCCTGGCCCTGCGGAGTGTGCAGCCAGCGACCAGTGACGTGACGATATTTTTTTTACTAAACAAAGGGGCAGAGACGCAGGCTGATTGTGATTCAAATAAAACAATAACTTGAAATCAATCAGACGGTATGACTGTTATTCCAGATCTAGCGGTGGCTGATGCTGAAATGTTTGTTAAAGTTACAATCATAGCAAATAATACGTTTATGGGTAGGTAGGTTGTAGGTACTTAGAGAGAATCACTCATCCTATCCGTCGAAAGTTGTCGTTATAAGACTTGAAGATAAATGAAAGTGAAACTTGTAAGGATAAACATCACTGACATAAATCAATACCTTCACAAATAAATGAAATGTTGCTGAGCTATAATTTTCTTTTGAATCAACAAAATGTAATATCTAGAGACGTGTTACCGGCAAATTATACAAGTACTTTACAAAATATTATATTTTAGTAGTTCTGTCTGTCCCTAATTAGACAAATGCATACAAATTATGTAATTATTTATTTTATATTCATAAATATTAATTACTTTATTCATATTTTCTAAATAAAGTATTAACACGTTAAGTGCGAAACGAGGCCTAAATCACCCCGCATGCAACTTCCTTGTGGTGCGGCAAGGAAAAACGTGAACATCTCTGTCGTGCGAAGGGCATAGCTTTAGTTTGGTCCAGTATAGAAAAGAGATAAATGTATATTTGAGACGTGCTAATGGTCCCGGACTCGGTGGTATACCTACCTTGGTACCGGATGTTTTAGGCCTCGTACCGCACTGAATTAATATAATTTTAATGCAGTGCGGGACGAGGCTAAAACGTCCCATATCCACCCGGACCTCGTACCGCACCCAACGCGAGATTCCCGCGACTAGTGTTGTGCATCACGTCGATAGGAGAGCACGTCCTTTTACATCGCCGAACATGTCTAAACGATGTCGGAAGAAGTTAATTTTAAAAAACCCAGAAACAGAACCAAAACAGGTAAGTTTTAAAAAAGTTTATGAGTGCTACTGATTACTATATTGTTACTGATTTTTTTATGTTAATTCTAGTTCTAATATTGTTATTGTATGTTAATTTTTAAAGCCCGAGGCAGAATACATATGATAGTTTCTTTTCTACTTCTGGTTTTCTTTTTTTTCTATTCTGTGAACCGCATTAAGATTTTCACACAAAAATAGATAAACGTCGTTGCGTCGATATTATTTTTCCCATCACTAATCTTAGCGAAAATTTACCCTATTTCAGTGCGTTACGAGGTGTATAAGATCGATATTTTGTTTTGCCAATAATTCCTAAACTAGTTATCAGATCCCGGGGCGACGGTAGATTAGGGTTCATAAATTCACTGTCTATATCGATAAGGACCAAATTTTTCAATTTTCTTTGATTTCGCGCCAGAAAATGGTTTTTAGTCTGTTAAAGGAGGTGGGGTCTAATAGACCGCGTATCGCCCTAACGTCTGGTCACGGTGCGGGCCGATAAAACCTCGTGCCGCAGGAACGGAAAGTTTGCAAAAATTGGTGCCGCAGCTAACGTGTTAAAACAGAATATCACGAATGTTTTGGGATAGTAAGTGTCGGGAGAGTTTCGCAAGAAGGATGCACAAAGAGTTTTAATGAAAAATTAAGAAGATTTATAATACTAAAGAAAAATAGCCGAGATATGTATTTTGTTGTGTGTAATAACAAAATATACAAAAACATTTTGTTTTGCATATATGTCTCGGTTCATTCAAAATTTTACTTACTCTTCACTGTTACATAACATAAAAAATAGATGCACATTGAATAAATCCTAATTTTATATTAAATGTTAATTATTACCTACGTGAAATACCCTGAGAACGTAACGGACAACGCCATCTGTTGTCAGTAAGTATAGCGTGGCTGCTTATTACTACCATCTGTCAATCAAAACAGCCACTTATTACCTCAAATGTATCAATCAGAACAGCCACTCATTACGACCCTTACTGCGTTACATGTGGGGCTTGCTGTGATGATATCGCGTGGGGCGGGGCGATGTCTAGGTGTGAGCAGATAATAATAGCGTGATATGAATCTAAATCTAATCTGTAGCGTGGTGTGGAAGGCTGTACCTTTGTATGTAATGAGTCTAGCAGGCGTTGAAGGAGCTCACCGTGAGCAGTGGACCTCTAAGGACCGTTCAAGAAAATCATGCAAGTTGGAGCTTCAAAATTGACGCCAAAACATAATTAAAATTATTGATGAGTAAACGAGGTCGAAGTTATAGGTGAAAGTCGTCATCGGACGTAGATAATGCATTTATGGGCCTCTATTGAATAAAATGTGTTTGGTTTTACCTGCGCAACATACTTAATGCAGTCCACAGGTACGTAGGTATCCAAATTATCATGCTCTGCGGTCGTGTTGGCCGATTAATGACGCTATCGCCACACAGTCATCGGAAACGGCCGGAGTACCGATTTGGTTCGCCCCTTTGGGAATTACGAACGTGTAATGCGTTATGCATAAAACTAGTTTGAAAGTTAAATATAATATTCGCATAAATATGGAACATGGCAGTACATTTCAGTATTCCCCCCGAGGTCACTTGCGCGGCCCCGGGAGCCCCGCCTGCCGCCTGGCGCGCTGCGGCGTGCTCGGCGCGGCGCGGTGCTTCTCTAATTAATTTATCGAGCAGCTCTTATATCTGCTTCTAATTGCATTAGCACTCAAACATGTTCAAGAGCGTCGTTAAACCGGATTGGACCGTGAATTTTTATGTTCATAATTAAGAACAGTCGACTCACTTCGTGTAATAAATGGCGTATGTCTGCGTCACGGTTCAGTAGCGCGCCGCACGGCCACATCCTGCGCGGTGCCGCATGCCGTGCTGCGCGGTGTACAGTTCCGTGATAACCACAGAACAGTTAAAGAGGTTAGAAGGGCCTTGTGGGCGGGACAGGCGCGCCACACATTTGCGCGGGCGCTCCAAACCCAACCGAAATTAGAATCACCGGTCAACAGTCACGCTCTTATTGTGAAAGCGTTCAATTCTCCGCGGAAAAAAAGAATTATGCCGTCTTGCCCAATTATAACGTGTCGGAAAAGAAGTCAGGAGTGTAATGTGGCCCGAGGAGGGATTTCTTTTCACCGGTAACTCCAAAAACCTTAAAATACGAGTGATATTTGTAATTATTACAAAAGTATTATGTAGTTTGAAGACAAAAACGATAAAATCGCATGCAGATGCAAAATTATACATTGCTTGCATTGGTACGATCTTGCACGACGTGAGCGGTCGCGCAATGTATTGCGTTCACTGCGAACGTCGCGTGCGTCGATCCAGAGCTTCAATTCTGGGAAATCTATGCGCGTCGATAGTGTTGTACCAAATTGTAAACAATGTCGATATTAAGATGTGTATACGAATGATTATTGTCAGTAATATAACAATGAAAATAACTTTGTTTATATTAACACCAATTATTGTATAATGTGGATTATTAATTTAGTTTCTTAGTTGGTTTTTCGTCTAAAATCTAATTTACGATGCAAACACTTTTTTTTTAATTGTCCATAAGATCCTGTTACAAGAAAACTGTGGTTTGCAGCAACTGGTAGAATTGAATGGATAGGTATTAAATGTAGCACAATTTATGATCACAACATTTTGCAGAAAATGATTATGTAGCGCGGGTGAAACCGGCGGGCACAGATATTATTCATAAATTAACATGATAAAATTAATAAATACTTTTTCACGGAGTAGTTCACAATAAATTAATTAGATTATATTATGTTAATTCGACTTAGCATTCGATATGGACGTGAAATTTGAAAATTTCTTTATAGTTTTTTTGCATATTGTAGCATTGTTTTACGTTTTATGTTATTAAAAATGCTATTTTTCTTTCTTTCTATTATTATGCCGTAAAACAGAGCTGCAACTAGCATAAAACTAAAGAAAATTTAAATTTCCCGGCAGTATCGGATGTTCCCCCTTAATTTGTCTTTGATTTAAGTTTATTTATATGTAATTAGGAAGTTATTCGTACCGTATCCGCAACTTGAAAAAATGCAAAACTTTAATTAACTAAAGTACAGTAATTTTATCGATATGATTAATCGACCTTTTGGTGGCCGTAACATATATGAGAAATAAATTGCTTTTACACGTGTGTGAGTGTACGTCCAGAGCAGTATTTGCGTTAGTGTGACAACCAATAGTAAACACGCGATGTAAGTGCGTGTGGTTTATTTGTGTGCGTAATGCGCGTACGTATTATCTCTTGCTTGTAGTGGAGAGACAAGAGTGGGAGACATGCGGCGACACGCGTTCTAATACAAATCAGGAACTACTTCCATTCTAACCTCTTTATCTGTTCTGTGGTGATAACCCTGCGGTGGAGGGTATCGGTATCGGACACGACTGCGGTAACTAGCGACCGGGGCTGTTTAATTACCGACAGGCGCTGTTTAAAATCGACCGGATTCAGGGCACGAAATACTGCGAGGAAACCGGCACGTTAATTATAAATCCTTGTTTGTAACGCCGCCCTGAGAACTGTACCGGTCGGGCCATCTGTCACTTGAGGAGTCGATGACAAATTATAGGCTTTTATTGCATTCATATTTGAGTTGAGTACAATTCCTTGCGGGGCGCGGCGCCCACGTGGTCGCCCTACTACAACACATTACCGCGGCAACTTCTCACACGGAGTTCCCATTAAGTACACAGGCGGTACATCGGCGGCGGCGCACCAAAGGCAAGTCTCGATGTTTCTGAGAAACGACCCATCGATACAACTCCATTGTGCTTCGAGCGCTTTTTAGGAAACGCTGGCTAAGGGCCGCGCGGCCGCTCACGGACTGCCAAAGTGCTGCGAGCGGCCTACAGAACACGGCGGCATGCAAAACACTAAATATATCTCGACTACCTTTGAAGCGGTCAAGTCGAACATAGGCAGTCTATTTGCTTGTCCAAAAAGTCCGGAGTGACACGAAAGGGAATAGCAAGTAGCCAATCATTTCGGGCCAATTACGAGGGAACGCTAATGACAGGGCAGACCGGCAGCCTAGTGACTAGTGACGTCCGGCACACACGCGATACTTCAGCGTCGGCAATTAACGATTTCGATGCTACATTCGAGTACATTCTGTATTGCGTTTCAATGAGTCAGCGTTTGTTTGCTATTCGCGATAGAAGCGATGCTTCATCGATGTTTGGCGACTCTCACAGTCTGGCTGAAGCAAACGGAATCTAATCGTGTGATCGCGATGCCAAACATGCTAGTAGTGATAGATCGCTGCATTCTGTTTACAAAAGGAGAAACTGAAGTACCTGCAGAAAACAGATTTAGTTTTTGCTGCCGTTTTTATTTGGGAATTGAGTGGGATCGCTAGTGTGCGACCATGGCATTTGTTAGATAACTGGACTTATGCCCGGGGCACATTTGCACTAAAAGTATTGCGTGTGCAATACATATTGTGCTAATGGCATGTCCGTCGCAGGACTGGCAGCACTAGTCGGAGGGTTCACTTCAATCGCGCGCTTCCGTCGCATTACCGCATAACGCGCACGTACGTGCGGTGTGTCGTGACACGGCTAGGTGCGCGACGATCTACAATCGCCCTTGGTTATCTCTCTCTGCTAGGTTAAATGCTCTAAGCTCTCTGCACACATGACAGTTTGTACATGACAACGGGTAATGTGGCACCGCCTGACAATAAATGTCTACTAACTAGAATAACGTTAAACATAGAACGATTTTCAGAAATGTGTGTGAAATTATGTTTTTAACGAGAACTTCGTAATGCGTCCGGGTTTTGTCATCAAGGTGTATATTTCAGGCACAGTTGGTGGTAAATGTTTTTCTTACGCACTCTGTTTAACGAAATTATGATAGTTTTCTGGAAACTTCGATAACGATCGTAGGAGCATTAGCTGCGGCTAAAAAGATAATTTCCTAGTTGGGCGCGTCCAATTGAGTCACGCCTAATGTGGGCCGCGTCCGGTGCATGGGGCTCGTATCAAAAGTCCATTAGAGAGCAAACGCACGGCGGCACTAGCGGCACACGGCCCGTCCGCCGCGCGCGCGCTGTCTCGCACTAGCGGCACGTCGCACGAATGTCATTAGTTGCTCGTAAGTATATCGATCTCAGTCCACAAAGTTGCGCTCCGGACCGCTCCGCGTCGCTATGCACGTCACGTCCGGAGTAACAAGCTCTGCTATTAGAGCCGTTCAGTTTCTTAAGGAATAAGTATTGTAAAGATACCTGTCTAGGTAGGTACGCACATTTTGTATTCACCCTCGGATTTACTCGTTGAACAAAGCTTTGGAGCTGAATGCATTCGAGGACACGTGAGGCGTGCTATGTATTACAAGGCTTAAGTACCTTGTTAGTTAGACGACAACTTGTGGAAAGTAAATACTAAGAGAAGCAGGCCCGCCTCCTTCTCTCCGTCAGTAAGTACTCCTGGAGAACAGCCAGCTGACATACTAAGTTTTTCTTTGAGACAAAGTAGAAAACAATTGAATTGATTGCCATGTTACCATTTAGCTGTAACGCCGAGACCACACGAGCGAGCAACACAGTTGTGGAACTGGCTGAATAGAGACTGTTCGTTGTCACTTATGTATGTCCATAACATTTGCACGCATGACCAAACACCAGGCGTTTTCTAATCCCCAGATTGCATGGCACTAAGTTTACGAACCGCCTATCTCGTGCAAACGACGTTGTTAGTTATGGCTTGCCTTAATTAGGACTTGCCTAGTTTGTACAACGTTATAACAAACGGTCATTATATTCAAAGTGATTGACTTATGTGCGTTAGCTTGGTTCTCTAAAGAAAGTTATTTGGTAACTTACGAGGTAATCAATAATATTGAACAATGGTGTGGACCCAGCTGAACGACATGACATGTCTGACATAACAGTCATCCGATGGATGCAATAGATTCACATAACATGGCGTATCACGAGTCAATTGATAATACTTTGAATTCTGTCTAACTTGAATGTTGACTTAGTTCTCAGCAAGAGCCCGTCGCCCCACAATGCCAGCTCATTGCTACAGCCTGCGACAACAATGCCCGCTCAGCCGGGCGTGACCCGGCCATTTCGGGAAGTGGCCGCGGCTGGCACAATGTGCCACTAATAATAATTCCATACAATTGTTGTATTTCTGATTCCCCACTACGATAATTTAATCCTCTGTACTTTTTTGGAACTGTAAAAAAACTTTTATCGATACTAAAAATGTCAATGTTCATTGTCATACATTTATCGAATGCAGTTTGGCCTTAGCTTTAGTTTCGTTTTTTTTTCTGCAACATAAGCAGTGAATGCTTATGTGACAGAGTTAATAGTAACTCTTAAAAAAACTTAAGCTTACTTACTACTTACTACTACTACTTACTACTACTTACTACTTAGCGAATAGTCAAGCTTAAGTTTTTTTGGAAATTCGTTGACGTTACCGTTGAGTAGATTAGATTGGATTACAATATGCGTTGAGTTTATGCAAACTACCCTCATTGCACCATGCAATCATGTAGGTACACTTTCATCCAAGCTCCTAATATTCGCGATCATCTCCTCGGTGCACTACTTATATATGACAACGCCATATCTACACGATATCTCTTGAGTATCGTGTAAACCATAACATCTATAATAAATGCGGACAATAAATGCGGGGATTCGCCTGCGCTGCGCACTGCGTCCCGGTGTCGTCTAATTTTACTGCAATAACATAATGTGTAGCCGGCATGCGCACGCGTCTCGGGCGGCGCTGTACGCCACGCTCACCAATGAGCTACGCCCTTAGACGGCGACTACACCGACCATTCACTAATGAATGAGTTATTGATAGAGTGCACCTCTACAATGGCTCAACAATAGATGTGTAATAAGATTACGTACCGTACCTATCGAGTTCTTTCACTTATTCACATTCCAATTATTATGTGTGACAAGTGCCGTACACCTGGGAAGGCTGTGGAGATAGTACTAATACGCTTTGTGGGGAGTTTAGTACAAGGATAATACTAGGACACCTTACCTACCGACAGGGACAGGACAGGGGACAGGGTACCTTAGGGGTTTACTTAGTCTCTTTCCCGCGCGCGTTTGTCGCTGCAGCTGCCATACTGATTAGTTTGTCAACATACACCGTGCAATTTTAGTCCGCTTACAAGTACACTTGATGTTTCGGACATAAATAACTTCTAGGCGTGATTAAAAGTTGTTACCATTAATTAAGATAATAGGTACAACGGATAATAAATAATGCATTAAGTACAGTAAGTATCCTGTTAATAATGTTTACTTATCGAACGGATCTACCGTTTTTTTCCATTCCATCCCCCTTTTCTATGAGACAAAATTTCTTAAGCCAATCTAAAACAGTCCACGTCCAATAGTCCTCTACAGGCTGTTTTAAAGAACGTCGTGCGTTTACGATATTGTGTTTTTTAACTATCCACATGTTTATAAATATATATATATATTTTAATGAATGATTAGTACTTGTTAATAGAAATAGTAGTTGTAAGACGACTAAAATTGCACGGTGTATATTCAATGGCACTGGTTCCAGGTGTTCGACAAATTAGTATCAAGCAAGTGTTTAATTACAGTCGGATATCAAAGTTGGTGAAAATTGTTTTCTTACAAAGATGTGAATTAAAGTGTCAATTAATAAAAGGAAACTTTTAACGTTAGTATCTAATTACCTTCGTCTCAGTCTCTATAAAGAGTGTTTGGGTCAAACTGGAAGGCCTGCAGGGTGATATCGGGTAATACCCAGGAGGTAACTATATTTATTATTATTTTATTTGAAATGTACGCAAAGGAGCCATCCGCACGAGTGCAATGTCTTAAAGAAGAACTGCGCCCGTGAAGGATGCACAGGTGGGAACCCGAAGAATTTGATGCGTTGTACTATTACCGACTGTAGCCTAAGTATCCAAAAGTTTATTTTTATTCTTTCTAACGTGTGTTTTATTCACTTAAGTTTAAATACACGTAGACTAAGTGGAGAAAGTAATTAGGTAATATTGAAGCTAACTCAACAAATCTATATATATAAAAGAAAGACGGGTTTGTTCCCTTCGTTATAACTCGAGATCTGCTGGACCAATTTTCATGGTTTTTGTTTCGTTGGATTTGTCTCCGCCCTGAATCGCAGAATACTTTTTTTTTTTTTTTTCGATCAGCTGCTGATTTTCCTCCTATAAGGTAGGTAGGTAGGTAGGTAGGGTAGGGTAGGTAGGTAGGTAGGGTAGGTAGGTAGGGTAGGTAGGTAGGTAGGGTAGGTAGGTAGGTAGGGTAGGTAGGTAGGTAGGGTAGGTAGGTAGGTAGGGTAGGTAGGTAGGGTAGGTAGGTAGGTAGGTAGGGTAGGTAGGTAGGAAGGGTAGGTAGGGTAGGTAGGGTAGGTAGGGTAGGTAGGGTAGGTAGGGTAGGTAGGTAGGTAGGGTAGGTAGGGTGGGTAGGGTAGGTAGGGTAGGTAGGGTAGGTAGGTAGGAAGGGTAGGTAGGTAGGGTAGGTAGGTAGGTAGGGTAGGTAGGTAGGGTAGGTAGGGTGGGTAGGTAGGGTAGGTAGGGTAGCTAGGGTAGGTAGGGTAGGTAGGGTAGGTAGGGTAGGAAGGGTAGGTAGGGTAGGTAGCTTGGTAGGTAGGGTAGGTAGGCAGGTAGGTAGGTAGGTAGGCAGGTAGGTAGGTATCACAGTTAAGACAGGACAACGTCTGTCGGGTCAGCTAGTATTAAATAAAAGGCAAAGGTAATAAAATCTATAAAGGACTACTACCTTCGTCTACCAAATAAAAAAAGAATTTCCAAAACCGGTCGATAGTTAATTGTCCAAAATATCGAACAACACACTTACATAAAAAATTACGTACCGACGAACGTTTTACGTTCGTATAAAGGGGATTGTTATTAAGTAATTTTTTGAATAAAACTAGGGTCCTACCCGTCACGTCAGTGACGCATGTTTGTCTTCAGACGATCATTACAAAGGATAATGTTATATTCTATGGAGTTTCTTTCATACAAAGTACAATGGGCAGTAATGAATGGTCGAGATCTTGGATCCACAACTTTGTTTGAGAAGAGTTTTCTAC
The DNA here is from genome assembly GCA_951799385.1 of Hyppa rectilinea. Lineage (NCBI taxonomy): Eukaryota > Metazoa > Arthropoda > Insecta > Lepidoptera > Noctuidae > Hyppa > Hyppa rectilinea. The sequence continues at coordinate 248,818 of OX637319.1, forward strand.
AGAATAGAGTGAACAAACGCCAATTTCGATGTCGATTTACTTTCTACATTCTCGAGTAGTATAAAATGTTGCAACCGAAGAGACCGCTAAGCACAAGCCTTGGGTACTTTGCAATCCACTAAAGTAATGAAATAAAACAACTCAAGAACCGCACTCTAACATTGTTCATGTCCGCCGTGACGCTTGCTCACAGACTCACAGTTTACGGAAAAGTTCCTGTTTATTGGTTTGTTTTCTCAATCTAAAGGAATATTATTTAATAATCATCTTATCAGCCTAGCCTTTTCCCAACTCTGTTGGAGTCGGCTTCCAGTGTAACCGGATGCAGCTAACTCCCACAAGTGCCCACAACCCCTACGGAGTCGCAGGATACCCATTGGAAAGACTAGTTTTCAGACTTTCGGGCTTCTAATGATCCACCCTTAATAACTGTCAAATATCTACAAATGACAGCCGGGACTGACGGCCTAGCCATGCTTTCCGAGGCATGGAGGAGTCTTGCTAAATAAAGATGGTTACCCGTCCATGGACCAACCTCGGCAAGCGTAGCTTAATCTGATCGATCGACCCGCTCGGCTGTTATTACAAGCCCCTCCCGAAAATAAATTGCGGGAATAAGGCACAAGTCCGGTCACTAAATAATGTTCTAAAAACCCCAAGCACAAACAAAAACCTTTAAAGTAGAATCTTTAAAAGTCCTGTAACATTTGATCCAAGTGTCGCGTCGTCGGACGGCTAATGGTAATAGGAAGTTCACAGCAGCTATCCTTTCTACAATGTCATACATACATTCATTACTGTTATCTATGCTGGTATAAGCCCTCTGTTTGGTGTTTTCATTCAAATCTTTGAATCATGTCGGACGCTGGCTGGAGGCCTTACCTTATTGAGGCACCGAGGCAAGCCGACAACAGCCGGATGTAGTCGACAACATCCTAGTCTGTACTGCGAGATGCACTTCACAAAAAAAATGTTATCGGTACTGGAACTTATAACTTTGTTGTTCTGCTTCACTAGTTCACTACATAGTATAAAGCAAAGTCGCTTCCCGCGTTTGTCCTAATGTTTTTGTGCATAGATCTTTAAAACAACGCAACGGATTTTGATGTAGTTTTTTTAATATATAGAGTGATTCAAGAGGAAGGTTTAGGTGTATAATTTATTAAGGTTTGCGGACAAAGTCGGGCGGGCGCAGGGCGAGGGCGGCAGGAAGCTAGTAGAAGATAAAAATGCTTGGGACAATGCTGGTCCTGCTCCACAAGGGCGCATCAACTAATCGGAGTATAAAAATAGAATTTGAAAATACTGCTGGAGGAGTTGATTAAACAAAAAAAAGATATCTTTTTAATATTGTGTAATTGTATAGCACATATGTGAGAACTATGTACACACAAAGCTTCCATTTACTGGGTACGTCTTTCATTGGCTTGAATGCGCCCTGGTGGCTGAGAGTCTGTCATGCTCACTTTAATGTCTCGCAGATGGCGGCGCCGGGCGCGTGTGTTGGATCATTTAGCTCCCTTCAAAATGGTTGAGCTGAATGGTGCTAATAGATGCGTCATGTTCGTGAACGGGCGCTGTCAGCTCTTAGGTGTTATGGCTTATTTTAATTAAATTTTTGAATTGTTTTCTATATTTTTATAAAGGATGCTTTTAACGTTCTGCATCGCTCTCACGTGTATAGTAACAACATGAATGATGTAACCAATATTTGTAACCGTATTTTGTTTAAAAGAGTGTTTGCGGAGTTTCTTGCCCGTTCTTCCCCATAGGTACCTACTGCTTTAGAATGGGCAACTAGCTTCATCTTTTTGGCGGATCGACCCCTTGTCAATTCAAAAGTGCCTGTGAAATATGGTTTAATGCTTTGAGTTTGAGTTTGAAAGACACGCACTGGGTTTTTTAGCCGAATGCGCCAGAAGGCGGGTTATGTTTTTCGAGTATAATATGTATGTATATTATTTTTCTTTGGCACGCTTTGTAGCCTAAACAACGGCTTGATGAATTTTATTTTCTAACTCGTGAGGTAAAGTTAGATTCGTCCTACTTATAGGAGCATACCTACTTGTGTTAAAATTATATAAATAAAAATGATTGACTTTTGGCGCAACATTATGTCTTCAAAAGTTTGTGCTCAAAACCTATCGAGTGGGGTAGGTGTTAAAATAAAGGGTTTTACAAATGGCTTTTCAAAAGTATGTACAACTTGTATGTTAAATGTAATTTGGAATGAGAAATGCAAGAGGAAATGCAGGAGGACAGACAATAATATTGCCTCACTAATAACGTGCAGATATTTGAAACGTTTCACATACCTAATAAGTTTATTATAACTGAACAAAAAAAATAAAAACAAAAAACCCGACTGCACCGACGAAAACAACCAAAATGTAACTGAAAAGAGAAAACAAGCATGTTCATATTTATTTTAGCTGAAAGTTGGCGTGGGGGCTCCACTCACTGCACAGTCATTTAAGTCATTCGTTTAAGATCTTACAATCTTGATATGTACTTACAAAAGTGAACTTGAGCGTTTATTTAAACCCGGTTGTCTCCTTTATTAACAAATATTGTACAACTCGGCTGTGACAATAGTCGTTTATTAACCTAACGCTAAATAACGCTGCATGTACTGATTGACATTTGCTTGACCTCTATTTATTAAATCCGTAAAGTATTCGTGTAGACATGGCTATTACAGTACCTAGTTCATTTGTTCAGAAATAAATATCGGTTTCTCTCTACAATATCTTTGAGTTTTTACTAAAACCTTCTACTTTGAAGAGACCTTAGATACTATACAGTCTGAAAATATATAAACGCAACTTAAAACACACTTCAGTTAATGTAAGACCACAAACAAAGTCAATGTTCAATCTCTTCAGCCTCGACTTTATGAAGTTCATTATAAAATATCAATGCTTACAAAGCAATGCTCAGCAAGTCGTGTCGAACTGTCAAACACGTACAAATAGTTGGAGCCGCTCCAACTGCGGGCGCAAGCACTGGCCAGCCAGCCGAGCCGCCGCCGCCTGCAGCTCAGTGCTGAGCATTGCGCACTCAGCACAGTGACGTCACCGCGCTCCAGTCTACAGAACTTGTGAAGTTGTCACTGCGCGTGTTCAGAAGTACTTACGGACGAAACACCTGCCGCCATTTGTGCGCAAAGTTGTCCGTGTGCAACACAATAGTATCTGACAGCTACAGGGCGCCGCCGCGGTCGCGATGTGTTCTGTTTGGGTTCTTATTTTGTCATTTCAGTATGTTCTGTGAAGTATATTCTTAAGGAATAGGCAGCTTAATGTAGTGAGGTCACTACATACATACATACTGACACACCTGTGTTATCGAGAACAACTACCTAATGCACCGTAGGGAACATTATGTAGGGTGAGTTTCTAAAATGGGAAAACTTAATCTGAACAATTTTATGTGAGTACAAAGGAAAAACATTGTGAAAATAATGTCTTGTGAATTGTTAACCCACATTTCTGTTATTGATGAAATAACATTTTGTAGATGTACACGTTCTCTCATTATTGGTTGTCATTGGTTTTGTAACTTTAAGCTTTATATATCAGGTTTTTACAGATAGAAACTGACGAAGGTACTTTTAATAGACTTTTGTTAGTTGATGCTTAGTAGATATATTCTCTTGAATACTTACATTATTACAATATGCCGTGTCGACGCATATTCAACTGTCTCGGCATCCCAAACTAAATCGATAAAAAATAGATAGGAGTAGTTATTATACAATCTGGACTCGAGGGGTCTACTATCAGCGGCCGGGGCGGGGGCGGGGGCGGGGGCGGGGGCGGGTGGCGGGGAGGGGGCAGGCATCCTCCGCCGCAGCCCCCGGCCCGAGCCCGACCCGCTGAGTACCATTAATCAGCCGTCATGGACACGATGTGCTGCCCCCGGATATATTGATGAGCTCTGATGGAATATAAATGGCCTGAGAAACGTGATATTTTACCAAATTGCTGTTCCGACTACAGCGAGGTTAATGAAATTTCACGCCCAAAAGGAAAGCTATCAATCTGATTTGAATAGTTTAGAAGACGCCTTAACAAACAAGTAACGGTTTAGGTAATTTTGAGAAGTGGTAGAGATGTAATACGTAGCTTAAAGAAATACAAGTTTTGCTTTGGATTCGACCACATTTGTGCACTTATTTAACTTGTATTTAGATGAATATCTCAGACGTTACTTACTTACGTTTTTTAAAACTTTTGTTTGAAACTCCATTGTAGCTTAGAAAATCTATACATATAATAAAACAGTAAAAAAACTGTGTCTGTACATTGAATATATTAAAAAAATAATAATTGAGGGGGGTGTAGAAACAGTAATAGAGCACGAATCCAAAAAAAATTTTTTGTCTGTTTGTCTGTATGTCTGTTTGTCTGTATGTCTGTTTGTCTGTTTGTTTGTACACGCTAATCTTCGGAGCTACTGGACGGATTGGAATGATTTTTTTTTTGTTGTATAGGTATAAGGTCTGGGCAACATATAGGCTATAATTTATCTTGGAAACTTGAACACCTGATGCAGAACCACAACAGACCAGCTAAACTATAAGAGATACAAAAATGATACTTTAGCAAAAATTGTTCCACGTGATTAGCATTTTCTGCTGAGAGAATAAATTTGAAGATCTGGAACACCTGATGTGGAACTCCAAGAGCCCCGCTACACTGTAACATATATAGGAATGACGTCTTAGCAAAAGTTGTTCAGCCTGATGAGCACTCTCTGTTGACGTATAAAAATTGAAGATCTGGAACACCTGTTGTGAAACTCCAAGAGCCTAGCTACACCATAACACATATAGGAATGACGTCTTAGCAAAAGTGGTTCGGTCTGATGGGCATTTCCTGTTGACTTATAAAAATCGAAGATCTGGAACACCTGTTGTGGAACTCCAAGAGCCTAGCTACAACATAACACATATAGGAATGACGTCTAAGCAAAAGTTGTTCAATCTGATGGGCATTTCCTGTTGACTTATAAAAATCGAAGATCAGAAACATCTGATGTGGAAATCAAAGCTATCACTAATTTTACTGTGTAATTATAAAATAACATAAACTGGCAGTACCTGCACGCGGTGAAGGCGGTAACAGTTTAGGACTGATTTTTGATGACGATGGTATAACATTGAAAATTTGACTCTACTGGCCAAAACTCCTATTTATTTTTTTTATTTTATCGTATGAATATGCCAACACATATAGGAATGACGTCTTAGCGAAAGTTGTTCAGCCTGGTGAGCACTCTCTGTTGACGTATAAAAACTGAAGATCTGGAACACCTGTTGTGGAACTCCAAGAGCCTAGCTACACCATAACACATATAGGAATAACGTCTTAGTACAAGTTGTTCAATGTGATGAGCACTCTCTGTTGACTTATAAAAATCGAAGATCTGGAACACCTGTTGTGGAACTCCAAGAGCCTAGCTACAACATAACACATATAGGAATGACGTCTAAGCAAAAGTTGTTCAATCTGATGGGCATTTCCTGTTGACTTATAAAAATCGAAGATCAGAAACATCTGATGTGGAAATCAAAGCTATCACTAATTTTACTGTGTAATTATAAAATAACATAAACTGGGAGTACCTGCACGCGGTGAAGGCGGTAACAGTTTAGGACTGATTTTTGATGACGATGGTATAACATTGAAAATTTGACTCTACTGGCCAAAACTCCTATTTATTTTTTTATTTTATCGTATGAATATGCCTTCGGGCTTATGTTGTTTTTCCTTTTCCATTTATCTTCGTGACACGGTAGCCTATCCGGTAACGCAGGGGAGCAGTCATTTTAATTTAGATTTTTATTGATCAGGTATCTTCACAATAAAACTATGACCATGCCTAGAAAGAGGTCAAATCTTTCCCAATGTTCCAAGAGAGCTAAAAGATTGAGGATCATAAGATCCCAAGAATCTACCGAAGAGTGTCAGGAGAGACTTGATGCTGTTCGAGAACATTAGGCTGCAACTCGCTCCATGGAAACCTCTTCGGGTCGCGAAGCACGCCTGCGTTCTCAGCGTATTCATTAGGTCTCTAGATACCAGTGAAGAATATGATGCGCGACTGACCGCTGATCGTGAACGTCATGTATTGTCTCGCGAGTCAGAGACGTTCACGGAAAGAGAATTACGCTTGAGTTCCAAGCGTATCTACGCATCGACTTCTAGGTCTCTAGAGACAAGTGGGGCACGTGATGTGCGACTGACCGCTGATCGTGAACGTTATGTATTGTCTCGCGAGTCGGAGACGTTCACGGATAGAGAATTGTGCTTGAGTTCTAACCGTATCTACGCATTGACTTCTAGGTCTCTAGAGACAAGTGGGGAATATAATAATGCGGTTACCAAAATGAAAACGATGACAAATGGACTGTATGTTTTGGTGGTTGTTGGAATGAAATAAAAAAGCTCAGTGTGATAAAAGATTTAAATGGGAAAAATGATAAAAAATAACATAAATGGCGACCCCGTTGTTGCTGGCATAAGCAACAGGGTCCGCGTACGAAGTCGCGGGCAGAAGCTAGTATACAATATATTTAATTATATTCAGGTATCGAATATTTTATTATAACTGGCTGCACCTGTTACTTCAAGTTACTAAACGGTAGATAACCACATTAATGCGTCTCGTTGAAAAAATAATAAATATCAGCCGCACAAATCTCTGTCCAATATACAAACCCTCGCCATTAATCTTGACTAAGTACACTCGTCGGTGGCGGCGCCAAGTGGATAGTTTTAGAAACACTTCCTAAAAATATTAACTGAACTAACTTTACTATCCAGGTGGCGCTGCACACTCGTAAAAATAAAATATGCGGTTTGTTTTTTTCATTTTATATCCAAACTATAGTTCACAAACGTAAACTTAACTAATATCACAGTCACTTAATCACAACGTTGCTTACTTAGATATTAAAGGAGTAAATTAGTTCGCAATTAATCATAGATTATACTGCAAAACGATTTACGAACACAGAATCACAAATAACACATAATATCACGCTTGTAAGCCTTGAAGCATTAGGAAGAGGTGTACTATAGTACACCCACTTGAATGGATGAGTGTTAAATAATTGTTTATTGTGTGTTTTACTCATTACGTTGCCAGCTCCTAAACGGCCACCTCAGTAAGCTAAACGGGTTGAACACTTGCAGTTCTCGTTGTAGAAACTGCGGCTCAGGTTGCACCTCAGATTTGTATAGGAACATCCCCTTCGCGTCGGAACGGCACGAGTACCCCAGGACAGTCTCTTGCCCGCTGCACTCATTCTGCAGCAGTTCGCCCCAGCTGGCACAGCGGCGGCCCGTCAGCGACTTCTCATCCATCGCCGACGCAGAGTACAGCTTCCACGCCTGCGCGTGGTCGCACTCGAGGCTGATGCTCCGGTCGCGGCACTCGGGGTGCTTGCCGCTGACGCCGTTCACGTACACGTCGGCGTGGCCCAGCGGCTCCTCGATGCCCAGCACGCCGGCGCTCGAGTGTATCACCTGAACGAACTGCGCGTCTCCCTTGTCCAACCTATACTCGGAGCGCGCGAAGCACGGCCGCGCCGGGTCCAGCGCAGTGATGCGACCTAGCGTAGTGTTCAGTTTATTTCTCACCAATTTTCCGGTCAAGCCGGCGACATGTGCGCCCAAACTGAAACCTATGATATGAATTGAGGACAGAGGGTATCCTGATTTGTGAAGCTTCTTGATGATGTTGAACAGCATATGAGAGAGGGGTGACACGTTGGACACGGCGGTGACGTATCCTCTGCAAAAGGACAGGTGCGTGTCGAGAAGATGCACCGTGGAGTGCTTGGTCATGAGTGCGCGCACGACAGCGCGCGAGGAGTCGTCGTTGGGCCTGTTCCACCAGCCGGGCACGTACAGCACGAGCGCGTCGTCGCGCCGCACGCGCTCGGCCGCACTGGACACGCTGAGCGTGCGCCGCCCGCCGCGCGTGAACCTCAGTAGCTGCGTCAGCGGCGCCTCCAGGGACGTGCTGCGCGAGAACAGCAGCTGCTGCGGGAGAGCCTCACCTGTAACATGGTACAAGTAACACTTCAGTCCGTTTCTGACATAAGACAAACTGTGATTTTCTTCAGAGGATTAATTTTATCGAGTTTAGAAATCTTTATTTTTGGGTGCATCATTATGATCCTATGTGAAGAAAAGATTTCGATTGAACTTAAAACGTCGGAAAAGCTCGATGCCTTGTCTGTGTGAACCACGTCGGCGTCTAACGACAAAATAGTAGAGCGAACGTGTTCCTGAACAATATAAACTGATTAACATGATCGTAAAGTTATTTGGATTATAATGTTAACCAAGTTTCAATATTATAATCTGTAGTTATCGCCCATAAATCAGGATTTAATACATTGTTTAAGAAGCAAAGCGTCCAGCAAATCTTGAGACTTTCGAGGTGCGTTACTTGTACAGGCGTGTGCCTTAAACTTTGCAAAGTCCAGTACTGGTGTCTGTCTGGCCGCGGGTCACGTTATAGTGGGCAGAGCACTCGCCCACTCAGCTCGTTCTCAGCGGGATCTTTTGTTGGTGTTGTTCAACTTACTAACATTGACCTTTGTCGATGTATTTTAAATTATTACCTTTGTACGTAATAGATTGAGATCCATTAAGATTCTATATTCATTCATTCGTTTTTTATATAATATTAGAACGCAATATATAAGTTGTTTAAGATTTGATTAAGATGAAATTTCATTATTTAAATGGCATTGAGGAAAATATGTTGTTGGAACATCGTGGAACATTTGAAGAGTGATGTGCGGGGCCTCTGGAGGACCACGTCATGTAATGCTCTTTATCAAGTGTTTAACTTGGACTTGTGGCCACTTGGAACAGGGTAGCCACTGTTCCGTCAAAGTTAATATGATTCGTTATTAACTTATATAATTAAAAAGCTTACAAAATAATATTTATTTTTTTAATACTTTAAGCACAGAAATGTACTGAGGCGGACTTAACTACATATTATGCGTTGATGTTAGATAGAAGTGCTGTATGTTTAATATATAAATTGAAACAATGTTCAGTATAATAAATACCTACTACTTAAGGATAGCAATGCTGGTTCCAGCAAAAAATAAAAACCGATTGGCATCATTTAAGTCAAGTCATGTTTAAAATAATTTGTCTTCTGTTTCATACAAGATTCAACTAAACATTTTATAAGTTAGCTCCGCAGGTTTATTTGTATTAGTGAGACTACTTGTTGGTACAATAGGTAAATGAATGGTTATTACAGATATGTAGGATATTTTATTTATTTGATTTATGATTGTATACTGATGTGTAAATAGGTAGTTAGTTAGTTATTGCAGTTTCTACAGTATGAATCCAGCTGGATTGCAATCCCTACCTATTCACCTCATCCGGTGCTAATAACGCTATGCTATTCGATTTTTACTGTAGAAAATGTTCTTAATTAAAGGAGCTTTTCATGTCTATCAAAATCAAAATTCATCGCTAAAAAAGAACACATAGAAAAAAAAAATTATACAGTCCCCCAATATGCGCGCTATTATACAGTCCCCCAATATGCGCGCTATTATACAGTCCCCCAATATGCGCGCTATTTACCACTTCCTAGAGCTTTGTGTGTGCGTGTCATTGTAATGACGTTTGCACCATCATTAAGAGAATTTATTCCGGAAGGTATAGGACATTAACATTAAACTTACTTCAAATAAAGAAATCGCGATCAAGTCAAGACACACATAGCATGCGAGGCAGGGGCGGGTCACTAGTGCTCACTCGTTCACTACGGCAGGCCCTGCCTGCTGGTACCGTGTCACTACAGGCTGGAGACCCGGGAAACTAACGAAAACTATCTTGCGTTTTAACGATCTCGTTTGTTGAAGATGGTGGCAGGATGGTGCATACTGGCACTATGTGATGATTGTGTGAGCTAATGTGATGATTGTGTGAGCTAATGTGATGATTGTGTGAACTAATGTGATGATTGTGTGAGCTACTTTACCAAACTCGTCTATGTTTCAGCTGAAGTAAGACGACATACCAATAGGCGGATGGATGTAACTTGTGGAAATATTCGATATTTGACAGTGCAATCAAAATATTTGTGACTAAATTGGGAGTGTCACTTCACCAGCACCAGTGAACAGCAGATCGAACAGATTTATGTACACAACAATACAATTGTGATAAGAGCTGTATTCGCGGTGTTCTATGGAATTATAATTAGCGTTAATCACTGTCCATCTAGTTTCATAATTAAGCCACATGTTTCCCATTGGAACCTTAGCGGTAACGAAGAACATACGAATAATACAACGTAGTGACACACTTTTTGCATAATAAAAACATATTGAACTAATGCAGGTGTGTTGTACCCAGTAGCTACTTATAAGTTCAAGTTCTGAGACATTTCATAAATATGCCGCGCGTTCTTTATATGAACGGGCAGGTTGTAATCTTGGAGACGGGCCTGAGAAGGATGATGGTTATATTCTTTACCCTGAAATATTCACTCCACAGTGCCCACAATTTGGAGACTACATTTTCTGCGGGATGCAGATCGTTGGACGTTGTCTACTTTCAGATAAGAGCCACACCGAGCCACTACCGGACACCACACATCACTGAAGCTTATCAAAACAATTATCGATCACCAGAAACACATACAGCTCGCAGACGCCGCCTTCACCAGCTCATCGAAGTGTTCGCTGACGAAGGGCGGCAAGATAGCGCCGAGTGCTGAGAGGGTGTCAGGAGTTGGTGGTGCTGAAGCTGCTGTTGAAGCCACCACAGCCACAATAGTTGTCACAGCGAGCGCCAGCGACGCAGCCGGCGCCCGCGCTGCCATCCGCGCGCGTCGCATACCGGCACTGCGCGCGCGCTTACGTAACTGTTAGTTATAAACAACAGCGACCAGAGCGGCCGGCCGATACCCTTGATACTGAACCACGGACACACGGCGATAACAGCCAGCTTAGAAGATCCACTCCTTATAGCGGCGTGAAGAGTTCGCACACACAAGCAGCCTTCAGGAAGTGACGTATACGAGGCATGAGCCAGTGCTTGGGAGTAAGGAACTGGTTAAGTTTGAACATGTTACACTGCTTGGAGCTATTCTGACCGATCTAATGACTAAAGCGCAGTCTCCGGTGACATGGGCTTCGTTCTTGCTGGAAATTAAACCTTTTCCAGTAGTGGTCGGTAAGTAATCGGCTTTAGGAACGGATCGGGATTACTTACTGCTTGCACAGACAGTATTGAAAAGACACCCTAGATTCTAATTGGCTTGCATTTAAGCTGCATCTAGTTAATTTGGTACATTAAAAGTATTTTGAATAGATTCTCTGTGTGTTGCATTTGTAACTATTTTCCTAGTGAACCTTCTGTATCTACGTTTGGTTCAAATTATGTGAATTTTGCAACCAATTTCATTATGTATTGTATTTATATAAATCATACGTGTTTTTACGCTTGTAATGCTATAAGAACTTAGGTATTATAATAATGATAGTTGTAAAAAGTGCTGAGATGTGTTGTTTCCGACGGATTTCTGCATAGTTATAGTACCGATCTAAGCGTTGTTATCGTATACTTATAGGTTTTTTATTAATGTCTAACATCATGTTTCTATTCTTAGAGTTCCGCGACAAAATGGGCAAACACGGACCAACGAGGATCTCATTGATTACTTTGGTGTTTGCGTGTCCGTCGCTACTCGAACAGGTAGTGGCTCTGCCTACCGCCCTCTAGCTCTCGTTGACCTTACATTAATTCATACCAACTTGTTTTGTGACATTGATTTTATTTCCGTAAATAGATCTCTAATATTGCCATACGCATAAAAACTGGTGCGTATTAGGCATGTGAGGTGACCTTCGCCTCGCCTCCACGCAGTCAACAATCGACAACACCTCTGGCCGCGACATGCGCCGCAGTGGTGGACTGACACTCTCACAGCACTGCTTGGCCTTGTTCAGGGTTTCTGTCATGCAGGTAGACCGACGACCTGGGGAAGTTGCGGGAATCCTCTCGATTTGAGAAATGCAGGATCAATCGCTGTGGCTCCGCTTGGGGGAGGCCAATCTGCAGCAGCGGAGGTCTTACGCCTGAAATAAAGATGATGATGAGGAAGTGTTGCTATTACATTGGATACTTGAAGTTGACGACCGCGTGAAGAAATCTGCAAAATGTAAGCCACTTCTTCTCTAAAGTCCAGTCCCTCCCAAGAATGTCACTGAACGCGTCCAAGTGCGGTCATGCGCGGGCGGGTGCGCCCGTGCGCTGCATGTTCCCTCAGGCGCCCGTGGAGGCTGCTTTGTGTCGTGTTTGCAGCATTTGCCTCTGGCAATATAATTCAAGCGTTCTTGACATGGCGATCTTCAGGCTCATGTTCATCAATGCACTTATTACGGGCTGATATGATAAATGAAAACTGGGCCAAGGGTGAACATAGTGCATATTCTAATAACTGTTACTAATTAGGATACTTAGGTATCTCATAATCATGGCTTCAATATAATATTGTAGATCGAAATAGGCTGCATAACGCGCACGAACAGCCCTTCCAGGAAAGATAAACATGTCGTTTGAACGGTGAAGAGGTGCCGGTTGTTCGAGTCCATTGGTGGGTAAACAGCCTCTTTCCATAAAATATGTACATTCTTATTAGTCTTGTTACCCAATGTTGAATGTAAGTTTTTAAAATTGCACTTGACATGGGGGCGTGCTCCACCGATGTGCTGCGGTGGTGTACCGCTGCACCAAGGAACCACTGACGTGTTTAGTAAATCGAATGGTGTGTACCGTGGCTACTGGCGCTGTACCAGTATGATACACGCCACACATTATACATATATGACATACAAACTCAAATCCTATCAAGTATTGAAACCTCGCCAAATCGAAATTGCGATCGAGAGCCAATATATCAAAAATCCCGCGGCTGCCCGCGGCTGCCCCCGGCTCCACATACAAAGCGACGGGTTATGCATGTATGTGCCCACAAATGCATGACCAGTTGTACGTGTGTATGGGCAAGGCCCGGCCCCTCACGCTCTGCCCGCACCGTTACTCCGAGCCTCACTGACACCGATTAATTCGGCACCTCTCCAACACTATCTGTATGTCGTTGCGCGACTTTTTATGGTTTTCTTTAATTAACCTTCTTTATTTCAGCAATTTTATTGGAAATGGAATACTTACCTAACGGAAGACTTAACAACAACTAGCGATTATTAACTCACCGCAGGCCACGGCGGGGCGGCGGTTCTCTTGTTGTCTTCGCTGATAAGTTTAGTAGGTACTAAGTACCGAAGTTGCACAAACATATTTTTCACATTAAATTGTAAATCATCACAAGATTTCGACGGGCGCAGAGCAGAATATGATATGTCTTGAGTGTCGAGGTTAATTCAGTTATCATGTGTTAGTAGGTACTTCGGCCTACCCTTCATTGAAAAAAATATAAATATGGTGAATTTTTATTTGAACTTATGTATAAAAAAAATTAGAAGTCTGAATGCAGGTGCCTCCACCAGTCGTCATCCGTTCTGCCAATGTACAGTTCCGAGGATCAGTAAACTCTCTCGTAACGCAATTATAATTAATTAAACATCCATTACAACTTCAGTCACGTTGCGTCTGCCATTACCGCTATCACATATTTGGTTTAATCGATCATTAAGTATGAACAACTAGTTGTTCTGCTTTCGCCATTCAAAAAGAAAATAGTCGTGATATCCTTTATGCCTGTTAAAGTAACACTAGGTATTCTAGGTAAGCATTGTCCAGAAATTCTTGGTGTTTCGAAGAGTCTGACTAGCCTCATTAGAAAAAGGCGTGAGATCGTATATACCATAAAACCTACCTATGCCATGTATGGTAACGTAGCCAAAAGATATGGTATTTAGGTATTTATTTATTAATAACCTGCTTCAAACTGGACATTGACATAACCTGTAAGTAGAACATAAATTAAAGGCTCCCGCAGAGAGGCGCCAGGCGTCAGCGTGACGCGTTACTATTAGAAAATTTCTATGAAAAATTCATGGAATTTCTTTTACCAGAATCGCGTCGCGCCTGTCTGCGGAAGCTCTAAAACGTAAGCTGCATACAATGATTACATACATACATATGTGTATGTACCTGAACACATGGCCAACACAAAGAACAGCCCGTCACAACATTACCTTGCACATCTGTTAATTAAGCAGCTATGCAAAGTTAATGTACATGTGTAATTTGAGGAACTCTTAGTAAGTAGGTACAGCCGAGTCAGCTATCCGATGTCGGCGGCTTAAACCGAAAATACCGACACCGACTTCCGAAATTATAATGATTTTTCTCTTTGCAAGTATTTTTGGAAGACAGTTGTTTTTTTTTTGTAAAAAAACGTTTTTACGATACAATGATTTCGTTTGTTAATCACTGTATTCTAATTTTAAATTTAAAGAACATTATATTCCACTTTTTGATTTGGTTTTCTATTAAAACATGTACCTACCTATTTTAGTTGTTTTTACTAACTTCCTCCGACAGCTTCACCCGCGAGGTGCGTTGCTGAAAAGTAACCTTCTCATATATTTAAAAAATTACAGACATCTATGGTCCTTCTAACAAGCCCTCGATACATTGATTGATAAGATATACATAATATTCGATTGATTTATATTTAGGTCATTATTTCTAGAAAGTTAAACACAAGTTATCAAAAAGTTTTTATTTTGAACGTAAACTAACATAATCTGTGTCATCTTTATTACCCAGTCCCTCATATTTATTGTGAAAAAATAAATGTTATTAGGTATAACATTTATTTTTAAAAAATAAATGTTATTAGGTATAACATTTATTTTTAAATTTTCAAACAAAATTTCAAAGCATTTTTAAACAAAATTAAATTTGAATTGATTTAATACGAATTGATTGACAAAATAAGAATTGATTTAATACGTGACGTATTTTATTAGTGAGTGTACGTGAGCGTAATCATGCTGGACAGGTGGTCAGTGAGCTAACGTTAATCCACCAGGAAATGGTGACAAGGCAGCTTGCATGATAGGCAGCGTTCCCACTACGCCGGACCGGCAGATCTGCCGCGCCGGTAAATCTGCCGGAAGGGCTAGTGGCTGTACAATTTATATGAAGCTATTCACATTATCCCGGGTCCGGCATTTTTGCCGAGCCCGGCATTTTTACCGAGCGTTTTGTCACTACGAATTGCCGGTAGAACGACCGGGCCCGGAGTAATGTGAACGAGTTTGTGCCGGTATCTGTCCCCCGCTCGCCCCGCTCGTGCTCCCCTCGCCCCGCCCGTGTTCCACTCACGTCATTCGGCTCGCATTTTCTGGTAAAAGTAGACGTTTAGCATGGATATTCAAGCAGAAACTTTAATTACGCTTGTCCAAGAGAGACCTGTTCTGTGGGATAAGACCGAAGACGTCTATAAAGACAAAAACTTAAAGTTAGCAGCATGGCGTGAAGTATGTTTAATACTGAAACCAAACTTCGATGAACTGGATGAAAAAGAAAGAAAACAGTACGGTGAGTTTTTAATGTTTTATTGATAAAATGTAAATGCATTGATAAATTTTATTTTATAGCTGCTGCCTGCCACGGAACGGAACCAATATCCGAAACAAAATAATTAGTAAATGATGTCCGTATAGCGTTGGCATTAGGGCCACCTCGACTTGACACATTCCGATTCATGGGTGTCGTTTCTTGTTCTTGTCTATGTTCTATATTTTGGTAACTTTCAAAATTTATACCATCATTTTCTCTTACAAAATTATGTAAGACTGTACAAGCTTTAATTACTTGAATTGCTGTGTCTACGTTCAGATCTATAGCTCGATGGATTATTCGCCACTTATTTGCCAGAATACCAAAAGCGCACTCAACATACCTTCTTGCTCGACTTAGTCTATAGTTAAAAATCTTTTTATCAGTATTCAAATGTGTACCTCCATATGGACGTAGGAGATTAGGTGTTAAAGCAAAGCCTTCATCGCCAATAAGTATAAACGGTAATTCTTCGTGCAAGTTTTCATGAAGCGGTCTAGGCTTTGGTACATTTAAAGTACCATCATTGATCTTTTGCCAAAATGTACTATCCTTTAATATAGTAGAATCGCATTCCTTGCCATATGAGCCCACACTAATAAAAATAAATCGGTACTCTGAATCGACAACTGCCATTAATACAAAAGAATAATACTCCTTGTAATTAAAGAACATAGAACCACTCTTGGCTGGTTTCAAAATTCTGATATGTTTGCCATCTACTGCTCCAAGACAGTGAGGAAAGTTGGCTTTTCTTTCGAATCCTGAAACGATGTCCTCCCATTCTCTCTCAGTATCAGGCAGCTTAAGGAAATCTGTCTTTAGGTTTTCCCAAATGACGTGGGTCATTTCTTTTAATAGTTTACTTATTGTCGAAACGCCTACTCTGTATGAGTAATGTATTTCTTTGAATGAACACCCTGAAGCTAAATATCTGAAAAAAAAAGTATTTTTTGTTAATACATTATTACTTTATACGTCACCAAGAAACAAATTGTATTGTTTTATGATATTTTTTTATTGATTTCAGGAAAACAGGTTTCAACTAAATGGAATAATATACGAGATTCGTGGCTTAAGACAGTAAAGAAACAAAAAGATGAGTCTAAATCTGGATCTTCGGCCAAAAAGACACGAAATTATTTATATCACGAGCAATTAATGTTTTTGAAAAAAGTCTCCGAACCTCGACCACCACATGAGTCAGTTTCAAAAAAAGCAAGAACCGAGACTGAAGTAGGCATGGAATCAGATTTTCGTTCACCTTTAATTAAAGATAAAAGAAAAATTGATAATAAAGAGGTAAATGACAGGATGGTAAAGTTTTTGGACTCCAGAATAAACCCAGAAAAGGAAAACCATCATCTGTCTTTCTTCAAAGGCATTATACCAATCTTGAACACTTTAACTATCGAAGAGACTTTAGAATTTCAAGCTAGCGTCATGACAATGTTGCAAAAAATTAAAAGTAGGAATAATGAGAGACCAAATTACGGACATTGGCGTGATTCATATAATCAGATGACCGGACCAGATCAGTATTCTGGATACTACACACATAATAGCGTCAATCAACAGGCAACACCTACGCCAGATCAACACCACCCTGGATACTCTACGCAATATAATAGTAGCAATCAACAGGCAACAACATCTATACCATCAACTTCATCTCAGTCATCGAATCCGATTCCAGCTTCGCCATCAGCATCTAGTAATCATTCCATACATTCCCAAGACTCAGATTACTTAGATTTTGAAGGGTTTTAAGTTTGAGTACAAATAAATACATAAATAAGTTATTTGCATTTTTAATTCATAATGATTATCAAATACATACACCCTCCCACACACACACATTATATATATTCACATTCATCAAACAAACATACATAGCAAACATTCATTCATTAATTCAGTCTTAAGTAGGTACCTACGTCAAAACTATTATTACGCAATCTAGTGCATAAAATAATCTTACCTTAGACATAATATGGCTAATCTTTGTTCTGGGCAAATACATTCTCTGAAACTTGTATCTCGTACTCTTATGTCTAGTCGTCCCAGTAAATCGTCAAAAGTGGTTGCTGTCATTCGAAAATAATTGAAGAACTTTGATTCGTCTCTTCTAAGTTCACCCATTAATGTTTCAAATGTTCCAAGTGAAAATCTTTCCCGTAAAATAGGGTGTACCCAATGTTTTCTTTTATTTCGCCTTCTATTAAGATACCACCACAACACAACAATTTCGTCGTCCATTGTGCGCGCAGGTCCAAATTCAACTGAGGTAAGTACTTGACTGTCTGAATTTCTTCCGGGATCCGATGTAATGTGAACACTCTGTCCGGTGTCCGGTTTCCGGCAGGTCTGCCGGTCCGGCGTAGTGGGAACGCTGCCTAATACATTATCAGCGTGTAACTCAATTGGTTTCGGCAGTGCAGTTTTGACGTTCAATAGTGCCTTTCTTGTGGCTATTTGAAATCAATGATTTGACTTTGACTCTGACTTTGCACGCCGAAGTGACTTTAAGAGGGCAGAAATCTTTCCGACTTAAGTATTATTATGAGCAAATGTCACGATTTTTATATAAGTTGTAGCCTGTGTGTTATTTTCACGTATTAACTTTTTTACTGTAGTTTCTTATGTATAAAGAACAAACACGTAAAGAGTAAGGTAATGTTTTTGTATAGAAGATAGGTTACACCATTATTCTTGGGTCCGTTCGATTACTGCATGGCTATCGATACTACTCGGATCAAACGTAGCGTAACTTACCATTTATCATTGTGCAGACGTTGCTCCTGTCGCGGAGCCTACTTCCGGTAGGCAATAATAATAATAAACGTCTGCTACTGTAGTGACTAGGTACGGAGCAGCCCGGAGCACAAACAGAAGCCTCGCCCACATAGAGTTCCTTCATCTTGACGTCGATGAAGTCGTCGAATAAAACACATTTTTTAATTCCACAAAACCTAGATCCGGGCTTTTAGAATACAGAATGCGGCACCAGGTCCCCGCAAACATGCAGAAGGTGCGATAATCATCAATAATGCAAGATGCAACCCAAACATGCCTCACAAAATATGTTCAAACACTAATAAGCACGCTCATCTGTAACTAAGCTTGTTAGCTTGTTCCTGGCAGTTCGCGAATGCCTGAGTGCTGTGTGTTGTCACATGCGTGTCTGTGACTGCTGACCCCGCTAGCGCAGACACACGGCCACTGAACATGTTGTACACGCGGAGGTAATATCTCTCGTTCCTAATCCACACCATTACCTCAGGAACACGTACTGCTTCATCATAGTCCAGTTATGCTGCGGCTATTATGTATTTATTAGGTTAGTTAATATTAACACACATGCACGTTTAAAATGTAATGGAAACGTTAAACGAGCTATTAATGTTGAGTGTTTGGCCTCTCGTTAATTATAATTTTGCTTAGAGTAATGTTTTAAAGCTAATCAAGCTCAATACATGCTCTGTAATGCATGCATAAGCTCAACACGAACGGGCATAAAAACTTTCTGAAATATTGTGGAGTAAATTGGCTGAAACTTTCGCAGCTATACCGTTTCTTTTTCAAAAAATTGAGGCCTTCGACGTTTCTACTGAAATTTGAGTAAGTACATTAAGCGGTTCAGGCTGCGGTCACCCCAACATAAGTACTACGCATGGAAGTGTATACTCACAAGATAGACCCCGCAGGAATTTAGAATACGTTCACAGCGCCGCGCGCCGCAGGCGCAAATCTTTATAAAAATGTTTAAGGACATCTGATATTAGATCACAACATCGGCGACTGTGGCTCGACCTTAGTATTTGAAGACCATTCGCGGACGGAACTAATTCGATGCATCTGTTCACCGCGATCAGTAGGTATATTGTTAAAATATTAATTTTAAGGTGAACCTGTTCGAATACCGAACACACTCACACACATCAGCAGAAGGTCAATGACACAATGGATAACCTCACATACATTTAGATTGATGTCCGTGCCTTCACTATACATGCATGATGGCCGAATGATTTCTCTCAAAGCAGTAGTGGTCATCAGATAGGCATCCGATACCACGGGGGTGTGCGGCACGCCCGTCCTTCACAATCATTTCTCCGCAGCGATATGAGATGCCGACGTGATATACAGACAGCCGATACTCACGTAGCCGGGCTGCTTCAGGATGTGACTGCTGATTACTGCAGCTACGTATAAGATGCTATCGGCATGATCGACATAAGCTATATTACATTTATCTCGTTTTTGCACGCCTTGAACAGCGTCATCCAAGCGGCAACGGAACGGAATTTAGCAATGCAGATTATAAATAAATAACTTTAGACAGAACAAAAGCTAAACTATCTACACATTGCTATAGTACCTTCCTTCTGTACCTTCCGAACCCACAGTCCGCGGCACATTACAACAAACAAATAGTGCATTTAATGCGTTTGTTATCGTCCGTATAATACAACATTCCCGTGTCGTATCTGCAATTAATTGGTACATTCAGGTACATTGTGTTTCGTGAGACTATTTGACCTTTCCCAAGCACTAGTTAGCATTGCGGTCACAAGCCTGAGGACAAAGGAGTATTATTGTAAGTCTGCCGACCGTAAGCACGGCTCAGGTAGGCCCCGAGCTACGTGCCTAGGGAGGTAGGGCTGCGGTCGCTCGTGACGGCGGCGCGGCGCTCTTCGGATGCTGCTGATAATCGGCGCGCTGTGCTGGCACGCTCGGCACGCACCCCGGGCCTCCTCCCCGCCCCGCCACCCCCTCCCACCTCGCATTCCCGCCGCCGCGCCGGCTCGCAGCCCGCGACTGCACGAAACAGCGGTGAAACATTTAAATTATGTTCCCTTTGTAATTTTAAACATCTTAGAAAGGAATCCTTATGTAGTTACGTTGCGGCGCCGACGCAGCCTCCGCCCAAAGTCTCGGGAATTCGATGGAGTGGACCCACCGGATTATTTATGCGTAAACATCCAGATTTAGATGCGGTTACAAAGAATACAATATCTGTCGGAGACAAGTTTTTGGTAAACACTAAACAGTTGTTTTTCGTCGTCAACAAATTACCCTCCTCGATTTTTATAAATAAAATGCAAACTAAAATAGCGTCACATCAATTAATCGATGTTCGCAAGAGATAGAGTTAGCTCCTCTCAGCTCGTTTGACGGCGGCTGTTATTGTAATCCTAGTCGCCGCGTCAATCCGCCCGGATCGTCCGGATCGCCTGCGAGCAGTGCGAGCGAGAGATATGTCATATCGATAACCTGATCCCACCTAATCTATTCGCCGAAAACTTTTGATTGATAGAATGTGTGAGTAACGTAGAGTGGCTTCGAACCATGTCCTCGTGAAAGTCGCGCTAGGGAACAGGTTTTTGACACTGAAAGGTTACGAATGAGTTGTAAATAGGTAGTGTGGCTGCTATCGGTCACAGCATTTATCTCAGTTATCCCTCTGTTGGTCCCATTCAACGCGGCCAAGTGTAAATACTTAAGAATACTTTGGTCATCCTTCGCCGCGATTAATTAATCATTGCCTAATTTTTCAATATATCGATATGTTGCGGTTTTTAGTGAATAAGCAGATCTTGTTTGCCACTTTCTTTTTAAATTAAAACCACTTCGTCACAATCACAACAACGTGAATACATTTGAACCATGGACGTGACACCAAGTGCAAGTAGCTAAAATGACAAAATAACATGGCACATCACGCTGTACGTGCTGACGTCAGCATATTCGATTGGCGGTCAGTTTGCACGATCAGCAGTCGTCCGACACATCCGAGGTTGGCCGAGCGCCGCTGTGCACGGCTGTACGTAAAAAGTGGAAAGGGGCGATATTGTACAATCTTACTTGCCTTTGTTGACGTACACGTTAACGTCAGAGCAGTTCGAATGGTTCGTTATAACTCCTACGAATCGATAACAACAGAGCCACATTCTTGTGGTGTTTGCGGATTAAACTTGATTTCAGCCAATTATCTGTTTATAGTCCATTTCCTAAAGCACTGATAAAAAAAAATATTTTTAGTTATATCGTGGCCGCGGGAACATATTGGGATAAATAAGGCAACGGACGACACGAGTAACAAACCAGCTCAATTGTGTATTTAAAACGATCACTACAAAATAAAAAACAAAGCCTTCCCCCCCACCACCACATCTGTCTGTCTATCTGAACGCAATAAACTCAAAAACTACCCTACGGATGTTCATACGGTTGGCATTAATGAACACATGACTGTGAGGAAGATTTAAGTGTATAATTTATTAAGGTTTACTGTAAGTTGGATGGAATATGATGACTATACACAGGAGTTACTGACGTGCGAGATATACACGTACAATAAAGGTTTCACAAGAACGTACATCTTAAAAATGTTTAACAAAAAGTGCGCAGTTTTCTCTCTCAGAATTTCATAAAAACTTCATCTATGTTTTTAACCGAATGAACATTCGGATGTTGACGTGTGATCCCAGCGAGCAATCAAACGTTAGGTCTTGTAATGACGAACGGCCGCTAGTGTGGTGCGAAAGCGGTTGTGTGATCAGGAAGGGGAAACAGACATAACAAACAACACAAGAAATTTAAGTACCATAAAAACTAACAATGAAAAAACTAATTTACAAAATAAGGACAAATGGAAACATTATCAGGTAATTTACGATCAGTCACATGTATGTATGTATGTTGTATACGATTTTTTTTTAGTTTGTTTCAATATTGGAAGCAAAATTTATTATTTTAATTATTAAAATCTGTTACAATAAAATCTAACCCTACCTTGCCTTATGCTCGACGCAACAGGCTGATAAATACGTCACTACGGAAGAAAAAATGTCGGCATCTATTATGCTCTGCTACCCGTGCGTGCGAGCCGGAGCGGGGTGCTGGTTTTATATAAAAATAGCCGTTTATCGTGAACGACTATTCATCAAATAACTGCCACAAATATCCTGACAATACCTACAATCAATATGGTTATTACGTATCAAATGACATAAATAAGGGAAAACATCCAATTTGCGTCAATTTGCCGAGCGGCTCCGATTGTCGTGAGATTGGTCTATTACCTGTAGTATAAGATGGTGCGGCTCAGGAGAGGACGCACTTGTGGCCATGGTGTCGACAGTCGCGTGGTGCTGCCTCGTCGGGGGGCTGGTGGCGGGACTAGCGTGGGGGGACCCCGTGGTGAGTGCTGGCTGTGGGCGCACAGTGATTGAACGGAAGCTGGCTAAAGCAACAATAGATTGTACAAGATTCAATGCGGTTTTCTTGTATAATAATAAGATTACTTTTTTACGTTTGTGTTCAGGACACCTACTGTCCTTACCTTAAGTTTGGGTGTCCTACGACATCGGCGGAAATATGAAAACGCACTACTTACTTTCCTAAGAAAATGTTTCAGTGACGTTATTCGAAGGTAATTAGCGGGAGCTATGTTTCGTTCACTGCACTCGTAGCAACCCTAGCGTGAGTCACGTTTCCTAATCTGAAAATCACGCATGAGCCCCGATGACGACACGTAAACTCTCTGTTGAACTTTCTGGCTCTAGGTCTGGTTTCTCCGCAGCCGCTCCAGTCAGACTCCCCGCACCCCCTGACCTTGGTGTCAGACCTGACCGCCCGGCTGGGCTCGCATCCCTCCCGCCTGCAAGACGCCGCGCGCCTCTCACTGCCCTCGCTGCCCTCGCTACCTTCATCCCAGGACTTGGAGGCTATCAAGAAGGTGGCGCAGATCCTCGTCATGCTCGGACAACAGGTACTTGGCTAGGGTACGTTCACCTAATAGTATAAATTAGTATTTATAATTTTGTGAACGAAACAAATTAAGAATAGAACAGACTAGTGAAACACCGCCCAAATGAATTATAATAAGTCAACGACTAACTTTAAGCGTCTTATAAAATATGCTTTGTAAGATCTCTTACAAATCATATTTTATTAGACTTGCTGTAGGCTTGATTAGCGACCGTTTGTGATATGTCGACGCATAGCCAGCTGCTTATAAGTGTGCATACTGCATCTATAAGATAATTTCAACGTACTCTAATTTAATATAGTCACATATTGAAGTTCTTCAAACCTGCCGACAATTTTTTTTTTCTATAAAAATTCGTTTCCGGCACCCGCGGGTCGCTACCGCGGCACCGCTCACTCCGCTACTCCGCTCGCTCGGCTCGTGTGTAGGTCACAGTTTCAGCCTATTTGGTAACTAAATAGTTTGGTTCGGAGTAGCCTACTAAAAATAATCTCTTTAGTACTATTAGCGCAAGTCGTTTTGAGATATGTTTGTTTTACGACTGATTTTGATCCAGGGACATGGTTTTGTTAGCAGAGAGATGTTGAATCTTTAAAATACATCAAGTAGCCCTCTCACCACATCAATCGCCGAGTATTAGTTCAGATGTACCTAAATATATTTATCGGCAGCCTTGAGCCATATTCATTTACGTTCGTAAATTGACGCTGTTTTTTTATACATATTCTGTTGGAATAGTTAAAATGATAAATTAATATAAGTAACAGAAGCTGTTCTATCAACTCGTTGGCCACATACAAACATAGATGTTAGGCTGCAGGTGCTAAAGAAACACTTTTGTTGCTGCACTTACAATATCACATTTTTAATTAGTAGACGTTTTTCGTAAAATGTTTAAACGTTACGTGTAAACGTTTTCTCATCAGTTGTTGTTGAACGTTATCCCAATTAACTCCTTTCCAAAAACATGCAGTAATTTTTGAAAAGAATAGGCAGAAGTATAATAATATTACGATTGTACGTCCAGAGCAAGCCGGTAACAATATATCGTAAATAAATGAAGGGACAGACGCGACATGTAAAGGATCACCGGCGTGTCGGGTCGCGCTTTAAATCCCCAGCGAGGTAGGCAGATGTGTATTGTATACGCGCGCACTGCTCGCCAATAAATGTAAGGTATCGGATTCCAAAGTAAAAAGGGTTCAAATCATGCGACCCTCGTGCTGTTCATCGGCGACAACTCCTAATTTGTGTCAAAGAATGGTTTCCTGTGCGAAATTGCAAATTTTTTTTCAACTTATCTGCAGTGCTTATTGCATTTTTTTTTTATATTTGCACAAAAAGTCTCGTAATAATAAAATTTTTTATTTAGTATTGACATTTCCAGTTCCCAGTATTCAAAAAGCGTCATCATCGTCCATAAGGGTCATAAAACAATACCACGGAACTACTTTAGGAGAAAAAAAACGTTTATTTACGGCAAACAAGACGCACAGAAAGTCCAGAAATGCAAAAGAACAAGTTGGGCGAATAGTATATCAGTCACTTCAGGAGGATGAGCAGCATTCTAAGTGCTCCTGCCACGTGGATGCCGGATACTTTACGTAATAACGGCTGCACACGGTTCGATTTCAATTGATCCACTGTCGACAGCTGTCGCATGTGATTTGAGCATTCTGGATAGACTTTCAATGTATTTTTATTGAACAACAAAAATGCTCCTAGCACATAAGGACGTCAAAACTATCCTACTTGACGTCAAACGCACGGCTGACAATGAAAATGCCTCGTTACCATTATGTACTCGTAGTCCCGTGTTAAGCAGTAGTTATTAATTTGATTATTCTGTTGATTATAACTTGTTTTTAATTGCCTCCTCCTCTAATTGCCAGGTGATACCAGCGATCATAGGCGAGCCGGTCGCTCCCGGGAACTGCGACACAGTGGCGAGCGGCGGCGGTGACGTTGAGACGCCCAACGACCCTGTCAATATCGACAGGCAGTTTTAGATGATACTTCACGAAAAAGTCTTCCAAGAACGTGATCAAGGCGATTCCTCATCTCCCCTTGGGAATTGGTAACATTGCCTCGGCAAGCGGCCCGAAAATACCAAAATTCTTGTGAGTCGGATAATATTTATTATATATAATTTTATAACTGAATTTCCGATTGTCGGTTGGATATCGTTATCAGCCGCCAGAAATTCCAGGCTTAATATCCTAGAACAATAAACAGAAACACCTACTTAGCCTGAAACTTATCTCTGTCAAGATCGAAGTTTGAATGTGAATTCATTTTAATAAAGTCTTTTGTTTACAATCTTGGAAGATCATAAATCTAGAAAAAATTGTGTTAGTTTGTGTAATATTCGGGTTAATTAGGTAACAATGTAAATATTAGCGGCTTCCGTACTGTATGTAAGTTTTTAGTCAAGGTTAATAAATATTTGCTACAATCAGATTTATTTAAATTTATGCAAATGTATCCGCGTGTATGTATGTCTATCCGTACCTATTTAGTATGTATGGGAGGAGATAGAGATGAGTAATGTTAGTGGAAGATGAAATATGTCCGGTATCTGCATGATGTATGGTGGCCACGTCATCGATAATACACTACATTATGTTTTTATGTTTCTATATAATCTATTGTACATGTTTCCTGCTTAGAAGCTATAATATTAAAGCACATAATATTATTAATAGATCGGATTCCTATTCCCGTATCTTCAAAAACATTGCTAAAACTTTGTTTGTGCCCAGACACAGTATTTTACATTGCAAACATTTGTACTTACCTAAATAAGATATCATGATTAAAAGTTCTGTGGGTACCTACTACCAGAGGCGTTGGTGACTAACCACACGAAGAGACCAGAAGCGTTGCGTTTATCAAGTGCGTGTGAATAAATCGATATTGTTTCCCCACACAGTGGAACATCCACCGGCGCATTAGTGCCGTGCACATAGTGCACTCTGCCGGGCACCGCGCGCCGGGCGTGGGCGGCTGGTATTCGCACTGCGCTTTATTAAATTTCCTACAAATGGCCAGGCGGCCTGATTCTAAGGCTGGAAATAGGCTGCGGCCACAGTCGACAGACGGTGTATTACGTAATTGAAAGCAAAGAGGTTCTATGTTGGGGATTTAGGATATGGCCCCAACCCCTAGTCTCCCACGAGTATTACAACCTAATCAGTTTCGTCCGCCGCATTTTACACAGAACAAAGCGGTATCAAGCGATCCACTTCTGCGGAACAGCTGTGTATGTATAATATTGAAAATCTTAAAATCTGACACTTTAATAGTTACTTAGATTAACATAAAAGCAAAATTAGGATAATATAATGCTGAACGTAGAGTACCTATGTGATTTAAATAGCCTTTTTTTTTTTTTTAAGGCTGGGAAATCATCCATGACTGCTCCCGCTCTGGGTGGAGCGGAAGGGAGTGTCAGACTCTTACTGACTAAAACCCATCCATGTTCCTTCCGTAGCCCTTTATGTTCCGGGGTAGCGGTAACCCAATCCCGCTTACCCGGCAGGCTTGGCCCTGGGGGGCCCCTTCATATGCTGAAATCTCTTTGAGGCGCGCGTGGAACATATACGCGCCGTACGGCACGGGTCTGGTGCTGATCGGACGGTGAGTCACCCATTACTCACCGTCCGCAGGCCCGCGCCTACGGTGGCCGGGAGTCGTCACGTGGCTCCCGACGCCCGGGGCGTCTCCTGCGGCGGCTGGGACGGGAGGACCTTTCTCTCTCCCATCCCGCCACCTCCTTCGCGAGCATGACGTTTTCGCCCCGGACCATGGCTTGCACCAGGGCCGGGCGCGAGAGGTCGCCGCCGATCGCCTCTACGAGGACACGGCGGTGCTCCGCCCAAGCGGGGCAGGTTTGCACCGTATGTTCTACCGTGTCCTCTGGGCGATCCTCGCAGTGGTGACACCCGGGCGTTTCCTCCCGCCTGATGATGTGCAGGAACCTCCCGAAACATCCATGTCCGGTGAGGATGTTTCGGGAGGTTCCTGCGCATCATCAGGCGGTTGGAACGATATTGATAACTTAAAAAGAAGAATAGTCACATGTTTTGCATAATATTGACATTAGTAGTCGAAGAGTTAGGTATGTGATCCAACAAGGTCAATACATCGTTGATTCGGATATTTTAATAACAACACTTTAAAACGAATGTTTTATGATTAGCTGACTTTGTATAATGCTGTGTCGACGCCGATGCGTTGTCATCGTGATGGTTTTGATTGCATGTAATCCGTCGATTCATCTCGCAATTAGTTTCACTAACAGGTCGCTATACATATCTACATGATTCGTAGGTGTATACGTGATGTCATTGTATCCTAGGCCGGAGTCCAAATGATGGCTTACTCACAAGAGGCTGCTAATTATTTTGTCTTTGACTATGACTCGCTAAATCGCTGTATAAAACCACAGGCAGTAGTCAT
This sequence comes from Hyppa rectilinea, assembly GCA_951799385.1. Taxonomy (NCBI): domain Eukaryota; kingdom Metazoa; phylum Arthropoda; class Insecta; order Lepidoptera; family Noctuidae; genus Hyppa; species Hyppa rectilinea. Next base: position 276,652 of record OX637319.1, read on the forward strand.
TCACGTCCTCAACGTAAGCGTCACCAACAGACCCACACAGTACGAGGTAGTCTGCTATATATTTCAGTACGAGGTAGTCTGCTATATATTTCAGTACGAGGTAGTCTGCTATATATTTCATCACCAACCTCACAAAACAACCAAATATTGACAAAAGCTTTTAACAAATTCTTGTTAAATACATATCTTAGTACAAATGAATGTCAAAGTTGAGTTTTGTTGAGTTTGTTCAACTTTGAGTATGAGCTCCTTGACCCGGTTCGAGTATGACCGCCGCGTGCCGCCACCACCGTGTCGAACCGTTCGGGTCTGTTATATAATAGCTGAAGGTGAACTATCGTCTCTTTCAAGGTTTCATTAAAGTAATATGTAAATGATTGTTGGTTTCCTAGTCAGTGAGGCACGAAGTGGTCCATAGTCATGGTAAATCTAATATCTTGGAACCTATCACTTTGGAGTATTCTTTTCTACAATGCTTATTCCAATCGTCGCCAAATGTAAGATTGACATTTTGTAACACAAACTTCTGACTGAACATCCATAAACCTATCGAAATGCAATTAATAACTAAAGAAGTAGTGTACTACTAGCACGAGTGCTCATATCCATACTCCATAGCTACCTAATCAAAAGTCATTTATTATTCAAATTTGGCTATAAATCTTCACTTTCACTTAAACGACAAGATTACATGAGACTGTCCCCCAAAACGTGCGCCCTTCAACACTTCCTGGTGCTTTAGCTGGAAGAAGTGGCGCTACAAACTCCCCAGCAGCACAGCTATCTTTTCAGTGAGAACAACTTGATTCTATAAACCCTCAGACATATTACTGAATATGGTTTTCTTTTTGTAAAACTTATTGTAGTAGGTTAACACAAGCAGCTTCTGAGTTATTTGTCGGTATATGAGCGATGTTAATGAGAACTGTTCGGCCATTTTAATTGCAGTCTGAGATGTCGTGACTGCGCAAATTGAAATGAAAATGAACTCCGGTGAAGGTTGTACGTAAAAAATGATGCCGCTGCAGATTAGCTGCTTATAACATGATGCTGCTCTAAAATAACGTGGATCTGAATGTATATAAGTAAAAAAACATGTAAACCGAATTAATCGACCTTTTTATTTGCTTATTGTTAAAATATCTAGAACTCTCACAGGTTAGTTTCAAACCAGAATCCACTCTAGCTCTAGACACCCTGAAGTATTAGAGATCAGATGCACACTCTGCGATTGCGAGGTTGGCCAAAAAATGTGTAATATTTTGGCCGTCACGAGTCACGACCCTTTTTCCTAGCTCTCATTCTCCCATTCGACAAGTGTGCAAGGCGAAACGGCCCTCGTTCCAACCCCACGACACCTCTCAACTGTATTTAGAGTACCTTACCCGCTGTTCGACAGTGTCTACAATTATTGCTTCGGGTTATTGGATTCCATTTATAAGTTCATAACGAAACGGTTAAAATAAAAATAAAAGTAGACTTATTCCATACAAATGAAATCTCAAATCAAAACAATTTATTTATCATACACAAGCCCAAATTGAAAACTTACAGCGCTATCTACATCGTAATTGTAATATTTGGAACTACTTACGTTACCTGATTAATTACGTTAATGCTAGATGGCGTTAATCTGCCACGGTTAATTCTTTAAGCCCTACATAGATGTCGCTACTGGTTGCATGTTAGCGATCCTGGTGCGTCGCATGAAGTGATGCAGCCACCTGAAGGTGCCGTGGTACAGGAGCTCCGAGTAACTGAGGAACGACACGCCAGTCACCACCATCCATTGAGTACTTAGCTTCACTGTAAGAGTTTACGTAAAGATTAGAACAACTTATAAAGATCCACCAACAGCATTCATTTTAACTAGCTACTAGGCGCTAGTTTCATTTGCTGTACAAAAGTATGACTTTTTTTTTAGCAAGCAATTTTTTTAAAGCAATGTTTACTCATTAACTAAACACAGACCCTGTGTACCAAGAGGGGTACACAGGGGCTGTGTTTAGTTAGTTATGATATTGGGATCCTGCCGTTTTGCCGAAAAGATTTTGCCAAATTTTCATTACCCAAACAAATTTTAGCAACCTTTTTTTATACCAATGTAATATTTGGAATAATTTTAGTACGCACATTTTCATTTGGTCAAATGTTTACTTGGCAGATTATTACCAAGGATAATGTCATTAAGGCTTTTGGTCTTTAATCAAATGATTTATTACAGCAAACAATATTTAGACAATAAACGTTTAGTCAAATGATTTGTTATGACAAACAATATAAAGGTAAAAATATGATTTTGTTGGGAATTGTATAATTCCCAAAAAAAAAATGGCTAGGTTAGGTTAGGTTAAAACTGTGACCACTTACGCCAGAAACGACTAGATTATATAGAAAAAAATATGGAAAAAAGAGATTATTTTTAGGGGGCTATCGAGAGAAATAATATAATTATAATAACATTATTATTACCTGTTTAGAATTTGTCCCAAGTGGAAAAAGCACCCTTGTAATAAAACGTCTTCAAAGTTAGATCTTATGCTTGAAATGGCTGCCTTTTCGAAATCTAATATATAGACTTTTTTTTTCGAAATTTTTGTCATTGGCTACGCAATCGACTAAACAGAAATGGTAAGTTTAAAATTGACGACACCAAATATTTGGCTTATTTAATTTTTCGTAAAATATGTTATACCAACTGAAATATTTGACTAGATAAAAAATGGTAAAAGTACTAGTTGGTGAACAAGTTATTGTTCAAACGTTCACTTGCCAAACATAGGTTTTCGTAACAATTATTTTTAAAGAGATTTTTTGGTAAGTAATAATTTGGCAAATGAAATTATGCGAAAATTTGTTTGGGAAGTGATAATTTGGCAATTTCTTTTCGGTAAAACAAGGGAGACCCTATGATATTACAGAAGACAGTCGCCTTTTATGAGAAACTCAAGGTAGCGTACCGAAGGTTTCATACCAGCGCGATAAAGCTTCCACCTTGTACCATTCCTGGCGGCCGATGCTGTAGAACAGACGGATCGTCGTCGAGTTCACCAGGGTCAGGTTAGCACTGAAAATGAGAAATTGTAGGGATCTAATAATATCTATTTATACGTAATAAAATTCGAAGTCCTGACTGATAATCAACGCACAGCCTAAACCGCTGATCCTAAAGACATGAAATTTTGCACGCAGCTACCTTATACAGTGTAGGCATCCACGAAGGAAGGATTTTTGAAAATTCTTCACCTAGAGGTGTAAAATAGGGGATGATAATTTGTATGAAAAATTTTATTCCTTGAGTTAATAGACTTGAAACTTAGCGGTTTTTCCGATTAACTCGATACTTATAACGAGGATACCTAAAACCACAAATAAAGAATAACGTGTGTCAGGATTTTTCGATAATCTACCTCTAAGGGTGAGGAAAGGGGCCGTCAATTTCACAGGTGCTAATAATGCGCGCCTTTAATAACTCGAAAATTGGTATAAATAATGCAAAAATATAAAAATATTTTTAAGGATTTTTTTTAATTCTTTCTTTTCTGAAAGATCAACTTATCAAACCAAATGTATTCATTTGGTTTGATAAGTAGAAAGTAAAGGGTAGTTCTTCAGAGACAAAATTTTCGATTTCTATGGGTATATTTCTCTAACCAACTAACAAAACAGCATGTAATTTTTTTTTTGTACAGTTTAGCTTTACCTCTAACTGGGACAAATGATTTTTTTTTAATAATTGCTGTCTAGGTACAAAATAAAAATATTTGAAGTCTGTTCTTCTGATTCATATAGCGCGTCCGTTGCCATTTTCCGGAACAAAATGGTCGATGTCGCATTTTCCCTTTGATACTTACATCAATATAAATAATAATTATATCGAAAGGAAAAGAATTGTCCCCTTACAAAAAAAACGTGTATTAGTTATAACTACGTTAGTGTGTTTATAAATAAGTAAATAAGAAGTGTCCGGCGTATAATACTGATTTATATAGTGGTAATGAGAGTCTGGATCCCCGCGCGGGGGGAAGCCAGTCGTGCAACGAACGAGCGTGAAGGTGGATGTGTGGCTGGTTGCCTTAGATCCCGGTGTTACGAAGGTAAATATCCGATTCATCTGTGCTTGGTGGCATTCTGATTACAATGCCTACTTTATAAAATTTATTTTATTGTTTTAAAACTTCAATCTGAGTTTCGTGTGAGGCTTTTGGGTTATAGATTCGTGTAGAAAAATGACAATACTGAAGTCTCTATGTATCATGAGTTATGCATGATTTTAGGCGAAATCCTGATTCATCTGTGCCTGATTCATATGGTCAAAACCCCATATAGATCATAAAAGAAATTAGTATTTTCCCTCGCCAGCACGAAAGGATCGCTTTTGTTGCGTTATTCTCCTTTTCCAATTTTTGACAGTGTACAAGTCAGTAGTTCTAAACTTATTAATTATATTTACCTTTTTAATAATTCAAAAATCACAGCGTGCGACACCCGCCATAACTTACGAATGTCGTAATATAGTTTAACACCTAAGGACTGATTGTGTTATCATAAATCCGTTATACTGATACGTGCGTAGTTCATTTCTACATCCCCGGAATATAGCCCCCTTACAAATGGTATGAACTTATTCTACCTAAGACACTTTTGATATGTGTGTGAGAATTAACAATCATAACTAACAGTGTATTTATTACTAACAATAATGTAATAAAATTAGGACCATTTGTTTAAATGGCACTTTTGACATTAATCTTCCGTATTTACAATCATAAAAACTTATTTGTTCATAACTCAAAGTCTCTTTTTAATTTCTGTTATTATAATATTGCAGTTCACAACAATGCCACAAGCACAAGATCAAAAAAAGAGACTTGCAGAACGTAGAAGGATGGAAAACATAAGAAAAGATCCAGAAAAGTATGCTCTGTGGAAATTATAATGAAAGAAATATATTTTTTTCCGTGAAAACAATTATCAGTGATCATATCACTGATAATTGTTTTCATAAAAATAGAATATTGTTGTTGTTATAATATGATTATTTTCTTAATACAGAGCCCATTTACATAAAGTTTTTCATTTTTATTTCTTTTTCTGATTCAACTGTAACAAATTCTGATTCATCTGGGCACAAAATATTTGAACGTCGATATCTTGAAAATCACTTTATAAAAACGAGTCCCTCATTCAAATATATGTTATTTGGTATACCTATTTTCATAATATGAACATGTGATACAGAGCTGAAAGTGAAATTAAATTTTGACCATATGAATCAGTCGAAGAATCAAATTTCGAAGAACTACCCTAAAGAATGTAGTCTATAAAGAAGTGTTGTGGATACAATTACATACTTGATACCTAAAACACTTCTTTATACCGATATTGTGGTATAACCAAACTCTACGAGTCTACGCAGACGAAGTCGCGGGCAAAAGCTAGTGGGTTCATATTTTCCTTTGAAACAATTCATATTTAAACAAAAACAAAAGAGTTACATTTCAGGCAGTCTATCGTCATCACAAGCCTCTGTTGTATGTAATCGACAGGCCACCGAGGCGTGCTTGTGCTTGATTCGCTAATTAGATGGCGATATTGTGATACAACAGGGCAGGCCTTTAACGAATTAATTAATTATTGAAAGCGAAGTGCGTCTCAAAACAAAAACGAAATATGATTTAGCAGGAGATACAGTCACTAAGAGGTGACACATCTTTTTGAAACCGATCCTATATATTGGCTTCGTTTGTCGCATCAGATAGTCTTGGTATTTCCTCGATGGGTGGGAATGAATGTGATCATTTGCCGACACTTTGCCGACAGATATTAATGGATGAATCATGTTATCAGATAAATAGTTGCCGCGCTGTCCGTAGTAATATATTCCTGGTCGTGACTGTACCTCAAAAATAATTGACTTTTAGGTAGATAACTCTCAATAACTTACGAAAGAAAGTTCCGAAAGGTGCGCGTCTTGTTACGGTAGAAGGCGTAAGACACGGAGGCTGAGAACAGCTGGCGTCGGCACCGTACGCGGCAGGCTGGGCAGTCCAGCGCGTCCTGCTTCTCCCGGCGTAGGGTAGGGTGTGCGCCCTCGCCCGGGAACACGTACATGAACTTTTCTACAGTAAATATATTATATGGTGCAAGGGACATAGACACGAAAACTATCACCAGGTAGGTGAGGGCGCCGTGACGACTCTCTGGCCACTCCTCAAAGAGCGACCTTACCGCCACTATTGTAGCGTGCCCTGCGATGGGTAGCGACAGTCGTTGTTTCCAGGCCGCCATGAGATCGCGCCGGAGGGCCGTCCGCTCCGCCGCAATTTGCCGCGGAAACGGAGTTCTCGAGACCCAACTGCCGGATCCTCTCAACGACTATCGTAACCCCGCGTGTCATCGTATCGGCCGCCGCCTGATGCGACCTCCCCTGCGCCAGGACCAGCGTGGCGTCAGCATAGCAAAAGCCGTCAAGGAGGTCGGCAAACAGCACCCAGTCGTAACCGAGAATAGATATGCCATACACCGCTTAAGTAGTTTGTTAAAACTAAAAGTTTGGTCGTAAAGTCACTGGTGACCAGGCCGATAGTTACCTCTATGTTTGTTGAGGCAGCCGAGCTCGCTGAGCGTGCACGTGGGCGCCCGCGCTGGCACGAACTGCGGCTGCAGCGCGTACGGCACGCAGCCGCACAGCGCCTCCGCGGTGTCGCGCCGGCACTGCGCCAGGCACTGCGACATGCCGCCGCCCTGCAGCCGGCAGCCGCGCTGTACGACATGTATTCTATTACTTACTGCACGCGCGCCTTCAAGATCAAACATAGCAAAATCATCTAGTTTCACTTCCCTTCAAGCTAATTAGCAGACAAGCTGCCCTCACCCTAGTTCTTGCAGTAGTTGTTAAGTGTTGGTATCTATAATTTCTGCGAAGCATTTCTATAAATGCATTTTGGACCACACAAGGAACATTTAGCTGTTTAGCACACACCCTTTCTTCAGTGTAGTAGCGCAGGTCGTCGGCAGGGTATTGCGAGAAGGCGCGGATGTTGAAGTAGACAGACGCGTTGCGCGGGAGTGGGTACAGGCGCACGTCGCCGCTCTCAATGAGAGGAAACTCGTCACCTTCAAATAACAGCATCTGCGCAAAGTAACTACAAGCATGGACTGAGAACGACGATATGGAACCTTAATTAAGGGTTGATAAGTGATTTCGGTGATTAGGTGGCAAGTCGAATCGAAAGTAAACCGATCGATTGAAAGCGTGCTCTTTATATTTATTTGAACCTACCTCCATTCCATACGCAGGCCGTCTCAGGTACGCGAAGTCGTCCCGCAGCTCGCGCACCACCACCCCGAGCCCGTAGTCCTGGCCGATGAGATCCAGCACGGCAGGCTCGCGCTCCAGGTCTGCAGGCCTACGGAGTGGACACTGGAAACTTATGCCTTCATTATTTTACAGGCTAAATAATAATAATAATAATAATAAATAATAAATTCATTTATTGACATAAGTAATTACAATTACAATAATGAATTCTCTAACACCTACGCTAGTAAAAACTGTGTTGCAGGTGTTAGTGTCTTCCCCTTAATAAAGTGACAATACTTTATGTCTGACAGAATTATTTTAACACAAATAGAGAGAAAAAAAAAATAATATATAAAAATACGGAAACTAAATAAAACACTAAAGTTAGGTAACAAGCGTGCTGCCATGGGTGTATGTGTATTGTGTGTGTGTATGTGTGTGTGTGTGTATGTGTGTGTGTGTGTGTGTGTATGTGTGTGTTGGTGTGTCTGTGTGTGTGAGACTGCGTGTGTGTATGATGGAACATTTTGGAATACATTAAGTTTTCAAAATATTTTCTACTTCAATATAATCTAAAGTCTTTAGCCAATTAAATATAACTATTTTAAATTTGTTGTTATTAAACTTGTTTAATTTCAGAATTTTATTACATTTATTATAGGTGTGCGGAGCTAGATAACAATAGTATCTTCTAGCAAATTTTGATTTGGTACGAGGTGTAGGATAGTACTCTACGCGCTTTCGTGAAATGGGTAGGTAAGGTACAACTCGTTTGTGGTATCTTCTTAGCATTTCGTATATAAATATCTTCCTGACAGATAAGACTCCTGCTAGTTCATACACTGAAGATGTAGGATGTCGATATGGTAAGTATAAAAGTACTTTAAGGACCATCCGCTGAGCCCGTTCGACTCCAATCATGTGAGTTTTTGCCGCACTTCCCCAAGCGCAAATGCAATATCTAATAATGCATTCGCACAAAGCTCGGTAAGTTTGCACAAGTAGGATATTATTTGCTACTGTGCGCAGGTTTTTAAATATATATACTAGTTTCCTTATTCTAGCCATAGTCAAAGATATATGCATAGTCCAGGAAAGTTGGTCATCTAACGTTACTCCCAAATACTTCACCGTGGTTACTCGGGATAGCGTTGTACAGTCGCAACTGGTATGGATCTCTCTTCTATTGCAGGGGTATGTATGTATTTTGAGATTGTGCGGTTCAGTAGGTTGCCCCACAGATGTTTTACTAAAGCATACATACTTTGTCTTGCTAGTGTTCAGCGATAGAAGACTATTCTCCAGCCAGGTGGTCACTTTCGCTAAGCCGGTCTCAGCTAGTTCATATACTATGTCCCAGGTGTGACCATGAAAGATCAACACTGTGTCGTCGGCAAACATTAGTAGGTCCATGTGTGGCAGGGTGGCAGCTATCTTGCACAGGCTATTTATATAGATGAGGAATAATGTAGGCCCCAACGTGCTGCCCTGGGGAACGCCATATTTGCACATGGAATCCGTACTTTCATAGCCAGCTACTCTAACGCGCTGTGACCTATCCGTCAAATAGTCCTTAAACCAGTTCAGAGCAAGCCCCCTTATACCAACGTTCTCCAAACGCGTCATTAGTATTTTGACAGATACGGTATCAAAAGCTTTTTGGAGGTCTAAAAAGACCCCAAGACATTTCTCCCCCCCATCTAGACCAGATACAAGATTTGATGTCAATGCCAAAACTGCATCCTCCGTTGACTTTTTCTCTCGGAACCCAAATTGAAAGTCGCTTAGCAGTTTGTTACTTTCTAGGTATTTCATAACTCTCTTATTGACGACTTTTTCTAGGATCTTAGACAACACTGACAGAAGAGAGATGGGGCGATAGTTGCTTGGATCATCCTTGTTTCCAGATTTAAAAATTGGACAGACAACCGCTTTTTTAAAAGTTGACGGGAACCTGCCAGTCGACAGGCTAAGATTGCACATGTATGTTATGGGTTCTGCAAGGGAAACAATATTTTGTTTCAAAATATCCGATGTAATTTTATCCCTTCCGGGTGCAGTGTGCGATCTTAGCCCTAGAACAATACCCCTCACTTCATAGGGATCCGTAGGCATAAAAGACATAGAGTTAGGGGGGGAGGTATCCGTATCAGCTTCTTGCGAAAGTTCCTGTTCAGATTTATTCATCCTAACAAGTAACTCATTAGCTAATGCTTCTCCAACTCCAGTGAAAAAGTTATTGACCCTACCCAGAGACTGTGTAGGTGAGGTGTCAATTTCCAATAGTTCAACAATGGGTTCTTTGTTTTTCTTTATGTCACAAACTTCTTTAATCACTTCCCATGTTTTCTTTATATTACCTTTGTTTGTCTTTAGCTTTTCTTGATAATATTGTTTTTTTAAAGTTTTTATGATAAAATTACACGTATTTCTGTATTTTTGATACTTTATTTGTAGGAGCATATTGTCTGGTGTCTTTACTGCGGTTTTGTGAAATCTGTCTCTCTTTCTTATACATTTGACTACTCCTTTTGTTATCCATGGTTTTAGTGGCCTATATCTATTTGACTTTTTGATAACACTAGTATTATTCGTAATAATATTCGTTAGTCTTGTCGTTAGTATTTCCGATGAAATATTGATATCAGTAGATGTGTAAAGATTTTCCCAAGACTCTTCAGCGAGTAGTTTTGTTATCATAGCATAATCTATCGTTTCTTTGTTGTACATTACACTTTTTTTTTGTATTTTAGAGCTATTAATAAATAAGAGTATCGGGCAGTGGTCCGTTAAAGGCTGTTCAAAAACTGCTGTTTTCCAACGGTATGAGCATTTTATCATGAAATGATCAATACATGTTCTGATGCGAGTTGGTTTATCAATGCCTGGTCGCAGTCCATGCATAGCCATCAAATTTAGGTACTCTTGGGCTGCACTAGACCGATTTTGTGCTAATATATCAATATTTTGTGCTAATATATCAATATTTATGTCTCCCGTAAAAATGACGTTCTTTGTTCGACATTTACATAGAATACTATCCAGTGATTCCAAATAAAGATTAGGATTTTTAAAACTAGGTGGCCTATAGGAACAAATAATTGTGTAGTCAGGCTTATTAGTGACCATTAAGCAATTTCCTTCAATAATCTTAGGCTCGTAAACACAAGCCACGATATCGCTGCGTACATACACTACCACACCGTCGTTTTGGTTTATGCTATTCTGGGTCCAATATTTGTCATAGTCATTCATATTTGGTGGAGGATTATTCAAATTTGTCCAACACTCGGATAATACAATAATATCTATACGCATATTTAGTGCGGAAATAAAAGATACCAGAAGGTCAAAGTTACAGTTAATACTTCTAATGTTGATGCTAATAATTGTCATTGAACTACGCGTTTGAAGATTATAGTCAAAGAGTTCCGGGCAAATACTGGTGTCATTAATAGATATACATTCAATTGGGTCAGCCAAGTCTACTTGTTCTGTTATGTTTATATTAGCGTTAAGATCGAATTTAAAAAATTAAAATGGAATTGTAGCGACTGCGATTGTATTTTACTGTAATGTAGAAAATGCAATAAAACAAATGTCAATGTATGTATTAAAAACTGATGTAATGTGTTATGTGAAATGTGATTGTAATTAGTTATTAAGTGAAATGATTTTGTGTGTTGTGTAGATAGGGATGTAGTGTACTTAGGGGGTCTCCCTTGTTTTACCGAAAAGAAATTGCCAAATTATCACTTCCCAAACAAATTTTCGCATAATTTCATTTGCCAAATTATTACTTACCAAAAAATCTCTTTAAAAATAATTGTTACGAAAACCTATGTTTGGCAAGTGAACGTTTGAACAATAACTTGTTCACCAACTAGTACTTTTACCATTTTTTATCTAGTCAAATATTTCAGTTGGTATAACATATTTTACGAAAAATTAAATAAGCCAAATATTTGGTGTCGTCAATTTTAAACTTACCATTTCTGTTTAGTCGATTGCGTAGCCAATGACAAAAATTTCGAAAAAAAAAGTCTATATATTAGATTTCGAAAAGGCAGCCATTTCAAGCATAAGATCTAACTTTGAAGACGTTTTATTACAAGGGTGCTTTTTCCACTTGGGACAAATTCTAAACAGGTAATAATAATGTTATTATAATTATATTATTTCTCTCGATAGCCCCCTAAAAATAATCTCTTTTTTCCATATTTTTTTCTATATAATCTAGTCGTTTCTGGCGTAAGTGGTCACAGTTTTAACCTAACCTAACCTAGCCATTTTTTTTTTGGGAATTATACAATTCCCAACAAAATCTTATTTTTGCCTTTATATTGTTTGTCATAACAAATCATTTGACTAAACGTTTATTGTCTAAATATTGTTTGCTGTAATAAATCATTTGATTAAAGACCAAAAGCCTTAATGACATTATCCTTGGTAATAATCTGCCAAGTAAACATTTGACCAAATGAAAATGTGCGTACTAAAATTATTCCAAATATTACATTGGTATAAAAAAAGGTTGCTAAAATTTGTTTGGGTAATGAAAATTTGGCAAAATCTTTTCGGCAAAACGGCAGGATCCCGTACTTAGGCTTTAGAGTGTTGGCATGCACGTTCAAAAATATAAGAAGCAGAAAAAAAAAACTTAAAACTATGTTAAACACTGAAATGTGTACAAGGCATGCAGGTTTCAGACGAGGCATCAATTTTTCAGGTCGGGCGCGTTGTTGGATGTTCATCAGTGTCTCTAGTCATTTCTCTTGTTGTTTCAGACCTTCGAAGTCGGATTCCTGTGTTATTCTCTTTGCCGGAGCTCCGTCTTCCTTTTTTATGTACACTTTGCCATGCGACGTCCAGTGATATGCATATGCGTTAAGCTTCGCAAATTCCCTAGCCTGATAGAACAGCCTCTTGGCTTTTGTGGTAAGACTCTCAGAGATAAATATAGGACTGTTGCCCGCTGTTTTGATGTGTGAGCTGTTAAGTCGGTTGGTCTTATGGTCGCGATTATACTTTTTAATGTTTGAGAGTAGTCTGTCCTTGGTTATAGTAGACACAAATTCGGCGGTTATAGGCCCATCGGTTTGGGGTTTTCTGCTGCTATTAAGACGATAAATATCTCTGAGCTCACTCGGTTGTATTTCAGTGCTCACGGCTATTCCCAGATTTTTGACAATTTCGACAAGGTCATCCTTAGACTCATTGGGTTTTTTTGGCACATTGCGAATTTCTAGGCTTGATGACTTTGCATTTCGTTCCATGATCTCGACTTTTTCCTCTAGAGATCCAATATACTCATATGCACTTTTCTTTTCCTTTTCTAGAAGTGCCAATTTAATCATCAGATCGTCATATTTACCGCTCCAAAATTCAACAGTATTTTTCAATTCTATATGTTGAGCCTTTATTTGATCCAGATTGCATTGCATAGCACCAAATTTCTCTTCTTGTTCCTTTCTCAAAGTTTCAAATGATGACATGATGTCTTCACGCAGAGATTTAATTTCTGTGGATTGTTCAAGACCATGTTTACGTTTTTGACGTAAAGTGATTCTGTCCAATTTCTGCTCCGAGGTCGGTGTTGTCAAATCAGGTTCGGAACTGTGGTGAGGCAAAGATTCACCACACGGTTTAGGTGGCGACCGCCTTATCATTTCGAGAACAATCAAAGCACCTGACGGCTGCAGATGACACTTGTGGTGTTGACGCGATGACACACGCTGCTCGGTGCAATTTCGTAGGCGCTTGTAGCAGCTTTTAGTCAGTGTAGTGGGTGGAGTCAGGTGGTAATGACTCACGTGCAGTCGACAGAGATGGGTAGCGTGGACACGAACTTGCTCTCTCACTTCGCTCGCCGCAGGACTTGATCTCTTGCAACACTTTGCGCGCCTGGTACTTTCCGTGTCGATTTATTCAAAAGTTTGTATTAAAATTCAATTATTAAATTGTTTAAATAAAGTAACGAAGTAGACACGTCCGTGCGCAATGGCGGTGCGGAGGGAAGGGAATAAATTCACAGCATTGTCCCATAATTACAGGAAAGCACGGCACTATTAATTAGTGGTGTCTCTGTAAAAACTTAAATTATAAACACCTTCTTACTAAAAATATATACATATATAAAATGTAATGTTTTATAAACTTTTTTTCCTATTATTAGTAATGTCATCACATGACATATATCGTTACCGTGGATAATTGGCAAGGATGCACTGTTTTGAAGAATTCTTTTACAGCACTTAACTACTTACCTACATTTTGCAGTAAGGATTGGATTTCACAAAGTTGGCGTGTAATTTCAACTTTGAGTTCCTAAGTTGTCTCTGGGTGGTTTGCATGGAACTAACTTTCCCTCAAATTAAACATGTTATATTACTTTATACTATAAATATTACGTGCATTTAGTTGTCCTATGTGGAACATGTGGTGGGGGAAGTTTTAGCTTAAGTGCAAATGATTATTAAGTAAGTATGTAGTAAGATGGATGAACTGTTTGAAATGGAATAGTTTTATAGCGGGGTCACTACTGAAATAACAGCTACCAAAGATGTGAGCAAGAAATAATACACAATGCGGCACGACCACAAATAAATTGGGTTAACCCCTCAAATGTCGTATGGACCCCATAGGTTCATAAGAAAAATTTTCTCGAAAGAAAACGTATAAATCGTTGAGCTCTTATAAGCAAACGGCTTCTAATAGGTGAACATCTAATGGGTTAAGGGCAAAAAGATTATAATCCTAGTTGCCTAGTAATATTATAAATGTGTAAGTTTGTTAAGATTTAGATGTTTGGATGTTTCTTACTCAATCACGCAAAAACTATTATATGGACTTGGCGCACAGATAGTTTATATCCTGGATTAACACATAGGGTACTTTATATCCCGGTAGAACGTTCCCGTGGAATAAGTTCCGACATCCACGCCGCTGGCAGAAGCTAGTAATGCAATAAGTTCATTGACTCACTGGTATCTGGAGTTAAACACACAGCAGAACCCGAGCGCTGTGAGCCTGGTCGAGAACAGATGCTCGCAGGCGACCAGCTCACCGCGCCAACTACAGCGTTGCAGGATCGTCGAGCAATTTGCAGACCACTGGATAAGACACACATGAATAAATTTTAACCTAAGCTCGCCATCATACCACCTGGGCTCGCCATCATACCACCTGGGCTCGCCATCATACCACCTGGGCTCGCCATCATACCCTGAACATGAAGTCGGTAACATTGAAGTTCGGCTCCACATCTCGGATGAACTGCTCGAAGTCCAATTTGATAGGCGGCAGCGCGAGCGTCAGCAGAGCGCCCATGTCCATCAGGTGGCGTTCTATCTGATTCTCTCGGTAGCGGTACTGCTTGTTCCTCGGGTGGCTGCAGACAACAATTGTATGGCCATAGAACTAAGAATCATCGTCGTAGAGGTTATTTATTTATTCACAACGTACACATCCACACACAGGTAATAATCATAGCATGTCATTATTAGGTTCATTCATTGGTTTCTAACTGAAGTGGGGCCGAAGAAAGTTGAAAGAAAATAATTTTATGACCAGATTTTAATCTGTGCTGGGTCGGCTTAGTGTAGTCGGAACGTGTGTCATGCAATTGGTTTATAGTTCTGTTCCTTTAAACCTTTAAATTATTGTAGGTACTGCCTGTTTGGATAAGATATGAACAACCACCGTGAGCAAATTAATGTTTGTAGAGTGATAGGAACAAAAGAACCACTTTGCTTATGCTTATTGTCTTTCATCAATTCTTCTATCATCCAAGTTCCGCAACTCTTAAAGTCACATACGTAAATAAATATCTGGTAAAGTTCTTGAGCGAAGCCTTGCTGATGATCATGTTGCTGCAGAGCCCGACGGCGGGGAATGTGTCGTCGATGACGGAGTTGTCGGCGGTCTGGAGGCTCACGACGAGCGGCGGCCGCGCCTGCAGCTGGGCGCTATTGTAGATGAGCAGCACCCAACCCGCCACCAGCGCCAGGATAAGGAGGGACACGTAGCTCCGTCTATATGGCATAACAGGAGTTGGTAATTTCTCCGTCATCAGTTCTTAGGGCCAGTTCAAGTCAGATGCGAAGTGTAAATGAGCTTGGTTGTGAATTACATTCACCTTTGCGTGCTGTATTTGCAATAGTGCGATATAGAATTTATTAAGTAGACGGTTTTCAATAGTGCGATATAGAATTTATTAAGTAGACAGTTTTCGTAGGAATCACGCTAGACGAGAAGTTACAACAGGGTCCCACATAACAACTTTTGCGGGACGGCTAAGCTCGGCTGATTATACTGTTAGAAATATAAGGCAGTTGACAGACGTAGAAACCGCGCGTTCGGTCTATGTACGTCCATAATGCTGTTATGTCGTATGGCATTTTATTGTGGGGCTGGGCTGTTGACAAAGAATCCATTTTTGTTTTGCAAAAGAGAGCTATCAGAGCTATTTACAATATACGTCGCCGCGAATCTCTTAGGGAGCTATTTACAAAAATCAATATTATGGCGGTACGTTGCCAACACATTTATGAAAATGTTATGTATGTAAGAAAAAAAAGGTACATTTTTGAAACAAGCTTATTACTAATTAGAAACATGCTGATCCTGCTCCACAGGACAATCTAGTGTCTAGACAAAATCAAACTGGTTGCTAAGTAAATGAGGTAATAATTAATAATTTGTACCACACTGTTTTAACATTGTGTAATAACTTTAACTCACAGATTGATTGATTTATTGTTAGGTATAAACTTTTAGAATATTTGTTATTTGGTTTGTTTGTATTTAGAATATTTGTTATTTGTTTTGTATTTGTTGGTCTGGCTGTTTTTCTATCTTTAATATGTATGTATTTACAAAAAAAATGGATATAAGTAGTTTAACAGCCATCTCGTTGCCATAACACAAGCATTAGGTGCTTAGCTTGAGACTATATGGCGTTGTGTGAAATATCCAAGGATATTATTATTAAATATATGAAATTATTTATGACATAATTAATTTTACCTGCCATTGTTATTTGTTTTTCTTTTCACCTTTTGTGGTGTAGTATTTTCATTCTGGGTGCATTGTCTTCAAATATTTAGATCAAAAGAGAAAGAACAAGTGA
Organism: Hyppa rectilinea; assembly: GCA_951799385.1. Classification (NCBI taxonomy): domain Eukaryota; kingdom Metazoa; phylum Arthropoda; class Insecta; order Lepidoptera; family Noctuidae; genus Hyppa; species Hyppa rectilinea. The sequence continues at coordinate 293,088 of OX637319.1, forward strand.
CGGTAGGAGTAAAATAATAAATGCGAGGTAATATCAATGTCAAAAGAAGCTACCTTTTGGAAGGGGCGACTAGAATCAATTCTATTTCATGTTCATTTTGACGTTCAAAAGTGCCTTTTTTGTGCCTATTTCAAATAGACACAAAAAGGCACTTTATAGATATAAATAAATGATTTTACTTCGACTTTAAAGAGCAAAAAGAAACGTTTGCACAAAAAACATGCGTCCATAGTCTATAGTCCATTTAAAATATAAGATTTCTGTCCTACTGCAGTACAAAAGCGTCTGTTCATAGAGAGAAGACATTGGCCACCACGATATGCCCAGACAGAGTAATAAGTACAGCACATTTAATGTTTTTTTAATCTGTCTAAAATTAATCTATCTGAATACGCCTGCCGCAAATTCAGAGCACATTTAGATGCAGAAGCATCTAGAAGCTCCAGTTTTGAAATGCGTTTTTTTCCTTAAATTACTAGTTCCTCACCTCTCATACTTATTGTCCCGGTGAACTTGGAAGCACCGGGCGGCTACCAGCGAGCAGTTCTGCCAGAACTCTTCGACCGCGTCCCACAGACTCTCCCTCAATCTGGTCTCTAGTCCACAGGTCTGTTGCTGTCCGAACCTCATGCGCCGCGGCGTCTGGACGCCAGGTCTCTTGGCCTTACAAGACCACAGCTCTGGGTCCACGGTACGCATCTTGGTTTGCAGATGTCAATGATAGGAACTGACCAGTGCTGATAGAATAAAGTGCTTGTAAGTATAACACGCAGATATCCAACTGCGACCGTTACTTAGTGGTGTGAACGCGAGACGAAATCCAAAATTCTCTAACGTTGTCTATTTGTCTATACAGTAGGTATATTTATAATAGGTATAGGCAGGTGTGCACGATAAACCATGTTACTTGTATGATAGTGCTTCCGTGACTAGAATCAATTTTATTTAAACTGAAATAGCGTTGAATAATTAATATTTTAATAACTGTTGTTATCAGATCTTTGCAAACTACATTTCAACATTATTTAAAAGATATAAAAGTCTGCAGGTCTCTCAAACTTTTTACCATACACGATGAATCTTAAACTTTGATAATTACAATAACAGGAAAAGCACTCCCTTTCCCTTAAGTTACGTTTGAATTTGCAATCGAAATAATTTCGTAGCATTCGTAGCACAGTGCGAGCTACGCGCTACGCCGCTACGCTGTGTAGCAACTTGCTGGTGCATAGGAACCTTTTAATTTGTACTGAGCGACTATGTAGACTAGTGCGCTGTACTGTACTGTGGCTCACGAATGGCCGGTCGGAACATAGGCTCTCTGAACTATAGCGCATGTTCTCTCACTCATACTCGCCTCATGTCACCACTGGGTTCCTAAAAAATGTTATTGCGCCGCCTTCTGCGCAAAGTTCGGACCGGTCATGATTCGTCGGCCATTCATGAGCTACGATTTATAAATAACTTTGTAAATAAAACATCATCCCTTCGTGGACCTATATAGGAGTGGTGGCATGATGCTGCGTGACCGCCCACGATGGATGGAAAACATGATGGGGTGATGGGGTAATTACTTGCTCCGTGATTGCTGCATGGCGTTCCAGTGTTAGGATAAATAAACAAATAACGATTTGTTGGTAACTTTTATTTTCACATCGATTGACACATATTTTTAAGACTTCACTACTGGTACACTGAGCGGTAAACTTAATTCTTGTGATGTACTGATATTATGTAATACAACACAGATATAGATAGACAACATCAATATTCTTGTGATATACTAATATTATGTAATACAATATCAATTTTTTTTATAGTAAACATAGTTATAAACTATGGTCGAATGTAATGCATATAATTTAAAATGTGATGTTTCCATGTCCTTATATTAGGTATAATCAAAAATATCATAGTCAACGACTTTACTTGTAAAATATTTACATCTGCTGCTCGTTTTGTGATCTCTTTGGAAGTACATAATTATACACTTAGAATTACTTATATATAGTTTCAGGTGGAGCGACAATGCTGATGATATCATATGTGTGGTGATGTGTATCAAGAAGTTGTACAAAATATCGAATGAAATTACAATTGCTACTTATTTAATAGTATAATATCCATAAATAATAACTCTTTAACTATAAAATAAATATTTGATGCAAAGAAAAATGCAGAAGATAAGACGTTTTACCAAAACAATCCAGTATGAGCAGGGGCTGGTTGTTACTAGCTACTGGGGCTACTTGCAGTAACCATCTCCTGTTCCCTGCAACCTGGTAACATTGCACGGCGGGAGCACTTCCCTGCCGATACCAACGATGTTAATGAACATTTTAAATTATAATTCAATAAATAATAAACAATCAACAGTAACTTACACTAGAGCCTTTGGCTTTACTCATAGTAACCGACTGAGTCTTGTATGACTACTATATTATTTGTATTTATGATAACTTAGCTTCATTTAAAAGTGCATAATGTTAACGCGTGTTCTATATGTACAAACCCTATCATAACTTATACGTACATTTAACTTATTTGCTACGTATATTTCCTCGTGAGGCAGCATATACTTCCTAGAAAGGCTAAATTTTTACTAAATATTAATTTTATTACAATTTCCAAAATATTTGAACAAACGTCGACGGGAAGTGTAAGTTCAGTGTTGTTAGGTAGTATTCACCACCACAATTGTAATATTGTTATTATTGTGTCTGTAACAATAATGGGGTCTGGGGTCTGGTGGTGGAATTACAAATTGAGAACAGACAAGCTGTAACGATGTCTCTCAGAGTAGTGTTACAAACAGGTTTCATCTTAGTGTTACTTATCAACGCCCGCACTGCCAGCTGCCTGCTTCACCTGAATGTGTATAATCATACTCAACAACAATTAGTTAACCAGCTATCAATGTTTGTTTTATTACACGCCTACCTCTACTTTTAACCAACAAGTGTGCGTGTCGAAGCGCGTATTTTGCGTACGGGATTTAATCCGCAATAATAAATTTAAATGCTGATATTATAACTGCATCCGGTTAGACTGGAAGCTCACCCCAATATACATACTTGAGAAAAGGCAGATGATGATGGCGTCATCACACGGCACAGAGTAAGTTAGATTTATAATTCAGCTCGTAGATGGGGCCGACTTGCACGCAAAATTAATAAATATATTTAGCGCTGATCTGACAAGCGTTTGAAGTTGAAAGAGTCCGAATGACTATAGAGCTAGATGTTTAGCCCTATTTGTATTTAGTAAACTGTCGTGTATAGCAGAGCATAATAACTAACTCAAACTACTGTAGCTACTAAAACTTTACTGAAAGTAGTTGGTATATTGTCATGTTTTATCTAATTGTTTACGTGTGACATCAAATCTAATATACCAAGTAACCATTATTGTAGATTGTCAAGGGAATCTGGCACTAGGCAATCCATGTACCTCAGCCGGGCAACATTGCTTACAGCGGAGTTTGTTACGCCATTTCTTCCCAGTTCAATGAGGTGAGTTGATTGTTCGTTTATATTCGACGGTCCTATAACCAAGATACGTTTTACAATTTATAGATCAGCATTTGTTTACAACACGTGGTTTTATGTCACAGGTAATGGAGCAATAACGGTTTAACATAAGTATGAACGGCAATAGCGCGATATCGGTACAAACTGATACGTATTTACAATTAACTTGTACTCAAACTATACCGAATGTTTAGAGAACTTAATTATTAGTGCATGTATTACGTACTTGTAGACAAACATACGTTGTGGTTCTCATACTAGTAAATGTTTCTAGTATTTCATCGACAAACACACTTTACTTTTCAACTTGCTTTGTTATGTAGGTACGTTTGTTGAAGTTAGTTTGTATCGTTTTGTGATGATTCATTTTATATTATTCATAATGTTCACAAGTTAATAATATATCTAATCTACGTGCTTTATGTTTTCTTAAACATTTTCAGATCTGAGTTTTTGTTTCTTTTAACGACTAACTCGTCCTATTGATATATAGGAGCCACTTTTAAGCAAGCTGTATCTATAGCTGTAAATATCTAACTAATGATATCTAAATATTTATAATAGCACTTTGCCCGCGGCTTCGCTCCCGTGGTCTTTCCCGTGGGACCCGTTATTTTTCCCGGGATAAAAAGTAGCCTATGTTACTCCTAGAAAACTAAGCTTTCCAACGGTGAAAGAATTTTTAAAATCGGTCCAGTAGTTTTTGAACCTATTCATTACAACCAAACAAACAAACAAACAAACAAAGTTTTCCTCTTTATAATATTAGTATAGATAATGCATGTATTTGTGTGGTATCTATTAAGGTGTTTTATTTTTTATTTTTATTAAAATGCTGAGTGAATTAATTCGTAATCGGATTAATAACTGGTACTATTCGTGGTGGCGTATCCCACTGCCTTGAGGAGGACTCTATAACTTTTCTGAGCCCACTTTTATAAAACGATATTTACACTATGTAAGTTAAGAAATAAATTACCTTGTATACAGAATAACTTACGCAATACCATTTTAATTGGGTATGTATCAACTTTACATTAATAAATTAGGTAAGTATATGCTCTACAAAAACAATATTAGTAGGTATAAGAGTACCATTTACTTACACCTAACTTAGCTCGTACTGTACAAAATAGAGATTTGTTTTGCGTTGTGGTTGGCGCGTTCATTTCAATAACTCTACTTAGTAATCAAATGCGACGTGTTCCATTACGTAAATAAACAGAGACTTGGACTTAACATCCTTTTTTAAGCATTTAAACTAACACGCGTTTTCCACAACTATGTTTGAAAATAATTTCTAAATGTATATCGAGATAATATTTACAAACAATCCATAAAACGGTTTCAACGTAAATCGGTACTTAATTCTGTTTAAGATTTTGATTTTTGATGTTACACGTTGTATGCTTATTCTAAACTTAACTAGATTCATTACAAATACATTCTTTCTAATAATTTAGATAATGACTGAAGTGGGGTAGAAGGTACTGAACCAATATTACACTAACATTACATTGGAGCTTATATCTTTTAGATTCAGTCAATTTAAATTATAATTGTTATAATATGTAGTCGCACACACTTACTAAAGGTACTGTGTGCGACTACATATTATAACAATTATAATTTAAATTGACTGAATCTAAAAGATATAAGTAAATACACTAATCTTATTTCTATTCTTATCTTGTGTCGTTTCTGTTTAAACATCATACAAAATGTAAATATAAATATACGTTTTGTTTTCAAGAATTCCAAACATATGCACAAAATAGCCATGAAAACAATACCCAAACAAATGAATTCAGCAATAGGACTCTGTAAAAATAACGAGTTCAAGTAATAGTAGGTTATGCAGAGTTTCAAGTGCAGGGTGTCCTGGTCCGTCCACACGAGCGTGTCGTGCAGCGTCAGACGAGCGCGGGCGCGGCGGGCGCGGCGCGCGCCATCCGTCACAGGCGCGCCACCAGCAGCAGCATGGACAGCAGCAGCAGCGACGCGCCGCCCACGCCCAGCCGCGTCGACTTGGACAGGATGCCCTTCCCTGGGGACGTCAGTGGGACACCATTTCAAATGCTGCATACTACTACCTACTAGCACGTAGTGCAGTCTGTACCTACTAGCAAGTTTTACGCGGTATTCAAGGTTCTCTTCTCTGTCATTAGTATACACCTACATTCCCATGAGAGAGAAGAGAAAATAGAAGAGATGTTCATATAATATTTGGCTCACATCGTTCAGCGAGCTTCCTGTAGCAGCAGCAGTCGCGCAGCCGCGCGTACTGTCCGCAGTCGTGCGCCAGCGGGCGGCAGCGCCGGGCGCCCACGTAGCAGGTGTGCGGCAGCCAGGGGAAGGGCTCGCGCACGAAGCGGCGCTCGCAGCAGCAGTGGTCGGCCAGCACGCGCGTCTCGCAGTACTCGAGCTCGCGCTGACTGCACGCGCCGCAGCCCGGCCGCGTGGGGGGAACTGAAGGCAGTAACATGGGAGGTTATGATTGTTTGTGGTTGGAGGTTTGCTTTCAGGTTTCAGGACTTTTAGTGGCAGAGAGACGCCCGCCATACTTTTCCCCGAGCTGACAGGCAATTTTTTGTTTCGGCTCCGTTCACATTATAATGGGATAAAAATTATGGAAATCTACCAACATCTAGGCAGCTAGATTGGTCGCAAACTGCAAAAGGCGATGCAGAACAATCCAACCTACCTATACCTAAACTGACTGCAGCGTAGTGTTAACTGTCAAAGTCAAAGTCAAATCATTTATTTCAAATAGGCACTTTTGAACAAGAAATAGAATTGATTCTAGTCGCCCCTTCCAAACGGTGTTGCCAAACGTAAAACATTTAGTATCTATATATACAATATACTATTTATACAATTTTACCTACGTTCAAATACCTTGGCAAACATAAATGTATCCAAAAACTATAAATATTGAACGAGAGGTATTTTCGGAAGTCAGCCCTTTATATTTATATATATTTATATTGAAGATCATACCGAGAAAAAAAATAAGTAGTTAGTATTCGCAAAATAAATGCAAATTTTACGTCAGGGCATTCTTAGGTTAAGGCCACACCGCGTTTATACTGAAAACGTGCGACCGCCGCCGCGCCGCTCCCACGCACGGCATGGCCGTACCGCGCCGCGCGTGCCAGAGATGTTATTGTCAGAGCGAAATTCCAGAGCAGACCTTATTTAATAAAAGTACATCGAGCCAAGTTCGTAAGTAAGAGTTTAGTTAAGACATCGTTTTACATCACGATATCTCGTGTCCACGTGACGCGCACGACACGGTAAGGCAAAAACGACGAGACACCTCGAGCAAAATGCGATGCAAATGTAACTCAGCTTGGTGGGAGTCAACCCTTTAGCGGACGTGCCAGTGCGCTTAAATGCGTTAATGAATTTTATAACACTTTGCTTAGTCACGCGACCTTCCTGTCCGAGGCTCGCTGTCTCACCCGTGAGTTAGGACATCCTAGCTCTACGTTTTGTAACACTCAAACAACATGGCTGCCGATATTTTCTTTGTTATGTAATCCTCAGGTCTACGGCATTACGTGTTAGGTATTATGGTGTTAGTACCAATCTAAAATCGTTAATAGAGTTGTGAGACACGGGGAACGGCGGTGGACATTATGATGACGCCAACGCAAAAATTAGGGATGGTGTAATGACGATTTATGAACAACCGAAACAAATTCAAAATGTAGGTAATTAATTACCTGCGTATCTGCGATGCGTGTTTCCCGGCGCGCGATGCAGCGGCGAAGAACACGGAAAGGGTGTGGGTCGAAACGTCACGTTGACGCATGTGCAGAGCCGGCTGTTATTGATTTACGGCCGACCAGGTCTAGACGTACAGGCTACCTACTCTACCTAGAGCGTCCCCGCTAGCTGCCCACATCCGCGCCGCCCGTCGCGGGAGGGGCGGTCGATGCTGCACGGGAGCGCAGGGGTGCTTGGTTATAGCACGATTGAAAGCTGAGGATACTTTTGCATAGTGAGATGTTAATTTACAGGTAATTTGAACACTTTGGTGTAAGTAATTAATTAACTTTCCGTGATAATAACTCATGATTATAATGAACGCAAATACCTACGCGTGTACCACTATCTGAAAATGGTTTCTTACGAATTTGCTATAAACAATTAATCTTTTCCGGAATATGAAACAAAAACCATCAGGTAAAGGTAACACTAAAAAATAAAGTGTTCTATAAGACGCTGTTACTGAAGCGTAAAGGTCGTGACGTGACGGCGACCAATCGAAGGTCCATTACACAAACCTGACTATAGGTGTGACCACAGAACAGTTAAAGAGGTTAGAATGGAAGTAGTTCCTGATTTGTATTAGAACGCGTGTCGCCGCATGTCTCCCACTCTTGTCTCTCAACTACAAGCAAGAGATAATACGTACGCGCATTACGCACACAAATAAACCACACGCACTTAAATCGCGGTTACTATTGGTTCTCACACTAACGCAAATACTGCTCTGGACGTACACTCACACACGTGTAAAAGCAATTTATTTCTCATATATGTTACGGCGACCAAAAGGTCGATTAATGATATCGATACAATTACTGTAGTTTATTTAATTAAAGTTTTGAATTTTTTCAAGTTGCGGATACGGTACGAATAACTTCCTAATTACATATAAATAAACTTAAATCAAAGTCAAATTAAGGGGGAACATCCGATACTGCCGTGAAATTTAAATTTTCTTTAGTTTTATGCTAATTGTAGCTCTGTTTTACGTCATAATAATGAAAGAAAGAAAAAGAGAATTTTGAATAACATAAAACGTAAAACAACGCTACAATAATATGCAAAAAAACTATAAAGAAATTTTAAATTTCACGTCCATATCGAATGCTAAGTCGAATTAACATAATAATAATCTAATTAATTTATTGTGAACTACTCCGTGAAAAAGTATTTATTAATTGTATCATGTTAATTTATTAATAATAGCTGTACTCGCCGGTTTCACCCGCGTTACATAATCATTTTCTGCAAAATGTTGCAAACATAAATTGTGCTACATTTAGTACGTATCCATTCAATTCTACCAGTTGCTTCAAACCACAGTTTTCTTGTAGCTGGATCTTTTGTAAAATTAAAAAAAAAGTTCTTGCATCGTAAATTAGATTTTATTCGAAAAACCAACTAAGAAACTAAATTAATAATCCACATTATACAATAATTGCTGTTAATATAAACAAAGTTATTTTCATTGTTATATTACTGACAATTATCATTCGAATACACATCTTAATATCGACATTGTTTACAATTTGGTACAACACTATCGACGCGCATAGATTTCCCAGAATTGAAGCTTTGGATCGACGCACGCGATGTTCGCAGTGAACGCAATACATTGCGCGACCGCTCACGTCGTGCAAGATCGTACCAATGTAATGCAAGCAATGTATAATTTTGCATCTGTATGCGATTTTATCGTTTTTGTCTACAAACTACATAATACTTTTGTAATAATTACAAATATCACTCGTATTTTAAGGTTTTGGAGTTACCGGTGAAAAGAAATCCCTCCTCAGGCTACATTACACTCCTGACTTCTTTTCCGACACGTTATAATTGGGCAAGACGGCATAATTCTTTTTTTCCGCGGAGAATTGAACGCTTTCACAATAAGAGCGTGACTGTTGACCGGTGATTCTAATTTCGGTTGGGTTTGGAGCGCCCGCGCAAATGTGTGGCGCGCCTGTCCCGCCCACAAGGCCCTTCTAACCTCTTTATCTGTTCTGTGGGTGTGACGAGCCACTAGCAATGTTTACGTAGCTCGAACCTAGCTAAGATTGGGCTATTTATAATACAATACTTCCCTCCTGAATGTTAATCGGGATTCATATCATAATGTTATGCATTAACAATGTAACATTAAGCACTCAATAGATCGTTTGGGCGGCGCTATGAGTTTAGTTGACCAGTCAGTCGGTAGGACGGAAGGCTCCTCAACCTTCTGCCTCATGTCGCCTACTTGTTGCTCATAGTTCACCAACCGCCGCGGATGAGTTACGGTTACCAGACAAAATATGTGAACAGATGGTTCTTCACATAAGACTGCCAAGCCTGCGAGTTACTTTTACTGCATAAAACTTTACACCATACAGCAAGTTACATTGGTCACTCTAAATCTAAAGTTTGGAGAGCCCAGTTACGACTGGGCGAAAACTTTTCGTTTCGACGCCGCCGTGCCTGTCTTAACAATAAACAATATTTTCAACTTTTTCGTATTCATTTAAGTACACATAATCCGCGCAGTAACAGAACTTACAGAATGTTAAACGTTGTATTTCCCGCTTGTAGTGTTAACATTGACATAGAGCGCCACACAATGGCTGGCCGGACAATAGTGTGTCAGATCGGCTGCACGCCCCCAGACCTTGCCAGGGTACACATTACGGAGACGGCCCGCCCGCCGACCTTGAGCTCAGGCTAATGTGTACCATCGTGTACAAGTGCATGAAATACGCGGCTGTCAGCCGGAGGTAATTAGGTGGATTAAGTTCTGGTACACACGCCGGAGGAGGTGTTACGATAGAGTAATAGGATTCAGCTGAAGGCCGTTTAAGAAGCATTCCGTACGTACTTGTGACCACTGATACTTTATGGTTGTTGAGGAACATATCTTTGATCTAAGATTACCTACACAAACGGCAAGCACTTACAGTCGAAAAAAAACATAACCGTTGCAAATTGCAAAATAAAGATTAAAGAACAATCTAGACAAAGAGCTGTCTGTCTAAATTCTAAATGTATGGCATATTGTTGACAAGAAAGCTTAGATCTTATGCTTTTTTTTAAACAAACATCAAACGGTTAAAAGCTGCCAGAATATAATTCTAAATATTCATCAGTGATTATGCTCTGAGAGATTTTTACCCATTTCACCACTCCTGGGAAATACAAATATTATTAAATATTATTAATTAAATAGTGAATTGTGGATATTTCTGTCTAACAAAAACAAAACGTCATAATTACCTTTAGTATTCTGCTGCATTGTCGTAGTTATAAGTACACATATTCTGATCATAAGCCTCTGTCTTCTTTTTTTATTTCATTGTGCAACTTTAATAGTGACATTATGCTATGATGCTGCATTTTACTACTAATAGGCAGCCTTGCCTACGTGATAACATCTCATGTGGATCGCGCTGACTTATCGTCTTCGAACTAATAATAACACAACACAATATGACACAGATCCCACATCACTAATTCATTTTAGTTTTCAGTTAGATCTTAAAAGCAATTCAGATCGCTCTACCACAATTAAGGGAGTCGAAAACAATAGACAAGGTTGTAAGGCTACTTGATTGATACGAGTGAAAAGGGAGGTATTGTTGATATGTTGATATGGGAGAGCGGAGGTAGATATAATTGCCCCAACCCCAAGCAATGCCAGTCAAGCATATGAAAAAGAGCACGTTATTGGTACCTATTAGATACGAACGTCGATAATGCAACGCAGGGTCTAACTTTGATTGAGAAGATGTAGGAATATTTTGCGTTCTTAGTTGCAAGCTATCAAGACAGGTGGGTCAGTCAAGCCAATATAGTCGTAATTGAAACTAACATATAGCTACTGCAGCTTGCTCCGTGGCATGTGGCATTACACTTTGAATACATACTAGTAAATAATAACAGTCGTGTGCACGTCCTCGAGTATCAGGTGTAGCTAACGATGTATCATCTTCAGATAATGGCCTCAGCCACTGTATGATCGCGTGTTGTCGGCGCCGAGGCGGGGAATTAACCTCACCTACTAAATTTGTTATGTTCTAATCTGTAGTAGGTACCTATATCGACAATCTTCCCCAGCTCAGTATTTTGTTGTAACTTGGCAGTTTATGGCGCAGCGCTTTTCTTTCTAATTTGCTGATTTTACATGCGTCATGCACAGGATAGAGCTGCACCGGTACCAGGTTGCAGCCGACATCGCAGAAATCGCAGTTCTCGCCGTGGTGATGCGGGGGTTTCTTTCTAGATATTCCATGGGTACAAAATAGACAAATATATGAGTGTGGCTATACTTTGTTTTCAAATAAAGTATATTTTGTTAAAAGTTGCATGTAAAAATTAATTCAAGACACACAGAAGTATAATATTTTGCGTTGTGTGCGGCATGAGAAGAATATTGACACGGCAAAGCACTATGTTGCACAGTGCTGGTGCACTGCGCGCTCTGCCTTGCTTAGTGCTGTTGCTGCAATGTCAAAGGTGTCGCGCAAGTTTTTATCGATAAGTATGAGTTATGAGAATGATCGGGAAAGAAGTTTAAGGTTTTCATCTTCCTAAGAAGATATAAAGTGTAATAATGCAATCATAGGCACCAGAATTGATTTAAGTACTGCCCCGTGGCACGAAATCTTCACACTAAGTATTATATTACTAGATATCATCAAAAAAAAAATTTAGGGGGGTTTAGAAACAGTAATAGAGAACGAATCCAAAAAAAAACTGTCTGTATGTCTGTTTGTCTGTACACGCTAATCTTCGGAACTGCTGGACGGATTTGAATGTTTTTTTTTGTTGTGTAGGTATTAAGTCTGGGCAACATATAGGCTCTAACTTATCTTGGAAACTTGAACACCTGATGCAGAACCGCAACAGACCAGCTAAACTATAAGGGATACAAAAATGGTACCGTACCAAAAATTGTTCCACGTGATGAGCATTTTCTGCTTAGAGAATAAATTTCAAGATCTGGTACCTACACCTGATGTGGAACTCCAAAAGAACTATAACATATGTAGGAATGACGTCTTAGCAAAAGTTGTTCAACCTAATGAGCACTCTCTGTTGACGTATAAAAATTGAAGGTCTGAAACATCTGTTGTGCAATTCCAAGAGCCCAGCCTAGCTAGAATAGATCTCTACATTTTTATTGTCTTACTAGAATATCACCCTCAAAGGTGGACCCTTTCTGATCCTTTCAGGAGTAAGCGGGATTGTCCGAAAGGGTTACCGCTACCCCGGAACATAAAGGGCTACGGAAGGAACATGGATGGGTTTTAGTCAGTAAGAGTCTGACACTCCCTTCCGCTCCACCCAGAGCGGGAGCAGTCATTGGATGATTTCCCAGCCTTAAAAAAAAAAAAAAAGCCTAGCTACACTACAACATATATATATATTTATTTATTTTTTTTTGATTGTGTGATTTGGTCGTACATATATATACATAGAGTTTAGGTTATTAGTTTAAGTCCTTAGCTGTCGCATTAGGGTAAACCCTGTAATGATAGTTTAAGCTGTTTAAATAAATAAATAAATAAATATATAGGAATGACGTTTTAGCAAAAGTTGTTCGGTCTGATGGTCATTTCCTATTGACTTATAAAAATCGAAGATCAGAAACATCAGATGTGGAAATAAAGCATTCATCAAAGTATAATAATTAAAAAATAACATAAGCTGGGAATACTTCCACGCGGTGAAGGCGGTAACAGTTTAGGACTGATTTTCGATGACGATGGTATACCATGGAAAATTTGACTCTACTGGCCAAAACTCCCATTTATTTTTTTATTTTATCGTATAAATATTCCTTCGGGCTTATGCTATATGAGTGTTTAATTTCCTTTTCCATTTATCTTCGTGACACGGTAGCCTACCCGGTAACGCAGGGGAGCAATCACTTAGATTTTAATGGATCAGGTATCTTCACAATAAAACTATAACCATACCTAGAAAGAGGTCAAATCTTTCCCAATGTTCCAAAGGAGCTAAAAGATCATAAGATCCAAGAGTCTACCAAAGAGCGTCAGGAGAGACTTGATGCTGTTTGAGAACATCCGGCTGCAACACGCTCCGTGGAAACCTCTTCGGATCGCGAAGCACGCCTGCGTTCTCAGCGTATTTACGCATCTATATCCATGTCACTTGAGACCAGTGAAGAATATGATGTGCGACTGACCGCTGATCGTGATTCAGATCTTCGATTTTGACGACCCCGTTGTCGCTGGCATAAGCAACAGGATCCGCGTACGAAGTCGCGGGCAGAAGCTAGTGTGGCACATAGTAAACTACAACATATTTTTTGCCACGTTTTAATGTACTTAACTTAAAATTGGAATAGTCAACTTTTTTACCTCTTTTCAATTATTTCGACACGAAAAGTGTTTGTGGCGAAATTCAATACAAAACAGCTGTACGACTTTCATTGCTTCCTAAAACTTTACCTTAACAACTTCGTCGTTGGGTAACTAATTTACGAACCCTTGAAGACTTAAAATATTCAATGTCACATTGAAATCCGCAGCCGTGCTCCACTTGCCCCGTGACCGCGGGGGGCACGTTTTAATCCCGCATCCTTGAATATTGTTCTAATTCGCGAGCCGATGGTGTTTAATTGGAGTAACTCAAGCAATTGTCGTTGCGTCACTCACTTCGCTCTGTTTATGGGAGACCGACGAGCTCATCCAATTACCAGTAGTTTAAAGACATGTAGTTTAAGGATTATTGCGATGGTATTATTCTGTGTGTGATATATGATTCTTTGCACTCGCGTAATGTACTCCATCGACTAATGTAACTCCATTGATTTACTTCGTGATCGGTCTGTTGCGAATATTTTGCATTTGAAATAATATGTTTTATTTCTTACACTGCCTCGGCGGGTTTCAGCGGTTGAAAATCTGTCCATAATTTGTGTGAACGGAATGCGGGCAGTAATAAAACAGTTTTGGAGAGTCCTGCTACGTTCACTAGGGCTAAGGAGAGGTACGTGGTACTAACTGTCATTGACGTTCAGCTGAATGGCGGCACGGCGCGCGTCGGCAGTGGACACGTCGTGCTCCACGAAGAACTCCTCGTAGCGCACCTCCAGCAGCGTGTCGTCGGAGCCCCCCCAGTGCTCCGCGTGCTCGGAGTCGTTGCGCGTGCCATTGGCTCGGCCTGTGCCCACCGGCTTCGACGCGGCCGCGTGCCGCACCTGCGGTGAACAACCCAGAGTTCGTTAGAACTAAGTAAACGGTTTTCCAAAACTAGGTAATCAGTAGGAACATTTAAGCATTTTCCGATTGATCCGGTGTTGGTCAGACTGATATTTGACGAAACAACCGATTCATTACAGATTGTAAGAAACAAATAAGACTGCCTAAGAAACCGAACCAACTTTAACTAACTTATAACTTCTGTGATTGATCTGGACCCTCAAGAACTTCTAGTTAGTACATTTTTTTTCCTTAAAACTGGAAATCTGAAAATCCTCATGGTGGTCCTCCGCCCTACATTAATAATCAACTCGTAGATAATAAAGGTAATTAAACATGGTTCACCAGTACTTCAGGTACTCTGAAGATGACGTCGGCGGCAGCCGGGCCGGGCAGCAGCGCCAGCAGCGCTAGCGCTGCGCGGGCGCACAGCTGCGCACGCACAGAACCACGCTGCCACGCAGACACCATACCATCGCTTGTGCAACAGCTAATTGAACGCTGCAACAATAAAAAATATTTGTTTGTTATCAAAACTGTTTATGTAAACTTTCCTGAGATGAGCAAACTAATAAGTTCATCAGGGTCTGGAAAATTTTCTCATCTCTGTCGCCATAATTTATGACTTCTACTCCGCGAAAAAGAAGAAGTGTAGGGTGACTTATCTATCCGATGCAACAACAATATCAGTTCGATTGCTGTCACTTGTTCAGATGCATACCAAAAGTAATACGTGCGAAACTAACGACCGACGTACCTACACACGTTAAGCATTGTTGGCTGCTGACGAACTGCAATCAAGTGTCGATTTCTACCATTAGTATCATTTAGTACATACTGCGGTCAATAAGCCTGCAAGTCGTACAAATAGCTGCATTATTCGAGCTCATATTGTCATGTTCTACAACAGCGTGATTGCCAACTAAATAAAAAGAGCCAGAAATCCCACTGAAGAAATGTCACCAAACGAAAAACCGCTGAATATCCTTATGATTGTTAATTCTGACATTTCTGCAAAAATCACGTAGATATAAACACCTGTCTGGATGGCATGATGTGGATTCACGAATTCTTTCTTCCGTGTCCGGACCGCTGTCATGTTTCTAGTAATACGAAATTCAAATAATGGACCTCTTAGTAAAACTTCTGCAGTAAATATTCCGTCTTCCTGCACAATGTGCAATGTTTACGAATGCGCAGCGCGTGCGACTCCCGCTAGCCGTGGTGAAGCGTGCCAAGCACTTGAAAGGTTACCCGATTAGTACGCCGGACCGGACCACAAACCACTACAGTAGTGGCATCTTGGGAGAGTTCTGTTCGACTGAAGTGCTTATGAGTAAAGAAACAGCTATTGAGTTATGTTAAGGTTGTAGAGGCCCTTTTGTTTACGCGGCTAAAACTTTACTAACGTCAATTTTTCCAGTTTGTATTGAGTAGCCCACTCAAATGTATCCAACATATATATATATATATGTATAGGGCGATGAATGCCATAATAATTTCAGTGATTGGGACCTATAAAGTAACCATGCAGCTTGAAATATAACTGAAAGTTCGCGAGGAACGTTTCCGAAACAGTGAATCCCCGGAGAAGTGTTGACATTAATTAAATAGACCCTATGGTTAATCAGATTCGTCAGATCTTAACTTTTTTCTGTAGGGTTGTTTCAAAGCATGTGTCATGGTCAATTCTAAGCACTAAAAGTATAACATTTGTTACTGTGATAATAGGAATTTTAATTTTAGCATAATATTGCTTCCTATTCTAATTTATTTATTTAAACTTACACCCACTATCCTTACAGGTCACCCTAATTCAATAGTGGGTTGCCAGGCCGGTATTACTTTTAAAATATCTTAATTAAAACCTGTACCGGTCGCAGCGAATCCTAAAAATAAACAATGTCACTCATAATATTCTACTACACTAGGAGGACTAACTACGCTTTAGACAAGTTATAAGAGTGCTGGTTTTGTCTTCAATTCTACATCTCCAACTGTGAGCCCACCATCAACTGCCTACTTAGACAAAAGGGTTTTCTTCCTCTCATTCCTACTCTTACTTTCGATTGCTCTTTTCTCTGATTGCACTTCCGATCATAATGAAAATTGTTGCTGTCAGCTAACAAAGGGCATGCTTACGATTTGGCTCCATGTGTATCGGTGTCACACATTCTGGGGCAGTGGTCTAAGGGCCCCGCGAGTCTCGTCGCACACACGGCACGGAATACGCGGATACCTTCCGACAGCACGCCACGTACTCATTATAACTTTCATAGGTACCTACTCCTTGTTACGAATGTCATTTGCATAATAAGACACATGATAGACTGAGTACTTCGCTATCAAACACTCTATTGTAATTTTATTCATTTTTCAAACACGCGAATACAGCCATTCAATGAAGCGACGTAACTGTAGTTAACATCATAATGAAGTTATTGATAAATATAATGTGATTCATTATTATCGTTCCAATAAGAGTTGCAGTAATTCAATCTAGTCACTGCAGTTATAAAGCTGTCTGTCTTAGTTAATAAGACGTGTACCTACGCTGTAAATGTGGCAAGTAAAATGAAAACCGCAACGGGAGGCAGGAAAAAAATAGCTGTATTGCATAAGTATCCTCGTTGTGAGAATCGATCCGAGACAAATTACTAGAGTTGAGCAATCGACGACAATAACACGGCCTTCGATCGACTTCCCGCAGAAAACGCTAACCGAACACGAACACCGATTGAGAAAAACTCTCCGTAATACCGTCAGTTATTTTACAATTGTATTACACTCAAATTGTTTGCCACAAGAGTATGTTTGCGTTCACAAAGATCTTTGTGAAGCCGTTGTAAATATTACAGTAATGTACGCAAATGTACCTATTATTAATAGTAAACAGTGTTTCTAACGATGTTATAAACATGCTGAAAGATATGGGTCAATAAATCCAACGTATTGTGAATGATGACTGTGAAACCATTAGGTTATTATTTCAGATGGTCAACCTATACCTACTCTTTGACTACTTCGAAAGCTGAAAAATGTATCCGGCGAATATTTCATCAGTAACATGTCAATGTCAACTTTGTGTTGTTTGTGTTTTGATTGCGTTTGTACTTATAATGCTATAACTTTCAGCATTTTTAGGAGAATACTGCATTTAGATATTTGTGCAAAGATTATGGCTTTAAACCACAGCTGCACAGATCAACTTCTCTAAGCTATAAAATGAGTACTAGTAGTAGCTAGGCACTCCAATTTATTACATTCCGACTTTTTATGAGAGTGCGATTTACGACAATGTTAAGTGGCTAGACGAAGTGTTCCGATGATCTCAGATTATAATGTAGCTTCAAGGACCATCGTATAACCACAGCATCCACTCATCCTATACTTCCATACTAATATTATAAATTCAAAGTAGCATTGTCTGTCTGTACCTTTCACGCCGAAAAAAAAATAACGGATTTCGGAAGGAATTATAATAATCATAATAATTTGGAAAAGAAATAGTGGAATCGCGGGGCAGGACATAGGCAAATTTTTATCTCAAAAATAATCCTACAGGAAAAAAGGGTATGAAAGGTTGTATGCGGACTTTTAAGTTAGGGATACGAAAATTCAAATACGCATTTGGTAAGAAATATTTGTATGTGTTTATGAAAAGTTAGGGAAAGCGCCAGGGTGGCCCGACAAATATATTTTTTCGTTTTTAGTATTATTAAAAGCATCAAAAGTATCTTGTAACTTCATATTACTCTATGGGAACCAGCACATTGGAGGGAAATCCTAACTATAAGAGTTGTATTGATCATTCTAATGACTTGCTACGGCCGCGAATGATATTTTGATCTACATAAAATTAATACTGACCTGCAAATAAAAAATAAAGTAAGTATGAAAATTTGAATTTTACGGGCGACCCAGTTGCTTCCCCCCAATTTAAGTTATAATATAGCGGCAATGGCGGCGCTTCAGTATTTCAAATTAATGGCGATGATATTTTCAAGTTAGACATTACAATCACAAAAAACTGCTAGGTTTAATAATAAAAATAAAAAAATTGTATTTTTATCAGATGTCGGTTATCTTTTCATACTTTAAAGCGGGTCAATGGATTCGGAAAATACGTATACGAATAGATCATGACCCGGGACATAGGACACTTTCTATCCCGGTAGAGCACGTTTCCGTGGGATAAAGAAGTCACGGGCATAAGCTAGTCTACCTAAAAAAAGATCAATAAAATACCGATAAATAGTCGTAAACTAAAAATATTGTTCACCTTCAAATGTATTATTGAAAATTGTTGGAACATCTGCCGAAAGTTTTACTGGTATTTTATTTCACACAAACATAAATATTATAACGGCGTAAAGTTTTGATACTGCCGTTTTATTTTAGTAGAACTAGCTCTGTGGACGAGACACTTCCAGTACCAACCCTAGCCGTTTTCAAAACTGTGATGGAAAAGTTTCACATTCGCACAGTTTCGGGTGCGAAGGAACCGCTACAGAGCAGCATGCAAACGATCAAACACGGTTTATGATTGTAATATTTGTTGTAGTTACACAAGAACGTCTTCACAGTGCTGAATGACGACAAGAATCTGTTGGATTTGACACAGTTATTACAGTACCAAGTCCTAAAGCCAGCATGACACAGAACTGGCCCAGTTTCCCCGGTGACTTCAGACGGCACTAGATGCAGCGCTCGTGTCCGACAGAATATCTAAGTGGGTCATGTCGTACGTCCACGACTTTGTAAGGCGACACCCGCGGGACGTTCCTCTTCCGCTGTCACGCACACCGCTGATGTGCGGCTACTGGACACCAGTTAGTTAAACTTCTCCCTATTAATTAAGTGGCTCTTTGATGCGGAGCGCGAACATGTTAGAACACCGTGATTAAATCGGAGTGGTTGATTCTTGGTCGGTTGATGCTGAAAGCTATAAGATAAAATGTACGTAGAAGAGTGGGTATTTGAGTACGAGGGTAGAGGAGAAATAATTTTATTGGATGAGTAGATTTGTTTTGGATGGGTCAAGGATGGGAAATTATCAAATAACTCCTCCCACTCTAGGTGGAGCGGAATGGAGTGTCAGACTCTTACTGACTAAAACCCATCCATGTTCCTTCCTTAGGCCTTTATGTTTTGGACAATAACACTGAGCATAGGGTCCCGAAGGAAGGAAAATACCCGTAGCTATTTAATTAGCTTTGAAATAATAGCTTCTCCCGCGTGATTATAGAAATTATCCCACGGGACTTTGCTCTACCGGGAAAAAAGTGCCCTGTGTCAGGCTGTGTCCTTACCTAGGTCATGGTCTATCTGTCTCACAACTCAAAAATATTATCACTATTAAATTGAAATACTCTAGCGCCGCAATCAACCACCCAATATCTATTTATTAGCTATATCTTTAAATTTTGTGAAACGCTTTTAATTAAATAAATACCTACTAAAATAAATATTTCCTTAAATTAAGGACTCTTGATATTAAAATTATTATATTAAACATACCTGTTTCTTAAAACTAGATACGTACGCATAAATTTCAACAATTATGTGAATTTCAAAATCATTCCCCATTTTGCATCCTTCGAGGATGATTTCATAAAACCCAAAAAAATCTTACCAAAAGCATGTATTTGAATTTTCATTTCCTTAACTTAAAAAATGCTAAGTTCCCCTTATAAACTTTCGTACCCTACATCAGTGGTTTAGGTGTGAAAGGCATAGGCAGACAAACAGAATTACAGAAAGTTACATTTGGACCTTATATTATGGATAGGATGGATGTATTTCCACTGTTTTGTAACTGACACAAAGGTGTAACGAAAACTTCACCTCCTATTTGATAAGACAACTTTGTGCACGTTCACGCGTAAAGCATCCAGTACGAAGGTTTAGTGACACTTGCTATCTTATCTAGACAAGCCCTTGCGCTGGTACGTCGGCGGCGGTGGCCGGCTTCGAACGAGCGCGTCAACTTTAACGGAGCCAGCTTGAACAGAGATAAGCTTAGGATTTATGATGTCGCGATACTTCTGACTACGTAATATGTGTGTGATGACAACTTAAACGAAACTCGAGTGGAGAAATTATTTTCGTAATGTCGTTGCACGAGAAGTACCTACAGTTTAATTTAGCAGAGTCCAGCTGAAACCGAATTCCCTAAACGCTACTTTTAGCTTGTAATTTGTCAATGCAGTAGTTGGAATTTTCACATTAAATCTCAACCTTACAACCCTGGTACAGTTACTTGGTTTGGTGAAAATAAAGTAGTTAAAACTTGTCAAAATTATAGCACGTAATAAGTAGTTGGTTACAGGAACTGATGGACGCTAGTCAACACGTAGACGAATTCTGAGCCGAGTCCATTAAGATTGCCATCGACACGGTAAGAAGAAGATGAAGTACTTGGGAAGAATCGAATGGACATTTTGGTCAACGGTTATTGTTCAAGTTAAAAAAAGGCTTAGCTGCGAACTGTCTGAAAAAAGTAGGTAATTAAAATTGCAACATTGAACGATGCGATGTCGGATTGGGGTCTAATTTATTAGCAGTAACGGTAAGAAAGAGGCAACTTGATTTTATAAAACTTTTTGTTCGATTCTTGAGAGTTTACCGACCGTTAGGTATTTATGGACTTTTTGGTAAAATGTTACGTTTTCGAAACTTAAGATAATCCGAGGCTGTGATGACGAAACTATATGCACAAGTTTTATTCTGCCGCTACTTCTCTGTTTTTAACACTTAGGACGAAATTTCACCAATGAAACTGAACGACTTCAAGAGCTGTCACTCTTGAATGCGGTTTAGAAGTGCTGATCGCCTTCAGATTCATTGGTAAAATCCGCATTTGGTCTTCTATAGTTATTATAGACAAGTATTATTTATAGATAGATAAACGATTAAGTATTATTTATTTGCCTAATAAATTACAATAAATAATATCCGTATAGCTCCACGTAGAACAATGACGTCTGCTATGAATCAGCATGGCATGTGCCTACGCAGCGTAGCGTATCAAATGTATCAATCAGCTCGCAACATAAGTAGCTCACATTTACACCTGGTCCATTCGAGCATAATATATGACCCATATTAATCACCATAATTTGCGCCCACGACCCACTCCACGTTATTTATATCAAGTGTATAGTGTAAAGTATCAATGTACCTTTTTACATCGTTAGAGACAGATATTTAAAAACGGCAGAGTTCGCCTTAATTTCACACAAATATGCGAAGGAGAGATTTTCCATGATTGTTTGATATTTTTTTTTGCCGATAACACTTCTTCTATGTGACGGAAACGCTTTGAACTCTGCTAGTATTAGGTAATGTATTTTGAAGCCATTTATTATGAGCCCATTGATTTGAATCCCAAACATTGGCCAAGTAACTCACAAAAAAATAGAATTCGCTTTACGGCTTCTTATTATTTAGTACCATCCGCATCACGTACGTGCACGCGAAAGTAATCTCTATTGGAGTATCGGTTGTCAGAACTCAGAAGCTTTTGGATCATCAACTAGTGCCGGCACTCGCATGCTCCAGTGGGCCCGAAGGTGCGGCGGTCACTCGCGACCGTTCGGCGGAACCCAATGGACCGTGAACCAGAACACCGGAATAGGGAACAAATGGAGAAATAATCTAACTTCGAACTCGCCAATTGTTTGGCACAGTTGGGAGAAAGCTTCCAACCCCTAAAACACGTGATCACGTATGACTTAGGTACGCTCTCCAACTTACAAGAACAGCATACAGGCCCGATACTCAGCCCACACGTAACGCTCCGTTCTCTGACTGCTCTGCGCTTCATAGCCCACAGTAATATTGACTGAAGCCCCCCGACTCGCTGTGCACTGAAGTACCTATGTAAGTCAAAGTCAAATCATTTATTTCAAATAGGCACAAGAAAGCACTTTTGAACTATATAATGTATCATGCATTACCAGCGCCTTCCAACGGTGGCATTGATTGGATTCAACGAGATATGATCATCTGTCATTATAACACGGAATTTACGACAATACCGAGTGGAATGGAATTCAAAATTCGGTTCCCTACTTCCTAACGTTTTCACGAGTCCGCTTTGTTGAAGATTTTAATCTCGGTCGTTTATTCACTTTAGCGCTGTTTAGCTAAAGTTATCTTCTTCAAATACCTACTAATTTACATGGCAGATTAACGGAAAATGTTGGTCTTTTCTTAGATACGCTTAAAAATCCCATATAATCGGACTATTTGAATTTAAGTATAAGGAACAACTCAACAAATAGGGTACGTTGACCTTCAGACTGGAGGTCATCGAACCCCGCCACCCTTTGCGGAGGGTCGCGACTCGAGGCAGGTGGGACCCCAAGTTTGGAAACTAGGTCACCGGGGTGTCTGGCTGAATCAGCCGGTAAAACTTGGTTTGATATTATTAAATAATTTATTTAAGTAATTCGTAAAAGAATTCATATTTCGGTTTTGCAAACGACATAAGGTAAACAGCGTTAATCCTATTTCCATCAGATAATCGCTGTTTACTGTCTCAACAAACTTATTCACAATGCACTAAATAAGTTTTTTCACCTCACAGGCTCGGAAAGAGTCTGTTTGTCATTCGAAATCTGAGCCGAAAATCGCTTTATGCTCTCTAGCGTGGAAAGAGTTTTTAAAATTCGAAACTTTCTATTTAATAATTTTCTATACCTACTGCCAGTCCACTGAAAATGCATGACACGGTCTAAAATAAAATATTAAATAATACTGCTCACCTTAAAAACTTCCATCACAGTACAGAAATTAAATATTTTGCGAGGATATAATTGTAAAATTGGAATTAATGTTAATAAGTATTCCATTTGATTAAAAATACTGTGACGTCACATTTGCATATGCCATAAAAATACTACCCTGTCAAATACCCAATTGTGTAGTAATTCAAGTTTAATTTTTTAAGTAAAATAAATACTAATATAATATGTTATTTAATCCTTAGCTTGGCAAAAATAAATATGTATTAAATTAAATTAGTTAGTTATTTGTATTAAATTAGTTTTTTTCTTTCATTCTCCATAGAGGACAAGTAGGATATAGAACAAAATACAGGGTATTTAATTTTAATAATAATATCCTTGGACATTTCACACAACGCCATATCGTCCCAAGCTAAGCAACCAATTGCTTGTGTTATGGTAACGAGATGGCTGATAAATTACTTATATACATTTTTTATCGTAAATACATACATATTATAGATAGAAGAGAGATATTCTATGTAACTCATAAGATACATTGCCAAGTATCTGTTATTTTCTTCACATGAGCCAATGTATCTGAGACGCTCGAACAAAATAAAACTCAACAACACCTGTTTTCTTGCACCTAGCAGTTTCCTCGCTGTAGTGAGGTGAAAAATTGTGTGTTGCGCTCGGCAGCAAAGCTTTTCTGCGTCTCGTACCTTTGAAACCTTCGTTACGCTCAGGATTCTATATTTGAACCACTCGCTTCGCTCATGGTTCAACCCTAGAATCCTTCGCTTACTCAGGTTTCAATAGAAGTACTCGCGCCAAAAATCAACTTTGCAGCCTTGCATAACAAATAACTATTTTTGGGCGTAAGTCTCAAACCTACGAAAAAATCTGCCCAACGTGCGTTTATATCTTATATCTTCCTTCCAACAACGAATTGCGTCAAACATCACATTTTTCGACCAACATTTCATTTGATTCTCAATCACACAAACATCTTATTCACCCGTCATATATGCTGACTGGTTACGTCAACAGCGGGAACACAACAGGTGCAAACTTTAACGCTATTGTAGGCATGTCCATCACAAAATACGTACCTATGCGGACGCCATATATTTAATACACTATATGGAACCCCTTTTCATTGCACGGCGCGACGACGCTACCCGCTGAATAGCCGCATCCGGCCTCACAGCTGCTCGCAGGCACATAATGCCTCATTCAACACCATTATAGCAGAACACACAATACCTACGACCATACAAGTGTCTATGGGTGCTCTATGGAGCAGGCTATGGCAAACATAGGTGTGGGCAAACTTTTATTTATTTTTTGATACGGGATGGGCTGTTTGCGAAGTTTGTGTCGCAATCGCTATCGTGTAACAAATAAATTGACAGTGTAAATAATTTTAAAAGAAATTGTAGAATTTAGTAGAGTTGTACATATTTCTTTTTGTTAGCAAGCAGGTACGTAGTGAATTTTATTCATTAGTTCTTTGAACACAACGACAGATATGGTATACAAACGAAATACTGTAGAGTAATGTAAAGTAGGTAAGTATTCTGCCTCTTGCTGGCAAGTCACAGGTAACTGATCCATTCTTGTCGTAACTAATTTACAAGCGCACGTAACAAGGTAATAGAACTCACGATACTTTTCCTGAAAAAATTAGTTAACAAAAAACCTCCTAAATATGGAGTCTTTGGTTTTGTATTTTCATTTTTTTGCCATCGACTTCCGAATATATATTAAACTTAGCAGTTATTCACTTAATAAGGTACCTATTACAATTGTTTTTAATCCAATTTTTCACTTTTTAGATACGATACCTGCCCCACAGGCCCCACACCAATACGGTCTACACTTCTTGCTATGTAAAGATAGGAAAGAAGACAGACAGGAAGTATTAAAACATTATCAAGATACACAAAGTGGATTCTTCTTCTGATTCATCCTCTACTAGGTAAATGAAAGAAGAATTTTTAAAATCGGTTCACAATTGATGAAAACTACGATGAACATATTTAAACTACGATGAACATATTTAAACTACGATGAACATATTTAAAAAAAATCCTGTCGGTTAAAATAAATGACTGACGATACACATTATATTAATTTAAAGGAGAATTACGACATGTTCATACCGGTTCACTTATTATGTAAATCGACAATTCATGAGTTAAATTATATACGCGTTCTCAAGATTTGGCGATACTTCGTTTATTAGTGAAACACGAATTCACACTTCTGAATTTTAAACATTAAATTGTTACATTGAAATTATTTATTCTTCAGACCTTCCTTACTTAAAACTAGTTACTAAAGTAAAATATCTTGAAGATTCAGGCATAATTGGCTAATTGATTACCGCTTTACTTACGACAATCCCTGTTTTCATTGTCATTAAAATTGACTTCTAATTCGACAAGAAAGCATCATTTTGAGTTGTAATCGATATGAATGAGCTAATAAATCGTGATACAATAAATGTTACACGGAACCGGGCACGGCTCAAAACAAAGCCAATATATTATGCAGTACGATGCGCTTGCGCACCGCGTTCTGATACGCACCGGTACTCGAACCAACTGTTATATTAGGTACGGGAGAGAGATCTATCGCCCGGTGTGTCCTGATAAATAGAAAAGGAACCTAATCATTACGATTATAACTATCATTATGCACCCGAAAGACGTGCTAGGTTCGAGAAATAGGCGTCCTAAGAGACTCTTATTCTGAATTATTGTAAATCACCACGGTTGGATAGATATTAAATTCGCTGTAACATCAGTAACATGTGAGTGCCGCTGTCCAGTAATTATGCGAACATACATACTTGGTTTACGAGTTTTACCGCTACGTGACACTCGACATCGTAAAGATGTTGATACATACCTACATACAGCAGTAACTACCAACTGATCGAGTGGATTATGACACTTTATTAGTCTTTGATCCAGCTAGCTAATAGAAGGTAGGTTTGCCGAAGCCTGCGGTGTTAATAAATTAGGAATTTGATCACTTACATAATATTCTGTGCGCACGATAGTTCGCAGGTCCGGTTCCAACCGGGGCCAGATGCGGAATACTAAAATGTATAAGTGGGTGGATGATGTTGCATTAAGACTGGAAGATGATTACCCAGTTAATCATCTGTCGTGGAGGTCACAGCTATCAGAGATGCTGGCGACAGATCACTGCGTTAGCTGATGATTTCAGAAAATAGAGGAAATCCTGCTTACTGGAATGAGCCGTATTACCTAAAGTGGCATTTAGGTTATGTGGTACCTACATGAATGCTTTACTTCACTTCAACTGACTTACAAACCATTATACCTGCCGCTTCTTCCTACAGGCGGAGGTAAACATTTGCTGGTGGTGTTGGCTGGTTAGATGACTTATCAAACAAAATGATCACGTAGTTCATAAGTATGTATAATTCGTCATATCCAAAGAATGGACGACGAAGTTTAAGAAATAATTTTAGCCTTCCAGACTTCCAGTTTGATAGGAAACGCATTGTAGGATTGACGTGAAGTGAATTTAATATCAAGGAACGTATTGATAAAGCTATTGCAGGAATTGCAAGGAGAACACGTACTTTATATGGAGACCGTGAGCAGTAGAGCCGACGACGCAAGCAACATGGCTGATAAGTTCACAAGAATTGATTTTCGAGGAAAACACGTGAGGGAAACTAGCTTTAGTGGTCTGAAATCGCCAACGAATACTGAGTAGGCCGGCCCAAGCTATCGAAAATATTTTCTTCACCGTACCTATAAAGAGAGAAAGAAATAAAAAAGTAAAAGTAGCCACATCTACTGTAATAAAACCTGTTATTATTATTAGAATTAGCACTATAGATTTGTAAAACTAACATCAGCTATTAGTAACTATCGAGGAATTGATATCAGTATGACGACACGTCACCTAATTAGCACACAATGGGCGAAGAAAAACTGACGTTTGGCCTGTGAGGCAAGTGCGCGGGCGCCACAGTAGTTACCATGATTGACTAGACAACTTTCTCACGAGCCTGTCGTTACAGGTACTAAGCATTGTTGTTACTTATAATTGGTCTGCCGTATTATGTTCAAGCAATCGTTAAAGATCAGTTAGGTGTGAGCTCTGAATTGATTATCGCTAAATAAGAATAGAAATATCAATGTCGTAATAAGATGCAGGATACGATTTTGCTTCTTGAAAAGTCAAACAAAAACAGACGCAGGGAAAGTCTCCCCCATAAAGTCATCACCAGCACGAAGTTCCTACCCACGTACCCAGTAGCATGTACATAGATGACTTACTAGAAATGAAATTTACTGTTACTTATAAAGTGCTTGAATGGGTGATTTAAATTATTTAAAATTAAATAAATGCATAGACTTCCTTATTTTATTTATTCTGTTAGTCAATGAGCACCTAGCTAACCCCGATAAAACCCCGTAAGAGGGTTGACTCATCAACCCGGTTAATGTTAGGGGTAGAACCAGTTCTGAAGTTATGTAAATAATAATAATTATTAATATCGAGTCATTGGAAGCCAAAGAACGTTTTACTACTGTGGAAGTTAGGTATTAGGCGAATGTTGATGCACGATAAGGTAGGTACCTACTCCTACTTTAGCTTACTCGCTTCTTAATTGGTATTGTGTAGAAGGCCAATAAAAAGGGCTGATAACGCTATGTAACTACAGTAGCTCGTTACTTAGATGTGCGCTAACTTTGTGATACTTTTATTTTGAAACAGACTGTCGAATCACAAATTAATTTATTTGCAAATTCCAAATAATTAGGTACCATTCATAGCAACAATTGATCAAAGAAAACAAATTAATTGTAGGATAATATTATTTCAGTTGACGTCATGGAATTTATCCCGTAGTTTGTTATTGCCAGTAGACAGACACCCCCTCGCACTATAACGCGTGCAATGTGCCCTAGATGACGTCACAAACTATAGAATGGCACCCTTACTATGTACCTTTAGTAACAGTAAACAGTCGAGCAATTTATAAAAAGGTACCTAGAATATAGAATTGTTAATTCGCGAAATTCGCCATTCAAGATAAGAGTCTGTCTGTATTGAGCGCAATTTATTTGTGTCGTTGCTAATTAATGGAACTGAAATGTAAATTAATTCGTTATTTTTGCGACAAAGAGTGAAAACTTAACCCCGACAGAATGCTACTAATAAAAATGAATAAAGTAATGAACCGAGTCTGATAACTTCGTAATTTAGGGAGTACTCAAGTATTTGTGTTTATAAATTGAGAGATCTTTTTCTAAGCCTCACCTGCCTAGTTAGGAACAGTCAATGTCTCTGCCTAGCCTTTTGCCAACTATGGTGGGATCGGCTTCCAGCCAGGAACAGTAACAGTATAAATAAAGTTATTGCAAAGAATACTTTCACTTTCACACTATGGTCACGGTTAGTCTAATTACTACAGGGACTGATTATGCTTACTTTGGTACCGGTGTTGTTGATGACGGTTCTTTGCGACTCAGTGAGAAGCAAGCGAGGAGGGAATGGTCAAACTCGGAAACTGACATTGGGCATTTTGAATCACGACTTGTCGCTATATAAAAAAAATAATTAGTAGGTAAGTAATACGATAAGTATTGATCTCGGTCTGCCAATTAAGTTGATGAAACTACTACATAAGTTACTTGAAGTGTTTCTCTGTCCTTGACTAACATTTAGGTTATTCTTGCTTGTCTAATTATAATTTCGCTGAAGTCCGTCTGGCATGATTTCGTGTCGGGTATCAGATATGAAACAGTATGGTCATTTCAAAGTGGTTGGCTGGTAATGGTGGCTAACTGGCATGGCGTGTTGATAATCTAAGCGGTCATCGCCGATCAGACGGTCACGGTCTCCATGAAGTTGATGTTGAAGAAGGTAATGAAATTACATGAGAAACTCTGACTCTGACTCATAGAAAACTTTGATGGGTAGGTATGAAAACTTTTTTCGTTGCTTTGACTACTCTGGCCTGTGTTACTTGATTATTTTTTATTCTTAAACTTTTAATTCTATAATTATTATTTCAAAATCGTATTGTTATCAAATCTAGGCAAAAAATACTTCATGTCATGAATACTGCTCTGTGGAGTTAAAGAGGAGTCCCCTCTTAAGCTCGTCAGAGCAGTAGTCAAGAGGAATTTAATAAAATAGGTACTTGACGAGGGAGTGACTACCGAGATGAAATTTTAAGGAAAAATTTATGTGCTTCTATTTTTTTTTGGTTAAACCTTATTTTTGTCTGATAATCGTCTGAACACGGCGGTAAAAACGGGCTATTTTGCGGATAAACGGGATTTTTGACTGTCATAATTCTTTTAGTGATTGTGTTTTGATAAAAAGGAAATGATAGGGCGCACGTAGGTACTAATTAGACCTAGATTTTTTGGAATAAAATCATTGCTGTATAAGTCTAGAGGCATTATCCACGATATAGCAGTACCTAATAGCCTAGTTGTGTGACCTTCGGACTGCCAAGTCATAGGTCTCGAATCGAAGCCAAGCCACGCACCTTTAATTTTTCGGATTCATGTGCGTATTATAATTGTATAATTATCACTTGCTTATAACCCGGCGAAGCAAAGCATCGTGAGGAAACCGGCATAGGTGTATCTCAACAGCATGAGAAGTAATGTCAGAGACCCAAGGGCAGCATAAAACTGTGACACCAGGTTAGTCACTAGGTAAGCGGGATTGTCCGAAAGGGTTACCGCTACCCCGGAACATAAAGGGCTACGGAAGGAACATGGATGGGTTTTAGTCAGTAAGAGTCTGACACTCCCTTACGCTCCACCCAGAGCGGGAGCAGTCATTGGATGATATCCCAGCCTTAAAAAAAAAAAAGGTTACTAAGGCCCGTATTACAGAAGGATACTCAAGCACTGATCTCTGTTTAAAACTAGTTTTGAGTCAAGTTTTTATTTTAGAACGTTCCTCAAGCATAGATTCATTGATCATAGTTCAGCGGAGTTTGGCTTTATATTAGAACGTTACTCAGTTCGTGAATCGAACCCAAGCATCACCCAAGTGTGGTCGGGACCGCGCTTGAGCAGAGATTGTTACATGTCATGTCAGTCTATTTGCGTCAAATTTTTAAAGCAATTATAGTAGAATTGAAATAGGATCATTGTTATAAGAAACATTTGGAGAAGTTGATTATTACATGATATTACTCCGTATCGGATTTTCTAGCTGATATATTTTGGTTGTGCATCCATGATTGTGTTTGATGATGAACTGTTTCTGTGTGATCAATGCATCGATATATATATGGATCAATGTTTGCATGCCAAAATGGTAGCATCTCCAAGGATTATTTGATATTATGTCAAATAGGGTATATTAGGGTTGATATTACCCTAATGTATTGAGCAAATAAATAAAGACAACAATAACACATTCTACAATATTTTTTTCAATAACAATTCAAATAGAAGGTTGAACTATGGCGTTCCTCTCTCATACAATTGTGAATACTTCAAAAAGAGGTAGGTACAGGTATCAACCACACAACCGTAGGCATCCCATAGCCCCAGAATTGCAAATTATATTTACGTTTTTATGCGATGGCCTCATCAACATCCTGACATCAATAGTCGGGCAGACACAACACCCGTCTGGTCAGAGGATCCTTCTTTTTCTATTCAGGATGTGGAAACTTGTTACCCTGTTCCTCATATCTCTGTAAGAATACAATGTAAGCCCGAAAGGCAGAATGCTCAATATCCAAAAATGTACGGGAGTGAGACGAATGACTGGACAACCAGTTACAGTGCACTGGTCCGAACAGAAGGATGTCGTCAAGGGTTCCAATAAACGTGGACATTCTCAACCTGCAAAAAGAGTATCATTTGATGACGCCGCAACCTTTCGCTACCAGAGCAGGCATATGCATTTAGGGGTTTACGTGCTTATAACCTACCAAAAGAACATTAATACATGGTGTGTCGACTCCTAAATTCCTTTACCTGGTTACAATATTAATCATTTTTTTATAAATAAAACAAAAATATGTAAAATAACATTTTTTTTATTAACAATAATCATTCTGAGTAATATCTATCTTCTATCTTTAATTTAAAATGTATTAGTAGTAGTAGTGGGTTCATCTGCGTCTGAATAGGTATGCTGGCTGGCATCAATTATAGTTTGGATGTGGTCTAGATCGACGGTATTAAATTGTTGGGGCAGCATTATTATTTCGTGCTCTATATCATCTGGATCTGCTTTAACTGGAGTCACCATATCTGAAACTAAACATAATAACATTTGCATAACATGCTCAGAGAGGAATCCCCACTCTTGACACCCCATAGGATAACAAAATAACGTTAACTTATTAGCTCCAACTGTACTGGTAGTAGAAAGCAAATTTTGGGAAAGAAAAGTATTCAGAAGCATCATGAACAACGACGACATCATGACGTCACGAACTTCTACAAAGAGAGCTAAACACCCGATGGTGGTGGTGGTTAAGGTTCCTGTCGTAATAAAATAGGATTGTACGAGTATTTTATTAATAATTTCAACAGTAGGAAACTGATAAGTTAACTTATAATATTAAAAATAGATTGGTACTTACTGACTCGCATCAGGGAACTAATACATTTCGCCGCAGAACGGACACATGCAGCCATTTTGCTCGTGTGCATGTGTGAAATCTTTTAAAATTTCTATTAGCAGATTTTTCCCAAGAACAATTTTTCTTGTGTCTTGCCATTTATGAATTGGTTTACATTTATATTTAGCAAAACAAACACAAAAAACGTGGTAAACAAACAGATATTTTCATTAGACAGTACTGACGTTTTAATTATCATAGATATTTATGGGCATAGATACCTACAAGTTTGCTTTTAAAATTACTATACTTTACTTCAAAAACCTTTATTTCAATAAATGCGGGATTATAGTATTCAGGACAAAGTAAAAACCCAGATTTTTTAAATAGTTGAGCGTTTTACGGTATATTTTAATATTTCTAATGCATTGAAGATCAGAACAAAATTGGTAAATAAAATAAATCGTAAATGAAAACTGACTGTTGTGTAGACAATAGACATCTCTGCTTGAGGCTAGATTTGAGTGTCGATTCAACTGAGTATAGTTTGATTACCGTCCTGGAATAAGAAAGATGCTCAAGCACTGAATCTAAATTTAAACTGAGATCGACTGATTGGCGATCAAACTAGACTTGAGGAACGTTCTGTAATACGGACCTTAGTCACTAACCACACGAAAAAGAAAATCCACGAAGAAAACAGCGGAATCCGTTTGTATGGAGAAAGGCCCAAAATAGTTCCCTCTTAATATCAAAATCCAACTTATTAATCTCATCACCATCTTTAGAGACAAAAAAGTGAAGATTAAGTACCTGCTTAGGTAGGTACCACTACTAACAGAGTGATAATGTCCCAGGAACTTTTTAGGGCTCCCAACTCGATTCGGGCTGTATCTCATGAACTGTAATTAAGGAGACGGTTGAACTTTTAATTTATAAATACGTATTGTTAAATATTGTACGGTGGTACGAAACCCTTCCCACTCACCCTTCGCCGGTTTTTAATTTTATCTCGGTAAACCGGTAGAGGAAATAAAATTCGAAAAAAGCTTTACTCAGCTCAGAGATAGAAAGACGAAATCATCATTGAAATTGATTGGGTGGAGCTATCGTTTCAATTCCGATGCCGATTGCTGGTATGGTGGGCTGTTTAAGTGTAGAGAGATCGTCATAAAGCTAAGTCGAGCACGTCATGCACAATGCTCAGTAGTTCGCAAACAACTTAACGAGGAGGGCCAGATCTTATTAGGATTTGGTAATTTGAGCTAGTATCGTGAGCCTCTATTATTACGATTAGCTCAAGTAGAACTACAGTTTAACCCGTACCTACGGTGCGTGTGGAGAATTATTCTAATTATGGCTGGTTGACATGCCTAACATGGAAACAGCTCAACCAGCGCTGAAATAACGACAATACGCGGCCAAGCGGCGAGTACGTACCACTTACCCTTCAGCCGCAGGAATTACGGCACTAAGAAGGGACTCTAATCTCGAAGAATTTGAAGTATAGGTATTTGAAGAAACTATTGCCGTCGTAAAGTGCTAAAGGGACACCTGCCTGCAGCTCAAGCTATTTTTTTTTCTAAACTGAGGTGATCTAAAAATTTCTTATTTCAACATTCTTTCTCTATATCTATGCTAACTACTATTATTTTCTTTTTCGTTAGACCTAACTATATAGATTTTTTGGAAAAAAAACATTGCTCTAGAGGCATTATCCACGAAGAAAACGGCGCAATGCGTTAATATGGGGAAAGGCCCAGTAAAATTCCCTCCTAAGTGCTAACTAAAACTGTAACACACTTATGTACTTAGGTACATTTACTTACAAAGCTTTCGAAGAGTTGATCATGAGCTCATTAAATTGTTTAATGAGCTCATGATCATTAAACAATTCACAATCAGTGTATAATTATGTGAGTGCATAGGTATCGGGTAGGAACGATTAAAATGTTTAAGGCTCTAGAAAATTTAGCCTGAACGCGAGGAATTGGTTATTAAAACACCCTTTGGGTAGTTTGACTAAGTTGCATCACCTATAATATCTTGAAAACAGAACCTTCTACGCTGCAGATAAACATTTGGGTATGTAGGTATTTAAAAAGCCGAATACATTAGAGCAAGGGTTAAAGCTACATTCCCACAGTTTCAGTGTCAATTAATTTAAAAGACAAAGGTAACCTGTAGATATATTTTTTAAATACATTTTCTATTGTTTTATTTGAATGATAAAATTCACGAAGGATATTTAAAAGTTCTCAACCAAGCCTGGTCTAAATGTGGAAATATATTTCTAAATTAAAATAAATATATATAGCTAATAATAAAATATAATAAACAAAAAGTTTCGCAGCTGTTCAAGTAACAATCTTTCGACTTTTAAGGTTGTATGATTCTTGTATGGAATTACTGTAGCAAATAAATAATAATAGTAAGTATAATATAATGAAAAAGACGACTGACCGAATTAATTAAGTATTCGGCCAGTGGGTCGTCTTTTTAGTAAATAATTGCACATAAACAATACTTACACGGCTGAGCCGGCGACGCAGACCAGGATACCCGTCTCCGTTTATTATCCTTTATAGCACAAAAACAGTACGTGTACTATAAGTAAATACACTCAATAATAAAAACTATGATCCAGTGATTTTAATCCAAATCAGTATAATTTATTATTCACGATTCGCGACACGCGACTGCGATAGCTGTCGAGTGCAAATAGGTAAACAAAAGACGCAGTGGACGCAGCACGCATGCGCGCCGGGTCGCGGCCGCCGGCTCACTGGGAGGCGGCCGCGCGAGGCACACCAGGGTTGCCAGACGAGTTCGAGTGAATTATCGTATCACTATTCGAAAATTGTCGTACCAGATGAAAAATTATCGTACACCTACCAAAACCGCGCGAAACGCGCTATTTCGCAAAACTAGAAATAGGATAGGAATTTTAGAAAGTTGTGAAATTAGACAGAAATTTTAAAATAACTTACGGTATTTATTTTATATAAGAGTGGGATCATCGGTATCGGTATTTACTTCTACGTCTGCAGCAGCGCCAGCCGTTTTTGAATAAAGGACTGCTGAAGTCATTCGTGATATCATTTTATCAGTTGGTTTAAAACCATAACAGCATTCTTTTGATTGGTTTTTTACGCATTGCGCTGAAAGTAAAACCCCTTTAACAGTTTTTGTTGCAAGTTTGTTTCTTATTCTGGTTTTCGTCAAATTATTTTTGCTGAATAGTCGTTCGGTGTCTGCATTTGAATGTGGAAGTGTCAAAACAGCCAGAGCAAATTGAGGTAAAACTGTGTGTCTTCTCTCCATCAATAGCCATTTGCGAAATTTTATGCCAAAATACGTCAACTTCTTTTTCCTGGGCGACATCGGGACTAACTTGATCCAACGGTAGACGTCGCCACTCATCGTCTAGTTGCTGCAATTCATTAAGGTCCCTTGGCTTCGCTCGGGGACATAGTTCACACAAAAATAAGAGCGACGGAGTGCTGTCTCGCTGTCTTGCCGACAAAGCTTTTTCTGGTTGTAGAATTGGTAGCGCCACCAGCAATTTGTCGTCAAATGGGAAGCGATCTTTAATTCCTTTGCATAAATGTAGCAGATAGTCTCGGGATTTTGATCTGAAACTTGTAACAAGGTCAGGCCTTGCCGTCACATCAGGATTATTAAGACCTTCCATGACAGCGACTCCCAAATATATGCACTCCAGCCGTATGAATCTGCTAGTATCGTCAGGTTGAATTTCTGTGAGATTTGTCCTTGCAACATAGTCCTGGTACATGTACGTGGAAAGAAGTTCACGGTATGCAGTTGCCATTTTGTCATGGAGTGTCGTGACCACAACTGTTGTTGACTGAAAAAATGCATTCATATAAGTGACTTTCGGAAGCACCCAAGCTAAGAAGCTGTAGAACAATTTCGTAAATGGGTCTTGAAGTGCATTGAAAATTTGTTCAGCTGCAAGTGTACGCTCTGCAAGCCAGACATCAGTAAAGTAAAGCCGAAGAGCTTGCCACTGTTCCAAAATTCGTTCTATCGCAGGTAGAAAGGAGAGCCAGCGTGTGATAGCCAAGCCAAGCATCTGGTGATCCTTTACGGATGTAAACTCTTGAAATTGCTGCAACTGAGCCTTTCTCTTGGCACTTTGCCTGAAATAGGAAAAAATATTTCGGGCCAAATCTTCACATAATCGTGGCAGGGTCTTGCATGCATCACTGGACGCCCGGTGCAAAGAATGACATACGCATTTCATTAGGATAACACCTGGACATTCTTGTCGTAGACGACTTATAATGGAGTTGTAGTCACCAACGTTGTTGCTTGCAGAATCACATCCAAAGCCCAATAAGTTTTCCAAAGGTATATCATTTGCTTTTAAAGAGCTTATCATCAGCTCGTAAAGCCGCGCACCAGTGGCACCTTCCTCTGCAGCAGCCACATCTCCTTTTGGGAATACATCATGCAAGTCATACAACCTACTAACAATACGGCCCGCTGTCGAGTCGTAAAATCGGACCATAATGCATGATGTCTTGCAAGACATGTCAGTAGACTCATCTGTCAGAATAGAGAATTTTACCTTCTTCAATTTATCACATATTTCTTCTTCGTGTGCAGCACCTATCACGTTAGTCACAATTTGTGTGCATTTAGTTCTTTTCATTTGCATTCCTTGGCATATTGTAGAATCAGGAAAACAGGATTTTAGCGTTGGAACAAGATGATCCATTATTTTAAACGCTAAGTTGTGCGTAGCAAAAAAGGCACTCATCTTCAGCTCCGCTTCAGTAATTTGTTTTTTCAGTTGTGACACTCCAGATCCAGATGAACCCTTTTCAACAAATTTGGCCATCATGCTTGAGGTAGTAGCGTCTCGACTCTTCATAACTTTTTGGTGCCGCTTGGATGCATAATGCAGTTTAATTGTTGTACTATTTGCTGATAAGGTTAAATCGCACCAAGAACATTTAGCTTTTCCTTTATCGTTAGGATGAGGTTTTAACCACAATGATACGTCAGGTCCAAAATCCTTAGTGTTTTTCTCCCAATCACTTCTATATTTTTGAAGACGATGCTTTGAATTATCTATCCTCTTTTTTTTTGGGGTTTGATATCCCAAAACCTCACTGTTGTCATCGGTGTCACTTGACATATTAAGATCTTATTTATTTACCTGAAATCCCGAATAATACTAAATAAATACCTACCTATTTAATCAGGAAAAAAACATTGCTAACTAAAATTGGACGATGTGCACATTGTTACACAACCACAAGCAACTAAAAAGTAAAAAAACAAAGTTAGTCACTTACCAAAGTTGAAAGTACGATAATCCAAGTAATTTAGAACCTTTTATCAATTTCAAACTTAGTTACACTAGGCTAGCGAACTCAACCATAAATAAGAATAAATCACAGACTAAGTAGTACTGAATAAATGAACTATCATTGTCATTCGTTCGTTGGTTTGATAGATTCGAAGGGAAATACCCATCCATCAACATTATTTTGTATTTTTAGATGATTTTAAGGCACTGGATAATAGTCTTTTCACCCCACTTCGGAGGAAGGTTGGAAATTATCGTACTTTGGCGCACGATAATACATATTATATCGTACATCGTACGAGTGTCGAAATTAACGTACATGTACGATAATTATCGTACGTCTGGCATCGCTGAGGCACACGGCCGTTACAGCCGGCTGTTGTGTTAACGAAACTTTATTCAAAAATAATCAGATCAACAAAAATCATAATTTTATAAACAAAATAATGACACAAGGTTGTTCACAAATTATTTTACTTAGTTTTAAACAAAATCAACATCACTAGCTAAAAGTAAACTCACTTTAGGTAGGAAGTGTTCATTTAATTACAACTAGAGCAAGATTATAGTTTATTAAGATAAATACATAATAAGGTGAAAACTTACATAAAATATATTGGAAATAGCTTGAAGGCAAATATTTTGTATTTCATTTACTTTTGTACATTCGAATTGTTACAATCTCTAACATAGTAGAAGTATATAAGTAATCTTTTACAAACTTAATCAACAAACATTCAGACTTATAACGTGCCTTTTATACAAAAATATCGTTCTATTGCTGAAACTTTAATTTATGTAAAATGAACAGTCTTTAAATGTTATTGCTCTCTATAATATTCGCCTACAGATAAGTGCATACTACGAATTCGTTGGTACATAAGTGCATACTATGAATTCGGTACACTGTTGGCCCATTACATCCGTGGTGGATCTACTTTTAGAATGTTCACTATTTATGCGGATAAATTCTACAATTAATTTTATTTTCTTATAATCGTTACAAGGGCTTCTTCGGATCCGCCACGGACATTACGGGTAATTAATACAATACTTAACAATAAGGAGTACCTACTATGTCCAATAAGTTTGTACTTGCCATCACCAGCATTCCCAAAACATTTAACGATTTGTAGCCGTGTTTGTGAGCTTTTATTTTAGTAACCTGTGCTTACTTCTAATTTAGTAACTAATGATTTAAAATACCATTTATGGGTCAGTACGTGTTTTTTCACCATGTAGCCATCTGAGAAAATTGGACAACATATTCCACCTTTATACTATGAGAGCCACATCAGAATTAGATATAGTTCATTCTTATATTTAGTTCTAAACAGTTAGGCTTTGGGCCTTAAAAATATCTTTATAAGAATTAAAACCCTAAGAAGGGGTATTTTTCCGAACACGTTTATAATAGCCAACTATGCTGTCGATAAACCTAGTACTTCTTGTCTTGACTCTCAGTACAGTAAGGGCCTAAGCATATGGCGTTTTTTTACGCGACGTCGACGCGCGTTTTCACGTTGCAAGGGAAAAGCGCGTCGACGCGCGTTACATGGAACACGCGTGTGCACATGCCCTTAAATTTAAAATTACAAGTTCGAACCGTGTCTACAGATAATAATTATACAAGTATTATAGGGGCCAGAACACATGACAGTCTGTCGTACTGACAAACTAGCAACCACAAGATTACAGAGGCCGACACTTTTAAGTTACAAGTTCCGAACATTGTTATTATTTTTTTCGGTGACCTTTATTTGTTACATACTTAATTGCCGTGGGCGAACAGTAGTTCCCGGTAGAATTTTCAGACTATCGGTCGCTCAACCATAATGACAGGCATTACAATCCCAGGATTGTTAGAAATTAGTTTAGTTTAGTTGAAGGTCACACAGGATTAGCACAATCAGGGTCGTTCAGGAAATGAACTGTCATTATAAATTTTCTTGAAAGCACAACTGTCGTTAAGGTAGTCGTATGAAATGAATCTGTACGAATCTGTTAAATATTTCATTTCGGAATGCACTTCCTTCTCGTTATCTGTAGCTACGTTCCGAACACTAATCCTAATTAATTCTAAATCAGTCTGACAGCACATCATCGAATGGTGAGTTATGTTTGCAATTCGACTGACACTCTCAGCTCGCAGTGCATATAACTACTTCTGTCCTTTAACACTAGTAAAGATCACTCAACCATTTTTTTTCACGTTCTATTCTTATAACTTTAAACAACGTACAAACAAGGACATACAAACCCTAAACTATTAGGACGTTATTAGTAAGCTTGACGGCTTAATTTCCAAACACAATTCAAATATCAAGTCAGGTCCGAGCTAAGTCAGAGGCCCATGGGCAGCATAAAAACTCTGACACCAGCTTAGTCACTAACCACACGAAAAGAAGAAGTTAGGTCCGTACCCGTCACTTGTAACTTTAATGTGTACTGTAGTTACAGAAACGCTTACAAGAAGGTCTTTAAGTTTAGTGTAGTATGGGAATTCGGGTGTGAGTCAAGAATGTCAGCCGGACGCGGAGCGATAACCCAGCCGTAGCGGGAATTATCTAACTTATTTCCTAAGCACTTGCGTAACTAATATAATAACAACATCTATTAATAACACCTCTCACTACTCTGCGGTTCTGGATAGTCTAACAACTTTCTAAAAGACAATTTATTTGTGTGTTATGTGCATGTCAATGTATAAGATGAGCTGCTCTACTTTAACTTCAGTTCAGAAACTTAGAACAAACACAAGTGAAGTTTTGGAACCAAAACTCAATGTCAAACATAACTGAGTTCAATTTCATTGCAAAGATCTTATAGTAATTACAAATGGCAAGAGTAAATCACATTGAAAGTATATTTTTTTAATATTCTGATTTCAACGGTTATCTGGTCACCGCAATATGCCAAAATAGCACGTTGGTAAAAACTATAATACACTAACAAACGCAGTTTTGTTGAATTGGTTTGAATTTTTAAGACATTTGACAGCACATGCTCTGATCAGGCTTTATGCCAGTTATTTAGCTACAGATTGGTGTAATGTAACGAATACGCGGTCCTTGCTTATGCGATGTAAAATGAAATGTATCACAACAACGAAGCGAATATGTGTAATTTCATGGTACGTGCCAGCAATCTGTACTCTGCATTAGAAATCAGGAGTTAGATTAGGTTCGAAGTCTAATTCGCAACTTTTCTGTTGGTTTTGTGTAGGTTGCAGCTACAAACAACGTGAAAGTTTCTTCTATATATATTTTATGAGATTATATTGTGAGCTCTAGATTAAGGTATTGTAAATGTATTATGTGAATGAACACTTCGTTTTCCATGCTAACTATAATAAACAACTTGTCAGTCTCTAACAATAAAGTATTTGAGTTGACAACTTTAATGATTAAATCCAAATAGTAAAAGACGACTCCACAAATACTAATTTAAAATAACTTATTCTATTGAATTCGCGTCTTTATAAAACACAGGTAAGAGTGAAAGAGAAAAAGCTAAGTTGTTCTAAAACTAGATGTGTCGTACTTATGGCCGCGTACTGTTCCAAATATTTTGA
The DNA here is from genome assembly GCA_951799385.1 of Hyppa rectilinea. Lineage (NCBI taxonomy): Eukaryota > Metazoa > Arthropoda > Insecta > Lepidoptera > Noctuidae > Hyppa > Hyppa rectilinea. The sequence goes on from OX637319.1 coordinate 333,849, forward strand.
CTTAAACGAAAAAAGCCATTTGTTTCACAAGCCTTGCTACAAATCACTTATATATACTAAGCTTAATGAATCTACACTAAGTTCTAAATTATCAGACTTCAATAAGTCTTTCACGACAATGTATTTATTACTGGGGTTCCATTATGTACTGATTTTTACGTTTTTTTTTTAAATAATCGTGTATTATAATTGCATGAGTACTCACATATTGTCAGTGTTGTTTGGTGGCCAACTGTTGCTACTCAGTTGGTTCCCAAACTATGAAAAATTGGTAAGCAACAGCTCTCGCGATTGGTTGATGTTGATACCCCTAAATCATCCTACTCACTACTGTTGCCGTTAACGCACTGGCGTCGCGTCATGTGCGTTATGAATCTGTACAAACTAAGGTTTGTAAAAGAATAGTGCTTCAGGTCCTAACAGCTGTCTAGGATGTTGATTTCAGATGCTTCCGTTATACTCTTCACACATGCATCCATTTACTTATAACATAAGAAGTTTTTTCACGAATCAAATAGGGTCTTATTAGGCAAATTTCTAGTATGAAGTAATGAACAGATAGAATCAGTTTAATGGATGCAGGTGACTTAATCAGCAGCCTGTATAATAAAGCAGTCTTTACACATAAATGAACTGATACATAATATTCCTCACTAAGCATACAGTTTACCGCACATTCATCGTAACTGTTTCACTTAGACTGCGTAGTTACTGTGCAGTGGTGATCGTATGGTCGCCTTACGAAAATCTTAACCATATTGAGAACCCAGTTATATTATAAATACGCAAATCTCGACGTTATAAATGTTACGCGTTTATGGGGAGTTTTGTGCCACTTCTTCGTACTGAGAGGTAGTGAAGGGTGAGCGTTTTGAGAAACTGTTTTATTTATTTATGTAATTTTATGACAATGTCTAACAGTGATCAACGGTTTCGTAAGGCGACTGTTCACAAAGAAAAGTTTACACTTCTTGCATGGAGTCGTTGCGCGTGGTGTCGACACACTCGTAGCCGTACTTAATGATGAAGTGAAACCGAGGGTCGGAGACCAGCTCGGCTAGCTCTGGGGCCGTCAGGATGTCTTCCACGGGAGGCAGCAGAAGCTCGAGGTCGCCGCCTGGAGGTGACATTCACAATGTTAAGACTTTAAAGTTAATGATAGACTGCCATTTCGTTGTAATGATTGTTGATGAATGATTTGAGTTTGAGTGAGTGTAGGACTTACAATTACCGCTCGTGCCGCTTTTGTATATTGTGTATTACGAAGATTTCAGACAGAATTTACAAGAACTTTGTATTTCCTGGTATGGCTTGCCATTTGAAAAATCATATTTTGCGGAAGGCAATGAAGCTAGTTGAAGATAAAAAGGTTCTATGATAATGTCAACTCGACAATAGTCGATGTTAGAACGGCATTTTGATCTCTGTTCAAGTAATTACTTCAATATAGTTTTCTAAGCAATAGTCTGCTTGGTGCCGTAGCCCCAAATAGTAGTAGCAAGGTAGGCAAGTGAAGGCACATAGCCCTGACCTGCTAATGGAAAGAATTTCAAAATTGACGAAGATAGAGACTACTGTACTGACCCATAACGTGCACGAGGTCGATGAGCCTGAAGAACATCTTGTTGCGCAGCTCGTCGGCCGGCGCGGCCCCGCGGCCCGACCAGTCGTCGCGCCCGATGCACGCGCACCACACCTGCCCAGCAATACTTTCATTTAAAGGAGTAGCCATGGAGTTTCTTGCCGTTCGTCTCCATCTTCTTCTTTTCGTGTGGTTAGTGACTAACCTGGTGTCAGAGTTTTAATGCTGCTGTTCGTCTCCATAGGAACCTAATACAAGTCAGAATAAGCAACTAGTTTCATTTCTCTGACAGACAGGAGGACTCCTTGATAGTTGAAAAGTGCCTGCAATAGCAGGTAATTTGAAAAGCTCAAAGCAGATAGAGCGCTGGCCAGCATTGTGAGGATCGGCCCAGAGGACACGGTGGAGCATACGGTGGAGATCTGCCCAGCTTAGGCGGACCACTGCCATGGTTCGGAGCGAGACGGAGTGAAAGGCAGTCACGTCCTTCTGCGAAGCAGTCATGCTGGCAAAGGTGGCGGGATGGCTGAGGGACAGGACTTCCCGTCCCAGCCGCCGCGGGAGACGCCCCGGCCGTCGAGAGCCGCGTAAAGACTCCCAGCCACCGTGGGCGCGGGCCTGCGGACGGCGAGTAATGGGTAGCTCACCGTCCGATCGGGACCAGCCCCGCGCCGGGGATGCGTTCGTGTTCCACGCGCGCCTTAAAGAGATGTCAGCGCTACCCCGGAACATAAACGGCCAAGGAAGGAACATGGATGGGTTTTAGTCAGTAAGAGTCTGACACTCCCTTCCGCTCCACCCAGAGCAGGAGGAGTCATTTGATGATTTTCCACCCTCAAAAAACAATAAAAATATGCACCGGCCGTTTTGCGGGTCATACGATCTACAAATATTGTTTATTTCTATAGAGCGATGAAGTTTTCACAAAAGTTAGTTATATTTCTTGAACATGAAGATAATACAGATAATAGATGAGTGGTGCGCATTGCTTCGCGTTGTCCGCACTGAATAGGATGACGCCATCCGAATCCTTCCTACGATTCAGCGCAGATTGGTGTGCGTGGTTTCATAGGTTTGCATATAAAGATCTCTGGGTCTCGAAAGCCGTCGATAACAGAGTATCTATAGTAAAATTCTTCATAAAAATGACAGTCGATTTTAGTATAAAGCTAAACCGATAGTATTTCGTATTGGTCTAAAAAATTTGTGAACTGATATCTATTTGTTGATTGAAGTCTGGCTTCGGGTAGTATTGGATGAAAAAAACAGACACAATCAAAATTATAATTCCAATTCAACGGTTCGGTATACACACAGCATAAAGGATGGCACATATAACTGAGTGGTTGGTGCTGGATGGTTCAGTGACCATGCGCTGGTAACTTAGAACATTTTTTTATTATGAATAGTGCCACGTATCCCGTAAAGATGGAACTTTTTATTGCAGTGTTACCACATTTTGTGCTTGAAATATTACTACTTTGCACTATTAGTTAGCTATTTTTCTTTTATTAGTCCAGTTGCACACAACATTATGATTTAACAACCTGGTATAATTAATGTTTAAACCGTTTTGTAATATTAGTGATATTTCTACGATCATCGAATCTTAAGAGTAGTTTGCTGATACCAAACGTTAGCAACACTGGCCTTAGAGGTCAATCAAAAATGTTACACTGTGGTGTGTTGGTATACTCGTACAAAAAGTTATCGAATGGACTAGGCTTAGCTAATGAGTACATGGCTATGTTCGGGCGCAGCAAGTTCACTTGTACCTAGGTTAATGTTAACATATAATATATAATTATATATATTGCGGCTTGTTTCAAGTATATTTACAAAATTTTAAACATTTATATTAAAATACTAATACTTACGATTATTTAACTTATACTTAACCTAAGAGAGGTTTATAATAATTAAAATATTAGTTTCTAATGTTACCCTGAGGCGCAGATCGTCTCTTCTCTCCATGTCCTGTACATAGTCGCAGAGGTCGAGCGCCTTCTTGTAGTCGTACTCGGTCAGCGCCTTGCTCTCCGAATCGATGTACATCTGTGACAAAAACATTACTTTATTCAAAGGCTATCGAAGAGAAAATAAAGATTAAGGCCTACTTAGTGTCTGACATCCTTAAATGACTTAGGACGACGTTTTAAATATGCGCATTTACTGATTTTGTGATGCAAGAACTATTAAGTTAGCGCAGTGTTTAAACTGAATCAGCGCAATGTGGCACAGGTAGTACAATTAATTTAGCAGTGTCCAACAAATAATTATAATACCGCCGTATCCCTACGTTTACGTCCTGGTGGGGCTTGCGCGCTCCTGAAGTGTAGGTCTGTGACGAGTTTACTTAGCTAAATCAGCTTTAGGGTAAGGTGCCAGATCAGAAAGACAGATCAGACAAGAACCCACAGGGCAGCATGTGGCGAGCTGATGGACAGTAGCGACTCCACGGACCCTACTTCCCGGGAGAAAACTTGTTTCTCACCTCTCTGGCTAGAGTGAACACTGACGAGAAACAGAGCTCTCACCTCATTCTTGCCTTTATTGGCCGGCTTGAGTGGAGATTCGCAAGAGCAAACGTGCTCGGAGGAAGGAAGTATTCTAGTAAGATACTAGTAGGGATCTTGACTGTACTTCCAGGATTGTCCTCAAAGCCGTGTAATAACTCTTCACTCCTCATAAGCACCTCGGGACATGTTGCCCTTTTGCCGCTACGGCATTATGAGCTAGTGACCGTTTTTGGAGGCCCATTATTAAATGTGCAAGTCACAATGCAACCTCACTACACTCCGACGATACAATGCACATCAATCCTTTATCCGGCTCGAAGGACCACTTGTAAAACGTCCCAAAAGTATCTCGCTATAAAATGAAACTAGTGCTTCCAGAGTAAGACAATTTATTACAAAGCAAACCGCGGAGGTCGTGTGATGCAGGAGAATCTTAACACCGCGATCTACAAAGATGACGTCACGGCACGACGCCATCTCTTAATTAATAATCATAAAAATTATGACAAATGAGGACTTTAGACGTCATTACTAAAACCTATTTAAACAGATTAGACAATGTATAAATATGTTGGTCATATTTTTTTGTCTCAGTTTTCCTGATAATCTGGAGTGCTTAATGCGGCCTACCCAAATGTCCTCGTCCTTTCTTTGGTTCGTCGAATCATTGAGTTCTTTAAGCTCTGAGTTGAGCTGCACGACATAAATGCGTGTAGTGACTGGACTTGAGGTTACTCAACCCGTGTGGTTCATTCCTCAAAAGACCATTTCAGTCACCAACATGATGTGACCAAGATTATGTCTGGACTTTAAAAGAGACTCTGAGTTTATTTTTGCCGTTCTTCTCAGAGTGGTTATATAGAAACGCCGACCTGATCAAGTTTAAAGAAAAAAATGTAGGTGTAAACTTCAAGGTGAATGTGCCGCCCCTCCGTCCATACATTTTTGAACACCTTTATACACTAAACACAGACACTCTTTCATGAAAACTAATCATTTTATCACTTCTCTACAATGAAATGTGTCCGCGTGCGACCTTTTTAATCAATAACTTACATTATTTACTTAGAAAAACAACAGTGAAATACCGGCAAAATTTGACACTTCTACAGTACATAACATTGACGCGCTAGATGTCGTGCGCGTTCGCGTTTGTTATCTTATAATTCTAATAAATCAAAGTTGTAACTGCAATAATTGAGTAATTTCATTTCCAATCGTTCAAAAAAAAATAACAGTAAAATAAAATAAAATAAAACTAATGACCTTAGAAATCTATGTTTTTTTTTGTAAATAATTTTATTACTCATTATTGTTGTGTGGCAACTCGTAGCGTGGTCGTAGGTCCGTATTGTATGTACCTGACCTCAATGTCAAGGTCAATGTATTGTAGGTACTTTTACTTTCGTCGGCTCGATATAAAATTACATTCTTGATTTCATTGTTATGCGCTATGATTTGCGCGCGGAATTTCTTGTGTTGTGAATTTATTTTTGTATGCTGTGCATTTTAATTGATTCAAATTGCAATATTTCTCTAGTATGCATTTGAGACTATATTGTAATTTATCGTAGGTATAGTAATTAATTATTCTAATAACGCAATTATATTTTCGGTGGGATTAAAAACAACAAACTGGCCCGTGATTTTTCTGAAATATCACCACATTGCTAATCACATCAATCATACACACGTATGACGAAAGTGATTAGTATTGTGGCTAACATTGACTCATCAGTTCATCACTGAAACCAGTGATAAATCAGTGTATCATATTTTAATGTGTTTGAATATTTTTTAAACAACGATATATACAATTATTATAAATCGGTAAACTACCAAAGTAGTCACAAAATTAAACTTGCAAACATTGGCAAAATATGCTTTTCCGAATTTACAGACAGACACACAATATTATTAGTTAGTTATAACAAAGTAGGTATAATCTACGTCACGCGTCGTCGAAAACTTAGGCCTGAAACTGCGTTAAGCGGGCGCCCGCGACGGGCAACCGTCGCGTGTCTACGTGCGTGGACACGCGGGTGGGCCCCGCGGGAGCGCGGCGGCCCCCGGCGCGGGTCTTTATACAGTTCATTCGCCTGGTCCCATATGGCAGGGTGACACTGCGGGCACACCACGATAGTGGCGGTAAGGTCCCTCTTTGAGGAGTGGCTAGAGAGGCGTCACGGCGCCCTCACGTACCGCCTGACGCAGGTCCTCACCGGACATGGATGTTTCGGGGGGTTCCTGCACATCATCAGGCGGGAGGAAACGCCCGGGTGTCACCACTGCGAGGATCGTCCAGAGGACACGGTAGAGCACACGGTGCAAACCTGCCCCGCTTGGGCGGAGCACCGCCGTGTCCTCGTAGAGGCGATCGGCGGCGGCGACCTCTCGCGCCCGGCCCTGGTGCAAGCCATGGTCCGGGGCGAGAGGGAGTGGGAGGCAGTCACCTCCTTCTGCGAAAAAGTCATGCTCGCGAAGGAGGTGGCGGGATGGGAGAGAGAAAGGTCCTCCCGTCCCAGCCGCCGCAGGAGACGCCCCGAGCGTCGGGAGTCACGTGACGCGGGCCTGCGGACGGTGAGTAATGGGTGACTCACCGTCCGATCAGCACCAGACCCGTGCCGGACGGTGCGTATATGTTCCACGCGCGCCTCAAAGAGATGGCAGCATATGAAGGGGCCCCTCAGGGCCAAGCCTGCCGGGTAAGCGGGATTGTCCGAAAGGGTTACCGCTACCCCGGAACACAAAGGGCTAAGGAAGAAACATGGATGGGTTTTAGTCAGTAAGAGTCTGACACTCCCTTCCGCTGCACCCAGAGCGGGAGAAGTCCACAATTACTCTTTCTGTATCGAAAGACATTGTCCTTGATTTTGTCCGAGCGTGCGTACGACCCGTATCACATAGCCTTATTGACTGAACTTGCCCGCGCGTGCTACCGCTGTCGGGCACCGCGCGTGCGCCCGCGTGGTCATCTGTTGCGGGGAAGCGGCCCACCGGACCACTCACTAGCCCGCGACGGGCGCACGCGCGGCTTCCCGCTCCGGGTCACTTTTGTATAGAACCGCGCGGGCGCCCGCTTAACGCAGTTTCAAGCCTTATGGTGCGTTCAGAAACAAACATAATTCAGTTACTTACAATCCTTTTTTTTGTTCCGTAATTTATTGTTTAAAAATAAATCGCTTAATCTAATACGTTTTTTTTTTATTCGTCGGTCAGTTCTACCAGGTGTATAAAGATAACATTGAAATATAAAGATAAGTAAATTTTAGTGTTATATTTTATTTTTCTAGATTTTATTTCAGAACGCAACTCAATCAAATAAAAGATTGATAGATCTTTCAATACATGGTTGTGACTTACGAGTTACGATATATTTTATTCAAATACTGAGTGTCTAAAAGGAACTTATTCTTTCGTTTTTCATTTGTTTTTCTATATTTCTGATTTAGATTACGTCTACAATGTCTGTTCGAACAAGCAAGGCGTCGTACAGACAACACGAATATTCGGGGTCGCGCAAATCTTTGAAACGAGTTCGAAGTGGAATAAGGAGATATTGTGCTGAAGGGAGGTAAGTGAACCTGCATAATACAACTAATTCTGTATCCGACTTCTTCGTAAACACGGCCAAGTTTGGATGTACTTAGGGATTTCGCGCTATTTCACGATGACACGAGGTATCTACTTATCTACATTTTCTGTAGGCAAAAGTTTCATTTATATATTGTATTACAGCCGTGTGAAAGTTTGGCGTTCTGGAGAAACGAAGAAGCCAGTGAATGAAGAAATCGTGTTAGATAACTCTATAATGTATGTATCAACATGGTTTATTGTTGCTCGTAAAAGGAACACTACGTGTATGTAGGGTCAGTAGGTCGTCATGTGGGCTGCTTTAGTCTAAAACCATAAGATGACGTAAAAAAACCCACGAAATATTGAGAAAGGAGAAAATAGATCTAGGATATAGGTATTATACTTTTATTATGGTTATCACAATTTGTTTTTTTTTTCTTTCAGTACCCAGAATACACAACCAAGAACATATGCTCGTCTAAAACCGAAAATCCGCTTAGAGGCCACCTACAGTGCTCCTAGTACTAGCACAGTGACAGCTGAACCTGTGGTTGAACCTTTAGAGATTAATTGGCCGCAACCTGATCCGGAAATTGATTCATTTCAATTGATTGTGGAACCTGGTCCAAATAAATGTTTATCTGGAATATCTGGGTACCTATCGCATTGTGGACTTGAAACATGTAATACAGTGGGCATGGAAATATGTGTGAATCTTCACAAATTGAATTTGTTAGTGAAAGACTTGATGGATTTCGAAGTGAATTAATTTTCAAGTGCAATATGTGTGATAAAGCGTGGAGGCATTTTACGGAGAGCAGTGATAAAATAAATACTGCATTTGTGTGGGCAACTGTCACTTCTGGTAGCTTCTACACGCAAGCAGCTCATATAACAAGTCTTATGGATATTCCAACAATGTCAGCTAACAAATTTCGTCGTGTTGAAAAAAAAAATAGGCAGTGTGTGGTTTGAACATTTGACAGAGGGAATTAAAATAGCTGATGAACAAGAAAGATCAATTATTGCAATACAAAAAGGTGATGTGTCTTCAGACGGTGTTCCATTTGTTACTGTATATGTAGATGGAGGATGGTTGAACAGGTCACATGGGCATCACTTTGATTCATCATCTGGTTCAATCAAAAACAAATTTAGTTCTTTATGACATTTTAATTACCTATGTGCATTATTTTTACAAGTGTTGCTTTTCATTTCCAGGCCTGCATTATTGGTAAAGAAACTAAAAAATGTCTATTTCTTGGTGTTAGAAACAAATATTGTTATACATGTCAATATTATGAGAGGAGAAACCTGGATATGAAAGCACATAACTGCTGCAAAAATTTTACTGGACCATCTACAGCAATGGAATCAGATATTATTGTGGAAGGTTTTCAAAACAGTGAAGAAATACATCAACTTCGCTATTTGAGTTTTATTGGTGACGGAGACTCCTCTGTGTATGCAAAATTGAAAGAGAAAGTGTCATATGGGAACATAATAAAAAAATTGATTGCAAGAATCATGTTATCAAAAACTATACCAGTGCACTCTACAAGGTAAATTAATAAGTCAAATTTGTAAAGTCAATTCAAGATCAGTGAAGCATATTATTCTGTATTTATATTTTGTGCTTTTTAGATCTTGGCTAACACTAAACTCCCTCTTTCTGGGCGAAATATTCTGAAGCCGAAGGTGATGAAGCTTACACAAGTAGCACGGAAAATTATCATGTGTAGCAGTGAGCATACTGCTATGGCAGCAGATTTGAGAAATGGCCCGCTTCATGTATTCGGAGTACATGAAAACTGCAAGGATTATTACTGCAATGTCAATAAAACATTAACAGATGGAAGTGAAAAGAAGGAAGAAAATCATGTAGAAAGTCTGAAAAATAATGCTCACGAGGTGTGGGCTCTGATTTATGCAGCCAATGAAAAAATTGCTTTGAAGGCAGGTCGTTTGTCTAATGAGACAACAAATGTGGCAGAAAACTTTATGAGCGTAATAAACAAATTCAACTGTGGAAAACGAATAAGTTTAGGAAAAGGGGGTTCTTACCAGCTGCGTGTTCATGTGGCAGGTAAATATACAGTAATAACAGTCAGAAATTATTAGAACCAGTAAGAAATTCTTTGATTGTGGCTATGGAATATCATCATTCTCCAGCCCTTATTTATTCCAATTTATATGCAATAATGCAACATTTTTTTTTTGAAATATAGCATTTAAATATGTTTTCAGGCCTATCACTTGCTAAGGGACACAAATGGCATGAAACTGCATGGAAAAAGCAGACCACACAGAGCCCAGGGACACATTTTAAAAAGTACATAAAACGGAAGGAACAGAGCAGAATACGACAGCAATCTTTGACACGCAAACGATTATTTGCTCCAAGAGAGAAATCCCAACCGGATAAGCACTAGTGTAGCAGTGGTTTCAAGACAGGAAGTATCAAGGCAGAGGGTGAAATCAACAAGTCAAATGATTTTTGTTCTAATTGTATTTTGGTAGTAGTTTGTTTAGAATCTACATAACCACTGTATATTTCTTATTATTTTGTATTTACTGTAAAATCAGAAGGTGAAATAATACTTCATTAGGCATACATGCTTACCTTTTTTTTTTTTTTTTTTAAGGCTGGGAAATCATCCAATGACTGCTCCCGCTCTGGGTGGAGCGGAAGGGAGTGTCAGACTCTTACTGACTAAAACCCATCCATGTTCCTTCCGTAGCCCTTTATGTTCCGGGGTAGCGGTAACCCTTTCGGACAATCCCGCTTACCCGGCAGGCTTGGCCCTGAGGGGCCCCTTCATATGCTGACATCTCTTTGAGGCGCGCGTGGAACATATACGCGCCGTACGGCACGGGTCTGTTGCTGATCGGACGGTGAGTCACCCATTACTCACCGTCCGCAGGACCGCGCCTACGGTGGCCGGGAGTCGTCACGTGGCTCCCGACGCCCGGGGCGTCTCCTGCGGCGGCTGGGACGGGAGGACCTTTCTCTCTCCCATCCCGCCACCTCCTTCGCGAGCATAACTTTTTCGCAGAAGGAGGTGACTCCCTCCCACTCCCTCTCGCCCCGGACCATGGCTTGCACCAGGGCCGGGCGCGAGAGGTCGCCGCCGCCGATCGCCTCTACGAGGACACGGCGGTGCTCCGCCCAAGCGGGGCAGGTTTGCACCGTGTGCTCCACCGTGTCCTCTGGGCGATCCTCGCAGTGGTGACACCCGGGCGTTTCCTCCCGCCTGATGATGTGCAGGAACCTCCCGAAACATCCATGTCCGGTGAGGACCTGCGTCAGGCGGAAGGTGAGGGCGCCGTGACGCCTCTCTAGCCACTCCTCAAAGAGGGGCCTTACCGCCACTATCGTGGCGTGCCCTGCGCTGGGTTGCGACGGTCGCTGATTCCAGGCCGCCATGAGATCGCGCCGGAGGTCCGTCCGCTCCGCCGCAATTTGCTGCGGAAGCGGAGTTTCCCCCCGGCTTAGTACCTCCGCGCGCCACTCGTACAGGCGCGCGAGGACTATCGCCTCCAGATCCCACGGCGGCAGTCCGGCAAGGAGGCTTGCCGCCTCGCCCGAGATCGTGCGGTACCCCCGGATTAGCCGAATGGCTACCACCTTTTGGGGCGCGTTCAGGTAGTGAGCGGCTCGCCGCCGCAATGAACGCGCCCACACCGTAAAGGGCCATGGACCGCACATACATGCTTACCTATGTTTTACTAAAAGCTTTTGAGTGCGTCGAAATCGGAAATATGTTTTTCACCTTCCTGGTTATTATCATTATCACATAATAAAGTGTTTTAGATTTGTTGTTGTATCTTGTTTATGAATTATTCTTACGTGTTGGTTATGAAATGTTTAAAATAATATTGAAATAATTGTTACTGTTACAAATCATTAGTGTTATTAGTTTTGAGTGAATAGGCATGGATCAGCATATTATATGCTACTTCAAATACATGTTTTGATAAAAAAAAACAATAGTGTAATGTAATAAAATAAAACTGCGTTTTATTGTAATCAATTTTGACATTATTTATTTCCCAAAATTATTGATCAATAAAATAGTTTACGCCAACAAATATAACTTTTATTTTTATAACAATCGTTCATAATATAAACCGTAGCAGGTGGCGTTTTGAAGTTCTGTCTACCCATACAGAAAAATGGAAAACTTGTTTTTTACATTCACGCCATCTAGTGTTCAATCTTAGTAAACATTTTTGTATACGTCTGTGTGTGTAAACGACCCTGTATGCAATGGCAGATGTTAAAACACATCGTTTTACCGAATTGGGTGGATTTTAAGGCAATGATATGACATATTTCAATAAAATATAATATTTAGTAACCGCAAAGACTATTCCTACGACTGAAATAAACTAGAAATGTAGACTTCAGCGCCATCTAGCGGGACATTGGCTGGGAACAGACCGTAGCAATCACCTTAAAGCATATTTATTAAAATAAAATGACGGATCAGTACCTGCACGAGGTGTTCGGGCGGCAGCACCTTGGTGTCGGCGGCGTCCAGGCCGTGGCGCAGGCGCAGGTCGCGCGGCAGGCCCGCGTGCAGCTCGCCCAGCGCCAGGCGGGCCTCCAGGCGGCGCCAGGCGCCCGGCGCCGGCCGGCCCGGCGAGGCCGCCGCCACCAGGCACAGCTTGGCCAGCGACGCGGCGCTCTACGGGGTAGGGAGCATATTACGTGACCGATTTCGATACCTATCGACTCTGATAATAAGCGTTAGCTTTTCTGCATGGTGCAGTGCTGCAATGATGTTTTGGAGAATATTAGAAAAACAACATGGCGCGGCATTTGTTTCAATTAAGACCAAAACAACGTTGTAACTATATTGCGTGGATTTATGAGTCAGCGCAGTAAGGAAACCTGTGAATGATTATTGGAAAGAGATGGCAGATTGTATAAGAAGAGTAGCAAAATATGTGTTTGGAGAATCGAAAGGGAAAGGAGTGATAGAAAAAGATGACGCCGGTAAGGTTCAGTCCAAAGATGACGAAATAAAAGAGCAATGGAATTTATTTTGAAAAGCTAATGAACGAAGAGAATAAATGGAATTGTGTGCTCAATGAGGTACAAGCAAATATGGGTTTGGTAAGGGAAATTAGCATGGATGAAGTAAGAAAGGCAGTTCAAAGTATGAAAAATGGAAAGGCCATGGGCCCAGATGATATACCAGTATGTATGTTGCTCACTTTATTCTTCAAAAAGTTGTTACTAGAAGAAGTGATCCCACAAGAATGGACTGGAGAAATGACAACAGAAACTGATGATTTATAAAAGCATGGTTAGATCTGTTTTGTATAGTGTTGGGCCACAAAAGGAATTAATGAAATGCAATTGCATGCAGCTGAGATGAGAATAGGGATGTGTGCTGTTACGTGAATGGATAGAATAAGGAATGAGTATATAAGAGGAAGTCTATTGTCACGGTATGACAATCGATATCCTCATTCCGCCACATAACATGCCCAATATTATGCGGAGGAATGAAGAATATGTTGGGAAAGTTTAGAGTATGAATGTGGATGGCTATACGAGTAGAGGAAGACCAAAGAAACGGTGGACTGTGTGAAAGATAATATGGCTAGAAAGGGAGTGACTTCCGAGATGGCGACTAATAGAGGAGTATGGAAGAAAAAATGCAGCGTCAATGAAAGGCGAGGGTTAGCGATACACTAATTTATCAATCTACCCACCAACATACAAATATCATACCCGCAACAACGGTACATTTCTCCCCTTTAAGCTAAGGCATAATCTAAAATACTGAATAAACAATTAACAATAAAGCATTTTATTTAGTGACTCCTGGTCGAGCCCGATTATAAGCCCGCAGAGCACGAGCGGACGCACCTGGCGGTGGTGGTGGTGTCTCCGGCCCGGATGCCGCTTCAGTACCAGTGATCTGTGACTTCCCACCAATGCCGTCAGACGCGTCCTCGAATGTGTCCTCTGCCTCCTCACAGACCGAAGGAATCTCTCGGTCTGAGGATAAATCTTTGCCCTCAGTTACTATGCTAGTACGCGATAACGAGTGGCGGTTTTTGTTATGTACGGGCACGATTTGATCGACATGTCTACGCCAACTGACTCCACGTCCAACGTCTACCTTGTACGAGACCGGTCCAGTCTGGTCGACTATTGTTCCCGACAACCACTTGTCCCCCTCGCGGTGTAGTCGCGGGCCAGCACCGCGTGGCCCAGCGCACTACCGCAACACGTCAGGTCGTAGCGCATCGAGACGCCCGCGGAGCCTACGTCCTTGCAACGCCACCGCAGGGGAGACACCAGTAGTTGCATGTTGACAGTTACGATACTTGAATAAAAACTTACAAAGTGCCATGGCGACGTCCTCGCCCTCGTACAAAGCACGTTTGATCGCTTTCTTAACGGTTTTTACCGCGTTTTCTGCTGCACCGTTTCCCTACGGTCTGTAAGGAGCTGTGGTCACGTGTTTTATACAATTTTTTTTACAAAACGTTTTAAATTCTTGTGAGAAAAATGGTGGGCCGTTGTCGGTGACGAGTAATGATGGTAAGCCGAACCGGGCAAAAATTGTTCTCATTGCTGTGATAGTCGCCTGCGCGTCCGTCTTACTCATAGCAATAGCTTCTATCCATTTCGAGTTTGCGTCCACCACAATTAAATACAGTTTTCCCCCACAATCCCCGAAGTCTGCATGTACTCGCTGCCACGGATGCAGCGGGAACTCCCAGGGGTGCAGCGGGCCGGGCACGACATGCCTCCGCTATGTCCCTATCTAGACTGGGCCAGTACACATAATTCCTAGATATATTCTTCATTTTATTCATTCCTAAATGCCCATCGTGAATCTCATCCAAAATTTGTTTTTGTAATGCGTTTGGTATGACGATCCTGTATTTATAGATGAGGCAACCCAATTCTACAGCTAAATCGTCCTTTCTTAAGAAATACGGTTTCTCAGTATCCGACACTGTCAACGGCCAACCAAATGTGACATAACCTTTAACCTTGCATAACAATGTATCTTTCTCCGTCTCCTTAGCAATGTCCTTAAAGCTAATTGGAATTGTTTCCTCTATTAAATTGATGTATGTGACTGCGTCTACTAAGCGACCCTCCCGTGGTAGCGGTAGCCTCGATAAAGTGTCGGCCGGCTCATTGTCAGCTGAGCGGACAAATTCCACAATGAAGTCGTATGCGGCCAAGCGCGCCGCCCACCGCTGCAGCCGGCTGGCAGCGGTCTGTGGAATGCCACTCTTAGCACCAAAAATGTGCGTCAACGGCTGATGGTCCGTGCGTAATATAAAACTCCTACCGAACAAGTATTGGTGGTGCTTTGTTATGCCAAACAATATCGCTAGTGCCTCCTTATCGAGTTGACTGTAATTCCGCTCGGCCGCGTTCAGTGTGCGGGACACACAGCTCACCGGGCGCTCGCTGCCGTCGGAGTAGCGGTGAGCCAGCACTGCGCCTAGCCCATACGCGCTACTGTCTACCGCGAGCAAGAGCGGCCGCCCCTCCTCGTAATGTGCTAACACTCGCTCGCCCAAGAGAACTCGCTTAGCTTCTTTAAACGTCTGCTCACAACTAGCATCTCATTTCCAGCGAACATCTTTTTTAAGTAAATTATGTAAAGGAAACAACAATGTGCTCAAATTACTAATGAATTTTCCGTAATAATTTAACATTCCCAAAAAACTTTTCAATTGAGTTATATTCTCTGGTCTGGGTGCGCTGGAAATAGCCTCCAGTTTAGCAGTGTCTGGCCGTAATCCCATTTTGTCAATAACAAAACCTAAGTATTTTACGCTTTCTTGTAAAAAACTACACTTACTTAACTGTTAAACCCGTCTCGCGCAACCTTTCGAGTACAGCTCGTAAATTACTAATGTGTTCTTTATCATTAGCCCCCGTTATGCAAATGTCATCCAGAAAAACAACACAACCCGGAATACCACGTAGGGTTTCCTCCATTAATTTCTGGAACTTCTCGGGTATGCACGCTAGTCCGTACGGCGTACGACGGTAGGCATATGTCCCGAGGTGAGTTGTAATTGCTGTGTAGGGTTGTGACTCCTCTGTTAATAAACACTGTTCGTATGCGTGAGTGAGATCTATTTTCGTGAATTTTTCTCCTCCGCTTAAGTTCGCGAACAACTCATCAATGCGGGGCAAGGGATAATAATCCCGTTTGAGTTTTGGGTTAATTGTAATTTTGTAATCCCCACAAATGCGAATATCTCCATTTTTTTTAACAACCGGCACAATGGGCGTTCCGTAGTCGGAATAGTCGACGCGGTATATGGAGCCGTCAGACTCCAGCCGCGGCAGCTCGCGCTCCACGCGCGCGCTACGCTAGCGGCACAGGCCGCGCACGTACACAGGTTCATGATTAGTCAGCTGTAGTCGAATGCCTCGCTTACAACTACTTACAAGTGCCTAAATTATCCGTGAACACTTCAGGAAATTCAGCACATAAGTGATTCACGAATCCATTGTCGGTTATCTTATTCAGATTTATTTGTGTTACTTTCAGGGCACGCAACCAATCTCGTCCCAGCAATGGGCACGCTCCGTTTTTAATTACGTAAAGTGGCAAGGATTTTACTTCTACATCTCGTAACCTAACTCGGAATTCTATAAAACCAAGCGATTCGATGCACGAACCGGCATAACTACGTAACCTCAAATTATCTGTCTTAATTACCTTATGTGAAACCAACAACAATCTTAAACATATCGTCTGAGTCGTCCTCACCACTCATATAATTGCTGATTGTCTGCCCGGTTGCCACTATTTTTCACTGACTTGCACATCACTCGTAAATGACCTCTTTGTTTACACTCGTCACAGTTATAGTTCACATAACGGCACCTGTCCGCGCGATGCGCCTTACCGCAACGCCAGCATGCTGGCGCAGCCGCCGTGCGCTCCGTGCCCGCCGTGCCGCCGGTCGTGCCGGCTGGGCCCGCCGTGCCGCCGGTGGTGCCGGCTGGGCCCGCCGTGCCGCCGGTGGTGCCGGCTGGGCCAGCCGCACCGCTCGCGCCAGCCGATGAGCGCGAGCCGCGGGTGCGTCCTCGCCCCGGCGTGTGTAGTGCAGGTCTTCACCTGCCTCGCCGCCGGCACCTGAGGTAGTCGTCGGCACCGTGCTGCCGCTCACCTCCGCGTGCTTCTCTGCAGCCTCCAGTGCTAGTGCTAACTCCACCGCCTCCTTGTATTCTATTTTCCTTTCGGCGAATATTCTCGAACGCATTGCGTCATTTGTCAAACCCGAAACAAACTGATCTCTTAGATTTTCCTCGAGCGTAGAACACTTCTTACATTTGCCAAAATTACAAGTTGTTGCTAGATGTATAAGTGCCTGTAAATATTCCATCAAGGGTTCGCCGGTCCGTTGCCGCCGCAGCCGGAACACGTGGCGCTCGGCGATCGCCAATCGCTGCGGTTCCAAGTGATCGGAAACTAGCTTCACCAATTCCTCGTAAGTTTTGTTCTCGGGGAAGTCAGGGGAACACAGGTCACACATCAGCGAATAGGTGGCTTCGCCTACGATTGTTATTAACATCGGCACTTTTAGGTTATCCTTTACGTCGTTTAGTAAAATGTACTGATTAACCCGCCGTATATATGCAGGCCATTGTTTTGAGCTGATATTGAACGGTTCTAACTTTCCGATTGGCATTTTAATAACCGTAGGTAGGTAATTTCGATACTGCACGCTTAATGATCACACAAAAGTATATAATATCCCATCCTCGTCGCCAATGCAGCGTCAATGAAAGGCGAGGGTTAGCGATACACTAATTTATTGAACAAGTTATCAATCTACCCACCAACATACAAATATCATACCCGCAACAACGGTACAAAAAAGACTTGTTGCGCCGACCCCAAATAAATTGGGATAAGGGCAAGAGAATGATGATGAAACACTATTTAAGTAAAAATGAATTCGCTTCGAATTCCAGTCACGTATTCACATAATATATATTTACCGTAAGCCTATTAACAGAGTCCAGCTCTTCGTCGGCCATCAGCAGCAGCGCTTCAGCCGCCCCCGCGTAGTGCTGCGCGCCCAGCTCGTGCAGCGCCAGCAGCGGAGCACGCGCGGGCGCGGCGCGCAGCCACGCGCGCAGGCGCTCGCGCACCGAGCTCACGGACCCGCCCGGCCCGCCCGCCCCGCCCGGCCCGCCCGCCCCGCCCGCCCCGCCGGCCCCGCCCGGCCCGCCCAGCGCCAGCAGCGCGCGCGCGCCGCCCTGCTGCGCCAGGCGCGCGAACGTCAGCTCGGCGATGCCCTGCCGAGGTGACGACGTGGGTAGTTGATAAAACTTGTGAAGTTATATAGAAAAACAAAATGGCGGTATTCTTTTGGAATTTTGTCACACACCAAATGATTCTTATACAGTATGGAAACCATTTGTAAACAATAAATTAAACCACATGCTTGGTATCGCCTTTTGTAACGAAATCGGTCCAGTAATTAGGTCTAAAAAGTTTTAATTTTGAGCAAATTTGACCGCTCCGTAGAATTGGATCACTAGGTATTGATTCAATAAACTGGAAGTCTTAAACATTGCACTGATTAGCAACGTCACTTTTCAAATTACAACGACACTGTTACTTAATCCTTTTTGCCTAAAATGTAAAGTTAGTCTATATTAATAATCTAATCGACAGACTGCAATTTAAAAAATACATTTTAATTCAACTTTCGAGTGCGTTAACTAAAGGCGAAAAGGCAGTAGCGTAACGAATGTAATTGCTCTACGCATATACATTCGTTACGCTACTGTATGTATTTTACTAATGTGATGGTACGGCCCGCTCCCATCTTACAGACAGAATAATGGGCAGGGAACATTGACAGCTGACTATTATAATGAATTTTCTTTTTTCACTAGGTACTTGGAATTTCTTCTTGAGCCTTCAGATCTTGCCCTAGCTCGACAATTTTTTTTTTTTGCAATTTGCACTTGTTACCCAACCTATCACTGGGACGCGCATTCCTCCGGGACTCCGGGTGTACGTAGGTAGCGGTGCCTTATGTCGGCTTCTAAGACAGGCGGCACGAGGCGCGCGGCGAACTTTTAAAGAACTGGTGCGCGCGCGCCGACCGGCCGCGTATGGAAGGACACCTGTTATCGATCATTCTCTCTCTCATCTAGCAACACTTTGCCCTAAGTATTTAAAGCTAAACAGATATTTTGTTTATGTGTGTTTATATTAAACATTGTAAATTTTGGTATAAAATGAATAAAATAAAAGTAAACAATAATATTTTAAACAAAATTATTTTTACATGTTAGGTGATTATTGGAAGCAACCTCTTAAAAGAATCGTACCTTGGTTACCTGTTAGCTAATCAAAGTCAAAGTCAAAGCATTTTATTTGTTAAACATAGGTAATATGGTACATGGTATAAAATTTGTGTTGTATCACTATGTTTTGCCTTGCGAGGCGTAAAAATTCGGCGTAAAAACTAAATAAAACTATTTCATGCAAGTAACATCGTAAACAAGATAGTCATAATAAGTGGATCGGACATTTTTTTATTTTATGCTTCTATCATCTAAAAACTCATTGATAGAGTAGTAAGCCTTTTCAATCAGGAATTTCTTGAGTTGCGATTTAAAATGGTTTATGTTGGTCATGCTTTTTATAGTATTTGATAGTTTATTGTAAATCTTTGGACCCATGGCGAGACAACTCTTTGAGAAAAGTGCAGTACTGAATCAGGAACACAGTCACTCACAAACCAGTTGTTTCGTAAGTTCAATCGTACAATCATTTAATAAATTATCCAATAAATAATTTGTTTATTGTTAAACAATATCAAATCATTCGAATTACAAAAAAATATAAATGTTTTAATGCCTATGCTTGAGTATATAAAAAAGGTATCGATAAATGATAATTGCAATGTTTACCCTTTTTATGACTTTTTTATCAATTTAAATTTCGTTGCACACTATCAAACGGATCAAAGCACACCGCGCCGCTTGTCTGGGGGTCAAGGTACGTTGTATAAAAAGAGTGTTTCCCTTTACTGAATTTATTTTGTTCTAAAATTTCACTATTTTGATTAAATATTTAATTTTGCTATCTGTGCACTAGAATAACTTATGGTTTAATTTATCGCCTATATGTGGTTTCCATACTGTATAGTTGTAAGTAGCTGACAATTAAGGTTACAACGAACGCGCGAAGTAAACTCCTTCCTTTCGCACATAATATTTACTTACTTACTTTGAAGGCTTCATGACTTCATTAATCAAAATAATTGTGCGTCTCGAAAAAATTTATACCAAAAAAAAAAAATAATAGTAATTACTATTAAGTATTATTTTTTTTTTTTTTAAATCAAAAATTATCTATTTAATTAAGTACAGAGGCCAGCACATCAAGTTACCACAATCTGTCAAATTTCTTTGATAGTATTTCAACTTTATTGCAAAGACATAAATAAGGTTCATTTTTATTTGAGAAAATTTGACAGTTAGGGATAGCTTGATGTGCTGGCGTCTGTACCTATTTCAATAATTTAATTTTAAATCTGCTTGCTGCCATTTCGATTTTGGAATGGCAGCAGTGCCGATCGTGTACAGGATAGGGCCCAAGATACTCCTGTGGCACTCCGGCTTCAAATTGAAGACTTATTGAAAGAAGATAAGCAGTCTCCCCACTTACTTGGAATATTCGGTCCTGTAGTTAGGGATTGAGGAACAAATATGCTTTGTGATAAACCAGATTTTATTTTACATAAGAGGCCTCTGTGCCCTACACGGTCGAATGCCTGCTAGATATTATTATAAGAAACACAGCTAAGCAGTAACATTTTCTTTCCAATGATTGTGGAATCGTGGGCACTACTTTGTATTTGTTCTATCATTTCATGCAGTGTTCGGAATCGAATTAGTTTGGTTGCAGCAGGCGATGAAGCAAAAGTTTTTCAAATAATTTTGATATCGGCGGTAGGAGTCTTATTGGTCTCTGGATCAGATGTGACGTCAGTTGGAGGCTTTCGCATAAAAGTGTTTTAATGGCTTAAATACAAAACATTAATATACACACCTCGTTAGAATATTTGTCGATATATGAGTAAAGTTTGTCCATGTCGTTGTTCTTGATACACATCTCTATTAACAACTCAAAGTCTTTGAATTTCTCAGCAAGAGCTGCTGCACGCTCCGTTTGGCCTTCGTCGACTGAAATAAGGCATGTTAAAAGATACTTTTAAATTACAGTTTATATTTTTCTAAACTATGTTAATTACTTCTCGTACGATAAATGTGTACAAGTTCTTCCAATTGAACAGACAGCAGTGCTGCTGGGCAGTTTGTTGCGCCACTTCTTCTTCCCAGCTAAGCACTAGGAAGTGGTGAAGCGTTCAAAAAGTTCCAGCCTGGTTTGAATGAATGACTTTTGATTTTATGTTAACTTTTTGAACGCCAGAGCATAAACGCACACGCGTGCCTCCACGTCAAGCACCAAATTAATTTCTTCTCGTTATCATGAATTTCCCAATATCCATGGTGTATTTTAATTTGTTTTTAATCAATTAAATACGTACGAGAGCTTATATTTTTAAGATATCCATTAAAACACTCACAAAAGTAATGATTTAATTGTTTCTTTCGTGTTATTAGTGTACTGCATTGTCACATATTTGTGTCGTTGGCGTACTGGGCATGCGCTTGCTTGTCACGTATATAAAGAAAAAAAGAAAAAATGTTTTTTGTGCACAAAAAAAAACGCACATTTCTAAAAAGAAACTAAAAAGTCATTAAATACACCCGTGCAAAGCAGCTAAAAACCTCGTATTCAGTAACATTAAAACCATTGACAATTAGTATCTCAGCCATAGACAATAGATGGACCATAAACAAAATACTGAATCAACAATTGGCGAACTACCCCTCGAATGACGTAATGGCGTCCCCCTGTGTGACTAAATAAATAGGGTAAGTGTTATTTTATAATTTTCCACAGAAACCAGTGTGATTCTATCTGCACATAGTATCTATAAACAAAAAACTTACTTATAATAATATGATGTATGTTGCGTAAAAATAATAAATTTAATAAAATACTAATCACTAATTATATAATAAATTCATTAAATATTTTTGTAAATAATATTATTAAGCCAACAAATGCATCATGACTAGGTTACCACTGTAGGTACCTTGGAAATTGCGAAGGCGGCCATTTGCATACGCCAAGCACTGAGTCATGGCGCTGGGAAACGACTACCGTGCTTTTTTGGTTAATTTTCTACTTGGTACAGCCTGTCAGTGTTTTCTATTGTATTTATTTACTGATGTTATTATTATTTTACGGGGGTCCTTCGACCGCACACGTTTTTATTATAAGCGTGTACGCATTCAGGGGCCTATTTACAAATTTGTTGACATCGAGCCGAAGGTATACTAACCGAAGGGCTGTATAGTCTCCCGCCGAATCCGTTCGTAGACGTGCTGCGTGCGGGAGGAACCATCGAGATGCAGCGCGTCCGTCAGCATGAGGTCGGCCAGCGCCGCGGCCGCCTCGTGCACGTGCGCGCGCAGCGACGCGTCCGGGCAGCCGCGCGCCCCGCCCAGCGCGCGCCGCAGCAGCGAGCCCAGAGCCGCCGCCAGCGGCCCGCCCGGCCCGCCCGGCCCGCCCAGCCCGCCGGCCCCCTCCCCGCCGGCCCCGCCGGCCCCCGCCCCGCCGGCCCCCTCCCCGCCCTGCCCGCCGTCCGCGCCGCGCCAGGCCGCGCGCGCCGCGTGCGCCGCACCGAGCACGCTCTGTCATAGCAAACATCGCACAGTCACATGTCGTGTACAATCCGCATCGACAGCGCGTTTTTTTTCTTGCTAAACTTGAAAAACATGCACAAGTTTCGTTGGTTGCACATCGTACGCGTGTCGACGGTGCCTAAATGAATGCATAAGCCCTTAATGATCAAAGCGGTCGTGGAACTTAGTTGAATAGCACCCGATTTCTGGTTTCTGAAAAATAGCATATCTCAACAAAATATTCTCAAATACATAAGTTTGCGCTTAAGTTTTTTGCGTTCCCCTAGTTAAAACCAGTACTTTTAAAAAACTCATGATATTAGACCATTTTATTCTTATAAATTTAAAACAGACTTCAAAATTAAATTAATTTTATATACCGGTTTTGATTTCAACAAATTTATATTATAAACTTGAAGAATTTGTTTATTTGAAGTGGCAGTGGCAGCGGCGTGGCTGGCGGGCGCGCGGGCCAGCGCACGCAGCACGCGGCCCACGCGCGACACGCGCCGGTAGCACACGTGACTCACAGTAAGTATGTTGATGGTGGCAGCGGCGTGGCTGGCGGCGGCGCGCGCGTCGTGCAGCGGGGCGGGCGCGCGGGCCAGCGCACGCAGCACGCGGCCCACGCGCGACACGCGCCGGTAGCACACGTGACTCACAGTAAGTATGTTGATGGTGGCAGCGGCGTGGCTGGCGGCGGCGCGCGCGTCGTGCAGCGGGGCGGGCGCGCGGGCCAGCGCACGCAGCACGCGGCCCACGCGCGACACGCGCCGGTAGCACACGTGACTCACAGTAAGTATGTTGATGGTGGCAGCGGCGTGGCTGGCGGCGGCGCGCGCGTCGTGCAGCGGGGCGGGCGCGCGGGCCAGCGCACGCAGCACGCGGCCCACGCGCGACACGCGCCGGTAGCACACGTGACTCACAGTAAGTATGTTGATGGTGGCAGCGGCGTGGCTGGCGGCGGCGCGCGCGTCGTGCAGCGGGGCGGGCGCGCGGGCCAGCGCACGCAGCACGCGGCCCACGCGCGACACGCGCCGGTAGCACACGTCGCCCGGCGCCAGCGCGCCCGACGCCAGCGCGGCCTCCACCTCCGGCTCCTCCTCCACCTCCGGGTTGTCGCCGCACACCACCTGACACGTTTGTTTATTGTGAACAAATTATAATCATTTACACTAGTATTCAGCTTTTGCTTAGTGCACTCCGTCAATGAGTAAAACCCTACACTGTTAGTGGGTACTTAAGTGCCCACTGCAGGAACACAACCCTCCTCTTGGAGAGAGGGAGGAGAGAGAAGGGAGAATTATTTTTTTATTCATTACAGGTATTGATTGTAAAATGTTTTGGACCAAATAAGAAGTTTTTTTTTTAATACTTTTTTTACTAAGTAAGTAAATAATTTTTATCTAACGAAAGTCAGAAATTATTTTTTCTTTTTAACATCCCTCGTACCTAAAGAAAATCCGAGGGATTTACGTTCGGGGATCGGGGTGGCCACAATGTTGAGCGTAGCCACATCTTAGTCGGTACGGCAAATAGGTCAAAATGGGTTTCTTTTAGGGCCTTATCATACTAGCGGATTGCGAGCGTCTTCAAAGCGGAGCGGGCGCGCAGCGAATGCGTCGCGAACACGCCGCGGCTGCTCAGCGAAGACGTCACGGACGTGCGGCAACTTTGCAACGTGTTCGTCGCGCGTTTGTAGCAAGTTAACGACGTACAATACACTCATCAGTAACAAATGGATTCCGATGAGGAAACATTGCTGTTAGTTTTGTTACTTCGAAGACGCCGGAGACAAAAACGAAAGCATCAAAGAATTTGGGAATATCCATTATCCGCAACGAATTCGCTGCGCATGCGCGGCGTATTCGTTGCGCGCCCGTTCCGCTTTGAAGACGCTCGCAATCCGCTAGTATGATAAGGCCCTTAGGGCGGAATAACTTATCCAAGCGAATTAGTGCAAGGATCTGATAGAGCACAGCACGCATAGCTACCCATGGCGCATTTTAGCGTGAAGTTTTTGATAAGAACCTTTTTTAAAAAGAAATGATTTATTTCCAATAATAATAATTTAACTATTTAACAGACAACATGGTCCACTGACATTTGCAAAATATGCATAAAATCCTAGAAAGATTAGGCAACAATATAACTTATACACTATGTTAGTACTTGCAATGCCCGCTCTAATAACCAAAAAAGGTGAAACAATATTCTTATTTAGCCTCCTGCCTGGGAATTCGTCCAGGGGCTTCTCTCGTTTTACCTCGTATAGTCGGGGGTCTAAACATCGTTCTATTTCTGTCACAAGTTTGAAGATATAAATGCACGAAGTGCTGAGCGTGTGCCAGTACCTGGTAGATGGCGGCGTCGATGAGCTGCGCGTCGCCGGCCTGCTGGCGCCTGCGCAGCGCGGCGGCCGCGGCCAGGCGCTCGGCCAGCGCGCCCAGCGCCGCCGCCGTGCGCGCCACGCCGGCCTCTGCGGGAAGTGATGAGCGTGTGCCAGTACCTGGTAGATGGCGGCGTCGATGAGCTGCGCGTCGCCGGCCTGCTGGCGCCTGCGCAGCGCGGCGGCCGCGGCCAGGCGCTCGGCCAGCGCGCCCAGCGCCGCCGCCGTGCGCGCCACGCCGGCCTCTGCGGACACGAGACCGTCAGCTGCCTGCTCCAGTGCGGCGCCGGTAGGCATGGACATACCGATTGCTCAAATATTTGATCCGACCACCGTTTTGGGCTTTGGCGTATAAGTATTTGTTCAAAGTTTAAGTTTTTTATTTCTTTTCGGCTGTTTGTCCATCAAAAAAGTTAGTGAGTTTTTCGTACCAAAAGTAAAAGACTTTTCTAGTATTCAAACGTCAGTTGGTCCAATAAACTTTTGATCCTTTAGCGTAGCGACAACCAATAAGGTTATTATTATTGCGCCACCAAACTTTTTTATACCGTGATTCAATCATAATTCGAGAGACATGTGGCGCCATCTATAACCATAAAAACCTTATTGTTGTTTGCCTCGGGAACGATACTGTGTTGTTCGTTTCTGTACACCTGACATCGTAAGTGCAAAATTTCAGACAGATCGGTTCAGTGGTTTTAGCGTGAAAAGGTAACAAACGAACAAACAATAGTTGGTTCAAATATAGAATCCTGAGCGTAACGAAGGTTTCAAAGGTCCGAGACGCAGAAAAGCTTTGCTGCCGAGCGCAACACACAATTTTTTTCACCTCACTACAGCGAGGAAACTGCTAGGTGCAAGAAAACAGGTGTTGTTGAGTTTTATTTTGTTCGAGCGACTCATGTGAAGAAAATAACAGATACTTGGCAATGTATCTTATGAGTTACATAGAATATCTCCAAAATTAAATACCCTGTATTTTGTTCTATATCCTACTTGTCCTCTAAGGAGAATGAAAGAAAAAAACTAATTTAATACAAATAACGAACTAATTTAATACATATATTTATTTTTGCCAATCAAAGGATTAAATAACATATTACAGTACCCCCAAATTAATAATGCACATGCAGATCTTCGCTAATTGTCGTATTCCCGGAAACACCCGAATTCATTGAATCGTTCGAGTCCTTAACAATGCACTTGCATTTTGCACCTTGTTCGAAAGAAATAGGAGTCAATATCATGTGTACACAATCGAAAACAATTCGGGCGGTCGGCGGCGGTCGGCGGTCAGTCAAAGGTACGTCAGTCGTCTTTTTATATTGGTGGTGACTGCACGTGTTCTCTCTGTCTGGAATTATATAGAGCTGCTATTACACACCCTTCTTGGTTTTGTTTTCAAAGGTGAATTAAATTTCAACTTTAACTATCTTATTCAAATTTAAATAGTTAATTTTGTAAAATATTTAAATATACTAACATTTTTCACGTTTTTTCAATATAAAAAATTAAAAATACCTACGTAAAATACATAATATGTACTAGAAAAAACATTAAAAATCAGATTTAGGCTTATATGAATTATAGCTCGCTATTTAATTACATGGAATTATTGAATCAAATTTCGTTACTGATAAATTAATATTTATCTCTTTTAGGACAAAACACATAATCTTACTAAATTATGCATGAAGAAAATGCACTTAACCACTCTATATACATATCGCCTTCCGACGCTCGGGGAATACGACCGTTGCCGAACAGTGGCGAAGATTTCTATGCGCATTATCACTTTGGGTGACCTGTATATTAGTATTTATTTTATTTAAAAAATTAAACTTAAATTACTACACAATTGGGTATTTGACAGGGTAGTATTTTTATGGCATATTCAAATGTGACGTCACAGATTTTTAAATCAAATGGAATACTTATTAACATTAATTCCAATTTTACAATTATATCCTCGCAAAATATTTAATTTCTGTACTGTGATGGAAGTTTTTAAGGTGAGCGGTATTATTTAATATTTTATTTTAGACCATGTCATGCATTTTCATTGGACTGGCAGTATAGAAAATTATTAAATAGAAAGGTTTGAATTTTAAAAACTCTTTCCACGCTAGAGAGCAAAAATCGATTTTCGGCTCAGATTTCGAATGACAAACAGACTTTCCGAGCCTGTGAGGTGAAAACATACTTTCGCATTTATTTCGTATTATCATTTATTTATATTTAGTTATTTCTGTCCTGATAATATAAAAGAAATGGAAAACTGACGCAGGTACAAAGGTTGGCCGTACCTGTAGTGACGAGCCCGAGCCGCTGCCACAGCCCCACGGCGCGCAGGAAGTCGCAGAACAGAGAGAAGGCGCGCTGCTTGTCGCGCAGCTGCGCGCCCACCTGCAGCGCCGCCGAGCTGCCCAGGCGCACGTGCGTGGCCGCGCCCGCGCGCGCCGCCCACCTGCGGGCCGGACTTGTGTTACGGTATGGGATGCCTACAGGAAGGCGCGCTGCTTGTCGCGCAGCTGCGCGCCCACCTGCAGCGCCGCCGAGCTGCCCAGGCGCACGTGCGTGGCCGCGCCCGCGCGCGCCGCCCACCTGCGGGCCGGACTTGTGTTACGGTATGGGATGCCTACAGGAAGGCGCGCTGCTTGTCGCGCAGCTGCGCGCCCACCTGCAGCGCCGCCGAGCTGCCCAGGCGCACGTGCGTGGCCGCGCCCGCGCGCGCCGCCCACCTGCGGGCCGGACTTGTGTTACGGTATGGGATGCCTACAGGAAGGCGCGCTGCTTGTCGCGCAGCTGCGCGCCCACCTGCAGCGCCGCCGAGCTGCCCAGGCGCACGTGCGTGGCCGCGCCCGCGCGCGCCGCCCACCTGCGGGCCGGACTTGTGTTACGGTATGGGATGCCTACAGGAAGGCGCGCTGCTTGTCGCGCAGCTGCGCGCCCACCTGCAGCGCCGCCGAGCTGCCCAGGCGCACGTGCGTGGCCGCGCCCGCGCGCGCCGCCCACCTGCGGGCCGGACTTGTGTTACGGTATGGGATGCCTACAGGAAGGCGCGCTGCTTGTCGCGCAGCTGCGCGCCCACCTGTACACAACACCCTGTGTCGGACAGGGTGTTGTGTATACCAAACAAGCCGCATTTCCTGTGGAATCTTCATAAAGAGGGCTATAAGCCTCAACATGCCCTAACCTGGGGTCCCCAGCGGGGATGTCGTCGAGCATGTCGGTGGCGATGCGGAGCACGGAGCGATCGAGCACGCTGTCCACGTCACGCTCGTCGTGCTCGTCGTGCTCGCGCGCGCGCGGGAACAGCTCCAGCACGAGCGCCCGGCACGCCGCCACGTCGCGGCGCACGTGGAACAGGAACGCGGTCTTCAGCTTGCCGCACGCGTCGCTTGTTACCATGCTCACCTGGTGAGTGGGAACCACATGTCGTTCCTTACGTTTATCATTGCCTGGACTTCTATCAGTTAAGTGTGTGAATTTTATGGCTAATTTTATCTTTAACTATGTAAATGGCAGAATGACGTTTCATGTTAAAGTTATAATACATATTATATATGCATTCCTGATGGCTATTGTAGAGCTAGAGCTCATGTTGTTAAAGAATCAAATTTACACCAGACAAAAAAAAAAGTGAATTATTATTAAGTACAAGACAATCATTATTTACATTCAATCTCAACCTGCCTAGCCTTTGCTAAACATGTCAAAATGTCGTGAGTTTCCGGCGGTTGGTGGAAATTTTAACATTCGACGAAACACATCGTGTTTGACTGATATCTGGAAAGAAAGACACTTGGCGAAGTAAAATCTACTCACCTCATGAGGGTCGATTTCATAGAGCGACAGGTTTCCGTCGTACATGTCAGACGGACAAGGCGAGCCCATCGGACTCTCGCACATGGACCTGTAACAAAACCACAAACATTGACTAAGCTCATATTTTGTATCAGGTTGTCAGTGGTAAGTATAGCTCACACCACAAAAATCATGTTGCAGAAACAATGATGACGGTTTACAAGTAATTTTAAATTTTCATGATTTTTTGAAAAATTGTTCTCGTAATGACAAAGACTTCCAGTAAATTAGACTTCACTAAATTTGAAACTATGTAACTGTCACAATGGCAGTAAAGAAAAATAGACCACGACATTCACTACGTGCAAGTGATATTTGAATATCACTTGCACGTAGTGAATGTTGCTTAGAATGGTAAAGCGATTACAAGGTCGATTACACCATGCTTTTCAAAAGGACACAGGGTTTACTGAGCCCCGCGAAACTTTTGTGATGACACTACTACATAGAACTTTTGGCGCTGACATGAGGGCGCTACTGATAAACTTATTTACAAACTTGTTAAAGTTATTAACAAAATATATCTATAGAAAGAAATAAAAAAAAAATATTGCGGCAACAAAGCCGAACAGAAAGAACAAAAACTCAAAAGAACAAGATGGTGGGTGTAATTCTGGTTTTCACAATACGCCATCAGATCCTCTGCCTGTATGTGTACTCACGGCGTGGTGTGCACGTCGGGCTGGCACAGCGCCAGCACGCCGTGCTTGTGGCTGAACAGCAGCGGCACGCCGCCGCACAGCTCGGCGCCCAGCAGCTTGTCGCCCTCGGCCGACACGTCGATGTAGTCCACCTTGTCGTTCGAAACTGTTGCTGGACAATACGAACGCATGTTGAACACACCACAGGACTGACCGCAAACTAGTATAATGGCAAAATGATAGAAGGGGGGACAGGTGACTTACTGGACACGACGGCGACGTACTTGCTGGTGTAGAGGATGGCCCGGCTGGCCAGCGGCAGGAAGCGCGCGGGCTCGTCCGCGTCGCCCGCCCAGCCGCGCGCCGCCACCAGCGACGTCACGCGCGGCTTGCTGGGCTCGGCCACGCAGATGTGCGCTGCGGAAGCCAGCATTTAAGTAACAGTGCTTAACGCTTTTTAATCCCGAAACCAACCAATGTTACTGACAAAAGCTGAAACCGTGCGGCCAGATACGGCTGCGCATCTAAAAACGAGCACGGTATTACAATCCAAAACCCGCCGAGGGATTTATCCAGGGAACAAACTTAATAAGCATCACCTTTGAACGTATTTTCTGTTCCTTTCTTCTTGTCTGTTTTTATGTGTGTACATAAATGGTTAAATAAATAAACTAGCATTATAGTTGGAAAACATGTTCTCCTATTTATACCTTCCAAATGTACATGTGTACGCACACTATTGACAGAATGGCCATATTATTTTAAGACCACTACTTCTAACAAGTTGTCCTGTAAATTAATTTATTTATTTTTCTATCTTACATCTATATTTACAGGGTAACCTATTGCGTTACTGTAGGTACTTATCTAGACCCTTAAGCAAACCTATTCAATCAAAAAACTTATTATTATTACTAATTATAATCATAATTTATGGCTTATCACAAGCAATGGATTCTTTGTGAACTCACTCGGAGAACCACACTCGTACACACCGAATATTATGTAGATAGTCAATCAAATAAACTAGTTTGACATACTTAAGCGGTACCCCGCCGCGATATTATGGTGCCATTTCAATGGCAATCATTTCAATTTGCAATGTCAACGGCTCGACGATACGTCTTATTTTTGACTTTTTACGTTTTCCTTTTTAATTCTTTTTATTTGTGTATCCGTATCTATGTGGCCAGTTTTGAGCAAGGTTTCGAAAATATAATGCTTAATCAAATGCTCAATCGTATTAAAACGAATAAAATCAATCACAATCAATAGTATTGTTCCACATCGACTGCCGCCGGTGTAGTCTTACCAAGATACCATAGGTATCTGCATCCTATCTGGGGCATTACGAACTTGTCAAATTATCGCTAAGAAAAACTGAGCCTGAATAATAAACAGCAACAAGTTTCAATTAATGGTGTAAATTCGAATTTAAAAGTAAAACTGGGGTTTCATAAGGCTCAATTTTGGGTGTTGCGCGGCCGGGCGGCTCCCCGCGATGTACCGAGGCGCACGCTGCAACCGTGCGACGGCGACGCTCGCCATACCTACTCATGGCGTATTATACTTAATGCTAAGTACTCCTAGGGACTGATTGTGTTGTCATAAATCCATTGTACTGAGACGTGCGTAGTTAATTTCTACATCCCCGGTATATAGCCCCTTACAGAGGTAAGTGATTTAAGTATCAATTCGAGTTAACTAAGACACGCATTAAAATTCGCTTTAAAATTGACTACCACTTTTCTCCCCCTTTAACGGACGGCGCGTATGTTCCACGCGCGCTTCAAACAGATGTCAGCATATGGAGGGGCCCCTCGGGGCCAAGCCTGCCGGGTAAGCGGGATTGTCCGAAAGGGTTACCGCTACCCCGGAACATAAAGGGTTAAGGAAGGAACATGGATGGGTTTTAGTCAGTAAGAGTCTGACACTCCCTTCCGCTCCACCCAGAGCGGGAGAAGACATTGGATAATTTGCCAGCCTTAAAAAAAAAAGAAAAAGGGGTGGATTTTCAATAAACCTTGATACACGTTATTCTTTATTTTTGATTTTAGGTATAAGTACTGAGAAAAGGAGTATTTTTTTTTAATAAGTACAAACTTTGATCCCCTATTTCATCCCCTTATGGGTGGAATTTAAACAGGCTAAAAACTTCTATTCCTTCCTTAGCCCTTTATGTTGGGCACGGCACAATAGTGGCGGTAAGGCCCCTCTTTGAGCAGTGGCTAGAGAGGCGTCACGGCGGCGCCCTTACCTACCGCCGACGCAGGTCCTCATCGGACATGGATGTTTCGGGCGGTTCCAGCCCATAATCAGGCGGGAGGAACCCCCGGGTGTCAACACTGTGAGGATCGCCCAGAGGACACGGTGGAAATCTGCCCCGCTTGGGCGGAGCACCTCTGTGTCCTCGTAGAGGCGATTGGTGGCAGCGGCGAACCCTCGCGCCCGGCGTTGGTGCAAGCCATGGTCCGGAGCCAGAGGGAGTGGGAGGCAGTCACCTCCTTCCGCGAAGCATGCTCGCGAAGGAGGTGACGGGATGGTAGAGGGAAAGGTCTTCCGGTCCTAACCGCCCAGGCGCCGGGTGCCGCGCAACGACTCCCGGCCACCTCCTGCGCGGGCCTGCGGGCGGTGAATAATGGGTAGCTCACCGTCCGATCAGCACCAGGCCCGTGCCGGACGGCGCGTACGTGTTTCACGCGCGCCTCAAAGAGATGTCAGCATTTGAAGGGGCCCGTTAGGGCCTAAGCCTGTCGGTTAAGCGGGATTGTCCGAAAGGGTTACCGCTACCTATGAGGAGTCATTTGATGATTTCCCACCCTAAAAAAAAGGGGTGCAATTTCCAAAAGTCCTTCCTTGGTGGGTGCCTGCATTAGGTACACTGGATATATAAACTTTCAAGTCTCTTGGTCCAACGGTTTGGGTTGTGCGTTCATATATCATTCAGTCAGTTTGCAGTTTTTAATAACATACTGTAAGGCAAGACACGCACCGCTGAATTTACAGATTCATGTGCGTATTGTATAAATTATCACTGGCTTAAAAATTGGTGAAGGAAAACATCGTGAGGAAACCAGCATGTCTGAGATTCTCAACAGCATGTGAAACTAAGTCAGAGGCCCATGGGCAGCATAAAAACTCTAACACCAGGTTAGTCACTAACCACACGACAAGAAGAAGAACATACTTTACTTATGATTATATATTTTATTTGTGATTAGTAACATATTTATTTGGGTACATATTAATATTATGTTGAAGAACTGACTGACCAGTCTTGACAGTTTAAAAGTGCCTGTAAATGGTTTAATTGAAAAACATGCTTTGCATTTGATTCCAGTGCCGTGTAGGTACTCACCAATAGCATATCTCATCTCAGGCGAGCGCGCCACGTTGGCCGTGGCGATGAGGAGCAGCAGGCCGCTGTCCCCGCTGGCGCGCACGTCCAGCGCCATGATCTCCAGGCTGTTGAGGTCGCCTGCCAATTGCGAGAATGAATAACATTAACAATCATGTATTCAGGCACGCGCTCACGTTGCCCGCGGCACCAGGCGGCGTACCGTGCGGGGTCGCGTCGGCCAGCGCGCGGCGCAGCGAGTGCTCGTGCAGCTCCGCGCCGCGCCACAGCTGCAGCGCCGGCCCGCGCGACACCAGCGCTATGGTGCTCTCGGCCGCCGAGGTGCCGGGGAGCACTACTACGCCTACTAATTTCTGAAACAAAACAATTTAAGCAATCTGATAAAACAATCAACTAATATATAAATTGGACATTCACTATCATGGTCGTTCTTGGATTTTCCAGAAAGAAGGGACACGCCCACGGGTTTACCGTCGCGGACGGCCTAACAAAGTTAAACTGCAGATCCAATTGCGGTTGAATATTGATCACTATGAGGTGCGTGAAATCAAAGACGGTTATCATCAATTCAAGGCAATTTCAATACCACGATAGTTGCCAATCACAGATTTGTTCAAAAGTTATATAATTTACAATCTCTATATTCATAAAAAAACATTAATAAAGTAAGGCACTATATTTTTTTAATTAAATTATTCATGAAATTGTATGATTATAAAGGATTCCTCACCGTATCTGCATGAGCCGGCATGGATCCAAAGAATAGCAGCGAGACACGTCGCCCGATGCCGCCGAGCCAGCCACTGGGCGGCCGGAGAGTGCGACACGTGACCGTCGCGCGACCGTCTGGAACCAACCACCAGTCAATATGTACCACCCAGATGTATTATACTATCTGTGGTACCACTATTCACAACACAATGGTACCCGAAATATCTACGTACGGTTGTACCAATGGGCTAAAATGTTGGTATTTTATCGCATATTCTATCTATACTTAATGTTAATCAACGAAAGCTGTTACCGTCAACAATTTATAAGTCCATACATGCTAAAAATATTACCATTCAGAAACAAAAATTTATAGACTTTTTTCAATAATAAAATACAGTCGGTACACGCGCACTTGTCTTTCAACGTACGGCTTTTTACCGTCTTATAATTCGTTTTGCGAAATGGCGAAGTTGCCATTTCAGGCAACGGCAATTAGAACTTTCCGAGGTACTCTTTTGATTTAAACCAACTTCGTAAAAAGAGGAGGTTAAATTATTATACTACTCTGTCAAGAAAGTACCGGGAAAAGATCAATAACACACAAAATGTCTGGTATTCATCAAAATTTATTTTATCACCTTCAAAGTATGCTCCTTTAGAAACGATACACTTGCGCCAACTAATAATCCATTCATAAAAACATTTTTTAAACGCTGCTTCCGGAATTGAGTTCAGTTCTCGCCGCGAATTCTCCTTTTTCGGTTTCGGTTCAGTTGGAAGGCGCCACTCCGAAGCTTGTTGACTAGTTTGCATGTCAAACTCGTAAACCCACGTCTCGTCACCAGTAACAATGCGTTTCATGAATGTTGGGTCCGAACTGACTCGTTCTAGCATGTCCTCAGCGACTTTCATGCGATTGAGTTTTTGGAGAAAATTCAGATCTTTTGGGACTAGCCGAGCAGCAACATGTTTCATACCCAAATGATTAGTTAAAATGGTACGGATCGACTCGTGAGATACAGAAAGTTCGGCGGCTATCTCTCTCAGAGTTGAATGGGGATTTTCAGTCACTATTTTCTTCACTTTTGCGATGTTAACTTCAGTTGCAGACGTTGACGGCTTACCAGAGCGAGGCAAATCTTCCATCACATCTCGACCGCTTTTGAACGCTTTGAACCACTCATAAACACGAGTTTTTGATAAAGTCGATTCACCGTAAGCCTTCTGTAACATTTTCAGTGACTCCGAACACGAAATTCCATTGGCGATGCAAAATTTAAGACAAACTCTTTGTTCGATATTTTTGTCCATTATGAAATTCGCAATACACACTATATATGATATTACTAAAACCAGCACTGTATTTAATATAAATAACAGATGCAACTCAAACTCCGCGCCAAAATGGAAAACAGTTGTGCCAATCTAACAACTACAAAAAAACCAAAAATTTGAATTTGGAACCATAAACAAATCATCCATTCCCGATACTTTTTTGACTGAATGTATGTATTCGACTGTATTATAATATGTTTGAATAGACTATATCAATTATTGTGCATTCAATAATTATCACTACCAACTACTAACTCATTTACTATGGTGATATCACAGATCCGTGGGAAATCTCTTTTGTACGGCAGCTGGCGTGTGATTCAATTGCAATGCCAATCATGCGCTAAATATGTATGTGCTACTAATGACTACTAACTTATTAACAAAGCAAGGCCAAGACTTTGAGTG
The DNA here is from genome assembly GCA_951799385.1 of Hyppa rectilinea. NCBI lineage: Eukaryota > Metazoa > Arthropoda > Insecta > Lepidoptera > Noctuidae > Hyppa > Hyppa rectilinea. Next base: position 369,032 of record OX637319.1, read on the forward strand.
TAGGCAACTTAACTGAGGTGACTTTGAATAGCAGTTTATTAGGTAATGTTTTAATATTATTGATTAATTAATTAATTCAAATAAATAAATGATTTGTTAGCGATTTCAATTTTTTCTGGTTGTTTTACTTGAAATGTAAATATAATAACCTCATATACCTACCTATTTTGTTTGTTTTACTTATAACAAACTAAATATATGAGATTAGCGTTTAAAACAACGCATTATAAAAATATATTCATAGTCTATCGCGTTTAGAGTATAAATAACATCACTCCTACTGAAAATTTACACCAGGTTAGTCACTAACCACGCGAAAAAAAAACTGAAAACTTTATGCCGAGTACTCATATAAATATCATTGTTCAATTATTCATTAAGCGCATTTCGCATGGTAGGTACATACAGTAAACCGCAAATTAGAGGACACATGCACTACGAAAAGCGCGCTTACTGCAATGTAGAGATGTTATATTAGTGTCATTTTTGGGTAATCCTAATATTGAATATATTAGTTATCACATATTATGATACCATACCTATTACTGGGTATTAGTCAAATATTAGTGAACCGGTTCATTATTAGCTACTCAATCTAATATTGATACTTGCGTAATTTTCTCCATGATTAATATAGAATACAAATTTATTGTGAACATGCACATATAATACAATATTAGTCACGTATGCCTATTATAGAAGTGAAACGGTGATAAAATATAAACAAATATCCATATTAACTAATGCGATAGAAACAATTAGTGGCTAAATAGTAAAAAACTGTTTTCATTACTTTCTTACTTAGTAACCAACTCTTACAGCTTTCATACGAAACCCGACATGTATAACTAAGTCAAACACACACATTACGCGTGCACAACGACAGGCAAGCAAGCAAGCAAGCTGCCAGGTTCTATTCATTCATATTTCATACAATACAATATTCATCTCGCTCACTCTACCGCTTCTCGGTTTAGTGAGTGAGATGACAGTGGTTGGCAAATAATAATAGCATAGCGACAGTGACAGTGACTCGAGGTGGGTCGCCTCGCTATTACGCGTGACTATTATTTGACTAATACCAGGTAACCTATTACTCTATACGCGCTTATCCTAATATGAATATACATGGCTTGTATCATAATACCTCTACCTATTACGAATATATTAGTTACATCTCTACTGCAATGATATAACGGCGATGTAAGTGACAAGTTGTTACCACTGATGTGCAGTTTACTTACTGCAATGATATAACGGCGATGTAAGTGACAAGTTGTTACCACTGATGTGCAGTTTACTTACTGCAATGATATAACGGCGATGTAAGTGACAAGTTGTTACCACTGATATAACGGCGATGTAAGTGACAAGTTGTTACCACTGATGTGCAGTTTACTGTAATGATATAACGGCGATGTAAGTGACAAGTTGTTACCACTGATATAACGGCGATGTAAGTGACAAGTTGTTACCACTGATATAACGGCGATGTAAGTGACAAGTTGTTACCACTGATGTGCAGTTTACTTACTGCAATGATATAACGGCGATGTAAGTGACAAGTTGTTACCACTGATATAACGGCGATGTAAGTGACAAGTTGTTACCACTGATGTGCAGTTTACTTACTGCAATGATATAACGGCGATGTAAGTGACAAGTTGTTACCACTGATATAACGGCGATGTAAGTGACAAGTTGTTACCACTGATGTGCAGTTTACTTACTGCAATGATATAACGGCGATGTAAGTGACAAGTTGTTACCACTGATGTGCAGTTTACTTACTGCAATGATATAACGGCGATGTAAGTGACAAGTTGTTACCACTGATATAACGGCGATGTAAGTGACAAGTTGTTACCACTGATATAACGGCGATGTAAGTGACAAGTTGTTACCACTGATGTGCAGTTTACTGTAACTGTGAAATGCTGGAAAGATCTTGTACTTTGTGCTTCATTGGACTTAAAATAAGTTTTTAATGTAAATGATTGATAACTCACCAACAACAGTAGGGTTGAGGAGTACAACCGTGCACGTAGTGGTAGCCAACACCAATCCTTCCGGAGAGTAATCTCCGAGCTTCTCGCACTCCTGGCCGGCCAGCTCACACGAGACATCTATGTACACACCCTCTTGCCCCACGGAGGGCCAATAGCGGACCGTACCTTCAGGGGACACTCCAATACATGACGGCATCTGTTGGAGATTCGGCAATTAAGAAATTAAATAATACATATACGCATTAAAAATAATTAGTCCGCAATTTCCACCATATTGGATTTAGAATGACGTGGCACAGCTAACCATGCATTGTCATCCAAACTGAACGTGTATACAAAATTTCAGATCAGTAGCCGACTGAGCTGAAACTTTGTAGATCGTAGAAGATATCTGCTTCAAAATTGAGTTGCAAGAATCCTCCCGAACAAACATAGTTACAAACATACATGTATACAATGAAGTTAAATAAAAGCTTATAAAAAGTAAATATAATATAGGTATTATACTATATATAAAGATAAGGTACTTAAGTATAATATACTTATATTGCGTAGGTATTGAGTACCTACTTTATTTTTTGTACTATTTATGAAATTGATTTGACATTTTAAAACATCTTATTTTAAATGTGTCTGTGTACATACTTTTCAACAATGCTCACACTTCATCGTCATCAAAAAATAATGAGAAAATAGAATAATTAACAAGCTTTATGTATAAAGCATAATTCAAAAGGAATTTATAATAAATAACATTTTTGAAAATATTCTTCAAACTCTAAGGCTTTCAAAGTCAGCCTAGTATGGAAAAAATGATATTAAAATAACACATTTTTTACCGCTGTTTTAATTTGCTGTGAAAAACTATTAATCATTTTATTGGTTAAAGTTTATGAGGTTAGAAAAACAAAATCCATAAATTTCCATCGATTTATGGTGCGGGGATGACCGGCCCCCCCCCTTGTACCTGCGGGGGGTGCCCCCCTCCACTCTGGCACCACTCCCATGATAAGGTAACTCACCATTTCCGAGAAAAATGACTTTTCCTAACTTAACCTCAAAACACACAAAAGTTGCTCAAAAAGCGTAGTCTGAGCCCCGCTTTGCGGGGCTCAATGGTTTAAAAAAAAATAACCACGAAGGGGATGGCGGGGTCTTTCAGACCCCGCCATCCCCTTCTAACCTAACCTGTCCGAGTCGGGGTAGGGCAAGGCGGTTTTGGGTATTTTTCGTATATTCACAACAGTTGCACTTCACTACACTCTTCAGACACAGAAGCATAGGGCTTCGGAGACGCCATGGTAGTCAAACGTAAGGCTTACAGGAGTACGTAAAACGATCTCAACTGCAAGTGCAACAAACGATGACTGACACTGACAGCAACACAAAAAACGCGGTAAACAAGAGGCAACTTTGCGTTCCGTTCCAAGTGTAAACAAAAATTCGTTATTTTTTGTGTAAAAAAGTCTATGTAATTGCATAATAATTATTAAGAAAAAAAAATGACATTTGGTCAAATAAAATACACCTTTACTGTAAACGGAACGTGAAATGACAAATTGACGTCTACCATCGTAATTTATCTAACCTAAAAATTGAATTTGTATGGAAACTTTGAATAATTATATCTCGTAAACCGTGAATTTTCGCATAAAAAAAAACTGTGTGCTTGCTTTCTATTTGTGAGTATTATCTACAAACAACATAAGGAACTTTCAAATCCCAGTCCAGTAATGGAAAGTTTAGCCGCCTATTCATTACAACCAAACAAACAAACAAAGTTTTCCTCTTTATAATATTATTATTATTATTAATTATTATATAGTATAGAAATAGGAACTGCATGTTTTTATGTAGCGGCCGTCACAAAATGTAAGAAAAAGTGACCTGGCGGAAGTAAGATTATGTGACCAAACAACGCCTGGAAAGAACAGATTTGTGTGCCTTAAAATTAACTTCGCGTTAGAATGTAGACTGTTTTATTTGTGAACACGAAATTATCGCAAGGGAACGTACTACCGAGACAAAAAGTATCCTATATGTTAACAGGTATTAAATTACCTCTATAGACAGACAAACATACGAACTGACACACACACTCACAACAGAATTTAAATTACACTAATATTATAAAGGCGAAAGGCCTTTATAACATTAGTGTAATTTAAATTCTGTTTCATTCAGTTTGTGGGGAGGTATTTTACTGTAACATTTTAAACAGTACCCCATGAAAGATGAGTCTAGTTTAGACCGCCTGAAACATGGTATAACTAAATTTTTCCTTACATATAATTATGATGTTTTCGTAGATATATTGACTAGGTACCGTTATGATGATGATAAAATCTTTGAACAGAGTCGCGCCTTCGGAGGCCATAAGGCTCTGAAGGCTCTTTTCTGCACAATTAATGTGCTGCCCATACCACAAGCCCAACTAAAAACATGGCTGCGTAAGAAAACCGAGGCACACCAAACGGAATTGAGAATCAGCATATCCTGCAGGCAAACACAGATTGCAGTTCTGGAAGCATCAAAAAGTTTTGCCTGCAGAATTACCAGACTAGAATGGGATAATATTAATAGGTGTCATAAAATAACCGACCATTGTCCCCTAAATAAACACCTATTTGTGACAGACAACCCTCTGAGCAGAGTATGCATGGAGGCTGTAGAGACACCACAACACATGCTCATGGAGTGACAAGTGTGGCAGATCAACCGGCACGGACTATCTAATCAAATATTGTTGATTTTGAAAATTACTTTTGATTTAGATTGCTAGCTTTCTGGGAAGGACTGGGATGGTTGGAGTAACAAGAGGTTTCACATGTACAATGCCCCAATAAAGAGTCTAAGTATGGAAACAGCCCAGCTAACCTAACCTAAACTGCACAATAAAAATAGACTCGATGTCTGCAGCCTGGCCCCATATTAAAACACCATAATATGACATAATACAATGCAAGTAATTAAAATAATAATATCCTTGGACATTTCACACAACGCCATATCTTCCCAAGCTAAGCAACCTAATGCTTGTGTTATGGTAACGAGATGGCTGATAAACTGCTTATATACATTTTTTTTTTTAAATACATACATATTATAGATAGAAAAACACCCAGACCCGTAACAAATTCTTGCAGGTCGTACAAATCTATGTTCCGTGCAGGAATCAAACCCGCGACATGCTGCGCAGCAGTCAATCGCTCAACCGCTGCGCCAACCGTGTCTGTCTGTCAAATATACTAGCCTTGCAGTACCTATCTACTACTGAAATTAACAATCCTGTAATACATGTTAAATGAGGACTCTGTTGAAGCCTTAAGTGGACTGGATCCCTAGGAAAACAGTTTTCTCAATGAATTCTAGTTTGTCTTGATTCAATGTTATCTCGCAATGGCTACTTTTGACATTTGTTAAAAAATATTATGCACTCAGTTTTAATGCTAAAAAATTGGTTCAATAAATAATTGAACCAATATTGGACCTGCAGTAAGGTGTTATTTGCATCGTTGAAATATGTAGCATCAGGCATGTCAATCTACCTTAAAAATTAAGGAAGCAACATCAGCAAATAACACCATATTAAGTGGTTGATTGTTTAATAAACTGAATAGATCAATAACAAACACTAAAAACAGGAAAAGGCTAAATATTAAGGCTTGTAAAACACCAATGTTTACTATTAAACTAAGTGAATTGTCATCACTTATTTGAACTTACTGACACCGTGGCATGACCCATTTGTAAATTATTTAATTTGTGTGGTGGTGTAACACATCAACTTGCCTGCGCTCCTTCCATATAAAACAGCACAACCAGATCAGCTTTGTGTGCAAGATCGGTCTGTGGTAGTGAAAGCTCCCGGGCTATAGTGCTGGTAGGTGCAGATGAGGCAGTGCTGGAAATGGTGGAGTTGCGAGGCCAGGATATGACACGTCGCCCAGACACTACCCAGCACCACCCACACGCAGATAGCCGCACGCTCACCTCACCACTGGCTGCAAGAATTGTACCCTGTTTATTGATTTATAAGTGTAGGTAACACAAAATAAAACATTTGAAAGTGTTCTAGGGTCAGTTCGCAGTTCTTATTAATGACTGTTAGGGTTCCTTTAGGATTAAGTACTCTTGAAAGATACTGTTATATTGGTCAGTTGAGCTTACCAAATGTAAGGGCTTCTGTGACCATCACAGGGAGGGGCATTCCATAAGTTTCTATTGTGGTTACTGGAGTCTTGTACACAACATCCCCAATTTGTTCACCCGCAGACTGCATAAAATTACTGTGGAAAATATCATACATTCATTATTTCCCTCACATTTTCAGTTCAAATGAAGTAGAATAGGTTATGTACAAACCTTTGGTTCTTTTTAGCTGACGAGAGTCCAATGGGCCGTCGTCCTGTGATGGACTGCCTCACTCGAGGCGAGAACGGACTCCTCATCGCACCTGTACTACTATAATCCATTTTAATGAAAATTAAAAGAAACTCAAAATAACCGAACAGCACAAATAAATTTTTAACGTCAAACATATAAATCAATAAACTTTGTTCCTGTGCACGAAAGAACAAAATCATGAAAAGTTACTTATACAAACTTATACAAACTTTTATAGAAAATACTTTACCAATTACTTACATTCCCTGTTATTATTAACAAATGTTTTTTCCTGTTTTATGATTGCATTTTTGTTAATTACTTTTAAGAACTGCTAGACAAAATAAAACCTTTAATAACGTTAGATAAAAATTCGGGTAATGGAACGTAAAGCATCAAGTACCGCGAACGGCGAGCGAAAAGCCGCTGCAGACTTGCTTGACTGACAGTTGACAAAAATGTCAAACATTATTTTCCAACGGCTTCCGCTCCCGCTTATAAAGATTTTCTACAGTTTTTGTTTTATTAAATTTATTTGGTGCAATAGTTCGTACTATCATCAATTCTTCGAATTCGATGAATTGATGACCAATTCATATTCATATAATAATTCGTCAAGATGCATATCAAGTCTATATTGTTGGACGGTTTTAAATCGTATGGAAATCGTGTGGAGATCACTGGGTTCGATTCTGAATTCAATGCCATCACAGGGCTGAACGGCACAGGGAAGTCGAACATATTGGATTCGATATGTTTTGTATTAGGAATCACGAATTTGTCAAACGTAAGTACTCGTTTCAAGCATTACTTTGTCTGTAAACATTGTGTTCTTCCCGCCTGCGCTTTTCTTTGTTTCACTTTGATTTTTGCGGGCCTCTATTCATGTTAGACATAGTAACAGCAACAAATAACAGTTAAGAAAATTTGTAAATTCATTATTATAAAGAATAAACCTCACAAAGTACCTATATTCTTGGTTAAGTGTTTAGCTTTTGTACCGCCAACGTACACAGGACGTAATGGCGTTGGTGGCATGAAGATCCAGGTCTATCTATATCTGTGATCCAGCTCTTCTATTCAAGTGCTTGGCGGTGAAAAGGATAAACCTATTTGCTGCTTATTAACTGAATTGTTCAAGAGTGGATACTGGCTAGAAAAGACCAGATTTCTTGATGATAAATTAATAAATATAAATTATTGACAATGTCTTAGGTGCGAGCGGGGAGTTTGCAAGAGCTGATATACAAGCATGGCCAAGCAGGTATCACCAAGGCCACTGTGAGCATCACATTCGACAACAGAGATAAAAGGCAATGCCCTATCGGATATGAGACCCAAGACGAGATCACAGTTACGAGACAGGTATTTTTATGAACTTTATATTGTGTTACAGCTGGTGTCAGTCAATTAAAACACTACTTACATCAATTTACAGTGTATTTAGGTTATCATAATGCTGAAGGGACCTCTTATATTTCCATAGCTATTATCAGGTTACTAGGTAGAGAGAAAAAAAAAAAAAAGACAGATAGCTGTGTCGCTATCATATTACTTTTATATTACAGCCAAGAATTTGGCTAAACAAATTGCTTCTATTGAGCAATGCAATGACATATTGAATAATTCAGCCAATAATTTGGCATCAAATGTTGACATTTACAGTCATTTAAATTAGAATTTGAGACAATAGAGGCAACCTCTTGCAATATTGTACAGAATTGTGAATCAAATTTAAAAGAAAGTTTTTCAACACTAAATAGTATCAACCTGGTGCATCAAAATATTCAAGGATTTATGAACAAAGATTTAGAAGTAGACTTATTTATGAATTTTCACAGTATTGATATTCTTTGTATAACAGAACATTGGCTAAAAAGCCACCAGTTCTTATTCAATTTTAATAATCACCAGGTTGGTAGTTCGTTCAGCAGAGTGAATGCTATACATGGTGGCTCATTAATCTTAGTAAGTACCAGCTTAAATTTAAAGACCGTAAGGATATTGTGAGCCTATCTGTTGAGTGGACGGTTGAAATAGCCTGTATAGAATTGGAGCAATTTATTATATTAAGCGTGTACAGACCCCCTTCAGGATTGTATGACTGCTTTGAAAAGATAATGGATGAAGTGTTACACAAGATTTGTAATTCAAACAAATCTATTATTGCTTGCGGTGATTTTAATGTTAATTTATTAGAAAATTCAAATCCTTGTAGTAAAATATTAAGTTTGTTTCAGTCCTACAATCTTGTAAACCTATTTTTGGAGCCCACCCGAATAACACCTACTAGTGCCACATGCCTAGATAATATTTATACTGATGTTATACCGAGCCACAAAGAAATTATAAATTTACTAGATTCTGATCATTGCGGGCAAAAAATTACCATCCAGAACGTAAACAGCAAAGTGGCTAAGAAGTATATCACTGTTAACCCTAAAACTGCAAGTCGTTTGGAAGCTTTTAAAGTTAAACTCAATAGTAAATTACCGGTGGTGTCTAGTCATGCTGAGCATACTCATCAATATGATGACTTTTTTAATATGTAAGTACTGTAAAGAATTTAATTCCACCTTTATTCCCAAGACTATCTCGGTGAATAGTAGCGCATCTTTTAGTGACTGGGCTACCACTGGTATTCATAGAAGTAGAAAACGCCTTTATGAGTTATACAATGAAAGGACTTTTGTAAATACTGCTGAATTTAATTTATATGTTAGAAATTACTCAAAATTATTTAAAAAAGTTTGTTGCGTAGCCAAGTCGCGTTATCTTAGTGCGAAGATTAAAAACAGTAGTAATTTAATTAAAACGACTTGGGACATTATTAATAGTGAAACGGGAAAATCTAGTAACCGAAATTCTGACTACAGCTTGTCTATTAATGGCAACATAATTAAATCAGACTTACAAGTCGCCGCGGAGTTTGAACAGTTCTTTTCGGATATTCCCATTTCAACTACTAAAACCTTAAACTCATCACCTTCTGTTGCTGAGTCTTTACTTAAGGAACATGTTAATATTTGCGATACGGAATTTCATTTTGAGCATATTACCTGTAGAGACATAATTAAAACCTTTCACACTTTAAATGTAAAAAAGACTGCAGATCTGTGGGGTAATTCTGTAGAAGTGGCTAAGTCTGTTATTGACATTGTAGCACCTAATTTAGCTCTTATTTTTAATAATTGTATCGACTGTGGGGAGTTTCCTGACCTAATGTAAAATATTTGAGAAATTAATTCTAGAGCAATTACAAAGATTTTTTAACAAACATAAATTATTACATACCAAACAGTTCGGGTTTACAAGGGGTCGTTCAACTACCGATGCCGGTGTTGAACTTTTAGGACATATTTACAATGCATGGGAAGATAAATGCGACGCCTTGGGTATTTTTTGTGATTTGTCTAAGGCCTTCGATTGCGTTCTTCATGAAACATTAATCAGGAAACTCCGCCATTACGGGATCCGAAGCACCGCTCTGAATCTTCTTACTTCGTACTTGAGTAATAGAATTCAGAGCGTTGACGTTAATGGAAAAAGATCTCCCGGATCTATAGTAACAATGGGAGTCCCACAGGGCTCGATTCTTGGCCCTTTTTTGTTTCTTATTTATATTAACGATTTGCCTTACCTCATAAAAAATAGTCATAATATAGTGTTATTTGCAGATGACACTTCACTTTTGTTTAAACTTAAACGTCAGCAGCTGGTTACTGACGATGTAAATAGCGCGATCGCAACGGTAGTTCATTGGTTTAATGTTAATAACTTACTTCTTAATGAAAAAAAAAACCAAATGTATTAAGTTTACGCTACCCCACGTTAGACAGGTGAAAACCAAAGTGTTGATAAAGGGCGAAGAATTGAATCCTGAAGATACCACAGTATTCTTGGGCTTAACTTTGGATGCTAAGCTTCAGTGGGGCCCACATATAGATAAATTGTCAAAAAAACTAAGCTCCGCAGCATACGCTGTTAGAAAAATTCGTTCTTTAACTGACACAGAGACAGCCCGCTTAGTGTACTTTAGCTATTTTCATAGTGTAATGTCGTACGGTATTTTGTTGTGGGGAAATGCCGCCGATATTCAGACTATCTTTGTTTTGCAGAAAAGAGCTGTTCGATCAATTTATAAATTAAGTCCGAGACACTCTCTCAGAGAGAAATTTAAAGAAATAAATGTAATGACTGTACCTTCACAGTTTATTTTTGAAAATCTTTTGTATGCCCATAAAAATATAACATTGTTTAAAAAATATAGTGATATCCATGATAAGAATACTAGGAACAAACACAAATTTGTTGTACCCACTACAAGGCTCAAAAAAATAGGAGGCTCGTTCAGATGTCAATGTATACGCTATTATAATAAACTTCCAAGCCACGTTCAAGATCTAAGCCTTAATAAATTCAAATCGTTCGTTAAACGCATGCATTGCATTATATAACTTCAACCTCTTAGCAATGTATAATTCCATGGCACGTTTGTGAGTTCTATGTACCTACTGTAAAGCTACCATTTACTGAGTACGTCTTACATTGACCTGAATGTGCCCTGGCGGCTGAGAGCATGTCATGCTCCCTGTGATGTCTCACTGATGGTGATGCGTATGTTGGATCATTTAGCTCCCATCAAAATGGTTGAGCTGAATGGTGCTAATCCATGTGTCATGTTCATGAACGAGCGCCGTCAGTAGGGACTGGTCACCTCTTAGCTGCCACGGCTGTTTTAAAATTAAAATAATTTTGAATTGTTTTTTTAAAACTTGTAATTATGGACGCTTTTATTAAGTTCTGCATCGTTCTCACGTGTAATTTCAACATGAATGATGTAACCCAGTTTTTGTAAACATATTTTGATTTAAAAGAGTGTCCATGGAGTTTCTTGCCCGTTCTTCTCCATAGGTACCTACTGCTTTGGAATGGGCTGACTGACCGGAATCTGACTGACCGACCCCTTTTTTTTTTTTTTTTTTTTTTTTTTTTAAGGCTGGGACATCATCCAATGACTGCTCCCGCTCTGGGTGGAGCGGAAGGGAGTGTCAGACTCTTACTGACTAAAACCCATCCATGTTCCTTCCGTAGCCCTTTATGTTCCGGGGTAGCGGTAACCCTTTCGGACAATCCCGCTTACCCGGCAGGCTTGGCCCTGAGGGGCCCCTTCATATGCTGACATCTCTTTGAGGCGCGCGTGGAACATATACGCGCCGTACGGCACGGGTCTGGTGCTGATCGGACGGTGAGTCACCCATTACTCACCGTCCGCAGGCCCGCGCCTACGGTGGCCGGGAGTCGTCACGTGGCTCCCGACGCCCGGAGCGTCTCCCGCGGCGGCTGGGACGGGAGGACCTTTCTCTCTCCCATCCCGCCACCTCCTTCGCGAGCATAACTTTTTCGCAGAAGGAGGTGACTGCCTCCCACTCCATCTCGCCCCGGACCATGGCTTGCACCAGGGCCGGGCGCGAGAGGTCGCCGCCGCCGATCGCCTCTACGAGGACACGGCGGTGCTCCACCCAAGCGGGGCAGGTTTGCACCGTGTGCTCTACCGTGTCCTCTGGGCGATCCTCGCAGTGGTGACACCCGGGCGTTTCCTCCCGCCTGATGATGTGCAGGAACCTCCCGAAACATCCATGTCCGGTGAGGACCTGCGTCAGGCGGAAGGTGAGGGCGCCGTGACGCCTCTCTAGCCACTCCTCAAAGAGGGGCCTTACCGCCACTATCGTGGCGTGCCCTGCGCTGGGTTGCGACAGTCGCTGATTCCAGGCCGCCATGAGATCGCGCCGGAGGTCCGTCCGCTCCGCCGCAATTTGCTGCGGAAACGGAGTTTCCCCCCGGCTTAGTACCTCCGCGCGCCACTCGTACAGGCGCGCGAGGACTATCGCCTCCAGATCCCACGGCGACTGACCGACCCCTTGACAATTCAAAAGTGCCTGTAATTGGTTTATTTGAAATAAATGCTTTGAGTTTGAAAAGGGAAAACAATGTTATTGCCAGAGAATACAGCCATGTAATGTGTATAGATTATAATATAAGTTCTGAAATCCACACAGGCGAAGCCGCTGGCAACAGAATTATATAAAAATTATGGTAGGTATGATTTCGGAAATTACGAATAATTTTTATACAATTTTAACACAAAAAAATTACTATAGTTGAGGAAATTGTGCGTTACATATTATCGTTATACCCAAAACTCACCAGGTTGTTATGGGAGGCAAGAATAAGTACATGATCAATGGTATCAACGTGCAGAACAAGAGAGTGTCGGACTTGTTCTGCTCTGTGCAGCTCAATGTGAACAACCCTCACTTCCTCATCATGCAGGGCCGGATCACTAAGGTGCTGAATATGAAACCTCCTGAGGTAAGTTTTCTGTATGTTTGAGTGAAGATGCTGAAGGGTTTGAAAGTTGTTAATGGAAGAAAAACTGTTAATGGAAGTTTTAGCCATGGAGCTCAACCTTGGGATGTACAAATGTGATTACTAAACAAAAGTGACCAAATCACATATTTAACCTGTGAGGGTCCACCATCTATTAAAAAATTACCCATGTATTCAAACCTAATCCATTATTAGCATTTAGCAGTTGGGAAAATTAAACTATAGTGTCAGTTTTATTGAATACACTGGTAAATGACCTATATATGTTGATATGAAAGGAATGGTAGCTAATTAAAATTATGAAAAGACTAGATGAGATTTTGGTGTTATAAGAAATAATAATATTTCTTACTATGGATTGGTTCAAAGTATGATTTTTATAGATCCTGTCAATGGTAGAAGAGGCAGCAGGTACTCGAATGTATGAAGCAAAGAAACAGGCTGCTCAAAAAACTATTGAGAAGAAAGATGCTAAACTTAGAGACCTTAATGAGGTAGGTATTATGTAAACAACAGACAGAGAGGTACACACCTGTGATAAAAAACAGACATTACAGCAGAAGTCTTGGTTCAAAAACAGATTGTATAGTTAATAGTATGTCTTAATTCACCAGAAATTAAACATTCGTATGTTTCAGATAATACGAGAGGACATTGCACCGAGGTTACAAAAACTACAAGATGAAAGAGCTCAGTTTCAAGAGTACCAAAAAGTTGTGAGAGAGCTCGAAAATCTCACTAGATTATACTTAGCTTATACGTAAGTCTGCTGCACAAATAAAACTGATATAAAGAGACCATTTAATAATAATTAGTTAAAATTAATTAAAGTTAAAGTTAAAATTATTACTCAAATGACAATTTCATTTCCAGGTTCATAAAAGCAGAAGAACATGCGAAAAAGGCCGAAGGCAAAGTGACACAGGTGCAAGAACAAATCAAAAGTTTGAAAGAGGAAATAAAGAACGGCACAGAGGAAATCAAAGAATTCGAAAAACATATTGATGAGATCCACAAGAAGCTGAATGAGGTAAAGTACTGTTTAGTTTCTATTCTATCTAAAAGTAGCGACCGTTCTCTGCTTTGAACGGTTTTTACTTCTTGATAAAACATGGATATTTCTTAGTTATTGGTTAGTATACAGTGTGTTAGGTTAAACAAGGGACATACTTTCAATGGGGTCCCCATTTATAAGTCTACTCCGTGCGTCTGTCTGTATTGTTCGTATTCTATCAAAACCGATGGCTCACGAACGCCAATTTTGAAACTGTGGCTGAAACCGACACTGAAATCGAACCTTCGGCCGAACACTTTTAATTTGTTTTCTTGAGTATAGTACCTATTGGTTTTGTAGCATTCATAACATTGGTCTTTCACATCAGGATTAACTAATAAAATAAAAAAGAAAAATAAAGAAAAAAATACGTTTATTTGCGTCAAACATGACGCAGTAAAAAATAAGCAATAACCAACAACTTGTGGGGAAATATGCGTCACATCCGCGCAAAACGGCCATCGCTCAGCATAATGCATATTATACGTAGCGTGCTACAAGGATCATTCGGCTATTGAATTACTCAAGTTCAAGTAAAATGAAAAGATTCCTGTGCTCTGGATCTCTAATTAATTCCAGCCCCGTGTTCCAGCCTCACAAATTACCAAAACAATTATATTCTTTTTCATATAAATATTTCTAAGCAAGCCAGCTATATATATAATATATATATAGCTAAATCTAGGTATTGAAATAGCGCAAAAAATATAGTGACAGAAACATGGAAAACAGTAAACGAACATACTAAGAAAAAGAAGAACAAGCAATGTAGAACTCTTATACTAAATATACACAATAAGGTGACTGATCCTCCAAAAATAGCAAATGAACATAAATAGAGCAGTGACGAAGAGAGTTGAACGTGATATAACTTTCAAGCCAATTACAACAAATGAAATTTTAAAGTTGATTAGTAAGATAAACATTCTTGTGGTTTTGACGATGTACCAATATCAATTATAAAAGAGAATATAGATGTATTAGCTTCTCCTCTTTCGGTTTTTTTCTATAAATGTATTGAAGAGTCAATCTTTCCTGACCAGCTGAAATTAGCCAAGGTGATTCCAATTAATAAAAACATAGAACATGGAAGCCGACCCCAACAAAGTTGAAGACTCCTTATTACCAACTTTATCAAAACTCTTTGAGAAACTTACTAAAACTAGACTGATGCTACATTTAGGTATTAACAAAATTATCAATCTGAGACAGTTTGGATATCAGAAAGGCGTTGGTACTTCGGATGACATGAATACTTTAATAAATGACATAGTTAGTAAATTAAACAAAAGAATGAAAGTAGTTGGACTATTTTTTGATCTCTGCTTTTGACACCATAGATCATGAATTACTACTTACTAAACTTGATCATTGTGGCATAAGAGGCAAGACATTACAACTAATGAAATCGTACTTACACAATAGACTAATGTATGTTGAAATTAAAAGAACAGACGAGAATAACCATGAAAGGGTTAACAAGTCAAAAATGACATATGTACAACGTGGTGTGCCCCAAGGGTCAATTTTAGGACCCATACTGTATATTATTTTTACAAATGACTTACTCAACTTCATGAATAAGACCCAGCCGAATGAGAAACGACATAAAAGAATTGACATTAAATACTATCAAAATTATAGATAAAGTTTGCGAATGGTTTACAGCCAATAATTTATTAGTAAACTTGCTGACCCGACAAACGTTGTCCTGTCTTAGTTATTTATGATACCTACCCTACCTAACTACCCTACCTACCTACCTACCTACCTACCTACCTACCTACCTACCTACCTACCTACCCTACCTACCCTACCTACCCTACTTAACCTACCTACCCTATGTCCGTCTCCTGGTTCTAAGCTACCCCTCCCCACAAATTTTCAGCCAAATCGGTTCAGCCGTTTCTGAGTTATAGATAGTGTAACTAACACGACTTTCTTTTATATATATAGATACAAGTAAAACTAACATGTTATTTAGGACTCTTAATAATGACAATTTAAATATACAAATAACTGGAGGCAATATTGAACACCCACTTGTTTAAAGTAAATGAAAATTGAAAAGCCTTTATATAAGAAAAATGTCTAAAAAAATTAAATTCATATTAAAATAAATTTCCTTTTATTCTGTTCTTAATCATTTGACATTATAATTTAGAATCTTTTGCCGACGTTACATTAATTAACTTTTGACATTATGCTTCGTTTTGACATACTGGTTTTATTTAAATGTTATTTAATACTCAATACTTCATCTTAATTTGCACACTACAATGTGTACTTAGGTGGGTAAGGTAGAAAATTGAGATGATTATGGACCTTGTCGGGGACAGTGGGAGAGAGGAAGCTTTAAATTAACTTACAACCTAATTAAATCTAGCAATACCATATTAGGTATTCTTTATACATACATAGGATTCTTATAAATTTATATAGAATAACATTTTTTTATTAAGAATTGTTTTTTATAAAAATGTTTATTTTATCTTCTTTTTTGATTTCTTCAGCTAATTTGTTATACATTATTATAGACATTACAGGACTGGTAGAATGCATTTTTAGCCGAGAAAGTGGAATATTTAATCTTGATTTGTTTCTGACTGTGTAACGTGATTGTATGTCTTCGCGCTTTGTATAAAATTCTTGATATTTACGAACAAATTTGCAGGTTTCTAATATGTATATACTGGGGAGGGTTAGAATATTATATTTTTGGAAGTGAGTTTCACAGCTGTCAGTTTGATCGATGTTTACGAGGATTCTGAATATTCTGATTAAACTTTTTTGAAGGGTAAAGAGTAATCATTCATTGTATCCTTTATTTTTATTTTTTTGTTGTATTTTATCTAATTTGCTTGTATATTTTCACAGGGTTCGAAGGATATATATCCATTGATGGCGACACGGTTGGCGCAGTGGTTGAGCGATTGACTGCTGCGCACTATGTCGCGGGTTCGATTCCCGCACGGAACAAATATTTGTACGACCTGCAAGTATTTGTTACGAGTCTGGGTGTTTTCTATCTATAATATGTATGTATTTCCAAAAAAAAATGTATATAAGTAGTTTATCAGCCGACTCGTTACCATAACACAAGCATTAGGTTGCTTAGCTTGGGACGATATGGCGTTGTGTGAAATGTCCAAGGATATTATTATTATTATTATTATTGATATATATCATGATATATATCTGATATATATCCGATATATATCCAATGACTTTTTGTGATATATATCAATATTTTATAAGTATTCAATTGAATAATAATAATTATTGTTTTGTTACATATGTGTAGGTATGATTATTGACTGATAAGAATTATATATAAAAAGGTTTTATGTTTTTAGTTGATTTTGCCTGATCTAGAAGGAGATTTTATGTTTTGGATTCATTTGTCTGATTTTAAGTACTTACTTATATAAAGAAACGATTAAAAACATTTTAGTTTTTTTTAAATAATTTATTATGTTTATGTAAAACATAATATGCAAAAAATATACATAATTAATACTATAAAATAACATGACGTTCATACAAAATGGATATATATCAAACTTGATATATATCGGATATATATCATAAATATCCGATATTTTGATATTTATAATAAATATCGGATATTTTCGAACCCTGTATTTTCAACACAATGTAAATTGCTTATGATTGAAATAAATGAAATTACTCTTCTTTCTTCGTTTGCGTGTGTTAGTGTAGTAGTAGTAGTTAGTGACTAAACTGGTGTCAGAGTTTTTTTATGCTGCCCATGGGCCTCTGACATGCTGTTCTGAATTACCGAATAACTTACAATAATAAACTTTATTTATTTATTTATTATTTATTTATTTATATAAACCACATTTACAACTTCTTCCATCCTTGTATGTATCAGTGTAGTTTCGATCAGATTGAGATTGTTACCGATATTTTATCAGATTCCACCCATTTACTTTATCTTTTCTATCACCCCAGGAGTATGGCAACAATCTGAAGGAGTTGGAGGCAGAACTGCAAACAATGGAGAAGATGGAGGCGTCGAAGTCGGCCGCGCACAAGGCGGAGCGCGAGGCTGTGACGTCACAGGACAAGCGCGCGCGACTGCTGGAGCGCTCGGTCAAAGACGACGAAGCCGCGCTGCTCGCCAAGAAGGAGGCCTTGGATCAGGTCAGAGCCCATGCCAAACATATGCTAGACATGTATTATATAATACAAGCTGTGCGCCTGATCGGATTCCCATCTCAAATTGTTACAAGGTGATGATGTTTCAACGTACCCGCGTAACATACGTATTTTCCAATATATTTTGGTACTTCTGATAAGTATGGAATTTGCTACGGTATAATAAATTATATCCACATGACCTAGCTTAAGCATGGTATAATTGGCAATGCCTTTCTCAAAAGTAGGTAAATGACCAGTTGACCAGATGTTGTTAATTTGACCTTTTGGAAATTAAAGCTGCCATATGTTTTTATTGGCCTTACTCTAGTCTTTAACCTTTTGACCGCCACGTCAAAAATGAAAAAGCGTGCCCTCAGCGCCAAGGTCCGAATTCATCCTTTAATACCTACAAAATAGTAGTGAGGTCGAAATTATTATTATTATTATTTATTTACGTTTAAAATTCTGTCACCCAGTCGCGACCGTGGCGTGCTGGGCACATTTTGGTTTGTCGTCTATACACGACTGTGGCGGTCAAAAGGTTAAAACTGAAATTTCACCAAAGTAGAAAGGAAAAACAGACGTTGACATAGGGTGGCAAAGCAATTACGAGGTTGATCATTCAACACAAATTTAAAGAAACTCTCATACAAACATTAGCGCAACAAAACAACCTGTTAAGTTTTGTTTTAAATAACAGTTATTTATTAGATTTGTAACATCTCGATGATATATTTCTTTTTTCTTATGTTAGGTTGCGTCTACATTTGAGAATCTCCGTGCGGCGAGCGAGTCCAGCACCGTCGAGTTAGCCGAGGCGCAGCAAAAGTTCCTGGAAGTCAGCACCGGCCTTGAAGGCGCGTCCGAGTCGCTGCAAGATCAGCTCATGGGTATGTTATCGGGGAGTAATGGGTAGCTCACTGACCGTCAGGACCAGCCCCGTGCCGGGGGCGCGAACGTGTTCCACGCGCGTCTGAAAGTGATATCAGCATGTGAAGGGGCCCGTTAGGGTCGAAGCTTTCGGGGTAAGCGGGATTGGCCGAAAGGGTTACTGCTACCCCATACATATACATATAAGGCTAGGGAAGGAACATGGATGGGTTTTAGTCAGTAAGAGTCTGACACTCCCTTCCGCTCCACCCAGAGCGGGAGAGTCATTTGATGATTTCACACAAACAAAAAAGAATGGGTATGTTGTCCATAATTATGTTGTTGGCAAATAAATAATTGTTGTTGTAAAAATAATGGAAATTATGGTATGGTATGTCAAACAAACCGGCGGGCTATTTGATGTACAAGGTAGACGCGTACTAGTCGACGTCGCAGTCATCGCTTGTGTTGCCTCACACTAATATGTCGCCACACGCACCGCGTCTATCCATACGTGTTGTGAACATCAATCTCTTTTTCATTTTTGTTTTTCTGTTCTAAACAACCCCTTGACCGCGTACCCGGTCCTATTAACTCGAAACTCATTGTTTGTAACTAAAATCCATACTAATATTATAAATTCGGAAGTAACTCGTGTCTGTATGTTACCTTTTCACACCTAAACCACTGGATTTCGATAAAATTTAGCAGAGAGATAGGTTGCATCCCGGGGATGGACACGGCTACTTTTAGTCAAAGCTAGTAAAAAATAAAGAATGACGTGTTTCAAGCTTTATCGAAAATTTAATCCTAAGGGGGTGATACGGGGTAGTCAATTTAAAGGGGATTTTACAGCGTGTCTTGGTTAACTCGAAAATAGTTATCAATAGGTAGTATAAGTCAAAAAATGTTAAAGTTACAAAAGTCACAATTGGTTTAGAAAACGTGGCAACCACTGAAACTGTCATGTATCAAAAGCTTACTCTGCGGGTGGACACTCCTGTTATGTTGTTGTGAAATTTAAAACAGCGCAACGGAACCAGAATAAAAGTAACATCGTGTGCAAGGAGAAACTGTATTTGTACCACGGATACTATACCGAATGATCTTCTTTTTGAATTTAAACCAATACAGTTTCCCGTCAATGTCTTCTTTACAATGATTTAAAACAAATCTAAAATACAATCTGGGGTAGACATTAAAATTTCCGGGAATATTTTTGAGAGAAAATGGTTTTTCACACGGGCAATAGCGATGAGAAAAAAAAATATTTTTAGTCCGGTTTATCCACGTAGTAGGGCAATTGCTACGGGCCCCGCGCTAAAGGGGGCCCCGCATATTGAAGCCGCCCATGCCTGCCTGAGCATAATTTTTGAGTGAAACTTATTAAGATTCAATGTGTAGATGTTAATGGTGTGAAATCTACAGAGCTACCAGTTCAGTTAGGTGTACCTCAAGGCTCAATACTAGGTCCATTCTTATTCTTAGTGTATATCAATGACTTACCATCATTCCATTTAAAGGGTATCTGTGATGTTGTACTGTTTGCAGATGATACCTCTCTTATCTTTAAAGTAGACAGAGATAGACTAGTTTTTGACGATGTTAACAGTGCACTCTCAACAGTAACGGATTGGTTTACATCTAATAACCTAGTTCTCAATGCGAAGAAAACGAAATGTATAAAATTCGCCTTACCCAATGTCAGAAATCTAGGACCACAAATCATATTAGATAAAGAGGTGCTTGAAACTGTAGACACAGCAGTCTTTTTGGGAATAACAGTAGATTCTAAACTCCAATGGAGCCCACATATATCAAGTCTAGCAGGACGGCTTAGTTCAGCCGCCTATGCCGTCAGGAAAGTAAGACAATACACTGACGTTGATACAGCCCGGTTAGTGTATTTTAGCTATTTTCATAGCGTTATGTCGTATGGCCTTCTGCTGTGGGGCAAAGCCGCAGATATAAATAATATATTCGTTCTTCAAAAACGAGCTGTTCGAGCAATTTACCAGCTAGGTGCCAGAGTATCTCTGAGAGATTTTTTTAAAGAAATTGGTATTCTTACGGTAGCGTCACAATATATTTTCGCCAACATTTTATATATTAGACAAAATACACACTTATATACTAAAACAGTGATATTCACAACATCAATACTAGAAATAAGGATAAACTACGTGCTCCCTTTCATCGGCTTCATAAGGTTCATAACTCATTTGTGGGGCTTGGTATAACCTTTTATAACAAGCTGCCCTCTTCTTTGCTAGAATTGCCTTTTAATACGTTTAAAACTAAAGTAAAATCTATCCTTTGGTCAAAGGCTTACTATACTACCAACGACTACTAAATGACAAGAATAGTTGGTCGCTGTGATTAACACAAGACAATGTTAATGTTCTTTCTCCAGAATTAGCTTCATAAAATTATTTTTATTATGTATTCAATTCATTGTGTTTTGGTTGTTTTTTTTATTTTTATTAGCCATTTATTGTTGACGTAATTTACTCATTACAATGTTTTTTTAATGAGTTGTATTGCAAAATGTGGTTAGCTAGAGACCTCGACAGTTGATCATATTTATTTATCTTGATCCTAGTTAGTAATCATTAGCAATTAATTGATTGATTTTACTTCGATGGTCCTAGTTTATCATTTGTAACTTCGAGTTACGGCTGTATGGACATAGTACAGCATTGCACATGTAAGTGGGCACGCACTTTTACCTGGAAGCTCTTTTTTTTTCTTTTTAAATTTACGCTTGAGTACAGTCAGTGTTAATATTGTTTTAATTGGTATATTGACGTGTGCTAGCTGACATGTGGCAAATGATTGATTTTAATGTGATGTGTTTCGTAATGTTAATTACTTCTCATACGATAAATGTGTAGAGTCAAGTTCTTCCAACTAAACAGACAGCTGTGCTGCTGGGGAGTTTGTTGCGCCACTTCTTCTTCCCAGCTAAAGCACTAGGAAGTGGTGAAGGGTGGGCGTTTTTGGGGGACTGTCTTATGTAACTTTGACCTTCAAAAAGTGCTGATCTTCAGCCTAAATTGAATAAATGACTTTTGATTTTGATTTTAAGACGTGGTATATTAAATTTTCTTGATGTCACAAAAACGTAAACCTTAACACCTTTTCCTACTAAGACAATCCACGTCAAACAATCGGTAACCGATTTTTTCATTGGCAAAAATAAAACACAGAATTTCATACGGTAAACGCACAAATTCTACAAAAAGTCAGTCGTATAAGTGTTGTAGAATTTGAGTCCGCCCGATAATCGGCTGGCTCTACAAAGTAAAACACTTCTTTTTATCCCAATATTGCGATGTAACCGAACTCCACGCAGACCAAGTCGCGGCCAAAAGTTACTTTATAATAATAAAACTTTCTCATTGACAATCATTTTCTGTCACTGTCTCTGTCGCGACCTATCGCGAAGTTTATAGGTTCCAAATTACTAAGTTATCCAACACCACTGCCTATGTATGATTTAATAGCACATTATTTTAGTATACAAGTGATCAAAGCGTTTTTTTTTCCTTTCGCTATAGCTGCCAAACAAAAGGATTCGGAAACCATCACTCTCATCTCACAGATCACGATGGAGATCAAACACGCGGAGAACCGGCTGAAGGCTCTCGAGAGTGACTTCAATAGACACAGGGCGCAGTTCACACGTGACACGGAGGAAATAGTGCGTGCGCAGGCGCAAATCGACGCATTGCAGGTCAGTACAAGTCATTCCAAACTTACTCTTGTGACGTCCAATTCTAAATAAAAAAAGTATTTGAAATACAGGCAAAAGAATTAATTTTTACTCGCTTTTTTTTTCAAGATCAAAATTTGTCAATATTATTGCAACAGCTGACCATCTCTGGATGTAAACAAAGTCAAATCATTTATTTCAAATAGGCATTTTTGAACGTCAAAATGAACAAGACATTGAATTGATTCTTGTCGCCCCTTCCAAAAGGTAGTTTCTTATGGAGAAGAATGGGGAAGAAACTCCACTGTTACTCTTTTACACATGAATTATACAATTATATGTGAAGATGATGCACCCAGAATTAAAATACTACACCACAAAAGATGAAAAGAAAAAAAATGCAACAATGGCAGGTAAAATTAATTATGTCATGAATACATATCGTTCACATATTAACAAACATTATAAAAGTTAATAACAAAATTAAATCAATCAATGTGTGAGTTAAAGTTTTAATGGTAAAACAGTGTGGTACAAATTATAAATGACTAGTTTCCGCCCGCGGCTTCGTCCGCGCGGTGTGTTGGTAAAAAGCAGTCTAAGTCCTTCAACAGGCTTCAGATCATCTACATCACAAACGGATCAGCAGATTATCCGTAAAACAAACATTCATACAAACGAACAGACAGGCAGAAGTTAGTTTCGTTTTTTATAATGTTAGGTGAGGTTCGCGTAAAAAGGTTGCTTAGTGTAAAAGACAAAGATCATTTTCACTGAATACCGAAAGTGATCATTGTATTAAATTGGATAAGAATTAACTGAGTACTTTATAATATTTTTATAAATGAAAATAATATTAATCCTTTTTTAATAGTACCAAAAAAGATAAAAAGGACACTTAGGCGTCGAAGTACTCATCCGCATCGCTGTCATCAGGAAACCCCACTAAATTACTTTATAAAGACAATCTTCTGGAATCAGCTGTTGGATGTCAACAGGGTGACCCTCTTGGGCCAGTCATTTTCAGTTTGGCAATAAATCCAATTATTCGACAACTAAATTTTAAATTCAACGTATGGTATTTGGATGATGGAACCCTGGGAGGTGATGTAGACACTGTTTTAAAAGATTTAACCTTTTTAAGAGAAAAATTTAATCTCATTGGCCTAGACCTTAACCTTTCTAAATGTGAAATTTACCTTCCCCAAACTACTGACAGACAGACTACCATTACAAAATTTAATTCCATAGCTCCAAATATTAAAATAACGGAAAAGAACTCTCTTCATCTCCTGGGGTCCCCAATTATTGACGAATCTTTTCCAACTTTCATCGAAGAAAAAATTCAAAATTTTAATAACGTGTCGGAAAGACTTTTCAAAATTAACATCCATTCAGCCTTCACACTCCTTCGATACTGTTGTTTTGGTCCAAAATTTACATATAGCCTTCGTTCCTCCTCTCTTTGGAAGCATCCATAACTTTTAGAAAAAGTAGACCAAATTATTAGAAATACTCTAACTTCGATGCTAAATGTGGTCCTGGACGACCGAGCGTGGCAGCAAGCCACACTCCCCATTCGCCTGGGTGGTCTCGGTGTCCGCAAAATTTCAAGTATAAGTTTACCGGCCTTCCTCTCCTCGGTCCACAGTACCGATAAATTAACCAGGAATATTTTATCATCCTCACTGGTAAATTTTGAAGTACCGTGTTTGTCCGATGCGTTGAACGCTTGGAAAATGGCTTGTCCCAATACGGATTTGCCCGACAACCTGTCCTCCCAGAGACAGTGGGACGTGCCGCTCTGCAGTATTATACGGGATAACCTAGTAAACACGTCACCTAATACTGTTGAGCGTGCCCGTCTGCTGGCTGTGGGAGAATGGGAGTCAGGCTTGTGGCTTCAGGCGCTCCCGTCATCCACCATAGGCACTATGATGGATGACTCATCGTTTCGGCTCGCTACGTGTCTCCGCTTGGGTGCACCTTGTGTTGCTCCGCATCGGTGTCACTGCGGTGAAGCTGTTGACAGTCTCGGGCACCATGGCCTGTCCTGCGGCAGGAGTGCAGCTTAGGTCGCATATCACGTCACGCCAGCATCAACGACATTATTCGTCGAGCCCTTGCCACCGCCGGCGTACCAGCGGTATTAGAACCAAACGGCTTGGTACGTGACGATGGTAAGCGACCAGACGGAATGACTTTGTTGCCTTGGAAGGTGGGTAGGCCTCTGGTGTGGGACGCAACATGTGTCGACACCCTTGCGCCATCTCATGTTCTTAGCACGGCGGGCTGTGCTGGCGCCGCTGCTGCCGCTGCTGAGACCCTCAAGCGGCGTAAATACAGTAGCCTGATGTGTAACTACAGATTTGAGCCGTTTGGGGTCGAAACTCTAGGGTCATGGGGCCCGAGTGCGCAACTCCTTTTTAAGGAAATTTCTCGCCGATTGGTCGACACTTCGCGTCACCAGATGGATTGTTCTTTGGCCAAAGAATTAGCATTGCCATTCAACGTGGCAATGCTGCCAGTCTTCTGGGCACGTTTCCTGATGACAGCGATGCGGATGAGTACTTCGACGCCTAAGTGTCCTTTTTGTCTTTTTTGGTTTTATTTGTATATATAGTTAGTTAGATATAGTCTTTTAATTTAAGTATGATTAAGTATTGAATTAAATAAATGTTTTTAATAGTTCCTGAGATTTTCGGCGACGTAGTAAATGTTAATTATGTGTCATCTGCGAATAACACCATCTTCGGTTGATTTTGAATAAGTAAATCGTTAATGTAAACTAATAAAAAACAAAAAACACGCTTTTTATGGAAAACTAAACTAAAAAATAGAAAATGTATTTTAATAAATTAAAAAAAAAACGTGGGGTGCATGGTGTCAATGGCTATAAATATTATATAAACTGATATGAGTAGAAGGATTATCATTTCGATAATATTATAAAAAACACCCTTATCAAATTAGTGTATTGTCATCGGTCCTCGATAAGTTTACGAAGTTTAAATGAAATCTGACCGTTTCAAGTGGGTCAAAATCAAGTCCAAAGGAGTCGTTTACAAACAAATAAACATACAAGTGAAGGTAATAAAAGAGAAAAGAGAGAAAGCGTGTTAAAAGAGGAATAGACCCAATATCGATCCTTGAGGAACGCCCTTTGTCGTTTCCGACCCCAGCGAGTTCACGCTGTTTACTTGAACTTTAACCTTCCTATATTTCGGGTATGATCTAAGTAAATCAAGGGCTGTATTTCTAATCCGATTGTGCTCTAGTTTCAGCAGAAGTGTCTCATGTTCTACGCAATCGAACGCCTTAGAGAGGTCGCAAAAGATTCCAATGGCATCTTGTGCTTCTTCCCAGGCGTTAAAAGTGTTCTTTACTAGGGTGACACCGGCGTCAGTAGTACAACGAACTGTTGTTCATGAAAGATGGAATATTGATTAAAGTAGCGTAATTGGGCATCAACTTTTCAATCACCTTACTGTACTAATTACCAATAAGTCTTCTAAAATCGTTTTATGGCAGCGAAAATGGTCTCAAAAATCTGTATACGGTACGCCCAAACATATTACATAGACAAAAAAAACTTCTTTGATTATGAACCAATTTTTTTTTGAGTTGGATTTAGTATAGCTTCAAAGTAGTCCCATTTCAATTTCTTCGTACCTTCCTGACAACCTCAAATTACTTTTCTATGATCAAAGACGTGCTGGATTAGACGACTGTATAGGTATACAACTTAACTCATTAACGAAAAACAGCATCAACGTGTGAATTAAGTTATTATTTATTATTTACAAAGCAAGTACATAGGTATACGAATTTGTGGGGGTAGCTACAACCACAAAACGAAATATTAGGGGTTAAAGTATGAAATTGCCGATTTGTACTGAAAAAATTAAATTAGTTTTTTTTTTAACCTTCGGCCCGTCGCATGGGGTCTTTGAAAGCCTAGGTGTTAGAAAAATGTAAAATTAACACATTTAAAACTATCCAGGAGTTTTAGTACTTCAGGTACCCTCCGAAATTAGATTATAGTTAGCGCGCATCGCCGCTTACCAGTTCGCGCGCCAGCGCAGTGACATACGGACGTGTTTTTGGCGCGAGGGCCGAAAAAGACCCCACGCGACGAACCCCGTAAGTAAAATTTACTGTTTGATTGTTCTATGATTTCTTTTGTAACATGTGTTTTATTTATTTTTCTATTGTTTTAGATTATAATTAAATTATAATTGACTTCTAAAATGTGTGAAGAACAACAACGACGTATATTGAGTTGGTTAGAAGATTAATCTGAAGATGTTTGCGGTGGCGAGGAGGAAGAAGATGAAGTTGCTACATGTCTGGATGAAAGAAGTGAGCATAACACGGATTCGGAGCAAGAATGTGAAGATTTGGTGCCTACAGATCAACATGAGGTACTTTTGGAGGAACAGGATCAGGTCTTAGAATCGTTTGATGAACAGCACATGGAGTTGGAAAGTTCGTATAGTGATGATGATGAAGAGCCTTTGATAAATATATCGTCACAGAACTTTTATATTGTCGAAAAGAGAGAGAGAAATGGCAACTATAAAATTATTTCCAAATGGAGGAAGACACCTTATCCACAAGGTGTCAGAACAAGGCGACAAAATATAGTTACGGAGCAACCGGGTCCACAGGGTGCAGCACGGGAGGTCACTTGTCCTTTAGAGTCATGGCTTCTATTTTTGGACTTAGATTTGTTACAGCATGTTGTGGATTGCACTAATATAAAAATAACATCTATGCAGACAAATTACGAGAGAGAACGAGACTGCGAACAAACGAACTTGATTGAACTGAAAGCATTGATTGGTGTTATGTACCTAATTGGGATACATAAATCATCACATACTTCGATTGATGACATTTGGATGGCTGATGGTACTGGGATCGAAAAATGTCGCGCTGTCATTTCTAAGCAGCGATTTCAGTTTTTACTCAGAGCCCTTCGTTTCGATGACATTACAACTCGCGAAGAACGGAACTCTATTGACAAACTGGCGCCAATTAGACAGACCTATGAAGCATTTGTGAAAAATTGTGAAAAATATTACAAAAACAATGAATATGTTACCATAGATGAAATGTTGGAAAGTTTTAGAGGATCGTGTCGATTTCGCCAATATATGCCCAGTAAACCAGCAAAATACGGGATCAAGTTATTTTCTCTGGTGGATGCCGTAACATTCTACACAAAAAAGTTGGAAATATACGTCGGAAAGCAGCTGGAAGGTCCATATTTTCAAGATACATCAACAAATGCCCTTGTCAAGAGAATGGTAGAACCAATAGCAGGAACAGGACGAAATGTAACCATGGACAACTGGTTCACCAGCGTTCCTTTGGCTGAACAGCTTCTAACAAACTATAACTTGACAGTAGTAGGCACATTGAGAAAAAACAAGCCAGAAATCCCAAATGACTTCAAGCGAAAGGGGTTGGAAGTATGCTCCACAGTGTTTGGATATAAACCGACAGAGACCTTGCTTTCCTACTGCCCGAAGAAGGATAAGACTGTACTACTGCTTTCAACAATGCACCACGACGGCGTAATAGATGAATCTTCTGCGAAAAAGCTTCCAGAAATCATAAAGTTCTACAAAAAAACCAAAGGAGGAGTAGATACAGTGGACAAGCTCATCGGTACTTACTCTGTCGCACGTGTTTGCCACCGCTGGCCGCTAAGGTTGTTTTTCACATTTCTTGATGTTGGAGCTGTAAATGCTCACATAATATGGGATACCGTAAATCAAGAAAACAAAATGGGACGCAAGTTTTTCTTGAAAACACTGGCATTTGAATTGTGCCGTACTCAATTGCAATCGCGGGCCACTATTTCAACTTTGCCTCGAGAATTGAAACAGATTATAAGGCGATTCACACCCCAGCTTCAGAATATTCAACCTGATGGAAACGACATCGCTCCTATGAGGAAGCGCTGCATATATTGTCCAAGACGAACAGATAGAAAATTCAAATCAATCTGCCACTTTTGCAAGGGTAACATATGCCCTACACATACTAAACTGGTATGTACTGACTGTGTTCAAACGGAAAATTAGTCTGATTTAGTTTGATAAAAGTTGTGTTTTTTTTTTTGTTGGTGCGAGCCAAATTTTATGTTACAATTTGTTCTTATGTGATCTCATATAGGTATAATATAAATTAAAGTTCATTGATTTAGTTAGAATAAAAATATTTTTCTGTGATGTGATCTCAAAGAGAGAAATGTATGTTCCTAATTTTAGATTGGAAGTTTAAACAGTAAATAAATGACTATTTTTGATATTTTTTTTGTGATTTTATTGTCATTATATAAATAAATAAGAAACTGCTACAATAGTTGGAAAGATACAAGTTTTAAGGGGTTTTATAGGCGTTTTATTCTTGAGGTTTGAGAGACCCCACGCGACTTACCGCGTTATTAAAAGATGCGCGACTGGCCGAAGGTTAATTTAAAATATTTATTTAATCAAAATATTACCTACCATTATTATCTATACATTGCTGCCATCTAATTGGAAGGTAAAATTTGCCTTTGCGATAGAAGTCTCGTGATCTAGATTCGACAAACTGTGTGAAAGCAATTTGTACTGCCTCCTGAGAGGAAAACTTTTTTATCTCGTAGAAAATTGTCTAAATCACGAAAAAATGGTAGTGCGTTGGAGCAAGGTCTGGCGAATACGGAGGGTGACGAATGGTTTTTGATTGCAGTACCTGTAGAGTTAAAACATTTCTTGTGCTGTATGAGATCTCGCGTTATCATGGAGCAACAATGGTGATGATCGATTCATGAGTCGGGACTGTTTCACTGCTAGTTTTGCTATCATTGTTCGGAGTTCGGCACAGTAGACATCTGCCGTTATTGCTTGACCAGATCGGAGAAAGCTATAGTGAATAACACCATGCTGAGACCACCAAACAGTTACCATTACCTTCTTATTGGTAAGCTTTGCTTTGGACACTGTTGCGGCGTTTGACCTGGGGTCAGCCATTGTATTTTTCGCTTACGGTTATCGTAAAGAATCCACTTTTCATCACATGTCGTAATTCGATCCAATATTCCTTCATTTCTGTATCGATTCAACAAGGCAACACAAGTTTCTTTCTGCAGATCAGTCATATCATGAGGCACCCATTTCTCATATTTTTTTATTTTATTTGACGCAAATGAGTCAATATTGTTGGTAAGGTAACGTTAAACCATGCCGCTAATTCCTGGGTAGTTTGGCTCGGATCGGCTTCCACCATCTCTTTCAATTCATTGTTATTCACCTGTGTGGGCGGTCTTCCGCGTGTTTCGTTCTTCAAATCAAAGTTTCCATCACGAAAGCGTTCAAACCAAAATCGCACGGTGCGTTCATTAGCAGTCCCCTCTCCAAACGCAACATTGATATTGCGAGCTGTTTCTGCCGCATTAGTTCCACGTTGGAACTCGTATTAAAAATAACTCGAATTTTCGATGTATCCATCTTTCTTGTCTAAGCTAAATAAAAAAAAAACAACTGAAAGTCTATAATCGAATGTTGCTAATTTTTTAAAAGAAGAACTTCATAGGTACCATGTGAAAAAAGTTTCACTCAAAAATCTCAAACCATGAAGGTTCTATGTCAATTCGAAGTACCTAATACAATAAAACGGCAATTTCATTAACCCCTGTTACTTATACTACTCTGTCAAGAAAGTACCGGGAAAAGATCAATAATACACAAAATGTCTGTTATTCATCCAAATTTATTTTATCACCTTCAAAGTATGCTCCTTTAGAAACGATACACTTGCGCCAACGAATAATCCATTCATCAAAACATTTTTTAAACGCTGCTTCCGGAATTGAGTTCAGTTCTCGCCGCGAATTCTCCTTTTTCGGTTTCGGTTCAGTCAGGAAGGCGCCACTCCGAAGCTTGTTGACTAGTTTGCATGTCAAACTCGTAAACCCACGTCTCGTCACCACTAACAATGCGTTTCATGAATGTTGGGTCCGAACTGACTCGTTCTAGCATGTCCTCAGCTACTTTCATGCGATTGAGTTTTTGGAGAAAATTCAGATCTTTTGGGACTAGCCGAGCAGCAACATGTTTCATACCCAAATGATTAGTTAAAATGGTACGGATCGACTCGTGAGATACAGAAAGTTCGGCGGCTAACTCTCTCAGAGTTGAATGGGGATTTTCAGTCACTATTTTCTTCACTTTTGCGATGTTAACTTCAGTTGCAGACGTTGACGGCCTACCAGAGCGAGGCAAATCTTCCATCACATCTCGACCGCTTTTGAACGCTTTGAAACACTCATAAGCACGAGTTTTTGATAAAGTCGATTCACCGTAAGCCTTCTGTAACATTTTCAGTGACTCCGAACACGAAATTCCATTGGCGATGCAAAATTTAAGACAAACTCTTTGTTCGATATTTTTGTCCATTATGAAATTCGCAATACACACTATATATGATATTACTAAAACCAGCACTGTATTTAATATAAATAACAGATGCAACTCAAACTCCGCGCCAAAATGGAAAACAGTTGTGCCAATCTAACAACTACAAAAAAACAAAAATTTGAATTTGGAACCATAAATAAATCATCCATTCCCGATACTTTTTTGACTGAATGTATGTTTATTTCCACGTAAGAAACGTTTGCATCATTATGATCTGTTTATCATGCCCAGGCGGAGCTGTCCGGCATGGGCTTCAGCCCGGAGCAGTACGCGCAGCTGCAGCAGCGCGAGCGCGAGGCGCAGGCGGCCGCGCGCGAGCTGGCGGGCCGCCGCGACCAGCTGGCCGCGCGGCTGCAGCGCTGCAACTTTAGGTGCCCGCCGCAAGTCGACAGCAGGAATGTCTGGGGTATGTGCCATATTTAATGATGAAATTAAAATAGTTTTAAAATGTTTATATTCACAGACAGTATATTACTCTGACATTATTAATTTATTTTTACATTTTCATTTAATCATGATATTTAATTGACAATACGTTTCTTTTTTTGACATTTAATTTTTTAATTGACTTAGTGACATTATTATTATTATTTCTTTTTTTTAAATTCATTACATTATTATTAATTTTTATTGACATTCCAAAATTGTGTTGGTAGTTTGCCGCCATTTTGTAATTTGCATGCCTCGAGGCGTAATATGGTCGGAACTGTACTTTTCTGCTAACAACCTAATGTAATTTACCCATATTAGCAAATAAATGATTTTGAATTTGAATTTGAATTTTGAATTTAGACAGTTATTAAAAATAAAATCATTTATTTGTCCAATACATGAGTACAAGATGGAACACACACATGACATGCAAGATGTTACAATTAAATTATATCAGTCATGTTTTGTCTCAAATTTATACAGGTAGATTATTACATAAACGTCAATCTATATCTATATATATAAAAGAAAGTCGGGTTTGTTCCCTCCATTATAACTCGAGATCTGCTGGACCAATTTTCATGGTTTTTGTTTCGTTGGATTTGTCTCCGCCCTGAATAGCAAAATACATTTTTTTTTTTTTTTTTAGGTAGGGTTGGTAGGTAGGTAAGGTAGGTAGGTAGGGTAGGTAGGTAGGGTAGGTAAGGTTGCTAGGGTAGGTAGGGTAGGTAGCTAGGTAGGTAGGGTAGGTAGGAAGGTAGGTAGGTAGGTAGGGTAGGTATCACAGTTAAGACAGGACAACGTCTGTCGGGTCAGCTAGTTGTATATAAAAATCAATGCCACTTTTCGTTGTAATTTTATAACTCAAGAACGGGCTCACCTATCCAAACCAAATAAAGGTAGGGTAGTTAGGTAGGTAGGATAGGTTAGGTGGGAGGTATGTTAGGTATCATAATTAAGACAGGACAATGTCTGTCGGGTCAGCTAGTTAATTATAAAGGACAATGCTCATTTTTCTAAGGAAAACCATTATAGCGTATCAAACAGTTTTGTATGATAGCCTAAATTATGACGACACGGTTGGCGCAGTGGTTGAGCGATTGACTGCTGCGCACTATGTCGCGGGTTCGATTCCCGCACGGAACAAATATTTGTACGACCTGCAAGTATTTGTTACGAGTCTGGGTGTTTTTCTATCTATAATATGTATGTGATGTATAATATGTATGATGTGAGTACTATGTACCTAATATAAAGCGACCATTTACTGGGTACGTCTTTCATTGACTTGAATGTGCTTTGGCGGCTGAGAGTATGTCATGCTCACTTTAATGTCTCGCTGATGGTGGCGTGTGTGTTGGATCATTTAGCTCCCTTCAAAATGGTTGAGCTGAATGGTGCTAATCCATGCGTCATGTTCGTGAACGGGCGCTGTCAGTAGAGACTGGTCATCTCTTAGCGGCCATGGCTTGTTTTAATTTAATTTTGCGAACTTTTTTTTACATATTTTATATCGGATGCTTTCACCGTTCTGCATCGTTCTCTCATGTATAATAATAATAATTTATTTACTCAAAAAACAGTACAGTACAGTTCTTACAAAAACTAGGTTGGCAGTTTACTTATAATAAAGAGAAGTAGCATCTGCAGCCGAACTAGGCGTGAGCCTGTATCTCAGCTTACAGCGCCGTTCCCCTCAGGGACAGTTTATAAAGTAACCTAAATTAGTAAGATGCAGAGGTTTAGGAGCGATTATTGATACGAAAACAAGGTTTTTTAAAGAAATTAGGTAACTAAACTTAAATTACTTACAAATAATATGAATTATGTAACCAATATTTTGTAAACATATTTTGTTTAAAAGAGTGTCCATGGAGTTTCTTGCCCGTTCTTCTCCATAGGTACCAACTGCTTTGGAATGGGCAACTAGCTTCATCTTTCTGACTGACCGACCCCCTTGACAATTCAAAAGTGCCTGTAATTGGTTTATTTGAAATAAATACTTTGTTTGAGTTTGAGTTTATGTATTTACGAAAAAGTATATTTAAGTAGTTTATCAGCCATCTCGTTACCATAACACAAGCATTAGGTTGCTTAGCTTGGGACGATATGGCGTTGTGTGAAATGTCCAAGGATATTATGTCAAAGGATATAAAAAAAAAAAAAAATTGGGTGTAGAAAAGAGGTGATTTCATACTTTCATAGGAAATAAAAATTATCCATTAATTTTGTGGGGTTTTTGTTGTTCTTTGATTTTCTATTCAGGTTTAAGGTTAGTTTTGTGACAAACCTTCCACCAAAAAACCGGTTCTCAACAACATATTAATTTGATTTCACTTGACTCCCTTGTTGGTGTACTAGTCGCAAGCGCTACTGCGGAACATGAGGTCCGGGTTTGATTTCCATATGGGGCAAAGTGCTTTTGGGTTTTTCTATCTTGAATTTCTCAGTAGCAGCCGGAGTCTGGATTTGTGCCCGGTTTTTTTTCCTAACAAATAAATATAAAATAAATACTTAAAATTTTTGTTGAAAGTAAAATAATAATAATAATATCCTTGGACATTTCACACAACGCCATATCGTCCCAAGCTAAGCAACCTAATGCTTGTGTTATGGTAACGAGATGGCCATTTCAACTGTGTATATTATAATATGACATTGGTCAGGCAGGGGCCATAGTCTTTCCATAGATCTCGGTAACCACACTAGCCATCCAAACCCATAGCCCAAAAGTTTTTGTTTCCATGTTCTGCAATAGTCCTGCACCAACAGGGGATTGTCCTTGGGTGCACCTGCATAGCCAGGGAGCCAGACGCTCGGTGTCACCACAGCGACGACTGTCGGGAGGACACGGCACGGCACACCCTGGCAGAGTGTGCCGCATGCCTGGAGCCGCGCCGTGCCCTCATCTCTGAAGTAGGCAGTGACCTGTCGTATGTTTACCATAATATAGTCTTAAGCCGGGTACTCACTAGCGAGCCGTAACTGTAACCGTTGCATGTACTGTAACCAAAAAACATAGTGTGTACGTGGTTCGCAAACCTGCTGCGAGCGGTACGCGTGCGGCTTGCAGCGACCCGACGTTTACAACGTACTCATTTCTAAACCCGTAACGTTGCACGTAACTGTAACCGTTACTGTTACCAAAAACATAATGTGTACGTGGTTCGCGAGCCTGCGACGAACGCTACACGAGCGACTTGCAGCGAGCCGACGATTGTCGGATTGTCGGTCGGTCTGTTGGTTACAGTTACAGCTCGCAAAATGAGTACGCTCGGTGAAAGCGTTCCGGCGACGTCGTGAGCCGTAATTGTAAAACGCGTACACACTAGAACCTCGTTACTGTATCACATAAGTTACGGTTACGGCTCGCTAGTGAGTACCCGGCTTTACGTTTCACCACATATCTAGACGTTTGTGGTTATTATTGCTGCAGATGCCAAAGTGTAATAAATTGCACAAAAATAATAGTTTCAAAAAACTAAAAAACACGCTTTTTGTAGAACCGAACTAAAAAAGAAAAAAAAAATTGTAATAAAAAAAATTTTTTTTTTAAAAAAGCGTGGGGTGCATGGTTCGGTTATCTATGTATGATAAATCGGTTAAAGAAAATGGTTGTAATTTATAATTAACATCGATGCCCGCCTTATCGATTATAGATGAAAATGGAATAATTTTATCAAATTAATGTATTGTCATCGGTCCTCGATACATCTACAAAATTTAAACGAAATCTGACTGTTTAAAGTGGGTCTAAATCGCAACTTTTCAGTTGTGTTTCGTGATGCTACCTGTGCTCTGTTAAAGGCTTCTTGGGATGAAGAGGCAGGGTCTTGAAAATGGTGTTATGAGATAGGTACCGAAAGCGTGGGTAACCACTATCTACGAGAATATGATATGACCAAGTTTGCCAGCTTCAAATAGAGAGAAACTCATCGTAGATAATAAAATTAGCCAATTACATGTCAAAGTAATTAGGAATATACAAATTAGATTAATCTATTATTTAGAAATTCGTCAGAGCTTCTCATTTCATTAACTCTTTTTCGTAGGAATCTACATCGTTCTCGATTTGCGAAAAATGTCGATCCACTTTAGTAGATTTTACAGGCATTAACTAACTTTACTAATGTTTTTAAAACGAGGCATGCTGGATGGATTTTTGAATGAATGTAAGTCTGTCAATAACCGCTACTGGCTCCTAATTTGGCACCAACTGTATCTTGTTAGAAGACCTAGATCGACAGTGGTATGCAGTGAACACACATTGAAAAGGAAGACATTATTAAAATGTCACATTTTGTTGTTTCAGGTAAAGTCTGTCGGTTGATAGACGTGCTTGATCCGAAATACTGCACTGCTTTGGAGACTGTTGCGGGAGGACGGGTGAGTTGCTTTCAATATAATGTTTTTATTAGATTTTTTTACGGACTTATTTAGATATTATATATTTTATTATACTTATTTTAACGTCTGTCGGGTCGGGTCAACTAGTTGACCCGACCCGACAGACGTTGTCCTGTCTTAACTATGATATTTACCTACCCTACCTATCTACACTACATAATTATACCTATCTTACCTACCTACCTACCCTACCTACCTACCTACCTACCTACCTACCTACCTACCTACCTACCTACCTACCTACCTACCTACCTACCTACCTACCTACCTACCCTACCTACCTACCTACCTACCTACCCTACCTACTCACCTACCTACCTACCTACCCTACCTACTCACCTACCTACCTACCTACCTACCCTACCTTCCTACCCTACCCACCTACCTACCCTACCTACCCACCTACCTACCCTACCTACCCTAACTAACATACCTATCTACTCTACCTAACCTAACAACTCCTCCTACCCACCTACCTAACCTTCCTTCAAACCTTCCCTGGACTACGACAAAAATATCAAAACCAAAATCAGCTAAATCGGCCCAGCCGTTTTCGAGTTTTAGCGAGACAAACGAACAGCAATTGATTTTTATATTTAGATTTATGATATTATACAAGGCCAATTTAAAATAAATGGCTAAACTTCACAGACTCTTTGGCAAACATTTTTTTTAACTCATAATTTCAAACAATTACAGGATCAATGGCGCCTGGTAGTATAGCCACTTGAATTACGACTATTTCAGCCTTATAACAAAACCAGATGTATCTTTAGATCGATGTTTAAACCATCGAATCATTTAAAAATTTGTAACTCTATTTCGACTATGTTAAAATTTTAATTACAAAGACCCGAGTTTAATTAAATCGTCAATTTTGTACTAAGAAGTTTACGGTGCTTAGAATAAATGTTAAAATGCAATAACTGGTTAGGTAGGTTTAGGATCGGACTAAAATTAGGACCCATTTTGTAATAACATGTTTTGTGTTTTATCCATCACTTCGATGAAGTATAGTCATCTAATATAAACTCGTGTAAACGAAGCTTTGACCGTGCTTTCCTAATTTTACCGCTTGACCGTGCGATGTTTCTGGAGACACGAACAATTATTCTCATTGTAGCTGTTTTACGTGGTTGTTGACACGGAAGAGACGGGCAAGCGGCTGCTGAAGAACCTAGATAGCCAGAGCCGTATCACCGTCTTGCCGCTCAACCAGATCAGAGGAAACGTCATCGACAAGATCACTTTGACGCGTGCGCAGGAGATTGTGAGTATAATGCGCCGGAATGACACGACAGGGGCGCAGTTGGTAAAAAATTACATTATATTCATAAAACAAACTGGCAGCGTTCGTTCTTATTTTGGCTGATTCTGATCTTATTTTCTCGAAGCTCTTATTATTTATTTGGAAAAGTACTTTGCTAAAAAACAAGGCTAAAACCCTGGTGTATTTCTCAAGTTAGTATGCAATAACCAATAGGGCGGCGGGCCCTCGCGCGTGCAGCTGGCGCTGGAGCTGGTGCGCGGCAGCAGCGCCGTGCGGCCGGCGCTGGCCTGGGTGTTCGGCGCCGCGCTGGTGTGCGCGGACCTGGGCACGGCCAGCCGCGTGGCCTACAGCCCGGCCGTGCGGCGCCGCGCCGTCACGCTGGACGGCGACGTCAGCGACCCCGGCGGCGTCATGACGGGCGGCGCGCTGCAGAAGGTCACTCACATTCAAATGCTCACAGCGAACCACTCAATAGGGATGATGACAGGGTAAAAAAATAGAAATTATATTTAGTCCGTCGGTCAGATAATAAAAAAATATTAGACACGTATTTTGCATTATCATATTAACAAAAAATACTGAGATAAAACGCATTAAAGTTGGGGAGTGGGGGCTCGCTACGTCAAAAGTAAGTATAAAAACTACATACTCGTGACGTCATGCCACAATTCAACTCGACGTATTAGCGTAATCTTTGCATTACGTAAAAATAGAAAAAATACGTGTCCACAATTTATTAATAATCTAGCTGACGGACTAAAAAATAAATTTTAGTCATCATCCCTATTCGGAAGTGGTATGTGGCGTCCACGTGTACGTTTTTTATTTCAGTCGTTTACATTTTCGTCGGTCTCGTGGATGCGGATTCCAGGGTCGAGTAAATTGTTGATTTGATTTTTCCATTAGAAACTCAGTAACAGCCCGAAGTTTGGAAGGCGGCACTGCTGTGTACAAGTGCCGTCGTTTTGGATCTTTTAAATAAGCCGATCCCTGCGAGCCATACACTTACTGTTACTATACAAACCAGATTTTCTGCATGCTCTGCTACCGTAGTGTTGTGAAGACTAAATAAAATGTGCAATAATCCTCCATCTCGTTATCGCTATCTTTCTCTATGGTAACCCGTTGTACAGCGGTGTGCTCTCGTCCGTTACGGAGCAACGAAGTGGCGTTATGACGGCTTTGCCTTTGTATGAATTTTTAGTCCTCGGTTATGTTATGACGTTTGGTCGCCAGGTTATTTTAGAAATAACATTTCTTTATTATAAATCCGTCACTTTATTTCTCCTTTGTGAATCTTTGCCTTCACATACTGTAGGGAATAGGCTCTAATAACAATCTATAACAATATTGTATTGAATTATCGTGTCTAAGCTAGTCGAGGCTTTTATTTAATAAGTTGATTATAAATAACACTTGTCTTGGGAGAAGGCAGGTCACGAAATTAAGTGCAAGGTAAAAGTAACTATTTCATAAATAAAACCTTTGTTCTTTAGGGACCATCGACACTAATGCAGTTGCAGGAGCTCAAAAAGTTGGAAGAAGAATATAAGACGGTGAAGACACAGCTTTCACAGTACACTGCAGAACTACAGTCAATGAAACAAGCCCATGAAAAATGCACCGCTACCCAACAACGGTAAGGCTTCAAACTATGATATTAATAGGTGTTATTGTCGTTAGTGATGATTCAACTCCAAATTTGAACAAAAAGTTTAAATATGAAAGATATTGCCATATGACAGTGACATTACTGATATTGCACAACTTTATTGGGGAGATTATTAAGCAATTTTTCTGATTTAGGGGGGGGGGGTAAGCGGGATTTTCCGAAAAGGTTAGAGTTACCACGGAACATTAAGGGCTAAGGAAGGAACATGGATGGGTTTTAGTCAATAAGAGCACTAAGAGGACTCCAACATGCGAGTTAGAGCCCTCACGTCGGAGGACGCGGTGTTCCAGGGTAGGCGAGTAGTGGCAATGTCACTCGAAATCGCCAACGCGTTCAATACCCTGCCCTGGAGCTGTATTGGGGAGGCACTCCTGTATCACCGGGTGCCGACCTACCTCCATCGAATAGTCGGGGCGTACTTGATGGACAGGGCAGTCATCTACCCCGGTTGCGATTAGGAGTGGAACCGGCGTGAGATGTCGTACGGTGTCCCACAGGGATCGGTTCTGGGGCTGCTCCTGTGGGACATCGGGTTACGACTGGGTGCTGTGGGCCGACCTCGCTGACGGCGTCAGTGTATTTTGCTTCACTGACGACACACTGGTCCGTGGTCGCTGAGAGGATTCGGCAGTTGGGTGTCGTGGTGACTTTGCACAAATCCGAGGCCATGTCCTTTCATGGGCCTTGGAATAGGCCACCATCGGGATCCCAACTAACGGTAGGAGGGGTTCACATCGGCGTCGAGACCACGATGAAATACCTGGTCTCGTCCTCAACAGCCGATGGAACTTCGTGGAGCATTTCCGACGTTTGACCCCAAACTGGAACGGGCCGGGGCCGCCTTCAAGAGCGTTCTGCTCACCCTTAGGGGGCTAAACGCCTCCTGCCGGAAGGTTTACGTTCCAAGGCCTTGTATGGGGCCCCGGTGTGGGCGCGTTCACTGCGGCGGCAAGCCGCACAATATTTGAACGCGGCCCTAAAGGTGGCACCCGCCACGCTCACCCGGGTCCCCTTGCCGGCCTGCCCCGAAGGATAGAGGCGATAGTCCTCGCGCGCCTGTACGAGTGGCGCGCGGAGGTACTGTAGAGCCTTAGAGTAAAACCTTATGTTGTACAAGGCTGGAAATTATCTGACGGCATTCGAACCTTTCAAATAGTTTTAGAATAGATTAGGATTTTACGAGTATATATTCTAGACTGGACGTCCGGCAGCGAAGCTAAACACAACAATTTTTTTTTTTGTAATTGTAACTTTGATATTTTTTAAATTTTTATTATTGAATGAATTGTTGTCAATATTATGGACTATATCTGAATTTAAATAAATAATAATAATAATAAACAGATGTATTCGTTATAACAAAGTGAAAATATAATACATGTGTGTCCATCCGTGTTTCTTTTCTTAGTGTAGAAAAGACCCAATACACACATTACACGCTCTACCACTGAGCCCCCTTAGTAGAGGATCTTCCATCCTCTACATTTTGGTGGAGGCGCCGGGTCCTCTACAGTACTGAGCCGGGAAGAAATGCAGGCACCCGCCTACATTATTTAAGATATCCTACATACACGCGGCCGAATCCGTTGGCAAAAGCTTTTTTAAAAGTTTAGTTAAATTAAGCTATCACAGAAAGCTTACCATTGTACACTTCTAACGACTGCCCTTGAAGTCTTTTATTAATATGTGGAAAATGATGTGGGTTACTGTTTATGGCTGGTCTGTTATTTTAGTTTAAGAATAAAATGCTTGTATTAAGTAAAGAGATTGATTCTGACACATTAGCTTTGCCCGGCAGGTACGAGATGATGTCTCACGAACTGAACATTGTGAAGGGGCGCCTAAAGACCACGTCTCACGCACAGTCGCACGCCGAGATCGAGACCTTAAGGGCACAGGTACTCATGAATTCCGTACTGTCGTCCTTGTTTTCAATGGATCTTAGTTCCAAAGTAACAGTACTGTATATTAAGTTGATTTCAGAATGACTATTACTAAAACTCAGTAATGTTCTAAGTTTAGCGCAAATCGATCTTACTTTTTGTGGGTATGAAAATATTTTTTGCGAAAACAAATAATATGTATTTGTATGGTAGATAATCACCTGAGCTTGACATAAATTACAATACCAAGACCCGCCCCTCCAAAATTCAATTTTTTTTAAAGTACTTGTATTTGTGAAAGTTGAAAAAATTACGAAGCCCCACTAAGACTCGCAACGTAACTCTATGTTTGTTTGTTCATTCAGGGAAATTTGAAATTTTTATTTCGTAAAACTGTCAAAGATGAAAGTTGTTGAGTAGACTGGGCGGACTGCAGGTGAAGGGAATGGCGGTGGTTAGTCACCGGTTCAATGATTGATTGCACGGGTATTACATACAATAAAAATGAGTATTACGGATACGAACACTCGTATCTCCTCGCGCCCTTTGCGCATCGTCATCATTTGAGAATGTTCCGAAACAGAGCGTGACATGGATCTAAACGGAAAACTGTTATGATTTTTTTTTCAAGTATTGCTTTTGTCTTGTTTTTAACATCTTCCTTTGCAAGCAGCACTACCGTCATGATCACTTGGTTCCGTGTAATATTAAAAAAACTTTTTTTTTAATGTGGTGTAGATAGCTGAGCTAAAGGCAAACCTAGAGAGCGCAAAACTGACGCAGCAACAAACAGCCGCGCAAGCGAAGGAGCTGGAGGACAAGGTGCGAGACATCAAGGGGCACAGGGAGAGGTGAGTGCTTGCATATAGTAGATACTGCATTTAATAAAAATACTGTAATTAATAAATATACTGTAAGTAATAAAAATACTGTAATTAATAAATATACTGTAATTAATAAAAATACTGTAATTAATAAATATACTGTAATTAATAAAAATACTGTAATTAATAAATATACTGTAATTAATAAAAATAATCAGCCAGCATTAAGTTGAGGGAAACCTCGTCAGCCGATGCTTTTACATAGACAATAGATGCGCCGGCTTAACTCTTGGTCTTTCCACCGCGATACACTCAGTTGACGAATATATTTATCCACAGTTATGTTATATATAAGGTAAACTGGAGATTGTTGGCCTGAAAATCAGTAGAACCAAAACGGAGTACATGTTCTGCGATTTCGGCGGTCTCTCCAGTTCTGGGGTCATAGCGCTTGATGGCGCGCTTCTCCCAGTTTGCTCTGACTTTCGGTATCTCGGTTCACTTGTGCAAAGCGATGGCGAAATAGATCGGACTGTTAAGCATAGAATTAACACTGGGTGGATGAAATGGCGGCAGGTCACGGGAACAATTTGTGACTCCCGCATTCCCCTTAAACTCAAGGGGAAGATTTATAAAAGCATGGT
This sequence comes from Hyppa rectilinea, assembly GCA_951799385.1. Lineage (NCBI taxonomy): Eukaryota > Metazoa > Arthropoda > Insecta > Lepidoptera > Noctuidae > Hyppa > Hyppa rectilinea. The sequence goes on from OX637319.1 coordinate 411,229, forward strand.
TAGACCAGCCGTCTTGTATGGATCAGAGTGTTGGGCCACAAAAGGAATGAATGAAAGACAATTGCATGCAGCTGAGATGAGAATGCTAAGAGGGATGTGTGGTGTTACCCGAATGGATAGAATACGGAATGAGTATATAAGAGGAAGTCTGAAAGTGACACCGGTGACTGAAAAGTTGTGTGGAAATCGGTTGTCATGGTATGGGCATGTTATGCGGAGGAATGAGGAAAATGTTGTCAGGAAAGTTGTGAGCATGAATGTGGATGGCTATACAAGTAGAGGGAGACCAAAGAAACGATGGATGGATTGTGTGAAAGATGATATGGCTAGGAAGGGAGTAACTACCGAGATGACGACTAATAGAGAAGTATGGAAGAAAGAGACATGTTGCGCCGACCCCAAATAAATTGGGATAAGGGCAGGAGAATGAGATGATGTTATATATAAGGTGTATCTGTTCCAACACGCAATATTTCAGAGCAACATCTACAGGTGGTAAAGATTCCATCAGCAAGGAAAAATAATTATCTAAGGATATAATATTTAGAAAATTTAATAAGTAATTTAAATTATTTGACATACATAAAACATACTGGCTCCTTTATGTTTTTATATCCATTACGCTAAACTCTACGTTGTATTTACCTACTGTCATTGAAGCGGGCGGCGAATTAGACGGGGCGCGCGGCTTTAATGAATTATTAAAGGAATTAGAACGCGCGCGCCTCACTCACCAAGTTCATTTCCAAGCGACCCGCGTATTGCAACGCACGCGCATTAGCTAACCCGCGTCGGACTTCGGGCAACGAACGTAACAATGCCCTATGGGTATAAAAATCAAGAGTATCACAACATGGCGGTGTGTTACAATAAGAATGGGAATATCTTAGTCTCAGCACTAGCCCTCTTCTTGGAGCGATTTGGGAGAAGGCCATCATTGCAGACCTCCAGCGGAGGCTGGAGGGGCGGAGACATGCTTGCGAACATAACCGCATTAACACGCTGCTCGACACAGAATAGGTAGCCGGCACAAGGCGCCGGAGGCGAGGCGTTATGATACTGTACCAGGGTACAGTACGCATCAGGATGCCTCACACCAATTATGGTTTGAGTGGAAATAATCAACCTAGGGCCCACGGACTAATAGAACTTCCTACTTTTTTGAAGTCGGTTTATAAGAGAAGTGTCATCTGCGAATACAATTATGTCTGAGAAGTAAACCATCATGCAAGGAAGGTGATTAATATAAATTAGAAGTAGGAGTTTAAAAATGTACCTCATTGTAATGTTATTTTTTTTCAACAGAGAGTACAAAAAAGCTGAAGAAGCGTTAAAGAAAGCGAAGTATAACGCCGAACTGCGCGGCAGCTCGTGGAAGCAGCGGGAGCAAGAGCTGGAGACGTTGAAGCTGGAGGTGTCGGAGCTGGAGCAAGCCGTCGCCAGCAGCAAGCAGCAGCTGGCCGACAACCGCGCCGCCGCCGCGCGCATGCGCGACGAGCTGGCGGCCGCGCGGGAGGAGCACGCCGCCGCCACGGTGAGCGTGTGCTCATCATCCACAGGCTGACTTAACCCACTGCTGTGCACTGGCCTCTCTTTGTTTGTGCCAAACTCCACGTTCCTGTGCCAGCATTATTTTCAAGTTCGCAAACCCAGAAGCAATCCTCTTCGCATAAATCTGAGCATTGTGGTTGCCCCTGATCCAAATGAGATCGGTTTTTCCACCGATGCAAATATTATCCCAAACTCGAATCTGTCTTGTTTCCGGCCTCATACCAAAACGAGATTCATCGGAAAAGCAAACACGACGCCTGTCTTCTTCCTCCCAATGTCTGTGTTCGCAAGCCTATTATAAACGGACCCTTCTATTGCGGTGGAACCCTCAACGGCCGTCGGGAACGCAGACCCATTTCACGTAAACAATAGGGATGTTGACAGGATAAAAAAAGAAATTATATTTAGTCCGTGGAGCTCGTGGCTAAGTACTAACAGCCGCACAGGTCGATCCATCAGGTTAAGCCACGCTTACCGGGGTTTGCCGTGGTTGGGTGACCATCTTTACATACCGAGAATTTTCCGCGCGTCGGAAAGCACGTTAAGCCGTTGGTCCCGGCTGTCATTTGTGCATCTTTGACAGTCGTTACGGATCGTCAGAAGCCCGAAAATCTGACAGCCAGTCTTACCAAGGGGTATCGTTGCCCAGTTACTGGGTTGTGGAGGTCAGATAGGCAGTCGCTCCATGTAAAATACTGGTATTCAGCTGCATCCGGTTAGATTGGAAGCCGACCCCAACATAGTTTGGAAAAGCCTAGGCAGATCAGTCAGATAAGAAGAAAATATCAGACAGGTATTTTTAGCTTTATCATAATAAGAAATGCCTTAGATATAACGCATTAAAGTCGGAGAGTGGGGGCGCGCTGCGTCAGAATTCAATATAAAATGTACATAGGAGTGACGTTATAGCGCATTTTACACAATATATCGACGTAATCTTTTGTTTATGTAAAAGAAGAAAAATACGTGCCCAATATTTTTTGATGATCTAGTTGACGGACAAAAAAATGAATTTTAGTCATCATCCCTATGTCGGATGGTTTTGTGGCTTATCAGCAAGCCTGGCTTATCAGAGCCTCGTAACCTACATCATGGCGGTCTTGGTACGATTCCGTCGACCAGTATTTTGGATGTACCGGTAGTGTCTCCGAGTGGTGATGCGAGATCGCCCTCCATGTCTCTCAGCCATGCTGCCCGTACTACAGTAGCGTGTCCAGAGGCGGCTTAGGACGATCTGTGTAGTGCCAAGAGTGACAGCCACAGTACGTTGCCTGGAACCACAACATTCCGTCGGCTCTTAATATCTCTTCTCGTGTTAAATGATGTCTGCAGTACTGCGGCAGTGAGAATAATAATATAATATTCTATTTCTTTCTTTTTTAAAGGAAGCCGTTAAAGAGATGCAGGCCCGCATTAAACGCCAGAAGGCGGAGATAGCGACTCGTAACACGGAGATATCGAGCATCATGCAGAAGAAGGAACTGCAGCTCAAGAGGAGGGGCGAGATCGAATTGCAGATCAAGGAGCTGGAGTACTCCATGAACGAGCTGCAGACTGAAGCCACCGAGCACCATACCAAAGTATGGGTTCATTGAATTCTAAACAAAGCTTACCTACCAACTCTTAAAAAACTTTAATGTCTTGTTATAACTACATTATATTGCGTTAACAGGTAGTACAATATCTTCTTATATCAATAAATTAGTGTCGGTAAAGAACCAGTTCAGTAATCAAAAATTGCAAGTGAATGGATTATATCGAGTTCAGATACAGTAAAAGTTGTTGCATAAAATTTACATGAAACACTCTCTTAAAGTCCGTCGTCAATTATCTGCCACACTAAGGTCTAAACTGGACAAACTCTAAACCAGATGAAGCTGCTGCTTTTTTCAGTCTCTTTAGAAAAGAGTTTGCGACTAATATCTGTCTATAATGTTACCAGGTAATATCATTGGAAGATGAGCACCCGTGGATAACGTCAGAGCGGCAGTACTTCGGCCTTGCGGGCGGTATGTACGACTTCAAAGAGGCCAACGTGGCTGGCGCCAGGCTGGCGCAGCTCAAGGAGAGGAAAGACAAGCTGGCTCGAGGACTCAACGCGCGGGCGCACACGCTGCTCGGCAAGGAGGAGGAACAGGTAGGAACATACCGGCTCGACTCAGGCCCGGAAACAGAGTTTTCACCTCACAGGCTCGGAAAGAGTCTGTTTGTCGTTCAAAATCTGAGCCCAAAATTGCATTTTGCTCTCTAGCGTGGAAAGAGTTTTTAAAATTCGAACCTTTCTATTTAATAATTTTCTATACTGCCAGTCCACTGAAAATGCATGACACGGTCTAAAATAAAATATTAATTCACATTAAAATAATACCGCTCACCTTAAAACCTTCCATGACGGTACAGAAATTAAATATTTTGCGAGGAAATCATTGTAAATTTGAAATTAATGTTAATAAGTATTCCATTTGATTAAAAAAATCTGCGACGTCACATTTGAATATTCCATGAAAATACTAACCTGTCAAATACCCGATTGTGTAGTAATTTAAGTATATTTTTTTAATAAAATAAATACTAATTTATTATGTTATTTAACCCTTTGCATGGCGAAAATAAATATGTCTTAAATTAAATTACTTAGTATTTATTTGTATTAAATTTGTTTTGTATTGTCAAACTGCTGTACAATCGGCGAGCCGAAGCTCTCGGTTCTATATACATTCATATAATTGTAGTTACAAACTGTAATCGAAATAAATTGATCAATATTGAAGACTAAAAAACATTCGTTCACACGGGTACGTTCGTCTGGTACGTCAAATATGACAAAATAATTGCTGCTTACCTATTCCTATAAATACCTGACAAAGGCGAGACGAACTTTACAGTGTTATTTACGTGTAGCTCATATTCTCTGATCGTCTTCTTTCTTCGGACATGTCGGGCGACAAACATTTCGTTGCTAACCTGGTTGAATCTGTGCAAGTATTCGTCGTGAGCGAAACGATGACAAGCGCAGTTTTCAACAGTTTTCCTTTTAATTTTATGTCGTTATGTCATGTTGACCATATTACCTATGGACTTCGACATAATTTAATACGGAAAAAGACCTTGTCTTATAAATATAATGCGGGCTAGCTCCAACAGTATCTTTATTATTGTTGTCAGTATAATAATTGTAAAAACGTTAATTTGGCGTTATTTCGATATATAGGTGTATTGAATACTCCTTATACAAATAGTCGATGATTTTTATGTCCAACAATTCAATGACAACATACATTTAGTCGAGCAAAAAAAGGATGACGGCCATTTGAAGCTTGTAAAAATTCAAAATCCATCCTAGTTTTCGCTTGTATTAATACACTAGCTGACCCGCGCAACTTCGTCTGCGTCACCTAAGAGAGACAATAGTTTAAATATTTCTAAGATGTTGATTGAAATCAAGTGATGTCAAGGACAATTTTGTTAACATTTAAATACATGTAATTAATAACATGTTTATTTGGATAAGGATTAATATTATGTTGATAAAACTCCTTTGCAAATAATGCATTAATTTCGAACAAATTTGATTACCATAAAAAAGGTTATATAGTGAGTCAATCTTAAAAGATATCATATATGACATTTGCGTAACTTAAACCATTTACGCAGCGCACGCATCGGAAGCTCGCAAGAAGGATTTTTTTTGCAACCTTTTTTTAATTTATGATCCGTTCCTATTGGTCGTACCGTGATATTATGTAGCCCATATATAACCTTTCTCGATAAATGGACTATCCAACACAAACGTTTTTCAACTGCAACCTGAGATTAGCGCGTCCTAAAAAAGGTTTATAATATTCTTCGATCAATAATACACTAGATACAGGATCAGGAACAAAAATAAGTCACTGAAGTGGCCACGTTTACACACACATAAACATTTACATTTGTTACTACAAAAGAAAGAAAAAAGTTTTATAATATTAACAACTTCAATTCATTATAAACCTTAACACTCAAGCATAAAGTTTGATTACGATTGCAAAATATTTTTATTTAAGTCCTTCTATCATTGGAGAAAGTAAAAGCAATAAATTCAAAATGTCGCTTGAAAATAAACAGTCATTTTTATAATAAGTACAAAAATATTTATTGTAATATAAAACTTACATCTTAAGCAATAAGGTTAAAAACATTTTGTTGACAATTTCGTGCTTACTCTATTTTGAAACTAGACGTAATTCTTGGTATGACATTTCAATGCTCAGAAATACTCAGAATACAGTAAGTATTGAAAGACGTAGAGTTGCAGAATAATAATATATTTTTTTAGACAAATGTTCGTTTTCTATGAAGGCAAATATTTTTGACCGTAGTAAAAAAGTAGTAGAACTAAATTAGTATAATAGTTATTTTATTAAGGCATTGGCTATAATTGTCTGCTGGTTGGCTCATTGTTATCAACCCGCAAAAAAAATGGATGTGTCTTCTTATGCGCGCAATTTAGAAATAATAAAAAAATATTTTTGTATAAAATCAAATTATTTTTTGAAATGAAAACTTCTTTAGCGGCGTTGTGCACTTTATTTATGATGGGTAAAAAAAAAAAGCATAACGATAATTCAAGTTTTCACTTCTGCGGCCACTCCCGGCATGCAACCCGTTGATTTTTTTTACTTATTATTTTATTTGTCTGATTTTTCCTGGTCAAGTTTCGCGACAGTAGATACCCATTCTGCATTGCGAAATAAGTTGGTAGGAAATCTACAAATAAAAACAACAAATAAAATAATAATACTACTCCATGCATTCCCTGTTCCAGAACAGTCAATGTTTGTTACAATAGTTGCAATAGTTGGCGCGTGGTCGCAAACATTGGTCAAACAATCATAATATTTTCTAAACGATGTCATATTTACTATTTAAATGTTTATTTTAATGAAAAACACATGCATAATTATATAAATTATTGAAAAAAAATTATTCCTCCTAAAATCTTGGTGTTACGGTGGTTATTTACACAATTTTTGAACACGCATTGCGGCATCTTGACGTTTTAACGTTGGCTATGGTTGGACCATACTAATTTGAAATAAGAGCACAAAATTATTTGTGCTCTTATTCTTCGGGCCGTTTTTGAAGCGCTAATCGGGAATCAAGTGTATTATTGATCGAAGATAATATTAGTATAAATCTAACTACTACTTGAGAAACACGTACAGGATGTAAAAGTGAGTGTGATAATATTATGTGTATTGTATTTTGTGCGCATTTAATCAGTGACACGCAGATATCGCGTTTAATTCCCAGGCAAATTGAATATTATTGTTTTTGGTCAGTGGCTACCATATCGTCTTTAGATGGTTTAGTCATGATGACAGGATAAATTAAAAATTAAACAATAAATAAATATAAATAAAAAAATACAAACACCGGATAAACATTTCTAAAGAGATGTGAGGTTTCTTGCCCATTCTTCTCCATACGAAACTCCGACGACTAAAGGGCGACTAGAATCAATTCTATTTCTTGTTCATTTTGACGTTCAAAAGTGTCTTTCTTGTGCCAATTTGAAATAAATGATTTGACTTGGACTTTGAATGAAAGGTGACTAACAAAAGGTTGCATTCAAACCCAAATAAGGAGTGGACGCCCTAGGAGGACATATAGTGACCTTATTGGTGATGTTCTTCAGAAGGTTCGGGTGCGTAGTGCTCGCAACCGGCATGCGTGTTTGACTACTTCTATGTACGTAAGCGTAGGACACCACCTGCGGCGGTCCGTACGTACTCCTTATGTAAGGACTGCAGCAGCTGGTGGTGATCTGTAGTTTCTGCCTACCCGCAAGAGAAGAAGCCGTGAATGGCCAATATTTGTTCGCTTAGTTTGGAACAAACATGTTGATTTAAATTTATTTTGCTTGTTGGGACGCAGCTCGCCAATTTCTTGAATCGGGTAAGAATGAAAGATTTCAGTTTAATTGGCACCAGCACATGACATTGCAACCAGACCGCGGACCGATCGACCCTGACCGTCGTGTCGCCTCAAAATATGTCACTTTATAATATAATCATAAATCACAGAATATATCATATAGGTACTATTCTAATCAGGAACTTCTTTTTAGAGTTCCGTAGTCAACTATGCCCCCTTATACTTTTGCCGACCGTCTGCCCGCCTTAACCGACGCGCAGAGGCTCTTAGTACTATATAGTGGTAAAAAAAAAATCATGAAAAAAGAGTAGTTACTGACCTCCTGCACACGTAAAATGGGGATGTTTTTTTCTCACCACTCAACAGTCGTCAATTGCAACATTGGATCTGGGCCACCGAGCCTGGTTTTTTCCAAGATTTCACCATCATTGTCCATTAAAAAAAAATATATGTTACAGTATCAAGACTTGATGCGCAAGAAGCAGATAGTGGAAGCGGACAGAGCTAAGTTGGTGCAAGTCATGGCGGAACTTGACGAGAAGAAGAAGAGGACGTTGATCACAGCATGTGAGCAGGTCAATAGGGACTTTGGGTCCATCTTCTCGACCCTGCTGCCCGGCGCGCAGGCCAAGCTGAAGCCGCTGGACGGCATGACGGTGCTGGACGGACTGGAGGTACGGCACATTCAACTGCCTCACTGAGACCCAAAGTCGTCATAAGCCACAAAATAAACAAGAGAGGCCATTGTCGAGCAGTGGATTGCAATGTCATTATTAATGCTTGTGATAAATGGTCTTAGGGTGGAATTAAATTTTTCCTAACAAAATAACTACGAAGTGACTGTTACAAAGCGTATATTGGTTTCCACACAATATTACAGTCACTAGCAAATTTTTATGTCTCAAACACAAACGCAGATAAATGAAATCGTTATTTTGGCGGGAGCTCCAGGGAGTTTTGTTACACACCGGCTCGCGGCTTAATTTGTTACCGGCTCGCGACTAAACTCGAATGCTCGGAATTGAACCTCAAAGCGCTCCCGCCGCGCGAGCTCGGCATTCGCTGCTAGGTTACTGTGGCGGTGCGGGACCTTCCCATTTCGCTTAGCACGTTATTCAAATATAAAGAAACTTAACTAATTGTAAGTGCCAATATCGTAAATGAAACTGATAGCGATCGTCAATGCGTCCAAGAGCTGAAAGTGGCAATATCACTGATGACCCTGACAGCTCTTGAACGCGATAAGCTCGATCAGTGAAATCCGCGCTAAGTAACTTAGCGTAAGCAAATACAATAAAAGTTGGGTCGCGGTGGCACAGATCAAGGTGGGCTTCAACGCGGCGTGGAAGGAGTCGCTGGGCGAGCTGTCGGGCGGCCAGCGCTCGCTCGTGGCGCTGTCGCTGGTGCTGGCCATGCTGCTGTTCAAGCCCGCGCCGCTGTACGTGCTGGACGAGGTGGACGCGGCGCTGGACCTCAGCCACACGCAGAACATCGGCCAGATGCTCAAGGAGCACTTCAGGCACTCTCAGGTGACACCTGCATTGCGGTACCCTCGTATTTTGTGTGGAAAAACTAAAAATATCACAGAGTAACCCTGTGTCCTAGCCGAAAGCGACTAGCGCGCTCGTTAATTCATGTGCACGTACGCAAACAAACGCGATAGCCGGTTGCAGTTAGGACACCGCCTTAGGCTGATACTAAGTATAAAACTTTGGTCAAATTCCGGCTTAGTTTGCTCGTCTAATGAATTCGGGAGTAACCCCATAATTTTCTCTTGCAGTTTATAATAGTGTCTCTGAAAGACGGCATGTTCAACAACGCCAACGTGCTGTTCCGGACGCGGTTCGTGGACGGCATGTCGGACGTCCAGCGCACCGACAACTCGCGCCGCTAACCGCGCGGCCATGGACTGTGGCACTAACGGACTCAGTGCTTACAGATAAGATTCAAGAAATTAAATATCAAACAATAAAAGTTTACAACAAAATGCCAAAATACCCTATAAATGTGCTAAACAGTATAGGGTAAGCTGGGTACGGTTGTGACAATTTTGGTTTGATCGCCTATAATTTTGTAAATTTACCAGTTATCTGGGAGAAAATCACTTTAATACTTAATTTGAATATTTATCTACCTAAAATTGTTAAAATATTGCCTCTAACTACGCTGTATTAGGCATAAGACCAAATTTTAAAAAAAAGGGAAAGTGTCACAACCGGCCACACCCCAAGGGCGGTTGTGACAGTGGTTGGGGTCGGTAGTGACAGGCATACAAAATACATCCAAATAGTTTGTAATGACTTTTATTGTTACAAATAATTAACTGAACACAACATAATCTTCTTCTAAACAAAGTTAACAATCACTTTATGGCAAAACATTTAACAGTCTTCTTTATAATCAGTCAAAATGTTAGCTTAACTACTACAAAATTTTAACAAAACTGAAACACAACAAAGAAAAAAATTAAACATTTATAAATGTACCAATCAACATACTGAGTCAGATTCAACATGTGACAAATTTAATGGGGACTATCACCTGCGCACTCTACGCGAGACCAGAGCCTAAAACTAATATAGCACTGTACCATATAACAGTCTTCTTTAAAATCAGTCAAATTGTTAACTTAACTTAAAATTACTGTAGCTAACTGGAAAAAGTTTTACAAAATTTTAACAGAACTTTAACACAACAAAGAAAAATTAAACATTTATAATTGTATCAATCAACATATTGAGATCTACTCAGATTCATCACCATGATGGTGCCTTCCTCTTCTTTTTCTCGCCGGCATTGTCGCGTTTGCGTAGGTATCGCAAGAGCGACATGCAATTAACTTCATGTATTTCCGCAGCTCTCCGTAATGAAGTACCGCGTTTCATCTCTTCGTAAGCATTTTCATATTTACTAATATCAGACAGGCCTCTCCCGGTCTTCCGCACGCGTTTTCTAGACATCTAAAATAAAACAAAACAAAAAAAACAATGTCACAACCGTACCCACAAAATTTGTCACAACCGTACCCAACGCATACTTTTGAAAACAAAAAATGACCATGACTGAGCAAAAAGATCTGCATTAAAAGTAATTACTCGTAAGTAACTGCTAATGTTCAAGTTATAACAAAAAAATATAAAAGGCAATCTATCTGTGTACAAATAACCGTAATTACAAAAAGAAATCGAAAAAAAAAACTTACTTTTGACTGTCGAAAATCAATGTGGGCTCCTGCTTATGTTACCGTCGCACGCCGGCTGACGCAACACTGGGACACGCGTTTAGACTTGCATGCCGCTTGTCTTTCCCCTTGCACCCCTACCCGCGATTCGTATAGTTTCGCTGTTATAGCGACTGTCACTACCGTACCCTGGCACAATCGTACCCAGTTTACCCTATCCTGTATAATTTAGCTTAGGGCTGCTTGCAAAGGTGCCATGAATGTACTGAAACCATTCGCTATAATAGGACACGTAACATAGTACTCGTGTGTTTTTTGTGCGCAAATAATCTGATGGCAGAGGGTCCAACGTGTCAAATGATAGTAAGGATAACCACCATGCGGCGAACTGTTGGGCAGTGGGCGCAGCGGCAACCCCACAGACCGAACACAATGAATATTCACGAAGAACAGAACTGTCACCTCTTTCTTACCTTCAGTGACCGACTTGATTGGAGATTCGTGCCCGGCAGAAGGTAGTATTCCAGTTAGATGCTGATAGGGATCTTGACCGTATTTCCGGTATTTTCCTGATAACCGTGGAACACCTCTCCTCTCCTCATAAGCATTTATTTTCAAGGCATATTGCTCCTTGTCGCTACGACACTACTACGTAAAAACTAGTAACAGGGAATGCGAATGTGTCTGCGAATTGGCTTCGGCCCCTCGTACGCCTTCCAAAGGACTGCGACTTAAGAGTCCCCAGTTTCGTCAAATTACTAAAATGATATTCCGAAAGATTCCAATGAAATTAGCCTACAAGCTAGTGTCGCCACACAGCGCGGCTCCAGCTGCGCGGGCGCAGACGCCGTCATACCTAAAATCGGATTGAAAAGATATTCATAACCGATGGTTGTCACCAGTAGAGAGTGCCAAAGTCTGGCATCGTTTCCTAATGATTACAGGTATTAAGTTTACGAGTGTAATTTCTTTAAAAGATCTCACAACGTGTTTAGTTACATGTGTTATATATACATCGAGTGCTTATGTGTTACAAAGACAATAATATAATGTTATGTATTTTAATTCTAGACGAACTAGATTTTCGTAATGATTGTGGTATGTAGTTCCATATCAGCCGCAAGGACGCTGCGTATCGTTAGTAGCCTGTAAATGGCTTGAGACCCATGTTATTAGAATTGTATTGTCTGTTTTTCTTATTTCGTGTACGTTCTTGTCAGTTAAATAAATCTAAACATACTCATGCGAAAAGCATTGGTAGAATCATAATTATCTTGCATTGTACACCTAGCTTATACTATTATGAAAAAAAAAATCTCAAAAATTTGATACTTGTCCCGCAGTTTACATGAAATTTAATTTTCGAAGCGGCTGCGTTATGTTTGAACTACAGTTGTTTCGATGTCATTATTTGTAGATTTATTTTCTTTTAATGAGTATAGTATTACATGTCAGCCAAAACTGATCGTCACTCTGTTGCTATACGTGTGGCGCGTCCCCGAGCAAAACGCTAGCCGTTTTCTGTGCAATTTTTGTCTGTTATTAAAAAGAAAAACTTGTGTAAGTGCCTGTGTATAAAAAAAATACATTCAATTGCCACATTAGCTTATTCCATTATGGTAGATTCCATTTTTTACAAGACCATTTAGATTACAAAAAAATACCACGCGGGACGGTACCTCGCCGCACTACTGATGCCCCGCGGGCCGACCTGGCCGGTGGGCCCGCGGGGCATCGACACAGCGTCGAGCGTTTAGCGTTCTTACAGACTTTCTTTTAGCTCGGCTCCTAAGGGTCGTAGCGTGATGTTTAATCTGACTTGTTGTTCTAAAGATTAGCGTGGTCAAACAATTAGTCAGGTTTATTATATTAATATAGATTATTCTTGAATCTGCGCAATACGCACTTCTGTAAATCATGCGCGTATTGTGGTGCGGCAAAGAGCGAACGAATGCTAAAGTTTATTTGCTCTGGGAAGCGCCTTAATGTAGTTGTAATAATAAATAATACAATCTTATTTAGTTGCGATGTGTTAAGTTAATTAGTTATTATTTTAAGTGAATATTTCTAAAATTATTATTGTTCTTAATAGTATATGCTGTGTTTTATTTCAAACTAGCTTCTGCCCGCGACTTCGTCCGCGGAAAATTTCTAGTTTTAACATTAAATATATCCTATGATACTCGGCAATACTGTAGGTTCCCATTAGTGAGAGAATTTTTGGAATCGGATCAGAATTTCCAAAGTTTACCGAGGTGATCTTTTCTGCTCAACTTAGTCGCCTTTTACGACACCCTTTTTTTTTTTTTTAAGGCTGGGAAATCATCCAATGACTGCTCCCGCTCTGGGTGGAGCGGAAGAGAGTGTCAGACTCTTACTGACTAAAACCCATCCATGTTCCTTCCGTAGCCCTTTATGTTCCGGGGTAGCGGTAACCCTTTCGGACAATCCCGCTTACCCGGCAGGCTTGGCCCTGAGGGGCCCCTTCATATGCTGACATCTCTTTGAGGCGCGCGTGGAACATATACGCGCCGTCCGGCACGGGTCTGGTGCTGATCGGACGGTGAGTCACCCATTACTCACCGCCCGCAGGCCCGCGCCTACGGTGGCCGGGAGTCGTCACGTGGCTCCCGACGCCCGGAGCGTCTCCCGCGGCGGCTGGGACGGGAGGACCTTTCTCTCTGCCATCCCGCCACCTCCTTCGCGAGCGTGACTTTTTCGCAGAAGGAGGTGACTGCCTCCCACTCCCTCTCGCCCCGGACCATGGCTTGCACCAGGGCCGGGCGCGAGAGGTCGCCACCGTCGATCGGCTCTATGAGGACACGGCGGTGCTCCGCCCAAGCGGGGCAGGTTTGCACCGTATGCTCTACCGTGTCCTCTGGGCGATCCTCGCAATGGTGACACCCGGGCGTTTCCTCCCGCCTGATGATGTGCAGGAACCTCCCGAAACATCCATGCCCGGTGAGGACCTGCGTCAGGCGGTAGGTGAGGGCGCCGTGACGCTTCTCTAGCCACTTCTCAAAGAGGGGCCTTACCGCCACTATCGTGGCGTGCCCTGCGCTGGGTTGCGACAGTCGCTGATTCCAGGCCGCCATGAGATCGCGCCGGAGGTCCGTCCGCTCCGCCGCAATTTGCTGCGGAAACGGAGTTTCCCCCCGGCTTAGTACCTCCGCGCGCCACTCGAACAGGCGCGCGAGGACTATCGCCTCCAGATCCCACGGCGGCAGTCCGGCAAGGAGGCTTGCCGCCTCGCCCGAGATCGTGCGGTACCCCCGGATAAGCCGTATGGCTACCACCTTTTGGGGCGCGTTCAGATAGTGGGCGGCTCGCCACCGCAGTGAACGCGCCCACACCGGGGCCCCGTATAGGGCCATGGACCGCACGACTCCCGCGTAAAGCCTCCGGCAGGAGGCGTTTGGCCCCTCAAATTGGGTAAGAGCCGCTTGAAGGCGGCCCCAGTCCGTTCCAGCTTGGGGGCCAAACGTCGGAAATGCTCCACGAAATTCCATTGGCTGTCGAGGACCAGACCTAGGTATTTCATCATGGTCTCGACGCCGATGTGAACCCCTCCTACCGTAAGTTGGGATCCCGATGGTGGCCTATTCCGAGGTCCATGAAAGGACATGGCCTCGGATTTGTGCAATGCCACCTCGAGACCCAACTGCCGGATCCTCTCAATGACTGTCGCAACCCCACGTGTCATCGCGTCGGCCGCCGCCTGATGCGACCTCCCCTGCGCCAGGACCAGCGTGTCGTCAGCGTAGCAAACTACGCTGACGCCGTCAGGGAGGTCGGCCCGCAGCACCCAGTCGTAACCGATGTCCCACAGGAGCGGCCCCAGAAACGATCCCTGTGGGACACCGCACGACATCTCTCGCCGGTTCCATTCCCCATCACGACCGGGGTAGATGACGGTTTACGACACCCTGCCTCGCATTGTAAAGGTGCAAATGCATTATTGGTTTTTTTAACCCAACACGGATAATAATAAAATTATCTTACTACTATTATAAATGTGAAAGTTTGGATGGATGGATGGATGTTTGTTACTCAATCACGCCAAAACGGCTGAACGGATCTGGATGTTTGGCACAGAGATAGATTATAGTCTGGAATAACACAAAGGCTAATTTTTATCACGGAAAAACGTACCCGTTCCCGTGGGATAATTTCCAACAACCACGCGGGCGAAGCCGCTGGCAAAAGATATTACACTACCTATATACAAAATACAAACCATCATTTAAAAATGTTAACGTTAAAAATATAAAATTTAAGTGAGGAACCTATTTAATTTAAAGCTTCTCTAAAACGATAAAACGTCCGCACAAAGCACGTAGGAAGTAGGAATGATAGTTGAGCTCGGCAAAATTTTTTAGCATTGTGCGTTTAGTAATTTTATATTATCTCGGAAAATATATGACCAATTGACATACTGTAGAGGGCAAATCTTATCTCTGTGATGTCCTTGTGATCATAAAATAATTTAATTTGATAAGAATTGATATTTTGTTGTTTAAATAATCATCCAAACAGAAGTAAGTCGAAAAAATACTTTTTTAAAACATAAAACGAAATATAAAAGCTAAAATACAAAAGATAGAAATGTGGTGTCGCGGACTTTTTTGTAGAAATAATTAAGGCGAACCGGGTTGCCATACATTGCTTTCAATTTTAAACAACTGTTTAGGCAGCGCATGCAAATAATTCTGTTTTAAGAGGTATTTCTTTCCGACTTGCTAGACGAAAAATGCAATAGCTCGGCTAATTATGTATGATATAAATATAATTTATAGCCTATAGCACTCAGGAATAATGTAGCTTTCTATCAGTGAAAAAATTATTGAAATTGGATCATTAGTTCCGGAGATTACCCCCTACATACAAACTTACAAACTTACAAACATACAAACTTACAAATTTTACCTCTTTATAATATTAGTATAGATTCATCAGACCACAGAGCTGGATTTCAGAAATAGGTTTTTCACTTTTTTTTCTCTTTCCTTTAGAATTTGTACTTTTTCATATTTTAACAAGTAATAGTACTTGTTGCTAATATTGTTTTATTTAAATTATATGTTACCGGCTAAACCCGATTTTAGGATAAACTAGATTCGCTTAGGACAACCCAATATAGCCTAGGCCAAACTCGTTCATCCTGTGACCGAAAGGATAAACCGGTTTAGCCTAGGATGTACCAGTTAATCGTAACAGATGTAAATTCTAATTAAAATAAACTAAAAAATGAAAGCTAGTTTTAGGGGTTAAAGTATGAAATTGCCGATTTGTACTGAAAATTTGAAATTCGTATTTTTTTTTTGCAGATCCTTCAAATCATGAGGCCCCCATTACTCCTATTTTTTATTTTATTGATTTGACGCAAATATTGTTGGTAAGGTAACGTTAAACCATGCCGCTAATTCCTGGGTAGTTTGGCTCGGATCGGCTTCCACCATCTCTTTCAATTCATTGTCATTCACCTGGGTGGGCGGTCTTCCACGTGGTTCGTTCTTCAAATCAAAGTTTCGCACATAATATTATCATCTTAGTTTTGTAATTCTTCAAATCTATAATATAGTTGATATTTTCGATTCGAATTTACTATGTTTATTTTGCTAGGGCCTCCGAAGTCTACAATAACGCGATGGATATTTTATAACCCAAAAATAAAGCCTGAAGTCGCGCGGACGCAATCACGGGCGAAAGTTAGTTTAAAATAACAACAAACCATAACATACTGAAAAGCATTATAATCCATTTAGCATACAAGCCAGTTATTTAGTGCATCCTAATGATCAGTTAATACCTAACACGGGATCGCCACAGTGTCGCGGTGCCATCTGTGCCGCGCGCTCACCCTCGCACACCGCGACCCTAGCTCCCGCGACTATTTACGAGCATGGGGCGCAGTTAGGGACATCGTTTGGTATATTATCGTAGATATAACTGGGAAGTTGGTTACGGCAATGATAAATATTGTTTTTCATGAGGGGAGGGCAGAAATTACAGAACGCAGTCTTCTTCGTTTATACCTAGGTACTCATTTTGCACACGCCGCCGGTTGCGAGAACTACGCACCTGACTTTTCTAAAGAACATAACCCATCATATATACATTCAGTCAAAAAAGTATCGGGAATGGATGATTTGTTTATGGTTCCAAATTCAAATTTTGTTTTTTTGTAGTTGTTAGATTGGCACAACTGTTTTCCATTTTGGCGCGGAGTTTGAGTTGCATCTGTTATTTATATTAAATACAGTGCTGGTTTTAGTAATATCATATATAGTGTGTATTGCGAATTTCATAATGGACAAAAATATCGAACAAAGAGTTTGTCTTAAATTTTGCATCGCCAATGGAATTTCGTGTTCGGAGTCACTGAAAATGTTACAGAAGGCTTACGGTGAATCGACTTTATCAAAAACTCGTGCTTATGAGTGGTTCACAGCGTTCAAAAGCGGTCGAGATGTGATGGAAGATTTGCATCGCTCTGGTAGGCCGTCAACGTCTGCAACTGAAGTTAACATCGCAAAAGTGAAGAAAATAGTGACTGAAAATCCCCATTCAACTCTGAGAGAGATAGCCGCCGAACTTTCTGTATCTCACGAGTCGATCCGTACCATTTTAACTAATCATTTGGGTATGAAACATGTTGCTGCTCGGCTAGTCCCAAAAGATCTGAATTTTCTCCAAAAACTCAATCGCATGAAAGTAGCTGAGGACATGCTAGAACGAGTCAGTTCGGACCCAACATTCATGAAACGCATTGTTAGTGGTGACGAGACGTGGGTTTACGAGTTTGACATGCAAACTAGTCAACAAGCTTCGGAGTGGCGCCTTCCAACTGAACCGAAACCGAAAAAACCACGCCAAAGTCGATCAAAAGTCAAAGTCATGTTGACTGTTTTCTTTGACTATCGCGGTGTTGTGCACTCTGAATTCTTACCGGAAAGTCTAACGGTAAATAAAGAATATTATTTGAGCGTTATGCGGCGTTTAAGAGAGCAAATTCGACGAAAAAGGCCAGATTTGTGGAAAGAAAATTCTTGGATTTTGCACCACGACAATGCGCCTTCGCACAAGGCTATCATTGTGAACGAATTTTTGACCAAACACTCAACAAATACCATCCAGCAACCACCATATTCACCAGATATGGCTCCTGCTGACTTTTTTCTTTTTCCTAAACTCAAATTACCACTTCGTGGCACCCGTTTTCAATCGATAGAAGACATAAAGGAGAATTCGCGGCGAGAACTGAACTCAATTCCGGAAGCAGCGTTTAAAAAATGTTTTGATGAATGGATTATTCGTTGGCGCAAGTGTATCGTTTCTAAAGGAGCAAACTTTGAAGGTGATAAAATAAATTTGGATGAATAACAGACATTTTGTGTATTATTGATCTTTTCCCGGTACTTTCTTGACAGAGTAGTATATACATATATACAAAAACACACATAGAACATATATAAAGGATGGATTCATTAATTTAATAATAATAATATCCTCGGACATTTCACACAGCGCCGTATCGTCCGAAGCTAAGCAACCTAATGCTTGTGTTATGGTAACGAGATGGCTGATATACTACTTATATACATTTTTTTTTGTAAATACAACATATTATAGATAGAAAAACACCCAGACTCGTAACAAATACTTGCAGGTCGTACAAATATTTGTTCCGTGCGGGAATCGAACCCGCGACATAGTGCGCAGCAGTCAATCGCTCAACCACTACGCCAACCGTGCCGTCAAATATATATGTAATGCGTCACGTTGTCACCAGCAGCATGCGAGACCAGGAGCTCAACGACAAGGTTTATAATTTTAGAGACAGAATTGTAAAGATGAAGCGCTTTATCATTCTGTCTACTCTACTCTACTTTTCTGTAGGTAGGTAAGTGCGAGTCGGATATTGGAACTGTTAACGGTGTCTTTTACAAACAAGCAAGTAAAGTATCCTGTTTCTTGTTTGTAAAGTGAGGTAGGTACTAGCTGCTACAATTTGCGTGTACAATCCACCGGTACAATTCATATCTTTTTCTCACGCTAGCACTTTGACTTCAAAGAAACGCTAACACGTCACACACGTGTCGAATCCAGAAATATCTGAAACCCTGTTGGCTACAGGTCAAATCCAAGGTTATTGGGGTTAATGAGGTATATTACCCTATGCGTGCCTTAATAGATCAGGGATCCCAAGTATCACTGATCAATGAAGACGCTGCACAGAGATAGGGACTTCCTCGACGTGCATGTAATGGGAGTTGGCGCCAAGAAAAGTAACTATAAGGGTGTTATACAAATTGAAGCAGCTTATCATGAAAACTCTGCTTTACAGTCTGCGCAATCGTTCATTCCAAAAGCCATCATGGGCTTGTCTAGAGCATGTAAATTTAGCCAATCCAGAATATAACCTTAGTCGTCCAGTCGACATACTACTTGGAGGTGATGTTTACTCATCGATCATCTTGAATGACCTCATTAAAGAAGACACACAGATAGTGGCGCAACAAACACGTCTTGGGTGGATAATAAGTGGAAAAGTAGTATCATCAACTCGAGAAGAAGTGGAATGCAACAAAGAATTGAGTATTGTGTATTGTTGGTGCGGCTCGAGTTTCCGAACGACTGGGCGAGCTTAAGGATGACCGTTTTGCTTCACTATAAACTTCCGCAGAACACTTAATCGTCGCATTTCGGGCCAGTTGAGGGCACCCGGACTGGAGCGCTCTAATTCCCGCGAAGCCTCTCGTCTTTTTGCGTGTTTCGGTTTAAACTTACGGTGCTCATAAAAACATCGTAGGTTGGGGAATGTATCTTCTCCATTAGGTTGTGTGGGGCGTAAAGTAGAGCTCTTCCCAGCGGCCATTTCAGAATAATTGCTCTTATAGCCCTGTAAGATCGCTCTGACAATGGTGTTGAACCTGGTATATACGCTCGAGCTAGATCAACTGTCAGAATGGCAAATCTAAGTTGCTTAAATACCCGATGGAACTTGGCTGCTTCCAAACAAATCCTCAAAGGTAAACCAGTAGTTGTAAACCTTCCAATCCTACCAATTACTTGGGAAGTTTTTGTCTAACGACCCAATAATTGCTGTTAACTTGTCCTCGACTTCTCGGCAAGGTATTGCAGCGAGGGCTCCCATTGCTCACCCAGTCTTAGTTTCTTGTGGGATAATAGTCGCTATACTAAAGTTTAATGAAATTACGCCTCAGTTGGTGCGAAAGTCGTTACAGTCGAGACGACGCCTTCCCATTTGATGCGACGGTCGTCGCCATTGATTCAACGGATCTTAACGAGACTACATGTCGCCCAGAGCTGAAACAACCGCCGACTCGATCTAGCCGACGCTCGTACTCGCTCTGACGACGCTTTTCGCCCCAAGTTGAGATGACATGAGTATGAATCATACTTTTTGAGATATATTCACGACTGTTGATGACTCGTTCGTGGCTGGGCCTCATGGCGCCGAGCGCTAAGAAATCGACGCTGGGCTCGAAAGCGCCGAACGGATAATTCTTCTAATAACTTGCTTGGTGTAGAAACGTGTTGACTTCATATTGAAGATGGCCGCCGCGCGTTGTCTGTCAAGTGCAAGACGAGAATGGGTATAGTTGTGACATCACGAATTCACCTAGTCAAAGAGATGTAGCATAATAATATATACTTACCCTTTGAAGGGTCCGATTCATCAAATGAGATCGGATGAAAATCTCTGAATCAGAGATCAACAGTCCAATCGTTGCAGAACAGCGTCACATGAAACATGTAACGAACATTGATAAAGATTATGACGACGAGTTTTCATATCACGACGTGCACCTGTACCTACACGGTGATATGCTTGTTGGCGTTCGCCCAGTGCGCGGCAGGAGCCGTGCTCGTGAGGCGGCGCCTTCGGCGTGTGCACAGCGTGGCTCCTGCCCACGCGTTCGCTTCATCAGTAGCTTTAGTGCTAATGCAATTAGTGTAAATGAGCAATCGGGACCTAGTGAAATTAAGCTCAATACAATTTCGGGTCTAATCAGTGCGCGTAGGTAAACAAAACAAGGCCACGTCGCCTGTGGTCCGTGAATCTACCTAGATTGTACTTTCGATTATCATTGTTTTCTTTAAGTAGGTACTTTCACTTTTTTATAATAATAATAATATTCATTTATTTGCTCAGAATGTAGGTATGTACAATAAGGTGGTTGCAGAAATGTTGAAGAATCCGTGTACATTCTACCATTTTGGCATGCAAACATTGATGCAGTTCAGCATTACAAACACAAGTCAGCTAACAAGTATCAGCTGGGACTGCGATATGGTTTGATATTTGTCTTTTATATTTATACTAGCTGCTCCCGCGCGGTTTCACCCGCTGCTCGGCTCCTATTGCTCGTGGCGTGATGTTACATAGCCTATAGCCTTCCTCGATAAATGGACTATCCAACACAAAAATATTTTTTCAATTCGGACCAGTAGTTCCAGAGATTAGCGCGTTCAAACAAACAAACAAACTCTTCAGCTTTATAATATTAGATAGTATAGATTTTTAATTTTTAGCTTAGTTTCGTGCTTGGGAGTATGTGCGTTCCACCCGTACAATTCGTATCTTTTTACGTTAATTAAGCAGTTTTGTACAGCGGTCTTCGCCGCGTTTACTCATTATCATAATAGCATAGCATTTCGATATTCTGAAATCATTCTAAGATCATAAATAATCACTGTATCAATTACCTATTGCATTCTATCATGAAGCTTATCATTATAAACTATATCATTTATACAACATTATTTTTAGTATGCGAAATCCGAAACACGTGTCTAGTATTTTTATGTAAACAATCTATGTACAAAATTTTAAAACTATTATGAAAAACTACAAAGTTGTGAGCTTGTATGTTATCTGGTTGTCCGTACAAAAACATGATCACTACGCGAGCGGCGCGCCCGCCCCTCCAGCATCGTCTTGTGCCTTAGAGCATTAATTAATCTACTTGCGCTCATTGATAATGTTCGGTGTCCAACTTGTAACCTTTTTTTTTAATATTTTTGGGAAAAATATAAAATGGTGTTAAAATTATTGGAATCGATTCAGTTCCTGATTTTGAACAAACTATATTCAGGTTTCGCATATCTTACTAAAAATAATGTTGTACTGTCCCGTACATTGCGTAAAGAAAAAAAAAACTGTAAAATGTTACATAAATAAAAGTTACAATTCAATAACGCACTTAGGTAGGTAGGTACTTGAAGTGTGTTCAACACGACTGCGGCTGTTGAATATGAAAGTAATGCGCTTATCATATTCATATGTATAAGCTAGAACACAGTGACGTATTTACTTTACGCTGATATTATGTAAAACATCGTGAACACTCCCAGACTGACATTATAGGGAGGTGCCCCGAGAATACTAAAAAACAAGAACTCTACTCAGTTACAAGTACCTTCCATTCATCGTGGGGTAAAATTCTATTACGTGTGCACTACAAACATTCCTCATAGGTCCGCCGCCGCCGTCACCTCGCGGGTAATAAAGCTTTTACTATTCGAAGCGGCTTTCATAGCTGGAATTGATCTTATGCCTCTGACATACCTAGGCTATTTTATTGGGAGGTTGTAAATAAAGCTCCTTCACTGAACATTAGCCGTGTAAGAATTCATAGCGGGGCGAGTCTGGCGGAGGAACTACTGCAATCTCGAAGTTAAACGTTTATTCAAGAGATGCTTTTATGTAATAACGGCTGTAGCCAATATGACTTGACTATGAATACTTTTTTCGAAATGGGTTGCAATATGAGGTTCAGCCGAGGTCTCGTTCTGTGTTGTCCCCTTTCGCAATTCAGACGC
The DNA here is from genome assembly GCA_951799385.1 of Hyppa rectilinea. Lineage (NCBI taxonomy): Eukaryota > Metazoa > Arthropoda > Insecta > Lepidoptera > Noctuidae > Hyppa > Hyppa rectilinea. Next base: position 433,730 of record OX637319.1, read on the forward strand.
AGAAGAGCTCGCCTCTGATTCTGAATGGCTGGATCAGCAAGACTTATCTCGTCTTGTAATTGTCGCGACGACAACGAACTGGTTGTCTTAAATGTTATAATTATAAATGTGTTTAATTCCAAAGGATGCCAACAATTTATTGTCATGCTTGTTATGAAATGCTGAATTCAGAAGCTACTAGTGATGTTCGTTTGTTTGGCCATACGATGGTGTGCATAATTTGTGGCAGTTCTGTGAGAAATATGCAACGCCATGCAGTGGAAAGAAACAATTCAATGTTGGAGAATTTACCGACGTCACAACCAGCTTTCCATCTGGTAAACAAAATGATGTTCAAACAATGATATTGTGTGTGGTCTTTTCTATTTACATGCCCATCATCTTGCTCTTCAGATACCTATTTAGTTTCTCGGCCCATAAATAGTCAGGGTTGTTCCTTACCTGCATCTCTGGTTGTGTTACTGAGCTAACATCCAATCAGAATGATTATTTTGATTAGAATTTGAGAGTAGGTACAGGTACTATTGTCCGAAAGGGTTACCGCTACCCCGGAACATAAAGGGCTAACATGGATGGGTTTTAGTCAGTAAGAGTCTGACACTCCCTCCCGCTACACCCAGAGCGGGAGAAGTCATTGGATGATTTCGCAGCCTTAAAAAAAAAGGGTGAGAGTACCTACGATTGTGTAGGTATGTAAACAAGTCCTGCACATTTAATGGCTGATTTCTGTCAGAATTGTTGCCGTTGCCTTGTCAGTCAGATAACAGAAACAACATGTCCCATTATATTGTTTCAATATTTTTATTCTAATTTTATTTAATCCTTTTGCTTATTTCTAAATGTAGGTAGGTTATATATAGACATTCAGTTCCCCATAGATAATTGTTAAGTATAAAGATGATACCATAAATACCTTAAATTAACTTTTTTAGGCTATGAATTATGCATGTCATAGGTAGGTACTGTTGGTTGAGACATCAAAGGAAACCAGCCTACACAGGTCCTCACAAAGTTCTGCATAAGAGTGATAAAGCCGAAGACACACCGCCTAAAGACAGCTTAGATATTGACTGACAAAGCTGAGCCGACAACGTTGCTTAAAAAATAACGAAACACAGGTACAGTCAACAGCAAAAGTAGATGATCAAAATCAGAAATTCAATACTAATGAACGGAGTTCACGTCAGAACTGTGTGGCGTCAGTGATTCAAAAGTTTGTGATTGTAAATTATACCAAACATTTACTACTAGTAGGCACAGCTGCCATATATATTCATGAACTCCGTTAATTAGTATTGAATATCTAATTTTGATCATCTACTTTTGCTGTTGACTGTACCTACAGGGATCCTTTATTTTATTTCGTTTAGACCGTCCGTTTCGAATCTATAAATGAGCTCGGCTGTAATATAAATGGGCTGAACAAAAAACAACCACAAATCAGCAATTTCGTAAGATCTTTGACTTAAGGAGGGTAGGTACAGACGCCAGCACATCAAGCTATCCCTAGCTGTCAAATTTTCTCAATTAAAAATGAACCTTATGTCTTTACAATAAAGTTGAAATACTATCAAAGAAATTTGTCAGATTGTGGTAACTTGATGTGCTGGCCTCTGTACCTACAAACGTGTTGCTGTGTGTTCACTACACGACACGAATATCTTGCAAGCTTAGAGCATCAAGTGATCATAAGTGAGTAGGATTGAACAGATATGCCGAGTGAGCAGTCTGTTACCCCGTCCGAATTTTTGACGCGATAATATAAATTCAACAAATGCTACTCGACATAATGAAATTATTGCTGGGTTTGACGGCGTAGCGCACTGAGACTGTGTGCTCTGTCAGCTTTGAGGCCTATCATCGTTGTAGGTATGTCCTTTTGCATAGTACCTAAGTTGAAGTTATGAGGCTGTTTCAACCTTAGCTACTTTCATTAATGTAAACTTTTCGTGTGGTTAGTGATGAAGGCTAAACTTTCCATTACTGGACTGGGTTTTGAAAGTTCCATATGTTGTTTGTAGATAATACTCACAAATAGAAAGCAAGCACACAGTTTTTTTTTATGCGAAAATTCACGGTTTACGAGATATAATTATTCAAAGTTTCCATACAAATTCAATTTTTAGGTTAGATAAATTACGATGGTAGACGTCAATTTGTCATTTCACGTTCCGTTTACAGTAAATGAGTATTTTATTTGACCAAATGTCATTTTTTTTTCTTAATATTATGCAATTACATAGACTTTTTTACACAAAAAATAACGAATTTTTGTTTACACTTGGAACGGAACGCAAAGTTGCCTCTTGTTTACCGCGTTTTTTTGTGTTGCTGTCAGTGTCAGTCATCGTTTGTTGCACTTGCAGTTGAGATCGTTTTACGTACTCCTGAAAGCCTTACGTTTGACTACCATGGCGTCTCCGAAGCCCTATGCTTAAGTGTCTGAAGAGTGTAGTGAAGTGCAAGTGTTGTGAATATCCGAAAAATACCCAAAACCGCCTTGCCCTACCCCGACTCGGACAGGTTAGGTTAGGTTATTTTTTTTTAAGCCATTGAGCCCCGTGAGCAACTTTTGAGTGTTTTGAGGTTAGGTTAGGAAAAGTCATTTTTCTCGGAAATGGTGAGTTACCTTATCATGGGAGTGGTGCCAGAGTGGAGGGGGGCACCCCCCGCAGGTACAAGGGGGGCCCCGGACATCCCCGCACCATAAATCGATGGAAATTTATGGATTTTGTTTTTCTAACCTCAAAAACTTTAACCATGGATATCTCCATAACCATGGGGTTTCGCGGGGTGGGGATGTTACGGGGGGGTAGCCCCCCTCCCCCCCTTCCCCCCTCCCACCCCATAAATGCCAGTCCAGTAAAGGAAAGTTTAACCGTGATGAACCTTAATGTAATATGCTTATGCTTATTATGCTGTTTTTTATCATTATTGTAATGTAAGCGGTCTCCAGGCCAAATTTTATAAAAAATAAATATTCTCCCTCTGTTGGTGTAAAAATATCTGAATCTAGTAAGGTAGCTAAGTAGGTACCTACCTATTATGTTTTTTTTTTTAATTAAACAAGACATTAATCTAACAGGTATTTAAATTACTAAAAACTAGGTAGGTTGGTACTTATGTAAAAATAGAAGTTATAATATTTTGTTAAAAGCTTGAGGCCGACCAAGTTGTATGTTACGACCGATACCACTGCTAGGCCAACACTGCTCCGAGCCCAAACACAACGGAGCTATCTTGTAAAGTTTAGGAATTCCTGTGGCCACCTTGTGTCTCCATCATTAGCCCCTGGACCTATACCTACCTAAGGCTATAGTTTTTGTCATGACAAAACGAACAAGTCCAAATACAAGGAAGCTATCTCAATTTGATGAAAAGTTCCTATAGTGACCTTTCGTATAATTATATCATGAACCCCTCTTTTATTTATTTGAGAGGAAATCATCAAATGACCCTCCCGCTCTGGGTGGACCGGAAGGGAGTGTCAGACTCTTACTAAAACCCATCCATGTTTCTTCCTTGGCCCTTTATGTTCCGGGGTAGCGGTAACCCTTTCTCTCGATCCTAACGGGCCTCTTCCTCTATGCTGACATCTCTTTGTGGCGCGCGTGGAACACGTACGTGCCGTCCGGCACGGGCCTGGCCCTGATCGGACGGTGAGCTGCCCATTACCTACTCACTGTCCACAGGCCTGTGACTACCCTAGGCCTATTCTCGGCAGTCTTCCACAAGACGAGTGGAATCACTGATGGGATACAATTTTGCTATAACTTCTGTACCTGCCTTCTGTTTCTTGTCGTTTTTGTTTAGTTTTTTATTCATTTATTTAACTCTTCTTTATTTATAACTAGCTGTAGCCCGCAGCTGAAAATGGGTATGCAATGATACGGGCGCCTCTTGTGACTTTTTAGCATTGGGGGCCACTGAATTTATTTCTACCTACGTAAAGGTCAATATTATCGTACATTCAATAATACCGAGGTACCTACCACAAACACCCATTTTAAAAATAGCCGCCCTCAAAAATCCTTACCTCGGATTCGGTATCACCCGCCCCTTCCAGCGACGCTAAGTTTGATTGATGCGGCCTTGTCCTCGCACTATCTACGCCTGATGACCGCTCCAGACACTTTTTATGATTTACGTTAGTAGGTAAGTATAATTTTGGTGGAGTATTATGGAACATGATTTATTGGACTGACGATAGGCTGCGGGTTTGCGCGGGATATATTGAATAAGTAGGTCAGAGTGAAGAATTTACTTACAGGGTTTGAACGAGTTACTTATGCAGCTATGAATATGAGGATTTTTAAGTGGATATTTCTACTTAGGTGCGTTCCCGTAGTAGGTAGGTATTTCAGATCTCCACGCGGTCGTTGTCGCGGGTAAAAGCTAGTTCTTAAGACTAACTTACCTTCGTGTAAGTAGGTATAAGTTAAGTACATAGGTAGTAGATAGATATGGGTAGCTATACCTGCTGTTACAAAACAGTTAAAAGCTAAAAAACGCAAGTTATTATTAGGTAACTCCTAACCCAAAAGCGAAAAACATAGGTCGAAGCACCAAATTAAAGTTCAGGGAGCCGTTGTTTTTAAGAAAAAGAAACATTTCAGTGATCACTAATGGATATACCGTGTTTGGCCACTTTTTGTATATCCCGCTTATTCCCCGTTCTCCGGCGACAAGGAGCTGCTGGAGAAATTAGTGACCCACTTGAAACTGGCCAGAGTTCAATGAAAACTTCGTATATACATTCAGTCAAAAAAGTATCGGGAATGGATGATTTGTTTATGGTTCCAAATTCAAATTTTTTGTTTTTTTTGTAGTTGTTAGATTGGCACAACTGTTTTCCATTTTGGCGCGGAGTTTGAGTTGCATCTGTTATTTATATTAAACTAGCTGACCCGACAGACGTTGTCCTGTCTTAACTGTGATACCTACCCTACCTACCTGCCTACCTACCCTACCTACCTAGCTACCTACCTACCCTACCTACCCTACCTACCCTACCTACCCTACCTACCCTACCTACCCTACCTACCCTACCTACCCTACCTACCCTACCTACCCTACCTACCCTACCTACCCTACCTACCCTACCTACCCTACCTACCCTACCTACCCTACCTACCCTACCTACTCTACCTACCCTACCTACCCTACCTACCCTACCTACCCTACCTACCCTACCTACCCTACCTACCCTACCTACCCTACCTACCCTACCTACCCTACCTACCCTACCTACCCTACCTACCCTACCTACCCTACCTACCCTACCTACCCTACCTACCCTACCTACCCTACCTACCCTACCTACCCTACCTACCCTACCTACCCTACCTACCCTACCTACCCTACCTACCCTACCTACCCTACCTACCCTACCTACCCTACCTACCCTACCTACCCTACCTACCCTACCTACCCTACCTACCCTACCTACCCTACCTACCCTACCTACCCTACCTACCCTACCTACCCTACCTACCCTACCTACCCTACCTACCCTACCTACCCTACCTACCCTACCTACCCTACCTACCCTACCTACCCTACCTACCCTACCTACCCTACCTACCCTACCTACCCTACCTACCCTACCTACCCTACCTACCCTACCTACCCTACCTACCCTACCTACCCTACCTACCCTACCTACCCTACCTACCATACCTACCCTACCTACCCTACCTACCCTACCTACCCTACCTACCCTACCTACCCTACCTACCCTACCTACCCTACCTACCCTACCTACCCTACCTACCCTACCTACCCTACCTACCCTACCTACCCTACCTACCCTACCTACCCTACCTACCCTACCTATCCTATCTACCCTACCTACCCACCCTACCTACCCTATCCTACCTACCTACCCTACCTACCTACCCTACCTACCCTACCTACCCTACCTACCCTACCTACCTACCCTACCTACCCTACCTACCTACCCTACCTACCTACCTACCCTACCTACCTACCCTACCTACCCACCCTACCTACCCTACCTACCTACCTACCCTACCTACCTACCTACCTACCCTACATACCTACCCTACCTACCTACCTACCCTACCCTACCTAAAAAAAATAAAAAAATAAAAATAAAAGTATTCTGCTATTCAGGGCGGAGACAAATCCAACGAAACAAAAACCATGAAAATTGGTCCAGCAGATCTCGAGTTATAACGAAGGGAACAAACCCGACTTTCTTTTATATATTATATAGATACAGTGCTGGTTTTAGTAATATCATATATAGTGTGTATTGCGAATTTCATAATGGACAAAAATATCGAACAAAGAGTTTGTCTTAAATTTTGCATCGCCAATGGAATTTCGTGTTCGGAGTCACTGAAAATGTTACAGAAGGCTTACGGTGAATCGACTTTATCAAAAACTCGTGCTTATGAGTGGTTCAAAGTGTTCAAAAGCGGTCGAGATGTGATGGAAGATTTGCCTCGCACTGGTAGGCCGTCAACGTCTGCAACTGAAGTTAACATCGCAAAAGTGAAGAAAATAGTGACTGAAAATCCCCATTCAACTCTGAGAGAGATAGCCGCCGAACTTTCTGTATCTCACGAGTCGATCCGTACCATTTTAACTAATCATTTGGGTATGAAACATGTTGCTGCTCGGCTAGTCCCAAAAGATCTGAATTTTCTCCAAAAACTCAATCGCATGAAAGTCGCTGAGGACATGCTAGAACGAGTCAGTTCGGACCCAACATTCATGAAACGCATTGTTACTGGTGACGAGACGTGGGTTTACGAGTTTGACATGCAAACTAGTCAACAAGCTTCGGAGTGGCGCCTTCTAACTGAACCGAAACCGAAAAAGGAGAATTCGCGGCGAGAACTGAACTCAGTTCCGGAAGCAGCGTTTAAAAAATGTTTTGATGAATGGATTATTCGTTGGCGCAAGTGTATCGTTTCTAAAGGAGCATACTTTGAAGGTGATAAAATAAATTTGGATGAATAACAGACATTTTGTGTATTATTGATCTTTTCCCGGTACTTTCTTGACAGAGTAGTATAAATAAAGAATAATGAATTGATTTCACGTGCTATGCCCCATTCTGTGAATTGTGATAAATTATTAATTTATGTTAATGTACAAAATTATGGTCAACGCACACATATTAATACGTTGTTTAAGATATGTAATGCTTTAACTATTGAATAAATAAGAAAAATTTCTTACACTGCACGGGATCACCACCGCCTCAACTAGGCATATTCTTTGTACCTGTTGTGGTATAGCAGGTACTTACTACGTACTCTACATAGTCATATAAAAGAGCGAACTGATGCCTCCTATACTAGGCCAAAAGCCTGTTTTAGGAGCCAATGTTCTTCCACATCTAACGGCATACTTACAACTGGTGGTGATTGTCATCCCAGTAGGTAAGTACTTATAGTAACAATAACATAAACGAATAATTGCTTAATTAAATAGAACAATCTACTATGCGACAATTGTAATAGGTTCTCGGTTTTGTCATACGTTACCTTCTACAACCAATTTGTAAGTTAAATTTTGACTTCGTGTTTACTTATGGAGTTAATGGGATTAAGTTTTATTTATTTCAATATACAGTCGAGAGCTAATTGCCGCCTACTGTCGGCTAGCGAACTTGGAACGGCATTGGATTTCGGCGTTGCACACAGGCATGCTTTTGCGTCTTTTCAGCTTGTGACTGTTCCTAAATTACCCCAGGCTGATAAAAATTTCGTTTTTCCTAAATTAAGCTACCATAAGTGTTTGGGTCGGTTCCCCCTAAGGGGGAAGAGCCGCGCCCCGCCTTCCGCGCGACTCTGTAGGGCTCGTCCCGGACTGGTCACCCTCCCACCGACATAGAGATTAAATGAATTCCAAAAGTGAATAAGTCCAATACCTTGTCTCAATAATAGAGCAAGGAAAGGATTGAAAGGAATGGTAAATGAAGCTTAGGAATTCATAGTAATGAAATTGGAAGTGGCTCTAGAAAGTTAACAAGATAATAGGGGAATGCAAAGTATATTATTATAGAAACTTGCGAGCAACCCTTACACTAGTGTAACAGGTATTTAGACAGACATTACTCACACGATACCTCGCATTTGCAAGGCGCGTGCTCGTATAATTTTGACTCAATTACTGGCGTGGTATAAAAGATACAATATTCAAGAATTACTGGATAAAAGAGTTGAGAATCTAGGCTCAAGAGTCATTATAATTATAATAGAGTTTTAGATAAAACTGTCCTAAAGATCTAATATTATTGATCTGAGGTGAAGGTGAAGTTAATAGAGTAGATAATTGAAACTCAGTAATGATTGTTATAGTAGAGTCTTGGGATAAAAGATCTAGTAATATTCAAGAATTACTAGTTATTATAATAGAGAATCAAGTCTCGAGAATAATCATTATTAATGAAATGAGCTGTGGGTCAACACACAGTCTCGTCGGTGAAGAAGGTAAAGGGATCGTTACGCTTGCGCTTTAATTCATTATTTATAGTTACGTTAATTTATTTAATTACAATGTACCCACTTCAGTGAGATCGGGAACCGTTTTACAACGTTTGTCTCATTCTACGTGTTCTGCTAGACCTGACGCATAGAGCCTCTAACGACCCTAATACGATTCTAAAAGAACACGTTCCCTAGGCATAAATTAAATGTCTTACTCAATCCTAAGGCAGAGTGCTGCGAAGTCCAACTGCATTGAGGAAGACAAGTATTGAGTAGTTCTAAATACAGACTACTGTGAATCTACCCTGTGAAATTACCCTTACGGCGGTCTAGCCACCTTCTTTACTATTATAGCACAAATCTAGCACAAGCGCACCGTAGACTCAGTCTCTAGCAAAATGCATTACGATCGTACTTGTTGAGCGCCGAAGTGGTATTTCGTCACCTCACATTTCCTTAATCTTCCCCATTTAGAGGACGCGGTGCGGCTAGTAGCGGCTTTGCGTCCAAGTAACGTGTCTCGCTAAACAGTGACGATTTAGTAATAGTCCTACAAAACGGACGGGTTTTATTTTAACGAGACAAGTGCCCTAGTGTTAAAACAGTGTCTACCAATTCAGTTTGGGGTACTTGGTGAAGCCTACCCCCACTCCCTGGAAATGTGCGTCAACAAGCCTCACGCAAAACATTCTGTGGCAAGACCTTTTTGGAAGCAGACATCATCAGTAAAGTTTGATTGATTTATGTATCTACAGATTGGCTTTAAAGCCTAGCAATGATGATATATATACGGTTCTGCCTTCCAAGTCTGGAGGGTTAGTTAAAGTCAATAGTCGTCAATAGTCAAGAGCATGGGTGCTCAGCGTCAAGTATAGGGGAAGGCCTTCCCCGTTTCCCTATAACCAAACATAACTGACAATAGTCTGCCAAGGTATGGAACAGGAGATGGGCAAGTAATCTAGAAGGAATTAGTATTATTTACACTGAGGATAAAGACATTTTGCACAGCTGAAATAAATGATCATTAATGGACTTTTAGCGTTCCCCCCAGCCATTGCCTGCTGGTATACAAATCAACCTACTACGAGAATTATAATAGAGAAGTTCTTATCTACAATGAATGCGCTACTTACTAAATGATAAAAGTTAATTTAAGGAAGTGGACACTTACCGAAATAATTGCTTAGGGAAATAGATTACCGCTCACTTACAAAATACTGCACTAGTTACCAGTTCCGCCTCCGAAGCCGCCTCGCTCCCGACCGACTCCGACCACGTCCCCAAACTCACTGCCCCTAGCTACCCTTCCCACATCTTCAAAACCACCACGCTCAGCCCATGTTCCCACACTTTCGCGGAATAGTTTTATGGCCGTTTTTTGTACAATTCTTCAATTGTTTTTCAAAAGTCCATTAGGGTATCGACCGGGCCCAACTAATGGTAACCAGATATGAGACTAGTATTGTAAGTGGCGCTTAGGAGTGAGATATTTTACTCGTTTCTTTAGAATTTGCTGAATTATTGCTTTCGACCCGTCAGCTGTCATTATCCCTAGTTTGCCTGTCATTAAATAGAGAATTTATGCGTTTCTAAGTGTCCCGAACCAAGTGTTGGTTTTAAAATAAGTATAATATTTTGTTATTAAATAGGAGTACGTGACAAACAGTCACAAGCTTATTGTGTTTCCTTCCATAACCTAGTGTTGTTAGTCCGCAGCACAGCGTGGAGCCCAAAAAGCTACACGCAACCCTAATATTTCGGCCTCTAAACAAAGGTTATTGGTCGAAAAGTCCCTGCGCTTAAAGTGCATAACTTTCAAGATCACCTTTTGAGCTCTTTCAACTATAAGTAAGCTGGTTTTGTAGGTTGTGTCCCAAAACCGGGGTACACTATAAAACAATTGATTGGCAAAGGCTCTGGCAAACTTGCATTACAAAATGGGGAGCAATAGAGTGCCTAAGTTCTAAGTAATTCCATTTTTGGATGTGATGATATCATAGATATGTAGCTGCAACACCAGGGTGTTTTCCCCGATTTTCTGATCTAATATCGTTTCCCACTATGGAAGCAAATTCATATCAAAACTATGTTTCCTAAACATAAGTTTCTGAATGAATATTCTCCTCTGAGGCATGCCGAGCGTGATCTTTCTCCTTTTTAAAAGTTGACAGTATCTCAAACTCAAACTGAAAGCATTTATCTATACAATACATATAATAAAAGAGTAAAAAAACTGTGTCTGTACATTGAATATATTAAAAAAAAAAATTGAGGGGGGTTTAGAAACAGTAATAGAGCACGAATCCAAAAAAAAAAATTTGTCTGTTTGTTTGTACACGCTAATCTTCGGAACTACTGGACGGATTGGAATGTTCTTTTTATGTTGTATAGGTATTAAGTCTGGGCAACATATAGGCTATACTTTATCTTGGAAACTTGAACACCTGATGCAGAACTGCAATTGACCAGCTAAACTATAAGAGATACAAAAATGATACCATAGCAAAAATTGTTCCACGTGATGAGCATTTTCTGCTGAGAGAATAGATTTGAAGATCTGGAACACCTGATGTGGAACTCCAAGAGCCCAGCTACACCATAACGCATATAGGAATGACGTCTTAGCAAAAGTTCTTCGGTCTGATGGGCATTTCCTGTTGACTTATAAAAATCGAAGATCTGGAACACCTGTTGTGGAACTCCAAGAGCCTAGCTACACCATAAACCATATAGGAATGACGTCTTAGCAAAAGTTGTTCGGTCTGATGGGCATTTCCTGTTGACTTATAAAAATCGAAGATCTGGAACACCTGTTGTGGAACTCCAAGAGCCTAGCTACACCATAACACATTTAGGAATGACGTCTTAGCAAAAGTTGTTCAGCCTGATGAGCACTCTCTGTTGACGTATACAAATCGAAGATCTGGAACACCTGTTGTGGAACTCCAAGAGCCTAGCTACAACATAACACATATAATAATAATAATAATAATATCCTTGGACATTTCACACAACGCCATATCGTCCCAAGCTAAGCAACCTAATGCTTGTGTTATGGTAACGAGATGGCTGATATACTACTTATATACATTTTTTTTTGTAAATACATACATATTATAAATAGAAAAACACCCAGACTCGTAACAAATACTTGCAGGTCGTACAAATATTTGTTCCGTGCGGGAATCGAACCCGCGACATAGTGCGCGGCAGTCAATCGCTCAACCACTGCGCCAACCGTGTCGTCTAATATATATCTATACATATAATAAAATTGTAGAAAAGTGGTATCTGTGCAATGGAAATAAATATGTTTGAGCATAGAGAATATTATTTGAGCGTTATGCGGCGTTTAAGAGAGCAAATTCGACGAAAAAGGCCAGATTTGTGGAAAGAAAATTCTTGGATTTTGCACCACGACAATGCGCCTTCGCACAAGGCTATCATTGTGAACGAATTTTTGACCAAACACTCAACAAATACCATCCAGCAACCACCATATTCACCAGATATGGCTCCTGCTGACTTTTTTCCTAAACTCAAATTACCACTTCGTGGCACCCGTTTTCAATCGTTAGAAGACATAAAGGAGAATTCGTGGCGAGAACTGAACTCAATTTCGGAACCAGCGTTTAAAAAATGTTTTGATGAATGGATTATTCGTTGGCGCAAGTGTATCGTTTCTAAATTCTCATCTATAGTAACAATGGGAGTCCCACAGGGCTCGATTCTTGGCCCTTTTTTGTTTCTTATTTATATTAACGATTTGCCTTACCTCATAAAAAATAGTCATGATATAGTGTTATTTGCAGATGACACTTCACTTTTGTTTAAACTTAAACGTCAGCAGCCGGCTACTGACGATGTAAATAGTGCGATCGCAACGGTAGTTCATTGGTTTAATGTTAATAACTTACTTCTTAATGAAAAAAAAACCAAATGTATTAAGTTTACGCTACCCCATGTTAGACAGGTGGAAACCAAAATGTTGGTAAAGGGCGAAGAATTGAACCCTGAAGATACCACAGTATTCTTGGGCTTAACTTTGGATGCTAAGCTTCAGTGGGGGCCACATATAGATAAATTGTCAAAAAAACTAAGCTCCGCAGCATACGCTGTTAGAAAAATTCGTACTTTAACTGACACAGAGACAGCCCGCTTAGTGTACTTTAGCTATTTTCATAGTGTAATGTCGTACGGTATTCTATTGTGGGCAAATGCCGCCGATATTCAGACTATCTTTGTTTTGCAGAAGAGAGCTGTTCGAGCAATTTATAAATTAAGTCCGAGACACTCTCTGAGAGAAAAATTTAAAGAAATAAATGTAATGACTGTACCTTCACAGTTTATTTTTGAAAATCTTTTGTATGCCCATAAAAATATAAAATTGTTTAAAAAATATAGTGATATTCATGATAAGAATACTAGGAACAAACACAAATTTGTTGTACCCACTACAAGGCTCAAAAAAATAGGAGGCTCGTTCAGATGTCAATGTATACGCTTTTATAATAAACTTCCAAGCCACGTTCAAGATCTAAGCCTTGATAAATTCAAATCGTTCGTTAAACGCAAGTTGTGCCAGAATGCTTATTATACTGTCAAAGACTTTATTGAAGACAAATGGGCTTGGGATTGAGCTGCTCCAATTGTTTACATTATTGAATATTCTTTCTTTTTTTTTTAATATCCTAAACTAATTGATTAGCATCTGAGATTACTCCTGGAGCTGCTGAACATTCACAAAAACTTTTTGCATTATATAACTTCAATCTCTTAGCATTGTATAATTGCATAGCACGTTTGTGAGTACTATGTACCTACTATAAAGCTACCATTTACTGAGTACGTCTTACATTGACTTGAATGTGCCCTGGCGGTTGAGAGCATGTCATGCTCCCTGTAATGTCTCACTGATGGTGGCGCGTATGTTGGATCATTTAGCTCCCATCAAAATGGTTGAGCTGAATGGTGCTAATCCATGCGTCATGTTCATGAGCGGGCACCGTCAGTAAGGGCTGGTCACCTCTTAGCTGCCACGGCTGTTTTAATATTTAAATTAATTTTGAATTGTTTTTTAAAATCTTGTAATTATGGACGCTTTTATTAAGTTCTGCATCGTTCTCACGTGTATATTTAAACATGAGTGATGTAACCCAGTTTTTGTAAACATATTTTGATTTAAAAGAGTGTCCATGTTGTTTCTTGCCCGTTCTTCTCCATAGGTACCTACTGCATTGGAATGGGCAACTAGCTTCATCTTTCTGACTGACCGACCCCTTGACAATTAAGTGCCTGTAATTGGTTTATTTGAAATAAATGCTTTGAGTTTGAGTTTGAGTAAAGGAGCATACTTTGAAGGTGATAAAATAAATTTGGATGAATAACAGACATTTTGTGTATTATTGATCTTTTCCCGGTACTTTCTTGACAGAGTAGTATAAAATAACAGAAACTGGGAGTACCTGCACGCGGTGAAGGCGGTAACAGTTTAGGACTGATTTTCGATGACGATGGTATATCATTGAAAATCTGACTCTACTGGCCAAAACTCCTATTTATTTTTTTATTTTATCGTATGAATATGTTGTTTGAGTGTTTAATTTCCTTTTCCATTTTTCTTCGTGACACGGTAGCCTACCCGGTAACGCAGGGGAGCAGTCATTTTAATTTAGATTTTTATTGATCAGGTATCTTCACAATAAAACTATGACCATGCCTAGAAAGAGGTCAAATCTTTCCCAATGTTCCAAGAGAGCTAAGAGATTGAGGATCATAAGATCCCAAGAATGTACCGAAGAGCGTCAGGAGAGACTTGATGCTGTTCGAGAACATTAGGCTGCAACTCGCTCCGTGGAAACCTCTTCGGGTCGCGAAGCACGCCTGCGTTCTCAGCGTATTCATTAGGTCTCTAGAGACAAGTGGGGCACGTGATGTGCGACTGACCGCTGATCGTGAACGTCATGTATTGTCTCGTGAGTCGGAGACGTTCGCGGATAGAGAATTGTGCTTGAGTTCCAACCGTATCTACGCATTGACTTCTAGGTCTCTAGAGACATAATAATGCGGAATATAATAATGCGGTTACCAAAATGAAAACGATGACAAATGGACTGTATGTTTTGGTGGTTGTTGGAATGAAATAAAACTAAAGCTCAGTGTCATAAAAGATTTAAATGGAAAAAATGATAAAAAATAACATAAATGGCGACCCCGTTGTCGCTGGCATAAGCAACAGGGTCCGCGTACGAAGTCGCGGGCAGAAGCTAGTTCCAAATAAACCAATTACAGGCACTTTTGAATTGTCAAGGGGTCGGTCAGTCAGAAAGATAAAGCTAGTTGCCCATTCCAAAGCAGTTGGTACCTATGGAGAAGAACGGGCAAGAAACTCCATGGACACTCTTTTAAATCAAAATATGTTTACAAAAACTGGGTTACATCATTCATGTTGAAATATACACGTGAAAGCGATGCAGAACTTAATAAAAGCGTCCATAAATTACAAGATTTAAAAAACAATTCAAAATTAAGTTACATTTTAAAACAGCCGTGGCAGCTAAGAGGTGACCAGTCCCTATATACTGACGGCGCCCGTTCATGAACATGACGCATGGATTAGCAACATTCAGCTCAACCATTTTGATGGGAGCTAAATGATCCAACATACGCGCCACCATCAGTGAGACATTACAGGGAGCATGACATGCTCTCAACCGCCAGGGCACATTCAAGTCAATGTAAGACGTACTCAGTAAATGGTCGCTTTATAGTAGGTACATAGTACTCACAAACGTGCTATGCAATTATACAATGCTAAGAGATTGAAGTTATATAATGCAAAAAGTTTTTGTGAATGTTCAGCAGCTCCAGGAGTAATCTCAGATGCTAATCAATTAGTTTAGGATATAAAAAAAAGAAAGAATATTCAATACGTAAACAATTGGAGCAGCTCAATCCCAAGCCCAATTTTGTCTTCAATAAAGTCTTTGACAGTATAATAAGCATTCTGGCACAACTTGCGTTTAACGAACGATTTGAATTTATCAAGGCTTAGATCTTGAACGTGTCTTGGAAGTTTATTATAAAAGCGTATACATTGACATCTGAACGAGCCTCCTATTTTTTTGAGCCTTGTAGTGGGTACAACAAATTTGTGTTTGTTCCTAGTATTCTTATCATGGATATCACTTTATAAAAAACAATTTTATATTTTTATGGGCATACAAAATATTTTCAAAAATAAACTGTGAAGGTACAGTCATTACATTTATTTCTTCAAATTTCTCTCTGAGGGAGTGTCTCGGACTTAATTTATAAATTGATCGAACAGCTCTTTTCTGCAAAACAAAGATAGTCTGAATATCGGCGGCATTTCCCCACAACTGAATACCTTACGACATTACACTATGAAAATTGCTAAACTAAGCGGGCTGTCTCTGTGTCAGTTAAAGTACGAATTTTTCTAACAGCGTATGCTGTGTGGTATCTTCAGGATTCAATTCTTCATCTACCCAGCACAGCACATTTTGGTTGGTAATAAATACTCAAGTACGAACAAGCGGTTACTTAATGGTTCTGTGGGATGAGTACATACCTATAAACGCATGCACAGTACTGATTTTATCGACTACAAAACAATTAAATATTTCTAAGTATTTCACGATAAAATGCTGAAAAACAATTTTTACAACTACGATTGTAACTTTCGAGAATTGATTCTAGTCGCCGCTTCCAAAAGGTAGATTCGTATGGAGAAGAATGGGCAAGAAACTCCACCGTTACTTTTCCCTACACTTATCTAACTTAATAGTCTATAGTATCTAGTAGTAGTTGTCTAGTCTATTCAAACTTTTTGATAGAACAACACCGTCCTTTCTGAGTGTAATATTTAATTTCCAGAGATTCAGTTTTTTAATTGTTCTCTGTGACCGTTAATTTATTTTATTGATTTGAATGTATTTCTTAATTTTTTTTTTACTCATAACTATAGCACATAATGGTATGGTATTATCACCAGTCAAATCTTTTGTTACAGCTGGCTCACACACTGATTTTAACTTACTGCCTACCAACTCATCAAACAAATTACTGGTGCGAGCGACTGGTTTGCTGACTTTGATACTCTCTGACAGAGATAGTGTCTTTTGGGCTTCACACAGTTGCTGTTCGAGTTCTGTAATTCTATTCAAAGCCAGTTCGTGGGTATCGCTGCACTCTTGAAATGTACACTCGATAAGTTGTAGTTGGCTGTGCTGCAGCTGGTCAATTAAGTCCATGTGTTGTATGTGTAGTTGAGGTAGTTTATTCTTAAGGGAAGTGTTCTTTTAAATAATGTTTTCCACTTCCACTACACTGTCTTCCTTTTCCTGGAGCAGCTGTCTGCACGTAGCGTTCCAAGCCTCAAGCTCCTTCAAGGTAGCTCTTAATTTTGCTTTCAGCTCCTTGATAGCAGCACTACGGGTTTTAATTTTCTCGCTCATTTAATTGAAAGAACAGCGATCAGTTACATAAACAAAAAACACAACACAAAACAATAAACAATGTTTCTCAAAAAGTATTTAAAAATCGTGGGATCCAACTCTTTTGTGCACTATGTTTTCATTTTTCATTCCTTGATAAATAAAAACTATGTAGGGGTTTCACTCAAAATATCAATACATTTATTTTGCAACAGATGTGCCACCCTTGGCTTTTTTTTCGTAATTTCTCTGCACCATTGTTTAGCGGTGCGCAAAGCAAAATACGCAAACTGTTCTAGTTGTCATCGATGGCAATATTTATATATTGCAAATTGTGTCCGAGTAAAATGGCTACGCTACATCCAAAGTTTTAGCCAAATGCCTACGGAACCCCAAAAAAAAACATACCTCATCGTAAAAACGCTGACTGTAAATACACCAGTATGATATAGGTATGTATATCTTGACAAAATGTATGTGTCAGTGAGTCAATAAAGATAATTTGTGTGTCACAAAGTGTGTAGGTTTATAAGTGAATGCAATTTGTCATATGTGAACACAACGGGACGGGGTGAATTTGAAGAGGCGAGGGAAAAATGATTCCGGCGCAGAATCTCGGGTGATATATCACGTGGAACGGGACGCGTGCAGACGAATTACAAGCCAGCGACTTTGTTAAGAATTATGATATGAGTTCCGTGAGTTATGTTCATATTTATCGTTTTAATTTAATGACCGCTGCTGTGCACCTGCGCATTTGTTCAGTCATGGTATGTCGTATGTCGGTTGGTGCATATAGGTACCTACGTACAGGTTTCATTTGGTGCCTTGATAAGTTTTCATACCTACCCACATTTTCAGTGGTGTAGCTGCTGCTAAATAGGGACTGTTTCAAAAGTATGGCGCCCCTTTTTCCCCGACTACGACGAAGCCCAAAAGGAGGCGGGGGCGAAGAGGCAGCAGGAGAATAAGCCCTTGTGTCCTTCACAGGAACAATGAGCAAGAACTCCTGGTGTGATGTGCATGTTCCGGTACAGTGAGCTCAATCATAGTTTACGGGACCTCTATACTAGGAACATCGATAAAATATTTCATTTGACAATTTCTTCAATTTGCTTACTTGCTTACCTTCAAAGATAGGTACAGAGATTTCTTTGTTAATTTGCGAATTGTTAGAAGGGTGTTCGATTTAATTTTTCGTTGATTAAGTCGATAATGGTGGGGTAACACTACTAAATGCAAACATATGATATTATCATTCCTATTTAATTATTTATAATGAAGACATTACACGGCACAATGTATTTACATAAGGTTCGCTCGGGTCTTAAGCAAATGGGCCTGTTTCTGAGGCAAATAATAATTATTCCGTCAAATGCGGGATCTAAGGGCGTTTCCGTTGTTTCGCAAATCAAATACTTATGTGATGCTTACGTGCTTACTTACTTAAGTATTTACCGGTACACATAAAGCTCAGCTTTCGACTAAGCTTAAGGAACTTTACAATCGCCTCGGAATATACTTAACTCATTGTGGGGAATCGAAAACAAATTATTAGTGGTGGGTGCCGCCATGCCACACTCAGAGGTATGGTTTTTAGGGTTACGTACGAATAAAAAGCGGAACCCTTATAGGATTACTCGTGTGTTTGCTTGTCTGTCAGTCCGTATATGACAGCCTATTTGCTCCGAATCTAATGGAGCGATTGAATTGGAATATAGTATTTACATATGAATTTGAGTGAAAAAAGGATATGGCTACCTAGCTGGTCATTCATATGTAATTTAAGGCTTCTAATACTTAGGTAAACATTCCTCCATATACCATACAGAAGTCACAGTCTTCCCTTTATCAAGCACAAACGTAGCCAATATTACACAGTTAGTAAAAAAACAGCAACCATACGTTCCTTTACGGATCGAGACATTTCCACAGAGGACGGCGGTGGTTCATCTTCAAGCACCTGCACTGTACTCTGACATCTAAGTAGTAGGAACGTTGAAATAATGCAGCCAGGTTTTACCACATATTATTATAACAATTCAGCGCGTCCGTCATCAAGGGCGGAACCCAGAACTAACATTACTTTTAAATTGTCGTGAGGAATCTGATGAAGAGTTGCTGCACTCATCTTGAGGTTTTCCTCAATGTGCATGTCATTCGCCGGTCTTCCGCCAATAATTTCCTTACAGTCTCAATGATCCTACCGGCAGCCCCGTCTGTCGGCTGCCAGACCTTGTGTCACCCGCGACATGATTGAATAGAATATAGGTACCATGTTTTAGGAACCTTAGAGATGGATAAGTTTTCCTCATTGCAATAATAACAAACTGATTTTTTAGGGTACATTACTGTGTAATAAAACACCGTCCAAATATACATTTTTAATTCGTTCATAGCATTTGAACGGGGGAGTCCGGGGTCAAGGACAAAGGTCAGGTGGCTTGAGTTAAACTCGGCGACAATATCTAAAAGTTTCAGCTTAACAATTCCAGACAGAAAAAGTTATGAGATGGTATATAAAGTCCTTTTTTTATTACATATCTAGATTGAAAAAAAAAAAAAAAACAGTATTTATTTGTTTTAATGTACTCGACAAAACTGTACCTATACCTCCTTGAAACGATCAAAAAAATAATTATATTTTTACCTCACAGGCTCGGAAAGAGTCTGTTTGTCATTCGAAATCTGAGCCGAAAATCGATTTTTGCTCTCTAGCGTGGAAAGAGTTTTTAAAATTCGAACCTTTCTATTTAATAATTTTCTATACTGCCAGTCCACTGAAAATGCATGACACGGTCTAAAATAAAATATTAAATAATACCGCTCACCTTAAAAACTTCCATCACAGTACAGAAATTAAAAAATTGTAAAATTGGAATTAATGTTAATAAGTATTCCATTTCATTAAAAAAATCTGTGACGTCACATTTGAATATGCCATAAAAATACTACCCTATCAAATACCCAATTGTGTAGTAATTTAAGTTTTATTTTTTAAATAAAATAAATACTAATATAATATGTTATTTAATCCTTTGCTTGGCAAAAATAATATGTATTAAATTAAATTAGTTAGTTATTTGTATTAAATTAGTTTTTTTCTTTCATTCTCCTTAGAGGACAAGTAGGATATAGAACAAAATACAGGGTATTTAATTTTGGAGATATTCTATGTAACTCATAAGATACATTGCCAAGTATCTGTTATTTTCTTCACATGAGTCAATGTATCTGAGACGCTCGAACAAAATAAAACTCAACAACACCTGTTTTCTTGCACCTAGCAGTTTCCTCGCTGTAGTGAGGTGAAACATTGTGTGTTGCGCTCGGCAGCAAAGCTTTTCTGCGTCTCGTACCTTTGAAACCTTCGTTACGCTCAGGATTCTATATTTGAACCACTCGCTTCGCTCATGGTTCAACCCTAGAATCCTTCGTTTACTCAGGTTTCAATAGAAGTATTCGCGCCAAAAATCAACTTTCCAGCCTTGCATAACAAATAACTATTTTCAAAACTCCTGTGAAAGGGAATCTTGTTTGTCCGTCCACTGTGCGCCGCCGCCGTGCTCGATACTTCATTATCTGCCTTTTCCTAACTGGGTACCTGCCTTCTTATATTACGGTCGGCATCCAATCTGAACGAATTCGGCTGTATAAGTACCAGTATTTTACATGTAGCCACTGCCCATATGACTTTCACAACCCAGTTATTTAATAACACTCTAGATCTTGTTAAGACTGGTTGTAGACTTGTCTGACCGTAACGAGTGCTTTAAAGATCCAAGAAACCAGAATTGGTACAGACTCAGACCCTCGATATGAGTTTCAGTACTCACGAATGGTTACACTTAGCCCCAGTTAATTTGAGGAGGACTCTACACCTTTTTACCGATAACAATAATATCTTTCGAGTCGCATATTGATGATCAGTAATGGGCAAACCTGGAATTTGAGTCTCTGCTGGAAGCTGGCTTGGTGTAGCACGAAGTTTCAATAGAATCCGAGGCCAGTTTATACAGATTTTGTTACCACAGACGTGCATTAGACTTTGCATCGGAGGCACCAGGTAGGTCACATAACTACTAACTTGGAACTAGTCGGTGAGGCTCGCGGAAGTGCGCACGAGTATGATAAAACGGTGTTATCGCGGCGGCGAGGTCGCCTCGGGTGTCAGCTGCCGTGCCTCGGTCATAAAACTATCAATTAACTCCACAACATTACTTTGAAATTATTTTTTTTTCATTTAAGAGAACTAAGAACTATGTAGAGCTGTAGGCGTGCCTACAAATGCAGAAAAATTATGATAAAATTATTGTATTGATTTAACGTAGTTTCGCGAAGTTGAATGTTGAATACATTATGGATAATATTTCTCTTATTGCTCTTTTGTTACTATTGAGTAAGTTGATATTATTTTTTTTAAAGTGAGTGAACGTCTTCATAGGCTTGCCTCCTGTCCTGTACATACTTACCTATTTATGTAACCTTCGGGAACACAGGCACAACGTTATTGGATCGAAGTTATTTGACGCGTTCAGCGGTAAGATAAGGTATATTTATTTGCTACAACATATTGAATAATAACATTATTTATTTATTTAAGGCTTACCTACCTAATAACAGCAACAACACGCATGCAGGATAACATTAAAATCGAATCGTTCAGACATATTTGCCAGAATATGTGGCAAACAGGCGGCCTGAAAATATTAATAATTATGATATTTAATAATTGGTTACTCAATTTATATATTTAACTTTAATTAAAACGGTTACAAAACAATTACAAAAATTCAAGGCACATAGAAAAGAAAATATGGAATTCAGATAGAAAGACAAAACAATAAAAATTTGCAATAATATCTTCTCAATGTACTAATGCATGCCAATTGTAATTGTTCACTTTGTCGTGAACCACCGAACCGCCACTACCTGCTATGTAAACAATAACGTTAGCGAGTTATTGAAACATCTTCCACATTGTTGTTAAGTTACGTGTTCTTATTGGTGGAATCGCCAGGCATTATTTCTGAGAATTAATCAATTTATCTCCATAGTGGAAGTGCTGCCTCTGAGCGCGAGGATCCCTACCGTCAGCCTCCGGCTCCGCGCTAAGAAAAGGACACAAGCCCTTTGTGTAGGAGGCGATTGGTTCAAAGTGGGAAGCTTTAGATTTTGGCAACGATCAACATGCGGCCAGCTAAGGTTCTGTACAAGACTCTGGTTTACTCTAATTAAGCTCATAGCTGTAGCTATAGGTACATGGTAACAGTCAATGGTGGACTAAGTCGGCGGCCCTGGGCGGCTCAACAAAACCGCCTCTGCCGCCCCTCCGGTACTTAGTCTGCCAGTTGTAATAGCATTAGTCATGTTTGTGTGTTATGTCAGGCAGAGGAAGTTAGCATCGACTCGTCCAGCGCCGACAACGGCCGCCGGCGATATAGTGCGCACAGCCCGGCGGGCGGGAGGTGAGCGCTGACTATAATTATGAATCACTTTTTTTTGTTTTCTTAACTGTCTCGTCGGTCAGTGGTCGCAGGCACTACTGCTGAGCATGAGGTTCTGGATTCGTCCCCAGGACGGGCTTTTCTCCCAGTCTCATCTTGTGGTTTTGGTTTATGGCAATAGGCTCACCTATGTGGGACTTAATCATAACTGGCGAAAACAGGCGGGTTAAAGTTTACTTACAATCAGTTTCTTACATACGTATAATTATACTTAAAGATAACAGACTTAATTAAAAACTGAGACACTACCTATCTACTTAGGGAGGACAACAGCGCCGTCCACGATTAATTTTGACATGATTCTGCCGAGCCTGGAAGAAGGCCCACCGCGTAACGCCTCCTACGACCCCAACTTTGGCTACGAACCCTATTGGGCGGATGGCGGCTGGGTGTTCGACAAGGTCCCCAAAATCAAGAACGCGACCGAGAATATGTGTGGAATCCGGTGCCCCGTGGTCTATGCAGAGTTAGTATACGGATAACAACTTTATTCTTTTTATGAAAACGAATGTAAAACTTATATTCTCCTTAAGGAGGCTACAGTCAAGATAACATGACATTACAAGATGTCCTGAAATACAACATTTCTTGGAATTTGTAGTACCAAATTATATGCTAATATAAAAATTAGACACCACAGTAACTAGTACCTATGTATATTAATAAAATAATAAATGATTATTATTTAATTAGATCAGCAAGGCTCCTACAATATACTTAAAAAGTATGTTAGTATCAACAGACTGTGACGTATTTGCTGCGAGGTGGCAGGCCCACCCGAAACCTTGCAGCTGTGGTTCACAAGCGCGAAATCAAGCCTGCTGGCGATCACAGACAGGATGTTGTTAGCGCTGCCCCACGGACCAAGGAAGCGCACCGCTTCCGCATTATCAAGTAGAAACAGTCCACATGAGCTTCAGCGAACATCCCTTATACGCTGCAGTATCGGGGCATGCAATGCTTTATTGTATTGGACACGAAGGGCGCTGTATGATTTATGAGTATAATGAACCCATAAACTGCAGGTGTAATAAAGTGCAATTGTTTCAGGTATGGGCAAGTATGTGGACGAGATAAAAACTTCAAATACCATACTTTTGCAAACTACTGTCAGCTCAGAAATAGGGATTGCAGCGGCGTATATCGTAATTATATTTCCATAATCAGAATATAACCTAAGTGGCTAATAAATAAAAGCCATAAGGCTCGATCGCAGGCTAAGCTACGTTTGCCGTTTGCTGTGGCTGGCCATGCATACTTCGAGCCGACCGTGTCTAGGAAAGCACGTTACGTTTGTCCTGGTTGTCATTAGCATACTATTCCTTATAGTCTGGAATCCACACGATCCCTCTCATCAGTTGTGATGCTGCTAGCAGTCAACAAGTCGCTAGCAGGGTAGGTACATACAGGTGTTCTTCCAAGTTTTCCAAGTAAACAGACAGCTGTGCTGCTGGGGAGTTTGTTGCGCCACGTCTTCCTCCCAGCTAAAGTTTGTTGCGCCACGTCTTCCTCCCAGCTAAAGTTTGTTGCGCCACGTCTTCCTCCCAGCTGAAGCACTAGGAAGTGGTGAAATGTGAGCGTTTTTGGGCGACTGTCTTATGTAACTTTGACTTTCAAAAAGTGCTGATTTTCAGCCTAGTTTGAATAAAAATGACTTTTGATTGATTTGATCGGAGATGATGAATTGAAAATAGAATAGAATATTTTTATTTGCGTTGAAACATGGTACAATAATGGCGTAATACTAGGGTTATGTCCTACACGTCTCGCCAGTGACACACAAAGAAAACAGCTCTTACAAAATAGTAAATTAAATTGTTTACAATGTCTATATCTAGTTTGTTAGTAACAATATTTTTCATTTACTTCTTTACAAAAAAAAAATGAGGTTTTTATTACATAACATTACTTACATATAATATTGCAGACGCGGAACTGCCTGCGTTATTATTTAAATTATTAGAATATACCTACTTCAGTGAGTTCCGATTGCCAATTGCCGCATACAAATCCAATATTGTTACTTTATTTGCGAATACTTATAAATAAATCAATGGATACAAGAAAAATATATCAAATAATATAGCAAAAAAGACGTCGGTCAATAATTTTTGGTAAAATGAAATTCGAACAAAAAACAATTTCGGAAAAGTGATCGGTTTCTGCTAAGCAGATGAGGAATCAGAGAGCTGGCCTCCATACAGCACGCAAAACACTGCAGTGCTTAGGAGCGTGTAACGGTTTCTAGGGTAGGGGTCTCTTTTCTTCAAAAACGACAACGAAAGTTGGTGGTATGATCGAGCACCTACGTGTCTTACTTAATGCATGACAAAAAATAGCCAAATTGTTTTTAACATTAATTAATTAAACATTCAAAAGAAAAAAAAGAAAAAACTTGCGATGGTATTCACTTGTATGTACTTGATAGGACTGCTAAGAATAATGGATTCATTTGGAGAAGAATTTGTTTTAGTCTTATATTTTTTATGTAGACAGTTTGAATGAATTATTAGCGTTATAACGTAATAATGTATATGTCGTAGGATAATTTGATACTTCGAATCTTCGCGGAAATCCTAGGGGTTTTGCGAAAACGCGGATAATTAGACATAGGCGAAAAATTATCAAATCTTACTGGACAAAGTCAGGATTTTTGCGAAAATACTCGTTATTATAGCAATATTGCGAAACGAAACGCTGGCTGTTATGAAATAAGTACGCTGATTGGTCGGTCAGCGCGTTCAATAAGAGATCGTCTCTGATTGGTTGACGTCTTAATCATCGGCAAACTAGGAACCAATTAGAAGTCAGCCAGCAAAATTGTAGCCAATCAGTGTTGAGCACATCAAATCTTACTATAGTAACGAGTATTTTCGCAAAAATCCTGACTTTGTCCAGTAAGATTTGATAATTTTTCGCCTATGTCTAATTATCCGCGTTTTCGCAAAACCCCTAGGATTTCCGCGAAGATTCGAAGTATCAAATTATCCTACGACATATATACCATATCTGACAACACTACATATATTTTTTGCATTTGATATTAACGATACTTCGCTTACTAAAGCGCCATCACGTAATTATTTCAGGTTGGATGGTGCTGTATAGAGGCAAGTGTTATCGAGATTTGAAAATTTATGAACGTCATAATCGACAATTTTGGGCAAACAAAGTTATCAAAGATTTCATGAAAGCAAACAAGCACCACGAAAAGTTTGTCGGTTTGTGCGATAAATGTCCAATGAAGATAAATAGATAGTGCTTTCACACCGATGAAGGAACCGAGAGTATGAACCTCGACATGCAAAAACGTTTTTACATACAAACACATGTATAAATTCACGCCAGCTTCCCCTGGGGGTAGACAGAAACTACTGAACGACATCTGCTACGATTCTTTACAAGTTCATACTCTCTTGTTTTTAATCCCAGTCATTTTATCTTATCAGGCCGTTTATTTAAGGTTTACTTGAGACGAGTTTTCTTACTTCTGTTTTTACGAACATTTCAAATATCGAGTAATTTTTGTCAATCTTCAAAAGGTGCAGACATTTAGCAAGTATTTTTATTTAAAAGAGCGTCAACTAGCTTCGTCTCTCTGACTGACAATTTATAGACACTTTTGAATTGTCAGGGGGTCGGCCGTTGACAATTCAAAAGTGCCTTATACCTAATTGGTTTATTTGAAATAAATACTTTGAGTTTTGAGTTTTGAACTAAGCAGTCAATCCCAATTTTAATTTTAAAATTCATATTTAAGAAATATACATTTATGAGGAGTGTTCCTTATAAATATACTATAATATACTTATATTTTTTGTTGTAATATAAGGTCATTTGGCGATTTTCAGTAAGGTACAAATCGCCGCGATTTCCGACATCTGCCACAAATATTAAAACAAAATATTATGTTTATGAAATTTTATTTATTTTCCCTTTGCAAGTGTGCATTTGTCTCGGGCTGAAATTCCGCCTCGAATGCAATCACAAACACACAAACACATTTGCTGCAAAATATTTATTTATTTAAACTTACACACATACTATCTGTATAGGTAACCCGAATACAGTAGTGGTTTGCAAAAATACGCCAAATAGGCAATTGCATTAACAGCAATTATTGAAAGATGCGTTAAACATTTCTAAATAGGTATGTACTAATATTACTATCAAATCCAGTAGTCTTGGAAATAAAAGTGGAGTTAAAAAAAGACACCCACGCAGATATTTCAAATCTCAGTCAGGTAAGTGTTTGGTGTGCCAGCTATTTTCGTAATTCCACTAAATATTTGAAAAGCGACAGGCCTGGAAAATCATGTCTTTTTGCCAAAGCTTTAAATGTTGCAAAACCATTTTGTTCAATATTTCAAGGTTTATTTTTAACCAAATAAAGTTATTTTATTAATAAAATAATATTTAAATCAATAACTTAAACGATTTTACAAAAACAAAAAATAAAATTAGATGATACCTGAATAGTTGTGCGGAATACACAGTAGTTGTGCACAGTACACAGTAGTTTTTGTTGATGCCTAGTGACCGAAATCAGGGAATTTACATTTTCATCAGTAATAACTTGCTCAAAGAATTCTCTGAGAGAAAAACAGTCCTGCTGCTAGCTGTAGCTTCCTAAGTTTTTGAGTAGGTCTGTAGACTTCCAACATCTAATTATAATCCATAACGACATACTTTTAATTTACTCAGTTCTGCTCTTCTCCTGTGAAGAAATAATACTGAAAAGAAACAAATCTTTCAGTTTCGAACCTAAGACAGTAAAGTACAGATGTACCTACCTAATAATTAGTAACATATAGAAACAACTACTGTATATAGATATTAATAAAACGATGAAATGGAATTATTAATTAAAATTGGAAAACTGCGCCTTAGTTATTACAGTCTTGCAGAAGAGGGACAGGTATTGTCCGCACAGTCAGTTTGCGTCTTTCGGTCTTTCTAGACGGTGGCACAGATAATATAATACATCTACGGTGGTCACTTTTGTGAGGCTAACGCTCAGTCCATTTCTCCTATCTATGATATCGACCTACTTAGATGTACAATGAAATAGTTTATAATAGTCTAAGATCTAATGAAGAAATGAAGAACGACCTTCACCCATCTGTTTAGTCGATGAAATATACCAAATGTTTTAAGGCGAGCGCTTATCCTGTCGACACACAGTTAGGTAGATGTATATAATGTATACAAGTGTTTGGTCCAAATGAATGATTTATAGCAGCACTGAAAGCCTAGTGGTGTGACTGCCAAGTCATAGTCTCGAGTTCGAACCCAAGGCCACCTCTGATTTTTCGAATTTATGTCCGTATTGTATAATTACCACTGGCTTAAAATCGGTGGAGGAAAACATCGTGAGGAAACCGGCATGTCTGAGAGATATTTCTCAACAGCATGTGATGCTAAGTCAGAGGCCCATGGGCAGCATTAAAACTCTGACACCAGGCTAGTCACTAACCACACGAAGAAGAAGAATGATTGATGTATTAAAAAAAGGAATACAAAAATAACTGAATTAATTATACACCTAAACCTACTTCATTATTCACGCCGTCCATTGGTAAAAAACCGTATGGTTATCCATTCGGTAGTTTTGAGTTTATTGCGCTGAGACAGATAGACGTTTTTTTTTAGGCGGGGTAAATCTTCAAATGACTCCCCCCGGCAATCGTAGGCGCGGGCACTGGCCACACTACTATCGTGGTGTGGCCAGACAGATAGACGCTGCGGCGGGTCTTTAATTTGCAGTGATTGGGAGCTGAAACGAAAAACTTGTATTGCTTCCGAGGCTTCCTTTTTTTTAATGGGTTTGGATCAAGGATCTTGTTGTCAAGGATTCCGTTGTTAAAATGGCAATTATGTAACCCTTAGGTGCAGGCAAACACAATACCCTTTCTTTATGAATTGTGCCAGCACGCGTTAATACATTTTGTGTGAAGATATTGAAGAGACGCGAAAGG
This sequence comes from Hyppa rectilinea, assembly GCA_951799385.1. NCBI lineage: Eukaryota > Metazoa > Arthropoda > Insecta > Lepidoptera > Noctuidae > Hyppa > Hyppa rectilinea. The sequence continues at coordinate 462,139 of OX637319.1, forward strand.
GACACCGCATCTCGCCCCTTCCTCGTCTAAAGTCCCTCCGTGTCGCCTCTGTCTTATAATTTGAGATTGCGTCCAGTCGGCCTGTGCGCGCGCATGTCGTTGTCACAACTCTCTCATTTGGACACTACATAACATCACGCCTTATTGCATCAGGCTTAAGTGTAGGTACTAAATATTTTCTTTTAGTTAAATGTAATGTAGAGTAGGCGAGTCTTTTGCCATCAATGGCACCCAAATTCAGACTCCGGGCTGCTACTAAGAAATTCTAGACAGAAAAACCCAATAACACTTAAACCCAATAACTAATGGCATTAAGCATAAGTAATAAACAATTATATTGTATGAATGAAAGGAAGGAAGTTATCCTCTACGTAGAGGTATTATCGATCGAACAATCCCACAATACCTTTGTGTAACACTAACGGTTTAGGCAGCGCACGCCAAGATAGCTCTCAGAGGGCAGAAATTTTGCCGACTTACTCGATACTTATCATTATATTATGGCCAAATCACGCAAAGTCTGTATAAATTGTAGCCTATGTGTTATTCTGATGTATAAGCTATATAATTGGAAAGTTTCATCGTAATCTGTTCAGCCGTTTTTGCCTGGAAAAGGAACCATCATCCATCCATCCATTCTCACAAACTTTCGCGTTGATAATATTAGTAGGAAATAGGATATTTATGTTTTTGAGAACACTGCAACCTTCATTGAGAAATACCTTGATTATTTGCTAATGCGCCTTATAATTTTTTAGGTTGGAAAGTGGTGTACCGAGGCCAGTGCTTACGTACGTTTCGTCCCTATGACCCCGATGGAGTTCCAGATAGAACGAGAACATTTATCAAGGACTTTCACGGCTAAGCAGCAAAGAACATGATTAAATCTAATTAGTGTTTATAATACCTTAATTTTGATATGACCACGATAGGTTTTGTTAAAGACGATAAGTATTTATTAATTGAAGTCGTCCTAAAATTCAAAATAGGTGCTTAGTTTACAAATACGGTCTTCAGAGCTGCTTGCTACTTTGAATTTTTAAATCAATTTAGTATAAACTTAGGTATTTTAAAGTATATCGTAAATTACTTTCTAAATACAGGTTTTTTAAAGAAACACACAATACTTAAATGAATTGTGCTGAATGACTTAAATCTATAATTATGACCATTTCATTAGTTCCTAACTCTGACTTACTAAAACCATTTGTTTTTACTCGTACCCACGTAATTTAGATAATAAGAAACAGATAATAAACATATTAAAATATTGATTTTGTTTTACTTAATTTGAAGCTCTTTTTTGATTTAACACAATTTAACGACGAATCAGGAAACAATACACATTGTTATTGAATACTGAATGAAGATTTGATTGTAAAAAGAAATATTTTTACAGGTAAAAAAAAATACATAGCAGGTTAGTATTGTGTACCTAGCGACATATCCGGGCAACCAGAGCGGCCCAGCGCGCGCGCGCCGACACGTACCACTTTAAACCAGTTTTTATCAATGAAACTTGCCACAGAGCTTCATGAGTGCGATACTTTAATAATCTGTATTAAATAGCGCGTTAGGTTGGCACAACTGCAAGTCGGTGACAGCAAGCATTGAAGAAAAAAAAAATTGTTTATGAACAGTGTCAAGTGTTTTGAAGTGACCGGGCGTTCCTTGTTTACAATGTATGTTTATTATTCATTTATTATCCTAATGTGTTAGTGTTATATATTTTAAAAGATCCTGTAAGTTTATTCTTTCGGATTATCTATTGATTTTAAGCATTCAAACTCTAATAGAGTTCTAATAGGATGTTTTACATGTGTTAGGTTAGCCGTGCTAGTGTGCCGGTTTTCGTCAAGTTTTTATAAGATACTAGCTGACCCGACAGACGTTGTCCTGTCTTAACTATGATACCTACCTACCCTACCTACCCTACATACCCTACCTACCCTACCTACCCTACCTACCCTACCTACCCTACCTACCTTACCTACCCTACCTACCCTACCTACACTACCTACACTACCTACCCTACCTACCCTACCTAACCTACCTACCCTACCTACCCTACCTACCCTACCTACCCTACCTACCCTACCTACCCTACCTACCCTACCTACCCTAATTACCTACCTATGCAAAAATGTGCAATAAAAATATTTTTGTCATACAAACTTTCAAAATCGGTTGGGTGGTTTAGGCGTGAAAAGGTAACAGACAGACAGACAAAGTTACTTTCGCATTTATAATATTAGTGTGGATATATATCATACATGTTTAGTAAAATAATTCTTGTAATTAGAAAAACAGGTCATTGTTCATAATGTAAGTAATTTTTTGGGAAAAAATATGACGAAAATAATTAGGATTCATGTAGGCCGATTACGTCATGACTTACGTAATCGGCAACGGTATCAGATTACTGCAGGAGTGCGTTGTTTGTTTTGGTTTAATGTGGTACACTGTTTATATTAAGTAATGATATTTTGGTGTCAAAAAAGCTTATTTAATCTAGTTTAATAATAAGTAAAGAACATTGAGAATGTTGGAAACAAATTTCTTTAAAACTTGAAAAGAAAAAATATTTTACTTAAATTTAACCCATATTGTTATGTTTACATTCTTTTTATGAATATCAGTTTAGTTGTTGTATTTTAATATGTACATAATTCCTTAATAATTCAGCTTTATACTGGTATTTTTTACTTTGCTATAGCTGCAATAGATTGCTAGAAAATACACTTTGAATCAGTGATCCGACGCGGTTCCGACGCGGATCATCCGCGAGCGCGCGCGGGGTGCGTACAAGGGGTATGACAGCTGTCACACTTTAACGTTCAAGTTCACGGCAACGAGTGACAGTTGTAACTACTTGCGGAGGATCAGAACAGAGATCCTCTAATAGTGTCCACTGCGCGGGCGACGCCCCGGGCGCAAGACGCACCTACGTAATATTGCCACACAGTATTTATGATTTTATTTATCTTAGCCTATCACAGTCCGCTGGATATAGGTTCTTCCAGGCTACGCCACCACCCCTTGTCCTCTGACTTCCGCAACCAGTGAGTCCCAGCCACCTTTTTAAGGTCGTTGATCTTTCTAGCTAGCACTTACTGGAAACGTTAGAAATGCTCTGATCGAAGTGGACCTTTTGTGTCTTTGTCTGGTAGTCAACAAGCTCGTAGATTAGTTTTGCATGATTAACTGCATTAATGAAATGATTATATTTCTCTGATTGAATCAATACAGTACAATATTATACCATGGATTATTGCAGTTCACTTTAGAAATGGATAAGTTTGGGCAAGTGTTAGAGGTTATATTTGTGTTATGTTAGTAATATGTGCTATTATTATTTTTACATTTTAAGTGGAACTGTAACGTGCAGCGCACACTTGTGTCGCGTTGCTATGTAAAAAACCTCATGAATCACTTTTGTACATATTGTATATAACATTGCATATTGCAGGCGGGCCGCAACGCGTTTTTAATAATCTAAAACTCGCAGTTCAGCCCAAGAGGTTATTTACTGCTTAACTCGGCTTGCTGCTGATCTTTGCGTTACGCCGCTCGCTCTATTTGCCAGAAGAACGCAACCCGACCCCCGATGCTAGCGGAAGCAGGGACATCCCATGGAGCGTGATGAACTTGCTGCGGGTTGCACAGGCAAGAGTAATATGACCACATTGTCTAACTTACTTGCCAACGACATATTGTAATACAACTTACTAACAAAACATTGTAATGAGTATAATATTATGTCACTAATAAACGAAAATTAATTAAAAATAAACAGTCAAATAAAATGACCAAATATGTATATGAAGCCATCTGTGATTAGGTATGTACGTAAGCAACTTTGTAGAAAGAACATAATATGTTCTTTATAAAGTTGTGATTAACTCCAGATAATGTGCTATTTTTATCGCTTAAGTAGGTAGTCGTTGATAGTATAGTAAGCCGTGGAGCAAAGGATAGATTACTTTTAACGAATTAAAATTGAACAGCAATCATAACTTCAATCTTTTAGTATTATAATATAATTGCATAGCACGTTTGTGAGTACTATGTACCTACTATAAAGCGACCATTTTCTAAGTACGTCTTACATTGACTTGAATGTGCCCTGGCGGCTGAGAGCATGTGATGCTCACTCTAATGTCTCGCTGATGGTGGCGCGTGTGTTGGATCATTTAGCTTCCTTCAAAATGGTTGAGCTGAATGGTGCTAATCCATGCGTCATGTTTGTGAACGGGCGCCGTCAGTAGTGACTGGTCATCTCCTAGCTGCCACGGATTTTAAAAATGAAATTAAATTTTTGAATTGTTTTTGAATACTTTTATTACGGACGCTTTTTACGTTCTGCATCGTTCTCACTTGTATAATTTCAACATGAATGATGTAACTCATATTTTGTAATCATCATATTCTTATTAAAAAGAGTGTCCGTGGAGTTTCTTTCCTGTTCTTGTCCACAGATGCCTACTACTTTGGAGTGGGCCACTAGAGTAGTCTGACTGGCCGACCGACATTTCAAAAGTGGCTGTACCTAATTGTTTTATTTGAAACTAGCTGACCCGACAGACGTTGTCCTGTCTTAACTATGATACCTACCTTACCTACCCTACCTACCTACTCCTACCTACTTTACCTAGGTAGGTAGAGTAGGTACCCTACCTACCCTACCTACCCTACCTACCCTACCTACCCTACCTACCCTACCTACCCTACCTACCCTACCTACCCTACCTACCCTACCTACCCTACCTACCCTACCTACCCTACCTACGCAAAAATGTGCAATAAAAATATTTTTCTCATACAAACTTTGCCACCCCTTGTAACCCTTTTAGGGGTTGAATTTCCAAAAAATAATATGCCTATGTCCTTCTCATGAATGCAAACTATCTACATACCAAATTTCAGCAAAATCGGTTGGGTGGTTTAGGCGTGAAAAGGTAACAGACAGACAGACAGAGTTACTTTCGCATTTATAATATTATATTATAGTGTGGATAAAGGCTTTGAGCTTGAGTTTGATAGCAAAATAACTTAGGACTAACAATATAAAAATAACTAAAATAGACTACTCGAGCTTTTGTACCGTTCAACAAATCCAATCGCGCATTTGATCAGCAACAGGCCGCAGCGCAACGCATTTTCGTCCATAAAAGTGCGGCGTCCGCCTGTGTTGTGCGTTTGTTCATAAAAAAATTAACGAAAGTGATGTACAAGGATTGCCCGCGCAAATATACGCGAGTCTTAAACGGAACTTATCAATCAAAATCGACAGCGTATCGAACGGTTGTGAGTAGCTGCGCAGGCTCATGTCAGATAGACGCACTGGAAGTCACTATTTAATAAAATTTATGTTTTTTTATGTTTCAGTATTATGGCGCATCGATCAGTGTAATCCTCGACACGATTCTGATGACTCAAGGTATGTAGCTCATATAAAAAATAATAATTCACACCTTGACATTATCTCATCATCATCACTAAATCCGTTCTGGGCACGGGCACGTAGTTTACGGGTGGCTTAAATCATGAAGAAGATCCTACTACTATTATAAAGGCGAAAGTTTGTAAGTATGGATGTATGGATGTTTGTTACTCTTTCACGTAAAAACTACTGTATAGATTTGGATGAAATTTGACACAGAGATGGTTTATATCCTGGATTAACACATAGGATATTTTTTATCCCGGTAGAACATTCCTGTGGGATAATTTCCGACCTCCACGCGAGCGAAGCCGCGGGCAGAAGCTAGTATTAAAATAAAAAGAAGACACTTTTCAACTCAGTTTTAATTTCAAAACAATAAAATTATGTAACTAATCAACAAACAATTTTATTGTTTTGAAATGTAAGAACGCTTTTATATGTCTAGTGCTATCATAATTACTCTCGTCAGAATAAGTAAGAGTGCAGGCCTTCTTATGTGGGCACTTCGCTCGCTACCGGTGTAGCTCCTATGTGGCTGGATAGATGTCGCCACAACTGTACACTTCTACTTTTAATGTTATTATATTTTCCTGCATAAATATTCGTAAACATATATGAGAGAGTTTCGGCAAACCCTTGGAAAGACGCTTCTAAAATTTCGCTCTGTCCTCATTTCGTGTCCCATCCTGTATAAAAAAAATGTCGACGTCATGTTGCACTACTAGCTCTAATAGTTCCACATTTGTCCATGATCATGTGATGTTTGAACATGGTCTTTAGTAGCGTAGTTACGCTGTATTACTAGTCCAAATTATCAATTTAGCGCTCTCACTTGTCACTTCTTTATTTGTTTAGGCCTAGGTCAACAACGACCACCACCACTCTGAGTCCCGATCAAAAACTCAAGTTGAAGAGAGAGAAAGCATTGCAATATGAATACTATCCTAATTACGGCTACGAGCCGTACTGGGCTGACGGCGAGTGGGTGCTGACCACCGGGCCAGGGAAGGGCCCCACAACAAAAAGGATGAAAGTATGTGGCGAACCGTGCCTGTATCTTTTTCGAAGGTACGTGAACTACCTTTAGCTTTGTAGTTTTAGGGTTCCGGACCAAAAGGTAAAACAAAAGAAACTCTCCGGCGCGGCTTCGTCTGTTTGTCCTAGCTGTTTGTTTCAGCAACCACTAAAGGAGATTGTTCTACGCCAATACATTGTTCGCCCTGGAGCCAACAGCATAGAAAAAATCATTTTCTATTTGTAAACTGCCCTTAGTAGCCCATAAGAACAAAGTTTCTTGACGGACACTTTAGAGAAAAGATTTATTTAAAGAAAAGGAACAGATTTTGAGGTTATTTTTAATAAAAGAAAACCTAAGTAATTCCTTCTAAAATCGCTATTTCTGTTTTCTACAAAGCATTAAACTTCAAATACAGTAAAATATTACCGGTAAATACAGTTGTATTATGCCTTTTAGGTACAGTTATTATTTATTGGTTGAAGTTTACTTTAAGCGAAGTCCGTTATCCGTTGTCAAAATGCTAAGGTGTCGTAAACGACACCACAAGCAGAAAGCAGATCACAGAATCAGTTATTCGAAGCCAGGTCACGTTGAAAGCAATCCAAATTGTAGTCCGTTAAACAGAAACAAAATCAAAAACGCCAAAAGAAATCGCCAAATAGGTAGGTTCACATTCACAACAACACAACATAGGAAGAGGCACCGACTGACGTAGTGACGTAGAGATGCTCTCTTGAAGATCAATCATTGTACATATATCGATTATCAATGACCACCTATTTAATCTGTGGTTTTAATTTAGTAGACCAAAATGAAAGATCAATATGTCAAATGTAAATTAATTTGTTCCGTTTCAAACATAAACACGTTGTTGCTATGATTCTACTCCAATTAAATTAATGCTAAAATAAAATATTTTGTTCCCAACGAACAATGTGTAACGTTTTAGTTTGCGACATTTAAAAATAGAGTTTAAGTACTTAAAAAGTAAAAATATGGCTATTGAAGTCGTGAAATGGTTATGAGAACAATTCACTAGAGTTGCGTCGTAAATGATATTTCAATCGTTAAATGAGAGATTTTCTGACAAGTGAAAAAACATAGTTCAATAGATGAGGTGGGTAAAAAATACGTCTATGTTTTACTGGCTACTGATAACAAAAATAAGATCCGTAAATAAGAAAGCTTATTTGATGTCAAAAACCTGAGACAGTGACGTATTTTTTACCAACGCCTCTTTTGAACTAATATTTTATCACTTGTGAGAAAATCCCTCATTCAACTAGTAGGTACATTTTGTGAGTTTATTTTGTTCATTATATTTTCATCATAATAGTGCTAGGCCATATTCATCATAAGTTCCATTAAAATGTTCACGGAACTAATTCCATGAAAAAAATATGCATGAAAAACTTTTATGTTGCACATTTTCAATGTTTTGGAAGTGATAAATATCGAACATCCATTATTTATCACTAGATATTATGGACATCGTCGTCGATATCGATATTTATGTAATATGAGCGAGAGCGACACTGTCAAATCTTTTGTGACATTCACATTGACAATTCCTTGAAAGATGGCGAGTTCAGTTGGTAATAAAATCAATGAGGTCACTTTAAAAAACCTATTAAAAATTAAACAGTGTCCGCTTGAATTTATTATTTTTTAAAAGCATATTAAAATATAATTAAAATTAACGTACACGTCAAATGTTTGTTGGTTATAGGGCGGTCTAGAACAATCTCCTTTATCAACCAGTTTGTAATCAATATAAGGGATGATGGGTTTCAGGCCATCATGCGCAAAAAAACAGCTTCCCTGCTGGCCCGTATACGGGGTAGCAACAACGGCATTCTGAACGCAATAGCAGTACGTTTTGTCTGTCCCTTCCAGAACCAGTGGGTCATGTCGTGTATAGGTGTGGCGAGTCATGCCAATACATAAATGTGGGTGTGGGGTGTGTGTGTGTACTAGGTTAAGTTTTATATGGGTCTATGCCAGCCGAAATAAAGTTATTATTATTATTATAAGAAATGCTTGTCATTTACATAGCGCATGTACTCATTCAATCGAACCTCTAATAATTGGGTATTTGAAAGGGTAGTCAATAACGTTAATTTTTATGAACTGTCAAAACACGGAATTTGTACAACAACATCTTACAGTTATTCATTTATTTATATCTCCCATGGAACTATCATTACAGGTTTATGACTAATGCGATAGCGCGGTCTTAAAATAAATTTACTTAAAATAAAACAATGAAAAACGAAAAAACATAAAATAAAATGAAACTAAACTATTAAATATATTACAATATTTCAATTAAAAACAACAACATTTAGCCTACTCTAGTCTACACTATAACATAAAATAAACAACAGGGGGCCTTCCATAAACTTTTAAAATATTTGCCAAATGCAGGGCAGTTCAACTGGGCATGTTAACCTGATAGGTTTTGTGTTTGTACCATGAATATTTCCCGCTGACCTGCATCATGTCAACTTTTGACCTGCTACATAGTCTCTGGTCAGTGTGCTGCATTATAAATAAACGTTCTAAAATACTTTACCGGTTTTACGGTTTTAATAGAAATGAAATAAGTTTTTATAATAACAGTTTAAAATAAGAGAGTAGTCATAGAAACATTGTTCCATGGCAAAAAAGGAATTTATCATTACTGATTATGAGAGCGAACGCCCTTCTTGCCACAAAAACTTGAAGTAAAAAGTTAAAACTTCGCATTTATTTTCGAAAAAATTTAGTGCCTACATGTCAAAGGGTAATAAGTACAATTTTTCAATTTGTTTTGAAATTCAAGTGGATTAGTTTTTGTTTACTTTAAACATAAAGGTACTTAGCCTTTTTTTTAAGGCTGGGTAATCCAATGACTTCTCCCGCTCTGGGTGGAGCGGAAGGGAGTATCAGACTCTTACTGACTAAAACCCATCCATGTTCCTTCCTTAGCCCTTTATGTTCCGGGGTAGCGATAACCCTTTCGGACAATCCCGCTTACCCGGCAGGCTTGGCCCTGAGGGGCCCCTTCATATGCTGACATCTCTTTGAGGCGCACGTGGAACATATACGCGCGGTCCGGCACGGGTCTGGTGCTGATCGGACGGTGAGTCACTCACCGCAGGCCCGCGCTTACGGTGGCCGGGAGTCGTCACGTGGCTCCCGACGCCCGGGGCGTCTCCCGCGGCGGCTGGGACGGGAGGACCTTTCTCTTTCCCATCCCGCCACCAAAGGTACTCAGCCTTAAAGTTTTTACTCAAATCAATACAGATATTTGTTTTGTGGCCGTGTCTGTGAGTGGTAGGCAAAGAGTGGCTTTTGTGACTATGGATTTAAGACAAGTTTCTTACGAACAATTGGAATATGTAAGATGTTTTGTATATTAACAGGGATACTGTAATAGGCTATAATAAAAGCTCGGAAAATGACTCAAAAATGTGGATTGAGGTGGCTGAAAATCTAAATTCTGTGTTAGGTGTGCTGAAAAGGATTGAAAAACTTGGATAGCTGTAAGTTTTTAATTAATTAAAATTATCAAGGTAATTGCCTGACTTAATTATATTAATTATTAATTAAACCATATACTATTTAAATATCGATTTGCCCAGCCTTTTCTCAATTATGTTGGGGTTGGCTTTAATTCTAACCGGATGCAGCTGAATACCAGTATTTTACATGGAGAGAGATAGAGAGATTCTTTGGAGTATCATCCAGTAACTGGATTGTGGAGGCGTGGGTTGTGGCAGACGACCCTTAAAATATTATCAAAATCCATGAACGACGGCATACCCGTCGTTCATGGATTTTGATACGCCGTAGGTTCTACGAATGCAGCCTAAAACCCCAGGTATACCAAACTTGTTCAAAAATCTGAAATAAGTTAATGACAGTTGTGCTGTCACATCTATACATTCAGAATATAATAAAATACCTGATTACTACAATCAAAAGAATTTTACTAGACTAGCTGGGAATTTTATTCTTTTCAGCGAAAATGTAGTAGATTTAAGCATTCTATTACTTGTGCTACTGCATGTGATTCAATACTGTTTGCTGCGCAATAGAATGTGCTGCGATATCATCCGTTGGTCTTTAATAAGAACTATTCGCGCAAAAAGATAATGCTATGCTGTTAAAACCTGAAATAAAGTAGGCTCACATTCAAGAACTTATATTATTATTATGATAATTAAACGGATAAATAGAAGAAAGAACCTTGACCTCAATCGACAAATCTGTTGATTTAGTAGGGCGTGGCATGAAAAGTTGTAGCTCACAGAGCGCAGTGCAAGCGCTTTCGTGAGCCTATAGCGTTGTCCAGCATGTCAAATGGTTAGATCGAGTTTCTCAAAATGTTTCTTTGAATTTTAGCCATTTGTTTAGCACTGTTGCCACGACTATCATCCTCAAGAAACTCGAAAATTTCATCTTCATCACACATCTAAAATAAATGGTAAACACATTGCACATTGTTTTCTATGTATTTCAATACTTTGAAATAACGACAGAATTATATTGTGTACACACTTTTGGGATAAATTAGCTTTTTCTATTTAAATTTAATTAAAACAGGTCAATAATTGTTACTTTCACAAAGCTGCAAATAATGACGGCAGGGCAGTTCAATTGTTGAATGTTTAAATGTCAAAAAGCCTACATGGTAAGGATATGTTGCAGGCCAGCCTGCTGAAATGCTGTCACGTAGTCACTTACCGGTTAAGACCACGTGATCGCTGACTGGCCTGCTACTTGTCGAGTTCATGGTACAAACTAACACGACAGGTTATTTTTCGTCTAAAATTGACCTGCTATAAGAGTTTATGGTAGGCCCGCAGTAACCTTGCGAATTCACTCAAATGGCATCTTCGCATAATATTTAATTTCTGTACGGTGATGGAAGTTTTCAATACAAGCGGTCATTTATCTATGTGTTTTCATATTTTATTTTTGTCCGATTAAAATAGTGAATTCCCAGAGTTTCATCGGATTTTTTTTTAATGAGGCCACAAAAGGGCCTCATACAAAAACTGTTTGTGACTGCGAAAACGTCGTGAAATTACTTAAGGCAAATCAGACACGTGCCGCGTAATTCAAGATTTGTAATTTGTCTGTAGGTGATGGCCAAATAACTTATGGATTATCTATACAAAGCGCGAGGATACCTATACAATCACGTTACACACTCCGACACAAATCAAGATTAAATATTCCACATTCTCGGCTAAAAATACATTCTACAAGCCCCTATGTAATGTCCATAAAAATGTGTAACAAACTACCTGAATTAATAAAAAAAGAAGATAAATTAAACATATTTATAAGAAAATTAAAACAATTTTTAATAAAAAAATGCTATTATAATATAAACGAATTTTTTAACGACATAGTATAAAGAATCCCTACTATTGTATTATTGGATTTATTTTAGATGTAAGATTAGCTAGTTAATGAAGGCTTCCTCTCTCCTACTATGTGTGCCCGACAGGGTCCATAATGATCAAAATTTTTAATTTCCCACCTAAGTATACATTGTGGAATGCAAATAAAAGAGTATTTGGAGTGTAAGTTGACGCGGCTTTCGAAGGAAGGGATAATAATTTTATGCGGGGATGTAGATTTTTGCGTGGTGAACTATTGGACGACACACAGATTTGAGCAAACGGGGAATTTGAGGTATATGAGGTTATGAGAAATAGGAATGGATGGACTTACTTGTGAACCTTCTGGACGAAACACATGGATTCAAGGACAGCCTTAGCAGACGTCCCACATGTTATCTGGTTTTCTTACTTTTTCACTGTGGTGCACTTTCACTTCTTTAAATGTCACACTTGTGTCGGCCAACACTTATGATTATAGTTTTACAGTTTTTGATGCGGTGTAAGAGAGCGGGATGATTTAGGCGCGGCGCGGTTAGGAGAAGAACTGTCTATACAATATTGAGAGCATTTCCCAAAATCACAGTTGATGTGTGCGGCGATTTGGCTTTTATTTGTAAAAGTCCACATCTCCACCCCTATTTGGTTTGGTAACATTCTACAGCAAAATGTGAGGCTTATCTTTATACAAGCTCGAGATGACAATACGACAGTAAAATAAACTTCGTCTAACTGTTAACGTTCCCGGTCTGTATATACAAAAATTTATTCAAATACTAGCTTCTGCCCGCGACTTCGTACGCGGATCCTGTTGCTTATGCCAGCGACAACGGGCTCGTCAAAATCGAAGATCTGAATCACGATCAGCGGTCAGTCGCGCATCACGTTCCCCGTTGACCTCGAGAACTCAAGCGTAATTCTCTTTCCTTGAACGTCTCCGACTCGCAAGATAATACATGACGTTCACGATCAGCGGTCAGTCGCGCATTATATTCTTCACTGGTCTCTAGAGACCTAATAAATACGCTGAGAACGCAGACGTGCTTCGCGATCCGAAGAGGTTTCCACAGAGCGAGTCGCGGCCGGATGTTCTTGAACAGCATCAAGTCTCTCCTGACGCTCTTTGGTAGATTCTTGGGATCTTAGTATCTTAAATTTTTTTGCTGCTTTGGAACATTGGGAAAGATTTGACCTCTTTCTAGGCATGGTTATAGTTTTATTGTGATGCATATTTATTCGATAAAATAAAAAAATAAATGAGAGTTTTGGCCAGTAGAGTCAAATTAGTGATGGCTTTGATTTCCACATCAGATTTTCGATTTTTATAAGTCAATAGGAAATGACCATCAGACCGAACAACTTTTGCTAGGACGTCATTCTAATATGTGTTATGGTGGGCTCTTGGAGTTCCACAACAGGTGTTCCAGATCTTCAATTTTTATAAGTCAACAGAAAGTGGTCATCAGACTGAACAACTTTTGCTAAAACGTCATTCCTATATATGTTGTAGTGTAGCTGGGCTCTTGGAGTTCCACATCAGGTGTTCCAGATCTTAAAATTTATTCTCTCAGCAGAAAATGCTCATCACGTGGAACAATTTAGGCTATGGTACCATTTTTGTATCCCTTATAGTTTAGCTGATCTGTTGCGATTCTGCATCAGGTGTTCAAGTTTCCAAGATAAATTATAGCCTATATGTTGCCCAGACTTAATACCTACACAACAAAAAAATCTTTCAAGTCCGTCCAGTAGTTCCGAAGATTAGCGTGTACAATCAAACAGACATACAGACAAACAATCAGATTTTTTTTTGGATTCGTGCTCTTTTACTGTTTCTAAACACCCCTCAATTTTTTTTTAATATATTCAATGTACAGACATATTTTTTTTACTGTTTTATTATGTACTAGCTGTGCCCGCGACATCGCGCGCGTGAAATAGTGGCAATGTTCGCCGTGATTCTTTAAATTGACATAACTTTTTTATTTATGAACTGATTGACATGAAATAAACACTAAATGTTAAGTGAAGCTTACTACAATATATTCATGAAAACCGCATCTAAATCGAGTGCCGTTTCTGATATTAGCGTGCACAAACACACAGACAAACAGACAAAAAAAAAATTACAATTTAGGTTTCGGCATCGATATAATAACAACCCCTGCTTTTTTTTATTTATTTCCAGTGCACAGATACCACTTTTCTACAATTTTATTATATGTATAGATATATATTAGATGACACGGTTGGCGCAGTGGTTGAGCGATTGACTGCTGCGCAGCATGTCGTGGGTTCGATTCCCGCACGGAACAAATATTTACGACCTACAAGTATTTGTTCCGGGTCTGGGTGTTTCTCTATCTATAAAATGTATGTATTTACAAAAAAAAATGTAAGTAAGTATATAAGTAGTTTATCAGCCATTTCGTTACCATAACACAAGCATTAGGTTGCTTAGCTTGGGACTATATGGCGTTGTGTGAAATGTCCAAGGATATTATTATTATAATATAATATATTCAATAGTTTATCCGATAATAGAACTTAAATCGAGGCTGCTTAGCTGTCTACTAAGGTACGAAGCCCTTGGTATGCGAGTCCGATGTCTTTCTTGCCCATTGTTTTACTATTTGTCATAGGATACAACACGTATGTGGCCGAGCGTCGAACGACGTATCCGGTCATGGCTGTGCGACCGATCATTGGAACTGGAGGGGTGCAAGGCTCTGCTCGGGCAAACCTGGCGACAACTACAACCCAGTGTACAGAACCTTCAGCACCTACTGCTCGTTCCTTAATGCTCAGTGCAGGCAGAAGTTTTTCCATAATCGAAGTAAGATTATTTTTTAATTTCGTTTAATCTGCAATGTTTTATCGTACTATTATGTCGTAATAGTCCGGTTGTTACGGAGCTTTTGATGGAATATTGCTGTAAGGGTTGCTGGATTTCACTTTTCAGTTGTCCCTGGATGGTTTGCATAGGATCTTACTTTTAAAAGAAAGCTCAGAGAAAATTTATATAATAACATAAACATAAACAAGTGCAAACGCAACTTCTTCGCGGTTAGTTTACTCTGCAAAACGAGAGGTGACACGACCTGGATTTTTGGTCTGCAACAACGTTATTGTTTCGCGTGCAGTGCGGCAGACGGCATCATCCTGTTGAAATCACATCTTATTTAAGTCCAATCCGTAAGACATTTGCCCATAAAAATCAATTAACATGGCATAGTTGCGACTGCTTCTCTTACAGCTAAATTTACTGCAAAATTTAATCGTAAGAGTGCATTTCCGTTTCGGGAGGTATCCTCGTAGCGGCGATCGGCAGCGGCGGCAACCGCTCGCGTCCGACCCTGGTTCAATCCACTTTCCGGAGCGAGAGGAACTGGGTGGCAGTCACCTCCTTCTGCGAAGCAGTCGTGACGACTCCCGGCCACCGTAGACGCGGGCCTGCGGGCGGTGATTGATGGGTTACTCACCGTCCGACCAGGTCTAGGCCCGTGCCAAAAGGCGTATTCGTGTTCCAGACGCGCCTCAAAGAGATGTCAGTATGAAGGAAAGGGCCCATTAGGGCCAAAGCCTGCCGGGTCAGCGGGATTGTCCGAAAGGATTACCGCTACCCCGGCACATAACGGGATAAGGAACGAAAATGGATGGGTTTTAGTCAGTAAGAGTCTGACACTCCCTTCTGCACCACCAGAACGGGTGGAGTCATTAGATGATTTCCCTCCCTCAAAAAAATAAAAGTGGGCATGAAAACTTGAATGGGTTGTTCCGATTATATACACAAACAAAACGTGATGTATTTTGCTTCGCAATGGGATTATGCAAGTCAGAGTGACACGTCCTATCGCTGGCCGTAACCCACGCACGGAACGCAACGTATTGAATAGACTTGCCGGTGGATGCGTCCACTGTCTTCGGGTATTATCTTGTCTTTGCAAATATTGTCGTTGTTTTCGATTATGTTCTTGAAATCTTACTATTAATATAATTAAAAGTTAGTAGTCGATACTACAAAATTGCAACAAAACAACTTGCGGCAGTGAGCGATGCACGCAGTGAACTAATCCATGAGGTGTGACCGGCACGCAACACATTTTTTGTTCATAAATGCATTCGGTGCGGGTAGTACCAAAAGTAGACACAGTGCTACATGAATACATACAAAGCGAGTCAAAATACATTACGTACCGTGCGACAGCTGCGGCCGGAGCGGACCAGTAGGCCTACCCTAACAGTGTTATTGTTTATTTTAAGGGTGGGTTTTGGTTAACGTTGGGAGGTGCAAAAAATTAGACGATTACTTCAAACCGCTGTGGGAGGCTAATCAACCAGTCAGCAGAATGGTGTTCTATCTTAGCAGCTTGAATCCTACCCCAACCAAGAAAAGGAAGGGATAGCGAAGTTTTGCTCCACCGAAATATAAGATTCTACGAAGAAGACAACTTTGTGGGGTATTTTCCTATAGATTTACAGTTTTTTTTCATATTTAGGGTTTTTTAGGAGATAGCTGGAAAGCTGATGGTGGATACCCGGTTATAGTTATTTGGGCCTAAAAGGGATTTTAGGCTAGGTACACAAATAATCAGGGAAGTTTTTAGGGGAAAATTATTTAAGGAAAACGTTCGAGTAAGGTACAACTTTTATCTATTTATACATATTTAGGAGATGATCGCATAAATAATATGAGGTAAACGCTAATTTTTATTTAGTATAGAAAATAAAAGAGAGTTAGTTTAGCTGACAAACGTATGTTATGATAAAAATAAGGGAAAAGAACATAAATCGATTATTAAAATAATTTATTATTGCTAAACTATAAGGTGTTAAAAATTAACTCTAACAATTTAGAGGGAGCATTGTAGTCCTCGTTACGAACAACTTTTACGGCAACTTTATGCACACGTAACTTAATAAAATGTATGGAACAGCATATATATTTTTCGCGATTTCAAGGTTATCCCATAGTAAAAGTTGTTCGTAATGATGAGTACAATGCTCCCACAAAATTCTTAGAGTTAATTTTTTAACACCTTATACAGGTGTCTGGGAAAGGAGTAGCGAAAGCACGCTAGGACTGTGTCATCCAAGGCCATGCAGACTCTGCCTTGAAGCGGAGGAGACGCCTATACACAGTGATCATAACCAATTACCCTAACATATGCGCAATTGCAGCTCTATCCTGGGCAAGCACGTCATGTGTCTTGAAGAGATAAAATTTCTCAATTTCAGCAAAATCCTACAATTCTTTGAAATAGCAGGACTTGACCGAGAACTGTAGGTGACGATCACAATAGATCAGCAATGGTCGCTGTGACACGAGGGCGTGGTATTACGTAACAAAGATTGTAAACAATTGCGTTTCGTCCGTGTTTAAGTTTAGGCAATCTGCAAATTACCTGGAAAACCAAAAGCAAAATATACCTGCACTTTACCTTGTTAATTAATTAACGGATGCTACACTGTTACAACGTGGAAGACTGATTTTAGGTATTTTTTGTTGGTTTCATTGAAGTAAAAGTTTTTCGTTCCTTTGGTTAATTGCATAATTTGAGTAGCTATTCTAGTGCAGTAGCATACGATTTTCTTACTATTGTATTCAATAAATAATTACAATGAATTCGAATGTTTTACTCAAGCAAAAAACCTATTTTATTTACTAAACCATATGCTTGGTCAGTTGTTTGCAGATTTCGAAGTCGGGAAATTCTAGTTTTTGTAAGAATTGGAACAATTTTCTTCACTTTAACGATCTAAACCAGATAGGTAATCTGCAAAATGACTTTATTAATTGCAGTCTAACTGATTTGCGCACATTAGCGGTAACATACATATATATGTCGAGATGAGTAACCTATTGGGGGCCGTCTCTGGTCAGTGTCCGGCGTATATCATTGTGACGGCAGGTCAGGTAGTTGAATTTCAATCACACAGTACAACACTTAACCAAACTCAAAGCATTTATTTCACTTAAAACATTTTCAGGCACTTTATAATATTATCGTTTAACAGGGAGTCGTTCGGTTTGAGTTAAAAGTGAAGCCCATTCCAAGACAAAGTAGGTTTCATATGGAGAAGAACGGGCAAGAAACTCCATGGACACTGTTTTAAATCAAAACTTTATGTTACAGAGGTTTCCTTGTTTGACAATTACAATGCTTGTCTTAAAATACAACTCCCATTGTTTTTACAACATGACGCCGTACGCCATCTTTTTCCAAAGTGACTCTTTCAAAAGTGGGCGGATATACCGCGTATTCAAATACAGAATCTTATTACTTCGTTATCTCAATAAAACTTTCAAACAATGCTAAAACGCTTATCAGTTAATTCTTTCATAATTGAACAATGTCAATTCACAAACACAAAGGCCTTTTTAGAATTAAATTTCAATTTAGAGTTTCGTAACTTTCTACAACTCAAATATTAGTACTAGACCACATTTCCGGTAGTTCAAGTTGAATTTACTCAAACAACAAGTTTTCGTAAATAAATGTGTGTCCAAAATAGTCTTGTTACTTTATAGTTTGTCAATTATTATCGTAACTGATTTAGCTCTCGTCTCAAGTAATAACATTGACTTTAAATCCCGCGCCATTTTCTGTTACGCTGGATTATATGCAGAACTTATAGGCTAAGTGTGGAATTGTTTATAAGACTCACCCAAAATATTCAAGTCAATGTTCCCTTTTAATTTTGACTGCAGTTTAAATGAGAGCATCAGATTTGGTTTAATAATTAATCTTAAAGCAATACTAGGTGTTTCTAATTTACAAAGTGGTCAATAGATATTATCATTACCTATTATCTTACAACCCGTTTGTATTGATTGAAACAATAACACCAGGTTGCGTAATTATCAAGATTATGATAAACTGGAATAATAAGTGCCTTAGGAAAAATGTTATTTGTAATAATAAAAGGCGAAAAAGTGTATAATAGATTGATAGACCTTCTTGGGGCTGACTGTACCTAGTTATACGTAGTTATTATCAAGCATTTTGATGAACAGCTACGGTAAATGAAAATATTTTTTTCCCTTGTCGGCCGACGAATAGTTGTCGAGGGTTTTCTTATAAACGTGGAGTAATCGGCGGCCATACATTAGGGCTTTATCTGCAGGGCCCGGCCTCGTGATCGAGAGCCCTGAGCCCGGGCCCAGGCCCGGCCCTGCGTCATTCTTTTGTCGATACCTGACTGTGCCTTTGCTAAGAGGACGCTTTTACGGATAAACACATAATTTTGCTAGATAATAAATAATGGTAAAAACAAATCTTGGATTCAGCCTCAATTCTCGAGAGCACTGAATGTAATAATAAAATATTAATTTCGTAATTACATGTTATCGTTCAGCTGTCGTTATGTAATATTCATAGAAGATTAAATATACCAAACACATCTAAAACGGAAACAGTTTATACCCTAACACGCGCTAATTCTATCTTGTACGATGAATTCATTGGACGGATCTCTCTCCATACAAAGTGGAATTTATTTTCTTCATTTTGACGTAGTGCCGTGAAGATGTTTCTATAAACTGCCTTCTTTTTTCCGTCCTTCTATGTCGACGAGCAGTCTACATTGGGCATACAACGCGTGCAGCTTTTGTTTGAATTAAAGTGTTAACGTCTACCTTGGTAAGAACGCGAACTCCTTTATACATCGGTATGATCAACGACCGTCATGCTGGTTTCAAAATGGTTTAGTGTAAAAGAAATATGGGAGGCTACATAACGTCAAAGCATTCAACTCAGTAGAGTGACGAATGCTGTCAATCCTTCAAAGCTTAGCTTTCACTTCACACGTTCATTGTTCATGGTAGGAAATGATAGACGTGAGCGTTCCGTCACGTTTATAACGCTCATTAGCCAGAATGAACAAAAAAAACGAGTTACCAGCCGTCGTTGATAGAATATTGAGTGGACAGGATACCGTCTCGTGTGTTCGTTGTGAGGAAACGCTCCACATTATCCGGCTGCTTCCAGTCATGTCTACCCGTGAGGATAAGAATGCGTAAATAACGGATTCTAATTGAACAACCTACTCGTATCTAGTCAGAATATTTTGTTTTTATTACAGCGTGTCTTAAATATTTATTTTGTTCGGTTGTCTACGTTATTTGTTGAGGAGCTAACGAAATGTTTTGGTAATTGTTAATTACGCTGGCTGAACGGTCGGACATATCTGAATAAATGTTGGGCACTCGTTTGTAAAGAAATGAAGCGTGAAAGCAAATTCACTAGCTAATGGAAATCAACCGATGGGCCTAAAAAGAAGGTAGTAGTTAGGTTGAAGTACAGACGCCAGCACATCAAGCTATCCCTAACTGTCAAATTTTCTCAATTAAAAATGACCCTTATGTCTTTGCAATAAAGTTGAAATACTATCAAAGAAATGTGACAGATTGTGGTAACTTGATGTGCTGGCCTCTGTACATAAGAAATCAAAGTTTCTTAAAAATGTTGTGTGATGTTCTACAAAATTTGCACTTTTGCATTAGATAATATGTATTTCTTGGCAAACATTGGTAACCGCTGCGTAGAAGGCTAATAAACTACCTATATCCAATTACCCCCTTCGTAATTGTTTTGTGAGTTTTTTCAGCTTGTTATCTGCACTGTTATTTAAAATTTTCTCTAGTAGGTAAGTACGTTATGTACGTTGTGGTAACAAAAAACAAATACACCCCGTACTAACAGAATTTGCGGAATACTTAGTGGTACACGTTCACTGCTTTCTTTTATATTTCAATTTTGTTACAGGTAATAATAGAGCGAACATTTGTGTATTTTTTTATTGTTTCAGTTTAACATAATAAATAATTTTTTTTCACCCGAAATCCATCACCATCATTAGTTGGTTTCAAATCTCTTTGATATGTTGGCATCCCTGTTGACATTGGCACCTCTGAGCAGCCAGCCCTGGCCCGGCCTCAACGGCTGCTGGCCGAGCGGCTCATCCTCCGCAGCGGCCGCCTGCAGCAGCAGCATGCGGCGAGCTCTGTGTGACGTGTTAGCGGGGCTGCCGTGCACCAGTAGGTACGAGAACACGATTACATCTCCACGCGCTGCGACCACCGGGGTGGCTTTTTCTAAGGAAAATTTCGTCTGAAATACAATTTTTTTTTAATAGTTTCATAGGTTTTTACCACTATCCATCAGCATCGAACCTGTACTGACGTACTGAGAAAAAAATATTGGTGTGAGTTGAAATTGAAAATGGAAAGTAATACCAAAGAACCAGGGATTTGGTATGCACCATAAAATTAATTATCCTGTACCTTCTTTATTATATCTATGTCCTGTACAGTAACTCAGTCGTAAGGTCGCAGTGCTCGTTACTCCTCTTTCGCTACGCGCAACTCATCAATTAACCTTTTTTTTAACCGACTTCTAAAAAAGGAGGAGGTTCTCAATTCGACTGTATATATTTTTTTTTATTTTTTTTTATGTTTGTTCGCGCATAACTCCGTTGCTTGCCAACCGATTTGAAAAATTCTTTTTTTGTTGGAAAGGGTATACTTCCCAAATGGTCCCATAAAAATTTTATCGAAATCGGATAAGCGGTTTTTGAAAATCAACAAAAATCTAAAAAAAATCCTACTTGATATATGTGGACGATGTTCTAATACTGTAATTTACATACCAGGTAGTTGTATTAAAATTGGGTTGTGTAGGTACCACAACTAAAAAGTGAAAAATAAAAACTTTTTTACAAAAAATAAAACCGACTTCCAAAAAAAACACTACAAATTGAAAAATAATTTCGATTTCGGAAGTCGGTGGCAAAAAATGAAAATACAAAACCGTAGACACCGACTATAATAACTGATAACACATTACATTATCCACATAATGGCAGTTAGACTCCTTGGCACCGACGTCTTCTTGAGGTCCCAGCTTATGTGATCCAGGGTAGACAAAGAGGCCTCCGTTGTCAGGACCAGCGGCATCTAGGTGCAAGAAGGCTGCTATCATGGAGTCGTTCTTATACGGAAAGTAGTGGTAGTCCTGCGCAGAGAAATAGTAGATAAATGTTTCTAGGTACTCGACTTATGAATACCTTAGCTAGAGAGGATGGCTTCCACCAAACGGTTCGCATTGCTTCGGATCAGAACGAATTGTACAATCTTTATATAATATTAAATCGTGTATACAGTATTTAAAATCAATATTACCAAGTCGCGCACAGCACACTGTGGGGGTCTTCCGCGACACGCGATCGTAGCCGAAAGTTCACCTGTGGTCGTTTCTTTAGCTTATAAGCATCTATTTCCTTCACTGAATGATACGAGGATGCGAACTGCTGCCATGAGATCAAAATATCAGAGTCTATTGTGTACTGGTAGATATAAGACTGCTTTGCTTAGAAAAAACATCAATGGCATGGCACCTATTACATTTAACAAATTGCCAAATTGCATTAAGGATCAGCCCTTAATAAAATTTAAGAAACTCCTGTCGTCATTGCTGATAGAGAAATGTTATTACTCTGTTACCGATTTTATCAATGATGATTTGTAATATAATGCTTCACTTTATCTCATTTATTATGTAAATAATTTTGGACTTAGTCATGATCTCATTTTGAATTTAGTTAAGTAAATTAAAGTAAATTAAGTAAGTAAATTATCTGTAAGTTAACCACATATTTTTTGTATGCCAACAGGCAGAATGTACTGGGACTATATCAAAATGAACACCATAATTGTAATACCTGCATTCTATAGATATTATTATTATTATTATTAGCCAACAATACTAACTACGTCAACATCATCATTTTTCAAAAAAAAGAACTCGTCATCACGGTTGGAAAAATGTATTTGACTAGACGCAGAAACTGATACTTTCGCAAATGACGGTACGGAGTCGATCATATGCGGCATCCTGTCGGACGTGATTGGCTGTCACCACATCCTTAAGAATTGAAAATTATTTTACTCTCTTACTGTTTTCATGTATTGAGACTGACATTAGAATGTGAACCTTTTTAGAAATACGAGAATTCCCGCCAGATGTGGTCGAGCTATGATCACATTTATAACAAAAAGTGCTGTTTCATTTAAAAGTGGCATATACGGTCAAAATGTATGGCCAGATGACCAGCATGGACAACACTGGTCCATTCTGGTCATCTGGTTAATGACCCTACATCGTACATGGTGTGCGACCACGGTTTGAACTAATGTACAATCATAATTTAGGTCTGGTAGAGCTAATTTCTAACCTGATGCATGGGATAAGCGGCTCCTTTTTTAGGTGGCTTCAAGTGAGCCTTTGTGTGATGCAGCACAATGTTTCCAGATCCCATGATATCTTCCAGGGCATCCAGGAGCTTGCTGTTGAAGAGGAACGAGCTGAACACCGCGTGGTGGTACTGCAGATTGTGGATGCCTTTCACCTATGCAACATGTAATGCGATGTAATGAGTACCTATCCGATGTAGGCTATTATGCCATTAATTGATTTTGTTTGTTTAAGCGTATGAACGTGGACAAAACTCATTAGCAAAAGAGTACGTATGAATCATAGAATGTGGCCTTTTTAGGGTTCCGTAGTCATCAAGGAACCTTTATAATTTTGCCATGTCCATCCGTAGGGTAGTTCTTAGTACTAGAAATATATAATTTGGCATGGATATATTTTTAGGAGTGGTGGAGGTTTTGTTCGATGGGTCATTCAAAAATATTGCGTTCCTGAAATATTAAGCTTTAAAGTACAAATTTTTAGAGTCGTGTCCCCGCCAGCTAAACTGTTAGTTTTGAATAGCTAAAAAAATCACGGTTGTAGTTAGTCGTATTAATAACGAAGTTAAAAGGAAAACTCACAGCTAAGTAGGCTTCTCAAATTAACGAGTAATAGTCGACCAACTTATATTTGCAGTTGGAATGTGTGGAAGGAGTTTCAACTACAATGTTAAGTTTCTTGGCAACATTTAATCCCAACTGCGGAACCCGTCATTGTGCTTAGACTGACACGCACTTGGCCGGTTTTTTAATTTCTTCTTACAAACGCGGGAGTGAAAGGCGTGTGTTTATGTATGTATATAATTATGTATACCTTCAAGTCTCTTATCTTGTTTAACGATCTATTTGAGAAGCATAGGAAAACGAGTTCGTCAGTTTTGTAAGTAACCAACTAAACAGACAGCTGTGCTGCAGGGGAGTTTGTTGCGCCATTTGACTTTTGATTTGACTTGACCAATTATTCAGATTTATTTAATTTTTGTGAGTTTTTTGTTGTTATTAAAGTGTTACGCACATACCCTGCCATAGCTTGCCGGGATAAATTCTCTAAATAATAGTACAACGCGCATCACAATCCGTTGCGCAGTTTAGAAGAACAACGCGGACGGTTACACACAAACACAACAAGCAATTGGACGTATTTCCTGAAAAACGTTCCAACCAACTTACTAAACATTTCGAGATAATTGCGATTAAAGTTCAATCTCGTATTACTATATGAAATATATTTATTTAACTACTAATACTTCTGTGTGCAACAGATGATATGATAGAGTTTTAATTTGACCCTATTTTAGACTTCTACTGTTTATACTTTTTTAAATATTCATAAAAATATTGCTGTGGAACGTTTTTGGTTTAATGCAATATTCATCTAACATTTAAAATTTTAATTTATACAAAACGTTCCAAACGACATGTATGACAATGAAAATAATAATAAAAGAAGATTAAATAGAAAAAAGTATATAATTGTAGTAAAAAATGTCTATGCTATACGTTCTTCTTCATCGTCTTCAAAATCAAAGTCTTGTTCACCAGCAAATCCTTCAATATAATCGGGGCCTTCCATGCCCTGCAGGTTTTTATAAAAGGCCAGGCAATCCTCAGGAATTAGACTGAACATTGACTTTAAGTCATTTAATTTAGCCTGGGTTATAGGTTTTCCGTCTGGCCAGAGTGGAACCAGGAGTTCAGAGCTTAAAGGAAGCACGCTTCCTTTAAATTTTCGCCCTATATACAACTCTTGATATTCCTCAATATCATCTGACCTCATGAAGACAGAGTGTACATTATCCTTTCTTATTTGGATATGTTTGGTCCTTAGCCAATTAACTTTAACTTTGTTAGTAAACATCTTTCGATTAGTTATATTTTTTTCTAATTTTTCAGTGCTCACGAAGTCTTTTTTTTCCATCTTTATAGGCACTAGAGGGGTCTTCTTTGTGCAAGTCTTTATCACATTCACGTAATCTTCTGCAGTGTATAATCTTTGAAATTTTTTTAAATGACTTTCTATTTTACCAAAGTCAGTGTCATTTGGCAAAAACGTATGACCACTTTCTAGGAAATTTAAATCAATCACTTTTAAGGTAGGATTGCTGGCTAAAATCACTTTGAGTAAGAGCACCATTTTTATATTTCGATTTTGGCCCCCGCAACTATCGCTCCACAATGATAGATATTCAACATTAGGACGCATTGTTTCGTTTATAAATTTTTTCAAGCAGGAACCAACTTCTTGGGCACCCCTACCAGCTTGACCCTCAACCCAAACAAAACAATATCCCTTATTTGTAGAAGACACATGAACGCCGCAGTTATAAAACCACAGTTGTCTTTTGTAAAATACCACGTTGGTTGGAATACGTGGTAAAGGCAACGTCTTCTCCATGTCAAACGTTAAACACTCAAATGTTTTATCTACTTTTGCCCTTTCAATCTGGCTATTCATTTGGCTTCGTAAGGACTCAGCTAATTTTAAATGTTTTTCTTTTTCGGAAATCAATTGGTTTCTGTTTTCTATCGACAAATCGTTCGGGACCTTTAGTTTTGCTGCAAATGTGTCACATCTATTACACGTGTCTTTCTTAAGACTTTTGAATCTTAAGTTAAACTCTGTCAGAAAAATCTTTCTGAAAATGGCAAATGATACATAATTTTTGCTGTCGTTACCATGAATTAGTTTAAATTCGTCAACATATAAATCATAGATCTTTTGCATAGTCAATCCTTGTTGTAGATATAGTGCATCACCATTTTGTGATCTTCTATAGTGGGACTCATATTTTGGTAAGTTATTTATAATATTACAAACAAAATCGATTTGTTCTTGCGGAGTTTTATTCCACCCACCAGATGAAAATCCTCTACAATCACGTAATTTATCACCATCGCGTTGTTTTTTCAAACTAATTGTGATCTTTTGTGTGGTACCTTGAAATGTGTTTAAAAACATGTCACGGCAAACAGGAATATTTGAAATTTTATATGTTCTTGAGAAGTTTCGTGGCTTTTTAACCTGAGATGAAGTATTTTCAGATATATATGACCGTTTTTTACGTGTTTCCGAAACGTTCGAGCAAATATACAGTAACTGAGCTTCGTACGACCCAAGTGTGATAAATTTATTAAATTCTTTTCTTCTTACTTCTTCTGTCACGTTTAAGTGACACTGTTTTTTGCAAACGCATGCGTAACTTTTAAACGTTTTTGCGATTACTTCTTTACTTTTACCTCTATACGGCAAATTTGCATATTTGCGACATTTTCTTTGAGCTAGCGTATAGTCATCGAATTTCCTTTTTCGCCCCTTTTTTGGCCGACTTTGTCTCTTTACAGTAGTTTCTTCGTCACCACTAACATTATTTGCAACAGAACTTTCTTCTTCACACGTGCTATGGCTTATTTCTTCTCCTAGGTCTTCATACAAATTATTACTACATACTTCTTCCAAGTTCTGTTCTTGAGTAATACTTCTAGGTAATAAAATTGATTCGCTGTCCGTATCGGAAATGTCTGAACTCTCAGAAACTATGTAGTTCGGATCTTTGACACTATCATCATCACTGCCACTTAAGAGTGTGTTTAATAGACCAAGTGTAGCTGGTGACATTTGTCTTACTGGAGAATCTTCAATTCCTTAAAAAATATAATGTCATGTAGCAATATGTATATTTATTGAAATGGAACGCAATAATTGACAAATGCATTTTTAAATGGATGTATCTAATAATAAGTAATTAAGAAATGGATGACTGACCTTGAAAACCATTTTCAGAAAAATCTTGTACATTCTCTTTAGGTTCATTCTGTAAATCTGGATTTGGTGATGCCACAGTATGCTTAAACCAATCACTCTGTATTGTCAATATATCTTCATTGTTAGTATTTCGAGGTGTGATTGGTGAATAAGAAGGAGGGTCCAGGGAAATGTAACCTGAAAAAAAAATGCAAACATGTCATATAACTTACTAACCATAATATATTAACCTTGCCTGCTTCCAAGAGGAGTTGCAACTACGAGTTTCTACCTTACTACTAGTTACTACTAAAACATGTCAGTGTTTTAATATAAAGTTATACCAACAATGTAACAACCTTCAAAACTCGACTCATTCTTTTATTAAAAAATAGCAAAGTCCGAGTGAGTACAATCGCCTTAACTTTTTTAAGTCAGTTAAATAGTCACAAAATGTATTTTTATTTTTTTAAGAATAGTTATGGGGAGTAGTTCTTACTTTCTACACTCGCTATATTATCTGTATTAGAGAGATAGGTATCTTGATATGTTATTGAAGTACTATTTGAAGGTAGAGCCGGTATAGTCTTGAAATTAATCACATCTGTAAAAAAAATCGCGTAAATTATACTTACTACGTAGATACTTACATAAGATGAAATGGTTTGGTTAGTGGTTGGTATCATTTGGCTACTTCTATTATCAGAACCTTTAGTTTGATCTATAAGTACTGAAATGAAAATATTTATTTGTCCACACCATCATTCCATGCAAATCCTTTCACTAAGGATATAGCTATAGGTAACGTGCGATCGTATCAAAACAAAACGAAAATCACTCAAGAATGTCTTCAAAGCTGTATTTTGAATCATGCGACTTTAATAAAACAAACGAAAGTCACTGTTAAAAAGTGTAATAAACAATTCATGATTAGCTAATTAGAAATACTATAAGTAGGTACCTTCAGAAGTATTTTTTTCATCATGTTTCATTATCAGGTCAGGATTCATTTCCTTCAAACTTTCCACCAGACCAGTGGTTTCTACTCCACTTTGCCCTTGAGAGGTTAGTTTCTTTCGGAGATCCATTAACTCACGTCTTTTCGCCAATAACATTTCTAGTGATAGAGTCTGTAACAAATCAATAAAACGACTATGTAGGAAGTTAAACTTATACTAATGAACGAGTCAACAAATATCTTTCACCATAAATAGGTATTTAAATAAATATTTAAAACTTACGTTTTCCTCGGCTTCCATTGTAAATATTATAAATTAAACACCGGACACTACAAAGTAATAAACCTACACAGATTCCTTAACTTATACAAAACACAACGATAATAATTTGAAACAAAACACGACACGGCAACAATACGTACTCCTTCGACGACGCTTGCGTCTCGTACTGATTTACGTCAAGATTCACAATGGCAGAAAGGAAATGCTCTGTCTCGCTTGCACTAGTCGACAAGTACGAGTATGTACAGAAGCACTCTGAATCACTTGCATAGTTTGAATTAATTTAATAAATAATTGTACCTAAATGTGAGAACACTAAGAAATATTTAACGTTTTTTAAACTGAACTTTAATATACAAACTTTTTTTACTTTTTCTTACATAAAGAGAATCCGTTCCGCGGTAAAAATATTATTACGTAAAAAGACTCATATTCTAATCAAAAACGTTACAGATGACTTGGAACTTTACAATGAATTACTTATTTGGCTGACATCAAGTATATTTTTTTAAATCAAAAACATTTCAGATGACTTGGTACTTTTTAATGAAATTATATTTTGCCGAGATGGGTAATATTTACTTAAATCAAAAACGTTTCAAATGGTTTGGACCATTTTAAACAAATATCAATTCTACGGAGTGTGCACATATTATTTTTAAACAAAAACGTTTCAGGTGGCTTGGAACGTTTTAGTGAAACATCTATTTTAATATTAAATCAGATTTTTAAAAATCAAAAACGTTTCAGACAGCTTGGATCACATTTTAGAAAATTGTTTATGGCTCTGTCTTATATTTGGGTTGTTCCACATAGCTTGGGCTCTTTTGGTTTAATACTTATTTTTGTTCTCCATACATGTGGGTTGGGCTACTAGATCATGATTTCATTGTTAAAATAACAGTAGAGCCACCAAATTTTGACAGTTAGTAAATAGCAATCACGTGACTTATTTGGTATTAATAACTCGATTTTGACGTGATTGTGGGTTGGAACGTTTTTCAGGAACTACGTCCAATTTTAATGTATAATTAATAGAAACACTTGCTCTATGCTCACGGTCTGCGTGGAGTCACTCCTGCGCTCGTCTGCGTCACTCCCGACCCACGAGCTCTCCATCTTGTCCTGGTTCTTCCTTGCGAACAACTTGTCATATTCTTCACTGATGGCACTCAACTCTTCTTCTGAAAGCACGTCTTTTAGAACTATGAATCCATTTTCTTTGTAATATGTTTGTTCTTCTGCAGTTAGTCGCCCCATTAGTATACCAGATGAGTGTACTCGCGTAAAATGATTGTGTCATTTTGTTCTTATAACTTGTTTTTGTACTTAATGATAAGCTTCGATAATATTTCTTAGGTTATCTACAATGGTTCAATGGTTATGGTTACAATTTGACGACATGTCGATAAATATGTTTTGTAATGATTCGTATTTTTTTGTTTTTATTTTGTATTTTAATAACAAAACAAAAGAAAGTCAGTGAAACCCAAACCTACCCCAAATCCTAGAAATATACTTATTTGAGTAATAAAATTAATATCCTACAAAACCGAGGCAATCTTGTAAGTGATTGAATTTAATCACCAATGAAAGTACTAAATTATGAACGGATTATTAGAAATTTAGGGAAACATCAGGATACCAGGGAGACATGCAACGCAGACAGCTAGGGTGCAACACCCGTAACATATACAGAAGAGCAGAAATTGCAAATAGAAATAAGGTACACAGCTGATGTGAGGGGTGAGAGGTGGGAGTTGCCACACAACAAGAGGCATCAGAATATCTTAAAACTAAGACTGTAATAAGCAGATCGATTAAAGACAACCACAGTCTGATGTGACTCAGGATGGCTGGACAAATCTTCAAAATAGCTTGCATTTAACTAGGTCAATAGGTCACTTTATGTGACGGCTAAACACCCTTATTTCAGAATTTGTGACGCTGCAGAATCTTAGATAATCGATCGAAAACGTGTCCAGCCATCTTGAAAAACTACTTTTCGCTGGTCTCTCAATCTCGGTAACGGAAGTGATTTTGACGACTTTTTGCATATCAACGGGCGTCACATAAATTTGTGACGGGCACCGAGCTAAAAGTTTTGTGATAAGTACAGTGGTTTAGTGGAAAAATGCAAAAATCTGTGTCCAGCCATCTTGATTTTACGTATAAAACTTATGGCTGGCACTTCCGAATCTCAATAACGGGGGCGTTTTCGAATATGGTTCCTTTACTAATACCTGGTGACGCAATGTGTGACAGTAATAACGTTTGATTTATGGCGTCACCTGCAAGGGTTTACGAGAAATTGATATGCAAAAAGTCGTCAAAATCACTTCCGTTACCGAGATTGAGAGACCAGCAAAAAGTGGTTTTTCAAGATGGCTGGACACGTTTTCGATCGATTATCTAAGATCCTGTAGCGTCACAAATTCTGAAATAAGGGTGTTTAGCCGTCACATAAAGTGACCTATTGACCTAGTTAAATGCAAGCTATTTTGAAGATTTCTGAGTGAGAGATCTGAGTGACATACAGTCTGAACTAAGAACATACTGCACGAGATTGTAATGGAAAAAAAGAAGGTTGTGATTATTTGTTTCAATAAATGTACCACTGTTTGTCCACCACACAAGGTCAACGGCACGACAACGAAAAACGAGGTTATTCGAACGGAACATGATGAACATGACCATGGACATGATGTGGTGGAGGTGTGTGCTGGGGGCTGTCGTCGAAAGTGAGGCATATTAAAGGTTCTGTTGGTGACACGTCCGCAGATGAAAGACTCTGCTGGGGAAACGGCAATAAATGAATCATCCTGTCGACGAACAGTCCAATGGCGAATCGTTCTTAGGAGAACGGTTGCTGAATCGCGCTACAGATGGCGATAGTAAAGTATGTATCGCAGCTTCGGCGCCGTCATCTCGTCCTCGTTGAAATTCCGTTGAAGACCAGTTGACGTGGTGGTAGACATACGACCTAAAGATGGGTATTGGCACAGATACTATAATACATATAGGTATCGATAGGTATTGGCGATTGTTGTGTACAGCTCGACACTTACCTGACAAACATTCTGTTGCAGCCGTGTTCACTCAGTTAGGACATGCTATTAACACAATTATGTAAAATAATTAATGTAACGGCCATGTCCATCCAATAATAATTATAGTGTCAAAGATTTTTAGAGACAAACAGCGTCAATTTTGTGGATCTTTATGACTAGTTCATGACATTGTTAAGGTGATCAAATTGAAATGAGAATAAGGACTAACTATTAGGATCGACGTATGATCCACAACGATGCACGTACACAATGCTCCATACGGGTGCTAGTTGGATCTTTGAACGTAGGTTAAGAAATCCTTTAAAATGCGCAATTTTTGTAGAAAGATGAATGGTAAGGATTTCAGGATCACGTAGCATGCTAGTGGAGCTGGTAATCGATCCCAATCCGGGACGTGGTGAGTACTACGAACTACATTGGTACAGAAGCCTGACTCCATATAATTTGCCAAAACTGCCTCTCCTGCACAACACACACTTACGATCTAAACAAAATTATGGGACATATTTATGTATCCAGTAACATTTTACTTTCACTTAATCAATAACAGCCGGTTTTATGCAAACCCGAGAAAAAGATTACAAGTCAAATTAAAAAAGCTCCTTGCTAAAAAAAAATAAAAGCCGCGTGCAGACCGACCGAACTGCCAAATGTGACAGATCCTCGGGAAGGTGCTGTTACGGAGTGGGTCTTAAAATGTTTTTTTTTAACAATTTATTACACACTGAAATAGACTTTTAAATAGATTTTAGTAAATACATTAAAATATGTATCCGCGACGACGTTCGAATCCACACTACACTAGGCGATAACGCTGACACAGCTAAGACGGTTCCACGTGTAAAGACCAGCATGATCATTATTATTATTTTATATGCATTCGCGTGTATTAGGTATAAGATATAACAGTGCACTATAGAAAACGTAGAGGTAGGAGTGGACACGCCTGTCCGTTTTCTCATTATTTAAGCGGTACCTACAGTAGGTTGTAGGACGGTGGTGGCACTTTAATCTCGAGGAAGCCTAGCGTAGTACGGAGTTTCAGTAGATTAAAACGCCAGCTTATACTGGTACCTATAGTTACCACTGACGTGTGCCTACTGTCCGAACGATAGTACATCAAGCTGCTTGGCTTGTGCTCACAGGTCTATGACCAAAGGTATGTTTCCGCACGTTGTGTGAAACTGACCTTCTGTCTCTATCTATTTAATGCGAGTTCTACGCGTCCAAGTCATGGCGACGTGGCACGTCGGTCGTTAGGTAGTGCCGGCGTCCTGTGTGCATAACTATCACGTCACACGACGGCGCTCATATGCTACATAGTGTTGAAACACGTTAAGCTAATATAATTTACGTCCACTCTAGCCATTTAAAGCACATTGCCGCTTTTAAGATAATAGCACACAGCCACGACTGTCTTCACTCCACTCTGTCTGGTACATGTCGGTGTGAGGCAATTGATCAAGTAACGCACCACACCTACCTTGGTTTAGTCGTTGACAATCGTTTTAGCTGGACGTTTCACGTGGACTTAGTATGTGACAAGTTGCGAGCTGTGTTGGCAAAATTCTACATTTTGAAACCTAAAGTTCCATTCAAAATCCTGCTCAACCTGTACATTGCTTTAGCGGAATCATTCATAGCATACGGAATCTCAAGTTATGGGCGAACCTTTAAATCATATACTGAAAAAATCTCGAAACTGCAAGTCAGACTTTTAAAACTCATCGTACCCAGAAAAATAAAACACCAATATAGAGATAACGTCATCGAACTATTTAAATATTGTAAAATTCTACCAGTTCAGATTAGACTCAACATGGCCCTCTTGACTGAACAATTTAATAACAAAAGCATACAAATACCCATATCACATAAAATAACCACAAGAAATATCACCAAAAATCAACTAACAGTACCCCAGGTTAGAAATTATTACGGCAGACGAACCGTAAAATTTTTAGTCCCTACAATACTTAATGAAATACCAAAATGTATAAAAGATGAAATAAACTCGAAAAACTATAAGCAAAAATACAAAAAATACTACTACAACTACTTAAATAATTTAGTTCAATAAAATCATAAATTAAAAAAAAAAATAATAATAATTGAAGCAACCTGTATAGTAATTTTTACTTTGACTAGAACCGGTCTTCTAATGAGCGGCCCAATAGCGAGCAGCTCAGATTTGAAACATAACATGTGATTCACGTACTTACCGATAGATGCTTACGTTTAATAAGTTAAATATTATGCATGTACCTACATTATTTGCTTAAATGATTGTTTTTTACTTAGTTATGATTAAGGAGTGTTACCTAAGCGAATGTGAGTATCAATACAAACCGTTCATAGTTTAAAGGTACAAAACATTAAATGTATTAAAATTTTATGTACAAAAAAAAAAAATAAAGAAAAAAATTACAGGCAAAAAAAAAATAAGAGCTTAGGAAGAACTAATGAGTAAGGGCCCGTATTATATGCATTGGCAGCGCAAGACAAGTTGACACTGCATCGCACATGACCCAAAATAGGTAAACACTTCACTTTGAATAAAAGTAATAATGACCTAGGTACTATAAAGTCTTATAGTGGTAACTTTCCACTTCATATCAAAACCAGATGTTTGTTACAATGGAGCACATCTAGCGAGCTCTGCACTACACCAAGCACTTGATGGCCATAATGCCGCGTGATTATTTCTCCTTCTTTTTTACACATGTACCTATTTATTACCATAAGTCACCTTATACCTGTATCACTTGATTATAAATAATAACTATATAGCTGTTTAAATATCTATAGCGAAAGCGACGTTGTATAAAAATCTTCTTTTCATAAGTAACTTCATAGTTCTAATTAGAGTGAGATATTTATGTGTACATTCACATGAGTCCAATGTTTCCGTATAATAAATTCCAACGCTTCACAACTCTTGAGAGGATACACAACATAACAAGGACCTTCCATTCACTCGTAAGACATTCAGTATCTGCAGTAACTCTATGCAACTGGCTTACTACACTAACTTGTACCATGCGTCCATCAGCCCCCCCTTCTGTCACAACTATCTAGAGAAATCGCGCGTGCAAACTGGCCGCACTGCGCTTGGCACAAAAATATCATTACAACTTCCAAACTGCCGAACAGAATTCACAAATTCTTTCTATTTTAAGAAATCTACAATTGTTTGTTTCCAAGTTTGTAAGCAAAATGTGTTTGCATGCATTTTGATATTGAACTGCAAATATTTATTGTGAAGTGACATGTCGAATGTTTGAAATGTTGCACTTTATTTTGTTTCAATATTTAGTACTTAAAGGAACCTTGAATCAATGGTGATATTGTTCGTAACAAACAAACCACCTTGAGCAATGCTCGTTTTTCTATCGATTATGTTCAGCAATTATTCACAGTGTAGCTTAAATTGCTTCATTTCAAAAGTATTTGACAAATAAATATCCCAAAACAAGTAATATACTTCCAAATGTGGGCACATAAGTACTTATAAATAATTAAATGTTTTTCAATAAATCCAAAAACATTTCAGGTATGGTTATTTATGGGCATTGTGCATTGCCAGTAGAGCAGCCATTCGCACATGTTACTTAATGTCCCGCAGCCGGAAGGAAACTGTAGACAGAAACAACTACAGGTCGAGAGTGCAGTTTGCCAACATGTCGACCTGTTTATTTCCAATAAGTACTGGGGTTGAATATTTGGGTTGAAAGTTTTATTTTGCGCTACTAAAGGCAGTCCGGAGTATTAACCTAAATGTTTGGTAATGTTAGAAAATCTTTTTGTGAACTAAAATTTTGCAAAGATACTTTTTGCTAGGGTTTCGTACCAACCTAAAGTTCAGGTCAAATTAGTATTTATCAAAATCAAAATCAAGAGTCGTTTATTCAAATTACACTGAGAATCAGCACTTTTTGAACATCAAATTACATAAGGTAGGCCTCCTAAACGCCTGCCCTTTACCACTTTAGATTGCTTATAGCTGAGAAGATTTTTAAATAGCTAAAGAAGTTTAAAGCGTTATTTTAACGCCTTGAAGATCAGTTGGTTGATTCTGTAAAAACGTAAGTGAAGTAAGCTGTAGTTTCACCTAATGCTAGGGATTTATACTATTGACAGCTAATTTTAAACTCATTTAACCTACGCTTTCACGAGGTTTTAGAATAGCAACACTGAACTTAGTTTAAAAAACATTCTACCTACACCTAAGTTTCTATTAGGATGAAGTGGTAGGTACAGATCTTATCACTGTTTACAGGTAACGCAGGATACATACAGAACCGCCCTTAATCCTTTAGGTGAAGATTTAAGAATCAAAACCAATAGGTTAATATTGGTCAAATAATCATTTTATAATTGGATTTTTCACAATCACAGGATATTTACGATGACACGGTTGGCAAAGTGGTTGAGGGATTGACTGCTGCGCAGCATGTTACGGCTTCGATTCCCCCACGGAACAAATATTAGTACGACCTGCAAGTATTTGTTCCAAGTCTGGGTGTTTTTTTATCTATAATTATGTATGTATTTACAAAAAAAAATGTATAAGTAGTTTATCAGCCATCTTGTTACCATAACACAAGCATTAGGTTGCTTAGCTTGGGACTAATTATGGTGGTGTGTAAAATTGCCAAGGATATTATTATTTATTATTTAATAAAATACCTGCATTCAAATCAACGTTATCTTGTGCCGCAACTAGGAGATATCCGTGTAATATGATGCAGGCAACCTCCGGTTTGTCGTAAAGCGAGTAACATGCAATTTCCGAGGGGAGCTTACTAATGCCCGTCGCCGTGAAAAGGACATCAGTGCTATACACAGCTCTGCCTACCCTTTCTACCAACCAACATACGTATATGAATGGTGGTGGGTGAACATCCTTCTATTGAAGTCTGGCGATTGGCGATGCGTGTACGTGGAGGCGACATGCGTGTACATGGGGTAATTGGAAACATCAAAGCCTAATTATAAATTATCAAGTCTAAAAAAAAGTTATTTATGTTGAATAAGTAACAAGAAAACTAATAGTTTAGTCTTACATGGAAAAATATTCAATTATGGAAAGAACGCTTATTTCGAGCGTGTTTATATTATGTGACATGCATTTGTCCCTTGTATCTTCGATAGTTTTAGCAATGGTTGTGGATGGCTACAGACACGTCCTGCGTAGACCCCAAATAAATTGACTATACGCAGTAGGTTGGTGATTTCTATTAGAAGCTTCACTAGAATAGTTCAGCTTTCTATTACAACTTTGAGACAAAAGAATGAGAAACTATTTTCTAAAGAGTTGAGTTCACAATAAATTGTTTCTTAGTATCAGGCGTGACTGCCATAGCGGTGGATCTCATTACTGTTGGTACAAATCTCAGTGTCGATACGATCCGGGATTAACGTCTATCGCAAATGAGCCGCCTCACCTGTCCAAAATGCTTCGCGTTGTTTGGAGCCTGCTCCAAACTTAGCCTTTGGTTTTGTTTATTTAATACTAGTTTATGCCCGCGGTTTCGCTCGCGTCGTGCTCGGAAATTATCTCACGGGAAAGTGCTAACGGGATAAAACCTATTCTATGTGTTCATCATCCATCATTTCAGCCTATTGCAGTACACTGCTAGCCATAGGCCTCCCCCAAGAAGCGCACGGTTCTATGTATTAATTCAGGTTATAAACTATCTGTACGCCTATCCAAAACCGTTAAGCTATTTCTGCGTTATTGAGTAACAAACACAAGTAATTTTATTGACACAATCTTCTTCTTTTCGTGTGGTTAGTGACTAACCTGGTGTCAGAGTTTTAATGCTGCCCATGGGCCTCTGACTTAGCATCACATACTGATGAGAAATATCTCTCAGGCATCGTTTCCTCACGATGTTTTCCTTCACCGATTTTTAAGCAAGTGATAATTATACAATACGCTCATAAATCTGATAAGTCAAAGCACGCACGCTTTGGGTTCGAACTCGAGACCTAAGACTTGGCTGTCCGACGGTCATACCACTAGGCTATCACTGCTTAAATTGACACAATGAACAATATTTTTGTTGGTGGGTATACTTTGCTGAAGAATCTTACTTTGTCCACATTTAAATGCAGCCATTCAATAATAATAACAATTACGTCTTTTTGGTGTCATCACCATAACTCGTTTAGTCAATATGCAATTTTTTCGTATACCTAGCGTTAAAAGCATCTAGACTCTAAACCATAATCCTACCGTAAAACCATTTCGCGAACCTCTTCAAAGGAATTCGTTGAAATATTCGGAATTATCATACAAAACATATAAAGAGGCAATAATTGCCGCTATCTTTAACAGCAATAGGGAATACAGTCTTAGAGCAGTCGTACATCATGTTTATCGAACAGTCGGCGAGATGTATGCACACGCCGCTGTACGGGACCATGAATATCGCTTGCCCCGCATTATCCATTGACAAATGTCCCACCATAACTGAAATTTATGCAAAGAACCCGTCGATGGCTAGGAAAATGTTTATTTCCTTGCTTCTATCAAACAGTCGGACATAACAAATAGCTTTCTCATGTCTGCGGCTTCGTGTTTGTGTGTTTACGGGCTTTGTCTTCTGAAAGTGTTGTGTCTTGAGGCTGTGCCTCATACCCGTACTGCGGCTGATATATTGTTAAGAAAGTGTTTGCCTCTTATTTATGTTGAGTTTCCTTGTTTTTGTTAGTAAAAGCTGTGAGCGAATTGATAACGCGGTATTTTATATTTTTGTTAGCAGAGGGGTGAGTGAGGAGTGAAATATGTGTGGCTTTATGAGTTAATGGCGTCTCGCGTAGGAGATAATTTGAGGATTGAGGCTAGCGACTAGTGTACTTTTCCGAATTTTCACACATCCTGCTCCTTGAATGTCGCGATGGCCAAGTGGTCAAGGACTCGTCTATGATGCACGAGGTTGTGGGCTTTTTGTATCCAGTTGTGGTAATCTAAGCGACTTAATGCTTTGGTGGTAAACTAACAAATGAATGAATGAGTGCGTTATCAGCCTATACTGTTTCCACGGCTCACATAGGCCTCCTCTTGGGGAGAGGGTGTGGACCGGAATCGACCACGCGGGTCCAGTGCGGATTTATGGATGAGAATGAGTGACTGCCTACTAATTATCGTTATAAACTCTATTTGGCTGTCGAAGCAATAGACCATTTATGGAACTAAAATTGAAGAAACGAAACAGTTACATACCACGGCCCTTGTCCCTTTTAGATAAAATCCGTTCTTTGGGTCCCCAACCACGCTACTACATGAGACAACATTCAATTTCGCGCAATGATACTGAAATGTAATTAGGAAGTGAGCGTATTTGCTGACAAACTGGACAAACAAGTTTAGCTGATAGCGGACAGGTCGGATTCGAGATCGGATGTCGATACCTGTGCAGCTGTGTATCGTTACCGGAGTATTGGGATATCAAATTTTACCATTTTGGTGACCATTCTTTGTTGGCAACAAAAGTATTATATCAGATGAATTGTCAGAAATTAGACTTTTGAAAGAAGAAGACAAAGCGTTGTGTAACTATACAGAGGCTATACAACGTTAGTAAATACGTACAGAGGCCAGCACATCAGGAGGTGCGTGGCAATCGTAGCGGGTCGACTAGTAATCCTACTAATACACTCGAGAGCAATGAATCCGGGTCACTTAAAGAATCCTAAAAATCTCGGAAACTAAAAATGCTAGGTTAATGCAATAAATTGTATTTAATAGACAATGTAATACTCCTTAAATGAAGGTATTAAAACTTCTTAGTTATTGTAAAGTTATATCATAAAAAAATCAAATTTGAAAAAGGGCCACTTTCGAAGATGGAACTACGAAATTACAGCATTTGG
Organism: Hyppa rectilinea; assembly: GCA_951799385.1. NCBI lineage: Eukaryota > Metazoa > Arthropoda > Insecta > Lepidoptera > Noctuidae > Hyppa > Hyppa rectilinea. The sequence continues at coordinate 501,188 of OX637319.1, forward strand.
TTTTGCTTTTGTTTGTAATCTGTCATTTATGTGGGTACATAAACCATGTTGATAGTGCTCTATATTCATTATTCAAGCTGAAATTATGTCGCTTACGCCTGAAGAATGCACCAGAATACTTACAATGCTGGAAACCGGCCGGAGTCAGCGCGATACAGCCAGGACTGTCGGTGTGTCGCTGTCAACAGTACAAAGAGTTCTCCGACGTTACGAAGAAACTGGTTCTAACTTACGCAGACCAGGAACGGGCAGAACCAGGTGTACCACAGCACGAGAAGACCGATACTTGGTGAACACCATGCTTCGAAATCGCTTTCTCACAGGAACTGAACTCACAAATCAGTTTCGACACCTCGGAGGAAGTAACCCAAGTGCATGGACAGTAAGACGTCGGCTTGCTGAATCTAACTTAAAACCCCTTAGACCTGCAAACGGCCCTAAACTGGAGCGTGGGCATCGTATTTCAAGACTAAGATATGCCCAGGGCCACGTAAATTGGAGTATTGAAGATTGGTCAAAAGTTATGTTCTCCGACGAATCAAAATTTATGCTCTACAAGCACGATGGAAGACACAGAGTGTGTCGAAGACCAGGGGAAAGATTCAAGCAAGCATGCATCGAAGAAAAAGTAGCCTACGGTGATGGGTCTGTACTTGTGTGGGCCGGAATTTCTTCTGAAAGTCGCACAGAGCTGGTGATCATAGAAAACGGCTCTTTAACTAGCGTAAGATATGTGGAAGAAATCCTCAATGATCACGTTGGTCCATTTATGGTCAATTTAGGTGAGGATGCTATATTTATGCATGACAATGCCCGACCTCATACAGGTAGGATTGTGAATGACTACCTTCAAGAGATGAACATTACTCGTATGGAGTGGCCAGCGCGCAGCCCGGATCTCAACCCGATCGAGCATGCTTGGGACGAGCTAGGCAGATGCGTAAAACAACGAAACCCTCCCCCAATCACGCTTCGTGAGCTCAAAATTGCTCTCACAGAGGAATGGGAGAATATTCCCCAAAATCGTATAAGGAACTTGGTGTACAGCATGCCAAACCGCGTAAACGCAGTAATGGAAGCACGAGGAGGCAATACGAAGTATTAAAATTCAAGAAAATCGTAATAAAGTTCAAAAATTTCATGTTTCCTATTTTTGTTTTAAGGAGAGATCAGCAGTTTTTTTCTTTAAGTAATTTTGTGTTAATAAAATGTATGGTGACTCATATTTTTTTTACTTTCATTTAAGGAGTATTACATTGTCTATTAAATACAATTTATTGCATTAACCTATCATTTTTAGTTTCCGAGATTTTTAACATTCTTTAAGTGACCCGGATTCATTGCTCTCGAGTGTATTATAAATGTGAAAGTTTGTGAGGATGGATGGATGGATGTTTGTTCCTTCTTTGAGCAAAAACGGCTGAACAGATTTCGATGAAATTTACCAATAATATAGCTTATACATCAGAATAACACATAGGCTACATTTTACATAGACTTTGCGTGATTTGGCCATAATATAAGGATAAGTATCATGTAAGTCGCCAAATTCCTGCATTCTGAGAGCTATCTGGGCGTGCGCTGCCTAAACCGTTAGAGTTACGCGAAGGTAATTTATTGTGGGATTGTTTGTCTTATAAAGTTCTATATAAAAGTCTGCGACAGCATATGTCTACCTATTATGTGCAAGCCATTATATACGAAATAGTGAGCCAAAAATACATTTCAATTTGATACTTTTTTTACAATGCACATTTTAGAGTACTCTGTTAATTCTTATCGAATTAAATACGTTTATCACTTTTAGTATTTAATGAAGATAAACTTTGTCTTTTACACTAAGCAATTTGGACAAATAGTTTAAAAGTTATCACGATAAGATTGATATGAGTGGGGCGCCATTAAATGCACACTATTAGTCGGCGGTGCGCAGAGCACAGCGAGGACTCCAGAGGGTCCAGGCAATGACGCGCCATCGCCGAGTCGTGAGGCTCTGTGCTTCAACCATCCCGCCACCTCCTTCACTAGCATAACTGCTTCGTAGAAGACGGTGACTGCTTCCCACTCCCTCTCGCTCCGTATCATAGATTGAACCAGGGCCAGACGCGAGAGGTCACCGCCGCTGCCGATCGCCGCTACGAGAACATTGCGGTGCTCCATCTAAACAGGGCAGACCTCCACCGTATGCTTCACTATGTCCTCCGGGCGATCCTCGCAATGGTGGCACCCGAGCGTTTCTTCTTGCCTGAGAATGTGCAAGAACCTCCCGAATCATCCGGTGAGGACACCCGATGCGCCTCTCTAGCCACTCCTCAAGAGAGCTAAGCTACCATACCACCTTCTTAAACGCTCACGTGTGCGAAACTGTGCCACGTCTGCAACCCGAGCAGAAAGAGATTTATCACAAAATATTACAACGAGTTGAGAATGGTAAATGCGGGATTATTACAGGCAATACTTTTTTGCTTAGTTTGCTTCTAGCTAAAAACGCAAGGATCATAATGTTGCATTAGCTGTGACTTCCTCTGGAATTGCTGCAACATTGCTAAATGGTGGACTGACGGCACATTCGGTCTTTAAATTATCTCTTAATCTGGCGAGCGAAGAAAGCCCTGCGTGCAACATCAGTAAAATGAACGTGGTATCAGGATACCGTCCCACACGATCAGCTTGCACTGTTGGAACAGGTTCCAACAGTGCAAGCTGATCGTGTGGGACGAGTGCACTACCTATGTGATGTGACACCAACGCGCAATCGAAGCTCTTGATCGCTGTCTACAAGACAGCAATCAAACGGTGTGGTGGTTTTACTGGCTGCCTATGTTAGCATCTTTCACCTTTCCGGCCAGCCCGGAGTGATCTAAGTGATTGTTGATTGTACAGCGTGGCTTGGTGCTCATTCCAACATCCGGCGGCGCACACTTTACTCTTCTATAATTCGGTCACTAAATTATCAATTTTGTAAAATAGATTCTAAATTGTGTTTATCAAAACTTTACTATTGACAAGTCCTTTAATTTACATCCTAAAATGAATCTCAATCATCAAATCATTTAACATAGTTTACAGAAGTATTTTATTGTAGTAAGTAGAACCGTCAAAACATATCGATCATTACTAACGTACTTTATTCTAATCCTTTCAGTTTTTATTGTTTATTGCTACCAAACGACATGTGAAACCGCTATATCAAGTAATTATCATTATAATTATAAGCCACTGTTATCCCCCTGCAGGGCAAAGGCCTCACTTTCCACTTTTCCCGGTCTACAGCGATTGTGGGCCAATCCTTTAAGGAGTCCAGCTCATTTTGCCATCTCTTTCTGGGCCTGCCGCGCAAGTAATCCTCTTCAATAATAATAGTATGCGTACTAATCCTTACCTGACATTATAAAAACCGAAAGTAACGTCAACTGTCTATCCGTTTGTCTATCTGTGTGAATGTATGTTTTCGGGCGTCGGTTAATCTGCTGAGCCGTTTATGATGTGGATGAACTGAAGTCTGTGGAAGAATATAAACTACTTTTTCCAAAACACCGTGCGGGCGAAGCCGCGGGCGGAAGCTAGTATATTATAAAGTTTATAAAGCAGGAGAAAATCTAAATGCAAAAGAAAAAAAAAATGTATTGCAGGTAATTTTATGAGCCAAACGTCACGGTCGCGACGTGAGACGGCTAATGAAAACGCCAAACAAACGAGGCTTATAGCATGTACAGCTTATAGCATGTACAGCTTATAGCATGTACAGCTTATAGCATGTACAGATTATAGCATGTACAGCTTATAATGTTCCCACTGCCAGAACACAGGCCTAGCATCCACTCCTCTCAGCCAGAGCGGATTACGTCCACCACGCGGCCCAGTGCGGGTTGGTTGTCAACTATCTTCAATTTTTTGGTTCCAGGATATGCCGTTTTCCTCTGGATGTTTTCCTTCACCGTTTTGAGAGTAGTGGTCGAGAAATTAAATACGCAAAATGAAGTGCTTATCCAGGATCGGACTCTTGACCTACAACTCGTAAGGCGGGGCCGATACCATTGGGCCACCACTACCAGTTGGTGACTGCCACAGTTGCTTGTCCTCAAGTGTTAAAATCTATCCAGCCGTTAGGATGCTTCGAGGGAATAAAAAATGAGACCACATACAAAGGTAGATTTTCATAAAACATAACCCTGATTAAGTAGCCGCGCAATCGTTTAAAAGTTAAGAAGATTTATTACTAATAACTTGTTTAATAATAATAAAAACATCGTAGAATCAAATCGATAAACTATAAATAATTCTTGGTCAAGTCAAGACAATTTCCATCGGTTTCAGTTTCAATGTTGAACTAAGTTACAAATTCGTTAAGGATAAATTCTTGTTGATTCAAACTGGCTGAAACCGAAGCCTGCATTTTAAACAGTTGTGGTCGCTCTGTTGATCGCAGGGCTTGGACGGAATTAAGATTTCCCTTCAGTCAATGTTTGACAGCTAATTATGTAAGTGATCGGAGCATTTGAATTTTCTTGAGCTTATTTGCATTGAATCTGCGAAAGTTTTTCAGACTCTACTATTTTGTTCATCGTATAGAACAGTTGTGTTTTGGTTTGTTGATTTGTTGTTTTTTTCAAGCCTATTGGGGTCTTATGATGAGCATTTTAACGATTCCTAAGTCTCAATGGTCTTGGAAGAATACTTATCAATGCGCCAGTGTGGGCTGTGTTGATAGGTCAGTCAGTCACGGTTTCCATTTATATAGATTTTAAATTAAAGACACTTTTCGTGTCTACCGGAGTGACGACGGCGACGTCGTTAATACTGTTCGGAGAAGGGGCCGAGCGCTAGTGCCTGTATAAATTCTTATATAGAAGTATACTTCTATTGAAATCGATAACATTTTCAAGCTAGACCCGATGAATACCGCCACAATACAGCCTGACAGCTTTTAGAGCTACTCCAAATAGCTACAAAATATCAGTAACTTGATTAAATCCGCAATCGCAGCGCAAAGTATTCGTGTATTTAGATTTGACAAACGTTCGTTGTGATGTCGACCTACACGCGTTTTAGGTTCGTGGCGTGGGCGTGAATGTGGTATCCAAAGGTCAAATTACGTTTTACAGGACAACATTTACACCCTACACATAATGTAACACAATCAAAACGAATAACATAACGTATTATTATGTCTGTACTCCCCAAAGGGTTTGGCAGAAGTGCACCATAAAGTACACCCAGATTTTGCCATTTAGATACGGTTAAGTCTCATGTATTAGGGCGCCAGTCTTGTGCCTTTAACCGGGTATAAAGCCCAGACTCTCTCTCGGCCACTACTGACAAATTAAAATCCTATGATGCACAAGTAACACCTCTTAATAAGTGTGCTACTACATAGTACCAGGTTAACAGAAAGCGATGATAGTGCCCTGAACAGCTCTTGAAGTATTCCCGCCGCAGGTGTCCACCGTATTGATAGATTACGCACTACTACATTGGCCATTAATTAAGCGCACTGGGATCGATATGTTACATGTTGTAGTATTTTTATAGTAATCTAGTCCTCAAAGATACAAAATGTTTGTATCCTTAGGTAAGATTAATTACCACGAGGTTTTGGCAAGTTGCTAAACCATCAATGATCATTTTCCGAAAACAAACCTCCAAAACCCAAGGAACAGTCGGTAAAAACCTCTCTTCTCAAGCAAATAAATAATAATTGATTAATTGTCTAATAACAATACATTTAATTGACATTATTTACACGAACTTGATTTACTATTGTTTGAATACAGAAATATTATTAAAAAATAACTAATATACCTATTTGTACACCAATTTCGTTGGTAGAACATAGAGCTCGACTTAAATGTATACATAAGACTTGTACTGTAATACCTTTTTTTTTTTTTTTTTTTTTTAAGGCTGGGAAATCATCCAATGACTGCTCCCGCTCTGGGTGGAGCGGAAGGGAGTGTCAGACTCTTACTGACTAAAACCCATCCATGTTCCTTCCGTAGCCCTTTATGTTCCGGGGTAGCGGTAACCCTTTCGGACAATCCCGCTTACCCGGCAGGCTTGGCCCTGAGGGGCCCCTTCATATGCTGACATCTCTTTGAGGCGCGCGTGGAACATATACGCGCCGTACGGCACGGGTCTGGTGCTGATCGGACGGTGAGTCACCCATTACTCACCGTCCGCAGGCCCGCGCCTACGGTGGCCGGGAGTCGTCACGTGGCTCCCGACGCCCGGAGCGTCTCCCGCGGCGGCTGGGACGGGAGGACCTTTCTCTCTCCCATCCCGCCACCTCCTTCGCGAGCATGGCTTTTTCGCAGAAGGAGGTGACTGCCTCCCACTCCCTCTCGCCCCGGACCATGGCTTGCACCAGGGCCGGGCGCGAGAGGTCGCCGCCGCCGATCGCCTCTACGAGGACACGGCGGTGCTCCGCCCAAGCGGGGCAGGTTTGCACCGTGTGCTCTACCGTGTCCTCTGGGCGATCCTCGCAGTGGTGACACCCGGGCGTTTCCTTCCGCCTGATGATGTGCAGGAACCTCCCGAAACATCCATGTCCGGTGAGGACCTGCGTCAGGCGGAAGGTGAGGGCGCCGTGACGCCTCTCTAGCCACTCCTCAAAGAGGGGCCTTACCGCCACTATCGTGGCGTGCCCTGCGCTGGGTTGCGACAGTCGCTGATTCCAGGCCGCCATGAGATCGCGCCGGAGGTCCGTCCGCTCCGCCGCAATTTGCTGCGGAAACGGAGTTTCCCCCCGGCTTAGTACCTCCGCGCGCCACTCGTACAGGCGGTACTGTAATACCTGTGTTCACAAATAAAGATTGATTGATTGATTGAAAAAGTTGTAGATTCAAATCCTATGTACTTTCTGAGTTTATCTTAAGAACATTGTTGACATCGGTGAAGGAAAAACATCGTGACACACAACAGGAAATGTACTTAGGTATGTCATAGTTGTAAGCGGGATTATCCGAAAGGGTTACCTATCGCCAGCCCGGAACATAAAGGGCTAAGGAAGGAACATGGATAGGTTTTAGTCAGTAAGTGACTGACACTACCTTCCACTCCACCCAGAGCGGGTGGAGTCATTTGATGATATTCCACCCTCAAAAAAAAAGGTATGTCAAGTATCTTGATAACTTACCTGGGAAGCCTCAATTTTGTGCTGTAAAACAATTGTATGAGAAACAATAAAATTTTTTTTTTAGTTATATTATGTCTAAAATCGCGAACCCTTGTGCCTCCTCTCTAAGGCCCATATTACAGAACCTCACTCAAGACCCAGCATTACTTAAAACTTGTTTTAACCAATCAAATGGCCTTAATCGAGATTCAAGCAATGCTTGAGTGATGTTCTACAATACGAGCATAAGAGAGAACCCTTTGTTCTGCAGTGGAACCAGCTTGTCATTATGTATATATTATAGTTAAGGTTAAACCTATGACAATAATTACGAAGCGAAGCTGAGTCGTAATGGCGGCCGTTTCAGAAAACGGCCGCCCAGTATCCAGCAGGCCGGCTGATCTATTTTCGATCCATAGCTGAATGAAATAAAAGGTATTTTTATATTTAAGTAAAACAGAAAAAGCGCCTAAAAATACCTCCCAAATCTCATTGTACTAAAAGGCCAAGGTCTCGGTGTTCTCACAAAAACTTCGAGTGTACCGACTTCAACATCCAATTAGCTGTGAAGGTTTGCTGCAAGAAACGTATGTAGCTTTATTTATTAACTAGCTGCGCTCACAGTTTCACCGGCATATTAAGTCTTCATCTGGCGGGAATTGGAGGAAAAAGTATCTTATGTCGTAACCCAGGTTATGGTCTACCCATGTGCCGATTCATCCAAATCTGCTCAGCCGCTCTGGCGTAAATGCGTAGCAAATAAACTAACTTAATTTAGTGTTTATAGTGCGAATAATTATTCGCATTATCAGAAGTAATATTATAAACTAGAATATAAAATAAATAATAATCAAAAACATAATATCCATCGGGATACAAGAGTTCAATTGGGATTCGTTATTATTAATAACTTATTAGTTCCACTCAGTTTAGGTACTAAAATCTTGACTTAACGAGAATCCGTCATAATAAATGAATTCGTGTTCGCATTTGCAAACCATTTGCAACGATTCTCAAAGCGATCTTTATCAAAATCTTCATCAAAAATTCTCTATTCATGCCGTAAAATTGCCTACGTTGATAACACCTGTCCTAGGCAGTTATGAAGCTACATATTTAATCCGATGTCTAAGTAACAGGATCCACAAAGGCCGGAGTCTAGACTTTGTTAGGATGTATACTTAAGCGTTAATACGAAGTGAATAAATAATGTATGGAGACAGCGGGTTTCACAGTACACATACTCCTAGTTTGGGAGCTGCCGATGTACAGAGCACGTTATTGAGATGAGGTGGAACTAAGTGACTCTTGCTTGGTGTCGTTTCCTCGCTTACTAGTTTACTTACTCGCTAGTTGCGTGAAATGGTATAAACTTTAAACTCAAGAGTTCAAAATATACAAAAATAAGACGTAATAGCTTGGTAACTTGCAAAACAAATAAACATATTTACTATACATTGCACGACTTTACCCAGTTACTGGGTTGTGGAGGTCAGATAGGCAGTCGCTCCATGTAAAATACTGGTATTCAACTGCATCCGGTTAGACTGGATGCCGACTCCAACGTAGTTGGGAAAAGGCTAGGCAGATTGATTGCACGTCTAACAGATCACCAAAAACTTTGAGTAGTGAGTCTCGAACTATCAGGGATAACGCTCAAGTGAGTCTTCACAATTCGCTCGTTAATCATCGCGTCCCGTCGCATCGCACCGCACCGTACCGCCACGCGATATAGGTACGTCAATTACTTGCGGGAAAAACTATAGCAAATAGAACTTTTTTATGAAAAGGTTAACTATCAAAAGAGGGTAAACTAAGGTTGTAAATATGATTATTATTTACTTTGATGTTGTTATTTAATTTGAGGAGAAAATTAACACAACTATTGCATAGTAATAGGTCTAGTTCTTGATTGGAATACGTAATCATCGGCTTCTAGGAAGCTTCAGTGTCCCTTAGTTGGCTTCTATAATTGGCGTTTTAATTTACTTTATTTATTCTACTTTAATACTATAAATGTGAAAGATTGTGAAGAGATGTTTGGATGTTTGTTGTTTGTTAAACAGATTTGGATGAAAATTGGTACACGGATAATTTATACCTTGGATGATGGCCTATAATAAGGATGCTGTTGGGCTTCCGCTGAACGCTAAATAACTGTGAATGTATCGTACATATTTGCTTCTGTATACACCTCCATTCGGCCCATATAGACTCAGCCATATCAAATACTTCAAACACAAGCTAGCAAGTCACTTGAGCTCGTTGTAACTCCAACTAGTAGACCCTAAGGTCTGCAAGAACTGCTAGCTAACTTAATACAATTTAGCTAAATGACTGCAGAGATCAGTCTCTTAACACGCATCATGTTAGCTGTATACTTAGTAAGTGCAAACAAAATTGCTTAGGGAGACCACTGAATACAAATTGTTCAGAAGGTTCAAGTGTTACATTTTAGGTTAAATATTAACTACGAACATTGTGTTTTTTTTTAATTATTATTAGTGGTATAAAAAAAGACATTTGCATTTCTTATATTATATATAACCATCGACCTATTTATATTTCTTTTTTTATTTGAGGGTGCGAAATCATCAAATGACTCCTCCCGTTCTGGGTGGAGCGGTGAAGATTCTGACTCTCCCGTCAGACTCTTACTGACTAAAACCCATCCATGTTCCTTCCTTAGCTTTTGTTCCAGGGTGGCGGTAAACCTTTCGGACTATCTCGTTTACCCGGCAGGCTCGGCCCTTACGGGTTAGTTCATATGCTGACATCTCTTTGAGGCGCGCGTGGAACACGTACGCGCCGTCCGGCACGGGCCTAGTCCTGATCGGACGGTGAGCTACCCATTACTCACCGTCCGCAGGCCCGCGCCTACGGTGGCCGGGAGTCGTCACGTGTGACCTGTTTATCTAACGTTAAGACTATGAGTAGTTCTTCATTTCCATGAGCCACTAAATTGCTGGTTGACAATGGCTGGTTTATAACAAAACCTAGCATTTTCACAACTATGTTGGTGTCGGCTTCTAGTCTATCCGGATACTGTACCATACGTGTGCCGTATTTTATATGGAGCGACCGCTTATCTGGCCTTCACAACCCAATATCTGGGTAACACGATATCCCTCAAATGCTGAAAGAAGGACTTCTGCAAACTATTTTACGTCCGAGTTCAAGTAAAGGACTGGTAAATATGAAGGTGTGAGCTAAGCTCGCGACCCGACGTCGCGTCACGTCGTGTTCACACGCCGCTGCGCTGCGGACCCTGACGTGGGGACGCCACACAGTCAGCGGTGGAAGAACTTCGAATGTTATTCCTTGACAACCGCGAGGAAAATATTAACATAGCAACAATGAAGACACAGAGTAGAAGGTGGCAGTGCAATTCTGAAACTATAATTTCTCCTGTGTGTTTACAAACAGAAACTGCCAGACTAGGAATAGCTGCAGCTATCAGCCTTCTTTTATGATTAAAGCAATACAATAGCTGTATAAGAGCGCGTGTCTAATTCTTTGCAACCTACGTACTCGTTTTCGTCTGAAATATGAATAAAACCAAGATGTGAAGGAAAACGAATTATTGAAAATATTTTCGTTGAAATACATCAATCCACAATCCCAAAACTGTTTACTGCAACACATTGTTTAGTCAAGCATGACAAATCCGACACTAAATAACCCCTCAATGCTGTAGGTAGGTGATTCTGGTGTTAGAGATTGCCCTAAAAGCGGGTTTACCTACAGCACTACTTTAGCGCCACAAACCATTAGAAGAGCCCGCACTAATCGGTCGAGCCGTTTCGGAGATAAATGGCTCAATCGATATACATTACTTACATTTCCAACGCCCTATTACTTTTACCTCGGTTACAAATCTTGGTCTATGTCAAATTTAGGTCTATCAATAAAGTACATTCATTCATATTCATTTTTGAGCCTATCTCCTTTAGTTGTCTGGACACGAGAAACGCGGGCAGACCCATTGGTAGTGAACGTATTTCAGCTGAAATGATGGAGATGATTTACTCAACTACGATTAGATAAGTTTCATAGAAATGTCCTTTTTCCGCTGTTTTAATGGTGCTTCAGTTAATCTGGTGTCGTACTTAAGCGGCGCCCAAGGAGATTAATATCGCAAAGGATTGGAGGTAAGTGCGAGCTGGCGGTGACGTCACGGTTACTCACACCTGGCACTTTAGCGGAGCGGCAGGTGTGGCCTAATTGTTGTGGGTGTCTAGCTCTAGTGCTTTGGTTTATGATGAATGATGTGTGCGTTCATGTGTAGGTATTGATTAGGCTTATAGTGTTTATTGTTTACTAGCTGCATGCCCAATGAGGTTATTTCCCACTGGCTAAAATGACGAGCTTCACAAACGTTCATCCCTTAATTCCTTTAGGATATGAATTTTCAGAAGTCCTACTTTAGTGCTCACTCCTACTTCTTTTCGTGTGGTTAGTAACTAACCTCCTCCTAGGAGAAGTGCTCACTTGAATAAGTATAATTTATTTGCTGAAAGTACAGGTTTTAGTACCTGTTGTTAAAATAGGTGGTTTATGCACAATCCATATTTTGCCTGTTTAGGGCAAGCAAAATGCCAAGTTTTAAGTACATTAATACTAGTTTGGTACTACAAAACTATAAAGTATGTTCTAAGTATTATCATACCTACGTATTATTTCTGTACATATTATTATAAATATTTAGCTTTTAAAATGTAAATATGATTATATTTCTTGTAACCTTTAAATGTTATGTGTATAGTATTATCAAATTTAGTGTTATAAGAACAAGAGTTCAACATGAGGTGCTTCTGAACCTGGTTCTATAGGCTGTGCGATGTCTGTCACAGAAAAATTTTTAAAGCGGATAGTGCACGAGAAAATACATAACAAAAATGAACTGCACGTATACTTTAGACGCGTAACGTACTAGCATTCACAATCCGAAATATTTTGAAGGAATTTGCTAACGCATGTTTGAAAAATTCGTTTTAACGAGTTCTGTAGTTACCCCCTGTCCTGTTTACTAAAAAAGGCAGACATAGGGGGGGGGTCTGTTACTGTTACTGAGTTCCGTAACTACCCCTTCTTCTGTTATTGTTAGTGTGTTACGTAATTACCCCCTGTCCGGTTATTGTTAGTGTGTTACCTTATTACCCCCTCTTCTATTGTGACTGTGTACTCTAATTACCTCTTGTCCTGTTACTGTGTTCCGTAATTACCCCATTGGTTTTTTCTGGTTTGCGTGTTCCGGCATTAGCCCTGTTCTGGTATTGGTTAAGTGTTCCGTAATTACCCCTGTTCTGGTATTGGTTAAGTGTTCCATAATTACCCCCTGTTCTGGTGGTTGTATGATCTGTTTCCCTCACAAATTAGTGACTGATTAATATTAGTGAAGATCTGAAAAAAAATTGAAATGGGTTTCTCGGGGGTTTCGAATATGGAGCAAAAAACAACGACAATTACTGTGGCAACAGGACTAAAACCAACTAGTGAAAATAAAAAGAAATTTAATAATTACTCAAAGAGATTTAAGAAAATCATTAAACTAACCCAGAAAGCTCAGAATAACTACTCAATAAATAACTCCAAAAATAAATCCAAAACTGCCTGACTAATTATTAATAATAATAAAATTGCAAGAGAACCCATTTCTCAAATAAAAAAAGGGAAAAAAATATATCAAATCCTAATGAAATAGGTAGCTGAATCTTTCAACAATTTCTTCATAGACCAGATTACGGATAGACCAAAACGTACGTCAGGTGACACAATCAACATAACTATCAACCCACATTCAATTTTTATGAATCCAGTTATTCCTCAAGATGTCACACGTGTGATAAGAAACTTAAAAAACAAAAAGAGCTTTGGGTATGATGGCATCTCAACCACAGTTGTAAAATTTGTTTCTGACTGTATAGCTGCGCCTCTTGCTCATATCATTAACGCAAGTATATACTCTGGAGTATTTCCAGAAAGTCTTAAAACTGTTATAGTTAAACCAATTTATAAAAAGAACGATAAAGACGAAATGGCAAACTATAGACCAATTGCTCTAACTCCCATCTTCTCAAAGATCATAGAAAAATTGATCTATGAATCGCTTTACAATTTTCTAACCAAACACCACATACTATGTGACGAACAAAAGGGTTTTAGAAAAAATAAAAACATCAATATGGCTATTTTCGACTTTCTCCATAAAATAATGCCAAAAGTGGACTCTAAAATACCTGTATGCGCAATATATGCAGATATATGTCGAAGGCTTTTGACTGTGTAGATCACGATACCCTTCTAACCAAACTTTACGCATACGGTATTCGTGGCAATGCCCTTAATTTAATAAAAACGTACTTAAAAGGTCGTAGACAATGTACGGAGGTATCGAGCCTGTGTTTGGAATCTAGAAGAGAATTAAATTTTCTATCGTCTTTTAGAGAAATAAAATATGGTGTTCCGCAGGGAAGCGTGCTCGGACGCTTGTTATTTTTATTATATACTAGCTTCTGCCCGCGACTTCGTACGCGGACCCTGTTGCTTATGCCAGCGACAACGGGGTCGCCATTTATGTTATTTTTTATCATTTTTCCCATTTAAATCTTTTATCACACTGAGCTTTAGTTTTATTTCATTCCAACAACCACCAGAACATACAGTCCATTTGTCATCGTTTTCATTTTGGTAACCGCATTATTATATTCCTCCTCTAGAGACCTAGAAGTCGATGCGTAGATACGCTTGGAACTCAAGCGTAATTCTCTTTCCGTGAACGTCTCTGACTCGCGAGACAATACATGACGTTCACGATCAGCGGTCAGTCGCGCATCATATTCTTCACTGGTCTCTAGAGACCTAATGAATACGCTGAGAACGCAGGCGTGCTTCGCGACCCGAAGAGGTTTCCACGGAGCGAGTTGCAGCCTAATGTTCTCGAACAACATCAAGTCTCTCCTGACGCTCTTCGGTAGATTCTTGGGATTTTATGATCCTCAATCTTTTAGCTCTCTTGGAACATTGGGAAAGATTTGACCTCTTTCTAGGCATGGTCATAGTTTTATTGTGAAGATACCTGATCAATAAAAATCTAAATTAAAATGACTGCTCCCCTGCGTTACCGGGTAGGCTACCGTGTCACGAAGATAAATGGAAAAGGAAATTAAACACTCAAACAACATAAGCCCGAAGGCATATTCATACGATAAAATAAAAAAATTAAATAGGAGTTTGGCCAGTAGAGTCAAATTTTCAATGATATACCATCGTCATCGAAAATCAGTCCTAAACTGTTAACGCCTTCACCGCGTGCAGGTACTCCCAGTTTATGTTATTTTATAGTTAAACAGTAAAATTAGTGATAGCTTTGATTTCCACATCAGATGTTCCTGATCTTCGATTTTTATAAGTCAACAGGAAATGCCTATCATATTGAACAACAAAGACGTCAAAGACGTCATTCCTATATGTGTTATGTTGTAGCTAGGCTCTTGGAGTTCCACAATAGGTGTTCCAGATCTTCGATTTTTATAAGTCAACAGGAAATGCCCATCAGACCGAACAACTTTTGCAAAGACGTCATTCCTATATATGTTATAGTGTAGCTAGGCTCTTGGAGTTCCACAACAGGTATTCCAGATCTTCGATTTTTATAAGTCAACACAGAGTGCTCATCAGATTAAACAACTTGTGCTAAGACGTTATTCCTATATGTGTTATGGTGTAGCTAGGCTCTTGGAGTTCCACAACAGGTGTTCCAGATCTTCAATTTTTATAAGTCAACAGAGAGTGCTCATCAGATTGAACCACTTGTGCTAAGAACCTTATTCCTATATGTGTTATGGTGTAGCTAGGCTCTTGGATTTCCACAACAGGTGTTCCAGATCTTCAATTTTTATACGTCAACAGAGAGTGCTCATCGGGTTGAACAACTTTTGCTAAGACGTCATTCTTATATGTGTTATGGTGTAGCTAGGCTCTTGGAGTTCCACAACAGGTGTTCCTAATCTTCGATTTTTATAAGTCAACAGGAAATGCCCATCAAACCGAACAACTTTTGCTAAGACGTCATTCCTATATGTATATGTTATAGTGTAGCTAGGCTCTTGGAGTTCCACAACAGGTGTTCCAGATCTTCGATTTTTATAAGTCAACAGAGAGTGCTCATCATATTGAACAACTTGTGCTAAGACGTTATTCCTATATGTGTTATGGTGTAGCTAGGCTCTTGGAGTTCCACAACAGGTGTTCCAGATCTTCAATTTTTATACGTCAACAGAGAGTGCTCATCAGGCTGAACAACTTTCGCTAAGACGTCATTCTTATATGTGTTATGGTGTAGCTAGGCTCTTGGAGTTCCACAACAGGTGTTCCAGATCTTCGATTTTTATAAGTCAACAGGAAATTCTCATCAGACCGAACAACTTTTGCTAAGACGTCATTCCTATATATGTTATAGTGTAGCTAGGCTCTTGGAGTTCCACAACAGGTGTTCCAGATCTTGAAATTTATTCTCCCAGCAGAAAATGCTAATCACGTGGAACAATTTTTGCTAAGGTATCATGTTTGTATCTCTTATAGTTTAGCTGGTCTGTTGCGGTTCTGCATCAGGTGTTCAAGTTTCCAAGATAAATTATAGCCTATATGTTGCCCAGACTTTATACCTATACAACAAAAAAAAATCATTCCAATCCGTCCAGTAGTTCCGAAGATTAGCGTGTACAAACAAACAGACAAACAGACATACAGACATACAGACATACAGACATACAGACAAACAGACATACAGACAAACAGACAAATTTTTTTTTTTGGATTCGTGCTCTATTACTGTTTCTAAACCCCCCTCAATTATTATTTTTTTAATATATTCAATGTACAGACACAGTTTTTTTACTGTTTTATTATATGTATATAGATAAATGACCTGCCACGTCATATACCTTATCCGATGGTACTATTTGCAGATGATAGCACATCAATTGTCT
Source organism: Hyppa rectilinea (assembly GCA_951799385.1). Lineage (NCBI taxonomy): Eukaryota > Metazoa > Arthropoda > Insecta > Lepidoptera > Noctuidae > Hyppa > Hyppa rectilinea. The sequence goes on from OX637319.1 coordinate 517,292, forward strand.
CATGTAACAAAAAAGAATCATATTTAAGTGACATTAACAATACAATTAGTAGCTTAATAAAGTGGCTTAACAATACTAATTTAGATATGAACATCCAAAAAACTAAAATCATGAATTTTTACCAACGAATATCTACGGGAGATATGAATATAAACTATAATCAATGGTCAAACTATAGAGACAGTAAACAGTACAAAATTTTTAGGAATCACAATTGACAGCCAGCTAACCTGGAAGCCGCAAGCAGAAGATATATGTAAACGTCTTAGTACAGCTGCATTTATGTTGCATAATCTATCGAAAAAAGTAAATCTACCGACAATATTAGTAGCCTACCATGGTCTAGAGATTTCCATATTAAGATATGGTATAATATTTTGGGGTCACTGTAGTGAACGAGAAAGCATCTTCAAAGCTCAAAAGCGCTGTTTGAGAGCTATATTTCGTCTTAAAGTAACAGACAGTTGCGTTCCTATATTTAAGTCTCATAAATTATTAACCTTCCCATGCCTCTATATACTCGAATTAGCAATATACGTAATAACAAATCGATGTCTATTTGCAACTGTAATAGAAACTAGAAAACGAATTACAGCTATGAGATCTCAATACCAGAATCTATTATGCACGGGTGTATTTAAAACTAGCTTATTGAAAAGAAATGTGATTTGTATGGCTCCTGTAATCTTTAATAAAATACCTGAACAAATGAAAAACCGTTGCAAAAATTTAAAAAACATTTCACAGAATTACTTGTAAACAAATGTTATTATTCTGTTCAGGATTTCTTAAATGATAATTCTTTGTAATACCTATGCTTACTATCCTCTGCTATGTAAGGCATGCATAGCAGCATATGGGGTGCATGCTATATTAAGGCAGAATGTACATGGATTCGTATATATTATTTTCCAGCTTATTTTTTATGTACCTACATTCTAAGCAAATAAAGATTCTATTCTATTCTGGTATTGGTTAAGTGTTCCATAATTACCCCCTATCCTGTTTCAGTTAGTGTGTTACGTAATTGCCCCCCTGTTCTGTTACAGTTAGTGTGTTTCGTAATTCCCCGCTCTTCTTTTAGGGGAGCGATATACATAATTATAGAATAGATAGAAAAATCTGCGACTGGATTTCCCATAATTATGTCTTTTGGGTGTTATGGTAACATTTTTATCACATAACTTTAGATTCCTAACGAGTGCTTAACGTGAATACAATATCTGAGTGGGTGCCTCACAACTTAAATTTCCTACAACTATAGGTTAAGGTTCATCAAATATTATTAATGACGGTTTACTCGTTACTCAGCTCACAATAACCAGTTTAGTAACACAATCACCTTCATTCAAAATTTCAGTCGCATTACCCTACATTACTTTCTATAGCAAGCTCCACACAAACTTCCGTGCACATAAAACCAGCCGTAACGCAAGTTTGTGGAGTGATCACTATGACATGTGAAAACGAGTTGCGTGACGTCACAACTCACTTCTTGGTCAGCACTACGAAATGCTGCTATAAAGTTCGGGCTATGAACATGTGCACCAAAAAGGTTTCAGTGTACTTATAACACTATTTTCGGCATGCCAAGCCCTACATATTTCAGGAGCGTATGAGTTCAGCATAATTGCCAGCCAAGTATAATGCATTATCGGTCTCTAATGCTCCCACCGCTGGGACACAGGCCTTCTCTCGGTGGGAGGAAGTGTGCCCTGTTCCGCCGGGCGGGCCCAGTGCGGGTTGGTAGATGGCAGCCGTCTTCGAGTTATTGGTTGCTAGTTTATGCCGGTTGCCTCACGATGTTTTCCTTCACCGTTTTGGGAATAGTGGTGATGCAATAGTGGTGATGCAATAGTGGTGATGCAATAAATAATTTACATAAAGTGTCTGTTTTAGTTCGAACCTACGACCTACCCTCGCAAGTCGCGGCCGGCGCCAACTTTGTAAAATATTTAAGTTCGTAAAACTTTAGTTGTGAAACGAGAACGTAATTTGAATTTTAGCGACACCTATATGCAACCTTACCTGAAAAAGGGGTACTTGTATAGGTAGTCGAGCTCGGTAGCTTTATCATCCTGTGGTTGAATGTCACTATGACGGCAAGGACTAAATAATTGGTCTATGTCACAATTAGATAGTTTCAACCTCAGTGAAGTTTTAATTTAGTGAGAATAGTTGTCAAAAATGATGAAGGATTTATGAAGTTCTGCTACTGATGAAATGACTGATACTCGTACTATGGGATGCCAAAAATGTGCAGCTCTATATTTTTGACTGTTCATGTGAACATAAAGGAATAGAGTTGTTGGTTTGTTTCACGATTTCACGGTTGTTCCTACAGCAAAGGTAGGGTGAACAAAAACTAAGCCAGTATATTAAGTAGGTAGTTGCTACCTCTGTATAGCACCGTGTTCAAGTTTACCGAAGTTGCTATTTGTGCCACTGGTTCATAATTCTCATTAGAAACAAGAGAGTCTTGTCACCGCGACACTTGAACCGTCCATTTTGCTCATTACTGTGTAAACTTTGTTGCGAGCATCAGACACCTGCTTTGAGCGAAAATGATAAACAATGGTTTGCGATATTATTATAATGAATGATAGTTAGTCCCTACCGCGGGTTCCTACTGATTGTGACCTTGCTAATGGGAGCTGCACCATTTATTTTTTTTTGAGGCTGGGAAATCATCCAATGACTGCTCCCGCTCTGGGTGGAGCGGAAGGGAATGTCAGACTCTTACTGAATAAAACCCATCCATGTTCCTTCCGTAGCCCTTTATGTTCCGGGGTAGCGGTAACCCTTTCGGACCATCCCGCTTAATGGGAGCTGCACCTGGTTCTGGTTTACAAAGAGATAAGTACTAAGGCAGCTGAATAAAAAGGTAAAATTTTAAGTTTCTAATAAATATTACTAAACGCAGATAAACGCTTCTAAATAAGTAACTTAAAATAACATTTTAAGTAACTCGAAATTATGGTTAAGTTTCACAGTTCAGATCTTCTTACCAAAAATACCTTATGACGGCCAAATTTCCTAGTCTTTTAATCTCATTCAATGGTCACAGCATTGTTGTCTCAATCCCACTTAAAGTCGAAACAAACAGCGGCCATAAATTTCCAGTTCCCGCATTCTCCTGCTACGCATTCATGGGTATAAGCGAATTCCGTTATCGGGTATAAATCAAAATCCGAATACTTCCGAGTGGTCCTATAACCATTGTTCATTTACAGTTCAAAAAGTAATCGTAGTTCAAAAATCGACCTTAAGCGCTACATAATAGAGGTAACGGGTAGTTTTGCCGTGGTGTAAAAGGTGTTGTTAAGATATAAACAATTTCTTCAAAGGAAACAAATTGTTCGCAATTCAATTACTGTAATGGGCGCAGGATCGCGGTGGTCGACGATAGAACAATGATTGACGATATTGATACAAACACAATTTTTGCGCAACTTCAATGCACTCTTGAGAATTGTATGTAGAACAGTGAAGTGTAGTGTAGTCGTTGGATGAAATAAAGTTATGTATTGCAGTTAAAGGGGACCTGCCTAGAAGAGGCATAGAAGAAAGGAGTTAGGCAGGTCAATGTGGTCAGTGCCAGGCGAGTTGTCAATGATGAAATTGAAAATGTGCATGAAAAAATTGAAACTGGGTGTAAGAAGGTGATAGGAAAGGATGAGACTGAAAAGGCTCTCGTTGGGCAGCTGGATCAAGGGGTTGCTGCTGAAAGAGGTGCTGCTCACATAGTCAGGAGGTTCGTCTCTCTGGAGCCCTGACAGCCTGCAGCTTGGCGTATATCCTCGATACCGGTACTTACTGACTTTTTATGTTTTTTTTTTATATAAAAAATATTCAAAAATGTATTTTCTGAGTATTGTAATGAAATAAAGGAAATCATAATAAAGGTTTATTTATTAAAATTGACCAATTTTAACTTCAAAATAATTGATTTCATCCGATCCGACTATAATCCATTTCACGTGTTTCAATCTCTCACTCCGTTTGTCTAATCTGAATCAAATTAAAAAACCGATAACAATTTTTACGAACTTTTGGTTCGGAATATTTACTGCTTCTAATAAAAAAAAACCCAATTAAACGGGAATCAATTAAAAAGGAGCATAATGTTGGATGTCATTAGTTCCCGCGGGAATAGAAAAACACGATTGCAGCCACTGCACTGCAGTGGATAACGTTGCAGCCTGTCGGATATAAGAAGCTTTTTTAAATATACTACTGACGCTGATGGAGACGGGCGACTATCTGCTACTGTGGATATTTTTTATCCGCGTCGCAAACTACTTTTGTTGCGTACACACCTATTACCCTTCTTCTTTTTGCCCCTTTTTTTTGAGGGTGTTAAACCGTCAAATGACCTTCCCGCTCTGGGTAGAACGGAAGGAAGTGTCAGACTCTTACTGACTAAAACCCATCCATGTTCCTTCCTTTACCCTTTATGTTCCGGGGTAGCGGTAACCCTTTCGGACAATCCCGCTTGCCTTAAGGGGCCCTAAGGGCCCTTCATATGCTGACATCTCTTTGTGGCGCGCGTGAAACATGTACGCGCCGTACGGGCTTGGTCCTGATCCGACGATGAGCCACCCATTACTCACCGTCCGCAGCCCGCGCCTGAAGGACCGGATCTGGAGAACCTTTCCCTCTCCCAAAGCTTCTTGCCCTTGTCCCGTGTTACGTCGGCGCAACTCGTTTTCACGTGACAAGTAGACCATTGTCCCCAGCCCCCGGACTCGCTATCATTCACTCTCTTCCCTTTCATAAGTTATTCCTCAAACATTCCATCCATGTTTTCTTTGGTCTTCTGCTACCTCGCCATCGTTCAACGTTTATATTTATCCCTATTTTAGTCACATTCGTCCTCCCCATCATATGCCTATAGGAAGTCAAACGATTTCCTTTTCTGTCAGTGACGCCATTTTGAAAATTCCTCTTATATACTACACACACACACACACACACGCAATATTGTATTCTCTTCTTCTTCTTTTCGTGTGGTTAGTGACTAACCTAGTGTCAGAGTGTTTATGCTGTCCATGGGCCTCTGACTTAGCTTAACATGCTGTTGAGAAATATCTCTCAGATATGCCGGTTTCCTCACGATGTTTTCCTTGACCGATTTTTAAGCAAGTGATAATTATATACAATACAATATTTTATTCAAGCTCTTTATTTAGTTGTAGTAGTAGCTGCTTAGGTTAAGTGCAGATTGGGGTATTTTTTTCTGAAAATCAAGTAAGGCTACGGAACCTGTACAGCAAAATGTGCCACGATTTCTAAAGTGCAATGACCGATCATATAAGTAGTCACGAAAACATCAAATTTACTTGAAAAGAGTCCTGGTGCATGTGATCACAGCCTCCCTGCTGGGTAACATCTTCATTAAAACCCTTGTTTACCTCATTTGGCGCATGTTTCACTGAACAACAAGATCCTGATATGTAGTGAACATTTTACGGAAAATGAGAATTGAGGCGCTTTTCTTTCATGATGATGGCATATTTTTATTGTATAGGGTGACCTAAATGTGTGCTTTTCAGTACTAAACTGAAAGAAGGTGTGGGTTTTTCACCGTTCTTGAAAAAAAACAATTTCCAAAAAGGTTGCTTATTGTCCAGCCCAGGACAATATTTACCTCAGAAATTCCAAATTCAATCTATCTACCCAATATAGTCGGTAATTGTTACACAAACACATAAAATGAAAATGCTACACGACTTTTGTTAGCAAATTACAATAATTTATAATGTTCGTTATTAAGTACGTCTTACATTGACCTGAATGTGCCCTGGCGGCTGAGAACATGTCATGCTCCCTGTAATGGCTCACTGATGGTGATGCGTATGTTGGATCATTTAGCTCCCATCCAAAATGGTTGAGCTGAATGGTGCTAATCCATGTGTCATGTTCATGAACGAGCGCCGTCAGTAGGGACTGGCCACCTCTTAGCTGCCACGGCTGTTTTAAAATTAAAATAATTTTGAATTGTTTTTTTAAAACTTGTAATTATGGACGCTTTTATTAAGTTCTGCATCGTTCTCACGTGTAATTTCAACATGAATGATGTAACACAGTTTTTGTAAACATATTTTGATTTAAAAGAGTGTCCATGGAGTTTCTTGCCCGTTCTTCTCCATAGGTACCTACTGCTTTGGAATGGGCAACTAGCTTCATCTTTCTGACTGACCGACCCCTTGACAATTCAAAAGTGCCTGTAATTGGTTTATTTGAAATAAATGCTTTGAGTTTGAGTTTGAAATAATTCGTAGGTTACAAATTATTACGACAAAGGTTATGAAGACCAGGTCAGAAAAGTCACTAACAAAATATAACATTTAATAAGACCTTTTCTACGAACGCCTCTGTTTGATTGATTTGCGACCTGAGTAACTGTGATTTAATAAGCGACTCAGTCATAATGCAATTAACGAATTACCAATTAAATTCTACAGTAAAAACGTTATAAGTTTTCTTTGTAAATAAGTTGATTTTAATCAGAAACGACTAATGATTAGCATTACGCTAACTCAAACTCAAATTTAAAGCATTTATTTCAAATAAACCAATTACAGGCACTTTAGAATTGTCGAGGGGTCGGTCAGTCAGAGAGATGAAGCTAGTTGTCCATTCCAAAGCAGTAGGTACCTCTACCTTTGGAGAACAACGGGCAAGAAACTCCATGGACACTCTTTTGAATCAAAATATGGTAACATAAACTGGGTTACATCATTCATGTTTAAATTAACACGTGATTATAATTATTTTCTTATTTAATAGCGGTTTGTGTCATTGCAAAATTGAACGCGAACTCTTGTCATTCAGAATCCAAACTTAGTATTTAAATCAAGCGTAGTCATGTGTAAATTATTTCTATTATATTTTTTTTAATTCCGTATTCTTATTTTTGTTAAATGCTGTCTTAACATCAGGATGCATGCAGGATTAACATCTGTAAATATTTTAGAATTCCGACCAATACTTTTTAATTTCAGCAAATTGTCTTTCGAATTTTTAGAAATGCAGACGACAGCTAGTAATAATTGATTTTATCAATATCCCATAAGTACCCTTAACCGACTAAGATGCGATCAACCGAAATGGTTTCGAATCATCCTCTAGTCATTTAGTACAATTTGCGACAACGGTTAAACTTGTCCGCGCAGCCAAATCCCATAACATCAATGGAGTTCGTAATGTCAAACGGTACAGTTTCCAATTACCATTAAAGTTACATGATTAGGGTGTCGCTAGTCGGGCCGTCGGCAACCACGCGCACTCGGGCGCACGCTGGGCGGGCGGTCGGGCACACTGTGTCGCTGGGCGGGCGGTCGGGCACACTGTTGAGTGTGTCCACGACCTAGCGTGCGATACAATTGTCGCAATGTGAAAGCAGGATTAGCTTCGCGACTAAAAATCTTTTCAGAAGGCTTTACTGCTTACACCCTTGAAGATAGTTTGTTTTCTATTTAAATTTAAACGAGGTTTGGTTTGTTCTTAGTTTTATTTCCAATTCCTGATGTTTGCAAGAGTTTTATGTTACCTGCGCTTGAGAGGAGCATTTTACATTATATATAACGAAATATTGGTACTTAAAGTTTTACTGAAAAATATTAAACGGGTTTTGGTGGGAATGCAGGAACAGGGTGGAAAGTCCCTCCATTGAAAAGGGAGGATCCTCCAACCAGACAGGTGTTGCGTCTGGCGGGCTACTGCCCAACAACCCTTAGTCGGGGCTGAGTTTATATGTTAGATCGCGCTGTAAACTCTGTTTGCGCGATGTAGGATTTTTGTGTGACGTATATAGTGTCGACACAATACATCTCAGCGTTTGATACTTAATGCTTGCTATCGGTTAGCTTCTATGTGGCGGGATAGATATCGCCACAGGGTCAATTAAACCTGTTTCAAATACTTCGCTGTAAAAGGTAATCCAATAAAAATATTCATATTTACAGGATATATTCATATATACCATACCTACATTATAATAATTACAATTGATTCAAACTCTTTCGTCACATAAAACCGTAAACCGTAATGTATATTCAATAAATTCCGAATATTAATACAAAAGGTTCTATAAAATAATATCAAAAGGCATCATAATATGATCGGAATAGCTAGACTATCATTTGCAATTTAAAAGCACTATATAAAATGAAATGTGAAATATTTCCAATGTTTACAATTTGTTTCAATTTATTCAATGCGGGTGTACTGAAAAAAAGGCAACCTTTTTGGATGAACCTACAGTATGTGTAATTTTGTAACAATGATAAAACATAACATCAAACTTGTATTGCTACTTGTAGGGTGTACTTTACACCCATCAGTTATGTTTAAGTTCCATATAACAGGAGGGGGGGAGGGGGTTATTCCTATTAATCACACATGCAGACTCCGGGTTGTAGATAAATTCCAGATTAAAAACTCTATAACACGTTGTGCGACTCGGGAATCGAACCCAGGACCACGCTCTTGCGACCGCCAGACATAAATTATTGATCAATAATTATACATACATGTGGTTTATGTCAGACGATCAGAACCGATGTAAAAATAATTTAAAAATCTTATTTCTGAGTCGAAAAGAAAGAAAGATAGCTTTTATTGTAGCCTTTCGAACAAAGGAAATCCTAAGAAATTCTGTCTACTTTAACGATTTTATGCAGTAACACGCTTGTTGGTACTGCTGTTAGCAGCAGCCATTACAACTAAAAATAATTATGGAAAGTTATTTAGTTTCTAGAATTATTTACTTATAATTCACACAATCCACACATTTAGCTACAATGCTAAATAGAAAATACACTAATATAACATCAACTCAGTACCAATCCCCAATCCTCTCAATTTAATTTTCTCTGCGGCTCCAACCTAAATTGAAATTTTAAACCTGACATCACACACGTTCCGCCTCCATTCCCCATTTGTACCAAAACGTATAGAGAATAGTATCTATTCTATTTTAACATGAAAGGTAGAAAAGTTCATTTAAAATGTCAAAAGTACATACATCTTTTATGGGGTTCTGTGTTAAATGTTACAACAAAATACCTTGTGACATACTGCAATTAAATGAAAGAAAATTTAAAACTCATATTAAAAGTACACTTTGTAAACAAGCTTATTACAAATTAGAAGATTATATCAAAGATAAGGATGCTTGGAAACATGCTGGTCCTGCTCCACAGGACAATCTAGTGTCTAGACAAAATCAAACTGGTTGCTAAGTAAATTAGGTAATTTGTACCATATTATTTTATTATATTGGAATAACTTCTCACACATTGATTAATTTATTATTATTAACTTTTAGAATGTTTGTAAATATGTGAGCACCATGCACTTATGACATAATTAAGTTTACTTGCCACTGCTACATGTGTTTTTCTTTTCACCTTTTGTGATGTATTGTTTTTATTCTGGGTGCATCGTCTTCACATATAATGTTATAATACATGTATACAAAACATTGTGAAACATTTTAAAAGAGTAACGGTGGAGTTTCTTGCCCATTCTTCTCCACACGAAACTACTTTTTGGAAGGGGCGACTAGAATCAGTTCTATTTCTTGTTCATTTTGACGTTCAAAAGTGCCATTCTTGTGCCTATTTGAAATAAATGTTTTGACTTTGACTTTGACTTTGAATGTCTGCTGTCCGATGTGTGCAAATCCCTTGAGATCAGAATGCCGTTTAAGTGAAACAATATGGGTAAGGGCGTGTACACACTAGGCCAGCTTCTGTTTTTTCGTGGTCGTTATGGTAATGGTAATGCCCGTCGTTCGCTCGCGATGGACTGCGAATGGGAGGGGACATTAACTTTTGTGGTGGGATAGAAGTATGTGTGGATAGATCGTACACGTTTATTGTTGGCCCTGAACCTACTCCGTACTCCGTGCATTCTTTTACTTAAAACAAAATTACAAAGCTGGCACTTTTTTTTTGTTTTAGCAAGTATTTAACTTGATAAAACAAGTTTTAAAAGTTAAATCAACGTTTAAAGTAGTATTTACTCAACTTATCATTTAAATTATCTTTTCTTTCCAAATTCAAAACAGAATTCATCGATAAAAATTTAAATTATCATCATTGTTCGAATTCAATCCGAACCAATTGGCAATTCGTAAAGTTTAAAGTTAAAGATAGTAGATTTCGTGTGACCTCGCCGGTCTGCCAGACCTTAGCCCGGCTGGGACTTCGTTAGATTTGTTTATTACGCAGACAGGCTGATTTATTTGTACTTTATTGACTTTTTATTTGGTTTTGCTGGAACTAAATAGCAAGTTTCTTGCGAGGACGGCTGTGGAATAATAATTGCAAGGGTTCGACCGCGGCTTGGGTTTCTTAGTTGTTAAATTTAGTGCTAGAACAAAAACAAAATTAGAGCAGTAAATATATCGCTGAGATTAAGAAAGAAATGTGGCTTTCAATTGTACTGAAAGTGATTCTGTTTAGTGTTGTAATTTGAAAGAAACTGTAGTACTTAGTGTATAATTTTAATGATTGCAGTTGATATCTCGACTTGATTAGGTTAGAACACTAACTTTAATTAGCTAGTGGATCTATATTGCAAGCATTGCAAAGCTAGTGGTCATTCTTACTTAAGTAATTATAGTGACTCGATTAAAATACACGCGGTGGACATAACTTTAGGTGGATTTTGAATATTTCTCATTTAGTTGCGTCATTATCGCGGTCAGCCAATGACAACCCAATACTGGATACATGCGTATTTTAATACACTCCACTATATCAACTAATGTGCTCATTAAATTATTTTCGCAAGTAAGTATAACCAACTCTCAAAAAACACAAGTTTTTTTTTTACACTGATGAGGGTTGTAAATTTAAGCTATTTATAAACTTTTACGAGGCTTATTTAATGGCTTGGAAGCAGGTTCAACTCAATTTATTTTAAATTGGCTGTTTTATGTAGTTAAAATAAAAAAAAGCTAGAAAGGGAAATTGGACATTTCGTAAACAGGTAGTTAGGAGAAATGCCAGCGCAGCACTAAGGCCTAGCAATACTTGCTATGTTTTGATTAAGTGTAAATACTTATTACAGGCACATATGATATTTCAGGTCACTTTGGTGGTTATATTGCTAACCACAGGAACCTTATTGACAGTGAAGGCAATAAACATATCGACAATAATTAAAAGTAGGTACTTCTGAATCTGAATCCATTTATAGACGCCAAGATTCTTCCATTCAACCAACTTTTCACAGCAACTTACATCAAAACTTTTACAAAAATAAAAACAATGATGTCAGTTTTTAATAAATGTACAAGCAATGGGCCAACTCCGACCCCCTACATCTCCCTGCAGTCCCTGGTAATGATTTCCCACGAACCTACAACCATACATCTATACATATAATAAAACAGTAAAAAAACTGTGTCTGTACATTGAATATATTAAAAAAATAATAATTGAGGGGGGTTTAGAAACAGTAATAGAGCACGAATCCAAAAAAAAAAATTTGTCTGTTTGTCTGTATGTCTGTTTGTCTGTATATCTGTTTGTCTGTTTGTCTGTTTGTCTGTTTGTCTGTTTGTTTGTACACGCTAATCTTCGGAACTACTGGACGGATTGGAATGATTTTTTTTTTGTTGTATAGGTATTAAGTCTGGGCAACATATAGGCTATAATTTATCTTGGAAACTTGAACACCTGATGCAGAACCGCAACAGACCAGCTAAACTATAAGAGATACAAAAATGATACCTTAGCAAAAATTGTTCCACGTGATTAGCATTTTCTGCTGAGAGAATAAATTTCAAGATCTGGAACACCTGATGTTGAACTCCAAGAGCCCAGCTACACTGTAACATATATAGGAATGACGTCTTAGCAAAAGTTGTTCGGTCTGATAGGCATTTCCTTTTGACTTATAAAAATCGAAGATCTGGAACACCTGTTGTGGAACTCCAAGAGCCTAGCTACACCATAACACATATAAGAATGACGTCTTAGCGAAAGTTGTTCAGCCTGATGAGCACTCTCTGTTGACGTATAAAAATTGAAGATCTGGAACACCTGTTGTGGAACTCCAAGAGCCTAGCTACACCATAACACATATAGGAATAACGTCTTAGCACAAGTTGTTCAATATGATGAGCACTCTCTGTTGACTTATAAAAATTGAAGATCTGGAACACCTGTTGTGGAACTCCAAGAGCCTAGCTACAGCATAACACATATAGGAATAACGTCTTAGCACAAGTTGTTTAATCTGATGAGCACTCTGTGTTGACTTATAAAAATCGAAGATTTGGAACACCTGATGTGGAACTGCCAGACCCCAGCTACACTATAGTAAATATTGAAATGACGTTATAGAAAGAGTTGTTCAGCCTGATGAGCACTCTCTGTTGACGTGTAAAAATTGAAGATCTGAAACACCTGTTGTGGAATTCCAAGCGCCCAGCTGCACTATAACATTTATAGTATGAATGACGTTTTAGCAAAAGGTGTTCAATCTGATGAGCACTCTCTGTTGACTTATAAAAATTGAAGATCTGGAACACCTGTTGTGGAACTCCAAGAGCCTAGCTACAGCATAACACATATAGGAATAACGTCTTAGCACAAGTTGTTTAATCTGATGAGCACTCTGTGTTGACTTATAAAAATCGAAGATCTGGAACACCTGTTGTGGAACTCCAAGAGCCTAGCTACACTATAACATATATAGGAATGACGTCTTAGCAAAAGTTGTTCGGTCTGATGGGCATTTCCTGTTGACTTATAAAAATCGAAGATCTGGAACACCTGTTGTGGAACTCCAAGAGCCTAGCTACAACATAACACATATAGGAATGACGTCTTTGACGTCTTTGTTGTTCAATATGATAGGCATTTCCTGTTGACTTATAAAAATCGAAGATCAGGAACATCTGATGTGGAAATCAAAGCTATCACTAATTTTACTGTTTAACTATAAAATAACATAAACTGGGAGTACCTGCACGCGGTGAAGGCGTTAACAGTTTAGGACTGATTTTCGATGACGATGGTATATCATTGAAAATTTGACTCTACTGGCCAAAACTCCTATTTATTTTTTTATTTTATCGTATGAATATGCCTTCGGGCTTATGTTGTTTGAGTGTTTAATTTCCTTTTCCATTTATCTTCGTGACACGGTAGCCTACCCGGTAACGCAGGGGAGCAGTCATTTTAATTTAGATTTTTATTGATCAGGTATCTTCACAATGAAACTATGACCATGCCTAGAAAGAGGTCAAATCTTTCCCAATGTTCCAAGAGAACTAAAAGATTGAGGATCATAAGATCCCAAGAATCTACCGAAGAGCGTCAGGAGAGACTTGATGCTGTTCGAGAACATTAAGCTGCTACTCGCTCCGTGGAAACCTCTTCGGGTCGCGAAGCACGCCTGCGTTCTCAGCGTATTCATTAGGTCTCTAGAGACCAGTGAAGAATATGATGCGCGACTGACCGCTGATCGTGAACGTCATGTATTGTCTCGCGAGTCAGAGACGTTCACGGAAAGAGAATTACGCTTGAGTTCCAAGCGTATCTACGCATCGACTTCTAGGTCTCTAGAGACAAGTGGGGCACGTGATGTGCGACTGACCGCTGATCGTGAACGTCATGTATTGTCTCGCGAGTTGGAGACGTTCACGGATAGAGAATTGTGCTTGAGTTCCAACCGTATCTACGCATTGACTTCTAGGTCTCTAGAGACAAGTGGGGAATATAATAATGCGGTTGCCAAAATGAAAACGATGACAAATGGACTGTATGTTTTGGTGGTTGTTGGAATGAAATAAAACTAAAGTTCAGTGTGATAAAAGATTTAAATGGGAAAAATGATAAAAAATAACATAAATGGCGACCCCGTTGTCGCTGGCATAAGCAACAGGGTCCGCGTACGAAGTCGCGGGCAGAAGCTAGTTAAATAATATATAAAAACTAGATACAGAGTTGATACGACAGAGGAGCTTTCCTTTAAACTGCCTGTACTAGGTACTATTTTCAAGTTCTGTACCAAAAATCAATTAAATAGGAGCAGTAGTTTAGTCGCAAATGATTGTTTAAGTTATTGCCCCGTTTAAATACGATGTATCTTTCCTAACCGCTGATTACGTTTATACGCATAGGTCATTCCCCTTAAAACGATAAATCTTAGTATAACCTACGATGCGCTGTTACAAGGTCAGTTTTTATCTACAAAGGGGGATTGCGTTTTACTCTGATTTGTAAGCTATTAGGTTTGTTTGAAAAAAAAAACTATTTTTTGGTGCTTTTTATTTATATACCATATCGAATTAATACTAAACGCGCATACGTAGTGTAATTTAATGCCCCTCTGTCATATCAACTCTGGATGGTAAATAAGTGAGTAATTTCTTGTGAAGATATTGTCCGCACGATAGAAGCGCTAGGCTAAGAAATATGGACAGTATTGTGGTTACGAATCACGTCTCTAGAAAAATGGTCCGATGACCAACGTTCGACTGAAAGAATTACTGGACAGTCTGGACATATTAATGTACCGGAATAGATAGGATAGTAATATTTTCAGTTGGTATGAAGCAATATTTTCTAGGACAAGTGTGTGTATCATAAAAGGGCTAAGGGATTATAACATTCCCTTGTCTCCTATTAATAATAAACGACGATCGTTATACCAGCTGACTCACGCACTTACCATGCATGCATCTAAATCAAAGTCGCTTGGCTTGACTGTCTGTAATTCAAGTATACATACTTTTTCGTTCCCCTAAATAACGCAACCAAATTGATGCGATTCTCACCATCATTAACTTTCGAGAGGTTAATACCTACTTACACTAATATTTTGTATAATACATTAATATCATATACAAAAATTATATAATAGAAATGACGATTTTTCATGTACCTAGTCATATAAACCGTGCGAAGTGAGGGTCGCGGCGTTGGTGGTGGGATGAATATCAATCTCCGCCGTTCGCCGTCCGCCTTTGTACCTTTATTGTGTGCGAAAAGTTTAAACAAATAAATAAATAAACTCTTTTTTTGTCACGATCGCATTATGACACGGAAAAGAAAGGAATTGATGCGAAAGAAACCTCAATAATTGCCAAACAGTTCGTTTCGCATCTGCTTACCCCAAACGCTGCATGCTAGGCGCCGCAAAACATTCCACAAGCGCTTTCAATTTACTCCAACTACAAGTAGAATTTAGACACTTGTACCTACAATGCCATTCCTGGGGGTATCAGCACAAAGCAGACCCCCTGCTACCCTCCCCTTTACCCCCTTTCTTGACCCTCGGGTCTTAGAACAAAGCGATTAGAATTAACTATTCGGATGTAGTGGATCCGAAGTTGGATACTTACAGATCTGCGTGATGGAATGAAATGAACTCGGTTCGCGATGCGCTCTGTGGGGTACACTGATTTTTGCGACTGGACTAGACGCTTCCGTCTCTATGTTTGCGTGTTTGTTGAGTGTAGTTTTATTAAAATTGTTTATTCTTTTTAGATTATTAGATAAAACATTGACAAAGAGAGAGATTTTTTCGAGCACGGAGCGTCAATGGAATCTTCTGGATATTTCTGGTAATAAAGTTTCAATAAAGCGAATTATTAACGACCTAGTTATTTCCAATTATACAGAATTCTTCTTGTAAGTTACGTTCCAACAGTTTTAAATACATATCTATAATTAATATTTTATTAATAATTTTATAAATTAATCATTTGTATGTTTCGGAGAGTTGCAGATGTACGGATCCAATTAACGTGTCATATACATGGTCATGACTGTCTCACTGTCTTATGTTCTTAGGTAGCTGAAAGTAACGGGTAGAGCCTCCTCATAAATCTACAGAATCTCGAAACTGCGGTCAATCTCTTAATATTGTATAATTGCATAGCACATTATATGTGAATCCAAAGTACCTACTATAAAACTTCCTGTTTCTGGGTACGTCTTTCATTGACTTGAATGCGCCCTGGTGACTGAGAGTGTGTTATGCTCGCTCTAATATCTCGCTGATGGTAGCGCGTGTGTTTGATCGTTTAGTTTCCTTCAAAATGGTTGAGCTTAATCATGGTGCTAATCCATGCGTCATGTTCGTGAACGGGCGCTGTCAGTAGGGATTGGTTATCGCTTACCGGCTATGGCTTGTTTTTATTAAATTTTTGTATTATTTTTAAATATTTATTACGGATGCTTTTATCGTTCTGCATCGTTCTCACATGTAAAGTAATATATTTATAATATTTTGTAACCATATTTTATTTAAAAGGGTGTCTGTGGAGTTACTTGCCCATTCTTCTTCATAGGTACTTACTGCTTTGGAATGGGCAACTAGCTTCATCTTTCTGTCTGTCCGTCCCTGTTACAATTCAAAAGTAATTTGATTCTTTGAAATAATTGCTTTGACATTGCGTTTGATCGTTGCAGTCAAAGTTATTTCTTTAGCGTCGACATTTAAGACATGAGCTGTTAACAAGATTTATAAAAATATCGAAGATCGTAACAAGCATGCTGCATATTAGTCCTGTCAAAAGGCTCTTGTCACGCAGAGCACACGCTGTGATAACCCACACGATTTAAACCCACTAATGTCAAGGTATTATCCTCACCAAATCGATAGCTTTTCAGGTTTTAAGTGTTATAAAACGGAATACCAGCATTGAACATCAAAGGAAATAGACCCGCACCTCTAATCAAGTCGCCAGGCGTTACATTGTATGGGGAACTAACAAGCGATGCTAGACGGCTAATCGGCGATACAGCGCTGCAAGCAACTAACTGGTGAGCGCACACTGTTCAATTTTGTCAAGTATTGTTGCGCTGTTTAGTTTTAAACGGTACCTGGCAGAAAATTGTTAGGCTTGTAGTGGAACGCTGACGCACACATTTACAATTCACATCAGTTGCCCCACACCCCGCAACGTAGACACACGCATTTACATCTTTACAAAGTAGGTACCTACTTCCATTGAGGAAAAAAAACCCTGAAAATAAATTCTTAGTTTTAATTCTTTCTGTACACATTTCTTATAATAATAAATTATTACGCGTATCCATAAAAAGCTACTAAAATTATTAATGTTGCTGACAAATTTCAAATACTAAACATAGACTGGTAATAACAATGTCTGCGGAATTTATCTAGTAGGTATGTGGCAGCGGAAAGAGTCAATTTTTAAGAAATAGTGTGCTTCATGGGATTTCACCCGCAAAAATGACGAAATATCATACAAACTTTTGTTGCATGATTAACCTTTACGAAAAGGAATGATCCATATAAGGATGAATTTGAAAATCCATAAATATGTGAAAAATGTTAGTTAATTAACTTAGATTGTAATAAATTAGATGTGGACCGCCCTTCACATTTTTGGGAGTTTTATGTAAGAAAAAGCCTTTTCCGTGATGTTGTTAATTTCACCGATAATCGAATGTCAAGTGAAAATTCGGCAGCTGCTGTATTAACAATTCAAAAAGCATTCGAAAGAATCTCAACATTAATTTCTCGTTCCAATCACGCACGTTTAAACAAAAAACAAATTTAACTTTTCTGAAGCATTGGAAACTAGCTCAGAAAATATTTGACGAATGAAATTGAAGGAAACTTTTCCAATATTGCAACTGAACGGTACCTTTGTATAGTGAACGGAAAAAATAAGTGTGCAGGCTACTCGTACTTTGCACTATCTTATTTAATCATAACGAGTGAGATTTGTATAAGTGTCGTGACTCTGTATAAAGTGCATCGTCGCCGCTCGCTCGATGTCCACTGCGCACAGGATAGAGGGAAGAACATGCATAATGAAGTAATTTTTTGCTCCACAGATGTAATTGCAGCATGGCGTCTCAGTGGGAAGATAAATATAAAAATTGATTATCTAGTAAACTGAAATTAAACTATATCTAGATGGAGTCGACATTTCCTATCTTACTACTCCTGAGACGAAACAGACTCAGTTGTCACGTCTTTTTATAACTTTACCTGAGCGTGACATAAAAAGTTTTACTTACACACATCAATTGGCTTTTTTTTTTTTTTTTTTTTTAAGGCTGGGAAATCATCCAATGACTGCTCCCGCTCTGGGTGGAGCGGAAGGGAGTGTCAGACTCTTACTGACTAAAACCCATCCATGTTCCTTCCGTAGCCCTTTATGTTCCGGGGTAGCGGTAACCCTTTCGGACAATCCCGCTTACCCGGCAGGCTTGGCCCTGAGGGGCCCCTTCATATGCTGACATCTCTTTGAGGCGCGCGTGGAACATATACGCGCCGTACGGCACGGGTCTGGTGCTGATCGGACGGTGAGTCACCCATTACTCACCGTCCGCAGGCCCGCGCCTACGGTGGCCGGCAGTCGTCGCGTGGCTCCCGACGCCCGGAGCGTCTCCCGCGGCGGCTGGGACGGGAGGACCTTTCTCTCTCCCATCCCGCCACCTCCTTCGCGAGCATGACTTTTTCGCAGAAGGAGGTGACTGCCTCCCACTCCCTCTCGCCCCGGACCATGGCTTGCACCAGGGCCGGGCGCGAGAGGTCGCCGCCGCCGATCGCCTCTACGAGGACACGGCGGTGCTCCGCCCAAGCGGGGCAGGTTTGCACCGTGTGCTCTACCGTGTCCTCTGGGCGATCCTCGCAGTGGTGACACCCGGGCGTTTCCTCCCGCCTGATGATGTGCAGGAACCTCCCGAAACATCCATGTCCGGTGAGGACCTGCGTCAGGCGGAAGGTGAGGGCGCCGTGACGCCTCTCTAGCCACTCCTCAAAGAGGGGCCTTACCGCCACTATCGTGGCGTGCCCTGCGCTGGGTTGCGACAGTCGCTGATTCCAGGCCGCCATGAGATCGCGCCAGAGGTCCGTCCGCTCCGCCGCAATTTGCTGCGGAAACGGAGTTTCCCCCCGGCTTAGTACCTCCGCGCGCCCCTCGTACAGGCGCGCGAGGACTATCGCCTCCAGATCCCACGGCGGCAGTCCGGCAAGGAGGCTTGCCGCCTCGCCCGAGATCGTGCGGTACCCCCGGATTAGCCGAATGGCTACCACCTTTTGGGGCGCGTTCAGGTAGTGGGCGGCTCGCCGCCGCAATGAACGCGCCCACACCGGGGCCCCGTAAAGGGCCATGGACCGCACGACTCCCGCGTAAAGCCTCCGGCAGGAGGCGTTTGGCCCCCTCAAATTGGGCAAGAGCCGCTTTAAGGCGGCCCCAGTCCGTTCCAGCTTGGGGGCCAAACGTCGGAAATGCTCCACGAAATTCCATCGGCTGTCGAGGACCAGACCCAGGTATTTCATCGTGGTCTCGACGCCGATGTGAACCCCTCCTACCGTGAGTTGGGATCCCGATGGTGGCCTATTCCGAGGCCCATGAAAGGACATGGCCTCGGATTTGTGCAATGCCACCTCGAGACCCAACTGCCGGATCCTCTCAACGACTATCGCAACCCCGCGTGTCATCGCGTCGGCCGCCGCCTGATGCGACCTTCCCTGCGCCAAGACCAGCGTGTCGTCAGCGTAACAAATTACGCTGACGCCGTCAGGAAGGTCGGCCCGCAGCACCCAGTCGTAGCCGATGTCCCACAGGTGCGGCCCCAGAACCGATCCCTGTGGGACACCGCACGACATCTCTCGCCGGTTCCATTCCCCATCGCGACCGGGGTAGATGACGGCTCTGTCCGTCAGGTACGCCCCGACTATTCGACTATTCGATATAGCGCCCCTTGCGGAAGCCAAACTGGCAGTCCGCAAGGTCCGGCCCCGTCCTTCCAAGGTGCCCGACGAGGCGGCCCGCAATAATTCTCTCGAAGAGTTTGCCGACCTCGTCGAGCAGCACTATGGGCCGGAATGCGGACGGAGAGTCCGCAGGGCGCCCTGGCTTCTGTATAAGGACCAGCTTCCCCGTCTTCCAACGGAGCGGAAACTGGCCTCTTTCCATGCATGCGCTAAAGAGCGCCTCCAGTCGGGGCCCGAGAGCCCCTGAGGCCAGGACCCAGGCTTTACCAGGCAAGCCGTCGGGTCCTGGGGCGGTATTCTTGGCCTTGAGCCTTCCAACCGCCGCTCTCAGATCTACCTCGGTCACTTCGGGGATGTCGTCGTCGTCCTCGTGGTCCGCTTCGGGCGGAGCCATAGGCGGGGGAGTATGCTCCCCCCGTGAGGGGAACAGAGCGCTCACCACCTCCTCCACCAGCTGGGGGCGGAGACTCTGCGGCAGAGGGGGGGCCCAGGTGCGGAGCTTGTTCCGCACCATTTTATATGAGCGCCCCCATGGATCTCTATCCAGAGTCCCCACCATCTCCTCGCGGGCCGAGTCCTTGGCCCGCTGGACAGCTTCTTGGAGGGCGGTCTTCGCCGCTCTGTACCCCTCGTACAGCTCCGCCTCCGTGGCTGCCGCATCCGGAGGGCGGATGCGGAGCCTGCGGTGTCTGGTGTACAGGTGGCGCACCTCGACGCACTCCTTGCGAAGTTCTTCCACCTCTTGCGACCACCAGTACACCTGACGTCGGGCGCATCCTGGCCGGACTCGGGGCATTGCCACGTCACAAATCTCGGACATGGCCTCCCGGAACCACTCTGCCTCGTCGTTTATGTCGGCAGGCCTGACCGGTGATGAAACCCAGGCCTGCACGATCGAGGCTTCCAGGAGGAGCTCCCGGTCCAGCTGCTTCAGCGCCCACCGCGGACCACTCGGGGCCTGTCGGACCGGCGCGGTTGAGGTCTGGGTGGAGACGTCGAACCGGATATACCGGTGATCGGAGTAGGTCTCCACCTCCTCTACTACGCGCCAGTCAAAGACGCACTGTGACAGAGCAGGGCTAGCGAACGAGATGTCCACAACAGACTCACCCCGCATCCGCACGCATGTGGGAACAGAACCCCGATTGAGGACGGCTAGGCCTGCTTCTAGAGCCCAGTCCTCCACCATCCTACCCCGCACATCCGTGTAGCGGGAACCCCAGGCCAGACTTTTGGCGTTGAAGTCCCCGAGCACTAGCACGGGGAAGGGATGGCTTCTGGAGACGACGACGCCCAACTCTGTGAGAGAGTTGTGGAACTCGGCGAGAGTTCGGTTCGGAGAGTAGTACACTCCCACTACTACGATCTCTCCGAACCGTGCTGCGACGCACCCCTGACCCTTCGAGACGCTCTCGAGAGACGGGGTGCCGGCGGCGGCCGACGAAGTTATGGCCACCGAGCCGCTCAGGTCCTCCACCCAGTTATCCCTGGGTGGGACAAAGTACGGCTCAGCATCCACGGCGATATTGATCGACCACTGCGCCATGCTCTGGAGCAAGAGGTCCTGAGCACAGGCGCAGTGGTTGATGTTCGCCTGGAGGAGGCGGAGTGGGGCCATCACTCCTCCATATTAACTCCCACCTGGCTCCCCTGCGAGGGGCCCCCGGCAGTGGCAGTGGCGGCGGCGGCGGCGGCGACAGTGGCGGCAGCGGCGGCAGCGGTGGCGACGGTGGGGGTGGCGACGGCGATGGAGGGCCTGCCTCTCCTCTTGGTTGCAATAGGTGGGGCGCAGGATTTGCTCCCCGCCCGGTGATCGGCCGGCTTGCCAGCAGCCGCACATGCGACGCAGTGCGGCGCGGCGTTGCAAGAGCCGGCCTTGTGTCCGGGCTGACCGCAGCGGAAGCACAGCGTGCTGCGGTCCACCTCCGAGGTGCACTGGACACCGACGTGGTGCCCCACGTGACAACGGAAGCACCTCAGAGGTCTGGGCTCCAGCAGTTTTACCTGCGCACTCACCCAGCCCACCAGCAGTCTTCGGCCCTCCATGATTTTACTGGCCGCCGTCACGGGGCAGATTACCGTCAAGGTTCGCATGCCCGTGAAGTCAGGACGTATGGTGCCCGCCTTGACTTGGTCAGCGTGACACCCGCCCGTCCTGACGACGGCAGCCACCACCTCTCTCTCCGTTACGGAGTCATCCAGGCCCATGATGCGCATGTCTGCGCATTTCACGGGCCTGGAGACCCGAGCCTCCTCCGCGTCAAGGGACGCCCTAAGCTTCTCAGCTAGGGCGTCAGCGGTGGGGCCACTCAATGCACCGGGGATCT
This sequence comes from Hyppa rectilinea, assembly GCA_951799385.1. NCBI lineage: Eukaryota > Metazoa > Arthropoda > Insecta > Lepidoptera > Noctuidae > Hyppa > Hyppa rectilinea. The sequence goes on from OX637319.1 coordinate 539,353, forward strand.
CAAGCATGCGAGCGCCGGTTGCCGTCACCCTATGCCGGAGGGCCCCGGTGATCCCCAGCTCCTGGAGGTCAGCCGCCCCACGTGCCTTGGTGAGCACGTCGCGGTATGTGACGCCCTTCTTGACCGCGTCCGGCTGCAGCGTGATTACCACAGCCGCGGTCTTTGGGGCGCGCAGTCTAGCCGCGACGGCTCTCTCCTTTCGGCGCCGCCTTTTCGCCTTTTTCCTGGCCGCCTTGGCCGCCTTCTTCTTCTCCCCGACCACCTGCCACTCGGCATCGGTCGCGGGAGGCCCCGGGCGCCGTGGAGAGGGCTCTGGGACCCTATCCACCTGCGCCGGTGGGGACTTCTTGCCCTTTGTGGCTTTACTATTCCGGGCCGGCGCCGGAGCTTTGCCGGACGGTGCCGGTTTCGCCGGCGCCAGGGCTGTGCCCGAAGGCCCGGGTTTCGGGGCGGCAGCCGCCGCAGCGGCCGCATACGAGGCCGGCTTCGGACCCGAGGCCATCCTGCCCGACGCCAAGGGAGGGCGCAGGACTATGCCCTCCACTACGGAGAACCGCTACTGGAACCGTGCCTGGAATGCGGCAAGTTCCTGGCGTACCAGGTCCAGGACACGGTTCTCCTCCGGCTCGGGCCGGCTTGGCCCCTGCTGCCGCTGTTGTTGTCGCTGCTGCTGCGGCTGCGGCGGGCGGTCCACTTCCTGGGGGGCTTTGCGGCTGCTGGCCGCCTTCAGGCCAGCCAGATCCGCACGGAGCCTCCCATTTTCCTCTTGGAGGAGCTTCATGGCGGCCGTCAAGCGGGCGACCTCCGCCCGCAAATCTGCCACCTCACTGGCTGGAGGCCCGGCGCACCCGGCCTCCTTGGCCGCCGCCATGATGGAGGCCGTTGCCGAGATGATGGCCTTGCTCCTAGAGGCCCGTACCCTCTTTAGGGACACATCCCGGATAGCGGCCTCCACGACCGCCGCAAACTCGTCCTTGCGGTCCGCGTTGGGACCGCCAGCCGCGCCTGCCTCATCGCTGGACGGCCCCGCATCGACCGCTCCAGCAGTCTCCACCTCCTTGTGTGGCCCCTCTGCTAGCTCGGTAGCCTCTCGGGCAGTGAGCCCCCTCCCCACGCCTCGCTCTCTGACCCCCCCCCCGTTTGCTGGTGGGGATCTTACGAGCTGAGGCCAGCTCTCCCTCAGATGACGACCCCTGGCCGTCCTCTGACCTTGGCCGCTTGGCGAAGAACCTGCGGTTCCTCGCGGCAGCGGCCAACTCCCTGGCGCGACGAGAGCCCCCTGAGCCTCCCGTGCTCGCGCCACCAGATGCAGGATCGGACTCCGATCCCGCACCACTCCTCTCCTCTTCGTCGATGGGTTTTTTTAAAAGTGATTTTTCCATAATTGTTCCCACGAGTAAAAAACTTTGGGTACCTGCTCAAATAATGTGGTCCGCACTAGCGACTGAATCAAGCTACCCATCAGTCAAGCTTGCAACCCCTCTCACGGTGCGCCGCCGCTTAGGGGTTTGGGGAATTTTTTATAGAGGTTAATCTTCCTCGCGGTCCGGGCGGTTAAGCCAAGACCCTCGACCCCCTTCAACAGTCAGAGACATGACCGTAACTGTCTCCGGGGCTACGAGATTATAGCGGTGACAGGAGGGTTACCCCTCCTGCCTGCCCGGCGGCAGGGTAAGTGCACACCGGGCCCGCTCTGACTCCACCACAGTTGCCACTCTGCTGCTCAGAGCGGCAGGTGTGGAGCGATCCTCCTGGCAGAACATTAGCATGCGGACAGCGAGAACCCACTGGGAAAAAGCCCCAATGGGAAGTCGCTGCCCGCACCCCAGGATGCACCGGCCCGAAGACTGGCCTTCCCCCCGGACGTGTCCAGAAAGGAACTCCAGTCCCCGGGCACACGTGGAGGTTTTCTGCCGGGCATCCCACATCAATTGCCTGAGTAACACTTATCATCGTTCATGTTCATTGATTGCCTGCACACCTAAAAATTTCGCCGAGTGTACTCACATACGTACCGTATGAAACTAAGTCACTAGATCTTTCAATTATGTAGCCTTTGAAATTCAACGAATGTGGAGAAAACAGAATTGTCGGCCATCTTGTAAACAGATGATACATTTAGAAATTGGATTTAGATTGACAACTTTGATCGAAAGCAGATTGGTCACGACGAAGTTTGCCGACGTATCTTAATAATTTTTCACTGTCAAATTAAGTGATTACTTTCAGTGTTGACAAATGATTAGCGACAATCCTAATGGTGGATTAGACTAGAAAGCGAAAAGTCGTGAGTTTGATTCCCATTCGAAGAGTTATTGATGTAAATAGATGTTTTAGGGTGTAGTGAGTCATTTTGTTTTCTAGATGGACACACAAACACAAAAATAGATTAAATTAGTTACTCACTTCCTAAATTTTATTTCAAAAGCACAGTAATTCTATTTCTACCATATTACGCAAAGGCAATTCTAAAGCACTCGACCTGCCTCCCTTACAGCCACAACCTTTATTAAACACATACTTAATAAGTTTACGAATAAAGTGACGTCAGAGCCGCTCTAAAGCCTTGTACACACGGCGAGTGGCGTGTAAGGGCGTGAGCGCACGGGCGTAACGATGTGCTCTAATTATGTAAGACACAGGTGAAAGGATTATATGTTCGCGTTTGAATTAGTGTGTGCGGACCTCATTGTGGTTTAGTGGAGTGTGTTTTGTGGTTATTTGAATGTGTGGCTGGTATTATGTACTAAGAAATAGAAACAGTGCGATACATAGGTAGCCAACGTTAGCCAATCCCATGTAAATATGGAAGATTGTTGTGTTAGAAAACGAAACTAAATTAATTGATTGTACTAGAAGATCTCTTGGCAATAAAAACTATACTATATTAATACGTCCTTCAAAACCATTTAGTTTAGTTTGACGTTCACACCAACATTGTAACTCTCTTGAAACTCAATCTCAAAGCATTTATTACTAATATACCAATTACATGCACTTTTGAATTGTCAAGGGTTCGGTCAGTCAGAAAGATGAAGCTAGTTGCCCAAAGCATTCTAATAGAGTAGGTACTTATGGAAAAGAACGGGCAAGACACTCCATGGACACTCTTTTAAATCAAAATATGGTTACAAAATCTGGGTTACATTATTCATGTTGAAATTATACATGTGAGAACGATGCAGAACGTAAAAAAGCGCCCATAATTAAAATATTAAAAAAAAAACGCAATTCAAAAATTAAATTAAATTTTAAATGAGCCGAGGCAGCTAAGAGATGGCCAGTCTCTACTGATGGCGTCCGTTCACGAATATAATGCATGGATCAGTACCATTCAACCATTTTGACGCCACCATCAGCGAGACGTTAGTAAGCATGAGTTATAATGAAGACTTCCCGCACTTACACGTGTCGAGGAAACCACAGTCATGTAACAATAGGTTAGTTTGGGAGGTCATAAAATATAATAAAGCCACTAGATGATTGAGTAGATCCTGCTCTATTCCACAGCCCACTTCAAAAGACCTTCAAAAGACAGTGGAACATCACCTCAAAATACTTCAAAAACAAAAAAAAATAGCAATTTTTTAATCCCCAATAGTTGTGTACAATAGGACAAAAGGCAGTATGGCCAATATGGACCATTGTGTGAGGGTCGCACTGCCATTGTGTGAGGGCTGGGTCACAATGTGATCAAACAAAGGTTGTTAATTAATATTAGAACACGATTGGATTGCAAATAGTGGCGAGCGGCGTCGATTCTAATGTTGTAATATGACAAATAGGAACTTTATGTAAACGGTACCTCCATTGTAGTGACAAGTACATACTGATCATATAAATTGCGTTTTTTTATTATATATAAAGTATTTAGTATGAAATGCAGGTATTTTATAGCCCCTGGAAGGACATAATTATAGTGATGTTCTTCAGAAGGGTCGGGTGCGTAGTGCTCGCAACCGGCATGCGTGTATGACTACATGTATGTACGTAAGCGCAGGAAATGGAGTATGTAAGGATTGTTCTGTAGTTTCTGCCGACCCGCATGAGAAGAAGGCGCGAATGAATGTTTGTTATGTATGTATATAAAAATGAGCTATAAGAACTCTGATCTCGATCGCTAACATCGTAGACTCATCGGAGGATCCATTAACCTTATCTTCTTTTACATTATAACCCTTATTGGCTTACAAAAACCACTATTAAGCCTCCCTGTGACGTAGTTAAATCTCACTAATTGCTTCTTGGGCACTCAAGGCCTTGAGCTATGTTCACGTAGCTCGTGTACTGTACATACATATACTATTACATAATTATTTTAATTTGTCTAGTTAAACTCTGCACACTTGATAAACACGATAAAATAAATAAATATATTATGATGTTTTGTTGGCAGGTCTGCGACCGCTGCACGAAGAAGCGCTACTTGAAGTATGAATTAAGAAAATCTATTTTCTTGTTTTATTGTGTTTTAATATTGATACATAGCCCGGTTCTGAAATTAACGTAAATAAAGAACAGATTTTTTAAACTGACATTTGAAGTTTCTATAAAAACTGCGGTGGCAGGACCTCTAACTCCTACTTACTATATTCCATCAAAAGAGCATCTCCCTGCAGGGTATACCCTTTCGTGCTTCACTTGGAAGTCTCTGAACCATCGTCTCCGGGCATATCTCCACGACACGGTAGCAGCATGTTGATATGGATCCATGTCGCAAACTATGCTCCACCTTCCATCCCACCCTCTGTGTCCCAAAACATGCAGCCTATGTGAACTCTGCGATGCCACACCAACAATATTTGAAATACGGTTGTACCAGAGATAGGAAGAAGAAGAAGAATACGGTCAATGACCCCACAAAAAACATCAAGTTAATAAATTTTTCGCTTTATCATTTTCCGATATCGATACTCATCGCATTTGCAGAGTTTAGCTAGGCATTTTTTAAATATTGTATAGTTTTATGTTACACATTTTACATAACACAGACGAACATAAGAAGACTCACTGTATGTGTGCAAAGCAAAGCTTTTAACCCGTTTTCTGCAAATGCATTAATTAAATCGTAGCGTTTTCGTAGAGCTCGCTACGCCTGCTACGCCGCTACGCCTGTCGTAGACAACGTCTACGAGAGAGAATTGTTTTACAAAATTATGTTTAATTTTGCGAATTACTCTAGTGTTAATTCGTTTAAAAACTACCTTTTGGGTGGTTTGCTTACCCACTTTATGGACTAGTTCATTTTGTTGGTTTGGACTAGCTAATTGTTTATGACGTAGTTTATTCACAAAGAGAATTGAATTTAAACCTGCCGAAATAATCTAGTTACACGTTCGACCAGTGCAAGCAAGACTACATTCAATTCTTTTATTTCTTATTCAAAGAGGAAGTAGTAAGTATATAAAATAAATGAGAGGCACATAAAACGCATTCAAAATATTTTTATTTAACTCCGGCATAGAGAAACGAGCGCACATAAATAAGTTTAACCTCATATTTCAATGAGGACGTAGTTTTTCCGCATTTGTTATAACGCGTCGGCGTGTGGGATATTTTATAATGACGCTGAGGGGTGACCCGGGGTGAGGGAGGGGTAGAGCGGGGGTGTCGAGTGTCTGGCTAATGACGCTGCCTGGCTGCATCTAATGATCGTTTGTCAAAGCTACACTACCTTTAGTAGCGAGCAGAGATGTGCTGTGTTTTTGTGTTGCCTCTCAAGTGGGATGTGGCTATAGCGTTAATTAGTTTTTGGTTAGAAGACTGGTGAATATTTTGATAGAAATATTTCATTTAGTATCTTGTAAATCTAGTTTATTTCTGATTTTATTAACATGACATACTTCCATAAAATATTAGCAGGTATGATGAAAATATTATAAAAAGCCGAACGTTAAATTGTTACAAAAAATTTCTTTGATTTGAATGAGATTGAACGAATATTAAGTTGTTTCGGAATGAAGAAAAGAGACATTAGGTATTCACGCCTTACCGACTAAAATGGGCTTGGATGAACATTTTATAACACTCATTCATCATGACCTGATTTAGAACAAAGCATACTTTTTATTATCTCGGTAGTACAATCTCGTGGAATGACATCCGCGAGCAAAACCGCAGGCAAAAGCCAGTTTTTAATGATGACATCCTGACACTAATAAATGACCTGAGGACATCGTGACACCAATAGCTGGAGAGTCGCCAATTAGCTCATTCCAGACATCTCTCAATTAGTACCAAACAAGTTGTCTAGTGTAAACAAATTATTCTAAGATAATGAATAAATCCCTAATCTTTGGGCTGTATTGCAATGGAATTTTCAAGATTCTATTACCTACTTGCATCTAAAAGTCTTTTGTGACGTATATCTTACCTGTCTTAATTTTAAAAGAGACTTTTCTAAGAAAGTTATGGATTAACAAATGACTGTTATAAGCCGCAGCCTTAGCTTTGAACTTAACCTTTGTTAATAAACAAAGATTAAAACTTTTAACTAGGTACAGTTGAGTGCATTGATAGTCGCCAGTACGTAGTACCTCCTTTGAAGTGCAAGTTGTAAGGGAAACAAATTATTTTGGAAATGGAAAATCTACTTCAATTTGCCGTGTTATAGTCTAGTAAAACAGCTGTTTACGAATTATAATCATGATTTGAATATACTGATTATTTAATTTGGCAGTCAAAGGGCCTTTTTTTCCTTTTTTGAGTGTGGGAAATCATCCAATATCTTCTGCCGCTCTGGGTGGAGCGGAAGGGAGTTTCAGACTTTTACTGACTAAAACCCATTCATGTTCCTTCCTGAGCCCTTTATGTTCCGGGGTAGCGGTAACCCTTTCGGACAATCCCGCTAACCCGAATTCCCTGACTTTACCTAGGTACTACTAAGTAGGAATCCATGTTACCAAGTCCGGCTTCCACCTGAGAACTGGCAAACATTTTAACTACTTGATGAGCTTTTTCCACCACCTTTTTCCTTTGAGTAACTTTCTATCAAAGCATAGCCGTACCGTTAAAAGGGTACCAAGATAATTTAATAAATGTTAACGTAAATAAAAAAACAGAATAAAATAAAAGTAGAATACTCATTCTCAAGTTGAAATGAACCACCGCCCCGTCGCCGTATGATAATTGCTGACGTTCGATTTAAGTTAGCCAAGTGTTAGCAGCTGTCGCTTCGCACTCGCTGCGCTGTTTTAAGAGCAAACCAAACAAACGGGGAAAATGGTGAACAAGATTTATATTTTCTGTTTTATTCAGTTTTAAACGCAATAGTGAAGTTTTGAAAGTCGGAAGCGACTGTTTGGATTTAGATTTAGATTTTAGCTTCGATATTTTGAACCGTCTCCATCTTTACTTAACTGTCACTTTTTGTACCTTTTATAGACAACATATTGCTCATGTTATTGATTCTCAAATACTTTTATTATACTTATTTTTATAAAAATGCTCACAGTATTTTGTTGTTATCACCAGCGAAGGTTCTCCTTCTTAATATAGCAGTAATTATCTTTGCAATCACCTTCGCAAGCCCTTTAAATATTAATAATTCTGTTATGTTGTAAATCTCAAGGTACTTTTATGATTATGATTTAGAATAAGATGTTCTAGTTATTTCTAAATCTAATAATAAATAATCGAAATATCTATGCAAATAATATATGTAAGCTCTCTTTGATGATATTTGAAATAGACACGCAATACAAGGTAATTAGAATGATATTATGTGATATATCTCAACACGATAAGAAAGTCTAGTCATAGTTATAGGTGACACACATGTGTACATATACTGAGGCACATTTTGTATACATATACAACGAAATAAAAATAAATGTGATTACACTTGGCATACAAACTAGAGCCACAAATTGACGAGACCACACACTTTGACCGCATATAAAGTTGGTTTTCTGTTGATATAGAAACATAAACATTGAATGCTACATTGTTTTTTACTATAATAATAATAATATAATATAATATATCATTTATTTCAGGTAGAAAACACCCATAACATATATACCTTACAGATTATCTACATATTAATAAAAACCACAAAAATAAAAACTATTGTACACGAAGTGGCGGCGTCGTGTTGCGCTGCGTGGTGTCGCGTAGCCTTCCGCGGAATCACCGATACACGACACCTTTCAGCCAAAACAGCTCCGACTTATAGAGACCTTCCTCAAGGAAGACCTTGAGGAAGGTCTCTATTAGTCAGAGCTCGCACCACAAACGACTTGAAATTCGTCTTGTGGCGTGACTACAGCTTCTCGACCCTGAAGGTCCAGCTGGTCTTCGCTCGTACATACTCCATGACCTCCTCAAACTTTGTGGTGTGATGTAGTCGGGACATAGAGCTGCGTCGTAGGAGTTGCCGAACGCAGCATAATTATAGCGGGGTCCTGCCGGCGCGGTCCCACACTGGTTCCGACTGGAAGGCTTATTTATTTATGTATTAAATACTTTAAGATGCGGACTACATGCCATAGGCATTTTCTACCAGTCAACCTTTGGGTGATGCAGATACATAGACAGTGGTAGGTGCAATAGAACAATAAATATTCATTTAATTACGAATACACATAATATACAAACCTCCAGGCTTCTTTCTCTTCTTCCTCTCCATCCTCACGAAGCCATCCTTGTCACACATGTCTGTGGCTGGGCCTATCTGTTACGATCCTCTATTGGCAGGACAGGAAACAATAATCAGTTTACGCTTTTTAACTATGAATACAATTGCCAAAACTCTATTCTTCTCATAGCAAAAACAATTCGTTCTTTCGCACTATTTCGCTTTCAATCGAAAACTCAAGTCCAGTCTCTGCAGCAAATCTCCCGAGATTGCACGTGTCACAAGCATTAAAGGAAAACGACAGCATAAGATACGTGTAAACAAATAGTCGCCCGTGCGACACATGTCGCGTCTATATCCCGTAGAAAGTACTGTAACACCTCACGTATTTATAGTGCGTGGCAGCCCTAGTGAGACAATATCATACTGTCACACCGCCGTTAGAAATTGAACCTTATGTCGTAACTGTTAAGTTGGATTTTGCAATGGTGACAGTATTGTCGATATTGAATATCAAAGGTGAACCTACCAATATTTCGTGATTTATCAGATCGTATTTGCGGCACTGAGGCATGTCCCTCGCATGGAAATAATACAATATATAGGATACATGAATATAGACGGGATATGTATTGGATAGCTCTCGCCTTCGGTTATGCTTGGTAAACTAACTGTCCATCTTCCAAGTTATATTGCGATGAGGAAACTGACTGGATATATTATGTACGAAATAAATAAAAGAAAGGCTCCTGAATGTAAATTGTTTTTATATGTTGTTTTAAATTAATTTAACTATCGCAATCCTGAATTACACCTGGTTTCCAAATTGAGAATTTGAAGTTGAGACCAACTCTACTTTCGCTTTGAGCGAAATACACATTCATTTAAAAAAAAAACCGGCTAAGTGCGAGTCGGACCCGCGCACCGAGGGTACCGTACAAACCGTAGGTATATAATTAAAAGTTCACCCATCACGACAATCAAGTCATAGTTATGGTATTTTTATATTTTGAAAAAAAAAAGTTTTTTTCGTTTATTGTATGATGTAACTAAAAATTTACGGTTTTCGCAATTTTTCCTTTATCTGTACTATAAGACGTCACTTCGTACCAAATTTAAAGATTCTAAGTTCACGGGAAGTACCCTGTAGGTTTTGATTCCCGTGAGAGTTTCAAAAATTTGCGGAAAGGAGAAACCCAAACTCCATAGAAACTTGGGCCTGGCGTTACAGAGCTGGAATTTTGCCATAAAGTAGAGCACCTAGGAAGATTTCACGAGCCCAATTTTCACGTCTCTCAGCAATGGCCAAATTGGTAAAATCAGACAATGTTTACATGTTAGGTTATTTTTTTTATTTTTTAACTACCCTACGCGAGGAATTTCTCCTTTGTCGTGGGTGTGTTTACAAACATTTAAACTCACATACGCAAACACCCAGACCCGCAACAACTACATGTAGTCAATACAAATATTTGTTCCGTGCGGGATTCGAACCCGCTGCATGCTGCACAGCAATTGCTCAGCCACCGCGATATAAATATACAGCCTCAAAAAGATTTTTTTTATTTAAAAATAAAAAAAATCTTTTTGAGGCTGTTTTCTACGTAAATATGGAACGCACATGCGCCGAGCTGTAGCGTTTGCAACCTATCATGATGAGGTTTAGGTACCTACTTACATAAAAAGCGGTGAATTCAGATTAAAATTACTAAAAACCTCAGCAAAAAAATATGTTTGTTACATAAGGCCCACTTACATCACTAATGGGTTGCATTTTTAAACATTGTATTTACTACCAGGGGATTTGATGCTATCTCAAATTACAGTAAACTGAGATTGCAACAATAGGTTTATTTAAATAAAAAACGTATTATTGAGATAGGGTTTTATTAATCACCTTCTTCGTTAGGATTATCATAATATAATAATACAGTATCTGGGAATTGTGCAGGAGGTAACTGACTACCCTGGTGCCGAATGAACGAAGAGAACGTCCACAGTGAATACACACCCGCTGGTGTCCTATAGGTGTCTGTTCACTCTCTGCTGGTTTATTTCCATCAAGAGATACAGCATTGGCATGATTCCAGCAAACTTGACGATAAAGTCATTTTCATTTACCTGAAGCAAACATTTATCATTTGACTATTAGTTCTAGCATTTAGCAATAAGCATCTGAGTGGCACATTTAGGTACACAAAAGCGGCTTTATTACATTCCCACTGCATGGACACAGGACTCTTCTCTGAGAGAAGGAATTGGCTGTAATTAACTGTGCAGGTTCTGTGCATATTGGTAATGTAAAAATGTTACGTTATACATATAATTATCACATACTGACCGATGCCTGTACAATTGAAAGAATCGCTTCATCTTCCAATCTTCGCCTTCCTATTGTGTTGCAGCGGTCCGTTGCTATTCCACAATTAATGCATAAGCTCATGATACCGTATTAACCAGTCGTCAGAAGAGCAATATCCAGGTCCGGTTTTCCAGCAAAGGTCAGCAGGAATGGCAGGCTACGGTGTCCAATATTCAAGCGAGGGTCAGTCAGAAGGCAATCAATTTCGGAGTCTAGTATGCGAGCAGTCAGCAGAGGTTTAATATTGTAATGAATCTCGAGAATTCGAAAAACACATTCACTTGCGCAAAGATACGAAAAGTGAATGACACTAATTATAACGATGACAATTGACAGACGTTGATATTGACATTTGCCGTTTACTAGTGCAATCCATGCGCAATCCGCGTTGCAATCAATTTTTTCGATTATTTATTTCCTTCATTGATTTTTTAATCGTGCTTACGTTAAAAAATAATTTTATTCCTGAATTTTTTATTTTACATTGATTTCAATATCTAAAAAGCAATTGTACTAAAATAATGGAGTATTATTCAATTGTAATTATCGATATCCGCTAAATCGATTACATTCTTAGGGTACGCTCTATTGTTTAATGCCAGTGTTTGCAAAGTAAGTGACGTATAATGAAAGAAGTGCTGTAACGGTTTACAAAGGTTGTTTAAAACAAAAAAATAGAAATGTACTTTTTTTTTACACTTGGCCATTGTAATTGAGGCTAAGATTTAAATGGGTTAATTAGGCAGAATAGTAGATTTTTTTGGCACATATTTGATTCGTGTAACGGCTAGGCCCAGAAATGGGTTTCTCCTTTGCGGCATAAACGGCTGTATCTTTTGATTGCTTTGGCTTAGAAGTTTGATTTTATCAGAGCTCCAAGGGACAGTAGACCTGAGTATTAGATATAATTATCAGTTTGATACCTCCACGCGTTCCTTAGAAAAAAGGTCTTGACAGACGGACGGACGGACGACAAAGTGATCCTATAAGGGTTCCGTTTTTTCCTTTTGAGGTACGGAACCCTAAAAACTGCATTTCCGGGTTTTTACCTTTAGTAGGTATAGTGAGTTGGTGAGAAGCTCAAGGCTAAGTAATAACAGCGGCACGGAACGATCAAAAATTAAGTTACGCATAACGAGGTCGATTCGTGGATGAGTGATCATCCATAACATATTGAAACCTTCGTAGCCAAAAGCAGATAAAGTCGGTCTCCGCTGTTATTCATAGATTCTTTGAAAGTCGTTACGGGTAGTCAGAAGCTCAAAAGTTCGACAACCGTCTTACCAAGGGATATCATGCTACCCAGTGACTGGGTTGTTGAGGTTCAATAGGCATGTTACGTGTAAAATACTGGTATTCAGGAAAATGTTAGCCAGATTGAATGAGTGGTTGCTAGCGATTCTAAAAAAATATTAAAGAATCAGTCAACAATGAGACTGCATCGGACGTTAAAACGTATTTAGATCGTTGCGTTCTCTGCCTTAACTTACCGAGATTACAAAAATATCCTTGTGAGAGTACCAATTAAGCCAGACAAACAAACACGTCCTCACAGCACAAACACCAAACATCGTGACGTACATTATGCACGGTGGTTATAAGTAAATCACCAGCTAAATGAATGGCCACCAGCTTAGTTCCAAGGAGGCTTACGTGGAGCCGTGGAGGTTATAACTTGTAGTGGACAGCCCCGAGGGACGGGGATGAAATATTACCTATCTTTGTTACACAATCGCCTCTTACACTCAATAATTTTGGGAGGATCGATGGGAAGTGGCTCTGAGATTTGGGAATCAGAATGTACGAATAGTTTCCTTTGTCTATTAGTATGGCTGTGATTGTGGGTTCTGAGTTATTGAGGCCGATTTGTGAACATATTTACTTACACGTTTCCTTCTATTTGTTCTTTTCATTGTTTTGTTAAAACAGTGGGACTGGGATATTGGGAATTATTAAGAGAGCCAAGACATGTTGTTTGATTAGCAATGGGACATTTCCAATTAATATGAGTTAGCCATTAGTATCGCTATGTGCCTGTCAGTGTGACCACATTTGAGGCGGTTTTCACCATCATTAAGAGAATTTATTCCGAAACATCTAAGTGTATATTCATCATTGGCCTTTTCCAACTATGTTGGGATCGGCTTCTAGCGCATCCACGGATCAACCGCGTCTAGCGTAGCTTAAATCGGAGGTTAAGTTACGCTAGACGCGGTGCCTCGTACGGCTGTTGTTTTATAGCGATTACGAGCCCTTCTGTCTCTGTGGATAATAAATTACCTAATATTTACGTGTACATAATAAAGAAACCTCGATTTTTCGTCACGTCGTAAAAACCAAACGAAGCCGGGTCGCTAGTACTATAATTAAATAACCTTGAAGTAGATTGCAAAATATGCTAAATATAGAAATTATTTAGAAATGTTTTCCATATTTAACAGTGGATATTTGGGGACAGATATAGTCGAGCAAACGCATGTTAACTAGTTAGTTAGAAAATACAATGTTCTGTCAATTTGTGACAGCACTTTCCCTGTAAAATTGCCAAATAGTAGATACTAGAACAGCCATGCAATTTCTAACCTTAAGGTACCAAACTCCACTTCAACATGTAGGTACGTCGCAAATTCTAAAACCAATTTGCTCATACGTACACATTGTTTCGTGTTTCAACTCATATGTTACGTTTCAACATTGGGCCAACTAGCCTTTCCAAACCACATTCACTGTTGATGGGACTCTAAAACTAATCTGCATCTTTCATCAACAACTCACTGTGGTTTTATTTTGATTCATGACAACATAACATGGCAACGTCTATATAATAAATATGAGCTGTTCCATACATTTTATTGAGTTACGTGTGCTTGATTGTGAATGTAATTTCAGGGTTCATCACATAGTAAAAGTTGTTCGTAACGATGAGTACAATGCTCCCAAGAAATTCTTAGAGTAAATTTTTTAACACCTTATATTCTCCGTAGGGTTAGGCAGAGGTATACCTCCTGCAGGTACACCCACATTTTGCCTGTTATGTTTAAGTCCCATGTAATAGGGGGCGAGTCTAATGCCGGGCACAAATCATAACTTAGGGCTGTTACTTGATAACTCCAGATGAAAAACCCAATAACGCTTAACCCAACTCGGGAATTGAACCCGAGTACCTCATGCTCAGCAGTAGTGCTTGCGACTTCTCAATCAACGAGGCAGTTAGATTTTTTCGGTATTCTCATTTTACTATAGAATACCTTCTTTGAAATTAATTATATTATTTGTTGGATAGAAAGAAAGAAAATACGTTTATTTGCGGTAAATATGACGCATAGTCATCTTCCATACTGCACTCTCTCTCTGCCGTTTTCAGATTCAGCAACGTTTTATTGAAAACGCAACGCCATATTTATTCCGGGCTCAGTGCTTTCCGGATATATTTCATTACTGGGTGCGAACTTTTGGCGCAGTTTTATTTTTCGCCGTTTCCGTCCGTTTTAAAATAATTATTTAAATAGCCAACCTCGTTATTGATTTATCACCATAAGGTTGAATATCGTTTGCATGATAGAAAACAACATGGTCTATTTGTCTATGTGACGGTCAGATAGTTTCAACTTTATTGAAGATTTAGTTTAACGGGAATTATTGCCAAAAGTGATAAAGTTACCTTTTAGCACTTGACTTTATAATAATTTATAAATTCGTTATAATTTAAGTCGTACTTCAGACTCTTGATTGCAAAGATCAACACAACCAAACTTAATATTTATTCAACAAGAAAGTTTTAATACAATTATTGACTTTTCTCCTTGTGTAAGCGAGTTTTCAGTTTCAGAAGCACGTGTAAGTTACTATTTACGAAGCTTTCTCATAACCAAGGCAACACAAGACTGAACAAACAACTACCCACTTTTTGAAATTAATCCCATTGTTATCAGCTGGTATCAAATATGAAGAGACACAATAACGATGAATGTTAGGTGGGTAGTGTTGTCTTACATCAGTTCAAGTGTAGAGGAGACTTGAGCACAACAGTTCCATTGAATATGTATGAAAAGCAATGTGATAGGTTCTTAATAAAGCGATAATGGTGCGTCATAAGTTCTGAGTACCAAACTGCACACATTATTATGTTGGAGTGACAACGTTTTTTGAATGAATAAATAGCTGAAGTTTGTTGAAGAGGAAAAACGAGACTTATATTCAAACATTTATAAAAAAAATAAACAGGTACATAGGTGCTACCAATAACACTAGTGGTACAATCATTCTCTACGTTAGTGCTTATATATAAATTTGTGAAACGGGGAATACTAAAAACTTTTTCTATTTTCACTTCACTAAAACCGTTTCACGCAAGCATCAGTAAAACCGAACGAAATTAAAGATATAAAACCGGGCAGGACCACAAAACGGTGAAGTGTTTCCCGAGATTATCGCATACAAGTACTCAGTACCTACATCCCTACTTACCCAAGTATGTATAAGTACACACTCTGCAAGCTCAAGTATGTATTAGTACACATTCGGGCACGAACACAAGCCGTTTCATGCAAAACGGTGTAATACAGCGCTATTGACCGCTGTAATTTCGCATAAATAAACCAAACATCGCTGTTGCTCATGCGAATAAAAATATTAATACATTTTTCGGATTGATGTCCATTGAGAGATATGAATATGTTGTACGATTAGTTCTCTTAACCACTCACTGAAGTTGCTTTTTATTATCATTAATAGAATTGGTGAGAGGAAACGCTTTTTATTTTTACAAATGGTTTCACTATCTGCTAATGAATGTGACACTAATCACCGCCATATTTGTACATATCAGTGTCTCAGTGACTACCAAACAAGGGTTGCCCAATTAGGTATGCTGCAGTTAATAGAGGAAAAGGGAAGGCTGTCGAGTGAAAATGGTACAGAATATTAGGTATGTAAACTGGGAACTACACCGATTAGCAGAAAACTAAACTACATTTAAGGTGACCAATCATTAATGGAACTGTCTCTATTTCTCAACACTCTGTTGAAATATCTTCTAATATCGCCGCTCTCCAACTACAATTCAGGCTTTCTCTCTCGTACCATAATGTAATGTTTACGAGCTGCGCGCATGGGGCCCCGTGCTTGGCACCGCGTCGCATATGTGGCTATCATTCCACCAATATCAAATGGGCCCCATAAAAAGATTCCCGTCGTAACCCCTTCGTGAAGGGTCCCGGCCACTTTACAACTGATTTACGTAATGGCTGGCTGTTGAATGAATAAATTTATCGCGATGTTTGATTTTCTTTGTAGCAGTTTTTGGTTTCCCCATACTTTTCTGAGGATTAAGTTTCCATGCGCAATTGAGCTTAGTTTTGGCAAAACAAACCAATCATCTTCTATTTACTATTGTCAAACAGACTGAAACTTCACCGTTACATATTTAAAATACTTTACAAAACTTACATTCATCCATTAATTATTATAGAATATGTGAAGACCTAGAATTAAAATACTATACCCACAAAAGATAACAACAAAAATACAAATCAATCAACCTGCCTAGCCGATCCCAACTATGTTGGGAGCGGCTTTTAGTCTAACCGGATGCAGCTGAATACCAGTATTTTACATGGAGCGACTGCCTCCCTGGGCAATACGACACCCCTTGGTAAGACTGGCTGTCAGATTTTCGGGCTTCTGACGACCCGTAAAGATTGTCAAAGGTACACAGATGACAGCAAGGACCAACGGCTTAACGTGTTTTCCGGAGCACGGAGCAGTCTCGATACGTAAAGATGGTCACCGATCCATGGACCAAACCCAGCAAACGTAGCTTAACCTGATGAATCGATCCGTGCGGTTGTTATTACTAAGCCAAAGCTCCTCAACAAAAACACAAATATGACAGGTAAATTAATTATGTTATGCATGGTGTCACATATATTCCTCTTATTTGTAATTAATTTGTTTACGTTCATTGCTGGTTTCAATTTTTATCTCTCAATCTTTATAAATGTATAATATGGCTATAATACAATGTAATACCTACTTATAACTTCGTGCTAAGAAAATTCCGAGAATGACACATATTTTGCATTGCTCTAATTTGGCACAAAAGTAAGCAAATACACTTGATGATTTCCTTACAGCTTCTTAAAGAAAGTTATAATAAATACAGAAAAAAATATCCGCCATGTAGCCGAAAAACCGGAGCGAATACAGTTTCCAAGTGAGTCGGAAAGTTTTGGCTCATTATATAGCCATTCCCTTTCTGTGAGAAAAACGGAAGAATTATACAAATCGTTGTAGTTTTCGATATTCTGAGGAACAAAGAAACTGTAATACTTGTCGGTCTAACTTTCAGACTTTGTGAACAATATAATGGGAGTGGCTTTCGTGAAATTTTAGTGTTCATTATTTAGATCGTTGACATTGTAATAGGGCCGTTAGGGCTAGTTCTTAACAATACTTTGGAAAAACATTTCCTTCTTTTTGTTTCTTAATATGTATATGGAAAATAAATAGTTCCTTGCACAAGTAATAAGAAAGGAGACTCTGCAACTGTCATTAATTTTTAGTATTTTAATTGTTTCCATCCCTTTTTGCCTGTAAGTACGAGATACCAATACTTTCATTCTAGATGGTGCTTTCTTTAAAAAATGCAATCTGTAATCTGCTTAGCCTAAACCCCTATGTTGGGGTCGGCTTCCAGTCAAACCAGATGCAGCTGAATACCGGTATTTTAGGTGCTTTCTCTCAATGATGTTAAATGAAGTAGGTGCTGTATAATGTTGTCAGTTCACTTGATGGCTTTCCTTAATATTTCGTTGAAAATTCAGATCTAGTCGGAGAGTGTTTTTTTGTTTTCATTTTATTCAGATATTTTCTTTGTCTGCTGTCGTAATGTGACAAATATTGTTTTGCTTAAAGAAAAATAAAATGTTATTTACGTATTTATAATTGATTTTATAGACCTTACTAGGATTGCTGGCTAAATTATTAGCCAAAATATTGTAATATTTTCTAATTATTATTAATATCTTGACTAGAATTTAACCTTGAAATTAAAGCTCAACCTTTAAACATTAACACTTTGCGGGAACACTTAACGCCAAAAGCCATTATATCAATAGAAGTTCCATTGTGTGTCGATCAGTGCTACTGGACGGGTTAAGCTTCAAATACCTTATATCATGACAGATGCAGTCCTCCCACGTTCTAATGGGCTGTGAAAAAAGAGAATATCACTACATAATATAGCAAAGTCGCTTCCCGCGTCTGTCCTAATGTCTGTATGTATTCTTAGATCTTTAAAACTACAAAACGGATTTTGATGCAGTTTTTAATAGATAGAGTGATTCAAGAGGAAGGTTTATATGTATATAACATGCAATTTCCGTCATCCACGCGGGCGAAGCCGCGGGCAGAAGCTAGTTACCGTTATATTTATTTTAGTTATAATTATTTAAATACTCTTCTTTACTAATTGAATTATTTTTCACAGTAGAATCGCTCTAGCCAGCCGTCCTAGATTATAATCCAGGTCAGTCTGGACAACTTGGGGCCCATTCGACCTCGCAAAAGTTTGTGACGTACGGTCTGTTTAAACGCGAGGTGTTGCTGGCAGCAACGACTAATTGCTTGGGTCTAAATAGCCCCCACTCATGCGTGCGAGTGACATTTTAAATAGATTTTTTTACGAATTTGCTCTTGTGTACGATTTTTATTACATTTTGTTTGATAGTAAATATGCTGATAACTCTGTATTTGAGGAACCAATAATAATATCTCTTTCGATATTGACGGACTGACGATATATAATTATGTCCATGACGATGTATAATACATTACATCGTCCAACGGATATAAATTGATTAGCTATTATAGGAAGTGACAGCAATGCAATTTGCCAAGCTTAGGTACTTCTGCGTTGAGGACCACTGTTCTTCAAATCCAGCTCTATTCCCTAAACTTTTTTTTTTGGCAACGATAACAATATTAAGTCCTTTGTTTGAACATAAACTTTTAAAGGGTCATTCTGGACGGCTAAGAAGAATACAATTAGGTACATCTAAGTAATGACAAAATATAAAAAAAATAGGTACTTAATAATAAGGAAGTGATCAACGCATTCATTCTATAGTAGGATAGACAAGTGATGTTGGAGCGTCGGGCTTGTGTCGATTGTTTTAATAATTGTTCTTACATAATTACGGTTTTTATTTATTTTTGGTGTCTGAATAAAATATATTATTATTATTTAAATATTGCGGCCTTTTTAGCCTCGCACAGGATTTTTCTGTTTTGTCAATTTTTATTCGGAATGTTAATTTATTTCGTTTTGATTACTCCTTCCATTTCAATGTTATGTATTTTTTGTGCGTGCCCCAAAATAAAATCATTTTCTTCCACTTTCTTTATTTCTTACAAAAATAAAAGAAAATCAGAAACCAAATCTTTACGGACAAAACTATAATAATTCGACAATACGAATTCACTTTGACCGATAATTTGGGTAGAACCCAACGTTAAAAGGATAGCAAGGGACGGTTTATCGGTAAGCGTTTCAATTTGATTTCATTGTCCAGTTTGCCCAGTTTGGGTAGCCCGACCTTATCTCTGCGCAAGAGATCCGAGTACAATTAGTTAATTACATTGTAATGGACGAATTGTCTCTATGAAGATATTACATTTTAGCCTGTTTATTTAGGACCTTGACCGACTGAGCCAGAAGGAGGGTTACTTATAAAACTACTAGTTTTGGATTTGTATGAAATAGTGGAACAGTGGTACAAATATTTGGATGGTCTACTGCTGGTCTGAGTGTGTGTGAAGCCTCTATGATGTAGAAAAAATACTTTTCACCGTCTTATTTCGAGCACATTTATACCATTGTGCGTCCTATAACATTTTGTTCATTACAACTTTGTGTTGCCGTAGAAATCAAATCAAACCGAGTTACAATAGTAATTCAATTCGCAGGAATATGATTTCCAACATTGGTTCAATAAATCACAGTTCCGTAAAACCGCTCAACCGCCAATTAACTAACTTTGTCGCAGTTAACTGGTACAAAACGGTCCATTGAGTATTCAACGTCCTTCATTTCCTATCATGATCCATTGGGAAACTAAACCCGTAGGTTATAAAAGAGGAAATCATTGTTTTCGTTTGCTTTTATTTTTCTATCGAGAGCCTCTCCATAACATGACACTTGAAGAACCACCACACAAAATTTCTCCTTGTAAATATCGACATAAAGTCCAAGATCGATTGTCGTGCTTACCACCTACGTAAGCGATGGAACAACAAAAGAAGTGGAGTTGCATCGGAACAATGCGGTTGATGGTGGCGTGGTACAGTGCGACAAGTATACACAATGCCTCGGGACGCGCGCCCAGCTCCCGTGTCTGCGTTATCATGGACGGACTGTCCGGGCATTGTGCGGCAGATATGTCAAGGATTAAACACTACTTTCAGTTGCGCACGTTATGAAAGTCGGTTATAATATTAAATGTATCGTCTGTAAACACCGAAAAACGGTTTTTTTGCTGAACTTGACACGAGAAGTATTACGAGAAGTAATTTCAAGAAAATTATATAAATTAATATTTTGAGCGTACGTACTCATGATTTAATTATCACCAAATCTTTGTAGATTTGACTCCATTTAAAAAGAAAAGTACCTGAGGTGGTGACTTGCATCAAACGAACAGACGAAAAAACGCAAAAATAAACGAACCTATTTCATAGGCCGGCCGTGTAACTCTACTTAATTTACAAAAAATCCCCCAAGGTGCCTTTATTATTTCGCATTGTCATCGTTATGGGGCACTAACACCCTCTGCTAACCCCTTTGTGCAGTCTGTACTCTAACAATTCAATTATCACAGGTCAAGGGCGCGCCGGGGCGCCATTAACAATGCATCGTAATGGGTTGCGGTACAGAAACACCCTGTCACCTGCCCCATTCATTCCATTGAGACACCCTGTGTAAAGGCATTATGGCGCCCGGTCACTTTCGCAACAATGGAGGAATGTATGACGTCCGTGGAATAATGCTGAGGTGTTTTTGTTTGGTTGATAAGAAAATATTATGAAAGGTCGAGTTAACTTAATATGTCCTTTTAAAATAATTAAATTAGCGCAATTTTGCAACGGGCGCAGGATTTGCTTATCAAATAAAATCAACATAATTAACATCTTGTTTGTTTTAAGGTTAGGTAGAGCTTTATTTAGCCGTTATGTCGAAGTTCCATGTAATAACGCATGGCGCGGTCGCCCCCTGCGCTACTTACTGCATCATGCATTTTGCGTTTACATAAATGCTTTCTGAACTAGAAACTGAGATATATGTCTTTGTTTGTAAGTACTGACATCTTTTTACTAAATGCACCTGAAAGTACATACGGTACTTATACCAAAATAAACTTTTGTTTATCAGCTTGTTCCAGCTTATCTCTAAAACGGCTGTATCGATTTTAAACGGGACTTTTACTGGCAGATATCTCATGATGTCCGTATAACCGTCCGTGTAACTTATGTTGCTAATGGTGACGACACGGTTGGCGCAGTGGTTGAGCGATTGACTGCTGCGTACTATGTCGCGGGTTCAATTCCCGCACGGCACAAATATTTGTACGACCTGCAAGTATTTGTTACGAGTCTGGGTGTTTTTCTATCTATAATATGTATGTATTTACAAAAAAAAATGTATAGGTACGTATAAGTAGTTTATCAGCCATCTCGTTACCATAACACAAGCATTAGGTTGCTTAGCTTGGGACGATATGGCCTTGTGTGAAATGTCCAAGGATATTATTATTATTTATTTTAAAAAAAAGAATGATCTACACGGGCTAAGCCACGGGCAGCAGCTAGTGTTTTGTAAAACATTTAGAGAAAACTTTTGGTTTCTGTATTACTTTCGCCATTCTTATATTTACAACGCAAAACATTCTATATCAGTCGAGGGATAATACATATTAAACGTCTCATTTGTAGAGTTTGCTGTTTGGGATGTTAAATGATAGACTGGAATGCTCACAGAAAACTGTGTATTGTTCGGATTGTTACAAATGTTTGTTAATAGAGCGAGGGAGCACGCGCGACGGCACTTGTTGCGATCTGATCACGTACTAAGTAATATGTAATTTTGGTCGTATGGCTTTAACGCGTAAACTGATGATTTGACTATTCATAATAAAATGATGATGTGCGGTTCGCCGTACATGCTCCCGGGCGAAAATGTTACAAATTCAAAATACAATAAAAGATAATAAAATTTAAACAAAATCATCCCCAGTGTAAAAGTTGCGTCTTTGTGGCCTTGGGGACGTAGCTTGATTATGTACTGTGTTTAAATTAGCGTTACTAGCTATCACATTCACTTCACTGGGCTGACGGCCAGCCACTATACTCTGCTTTCGCGGAAATTTCACATGATTCACTTCACTAGAACTGATGTTTCGCGAAAATGTAATTGTCGGTTCCGTCTGCGTGAGGCCCCTGGTAGCCGCCTTCCTCCAGCGCCACAGGAACACCGCTGCTGCTACGATGGCCACGCCCAGCAAGATATAGCAAATGACGTATTGGTGAACGTCATGTGTTGATAGGCTTTGGTTGTTTCTATCGATCTCTTCGGAAGTGTTTGCCGTAGCCGTTTTCAACTGTTTTATCTGTTTGCCGATGTTTTCTAATGTTTGATTCAGCGGATCTACGGATTCCGTGTAGTCTGATAGTGAAATGTTTACTAAATAATGGAATTCTGTTATCTGAGGAGTTTCTATTTCAGGGTCAGTTTTTAAGGTGTTTCCCGAGTGGGAACGAGAGTATAGAGCAAAGTCTTTGCCTTTAATTATGCACTTGGGCTTCAAGTTAATTATACCTACTCCACTGATTTGCTTGTAGGTAACTTGATCTTGACAGATGATCCTGATCGGATAAGTATTGCAGCAAAAATATAAATACTTAGATGGATCGCTCAGTTCAATCCACATATCGCTGCATGGAGATTTGCTGAATGCACATTGATTGTTGTCGTGGTTTTTACAGAACTTCTCGTCAATGGGAAGATAGTTCACTGGCTTGTCGATTGTACACAAATATGAATGCTCATTGTGTTGACATAGCTGAAGCTCCGTAAATGATATTGTTACATAAGCATCCTTTCTCAAATTTATTGCTACGTACTCGGTTTTCGGCAGTACGTTAATCATGTTAGTACCGATTTGATGAGGAACTGAGATGATCTTATAAATCTTGTAACTGTCTCTACTAGACAATGGAAATGTTATTTCGAATATGACATAGTCTGTCATTACTCTTGCTTTAACTCTCAGAATGCTGTAGACTGACCTAAGGTCTGACTGTATATTATCCACGGGTATGGTCACGTCTTTATTCAGATGCCCTGATATAAACTGTAGTTCATTTCTTAATTGATCAGGGGTCAATAAATGAGTGTTGAATTTGCCATGATAAACGTCTGTTAAGGTATCTAGTAGAGTTTCCTGAATTTCTTTTAGGTTGCGAAGTAAGTTGACTGCAGTTAGTGCTGACAAAGTGAAATCCTGACTGTTGCTTAATTTGTCCATGTTTTCTTTAATAATGTTGGTTGCTCGATCTAGCTCGTTTAAATGCTTGTTGATGGTTTTGTGTTGCAGTTGTATATCTTGTTCAGTGCGCTTTAGCACGTTATATTCAGCCTCAACGATAGACGTTCGATTTTTAAGTAAGTTTTTTAGGTGATGCTCATTTTGTTTTATGAGCTGGATATCTTTTTTATACTGTTCGGCGAAACTCTCGTCTAATACCCCGAACAGTGCGTTTGCAATGTTACCTACTCCATTGATAAGACCGCGACGCTGTCTGTCGTGCGCGTCAAAATGCTGATTCAATAGGAGTCGGTTGTAATGTTGTAATTCTGAGTACTCGTGATGTAATTAGAGTAATAACATACTGCAGTGACCTTTTTCTGTTAATGTGCTGCATGTTTTATCCAAATAGTCTAGGAACTTTGTTGCTGTTGTCATGCCGTCCCAGTACGGAGACATATTTAATTGTAGTATACAACGAGGGTCCATTTATCTCGTACAAGTTGCATATTGTTGATTGAGTCAAATTATAACGAAATGTTGTTAGGTAATGGTGATATTATTTCTGTTGTTTGCGATGTTGTTATCAATGACATAAAAAATAACAAAGAAATCGCCATTGACGTAAACAATGATTTTGGTTTTCTTGCTTTTATCTTCACTTCTCCTACTCCATCTTTATTCTTGTCTTGTCCTTTTTTCATCTCTTCCTGTTTGCTGGATGGAATCGGTAGAATCGATATTTTGACAATAGGTCATTTTTTTATTAGGTCAATAGTTACCAATTGCCCTATTTCAATATTGTTTTGAGTGTTCATCCATTTAAGACGTACTGACTGTTGTGCTAGATATTCCGTCTTCCACCTTTTCCAGATGTCATGTGCTATTTTGGCTGATAGTGTCCACCTAGTGCGTGCATCTTGCTCTGTTTCGATGACTGATATTCCTGCCCTTCCAGTTAGGAAATGGGCTGGTGTTAGCACTTCCAAATCATCAATGTCTTCGGATAACGCACACAGCGGTCTAGAGTTTAGACATGACTCCAGTTTTGCCAAGATGGTTGAATATTCCTCAAAAGTTAGCTTCTGCTCGCCAACCACTCTTTTGAGGTGATTTTTCAGACTTCTGACAGCTCTTTCCCATAATCCACCGGCACTTGGCCAGGATGGTGCATTGAAATGCCATTGTATTTGTAAGTCTGTTAATTCTGCTGATAAATTGTTGTTGACCATGCTTTGTAGGTCGTGAAATTGCTCTTGTAAAACTCTGTTTGCTCCAACAAAGTTGGTTCCATTGTCACTGTATAAGTGACTAGCACTTTGCCCGCGGCTTCGCTCCCGTGGTCTTTCCCGTGGGACCCGTTATTTTTCCCGGGATAAAAAGCCTATGTTACTCCTAGAAAACTAAGCTTTCCAACGGTGAAAGAATTTTTAAAATCGGTCCAGTAGTTTTTGAGCCTATTCATTACAACCAAACAAACAAACAAAGTTTTCCTCTTTATAATATTAGTATAGACAAAGAGCTCCTTTTCTGGCCGCCATTCGGTGTAGTGCTGCTAAAAACGCAGAGCTGCTTAAGTCGGACCCAGTTCCAGATGAACAGCTCTGGTCACCATACACACAAATAATGCTATGTAGCCTTTTGTTGTCTTTATCCCCCGTCCTTTATTGCTTTTTACCTCAACATAGCCGGTGTAATCTACCCCGGTGTGATAGAAGGGGGGAGCGGGTGTGCTTCGGGATTCTGGCAGATCTCCCATCAACTGATGCTGCATTCTTGGTGAATGTTTTCTGCAAACTACGCAGTTCCTAACTTCCTTCTTAACTGCTCTGTTACCTCCGATTATCCAATACTTCTGTCGGATGTTTGCTAGTGTCAAACGAGGCCCACCATGGTAAGTTAGAAGATGAGCTTGGTTAATAATAAGTGTTGTTAATCGGCTGTTGTTTGGTAGTATTGCTGGATGTTTCATCTCCATCCCGATATCTGCTTTTCTTAGACGACCACCTACTCGAAGGATACCTTCTTGATCGATGAACGGATCTAGTTTCAATAAATCACTCTTGTTGTTTAATTTACCATGTTTTTCAAGTGTTCTATATCTTCTAAGAATACTGTTCTTTGTACATGCTTAACAATTAATAGCTTGGCGTTTCGCATTTCAAGTAATGTGAGATACGACGGCAATGAGCTGTGTTTCATTGTTGTGTCGTTATTATGTAATTGCATTGTTTTTGTAGCGCGTAATAACCACGCAAGTATTTTGACAACTTTACTGAAAGAGCTGCATTTATCCAACAGTTGCATAATGATGCTCTCTGAATCTGTTGTTTGATGCTGAGTTGTCAAAGCATTTGTTTTGTGACCTTGAATGTATTTCGTTTTAAGTTCTTGGTCTGTTGTAAAAGAGTCTGGTTTTGAACATTCCTTTACATCGAATGTTTTCAAGGAGCTAGGTCCTTGCCACCACAGGCTATGATGTTTTAGCTGAGATGGTAAAATTCCCCTGCTTGCTGCGTCCGCTGGATTCTCTTCTGATTTAACATATCGCCAGCAATCTGGTTTTATGACTTCAGTAATGCTTCTCGTTCTGTTTGCTACGAACGGTTTCCAGCGTCCGGGATCGCCTTGTATCCAGCCCAAGACAACCATCGAGTCTGTCCACCCAAATGACTGCAAATTAAGGTCTCCTAAACAGCTAATAACTTTGTTCATCAATCTTGCTAGTAAATGCGCTCCTGACAGCTCCAATTTCGGCAACGACACACTTTTCGAAACCGGAACTAATCGTGATTTAGCTACAACTAATACTACTGAAGATTTGTTGTGCCTTTTGATACGCGCATAAATAACTGCAGCATAAGCTTTTGTCGACGCATCGCAGTAGCCGTGCAGTTCGATGATGTCATGCGGTTGATACCCGATCCATCGTGGTATTTTGTACTCATTGATGATCCGGCTCGAAGGACCATGTAGAGTTTGCTGTTTGGGATGTTAAATGATAGACTGGAATGCTCACAGAAAACTGTGTATTGTTCGGATTGTTACAAATGTTTGTTAATAGAGCGAGGGAGCACGCGCGACGGCACTTGTTGCGATCTGATCACGTACTAAGTAATATGTAATTTTGGTCGTATGGCTTTAACGCGTAAACTGATGATTTGACTATTCATAATAAAATGATGATGTGCGGTTCGCCGTACACATTATCTTGACAACATTATTGTGTTTATGATTATTTAATGATATTCTTGTTCCTAACATATTTTTTACATTTTTCATAACATGAATATAGTACAGTACATGTGTACTGTACTTGTATATACAAGTCACAGGTGATCAAAGTCATAAAACCATCTGTATTCTGTATTTAACTATGATCCGCAATAGAAAATATGATTGATTGAAAACATTATAATATCAATCAATCAATGGATATCTGTATCTATGAGAAGATCGTATTTACTTAAGAAATCATTAGCTCACCACTTAACTAAACACTAAGGATTTTCTGTATATTTATAAACGTTGGTTAAAGTTAAGTATGATTAGCGACTGACTAACCTTACATGTTTGACGTTTAAGTCTGTTAAATTTTAGCAGCGGTACTTTTTATAAGTAAAGGTACTTATTAAAAAATCTTTACTTTGATTAATAAGTGATAATTTCATGAGATGATCAAATAATATTCCTATTTCTAAAAGCCACTTTCACCACCTAGTATGGGCAGCAAAGCAAATATCAACAAAGCCAAAGTGTTCACCCCATATGGCGCATGAATTTGAAGGCAGTCTATTAAAGTTAGCCTCAATCCCGCCTAAGTTGGGATCCCGATGGTATTCCAAGTTGTCGGGATCGGTGTGGTGAAATTTAAAGCAGGTATCGAGGGTTGCTGGTCAGAATTTTTGCTAGGTAGTTTTCTATGTAGGATATGCGAGGTACTTTGGTGCTGTTGGTACTTAGAAACATATTATTTTTAGATTACTTTTATGTTTTGATAATCGCTTACGGAGATAATATAATAATATCCTTGGAAATCTCAAAAAACGCCATATAGTATAGTCCCAAGCTAAGCAACTTAATGCTTGTGTTATGGTAATGATAATGAGCAGATGGCTGATAAACTACTTATATACATATTTTTTTGTAAATACATACATATAATAGATGGAGAAACAACCAGATCCGGAACAAGTATTTGCAGGTCGTGCAAATATTTGTTCCGTGCAGGAATCGAACCCGCGACATGCTGCGCAGCAGTCAATCGCTCAAACACTGCGCCAACCGTGTCGTCATATATGTTCAGTTTTTTTTATAGGCACAATACGATGACTGACACATTCGTACCAACTGATGTGTTTAATGATTAATGACAGATTTGTTTAACTATTTTATATTTATATGACAATCCTTCACTGTTCTCACATGTGACAGACGGAGGTATATAAGACACATTTTATCCTTTAATGTTCATATTCTTTTTTGATTGGGTTTTCATCGCTTAACAAAGCAACGACCAACCCTCAGCCGTTTATAGTCGGGGCCGGCAACTAAAGCGGATGTCAGTCACCTTATTTATTTATAACTGTATAAAAGTGTTGTTGATTTTCATAGAATTCCTCTATATTTATGTGAATAATATACAAACAAAAAAAAAACATGACAGATAAATATAGATTTCGAAAGACTAAGAAATTATTAATGAATGCCTGTAATATAAAACTTCAAAGAAGAAATGAGTGAAGAAAGTTTTTGATAATGAGCTACAGCTTTGTTTATTTTGGGAGGTTTATATTTTTAACCAAATAATGTCGTGGAATATTCTTATAAAATATTTTTTAACAAATAAAATTATATGTATACCTATGTATATAATTTGTATGTTGCCACCTTTTTAATGTAACAAAATACTTGCTAAAAGGTAGAAATAAATTCCGAAGATTGAATTAATGAGATTCAATGATTTGAAGACCTTACATTTCTGTAAAATATAAAAGCCTATATAAAAATCAACGCGCGAAACTTAATTTTAACGCCACGGATTCGGTGAATTCAAGCATTAAAAGGACCAAGTTTCCCTCAATGTCTCAATTGTCCCGACAATGTGATCGCACAAGCAGTCGGGCACCATGCAGTAGCTCGATACAGAAGGTCTGCTCCACACAACGGGCGAAAACGCACACAAGAGATAGACACGCAGCTACGCACTGAGAGTGCAAAAGCACTCGCAACAGTCATTTGTTTGAAGGTGCGTTTAGTTAGGACCAAACAAGCGAACACTCAATTCGACCCAATTCTATAAAATTCTCTCTATTTATACATTATTTCGTTGGAGAATGTTCTTGCTCTTACTTTGGTTCAATGTCCGTTTGTCCTAATTCGACCTGTGGGCCTTGCATGAACGTGCGGAGGAAACGTAACGTAAATTTAAATGATTTTAAATGGAAAATTTTCGTTTCGCACACACGCTTAACATAATATACACGGTGTAACCGAAAAGGCATACATACAAAAGCATATGTTACAGACCACCAAACTGAACAACTTTTACTATGGAACCAAGTCCGAAATCGCAAAAAAAAACAGCTGTTCTATACCTTTTTGGTCACGTGACTCGTCGAAATGTAGGGAACAGCTGATTTCTTTTTCATGATTTCGGAGTGGCTCCCATAGTAAAAGTGGTTCAGTTTGGTAGCATATCCTTTCGGTTACACCCAGTATAAACCTAAATGCTATGAGGTATTTTGGATAAAAAAATCGTTCGAATGCATATGCGCACCTGTTTTGCTCGATTCATGGAGCTGACCTTCTGCAGCCATGTATCCTGTGCACAGGCAGTCGGACGGTATCGTGGGATCCGTCCCAAGTCCCGTGTTATTGTGCGCTGTAATCTGTTGGATTGGTGGGCGGCGCCATTATGAATTCAAATGGGCTATCTGGCGACATGTGCCAGCTTGAGTTTGTGTACGATGTGAGAGGTACGATTGGGGCCTTCTTGCTGATTGTTATTCTGTTTCCGTGAAACGGTTTTTTTTTGGATTGACTTTTTGTAGTGTACTGATTTTATCTTAAATAAATTGATTAATTGAATAACATAATATTTAGGTATTAATCAGCGTTTTACATTTGAAACTTTTAAAATTATGTGTTACTTTGTTAAACAAGTTTATAAAAAAAGAAGATAAACTGTAATCGAATGGTTTCAGTACGATTAAGCGATCGCTTTATTTAAGTATGACGAGAATAATATGAAACCCTAGCTTTTACTTAATTTTTTTAACACCGTATTAATTTTTTTTATATTATGCAAGGATACAGTTTTATCTAATGCGAGGCTTTCTTCTTTCTTCCAATAAAAGAATCAAGAGAACCTGATTTAAAACTTAACAACAAATGCTCAAAAGCAAAGTTTGTAAAAATTAACCACATCGAGTTCCACTGTTTCACGACTTCGTCAAAGTCTTTGAAAGTGGTTCAGTCTTTTAATCTTTCGACGAGGGGACAATTTATAGCTTTCCTGTTTTGAGGAAAGCTAATTAAAATGATGATATTTTTCTAATCATCTAATGCTGTAAAGTAAGTATTTTATGATTATCACTAAACTATAATTTAACTTTAACGCTCGCTAGACAATCATGTATTTTTACACGACTACCCAAAAAAGGAATGTAATGTTTTGAGAGTTCATGTATGTACCTACGTTTGCGAGTGTATTTCGTTCTATACGTAATTGATTGATATTTTATTGTATCACAAACAATACAAATGCTAGCCAAGTATTGAAAAATAACTTTGTCGATACATAACGAATGCCTCACTCAATATAAGTCATTTGTAGTTTAATTTATTATTAATTTAGCAAATCCACGTTTACAATTGAACAAATGAATGATTACTTTTTATAATTTATTTCTACTTGTACCAAAAACCTGGAACTTGGAATAAATAAATTGTCAGTTGTACGTATTGCTTTGACGTTCATATTTTATTCAATAACTCACGGAGGTTCTTAAATAATTCTTTATGTTTCTTTTTCATTTATTTTCCATTAAAACATCTACAACGCGTACTTAGTGACGTCACAGTAATTTGATTAAAGACCTTTCAGAGCTATTATTTGTTTTCCTGTGACATTGCTAATATGTGGTTGGTAACACAATATTTAGTTTAAGTTCAGAGAAAGTATCTGCTGACGAAACCAACTTGTCTATCATTGGTTGGGTATAGGTGCTAGCAGAAGTCTAAACTGCATGCACTGTGTGGGCATTTGCAATCTACGGGTTAAAGCTGAGTCTCAAAATACCGATATCAATAAGCTGAGGACACAGCTTTTCAAATAATGCTAGTTACTGAAAATAACTTCAACTTCTTCTTTTATGTCCGTAGATGCCAGTAGTTCTCCACTAATATGCAAGACAAACTCTCTTTTAAAACAAAAACTCAGTGCATTGCAACTTCTATTATCATTCCCTCTTCAAGTTTGAGCGTCACCACTGAAGCAGAACGGTAACAAAACAGACAGTATACAGAAGGTCGGGCATACAAGGAGTAAGTACAGGCGCACGCACACACAGACCCGTAGGTTCGTCGATCTGGAAAGAATGCCAGTCGCGAATACGTTTGTTGGCTGTACGTGTAGCGTATTTATACTGTGTGCGTGCATTGTCGCTCGTTGTAAAGAGCCGGACTTCTGCAACTATCTATTTTTAGATCCGGTGGAGCTAATTTTCCGCTCTGACGCTACTGAGCAGACTCCCCGCCTATTATTAAGAAATTATAGATTAGATTTCCTATCGTAGGTTTGTTCGCCGTGGGTGAAATGGGAAAAGTTCGCGCTAATCAGGACGTGCCATCTTTTGATAACGAATTAAAGAATATAATCCTGAAATTTTCAGGGATACCGAAACTTTGGAGGGTTGGTTAGGTAAAAGTTTTGGTGCCAAGGCCTTTGATGATGTTATTTTTTGTTATACAGGTAGAAAAACGCCCTGAGATTGACTTTATTTGACCTTTTTAACCTGAAATGTATACAATAACCACGTAATTTTAAGTAGAGCCGGGTAATGTGACTTAGACTACATAAGATTTCGATGATGAGGAGAATGATTGTCAACCCAAAAATATCACATAGCAAGTAAAATAATCGTAGGTGTCGGGGCTACATCTCTCTGGACGATTTTTTAAAAAGAGCTTTATTGTGATCTCGATTACAATGGTTAATAAATTAAGAAGTCACAGTTCCCACGAAAGAGACATACATTTTCTCCTTTAATTCATTTTTTGGTCAAAGAATCAGCATTGCCATACAACGCGGCAATGCTACCAGCCTTTTGGGAACTTTTCCTGTTGACAGCGATGTGGACGAATTTTTTGATGCTCTTTGATTATATACTTATTATTTCTGTATATATTACTATGAATATTTAGCTTTTAAATGTAAATACATAAAAAGATCACCTTTTCTCAAATCAAATTGCATCAGTATTGTATCCAACACCAATATATATTACTATATAAACAACATATATGTACATATATACATAATATGTATTAAGCCGTAGACCCAGCGCTGCTTAATTGGCCAAATTACTTAACATAATGAGAACCACCAGATACTAGGTGTTAATTTGATTTTCATTAAGGATGCTACGTGTATTGTACATACGTCGTACGTTATTCAACTGCATCCGGTTAGACTGGACTCTGACACCAACATATTTGGAAAAAGGCTCGGCAGCTGGTGATGACAACTATATAGGTACATACGTACATAAATCACTATTAGGACTATATAAAGGGCATCTCGTTTTAATAATTGTAATCTCGCTAGTGTTTGTAGTTCTGTATACTGCGACCATAGCTGCGAAAGACCACTTTAGATTAGAATTGATACATTTAGATAGTACCACAGAGTAAGTTAATGTATGGAGTGTTCACGGACACATCGAGCGCACCAGGTACAAAAACGTCAATTCAGTATTTGCATCTTTATTTATAGTTGATATTTATGTTTGTTTGGTAGGGAACTGTGTGTGTGTCAACTTGAAAATTATCAGCAATATAGCTAGGTTTGAATAAGCGTCTCGATTAGCACTCTATTTCATAACTATTCAGTCAATAAAATCCAGCAATTACGGCAAATGCACGCTACCAATATCCTGTACTAATGCCCGTAAAGTACCGTACTAGTGAAATTTATTGGTGTTAATAATTAAAGCGATCGGATTTAAGTGCGACGGTTTAGCGAGGCCTTGTTTTAGTGGTAACTGATACTAAATGTCTACCGCCTTGTTTACCAAAAGTATAAATTGATGAGAAGTTTTGCAAAGAAGAAGCAACTAGAAGTGGATCATTAGTTTGGCACAGCAGTGTCTGATGACTTTGATCCCAAATCATATTATATTACCAGTAATAAAAATAAAATTAAGATTTGCAAGAGAAAACGTGCTCAGAGAAAGGAAGGACCTGAATTCTAGTAAGATGCTAGTAGGGAACTCGACCGTACTTCCGGGATTGTCCTGATAGTCATGGAATACCCCTCCCCCAAAAGCACCTCAGGATAATATGCTGCCCCCCTTGTCGCTACGACACTATGTGCTAGCGACCGTTTTCGGGGGTCCATAATTGTTGAGTGTGCATGTTGCGATGTATGTGACACTCGGTTCGCTAGACACAGACGGAACACTTTTTTTTTTAAATATATTCTGGGGGTCAGTTAGATATAAAAAAAAAAAAATTACGCGAGATCGCGTTTACACCACCCTTTCTGTCCCTTGCAAAATTTTCTGCATTGAATTTTTATGGTGTACATAATAAAGAGTTTTTTATTTATCTATCTAACACCGTGTTCGGTGTCATTTAAAAGAGCTTTCCTTAAGGATAACAAAACATGTTCTAAAACAATATAAAATGTAACTCCTCAACCAGCGTCATGGTCTACGTCACCGATTATTCTTTCTTCCATTTCAATCAGTATCCCATGCAGCCCGTACTTTGATTCTGAGATCAATTGAAAAAAGGACAAACTAAAGTCCCTGGAGAGACCTCAAGTTTCACTACAAGAGACAACGGTGTCTCTTTGGGGAAAACACTCTTTGTTGGAGGCTGATTTGGGAACTGACTCTGGCAAGATGTAGTGCTGTTTAGGTATTGCTGAGGGAACTTTAAGGTATTGACCAAAAGTTTTAGAAAAGGTTTGCCTTTTTTAACAACTTTTAAAAATTACCACGAAACTGAGCTACGAACTAAAGTGTTAACTGAGCTATGTAGAGTGATTTTTCAAAAGTATTCGGTTTCGATTCCTGGCTCGGGCAGAAACTTTTAAGCGGGATTGTCAGAAAGGGTTACCGGTACTCCGGAACATAAAAGGCTAAGAAAGAAACATGGTTGGGTTTTAGTCAGTAAAAGTCTGACACTCCTTTCCGCTCCACCCAGAGCGGGAGAAGTCATTGGATGATATCCCACCCTCATAAAAAAAGGCAGAAAACTTTAGAAAATTACAAACCCTAAATTAATTTTTGTCAGAAATAAGGCATCATGACCTTATTTCTCGAGCGAGACAAAAATACGGTTTGCCATCTTGCTCATATCCTGAATAAGTATGCCCTCGTTTCAGTTGAAAACGGACAAGCCAATCATATCTTGTTAATTAGAATCATAGAAAACTTGAAAAAATCGGCAATCTGTTCTATACCAGCATTTCGCCAGAATATTAGCACAGGAATGTGATATTCTGGAGTCAAATCACAGCAGTACGCACAACTCCATCTGGTTTAAGCGGCTCACCTCCGAATCGCAAGCCTCGGACACGTGACGTCAATTATACGATTGCGATTGGACGCAGCCAGCTCCAGCACCGACTGCTGTGTACTTATGTACGTGACTATGTATCTTACATGTGCTTACGTAGGAGAGATATTTGTGTGCAGAAGGCTCTACACACTGAATAAGTTATACACTCGCCAATGTCAAGTAAAATAGTGTGGATGATAAAGTGTATACAAATCAACTGAGGGCGAAACTTCACCAATGAAACTGAACGCGATTAGAACATCTAAACCAAGTTCAAGAGCTGTTTTATTGGTGCAATTATCTAGTCCACAATTTAATATGTTTATTTTAAGCCCGTATTATAGCTCCACAACTATGTAGCTACTGTAAATGTGGGAAATATCTAATTATACGTGTTTGTAATCGATGAGACGAGAAGTAAATAAAACGCTGTGTTTACGGCCCTTATACCTAGTTATATAGAAATTCGTTATAATCCTTTAACCCATTTACTGCCCGAACGCAGATCTACGTGAGACACAATGGCCTTTTAATTGTGTCAGTAATTATGACATACGAAAGGTTAAACGAGCTTTGAAATAAGCCCCATGTTCTTGGTTAGTCAGCCCGGCGACCAACCAATCATTCTTATTAATTCCACCGCAACATTTCCTAGAGTCGAGAGAGTCACTTATTCCTCATCACATGTGAACCTTCTACATAGTACTTTGTTGTGTAATGTGTACGCAATGCAATCGATGGCCGTACGTCATGTGCGGTGAATAATATATGGCTTATGTACAAGGTGGCCACTGAATAATTTTATAGGGTAGCAAATACCCTTTCGATTGTGAGGTAATTCGGTGAATTGGGTGCCATCATTGAAGAATGCTAGGATATTATATAATAGGAATGCATCGGATACTTTTATGTTTTTTGGAGGTACAAGGTTTCTTTTTTGTGTGATCAACTTCCGAGTCTCAATTTTCTTTTTTATATTTATTGACTTATACGCTCAACCCTACTTCGCATGCCTTTACAAGTTGATAAATCATAGTTTCTTTATTAAAAGTAAGTTTAATATGAATTTATTTTACCCAAAAACCTTGCAAAATATTATTTCTAAATGGTGCTGAAATCCGAATCAAAATCCGTTGCGCGGTTCCGTGCAGGTTCGTTCGGTTACGAAGACCAACCCAAGTCTTGTAGACGTCGTGTCGTGATCGTACGAAAAGTGTTTTTTATATATGTGACTTTTATATTTTGTAACAGATATATGTATATTCTGATCCAATCCTATTTTCAAAAATCCAAATCCCTTCTACATCAAACAGTCTGGAGAAATTCCTACGTACAGTTCGGAAAACAAATTGAGTTCAATACGATTGGGTTTCATGTAGGATTGTCAATTAAATCTAAAAATAAAACCGACACACCTATCATTCTTTCCGTATAAAAATAACTTCAATACATAAAATAAGTAGATACGTGTTCCAATTAAGCTAAATAAGATTTGCAGAATCCAGCCATTGAAATAAATTAAACAGAACTCCTTAGATCCGATATTCCTTAAAACGCTTTCATGATGGTTGACTTAACTTTAACTTAGTTCAGGTTCAGTAAAGTTATAATTACCATCAAAACTACTTGAAACTTTAAGCTGCGTTCTGCATAAACATGGCGCGGGTTTAAAGTTGATAAATTGCATTACTATGAAATACGGACACATTTCTCACGGATTGTAAGGAAAAGGTAAAACGAACCGGTTTATGTAATGTTCAGGCTCTTACCCTGGATTCTGTTAATTTATATTAATAGCCGAAAAACAAGCTTCCTCCTTAGAAAGCTTGCTTAGAAAAAATCGTACCGATTATGAGCAATATTTCCTTCTCGCTCATTCCTTTCCTCCATAGATCCTAACAAAAATATATAATAGGTCTAAACTAAGAAAAAGGTTTCTTTTTGTACTTATTACAGAAGAATCTATTTATTTTTCTGTAATAAGTACAAAAGGTCGTTCGTCAGCTGTAGTCAACAGAATCAGTATAATATGCTGGCTTCTTATTTAATTTTGTGCTAGGCTACACCATCAAGGGCCCAGCCTGCCGGCAAGCGGGATTGACCGCTTCCCCGGAACATAAAGGGCTAAGGAAGGAACATGGATGGGTTTTAGTCAGTAAGAGTCTTCACACTCCCTTCCGCTTCATCCAGAGCGGGAGGAGTCATTTGATGTCTTCCCACCCTCAAAAAACAGGCTAGATCATCACACAAAAATAGCATCACGTCTGTACCCTCTGAAAAGGTTGGCAGAGGTGCAGCTTTTGCCAGTTATATTTAAGTCACATGTAACTGGGAGCGAACCTTTTGCCATCAACATCGACATTTTTTTGTATTTTTTACATTAATGTGTACACTACTGTATATGATTAAACAAATTACTAATTAATGGAAATACATTTAAAGAGTATCAAATCCCGCGTGGCGCCTCAGGTTTCCGGTGAATCGTTATGTTTAATTGAGTGTTACCTGCAACATTGATTGGACCTGTTTCGACCCAAATAATTTACTCTGTCAACAGTTCTGTTTTATGGAAGTACACTCGAGAGCAATGAATCCGGGTCACTTAAAGAATCCTAAAAATCTCGGAAACTAAAAATGCTAGGTTAATGCAATAAATTGTATTTAATAGACAATGTAATACTCCTTAAATGAAGGTATTAAAACTTCTTAGTTTTTGTAAAGTTATATCATAAAAAAATCAAATTTGAAAAAGGGCCACTTTCGAAGATGGAACTACGAAATTACAGCATTTGGTTTTGCTTTTGTTTGTAATCTGTCATTTATGTGGGTACATAAACCATGTTGATAGTGCTCTATATTCATTATTCAAGCTGAAATTATGTCGCTTATGCCTGAAGAATGCACCAGAATACTTACAATGCTGGAAACCGGCCGGAGTCAGCGCGATACAGCCAGGACTGTCGGTGTGTCGCTGTCAACAGTACAAAGTTCTCCGACGTTACGAAGAAACTGGTTCTAACCTACGCAGACCAGGAACGGGCAGAACCAGGTGTACCACAACACGAGAAGACCG
The DNA here is from genome assembly GCA_951799385.1 of Hyppa rectilinea. Classification (NCBI taxonomy): domain Eukaryota; kingdom Metazoa; phylum Arthropoda; class Insecta; order Lepidoptera; family Noctuidae; genus Hyppa; species Hyppa rectilinea. Next base: position 576,738 of record OX637319.1, read on the forward strand.
ATACTTGGTGAACACCATGCTTCGAAATCGCTTTCTCACAGGAACTGAACTCACAAATCAGTTTCGACGCCTCGGAGGAAGTAACCCAAGTGCATGGACAGTAAGACGGCTTGCTGAATCTAACTTAAAACCCCTTAGACCTGCAAACGGCCCTAAACTGGAGCGTGGGCATCGTATTTCAAGACTAAGATATGCCCAGGGCCACGTAAATTGGAGTATTGAAGATTGGTCAAAAGTTATGTTCTCCGACGAATCAAAATTTATGCTCTACAAGCACGATGGAAGACACAGAGTGTATTGAAGACCAGGGGAAAGATTCAAGCAAGCATGCATCGAAGAAAAAGTAGCCTACGGTGGTGGGTCTGTACTTGTGTGGGCCGGAATTTCTTTTGAAAGTCGCACAGAGCTGGTGATCATAGAAGAGCCGTTCTCTTTAACTAGCGTAAGATATGTGGAAGAAATCCTCAATGATCACGTTGGTCCATTTATGGTCAATTTAGGTGAGGATGCTATATTTATGCATGACAATGCCCGACCTCATACAGGTAGGATTGTGAATGACTACCTTCAAGAGATGAACATTACTCGTATGGAGTGGCCAGCGCGCAGCCCGGATATCAACCCGATCGAGCATGCTTGGGACGAGCTAGGCAGATGCGTAAAACAACGAAACCCTCCCCCAATCACGCTTCGTGAGCTCAAAATTGCTCTCACAGAGGAATGGGAGAATATTCCCCAAAATCGTATAAGGAACTTGGTGTACAGCATGCCAAACCGCGTAAACGCAGTAATGGAAGCACGAGGAGGCAATACGAAGTATTAAAATTCAAGAAAATCGTAATAAAGTTCAAAAATTTCATGTTTCCTATTTTTGTTTTAAGGAGAGATCAGCAGTTTTTTTCTTTATGTAATTTTGTGTTAATAAAATGTATGGTGACTCATATTTTTTTTACTTTCATTTAAGGAGTATTACATTGTCTATTAAATACAATTTATTGCATTAACCTATCATTTTTAGTTTCCGAGATTTTTAACATTCTTTAAGTGACCCGGATTCATTGCTCTCGAGTGTATTTTAAGCTTTGTTTGAGGTTTTAGTTCAATTATTAGTTCCAAAAAAATATTATTGAATTTTTCTGTGTACTTAAATCGTCCATTAAATATTCCGTGAAAATATTCTTGAATCAATCTGCCTAGCCTTTTCCCAACTATGTGTCGGCTTCCAGTCTACCTGGATGCAGCTGAATACTAGTATTTTACATGGATCGTCTGCCTATCTGACCTTCACAACCCAGTAACTGGGTAATACTATACCCCTTGGGTAGACTGTCTCTCTGATTTCGGGCCTCTGACGATCCGTAACGACTGTCAAAGGTGCACAAATGACAGCCGGGATCAAGGGCTTAACGTGCTTTCTGAGGCACGGAGGAGACTTGGAATGTAAAGATGGTCACCCATCAACGGCCAACCCCGGCAAGCGTAGACCTGATGGATCGACCGTGAAAATATTCTTGAATATTTTATAAAAAGTTTCCCCGTTGGTGAAGGTTATAAGTCTGGATTTCCTACTAGGGACCGACATATATTATTATACACATAATAAATTATTTTAATATGACTTCACTGTGGAAAAGAGATGGATATATGTCCTGTTTAACCCTATCTGACACTCACGCTGGGTTTCGGGATATCTGGTAGAACGAGCACTACAGACAATTCCGTCTCTGCCAATACCTACCTATTAATTAGTTGTAAAAGTCTACTTGAGAACAGGCTGTTATTTTTTTTTGTTGTAAAAACTGTATTACATTAGAACAAAAAAAAAACTGAAAAAAAAACAAAAACTGTATTTCATTTACTGGTAGTACTGGCGGCAGGTTAGCTGGCTAGCCTCCTAAAGTAGCTTCGTCTATCCGCTACGGCGTGTTACATGCTACGACGTGCTACGCGCTACGGCGTAGTACTGCAGCGTGCCTCACTTAGAGGTGGCTTTCCAACGCCATAAATATCTTCATCCAAGAAATCGTTTTTATTTCAGACATCAGATGTCAAATTTATTCTATGGTTAAAATAAATATCAGCGTTGGTAAAATATTAACCGCCATAAGCTACATTACTTATAAATATTGTACCTATTGATCTTATGGTATGTATGAGAGAAGACGTATTACTGGTACGATATGAACGTATTTTAAATATTTGCTTTAATATTAGTTAAGGAAAAGTTACCTTTTCACAAAAAAACTTATGGTTAATACAGACAAGACAGAGGCCACAATCTTAGGGCCAAATGCAATACATCCTCATCGCAGGTATACGGCGTCGATTCCCGGCAAGGCAATGCGAGATACATCAATATTCAACAGAGGGACGTGGAATGGCATTGCAGGTGCTATATTTTACTGAGTAAATGGAGTGGGGCCACGAAACCATCGGGTTCAGTGCGGTATGATAATTTAGTTATTGGTTCAAAGTGTAACTTGGATTCGTACTGCAACTTTAATTTAAACATTAGTTCGTAAGATATGACGATGTGACATATTATAGGAGACAAGCTAGTGTAGCCCTTGAAATTCAAAGTACCGGGTCTGTATTACGTATCAAGTACGTATTTACAGAACTGTAATCATTAAAATCAGCATTACAAACCAAGAAAATTTTAATTTCGCAGTGAACCCCGCGCTTCCACCTTAAATAAGATTGCCTATGTAAAACATTTTTATTTATTTTTACAGACTTATCCTTATTACCTGTTTTCCTTTGATCGATACTTACTGAGTGTACGTGAATGTTTTACGTAAAGAGAAATCAAACATAAATAAAGTACCCGTTATTTTTTTCTCATTTAGGACTGATTTGGTTAGTAACTAATGTTTTGTTGTTGCGAAATATTTTCTATCCACTACAACCAGATGTTCAAAACAAACTAAAAAAATAACTTCCAGACCAACTTGTCCACCTTTGTTACATCAACAATGTTACTAAAAAGATAATGTTCAGATTAGAACCATATATCATTTCTAAATCGGATATTGTATCACGCTTGGCAAAATCCCATAAAATATGGGGAAGAATGGAGAACCAACAATAACATTATGATATTGAATTCGGCTTGTTCATCCTTTCGGCTAAGTTATTCATGTCTATCTAGGAGAAACAGTTTAGCAATAAATTACGTTATTTATGATGATGACAAAGAGCGTTCTATGTGTATGTACTTATGTTGTTGGACGAAGTTCGCTTCGGCAAAGATATATGTCGCTTTTCGTAAATGTCATCTCAGGGATTGCGTTAACGGCTCTGACAGCAGAATCCTCTTAAGGCTGTTTGTAGTTAGTGCTGTTACATAACGGCTAAATCCTGCCCGTCTTTGGAATACCTTCAGGATAGATTACTATTGCGCACCTAGACACTTGCTTGACGAGAGATGTCATTAGACGTCTTGTCCTTCTGTGTATTAACTAACTAGTACCAATACTAGTTAGTTTCAGAACTGCAACATTTATGTCTTATATACAAGGTTATTTTAAATTTAAGCGGGATTGTCCGAAAGGGCCGGTTACCGCTACCCTGGAACATAAAGGGCTTTTTTTTTTAAGGCTTCCGGGGTAGCGGTAACCCTTTCGGACAATCCCGCTTAAACATAAAGGGCTAAGGGAGGAACATGGATGGGTTTTAGTAAGTAAGAGTCTGACACTCCCTTCCGCTCCACCCAGAGCGGGAGGAGTCATTTGATGATTTACCACCCTCAAAAAATAATAATTTTAAATTGGCTTGCTAAACGCCGCAGATGCGATGGGAATCGATATCTAAACACGAAAGAATAAATGGGCAGATAAAAATGTAAAATAATTAATTCATTACGATCCTGACACTTAATTTTATCGTTGATGACAATTTTAATTAATATTTTGATATAGGTATTTTAAATTATTATTAATTTTAAATTGAGTGAATTTCAATGTATTTTTTATTAATTGCCCGTTTTTCATTCATTTTTAAAGTTTTATTTTAAGTTTTTATATGTTGGGACTGTTGAAATAAATAACATTCGTTTTTTATAAGAAATTGTGTTACTAAAATTTTTTTGGATATTAGAAATCTGAAATAAATGAATATAAAAAAAAGTATGGAGGTCAATAACCACTGTTGGTATAGTTATTTGTAGTGTGATTTGAGAATAACTGTTTCTAATGTTTCATCGCGTTTTGAATTCGATATCGATACCTATTTGCTTATCTCTGAATTCACATAAAAAAATATCTGATAACTATTTCTTTATCTAATATTTCAAGTAACTGCAGCCGATGGCCATGATATACCTAAAATTAGGTTTATTTTAATATTAGGTTTACCCATCCTGGAAAAGAGACAGGGAGGCCATTGCCCTGCAGTGGACACAGACTAAAAATAAATATGGTACGGAAATGGTATGTAACATTTAGTCCCCTTTAATTTCACATAGGTAGACACATTTACTCCTTTTCAGAACATTCTAATTGGAAAACATGACAATGGCACCTATAAGTTATTTCAACTCTTTGAAACTTATTCACACACTTCTCGCTGTTTTCAATGCCTCGAAAGTGAGCTAGCAGTGCGATGTATGATGTATTTTACATTTAAATTTCATACTTCGCCCTTACATACGTTCGGGTTCTGCATAGCCGTTGGTATTGTTTATAGTCGATTACCTCTCCCTTCTCACAGCCAGGTTTATTGCTTCGGCGGTTTAATATCATAGCGTATGATGTACTCGGATGGTTTATAAGCGTACTTTTATATTGATGAAGTTTGTATGAGTTTTTTTTTTCGCTGAAGTGGGAATTTGTTTGTTATTGCTATTTTGTAAACTTCGTGTGAATTTTTCAATGGAAGTTGTAGAACGTGTCAGTGGGTACTAAAAAACCTAGCTCAATGATCACTTCAAAGTGACTTATGGTTAGCACCGTACTAGGTACAGAGGCCAGCACATCAAACTACCCTAATCTGTCAAATTTCTGTGATAGATTTTCAATGTTATTACAAAACTATAAGGTTCATGTTCAATTGGGAATATTTGACAGTTGTACGTCTGTACATCTTTTTGCTTAACACATTAATTAATAATCACTAAGGTTTTTTGACAACCATATTGAAGACAGCAATTCATCCCGAGACCGGATATTGGAAGACCTATATTTGCCTGTAAATATATTTACAGGGCATAATTACATTCATGATAACAATTTCTTCAATGAAGTACGTATGCGACGCTTATATTTTTGGTTTCTTAACTTGATTATAGGTAAACGACTTGACTGTTTGAAGGGGCCGGTGCTAATCTATAATTAAAGTTAATTATAAGAGCCCTGAAACTTGATAACGACATCGTAATTATGTCTAATGGAGTAATTATATTCTTGTTTAATCACCCACTTGCTTCAGGTTCTGGGTCCTTTTAAAGCTTGGTATCAGGGAACTGGCGCTTATGATTACGGAATTTTTACGAGAAGAGATTCGCTACACGTGCTGTTTTAATTCGTGGGGGTATGGGTAGGTAGTGCTTCCGTGTGCGTCAGCTGGCTAGCGCTCAGTATCGGCAGAGCTGCCTTCACCCGCACAATGAAAAAGTGCATCTACACACACTATACGGATCAACCCGTCTTCCGAAGCCCGCGTTTACTCTTACTTAAAAAACACGAGGGCTACTGTTCGTTTATGGTTTATACCTAAAGAGTAGTTGTTAACAAAACGTGTCAAAAAGGTGAGCAAAGGTTCAATAAACATTCTGAAATAACGACAATAACATACAATTCTTTTGCAAGACTTGAAATCAAATGTCACAACTCATAATGGGAGTAAACTTACATTCGACTGACAGGCTGACGCATCTTCCTGCTACTTAAGACTTTAAAACGTTAATCAACCTTGGAGGATTGCCAATCACCACACGTTGCATGGTACAGCATGATTTTAGTAATTTCCTCTTGGACCGTTCCCGGTAGGTCCTGGGCGCTACACGGCGATAGCTATATACGTCTGTCAGATATTTCTAATATAGTCACGTATCGAATTGGTTTTGATCCGGATTTAGATTTAATTTATAGCTTGTCCCTCGCCGAGCTTGGGTTAATTCAGTTGTCCCACTGAATTCCTATATGTCTTCTTTAGCAACGTGGAACTTCTGTTCAATACCTAATTAGTTCTCAATAATAATATTATTCAATAAACTACTCATATGTTCAAACGTTATTCTACATTTTAAGATGCTTTCAAATTTCAGGCATTTACAGGGCTATATATTTTTGGAACCCTGAAATTTTACTGCGGATTCTGTATTTTATAATTATTCCACAATTATCAGTCGACATTTGATTTGTTTTCTTGCTAAGTATATTACAATATTTTTATTTACGCTGCTCATTCTCAGCTTGTTTGTACACTTGGTAAAGCGCGGGCACAAGGAAAGATCACTTCGTAAGATTTTATCACTTCTTCTTCTTTTCGTGTGGTTAGTGACTAACCCGGTGTCAGAGTTTTTATGCTGCCCATGGGCCTCTGACTTAGCTTCACATGCTGTTGAGAAATATCTCTCAGAAATGCTAGTTTCCTGACGATGTTTTCCTTTGCCGATTTTTAAGCAACATTTGCATTTTTATTTTTTCACTGTAATACTATTAAGTATTTATGCTCTAGTGGTCCTTATTAATAGAAAGAGTCTGCACCTAGAGTGTTTTAAAAATATTACTAATATAATATTAAGATCGACGAACAATACGATCATGGTCATCATGAGAACATTCCGCCTTACATCCAAAAGGCATCAAGACGAAGATACGATATTTTGAAGCAATTACGCACAATGGAAGCAGCAGGCATTATATCTGCCTATCTCTAACAAATTTACACGAAGCACTCAGCAGTAATGGAATCTTCAAGAATTTATTAATTAAGTGCCCATTATTATCGCGGATGAAATATAATTATTGTTTTATGTATTGCAATCTCATTCAACTTAATTATTTTTAGCCTAGACCCTACGTCACAGTGTGGGTGAGTAGCGGAATTGGCTACACGATGAGATAGAATAATGAAACAGAAATAGAATGAGAAAGTTTTTGTGCCTAGTAGGTAATTGATTTTTATTATCAGTCAGCAATTAAATGTGTTTTCTCTCTCGCTTATTCTAGTTTTATAAAGGTCAAATCTAAGAATTCGTTTTAATTAAAATAATTTTGATTTAACTTACATAGCCGACCTCATCTAGTTTTAAAAATATAATTAAAGTGGAAAAGTGTTTATAAAACCCATTTATAAAAATAAAATCATTTATCATTTTAATAATTCACACGCAAGTGCTACTTCTGTGCATGAGGTCCTGAGTTCGTTCCCGTTAAAGTCGTTACGGGTAGTCAGAAGCCTGAAAGTCTGACAGCCTGTCTTACCAAGGGCTATCATATTACCTGGCTATAGACTGGGATGTGGAGGTCAGATCGGAAGTCGTTCCATGTAAAATACTGATATTCAGTTGCATCCGGTTAGACTGGAAGCCGACCCCAACATAGTAGATAGATAGACAATTTTTTAAATAGTTTCCTTTTCATCATACAATCAATTACCTAATAACCATAGTGCTTAAGTATAAATAAATATGAAAAGACCTTTACCGATAATACTGGGTTGCATAAATCAATTCACTAACTCTAATCACAACTACTTTAATCAAAACTTAAACCATACAATACAAAACGAAACCAACAAGCTCATTCCAAACAAAGAAAAGAACCTACTTTTAAAATATAAAAGAGTTTCTACATTTTTCTAGTCCTTTCTAGCTCAAAAGTATTAAATGTTTAATTCAAAGAGTCCAGCCGGCGACGGCCGCTCGTCGCCCGCATAGCAGCCGGGCCGTAATGAGCTGAGACTGTGCTATGGCGCGCTACGAAGTTGTTGTAGGTGCTGCTACTGACCCGCATAAGGATGGGAGAGTAACGAGCCGTGGATTGTGTCAATGATTATGGAGTATTGCTTGTTATACTGGTAATCTTATGTCGAGATTAGGCTAAGTTGTAGTAAAAGATTTTACTGAAACTTTTGCTATCAACGTTACTGACAGAGTATTTTTTTCTGGGTGGGAAATCATCATATTATTCCTCCCGCTCTGGGTGGAGCGGAAGGGGTGTCAGATTTTTACTGACTAAACCCATCCATGTTCCTTCCTTAGCCCTTTATGTTCCGGGGTAGAGGTAACCCTTTCGGTCAATCCCGATTAGACTGAGTACCCTTGGATAGACTGGCTATTTATGACCTGTATATTTTGACTCGAGTCTTAGGACAGAACAGAAGAATCCTTGGACTGAACAGCTAGTCTCTGGAGCAACTGGCTTATATTCGGACTCTTTAAACGGATTGTGCAGGAGCCGCCGGCACCTTCTAATGATTTTATTCAAAATGGTGTGTACTTATTACATCTCACTCTCACCAGACGATTATAGTTTTCGTACTTGTCACTTTAGTGTATTGCAAACTGCATGCTACATACAGACACATTGGATAATTCGATTGATTTGTTCAACGCAGCAATACGTGGATTGTATCCGCGGCCGCTACCCACCCTCACAGTGACCGATCCCTAACGAGGCGCCAGGCACATTACCGCTCACCGGCGTATTGTTTCAACGGCGTACTACGAAGATACGTATAAGTACACAGCGTAGTTATGGCGTACTCGCTCCTACGGGTTTCATTTACCAATTTAAGTGCTGCGGTAATAAATTGTTACAATGTATGGTGATGCTGATGGGCTGACATTGCTTTATAGCTGAGCAACTGTATTTGGTTCTGTAGTGTGCTACTGTGAATAGTGATAATATTGGGATCGAAAAAAAAATGAGGAAGTATCTGTTCGGCACTTTTGAGCATAATGTTACTAGATTTCTGAAGATCACAGATCACGTGACTACTAAAATGACAATTAATAAAGAAAAAATCAAAAATAAATCTAGTTGACTTCAAAAAAATTGAGGAGGACAAGAAACTGAAAACTTAAGGCTCTCGCAGACAGAAGCGATGCGATAGCGTTAATAACACCAGTCGCTTCTCTGAAAATGGATGCTCGTTTGTATATCTTTATAGCATAGTGGCAGAAAGCTTTTTCAATATCAGAAACAACTAAGACGGCTTACTGATCACAAATACGTCACGGATAATTGAATAACAAGGTCAGCACAGTATCTCTAAACTGAACTAATTAACCGCATACAATTCTAAGTTGTGCTTCCCAGACCAGACAGTAAACTGCACATCTAATGAGGCCACAACTTGGAGCACCCTCGCTTGTTCAGAGGCACTCCGGAGTAACACTTAGCGTACATATTTACGTTAACCTTCGTATCTTATGTCGACACGTGTGAGCGGCTCGTGTGGTCGTGACGAGAGCTCAGCCAGGAATGAAGGTTGGTAGTGTTTATTACATGGAACTTTGGTAAAAAGTACGTGTTTTGAAGCATCTGCCTACCCCTTTTGGAAAGCCAGGCATGATGTCATGTTAGGGTCAGCAGCAGGATTTGTAGCCCCTTATTATTTTTACGTGGAATATTTTAACTGACACTCAAAAATTTCTCTTGCTAAAGGAAGATTAGAAATATTGTAAAGAGAACGAAACGAATTCTAATATTCATCAAACTCAAACTCAAACTCAAAGTATTTATTTCAAATAAACCAATTACAGGCACTTTTGAATTGTCAAGGTGTCGGTCAGTCCGAGAAATGAAGCTAGTTGCCCATTCCAAAGGAGTAGGTACCTATGGAGAAGAACGGGCAAGAAACTCCATGGACACTCTTTTAAACAAAATAAGGTTACAAAATATTGGTTACATAGTTCATATTAATATTATACATGTGAGAACGATGCAGAACGTTAAAAGCATCAGATATAAAATATGTAAAAACTATTCAATAATTAAATTAAAACAAGCCTTAGCCGCTAAGAGATGACCAGTCTCTACTGATAGCGCCCGTTCACGAACATGACGCATATATTAGCACCATTCAGCTCAACCATTTTGAAGGGAGCTAAATGATCCAACACACACGCCACCATCAGCGAGACATTAAAGTGAGCATGGCATACTCTCAGCCGCCAGGGCATATTCAAGTCAATGAAAGACGCACCCATCATTATACATAGATCTAATAAGAAAAGTAGGTAGGTAACTATGTACATTTGTACTTAGTTAATTTACCACAAAAATCTGTGAGTTATAGTAAGAAAAAAGCGCAAGCGAAGCCGCTCCGCACAGCTAACCTATACGTTGAATTATTCAATTCTGGCATTCTACTTTTAATAAGAAAAATATAAGAAGAAGATTTATGTAATAACTTTGGTAAAACTTTCTATTGAGCTGAATAAAACAATTGAGTTGGCAAGGCGAACTGATTTAGAGCACTATCATTTAAAATTCTAATAAAAATTCAGTATTGCAATACCTGTTTTGGACCATTAAAATTTGTTGAAATTGTCCTACTAAGATCCGGCTGCAGAATCAGTGCACCCATCGCGTATTTGGTAAAAACCAAATTTATACGCATATTTATGATTAGGAGAATATATATCTACCAGGTTGCCTATCCAAATGTGGCCGCTACTATTTTTAATAAAATTATTGCTAATTGATTTTTTGGAATAAATTTCACTAACTAGTTTTTTAAATAAAATAACGTCCACTTCACGGCAATATACATAAAGACTCTGAAAAATCACGGTTGCCGTTGCGCACTTGGCCGCACCTCTTAGCAGCCAGGTGTAAACGGGTATAAACTTGACACAACACCAATAATATAGAAAGGGTTTGCCTTTGTATTAAAAAAACAACGGCAATCAAAAAACCCAAACTTCAAGAACAAAGGTTATTCGCCCTACGTTTGAATCCTACCCATTACAACAATAGCAAAGAAGGCGAGGTGTGCTTAGCAAATGTTTGCGCAGTATTTAGCGCAGCGCAGTCTATCGGCTGTGCTAGACTGCGCTGCTAGTGTTTGCGCTGTTAAGTGGCCGACCGACACTTTGCGCGCGAATTCAAGTTTTGTGTTTAGAACGTCTAAGTGGAGAATTTTACAGCTCCTATTTTGTTTGTAACTGTCGAGTAGTGCTAAGAATGTATTTGGTTGTTTGTTGTAAAATTTCACTGTTTTCTTGGAAAATATAGTCCTGCTAGTTAGTAGGTAGGTAGGTACAGACGCCAGCACATCAAGCTATCCCTAACTGTCAAATTTTCTCAATTAAAAATGAACCTTATGTCCTTGCAATAAAGCTGAAATACTATCAAAGAAATTTGACAGATTGTGGTAACTTGATGTGCTGGCCTCTGTACATAATGCTCGCCTGCTTTGAGACGTCCATGGATATAAAGCAGAGTCGAAGAGTCACCAGTGTCAAATAACGAAGTATCACTTAAGTATCCGTTTGGTTAGCATTGTGATCGTCGCTTGTCATAACACTAGGGTAGGTATTGAACAAATTGGTATGTTGGACAAGTACCTACCGATGTACCGTCGGCGGGCAGGCGGTATTAAAAATATTTAATTATCTGCCATCTTGAACACGAATCACCACTCCATGTTTCAAGGACAAATACTTCTTCATTCAACCCAACCATTCCCTTTCATTCCGATACCCGATTGGAAATTCCTCAAAAACCTTTAAAAGAATTTACTTAGGCTTACATAAAATTCTCGAATATAAAGCCGTGTAACCACTGTGACGTCTCGCGACACATGACACACTGGCTGCTTGTCGATTATGGCGTTATCGTCCGCGAACAAGCAATACAGAACAAGGAACACAATTTTGCGGCAGCGATCGTGAGGAAACGTCCAACATATATAACAACAACTTTAATAGTCCACAATATTTTACAAGCCGATTCTGTGGGTTATAAATGTGACGTTTACGCGAAAACAGTGTTTTGTCGTTTTGAAAGAGCAATTGTTTATGTGATATTTGGGTTTAATAAGCAGCTATTTATGTTTTATGGTTATTTTTTTTCAAAGAACATTTGATTAAATAATTATCATGTTAAAAGTATTATTTGGTTGCTTAAAACAGTAACGACTACTGCTATTGAAGTAAATAACCTTAGATTTATGAAACTAATGAAATAAGTTTGCTGCATTATTTACACGACATTTTTCAAACGCCGCACAATTTGACGGTAATGCGATATGGTCGCGCATTTGACGGGCTTTGGCTATGTTTATGCAAATTGCATTCGTGCGACAGAACCTTAAACCTAACACATAATCCTTTACGATTTTCAAATAGCTCTACTGCAATTCGTTTAACTCCACTTTGAGTTTTATTTGTTTATTAAGGAAAATACACAGAGGTGCCGTTCCAACAAGCCTATAAACATGAAATTGTTACGTTAATCGCTTAATCGTGCGTGCGTTGAGTCAGTGCACTCGTACCTTAATTGGAGGCTTGAAAGAGTTTTGTAGTGGTGTGTAAAGTTTAAGTTGATAGGTAAGGTTTTTACTATGTAAATTGTATTATTATTTTACACTTTTATGCAATAATGTAGTAGTGGGCTGGGCTTGTTAATTCTAAAGCCCTGAATCACTATAATCAAATCATCGCTTGCATTACTCAATAGCATGATAATATTGACTTTGTATACGTTTATGAGCCTTCGACATAAAATACTTTATCTAACTATGCACTATTCTAATCAAGCACGAGAACATTGTTAAGATGTAAACGCCCTTTTCAAAATATACTTTAGTTTTAAATAAATGAATAACTGTAATAATATACAACATTAGTTTTAGTATATGCGAAACCAAGAACACGTCTCTAGTATTTTTATGTAAAGAATCTAAGTACAAAATTTCATAACTGTATGAAAAACCACAAGGTTATAAGCTGGTTATGTTACCTGGTTGTCCGTACAAAAACATGGTCAATACGCGAGCGGCGCGGTGCGCACGCCTCCAGCATTGTCTCGCGCTCATTGATAATGTTCGGTGTGCAACTTGTAACCTTTTTTAAAAAAAATTGGGAAAAATATAACATGGAGTAAACATTATTGGAATCGATTCAGTTTCTCGTCTTGAACAAACTACGAGTATATTCAGGTTTCGCTTATACTAAAAATAATAATGTATAATCCCCTATCACTGTCACATCTAATCTCAACTTCACCGCTCAATCGCGCGTGTACCGCCACCGCTACGGTGAACGAGCACCTCACGTCGCCACTTAAAACCATCACACTTGTGCACACAGCTCAACTTAATTGGGATCACTTACGGGTGTCATAACTTGTTCCCGATTGTGTACCATTGTGTACCATTCTCACGTTCGTCACACAAGTTGGGCCATTCGCTTCTGACTTAGTTTGACGGGCTTGACGGCACAACTTGCTAGAGGTGGTTTGCACTGTTCGGGATTGTGATTGTGTTTTGGCTTATGCTTAGATTAATAAATAGATTGGTGATTCCGTGTTGATATTGAAGGGGAGCTACGTGTGTTGTGTTGATGGGTATGGTTGCTGATGGGTCGTTGTGAGTTTGTTGGCGGCATTGTGTATGGTGGAGGGTAGAACACATAGTTAACTGTTTGCGTTTATCACTACATAGTATAAAACAAAGTCGCTTTCTCCGTCCCTATATCCCTATGTATGCTTAAATCTTTAAAACTACGCAACGGATTTTGATGCGAGTTTTTTTAAAAGATAGAATGTTTCAAGCGGAAGGTTTATGTGTATAATTGGTCGGCATATTTTGCGGGCGAAGCCGCGGGCGGAAGCTAGTTTTAAATATAAATTTAAAAATATTGGGCTATCGGTTGACAAGCGCATCTTCTCAAACAGATATTTATCTCGCTTGCTCTGTACATATTACGTAAAAAACACACGCTACGCTACTTTGTGTTAAACTTATTTGATTCGTACCCACAGTAAAGCGAAAGAAACTAAAAATAACATAATTTTTTTGATTTTAAATGCCCAAACCGATCCGGTAAACATCTGCGCCACCACGACCACCATTTAATATTAAAATGACAAAAATAAACAATCTTTCACAAATCAAAGCCTTTTTATTCCGCACGGCGTTTCAACGATGCTAATATTAGATAAAACAATATTAATTTAAAATCGTATTTCCGAAAAGAAATTCGTCTTTCTTATATCTCAGCGCCGTTTATCAGTTTATTAGGGGCCGGAACGGTTACGTGACGGGACTACGGCCCTACCCACGTGTTTACGTCCCATACAAGTTTCGCAATCCAATTGTAAATATGTATCTCATAATTTGTCAAAGGGAGGGAAGGTACTTCGATACTCAATGTATTTATTGCTTTCACGTGTGAACTTAGGGAACTTCTCAGAAAGAGCGCCAAAGAAATGGAAATTGTAAGAGGCACTAAGATGTTATGCGAAAATAAAAGTACTTACAATTTGTTACGTCGAAATAAATTTATTCAATTAATTATGATAATTTTTTTGATGCTTTCAAATAAGCGACGAATTCTCTGCTGTTTTCACAGCTGACCTTAGAGATAAAATAAAAAATATTTCATGTTTCTGTTGTTTTACCGATACAGTAATACCTTCTACTTGGCAAGTGAAATAAAAAGATAAAAGAGAGATCATTTTAACAAGGAGGCCTGTTATATCTAACACCCATGTCCATATGTCCAAAAATGGAATAAGATAATATCTCGACTGACATAAATGTTTACCCTACTGGTAAAAACGCAGAAGTAAAATTGCAACGTCTGTCAAAATATTTTTTGATAGATACTCAATATTGTAGGAACGGTGTGTTCATATTCGTATATAGAACCTGTGAAAAACGTTCAGCCACGTGCATCTGACGTGTATTAGGCTCGTAAAGTTGTAAATACGTGCTCAAATAAATACAAAAATGGATGAATAATGGAGGAAGGGGTGAAGCGATTTTATTGGACTGTAAAGTATTGTTGTTGTAAGTTCGATACATTGTGGTTTGTATGATGTGGTTCTTTAGGTGCTTGCTAGTACTGAGTTGTTTTTACATCTTAATAGTGCATTTTTTGATATTATATTTAGTCGAAAAGAAAGTCGCCATGTGTTTATTCCATGAATCCTAGCTCCCCCTATTTCACACAGTATGCAACTTGTCATAACATCGAGATTTTATTATTATATGTCAGTTTTACAAAAATGCATTATACACATAGAATTTCCGGAATAAATTCTCCAAATGATGGTAAAACCACTTCGAAATCCGTGGCGCAGTTTGGAAGCACAGCATGGTCACATAGACAGACGAAAAGCGACTTTATCAAAAGCGAATGTTGGCACAAGGTTGCTTCCTTAAAAAATCCAAAGAAATTCGAAGTACGAATTTCAAAGCGAAAATAAAATCTCCACAAATCAAATAAACCTTTCAAACAAATAAACATTCAGATGTCCATGTTCCCGCAGCAAACGACTGACATTACCGACGTCTTTACTCTAACGCAGCAGTTTACGAGCCCTGATGATAGCGGCGCAGCCCTATCAGCACCGCATTATGATCGACAAACAAAAACAAAGGAAGTTCTTTATCTACTGTTCTGAGAAAACTTGTTTACGTTGTGTGAGTTATGAAGGTGGGAGAAATGTTTGTCTCCTGTTGAATGTTGATCGTCTTTGGTAAAAATGTTAGTGATTTTACGTTACTGGTTCAGTTATGTATAGAAAATATATGTATAGAAGATATTCTATACATATATTTGTTGCTTGATAGATATGACCAAGAAAATGGATGCAGTAAATTTTATTAAATTAATTACAATTTTACACAGACAATAAATAAAGGAGGAGCTCGTGGCTAAGTACTAACAGCCGCACAGGTCGATCCATTAGCTTAAGCTACGCTTGCCGGGGTTGGCCGTGGATGGGTCACCATCTTTACATACCGAAACTCCTTCGTGCCTCGGAAAGCACGTTACGCCGTTGGTCTCGGCTGTCATTTGCGCATCTTTGACAGTTGTTACGCGTCGCCAGAAGCCCAAAAATCTGACAGCCAGTCTTACCAAGGGGTATCGTATTGCCCAGTTACTGGGTTGTAGAGGTCAGATGGGGAGTCGCTCCTTTTATTCAGCTGCATCCGGTTAGACTGGAAACCGACCCCAACATAGTTAGGAAGAGCTAGACATATGATGATGATTACACAGACAATAAATAGACAAACATCAGATTGATTTTATTAATAATTAGGTAGAGCGTTAAGCAAAAAAACTGGTAGAGATTACACAGTTACCCCACAAAAAAAAACCAGAAACAAACTAATAGGTTGCAGCTTTTTCCTTCCAAACCGGCAGTCAAGTTCGATCTCTGGCCATGTTGGCCCTGCAAATCTGATCAAGTCGTCATATAACCTTATCAGGTCGTATTAGAAACAAAACTCCAACAATCCCAATTCTGCTTATCAGATAATTATAAAATGCTATAATTATAATTCAAGTCTATTATCAAAGAAGAACCAACACAACATTAGAGCCTACCCATACGGAAACATAATAACTGCTGTAAAATCATTCGTTACATAAATTAAAAGTGGCGAACTTTGCTCCACGTTACAGTCGAAGTATTTCAAAGTAGAGGTATTTGTTTAATATGTTATACTTTGTTAAAACCAACTTTGCTTTATTATGAATAACTGACAGTTCGACTACGTATGAGCCAGAGAGAATTTTAAATTAAATAACTTTGGGTATGTAACCCTTAAAGGGTAACATGTTTATAGTCGTTTGTAATGGGAGATAATTGAATAATTATATTTTGGTAGGATTATTAATGTACACAGAAGGAACGAGCATTGACCATTCTATTTTTACTTACCTACTATATACATACCTATTTGTGTGTATGGACGCAATCGTCATTTTCGTGAATAGGCGCCCTTAGAAGGTGGTTATCTCTTAACGGCTTGTTTTATTTTTATTAATTTTCTTGCCAGTTCTTTCCCACAAGAACCTACTAACTTTAAAATGTATAACTAGCTTAATCTTTGTAACTGACCTAAGCCTTGACAATTCAAAAGGTATATCGAATAAATGCTTTGAGTTTGGTTTGATACAGATTTTAAACAACGATGTTTCCTTGCCAGTTTATCGTACACCGAGTCAGTGGAGCCTGAGGTAATGTCCACTGCTACATGCCACAAGCTAGGACTTTAGTACCACGTCTAATCCTCGCTCGACACTTGCGTTTTCTTTTTATACCAAACTGGTATTCCGGGTGAAAGATTGTTCAAAACGGATCTGTGTTTTATTGTTGATTTTTCTCTTAGAATTTCAGAATATTAAAAACAAATTATACTTGTACTACATAATAGGTCACATATAATTTACCAGTATTAGAACAAATGTAATATAATAACCTGTTTGTGTAGAAATATGATGATCTAAGTATGCATTATTTTTTAATTTATTTGCATAACACAGGATTAAGGAACAAAATTTTATAATATCCTAATAACCAAGTATCTGATATGTATACATATTTTAATTTTTTTCGTTTTTCACCATCTTGAATTTTAATGTAACACGTACATAAAATATGTTTTGTATGCACTAAAACCAAAAATAACAATTACAACAAAGAACCGAATTTAATTATTTGATAACACATCCTCTGCGAGTTAGCAATGTAATGAATATTTAGCTAGTTTTGGAACAGCATGTGGCAGTAATGTTAGTCTGAAACTAAAATAACTGTTTATTATCCTGAAACTGCGTTAATTCAAATAAATTTCATGAAACTATACAATGTGGAGACACCGATAACGCTGATGCTTAAGAGTATTTTTAAAAGTCGGCTAAAGTATTATCAAAATTCATAATATCAAAATATATAATATGGACGTGTTAGCATGATAATGCCAGTGTATTATGGACGTTACTAACCATGGGAACATTGCTAATTTATTTAGAGACTATTTTAAAGTGAAGTCTCCACTTGACCCTTTCGCGTCAGGAATCGCTTTAGTGTGTCGTGTTGGGGGAGGAGTCGGTAGCTAAGCTAGCTAAGCTTCACCACGAATCAATGTAGGTCGGTGATAAATAGTATGAGTATGAAAAAATCCCCTAGGTATGATGGGCTCAGCATAGAACTTTTAAAATATGCAGGCACGCATATATCGAGGGTCAAGTCTCTGTTCTGTACGATGTGTCTCAGTCATTCGGATTTGCCGGCTGACTAAATCAAGACCATGGTAGTGGCCATCCTGAAGAATAGGACAGCAGACATCTCGGACATGAGCAACTAAACTAAACTTTGGGGAGTCCACTGCTACACGGATAACCGGTAGTGGTGGTAGGCCGTTAGTATAGATGTCATATATGGGTTTAATATAAAATGTTTAAAAAATAATTTTCAATCATTATATTCAATGAAAAAAAATCTATTGCCCAATTTCTCTAGCGATTGTTATAGCTAGTGTTGCACAGTATGTTTGCCTCTTGTTTGGCAAATATGTTAAGTTCCCATTGCACTTGGGTTTTTGTTCTGGACCATCAGCAGTAAGTGCTAAGAGTACGTCGTCGGTACTCGGATGTTTCCTGAACCCTTCGAAAGCTTTCAATCTCGTTATCTATGACGTGCTTTGGAGAAAATTGAGGAGTAGGGGTATACCGGAGGAATTGCTCAGTGTGTTGGTATCGTAACCAGACAAATCATGTTTAATGGTCTAACGCGAATGGGTCTCTCCCAATCGTATGGGTTGGACGCATGGAGCGACTGCCTATTTTGAGACATTACTACACACAGTCTGGTAAAGAATCAAATTAGATAACTGACCAAAAAATATGATAAATATATGACTAGCTTTTGCCTGCCGCTCCCCGCGTAGATAAAAAGCGTAGGTCCTTATGGATCTTGATAAATCCGATCAGCTGCAAGGCGTGCAAGGTGACAGATAAATAGCCACAGTAACTTATATTATTAAGTATGAACTGGTAGGTATGGATTACAGTTTTCAAAAGCTTAATAAGATAAGCTCCAAGATCGAGTTAATTAACTGTATTTCGTCTAAAATATGGTTTTACAATCACAAAATCAAACGGTATTGACTAATCAAGCCGGCTTTAGTTCAAAATCTCTGATATTTAGATCTTGATAATGTCTGTAAACTACTTTCCGAAGTACTCTTTGACAACCCTGAAGTTTCCGAGGTGACGATAAGGTCGCGGCTTTAACAGAGCCGCCTTTGACGACAGATATCTTGGACTAGTCGTTATTCGGAGAAATATCTTCAACAGATTCTCCGGTAAGCCTGCAGGATTTGAATGAAGCAACTCTTTCGTTCTTTCCTTGAAAACTATAACAGGTGTAAGTTACGGCGATCAAGTTTAACCTCAGACGGAAAAAGTGGGGTGTCATGAGTTAAATGTGTATATCTGTGGATCTGTTTATCTGTGCGACCTTGTAGCTCCGAAACGGCTGATTCGATTTTGTTTTGTTTGTCGACTTGATGATTGAGTGTCTTTAGCCATTATCCATGAAAATCAGTTTAGTCGTTTGAAGATTATCAGCTCTTTTCTAATTGAATGAGATGTAACTTTATTGATATTAGAGCATAGTAATTTTGAACAAATGCTGCAGAAAATAAATTAAAAATTAATGAATTTTTAAAAATGGTGACACAAACGAAAATATAATAAAATAAAAATGTAGTGACCCTTTAAGTTGACATAAGTTGTAAGTAATATTAATCCAAGCCTCGTCGCGTTGGGGGGCGCCAAATAAATCTGCCAAGCACACGAGTATGCTATTGTAGAAACGATAGCTCTGCTGATAACTTCCTATTCATTTACCATCGTCCAACGCGACGTCGTCGTCGCTTGACTCAATTATTACCTACAACTTAAGCTTATAATTAAACATTTGAGGCCAATTTATATTTTTTTTTAGATTTTTATGTTTGTGTCGGGGATTTTTATTGAATGTGCAAATCGTGGTTCTCGAAGAAGTGGCTGTCAAGCGCCATTCACTGTTACAGCTCCATCAGCACTAGACTATCAGAAGCTGGTATTATGTAACGAAGTTTTTATCATAATAATAATTCCATCCACATTAACGATAGTGCACCTAAAATCTTAGCAAAAAAGCAGAGTGACCCGGAAGGCTACAGACGAGATTAATCACGCACGACAACGCTACATAACTTTGGTTGGTAATAAATAGGCCTCTCGAACACGGCGAAGTAACTTGTAGCAAACTCACCGCACACGAGATTAGTATTCGAGAACCATCCGTCCGGAGATAAAATACTCTGGGCTTCTTTCTCCGGACTCACACGTATATTTGAACTTTAGTATAATATTATTGACATAAAAAATACACTCTCTTTGATGTACCTAACGTATTACAGATATATTTTCTTATATTTACTGTGGAAACATATTACGTCATAACTCGGTAGCTTTTCAGATTGTGACTCATGTAAAATTAATAAAGTGCTCAAAGAATTTATAGTAACTATTTCCTAAAAGAAATTCTACTGCTCTGTCTATTTGGAAGATGTTTAGAAGTAAATGTCTTCTTCATTTTGTTTTCTTTCAACATGCCGCCATTTTGCTTCTGTTTTTATGTTGCCTTTCAATAACAGTCCCGTTGTATGTTCCAGGCAAATTGCCACCACATTTTGAGGATTGGCAGTCTGTTGTTCATATTATTTTAAGCAGAAAGAACGCTTCTGCTTTTCTACACAAGCACTCGTTTAGCTGTTGTTTATAATAATCACTACTTCACTAGTAACGTAATCAAAATTTGATGAAATATTTCAACCAATTACAATTTTCAATCAAGTAACAAATAAATTAAATGAAACAAATATTCCAGTTACGTATATTGATATGCAACATGTTTAATTATTTTCCATTACTTGTAATATAAAATTAATAAATTCAATGTAGCATAATATTCTATGCGCCATTAAAGGCGCCGTGCAAAACAATTAATTAATTTCCATCAGAATCCTTTCGTTCGCACCGGTGGTTTCCTAAACCCGTTCTACATAGACACGTAAGGGGGAGAGAATAATGCTACCCATTACGCATTAACAAGCACGCATAATTTGATCAAATGCAACTTGTTAATTTAGCGCGAAAAGGATGTTAGTTACGCCGTATTACCCGCAAAACACAATTTACGGGCGGACATTACCCGGTAGGGGGTGAACAGGGGGTGAAGGGGGACATATGAGTCTTATGAGAGATGTAAAATATTCATAAGCTGGTAAGTGATGCCATCGATTATTATAATGTGCGCGACGGGCACTTGCTCGCGGTGAGATCGGGCGCACAAGTGCTGGCCATGTATTCATATTATTACCTTGAATAAAGTATTCTTGAATAAAGTAGGTGACTGTTAACTTTTCACCCTCTTTGGTGGAGGTAAGATTTAATGCCACCTGATTTTTAAACTCGTCGTTTGGTGCAATATGACACTTAGTCTGTTCCATAAATTTGTCATGAGTCAGCGTTTGATTGCGTCGTGTGTAGGCTTGTTGAAACCCACTATCAATATGCTGATTGCTGAATCGTCTGTCCTAGCAATTGTCGCAATGAGTCAGCAAATTGGCAGCGCTTTGAAACGTGAGTAGAAGGCTGATATGGTTACATACAGGGAAATGATCTGCCAACCAATGAACAAATTAGAATAAGATTTACATTATTTCTTAAACTGCTCATTTAAATAAAAAATAAGCAGAAAAAACTTCTGAAAAGAGATACATTTATGATATAAAAAACGTACATTTAATATCGAGACCAAACGACAGACATCGATTCCTTGAATACTCCGAAATTTATCGGTTTCACAGATTAAGGCTATTGTAATCACGAATGAGGGCAAGGAATTCAATAGGGAAGATCAAACAACTTATATACGATGATCCTTAAATCTTAAAAAGGCCGAGGATCGAACTCTTAAAGACTTTATGAGCAGTAACAAAAATAAGATTCGGGACAAAAGCGGAGTTCGAAAAGGAATTAAACCAGAATAAATATAGGACAGCAACCCCCAAATTGCGGCTAACGCCTCGGGTTCCGTCGTCTTGTATGTCATAAAAATGGTTAGGAGCCGGAAGTCGCTAAGTATGCCAACTTCGGCCTGATGATGGTCGAAAAATTTCGGCAAAACAGCAACCAAACAGTAAAGCGGAAAAGCCGATGGGTAATGACCTCCGGGCCGGCCCGGTCGACCGGAACCGTATAAAATGTAACGGAATATGCTGCGGCCGATAGAAAACCGCTTGAAATTTGGCACAAAGAATATGGAGGAGTGGCCACGTAAACTGTACGTCCTATTTGTGTTGACCCTAAGCGGGGTCTGGTTATTAGATCCTGAACGCTTTACAAGTTCGTTTGATCATTGAATTGAAATTCGAGTTATGTAACTACCAGCTACCCTTTTATAGGTAGCTGAGGAATTTAATAGGTAGTTCCCAGAAACGTTAATTTTCATCAATTCGGTGTCTATTGTGTCCAACATACGATAAATTAATTTTGCGCTTCCCATAATTACTCGAAAAAATGATTGAGTATGTTTTCATTTTAAAAAGGGCTCGTAACTTGAAAGCTTTGATTATTTACTAGAAAGTATTTATTTCTAAAATTTTCAGCCTGTGCCAAATGTATTTTGATGAATTATTTTATTTTCTTTTTCTCCCTTGAAATAAATATCTAATCACCAACAAATATTAATACAAGACGGTATAAACAAAACAACGTCATCTTGCTAATAAAAGCATGACTAGCAAGTCTATCATTAAACTAACTATACTGCTATCTGAGACGAGACAGCGACATAATCTTTGCTTTGTCTCTGTTTTATAGCAAAATGACTATAAAATATGCAGATGAATATTATGCAAATATTGAACATAAATACAGTCACACTGATAGGACTCGAAGAGGCCATCAAGTGTAGGGTTTACGAGTTTGTAAAGATTGTAAAAGGGCCCTTCAAGACCCAATGGTGTAAAAAGAAATTTCAGAAGCAGAAGTTATTTTGGAATTGTGCCCAGGGCGCTGCTGCCATCAATTAGCAATACAATATCAGACTGTAACTGTCCCAATGTTTGGCGAAAGCTTTTTGTTAAACAGAGCAGCAACGAGCATGTTTGCCGATTGCTCACTGGGGGTTGGAGAGTTTACATTTTCATTTCCTGCCAGATTTCTTTACGATTTCTCTTCACTCTGTATTTACTGATTTAAAAAATGATCAGAGAAATGCCCTTTTTCTACTTAGGCCGTTTGTCCGCCGGCTGACAACGAGACGTCATCGAGAATGTGATGACGGCGGCGAGGTAGCGAAAGGTACGTTTCGGTGTTCGTTAAATCTTGTTTTTCGTTGAATGTTGTGGTGGACAAACGCTGTAAATTTATCAAACTCAAACAGAAGCATTTATATCAAACAAGAATTACAGGCACAATGTCACCGATAATATATTTACATCACTATCGCTAAAATGAAATACGATATCTCCAACTTTATTTATTGTTTTAATTATTTAGTAGCGAAACATGCTACCTGCTTGTCTGATCCCACTAAGTGGGGCCTGGTCACTTCAAGCATCAGCATACTTCAAAAATGTTAAGTACTACGAAACCGTTGAGAGATTTTTTTTATTTTTATTATTAAGTCTGCCTCTTTACGAACCAACAACTTGGACGTATTAATGTTATCGGCAGCCATCTTTATAACTCTGCCCACCCCTTTAGCAGCAATATAATCGTGTTATACAAATACGGCTGTACGAATATCGCCTCTCGTTTGTTAAACGCGTTCTGTGCCGCTCGTTAACTGAGGGTAGGCTTGACCCGCCACTACCCGCGCGGAATTATAAGCGATTGCTATTTTTGTTCTTTATTTTCCTGCTTAAGGTACATAACGATGACTATCTGTGTGTATGGATAAGGGAAAGTTAAATAAAATAAATTAATAAAACACATTTTGCTTCTATTGAAAACCTGGCTTGCTTTGTACAAACGGTTAGTAATTGCGTCTACGCTTCAATACCAAAACAAAATTACATAAAACAGTACTTCAAAACGCTTGTCCGTCACCACTTCCCAGTGCTCTAGCTTTTTTTTTGTTTTAAGGCTGGGAAATCATCCAACGACTGCTCCCGCTCTGGGTGGAGTGGAAGGGAGTGTCACTCTTACTGACTAAAACCCATCCATGTTCCTTCCGTAGCCCTTTATGTTCCGGGGTAGCGGTAACCCTTTCGGACAATCCCGCTTACCCGGCAGGCTTCGGTCGGCCACCCAGAGCGGGAGGGGTTATGTGTTGATATATCACACCCTCATAAAAAAAGTGTAAAGAGCTGTTCTCATAACCACCACTCTTTTGCCCGATCTTGGAACCAAACCTGCCAACTTAATCAATTTCGTTTATCAACTCTGCATGCGAGCATTGTTACAAACAGCGAGGTGGTTGATCTTAACCTATAAATAAAACTAAACTACACAACTAAAATATTTATGTCAGTATATTTAACCGATTAAATGCGATCGAGAAGTTCATAATAATATTTACAAAGCAAGTGTCCTCTTACATCATTTTCGAGTAGGTACTGTTCCCGGAAAGCCATCGCTTTGACAATTTTGACGGATTAATTATGGACTATTACACATATTAAATTCATGTTTAAAATTATACAAAATACTGTTACTATACATCGGGATAACTTAACAATATCAACTGGTCTATTCTGTTTAAATATCACCATGGAAATTTTATAAGTATATCGCCTTAATTTAATTTAATTTTCTGTAAATAGTGTAATGATAATTCCACTAATTACAGCTTAGTTCACCTACGTTTTTATGGTGAAATTAAAAAAAAAACACCAACAGGTATTAGGTTCCTCGCCCAAAAGGCTCATTCTTAATATTATTATGTTTTAATAAAGTAAATATGGTCAGCGTAAGTACAATGTTTTTTAACGCGACTAATCTTTGTTCGTCTTAACGCCACTTAGAAAAGCGCTCATGCATGCCAATCCTATTAGATAACGCACGGTCATTACATAATGCTTTTAACATTTTTTGGTTCTAAATCCACACTCTATGAGTGAAAGTTAGATGAGATATTTTATACCCGATCACGCATAAACGGCTTCACAGATTTCTAAGTCACTTTCCACACAGATACACCATAATAATTTTAAAATAAAGCTAACAATTTTTTTCCGGTTACATATAGTAGTTTTTCTAAAATGCAAGAGAAACCGCACGTAAAAGTTAGTCTAAAATAAACGTTAAAACACACTTCTGTACACCTCTGTACCAGAATTCATTTGCATAGTCGTCTTGAACCGGGTAGGGACATCTCTATCGTCATCGAGTACAAACGATGATGAGTACCACTCTACCGTTCTCAGTACTCTATGTACTTTGCTAAATCGCCCGTAGATACTGTGTACATCTCCTACACTAGGGATAAAGTACCTTAGAAGTTCATTGCCTTCGTTTATTATACGGACTCATAGAAGGATTTTTTGGAGGGTATTGACATCGTAATTTACCTTATTAGTATTATGTTGCTCATAGGCTCGACTTGAAATTAATGTTTCTAGATAATTTGTAACCAATTTAATAACAAAAAAATATAAAACTTACCTCAAAAAAAAATTTGGAATAAATAATAATGTCTGCTAGACTAAGTAGCACTACCTACTTCAAGAGCCGTATACCTTCAAAATAGGTCATCCAAAGACATCAAATCCAGTACCTCAATGATTACTGGCCATACCCGGTTGTCAGACGATTACCTTTGATAGACAAAGGCTAGCTAAAGGACCGAAAGTCTGAAACCGAACGACCCTAGCGACCGTTACTGCCGTGTGAACAGGTTTTCGGTTTGCAAAAGGTCACGTGGCAGGTGCTCTGTGTAAAATACCGAAATTCAGCTGCATCTAGCTAGATTGGAAGTAAATAACAATTTAGTAGCTGATAATGTTAGTTGGGAACAATTGGGGTAAAAGTAGCCTAACCAGACAATTGTGGCAATTTCTAACTAAACCTTTTGAAACATTTGAGCTGAAACAAATTTATGTATCCGACTGAAAGACTTTATTTATGAGACGTGAATAAAAAAAAACCTATTAGAATTCTTTTTCATCGAAAAAGGTAACTAGTCTGGCAGATAATTTCATACAAAGTCTGTAAACAAAACAGGTCCTAAATCTTTTGTTCCTCTCGCGCTGAAATGAACTGTCAAGTGGGTTTGGGGTAAAAATGGAGTTGCTTATTTTGTGTAAGTTGTAAGGGTCAGGGGAAGGTGCGAAGCTCCCGATGAGCTAGTAAGTTATCTTGCTTGTAGGGGAAAAATGGAGTTCTCTGTTATTTCGCGAAGATTGTAAAGGTCGAAAGGGTATAGGATATTTACTTTGTACTTTAGCTGTGTTTTGGGAATGGAACGCCCTATCACTTAATGCGGGGTATATCTGAAATAAATCTACTACGTTTCAAGATAAATATACGATCGTTGTTGTTGCTCATTTCCGGGACGGTGTTAGACTAGTTTTAACGGAAATAAACCATAACAAATCCTTTTTTTATTATCAATTCATTCTACCCGTACATTACAATTAATCTTGTATCTAACTATTTTAACCATAATAAATCAAGTGGTATGTACCAACTAACACTGCCCAAATTCAAATAGGCTTCTACTATAGCAAATTGAAGAGGGCAAAGAATTGAATATTCAATACAGGAATGTGTTTGGCCCAATTTGCCCACGCAGCCTCCCGCCGGGCTACCGAACCATTAATTTCTTTGATATAGGTGCAACTTTTATCCACAGCGTCCACATGAAAGTGTGTGTTTTCTTATAGCTCTTTTTTTTAAACATTAATTAATTTCAAGGCACCAAGTACAACAAAAATGTTCTGAGAATTCATTTAGAAAAATGAAAAAAAATACACTTTTTTCTCTTGGCGTTTCAATAGGAGATACTGTTTAAATTTCCTCGATCCTTCGATAAGTAATTTAATAATGTCACTATAAAGTTACACAACAATATTCCAAATGATTCTAAACATCGCAAACAAACCAGCATCAGCATCATCCAAAGGCTCGTTTCCACGAACTAAAGAATGTTAACCCTTTCAGTAACTTATAGCGGGCAACAAAATACCGAACAAAACAGAAGGGCATTCAACCCGGACACTGGCCATTCAACAGCGTCTATTATTGCCAAACACATCCATACACCTTCCACCATTGTCCCATCCATCACCCCATTGTCTTAAGAAGCCACAATTTTCCATCACGTGGGTGTTAGTGGCCCCTGGCCCCTGGGCCCCAGTGTGTAGCCGGGCTCGTAATTCTCCCTTGATTAAATAAACTGCCCGAGGTTTGCAAGATTCATTGCGAGAAGCCGCGAACCACTTATTTATGAAGTTTCTAAGTTACTTATGATTATGTTTTATAGGTTGCTGGTAAGTAAGGCTTTAAGTTTCTTTGCAGCTAAACAGTTTTTATAGTTGTTTGTTTAGGATGTGCGGCTGCCAATAGACAACTTACAGGTTGTCGGAATACCCGTCTAAATATGTAGTGCGGCAGATTATCTACTCAATTCTTAATTATTTATTGCGTTCCATATTGTTGATAAAATATTGGTTGTTGGTATTCTATGCCATTAAAGTTTCTATGCTTAAAATTAATGTTACAGTTATGAACCCTCTCGGGCAGCATAGTCACTACATAAGCAAAGTCGCTTCCCGCTTTCTAATGTCTGTATGTATGTATGCTTAGATCTTTAAAACTTCACAACGGATTTTGATGCAGTTTTTTTAATAGATAGAGTGAATCAAGAGGAATGCTTATCTGTATAATAACATGCAATTTCCGTCATCCACGCGGGCGCAGCCGCGGGCAGAAGCTGGTAAAGCATATTAAAAAAAAGTCTTGGCGTTTTGGTTTCGATACCGATTTCGAACTAATTATTTTCATACTGATAGTTAAATACATAATAACAATAGGGATAATGACTAGTATTTATTTTTTAGCCCGTAAGCTAGATTATTATAAAATATTGGGAACGTATTTCTTTCTTTTTTCACGTAATCAAAAGATTACTTTGATATATGTATTGTAATAAAATGTGGCATGACGTCACCCTTTTATAGATTTTATATTGAGCTGTGACGTAGCGCGCCCACTCCCTAATTTCAATGCGTTTTATCTAAGTATTTATTTATTAATATGATAAAGAAAAAAATACGTGTCTAATATTTTTTATTATCTGACTGACGGACTAAATATAATTCCTTTTTTACCCTGTCAGCATCCCTATAAAATCAACTTACACAAACAGCAATTATCCAGTTCAAACCGGCACAAAACACAGCTTACCTCCAGTTTTTCCTGCTGCCAAACAGTTAGCTAGACAGACTTGGAGCAGGTTCTATTCCGGGTAGATCACAGTCGCCGTCAAATCGTAGTTAAATATTCACACAAAATGCAGCGTTACTTTGCAGGAAAACATTTTTGGATGAGCGGAGCGAGTTAGTTCAGGAGTTTCGCTAACAAGGGGCTGATTTCCTGGCACATGAGAGTTTATACGTGATTGTATGCTTATTAGAGGTGCAGCTTATTTTAAGCTTCAGCTAGGTTTTGGTCCTACATAATTATGTAACTTCGTTATACCTACTATTGTTTAAAAAAAATATATATCATTCTGGTCATTCTCGGGAATATTATCTTCAATAAGTCGTGACGCTGTTGCGATTGTTAGGTAATAGCATACCAAGCCAATCACAGGCAAAACGTCAAAATTGACATATAGTTTTATGACAGTTGCGCGCATAGACTGTAAAGGCAGCGCGTGAGTCGTTGCCCTAAATCAGCGCTGTGGTTCCGTCTCGCATGGGGTCGAAGCATTATGCTGAGCGATGGCCGTTTTGCGCGGATGAGACGCATATTTCCCACAACTTGGTTTTTTTTATTGCTTGTTTTTCACTGCGCCTTGTTTGCCGCAAATAAACGTAAATTATTTCTTTCTTCTTTGACCATGCTCTATGCTACTGGTGGATTAAATAAACTCATGAGCTTACGGTTACCACTCTTTTCTAAATCGACTCCTTGTAATAATAACTGTTGGTTAAATCTTAACGTTGTATGTTTAACACTATTACCTAAGTGATATAATTATTAAAGTTCATATAATTCGGAACCTGTTAATACTTAACAATAACTTGGATTAGATCATCTTTCAAGAAATAGAAACATTTTCTCTCTCAATTAGATATGACATTCCAAATATTCTAATGAATATTACCATTAATTAAGGCAAACATGCTTGTTAGGATAATAACTATTGGCTATGTATATTAGGCATTACTTAGGTATTAATTAATATCAAGTATGTACAGTCGCGGAATGAAATGGTTCAGCACCTTTAGGTCATTTTACTTGGACCATGTTAAATATTGAGTGACAACTGACATAATGACTCATAGAGAACTTGGAAGACATGTTGAACCGTCCCCCAATAAATTGGGATAGGAGTAAGAAAACGATGTTTATTACTTACACCTTGCTTAAGAATATTATTTACCGACTACGCACTAGTTACACTTTAAATAAGACTTGAGTTTGCAATGTACAAATTTTAAAGTAACAGTGTACTCATTGATAAAGAGGTTAATAATATACAATAAATAAATTATGAATATGTAAAATTAGAAAATTATGACGGTAGAAAGTCATAAAAAAAGTCATAAATAAAAATAGTTAAACCTTTTCGCTTCGCGAGCGTACAAACTCTATGACAGTACAGTCGAGTTCTAGACACTTCTACGAGAGAGTCGGTGATGTGTGCATATAAATATGTATATTATGCAAGCAAACTCACGATGTGTGGTTACCATGTAAAACTGTTTAACTACAGGTAGGTACTGTGACGTCATGAGTGTGACGGTGCATGGAAGACGTTTCGGTTATATGTAGATGGTTATCATAGTTAACTTTTTGTATTTTATTTTCATTTAATGAAAAGTACAAGTCTGCATTTTTTTGTAAATTAATCTTTTAAAATATGGGATCCAGATGTAAATTATATTTAATGTTTTTTAATCCTTTGAAAATATTACGAATTTCATTACAACATTGTTTAGAGGAGCTCGTGACTAAGTACTAACAGCGGCACAGGTCCATCCATCAGGTTGAGCCACGTTTACCGGGGTTGACCGTGGATGAGTGACCATCTTTACATATCGAAACTCCTCCGTGCCTCGGAAAACACGTCAAGCCGTTGATCTCGGCTGTCATTTGTGCATCTTTGACAGTCGTTAGGGTTGTCAGAAGCCCGAAACTCTGACAGCCAGTCTACCAAGGGGTATCGTATTGCCCAGTTACTGGGTTGTGGAGGTCAGATAGACAGTCGCTCCATGTAAAATACTGGTATTCAGCTGCATCCGGTTAGACTGGAAGCCGACCTCAACATAGTTGGGAAAAAGCTAGGCAGATGATGATTGTTTAGCGGTGCACAGGTTATCCCTTGTTTCGGTTTTTTTTCCTATAATTGTTGTGCGACATTCAGATAGACGGACATGTCAATTTTAAAGGGGGCACCACACTAGTTACATCACCCTAACCCAATGTGTATAAAGAGGAAAAAAAAGAAACAAAACACAGTAGTTGAAGCGCACAGAAGCAATCAACCGAAGTGGTGATCGCTCGGAACGTAATGTTATCTTTGCATCAGCCGAGTTATTAGCAGCCGCCCTCACCGAACTACATTCATTGGAAACGACCGAATGATACGTGAAATGTTCCATTTTTTAGCTACGTACAGTCAGCCTCAAAAATTTGAATACATATACTCGACTAGTTTTTTTTTTCTATAATTTCGTAATCTACACGGTTAAATTTTAGTCGTTTTAACCCCCTTAAGGGGTCAATGTACTCATTATAACAAGCAACTTTTACTATGGGACCGAACTTGAAATCGCGAAAAAAAAATCAGCTGTTCAGTACTAGTTATAGTATAATATAATCATGTTCGCCTAACTCGTCAAAATGTACTGCACAGCTGATTTTTTTTTATTCGAATTGAAACGACTAAAATTTAACCGTGTATAATAAATACTGTATCAATAAAACATAAGCCGTATAATGTTCTACTGCTGCAGGGGCCGAATCCAGATTGGTCGATGGTCACATAGAACTGCATAATTGCGTAGGTACAATAAAGTATTCTATGTGGAACATGTGTTGTGGTGACACATTCATACATTTTATATAATTTTTTTTTGAATCTGGCTGTACCTACGTGTG
The DNA here is from genome assembly GCA_951799385.1 of Hyppa rectilinea. Classification (NCBI taxonomy): domain Eukaryota; kingdom Metazoa; phylum Arthropoda; class Insecta; order Lepidoptera; family Noctuidae; genus Hyppa; species Hyppa rectilinea. The sequence goes on from OX637319.1 coordinate 608,047, forward strand.
TCGATGAAAAACTGATGCTTTACTTTATTTGTAATCAGATTATAATGGCTAGAACTGGCTATAGGAACAATTAGGAGAGTTATTGCCAAATGGATACATAAATGCCTTGTTGTCTAAGCAGAACATGAGTTTCCTCAATAATCATGATTCGTTACAGTGATAATGAACGAGGATAAAGAACGCCTTTCTTATATCGCCTACAGAAGCTTTTTTGAACAAGTGGTGTACCTTGACGTGCTCAAAACGTGCCCTGAAAATATTGTTGAAACACAGCTCTCTAAAGGATGGACCGACGATCTGAAAAAGGTGGCTGTGACAGATTAGATACTGAAGGACAGGATGCTGTGGCGTGGCCTGAGAGAGGTCTGCGTTAAGCAGTAGACACCTATATTGAGACAGATTATTGATAGCTTCCTCAAAAATTTGGTGGTATTAAGTGCAAAATGATAACTAAATAAAATGCAAAATTAAGTTGTAAAACAGTGAAATAAATGTTTAACCTCAGCACAAACAAACAAAGAAAATTTTAAACTTTTTAACTCGGTAATCTGACAACTGAAGTCCTACAGCCCTACTTTGAGACTCTAACAGGTATACTCGCAAGTTTTTCTTACCACTCCCGTATGGAAATTTCCCTAGACAAATACACCGCGCGGTATATCCCTGCCATCTATCTACATAAACGTTCAATCTCACCGACTTATACCGTCATACGTTAGGCAGTACGCGAAATAGCCCGTCTGTCTTCCTACGCAGCAATAACACCACATGCTTGTCATTATCATAATACAAGGGACCTTGACGCCTGCCGGTATTACGCGAGACGCCGGTAATACGCACTCTCCCCAGACCGCGTATGTACTTTTTATTTTTATTTTATTATAATCACGTGAAGGAACGAGTTCTGGGAGTCTTTCGAGTAAAGTAACTGAGACTTGGAGTTGGGAACACAAGTTGAATGTTGTTTTACCGCGTGATGTTTTAAGGTATTTCTTTTTAGAACGGCGCGGCCTATTTTTGGTTTGATTTATTTGACGAAATATTAGGATACTTACTTGCGTAGGTAGAAAATTATTATTCGGCTCTTGAAGCCTTATTTTCATTTGAAATATCTTTTGAAAGAATTTTCTATTTTATGTTACCAAAGCTCATGTCGACGGATACCTTCGTCTCTTTTTTGCCGACCAATAAGAATCGCAAACATTAGATTCAGCGGTTTAGCATCGGAAACCTGGACAGTTACCGTTTGCCCACGCTAACCATATATTACATAATAATTTTAAGATGAATAATAACTATTTCGTTTGCCTAATTTTGATTAAGCCACTGGTTCCTCAAATCATCATCTGCCTAAACTTTTCCCACTATGTTGGGGTCGGCTTCCAGTCTTACCGGATGCAGCTGAATACCACTGATTCCCCAAATGAATTTTAATAATATGTTCTAATACACTAAGTGCTAGAGTAAAGCATAGCTCTTACTTACGTAGAGCTTTCAAAAATAGGGTAGAGTTACACGATGACTACGTACAGGAATACGTCTAACAGGACGGGTCAACTCAAAGATGCAACGGCTCTTTCTAATAGGATATTCTAGACATTGTTTATTGTTCTAATGGCTTAGACTGCATTATTTCATACCTATATGAAGTGGGCTGCACCTAGATGACGCGCTTTTGGCATTTTAGTAAGTAATTGATTTCTGTTTTTATATAGTAGAGCGTATTTTCTTTTTTTTATGACAGATCAGTTAGGTTTTTTACTGTATAAGGTGAATTTTCGACATACATCCTGTATAACAGTCATACCTTTTTGCTGTCAGAGATCGTAAGTGAGCAAATACTAAAGTTTAAAAAGAAACCTCCATTGACAGGTAAAATTATCTTTGAAGAAATTCTTTGTATATATTGCTTTGGAGGATTTTTTAAGTAAGTACGTAGCCTACGGACTATGTGCATAAATAAACATCATTTTATTTCATTATGAATGTGCTTGAAGTTACGCTTTGAAAATGCACCGTCACAGGTAAAACACAAAGCGCAGCTTCACAAAATGCTGAAAACAATAGAAAAACAATACACTACGGAACCATAATGAAATTTGTCAAGAGTTCCCTGACCTTCTTATTTTAAATATAGTCAACTAAGTATCTGATAATTATGTTAAGCCTAGTGACTTTAGATTTACTTGCACTATCCCATAAAAAAAATGGCTGACGAAGTCTATTTTTTTAAAGAGAATGCTTGTCTTAAATCTTAGTTATTTGCTAAAGAGATCGCGATGTTTTGTTCCCCTTGGTTCTGTGGGGGACCGAGGTTCTATCTGACGATATTACGTGTGTTTTGTAAGGACTGTGAAGAGTGAGATTGCTTGTTTAGAATTTGGGGTTTTGGTATAGTATTTAAGTAGCGGTTTAAAAGAAAAGTTTTGAATCGATTGCAAATAACATTGAGAATCGTTGAAAATTAGACAAACATTTTTGTAATCACTAAGAAGAATTTGTCAAATAAAAGAAGAAATAAATAATCTGTTTCGTGGCCCATATTCCCTATTTAAGAATAAGAAGTATTTACATAACTCCTCCAATTCTTAGATTCTTGATTCATTAGATAAATCAGCATAAAAACTACATCCCTTTGTTATAATTCAATGATTATCATTACAACTTGTAGAACGGCTACTGTTACAAATTCAAATGTCTTTAACTTCTCAAACAAACTGGCACGGCCAGGCAGTGAAGTTGTACACTCGGAACGAATTCGGGAATAGATATTTCAACAATGATTAAAAGTTAGCTTGGGTTCTCACTCTTACTATGTAACCAATCACGTTAATCCGTCTAACTTTAAAATCCATTACCACTTTTCAACGAACTTCTTCTGATATTTCTAATACAAATTCCGCAATGTATTAGAAATTTAGACTGGTATTTTTGTCGGTCGTGTTGTTGTAACAGATACTGTTGACGGAGCGTCTACTTTTGACGGACGTTCGTAATATTAAAGTTGTTCTTGGAAACACAAGACACCCCTTAAGGAGGGCATAAAGTTGCTTCGCTATAGGTAGGCAGGTAAATACTTAAACTGTACGCGGAGATGTTAATAAAGCCTGAAATGGTTTACCTACATAAAAAAGTATTTAAAAATTTTTGTTTTGAAATTGTTTGTTGTTTCACGAAATAAGCCTAAAATGCGGAAAGTGAATCACATGATATTATTTTATAGCAATCGTGAAAATAATATTAAAAAACACGTTAAGCGTTTGGTCCCGGCTGTCATTCGTGGATTTTTGCAGTCGTTACGGGTCCAGTTTACCAAGAGGTATTGTTTTACCCAGTAACCGACTGGGTTACTGTCAGATAGGCAGTCACTCCATGTTAAATACTGGTATTTAGCTGTATCCGGTTAGACTGGAAGCCGACCCTAACTTAGTTTAGAAAAGGCTAGGCAGATTGAATCGAGAAAAATATATTGTGTAAAATTGAACAACAAACTGAAAGGCTTTAGCGATTGTGACTGCGCAACTCTATAGGAGCTATTAACAAATAAACGCTCAAAAAATCACTCACTCATTTAACTTGCACAGGTATAATACCGACAATGTAGTAACCCGATACTCAGTATATATTTCAATAGGCTGCATCGAATATGGCGGCAAATTTGCACTATCCGTGGACACCTGCGGCCCGCAAAATGTTGGGACAAACCGAAACAAATTCAACGTTTCTGGTCGCTTTTCAAACCATTTTTCCGTACAAAGTTTTCCATGTAAAATAATTATTTCTGTTCCTTTATGCTGGTAAATGGAAACTGTTCCATGTTTTAGGTGGCAATCTCGTGAAAAATTGTAAAAATAAATGAAATAAACCACTTTTACAACCAGGAAGATTTTTATGAACATGAATCCTACTACTATTATAAAGGCGAAAGTTTGTAAGTATGGATGTATGGATGTTTGTTACTCTTTCACGTAAAAACTACTGTATAGATTTGGATGAAATTTGACACAGAGATGGTTTATATCCTGGATTAACACATAGGATATTTTTTATCCCGGTAGAACATTCCTGTGGGATAATTTCCGACCTCCACGCGAGCGAAGCCGCGGGCAGAAGCTAGTACTTTTATAAATTAAAGACAATTTGTGTGCAACACTCCAATTCAAAGATACGTTTGTACGATCTTTGAATTGGTTTTAATTAGTATGTTATCGTAGCTACTAGTTTCTTTTAAAAGTAAACCGGACACATTGGGACTGACCTTCGACGGGTCACGATTTCAAAAATCTAATTATGTATGAAAATCTAACTGTATGGCAATCAGAAGACTTTAGCAAGTAATGAATAAACCCGTTAAAAAATCACAAATCACTCAATCTGGCGAACATTTTCCCAACTGCGTGGGGTCAGCTTCCAGTCGAACCAAATGCAGCAGATTTTTTCCTAGAACAACTGCACATCTCACCTCGATACCCCTTGAAAACTGGTTTCCAGAATTACCAGAATAGACTTCCGACTACCCGTAACGAATGTCAAAGATCTATGAATGATAGCCGGCACCTGCGGCTTAAAGTGTTTTCTGTGGCATGGGGGTTTCTATATGCAATGGATGCTCACCCATCCACGAACAGACCGCGTCAAACGTAGCCTGACCTTCTATCGATCCGTGCGGCTGTTACCATTTAGCTGTGGCCATCACAAATTTACATCACTGTAAATAAATTCTAGAAAATAAAATAGTGCCTCGATATTTGGGGCTAAATCGTTACCCTTAAACAAATCATCTAATAACAATATAAAACGAAATATGTCTCAAACCTTTCCCAAATTGAATCCTTATTCTTTGTAACAGCATCCGGATCTGTCCGCGGTACTTTATCGATTCATTTTACTGCTGACCTTTCACACCGCAAAAATATAGCCCCGAACAGTTCGCCTATTACAGTCCAATCATTTTGTCTCATATATGCGACTTAAGGTCCCTTTGGGTGAAGTGTTATAACATTGAGGGCTGATTTTTCAATAGTCAGATAAGTTTTATGCAGGAATAAAAATGGCAGTTGACAGCTTTTGCATAACAAATATGTCAAACCGCCATTTTTATTCTTTAGAAAAAAGTTATCAGGCGATTGAAAAATCCTTAGAGCATGGAAAAATCAGCCCTAAGACTACTAAGTAGGTTGGTATGGTCAGGGAAATTAATTGCTTATGAAATTGCCATCCGTCTATTTACAGTGTATGAGCCGTTTCATACAGTTATCAAAGAATGACAGTATTGTGAGTTTAATAAACGGAAAATATGGGTTGGGAGTCAATTTGATAAACAATTAATTTCCCTGACTTTACAACATTCCTTGGGAACCCTTGTTATGATAAAGAGAATTAATTGGGTAAATTACGAGCAATATTCATAAATATGTATATAAGCTGCTATAAATAGGGTTCTCTTGTTGCCGAATGAGAATGTTTCGCAGTTTTCCCGTTTCTGTTATATTTATGTATTCATAGGATACTTTTATGTATGTACATATTCTCTTTTAAATAAATCTATGCTTGAATTTTCCGTTTTAAGGCGAGTTTCGCGGCCTGTAACTTTCACCTAAAAGTGTTGACTCAATTTAAGTTACGAAACTATTAACCTACGATATCCTCTGTATTTGCGCTGTATTTTGACAGGTGTCTCTATAATTTATTATTTATAATAGCTATAATTATGATACTTCTGGGCACGGTACGTATATTGTTAAGGGAACTCTAAGGAGCCCTGACCACCGCCCTGGCCACCGCCCTGACCGCTAGCATGGATACTTTTCCCGATACAATGGGCTACAGAATTTTGATATAAAAAAAGTAACGTTTTTATTCATATTATTTAGGATTTAAAGTGTAATATCGGAGGTAGTGTCACGTCAAATTTTTTGATCGATGTAGTCGTCGCCCTTGTGAAAGCTACTTAACGATTCATAATTACTGTTAATTAACGTCTGTAAGCGCGGACATAACCGTTAAAGCAGAGCTTAATTCAGCTTGTAAATGAAAGTTGAATATTAGTTCTTCTATTTTAATGGCTGAGCAATCAAAGCTACCTGTTATAACTACTAGTCTGTCGAAATTGGATGTTCGTAAGTATTTAATTCTGTAATTTGATGCTTTGATAGTCGACCTAGTTTCAATTGTTTTTAGTTGACTTTGAATTATTGATCAACTCAAACTTACGTGTTAATACAGTGGTATCTCTTTTGTTCACATTTAAGTTTCGTATTAACGTATTAATTATGTAAATATCTAACTTATTTATCTCAATTATAACTAAGTTTGTTGTTAGAAGAATTATCACAATACTTTTTTTTTTTTAATATTCCATTGTTCATAGAACATACTGTATTGGTGCTATTGTGTATTGGTGAATAGTGCAGGAAAGTTATCCTCAGGGTTGTGTTGTGTCTATTAAATGAGTTCAAATGCACGTTAAACAGTAAAACGGTGTGTATTGAACTTAAAAACACAGTAGGTAGGTGTAGGTATGGTGCACAAACAGGTAATGATTCCGAGGCGGGTCGCGGGCCAATGGACCCGCGATCTTTCGCGGGTGGGGGTGTATGCTCTCTGTCTCCACGTTTAAGGATACACACGTCTTTGCTAAGGCCGCTTTTCATTATTAGCATAATACATAATTTAATTAATTCTATAATAGTTAGGAACTCCTTGGTTTCTGAAAATATCTAGCCGGAAATGAAATACCCCACTTTTAGGACTCAAATCCGCTATCTGAGAGACTTCCGTGAAATTATTTAATTTTGAAAAATAAATCGAGACGCCCTTTTCCGATTTCCAAATAAAGGACAGTAAATGCAAAAAGAAATACAGGGTATTAACGCCAGTTTATCTTATTGACCAATTTGTAAGATAGCCTTAAGAGGGGAGATATATTTAATGGTTCAGAAAATTGCCCAAAGGTTGTAGGCCGGTCATCCTTTATTTTTTAACCCAACATTTTTATTTTATTTCGAAGGAACTCATTTACTTGGGTGCAGTATGGTCTTTGCAAGACCCAAACAAATCTAAATTTTCATTTAGGATTTAGTAGTGCAATTTGTGATCCTAGAGACTTGCTTTGTTTCTGCTACTAAATAGTTCATACAAAGAAAGAAAAAGTTAAAAGTTGTTATTGACACCAACACGTCACGCAGATAAAGATTCACAAAAAACAGACGCAATAAATATGCGTCATATGAGCGTAAAACGGCCATCGCTCAGCATACTCGTATTGTTGTGAGCTTTTGACAGAGTATACGGCACGTAACAGTCATGTCAACACTGGTTTTCAGCAACAGCTGACGATAACATGATGATGTCAATCAGAGCATAAATCACCTTCTAACCTGTTCAATCAATATTGAGCTCCATCTTACAGGACCCTAAATAAACTAAACAAGGAAGCGATTAATGAAATTAAGCACAGACAAATTAAGTTAAAAACTTCCAAACCAATTTACGATGACACCTCAGGCTATTATGCTACTTTAATAATATTAGGCGTCTTTTAACTGCTGTAATTTATTTTAATTTTAACGCAATTTATCATGCGATTAGACCTACCAAAGTGGTTGTTTAAGTTCGATATTTCCAAAACCTTACAAACCAAGTGTAACTTACAATTAATTTCAGTAAGGGCCTTGCCTATGTTGGTAAGGCCTGCTCAATATAATTATGATCACTTTTCAAATTATAGTAAAAAAATCTTCCTCTCTCTTGAAACATCATCAACTTATAATGTTCTTGGCTCATATTTTATCATTATTTTTAATGATTATTTTTAAGTACCTATATTTAATTTTATTTATTTTCTTGTTTGTGATGACGGCTTACAGCCTTACAACTAATCTTAGAACTAATTCAATAGTGTGGATATAAAGTGTAATTACCAAATAGTATTTATATCAGATATATATATTTATATCTATAAATCAACAACTAAACACTACAGCAATACCTACTCAACTAAAATTAATAAAAACGTACCTACATAATTATCTATCGAACTACTGAACACAGGTATTACACATAGCTTTTTGTATGTATTTACTGAATATTATGTAAATTATACACCATAGACCTGCAGTATTGTCTCTTCTTCTTCACTTAATTCATCTAAAGGTTATTTATTTTGTCTTTGAAAAGACCGCGCATTGTGTCACCGTATTGAAAGTTCCAACAGTTTATGTCTGTAATTATTTTAATGTATTATTAAAGAATTTTCTATTCTAATTTCAAGCTATTTATTGATTGAAACTACTTTTAAACAATGAGACATGAGGCACTTTTACAATATTTCATATCAAATATATTTATACATTTTACAGAACACATCCTTATTAGAGCCTTGTTTCCCTTTTCGCTTCTCTACCCACAATGCTCTCCCCGAAGAGCCTTAAGGGCTGCTGCACGGCTGATATATTGTGTTGTTACTAACCATGTTAAAACGAGTGATGGAGTGAACCCTAATTTGTTTTCGTGTCTGCTCCGCGTTTTTGATCATATTTAGTTATCTCCGGATAAATGGAGTTGAACGGTTATGAATTTTTCATGCGCGGAGGAGTTGATTTTTTGTTTAGCTTGTGGGTATAGTGGGTTTTAGTATATGATAGATTGAATTATGGTGGGGCATAAGGAAGGAAGGCGTTTTAGATTTATTGCTGCGATTCGTTTTTTTGTGAAATAAAATCTGTAAAGTTTGAAATAACTTGCTTTGTTAGCGCTTTTTAGACTTATTGGTACTACAATTTTGCCATCCTATCGATAACGTCATGTTTTTAATCAATCCTGCGTCTATCAGTTTCAGGTGTAATTAGATAATAGGTACAATTACGTTAGTACAGTCGCATCCAAAATATGTTCGTCATTTTAAGGCCTAGTTTTGCCTGCTCATTGCACAATAAAATCTGATTCACCGACTCAGCATTATTTATTGCGTCGTAATGTCAATAATGTCGTACCTTAGAATGACATTCAGCTATCATCTTGAAATGTCAGACCGTATTAAAAATATGAAAAAAAAACTATGTTTCTAAAAATGTCCAAGTAGTTAAAAAGGTTTTAGGTTGCTGTCAACTCAATATTAAACGATGAGATGTAAGCTATTTTGAATTTTGCTATCAAGCAATTAAATACGTATAGCTTTTTATGCAAGTGTGCTCAGTGCCGTAACTTCAAAAGGTGGGTATATGTGTCCTGACTTGTACTTAATTAATTCTAAACATTAATTTAATATAACAATAGCCTTCAATAATGAGCTCATATTATGAGCTTGGATGTTTGAAACAGAAATGAAGATCAATGTTATTGCAGTATTTATATACCTAACTAATTAATAATGCACTTCCAGACTGATGCAAAAACTGCGGAACAAAATTACAAAAACTCATTTTAAATGAATGTTTTCACTAGAATATTATAATTTAAATTCGTAGTCACCGATTTTGGTTCAGAGGACATTGAACCGCCAAGCCTGTCGTATTGTCATTGCATTACAAAGTTTTATGTATTTTGTGTAATAGCCTAACCACTATCAAAACAGAGGAAGCGGAGGACAGGGTGTTGTGGCGCAGCCTGGAAGAGGCCTATGTCCAGCAGTGGGCTGCGATAGGCAGAGTTGATTGATTATCAAAATTTGGGCCAATAAAATGTGAAGAGAATTTTTCAAGTTCAAGTTCAAGTTGTTTATTTGTGATACATGGGTTACATACAGGTGTTCATTTTATAATTATATACTTAAGAATGTTCATTCCATGATCAGCCACTTGGGCATACAAATTAATAAGTAACACAGTGAAATCATAATTATAATAATTTGCTTCAAAATCAATTGAACATAAGTATTAATAATTGTATTAGTCATGACAGACACAAGACAATCAACAACAATTAATAATCTTAAAGCAAACATGTAGGTATCATTTAAAAAGTTCTAGTCGATAAAAAATCATCTATAGAGTAATAACAATTTTCTATAAGAAATTGAAACAATTTATTTTTAAAGACATGAATATTGCTACATTCTTTTATGTCATTAGGGATCTTATTATAGATCTTTGTGGCCATAGCAAACACACTTTTCCGAAAGAGGGCAGTTCTGTACTGACCGGTAAGATTATTATACAAGTGACCTTCTATTGCGTGATTTAAGCTCTAATCTAAATAGTGATGGATGATGCCTAATAAACAAAGCCATTTCGAAAATATATAAAGATGGCACGGTGAGTATTTTTAATTTTTTAAAGTATTCCTTGCAGCTGTCAGTTCTTTTGAGACCACATATAGCTCGCACACACCTCTTTTGAAATTTTAGAACTTTATCGCAGTTTGTGCTATTTCCCCAGAATATGATTTCATATCTGAGTCTAGAAGCAACATAACTATGATAAGCTACAAGTAAAGTGTTAAGGTTGACCTTTTTAGCTAGCATATATAAACTATAAGATGACTGTGACACTTTTTTGCAAACAAACTCAATATGGTTTTGCCATTTCAAATTGTTATCAATGTGTAAGCCAAGAAATTTTGTTGTAGTCGTCAATTCAACTTTTTCACCGTTATGTCCTAATCGAGAATGCAAAGTATTTTTTGTTTTCTGTTTAAATTGCATTAATTTAGTTTTACCAATATTAATTAATAAATTATTTTTTTGTAACCATTGAATTATTGATTCTAAACTACCATTTATAATATTTTCATCATTATACACAACAGTGCAGTCATCAGCAAATAGAACCATACGATCTGAAATAGATTTCGGCAGGTCATTGATGTAGATAATGAAAAGTAATGGGCCCAAAACACTACCCTGTGGAACCCCATATTTTATTGTTCTACTCCCTGATTTATAATTTATTTCATGCTTCGTGTTTGGACAAATTTTGACAATACTCGTAATTTGAGTTCTATTACTGATGCAAGACTTTAGTAAGTCTAGAGTGTTGCCCCTAACACCGTACCTCTCTAGCTTAGTCAGTAGTATACTATGATCCACGTAGTCAAAAGCTTTTGACATATCCATATATAAAGCATAGACAGGCTGTCTTTTATCAACTCTAGGATATATTAAACTTAAGAAATCATAAATAGCCAGATTTATGGACATATTTTTACGGAAGCCTTTCAAATCCGACTGTTAGCTCCAGAGGTGTGCGCGATCCAACCATCAAACTTTATAATATTACTATAGATAAGCCGAGGCCCAAGTATTACACAAATATTTTTCAGTAAGCCTTGCCTTATCATTACAAATTCAGGTAGGAACGATAAACTAGGCGCAGCACATACTAATAACAGTGAAAATAATGCCTAATTCGTACCCAAGACGTCTGGCTTGCCGCTGAATAAGCCATTTATATTTTCTGCTTAATGTGCCGTTTCGCTATATTATTATTCTAGATTACAAGAATACCTGGAAACTTAGCTAGATTTTTGTGAACACAAACTGTTATGATTCTTTAATTTTTGTCGCAGGGCACGGCGGTTTTGCCTTTTTCATGAAATTAAATTAAAGGTTTTAATTTAATCTGTTATTTTTGTTGTTACTTCTCATTAGTAAACAATACCTAATCGTTATTTTTTTAACATCAATCACTTGTTTAACTGTTTTTAATAAGGTGTGTGTCTCCCTTTTTGTCTTGGATTTCAATATGTTACAAAGATGGTCATTAACCGCCTTAAAAAGGAAGAGGTTCTATATTCAATTTTCTATTATAGAGCTTGAGGCGCAAATGACCTTCTTCCACTTAAAGATAAGCCTCAAGCTTTTAAGAAAATATTAGAGTTCTATGTTTGAAGTCTGTTGTTACCAATTGTGGATCCCTGATTTTGACTTTCAAACTGTTCATCATCATCATCTGCGGAGCCTGTACCCAAATTTGTTGGTTGGAGTTCCAGTTTAACCGGATGCAGCTCAATGCCTGTACTGTACATGGAGTATCCTATCTGACCTCCATAACCCAGTTACTGGATAATACCTCTTTGATAAGACTGGTTGTCACACTTTCGGGCATTCAGTAGCCCGAAGTGTGACAACCAGTCTTCAGCTGACTAACTAATAGCATAAAATGGTTTTGATTCTTCGAGGTGAAGTCGTAACTACAAAATTATAAAAACTGATATAGATAACCTTCTAAGATTAAAACAACTAGCAATAAACTGATTTAAAAGAATATAGTTAAGCGGTAGTTTTCGATAGTCGGTACTTTTCAGGTGTACAAAAATAGCTAGGTAGGTACATATCTACACAAAATACTTCTCTCAGCAAAAAATTGTTTCCAAAGAAGTTGAGAAAGTGAATAGTGGCGGTATGGGAAAATAATTCTTTTGAAAGAAAATGTGGTTTTAGTAAGAAAATAGATGAGCTACCTACGTTGCGGGCAGACGGACGGATGGGCGGACATGGTGGAACTATTAGAGTTCCTTGTTGAATAAGGAACCCTAAAACACATTCCTTAACGCGACCAATTTTAATTTTTAAGTTCTTCTTCTTCGTTTCGTGTGGTTAGTGACTAACCTGGTGTTAGAGTTTTTATGCTGCCCATGGGCCTCTGACTTAGCTTCACATGCTGTCGAGAAATATTTCTTAGATATGCTGGTTTCCTCACGATGTTTTCCTTCACCAATTTTTATAAACCGCAAATGATTATTATACAATACGCACAAGAATCCATAAAACCAGAGGTGCGTGCCTTGGGTTCGAACTCGAAACCTGTGACTTGCAGTTCGACGGTCACACCACTAGACCATTTTTAACTTTATATTATTATTAGTTGTCATGGCCGACATAATAGTAGGTAAGGTACAAACTTGCTGAAAATTTCAAATAACTATTACGGTTCTAAAGATATCGCCCTGTGACTGACGGACTGACAGCCGAGCGGAAATAGGGTCCCGTTGACAATTGACTACAGAACCCTACAAAGTGTGAAACATTGTAAAGAATGCACATAAACGTTGTCTAGCATTCGAAAGCTTTAAAAAAGTAAATTAAATAATTACCTAGTACCTCATATATCACCAAAGATGGTTGCAAAGCCATAATAATTTATACTATCCTTCCATATTAATATTATAAATGCGGAAGTAACTCTGTCTGTCTGTTGCCTTCTACTCCTTTCTCAATGCATTTTAGCACACGGATTGGTAATGACCTGGGTTAGGACAATACGTACATTTGATCCCGGTAGTACGTTCTTGTGAGATAACTTCCAACCTCAACGCGGGTGAAGCCGGAGATAAAAGCTAGTCTCTCTTATGAGCAAAAGAAATAACACTTATCCAAAAAAGCCCCCGCCTCGCATCTTTCAGATACTGTTATCAAAATATCCGAAATATACGCCTGATGCCACCCACTCCAAGGCGCCGCTAAACCAATACTTAATAAACATGGTAAAAGGGAAACGCTGTTTACAAAGAGGATCTTATCAAATTCGATCCATCTTGTGTGGAATTTTAATCTTGTTACAGCATTGTTGCTCTTTCAGTCGCCAGCCATCAACTCTGCTGTACCCATAATTCAAACCTTTCATATGTAGCTGGTACTTTTACCAACACACACTAGAAACCAATAAAAACAAACAAACAATTGAAAATCAGTTCACATTTCTTATACATGGCCGTTTTTGTTCCCGCTTTGAATGTATACTGCTTACAAAGCCAGCAATGGATACGCAAAATACCGTTATGACGAGTATCGAAGATCGTTTCGTAGTAAAGGCTTTAGAGTTCCCTTTCTTCCAATCGGTGGCCCCTAAACCAGAGTATCTTACTGAAATGGGTATCGCAGAATTGTATATTTTCAAAAAGATGCTTTATTTATACGAGTAGCATAGCTTTCTTATGGTTATATTTTTTGTTGAAAAAAATGTAAACACCAAAAACAGTCTACTGACATCTTACTACTGGAGATTTTCATTAATCATTCTGTCTGGGTCTTATTTTGTACCTATTAATATGTAGGTACATTGTACAAGCGTTAATAAATTCTGATTACTATCATATTTTAGTAAAAATCATAAATGTCACGTTACTGTCTCTGTTTTTCCCAAGCACGACAGGTCTTGTAATCTTACTCGCATTTTGGTGTTATTGCTGGTAACATAGTGTTAAATATACTTAAACCATACATAAACAATGCCACCACGAGAAACTGAAATAAAGTAGTATCATCACGAAAACTGCAAGCATTATTTATCTGAAGTTTTATACAAATCCGTTTGTCGATATTTCTGTTATATGCTTGGTGGGTACAGAAAAATAAAAAAGTTACTATCAAACTTAGTATCAATTTCGTACAGAAGCGCATATTTATATATATAAGATTAGGGTTTCTTCTCCAAGCAATAAACAACAATGTGATTCGTCTAAAAGAAAAGAGAATCAACAATTAAATGTTCATGCTTTCCTTGTGCGTACTTTGCACTGTTCTTTTACATGTATCATTTATACAACATAACTTTAACAATACTTCACTTATTTAAATTATTGAAATAAATTATTAGACAAAATTACTAGTTTATAGTCTATCTTATGACACGAGAAAAAATATCTGAAAAACGTTTTTCATTAGAATGTCATTGTCAAATGTCAGTGTCAATGTCAAAGCTTTCATCACCCCCCTCCGAAATGCAAATTTTTCCAACAAGTTGAGTAAAATTTAGCTGTAAAACCTAATCAACAAACATAGGGATGAGCTTTGTGACATGATATAGTCCAATAGATCTTGATCCACGACCGGTGTTTATTTTAAAAACCGAATCCGATATTTTTTCATCAATTTCAAACGGACCAATTCTTATTTCATCCATCTTCTTTTTGTTCAATTTGTTTCCATAGTCAACATATACTTTATCTCCTTTTTTAAATTCGTATTGTATTCTGTTCTTGTCAAATAAACTTTTATTATATTTGTGTGATTTTATTGACCTTAGTAATGCAATTTTCCTGTCTTCTTCCAAACTTTTTGTTAATAACTGTTTTTCTTTTACTTCATTTGGTAACATATCTGTAGACTCCCCGGATAGCAAATATTTAGGTGAAAATCCTGTTACAGAATGGTTTGTTTCATTGTATCTATTTCTGCATTCTTCTGCTATTTTTGACCAATTTATTTTTTCTTTTGATTCGTTCATTTTGCATCTTATTTTATTTACAATAGTCTGGTTTAGCCTTTCATTTAAACCGTTAGAGAATGGTGCATCTACAGCTGTAAGTATTAATTGAATATTTCGGCTCTTGAGGTAATCTTTGAATTCATTTGAATTAAAAGCTGGATATTGATCAGACAATAAGATTTCTATTGCTTCTTCTTTAGGAATTTTTTCTATGAGGTTGATAAAGTCTCGAGCATGTTGATTCTTAGAACATAGTATATATGCATACCTAGTGAAGTGGTCCACTAGTAGGTGTAAATATCTTTTTGTTGAACGTTGACCCCCAAATCCTCCTATGGTATCCAGTGACATTATTTGAAAGGGTCTGTTAGCTGGACCTAACTGCGACATCAATCCATATTTTCTATTTAACCTCGTTTTATTTTTTATGCATATCTCACAGTTTTTGCATATACTTTTAATATTTTCTGATAGATGTGGTGCAGTATAAAATGGTTTTATTTTAGATTCTGTTTGATTTACTCCAGTATGACAATATTTTTGATGGGTGTTTTTTATTATTGCTTTGCTGTAATCTTCGCTTAGAATTATTTTTCTATTTTTTCCACTTTTCTTATAATAAATCCCATCTTCTAATACAATATTATTTTCAAGTTTTATCATTTGCATATTTTTAGCTTGATCACGTTTTATGTCATGAATATCAATAGTATTTACCGTTCTTAAGTTATCTTCATTATTTTCATAACTGTTCAATACTGGGTTTCTGCTCAGACAGTCTGCTTCTTTATTATTCTTTCCTGGAGAATATTTTATTTCGCAATTATATTGTGACAGATAAAATGACATATCACCTAGTTCATCATCAGGTCTATTTCTTATGTTTAACTTCTCTAGAGGTTTGTGATCCGTGTAGACAGTAAAATAGTTTCCAATCAACCAATGTTGCCAGAACTTGATGCTCTCTTTTATGGCTAAACATTCTAAGAATACAGCTTTTTTATTTTTTTGTGATTCACTTATTTTTTTTGAAAAGTATGCTACCGGTTTTTCTTCGCCATTTTGTTGAGTTTGTTTCAAAACAGCTCCGATGCCTATAGCACTGGCATCTGTATAAATAAATGTTGGTGCTTGTGGATCATAAATAGCTAGTATAGGTTTAGAACAGAGATAGTCTTTAATTTTCTGGAATGCATCCTCACATTGTTCAGTCCAATTAAAACTTTGATCTTTTCTCAACAATTTATGTAAAGGATCCAGAACTATTGAGACATTTGGAATGTATTTCCCATAAAAATTTATCTTCCCTAAAAATTGTCGTATTTGTTTTCTATTTTGAGGAGCAGGAAAATCTTTTATTGATTTCAAATTATCTTTCAAAGGTGTTATCGTATTCTTTCGTAATATGTGACCTAAATATTTAACAGAATCACATGCAAATTTACATTTTGTCAATTTAAGTCTGAAGCCTTCGTCTCGAATAGCCTCCAGTAATCTCTTCAAGTGTGCGATGTGTTCATCAAATGTCTTCGAGAAGATCAATATATCGTCCATGAAATTCACTGCAAATCCTGTCAGGCCATTTTTCCTTATAATATTTCCCAAGATCCGTTGAAATATAGCTGGTGCTGTCTTCAGGCCAAAGGGTAAACAGGTCCATTGATAATGGCCTTCTTGTGTAATAAAGCCAGTTTTGTGTCGGTCTGTAATTTTTAAAGGAATGGACCAAAAAGCTGAATTTATATCCAGAGTTGTAAAATAACTACAATTAATCGTCCTTGTTATTAAATCTTCTATGAGCGGGAACGGATGTGACTGAGGTATAATTATTTTATTTAAATCTCTGAAGTCAATGCATAATCTACTCTTTTTTCCTTCCTCCCTTTTAAAAGCTAAGGTAACAGGTGCTGCAAAGGGACTGTAAGATTCCTCAATTAATTCATGTTTTAAAAGTTGAGAGATTTGATTTTCTATTTCTATCTTGTCTTGAATCGAACATCTATATGGTCTTTTATAACAATATTTTTCAACTTGCAAATCTATACTGGCTTCATACTTCTTCACTTTTCCAGTGTCATATTTATTCTTAGCAAAAATTTCCGAGTAACTATCCAATAATATGTTTATCTGTTCTCTTTGGTCGGTATTTAAGTATTCTGTGTTTATATCAAATTTAATCGTATCTATACCATCATTAAAGTTTACTGTATATTCTTTTTCGTCCATACTTTCATTCCGTTTATCTTGTAACGTATCTTCACTTATTTTTTTTTTTTTTGGTTTTTGTATTTGGATATTTAAATTCTCATCATGAGTCAACCCAAATTTGTGTATTGAATCTAATCCTAGTATTAGATCATATTCAAAATTTTCATTTTCAAAGATAAATGCATTTATTTTAGTCTTCTTATGCAATAACTCCGCATCCAATGTAATTAACCCTTTAGTTTCGCCCCCTCCACTTATTGTTTTTATTGTGTCATAACAATAATTGGGCTTCATATTCGTCACCTGAACTAATCTTGAATTTATTAATGTTATTCGTGAACCAGGATCATACAAGCCCTTGGCCTCTAATGTATTATTTAACATCACTGCAATCTCAATTAGTGGAGGGAATTTTAGTTTTTTGAATCTTCATTACTTAGTTCAACTTTTAATACTGAGTTAGAATTAAAATGTTTGTCATCGGTTGTTCTTTTTTCTTGGTTGTACCAGCAAACATTCTCTGGATGAAATCTATTTAGTTTTCCGTTGTTTTCACAAATCCTGCATGACCTTTTTTCAGTTTGTTTTATTTCTTGTTTATTGTATCTGTTTCCCATGCTTGAATTTCTCCTTGTGTTGTTCTTTCTTGTTAAACTTTCTAGTCCTCTTATGTAGTTAAATAAGTCATTTACTTCTTTAAGGCTTTCTCTGTCTATTCTATCCATTATGAAGTTCGGCAGACCGGTGGCGATCAGAAAAATCAGGGTTTGTGTATCTATTGTTTTGTTTATTTCCAGTAATAGTCTCTCTTTCTTTAAAGCATATTCTAACATTGATCCCTGTATATATTTGAAATTCATAGCATACCTAATTGGTGACCAGCCTTTATCAGCGAATGTTTCACTTAAACTTCTCCTCCATACAGACCAATCCGAGTCTATGGAATGTTTGATTAACATTGAGGTGTACCAATCTATACATGTATCTTCCAGTAGTAATCTTAGAATCTCAACTTTTTGTAAATCTGTGTGTACTTGTAAACGAGCACATTCACTTTCAAAAGTATTTAGCCATTGTTGAACATTTGTAGTATTTCTAGAAAACTTTTCTATTGAAAATTCTGTTACTAATCTTGTTTTATTTTCTGTTTTTTTAAACAATGTAGCTTCAGTTGACGGCAATTCATGACCTTGTTCTAGTTTTTCAAGTAGAAATCCATCAAATTGTAAGTTGTCATCATCTAAATATGTTGTTTTCATTTCCTTAGTTAGTGTTATCCATACCTGTCTCTTATCGTGCCTTTTCTGGAGAGACTTCTTTATTTTTCCAAATATGTCATGCTTTTGTATTTCTTTGTGTAAATGCAATGACTGGTACTCTCTAGGCACAACAAAAGTTTGGTTTTGTGTATCCGTAATGGAGGTTATGGCATACATATTCGTCTTGCTATCGTCTGGTTTTGCTTTTATTGTAAATTCAAATCGTAATTTCTCCATTATTTAAGTTGACAGTGACGTGTATTTTCTTCTTCACATGTACGATAATTGTTGATTTATAAGATTAGGGTTTCTTCTCCAAGCAATAAACAACAATGTGATTCGTCTAAAAGAAAAGAGAATCAACAATTAAATGTTCATGCTTTCCTTGTGCGTACTTTGCACTGTTCTTTTACATGTATCATTTATACAACATAACTTTAACAATACTTCACTTATTTAAATTATTGAAATAAATTATTAGACAAAATTACTAGTTTATAGTCTATCTTATGACACGAGAAAAAATATCTGAAAAACGTTTTTCATTAGAATGTCATTGTCAAATGTCAGTGTCAATGTCAAAGCTTTCATATATGAAGCGGGATACAAGTGTAGAACTGATTTGTTTGTACATACATAACGTCATATTGAATGCCAAATCATTGAATATCATACATCGGTGCTAAAATAATTAAAAGCGAGAGCACTACCCACTTGCGCTACCGCTGTCGTCAGGGCCGCTCTACTTTTATACATAACAGGGCTGCCAAATTACGTTGAGACGCTCTCATATTATTTATTTAACGCTATTATTCTGGCCCACGGATCCGTCCGTGATTTTTCAGTACTCAATTGTGTTCTTTCTTTGTGCTGAATTCAATTGATTCTCCAGGCAGATTCGGTAAGCAAATGAGACATGTTGAGGCGTACTTAAATAAAATTTAATTTATGGGCTGTTTGATGGGCTTGAAGAAGTAATCAGGGGCGGAGGATTTATTTGTCGTACGTCATTGGTGTGGGTAAAGGTTACCATTTAAATCAAACTGAACAGAAAAATCTAATCTAAACGGTCTAACCGGATATGTTTACGAAACGATATTCTTACTGCTTAATTTTGAGCGATAATTAATAGTTAGTCCCAGAGGATCGTGGCTAAGTAATAACAGCCGCACCGACTGAGCCATCAGGTTAAGCTACGCTTGCCGGGGATGGTCCGTGAATGGGTGACCATCTTTACATATTGAGACTCCTCCGTGCATCGGAAAGCACGTTAAGCCGTTGGTCCTGGCTGTCATTCGTGGATCTTTGACAGTCGTTACGGGTGGTCAGAAGTAAGTAGCCAATAAGCCCGTCAAAAGGTATCGTATTACCCAGTTACTGAGTGACTGGGTTGTGGAGGTCATATCGGATCTCGCTCCATGTAAAATACTGATATGCGGCTGTATCCGATTAGACTGGAAGCCGACCCTAACATAGTTGGGCCTTTAGACTTTTGCTAGGTAGATTGAGATTGATTAATAGTTAGTCCCAGCCGACGTAACCAAACGATCTGATTGGAGCAACAACTGCATACGGTACTCATTTTGTTGAGATCAGACGGATCAGAAGGTTTAACTGACTGTGTATGGGAAGTAGCCTTAATAATTTGGTATTCTAATTTTGAAATCATGAAACGACTACTTAGAAAATGTTATTGTTTTTTTTTAAATCAGTGATAGTCGTAGCAAACTAGGCCACTGGTCACGTTACCTTAGCCGTTGACCGAATGCCGGCGCCTATTAGTCACGGCCATTAATCGCTTAAACGCGACCTCTAGTGATCATCACCTTTTATCAATTTTCTAACAGTCTTTTAGTTTCAGAAAGTCGAGAACATAACTACAGTTTTTAAGACAAGCACCCCATTTTCTCATTTCTTTTTATAATTATATAAAAAGTAAGGTAAATAATAATTAAATAAGGCTTGAAACAATTTTAAATAATGTATCGGCACTCCTGATGCTCGAAATTTTTGTAACATTTTTAAATAAAAAATACGTGCTTCCTCCGTAAATGATAATTATTATGTTGGGCTCAGTTGACAGGTGTCACATGAGTTTTAAAATGTTGATTACTCGCAAAACGATGTGAGTTTATCATTCGCTCAATAAGGTTTACGCCCAGGATATTTAAAAAATAACATTTTTTCTACCTGACATTTTTGCATATTTCCCCGAATTCTTAAGGAGATAATTGAGCATTGTGCACTAAATAAAATTCAACGATGAGTTTTCGAAGCATACTCAGGTATTAGGTTCGTTTGGGTATTAGAATTGATATTTTTGTGGGACCTATTTCGTATTTTCAGCCAGTTTGAAACTACTGGTAACGGAAACAATAAAGGCCACGGAGAACGAACATGGATGGGTTTTAGTAAGTTATGAAAGTATTGCAAAGAAGATGTTTCATTTTCGGCCATCACATGTACATTTATCGAAAAAGAGGGAAAAATACCACGAATTGAGGCAAAATTTTTTTTTGTGAATTTAAGCAGGATTTGTCGTGCACAAAAAGTAATCGTTTTTCAATTATTGCCATATATTCTATTCAACATGGCGTCTCATAGTTTGCAGTCTGCTTTCGTTCTGAAATCATATCACATCAAAACATAATATCACGTAGGCGATAAAATATAAAAGGTATGTTTTCTTGTACTAATAACACTTATTATTATTCAATTATATGTCTTTTTGACTAATCAGTAGCAAGTGTGACGATTTCATAGTTATAAAAATATTTAAACTATTTTTCTGAAGTGTACTTCTGAACCATTTCTGAACGAAAAATTCAAAAGACCGTTTGTTTTGACATAAACCCGACCCACAGGGTCTCAATGGTTTTATAACCATAATAATCAAGATGAGCTGAAACACTACTTAAAGAAATGATTTAAAATAGTTGACCATGCCTTGTTGAGCCGTTTTGTCCAATGTTTTATTAGAAAGATCACAGTTCTCTGATAAACAGTAATTAACAAACAACTATTTCCACGTAAACGTCATCTCTACAACCTCTCATCATGGCTGTCATAGCTGTCACGACAAACGTCAAACATTTTTTATTTTATTCATGTACATTAAAATCCTTTGATATTATGAAAAAAACGTTACTTTATTCTATTCAGGGGTAAGTTTCCCAGCTTCGCTTAAAGGTACAGGTTATGGCCGGCGTCCCATACAAAAGTGAAACATCTCCTTTGATTATTATTCGAGTTTTTGTGTTTTTTTGAATTTTATATTTTCTTCTCTTTTATAATATGTGCCATTAATTATTGTAATTGGTTAACCGTTTTAATTAAAGTTAAAAAAAAATAAATAAAGAGTCTGACACTGCCTTCTGCTCTACTCAGAGCGGGAGGAATCATTTGATGATTTCCCACCCTCAAAAAAAAAAAGATACAAGAAAGCAAATCAATTCCCTCAAACATATGACTTTACCGGCCGTTATAGGATTACACTGTTCTGAATTACGACCATAGATTGTATTGTTTATCAAAACTTTGTTAGTGGCCAGAACTTTTTGAAAAACAACTTTACTGCGCTAATGTCACAACACGGCGAAGGAAGTGAGAAACAAACGACTGGGCTGCAGCGCTGTACCGTGCTGTCAGCCGCGGCAGTCAATCCACGAAGTAAATACAAAGAGTCAATCTGCCTAGCCTTTTCCCAACTATGTTGGGGTCGGCTTCCAGTCTATCCGGATGCAGCTTAATACCAGTATTTTACATGGAGCGACTGCCTATCTGACCTCCACAACCCAGTAACCGGGTAACACGATGGCACTTGGAAAGACTGGCTGTCAGACTTTCGGGATCTACGAATGACAGCGGCAGTATCACCACGATTTAATTCAGCCCATTAACTTGCCATCTGGTTATAATACGATAACCACTAAGACACAAAAGAAGAGGTAAATAAAAATCTTAGGTTGAAGAAGAGTGTACTACGTGAGCTCGACAAATGGATGTGCGATTAACGCTTATGCGACAAAACTGTACTGCGACTCACCATAGTTCGAATGCACGCTTGTGCGACACACTGAAGATCGACAACACGAAGATACTCAGAGGAAGAGGAACAAAAAACTTTGAGTTAGTGTACCGGATACACATTTATCTAAACACTTTTAAAATTTACGCTTTGTTAGACTCGGGAATCAAACTCTGGACTTTATGTTCAGCAGTTTCGCCGACCAACGGGGCAATGAGGAGAAGATACTTTATAACAATCATAAAAAGTATTTTCTGGAACAATAATAACCAAAAGAGAATAATTTGAGGAACAGTAAAAACGTTTCCGAACTTACGGAGTTGGGGAAGATTTTGTGTTATATCAATAAAACAGATGTAAAATAAATTGGCAAAATTAATTTATTTTTACAAATACGAATTTTTTTAGGGCAGCTTGGGTAGATGATTTGGTTTACTAACCAAGTTAATGGAAATACGTTTTGCTGCTGGTGATTTTGTAATTGGAGAGGCGTTTGTATAAAGTGTTGCTTGATACAATACATTATGCCCACCACATGCTTGAGAACATACCTACACGTATGCAGACTTACTATTTTTTCTTTATAAATAGAATTATATTTTATTTAAGCATGCATACTGTTTTGTTTTATTATCTTTATTGCTTATTAGCGACAATTTACAAAAGATGACACCGACTCTTGTAACCTACTGAGAAGTCCGGGTCACACAACCTACAATTTTTTGTTTCATTTTATTTTCGTTACTAAAAAGTCGAATCACGAAAAAACAAATTAGAAGGTAGGACTTAAACTATGAAACAGAATTAATTAATGCCCGTTTAATTAATAAGTACCTTTGTAATGACTAAATACCTTCCTTTGTATTTAATGTTTAAAAAGAAAATAATTCTCATTAGGTACCTACTTTTTGCCTACTTTGAAGTTATCGAAAAAACATAAATAATAATCTATCATTTTTCCATACACAGTGTATAAAACGACAGTCATATTCATAGAAACAAATTATATATTTTTTCAACTTACTAAATAAAATAACCAAGATACGTACAATCCCTTGCCCGGAGGCGGACGGACGATTTGCGCGCGAACTCTGTAATAAAATAAAGGATACCCTTGTAAGTCCTCCCTAAGTCATATTTAGAAAGATACAGACGAATATTACTGCGAATTTAGGCATTTTCAGTTTACAACAGGATTGAATTTAGCAAATTTCAAATTAATGTGTTTGGTTATTATTAACACTTCTCGAACACTAGATAACTCTAAATGTTTCGCATCATCATTACTCGGGAGATGCTTTATCCAAATTATATTCAATTCCTAATTCATCTGGTAGTTAAAGCGTATGTGAACACTGAAATGAGGTCCATTTTCAGACAGATTTAAATATTGTACGCCCGTGTTGAGTTTCGTTAACCAATAAACCACGGTCTGGATAAAATAGACCATACCGCAAATTAAGCTTTAAAGTGTAGGTACCTGGTTTAGGGTCTCAAACATTAAACTTTCAATACGAACAGCCTACATGACTTCAATCTAAGTCTAAAAATAAACCAATTACAGTTAATGAGAAAACCATAAATAAGTAACAGTTCCTACGCAATTGTAACGGAGACGGACGAGTTATTATGACTATGTTTTTATATCACTTCTTTATTCTTGGAACATAGACATCTAAGCTTATAATAAAGAAGGGAATAATATATAATAGCATTAAGAAATCTAAGCTTATAAATATAGGAGGAAAAACAAACCCACCGAAAACATTCCATTAAATTAGGTTGCCCGTGACGACTCCCGGCCACCGTAGGCGCGGGCCTGCGGACGGTGAGTAATGGGAGACTCACCGTCCGATCAGCACCAGACCCGTGCCGGACGGCGCGTATATGTTCCACGCACGCCTCAAAGAGATGTCAGCATACGAAGGGGCCCCTCAGGGCCAAGCCTGCCGGGTAAGCGGGATTGTCCGAAAGGGTTACCGCTACCCCGGAACATAAAGGGCTACGGAAGGAACATGGATGGGTTTTAGTCAGTAAGAGTCTGACACTCCCTTCCGCTCCACCCAGAGCGGGAGCAGTCATTGGATGATTTCGCAAGACTCACGTAACGCTTTTATTGTTAAAAAGTTATGAGATCTAATGTAGAGCTAAGCCTAACCCTACAAGCCTCACATCTTGGTCAAATACGATTTAAATATGTTTATTGTGTGAAAATCCTATCCTGTAAAATTCAGTTTCTAGGACTTCGAGAAGTGACCTAGTGGTTTAGATGAGTGAGTCAGTCAGTGGGTCAGTAAAGCGTATTTTAGCATGAGAGCTAGTGTTTTATAAGTCTGCTAACTAAATGTTACCCTGAGAATTTGAGCTCTCTAGCGTTATCCACGCCGAAGCTATGAGGGTTCGAAAATACGACGAAAAACTTCGAGAAAAAGAAGGTAGTGCCCTGCACTACCATGTCCCATGACTCACCGAAACATTGTCACAATCCTAAGATGACCCACTAACCAGAAATGCACGCAACACTCACTAGGTACGCAAGAATGTTAATAATGTACTATTCATCAAACCGTCCCACTTTTCTTGCCGACTGTACCCAGGTACTAAACTAAAATGTTCGCCAACTCACAAACTTATAAAGACGTTTTGCTGGTGACAGCTAACCTCTGATATTTGTGACCCAATTTTAACGAAAGTTCTTTCCAAGTGTTTTATTATATTCCCAAAACTTTCAACACTTTATTGTCCGTTACGTTACTCTTGAATTATATTACCATACTATCTTTATTTACGTAGTTGCGTTCTTGTAAAACTTTAGGATGGGTAATAAACCATTATCTCAGGGAGTTATAAAGAAAATATTACCTAGAATAACACACACGGTTATTTTTACGATAAACGGTAGGTAACAGATTGTCCCGTGCTGAAATAAAAATGTTAAGAATCTTCGAAGATCATTGGCCGCGGCGGGCCGTGTCATCATAGTTCTCGTATTCGAATTAAATATTTAAAAACCGAACTAAAATGTTAATGCAAACATTTTCAAAATTCGAATGAAAATTATTTTTTTTCTGCGATTGTTACCGCTGCCCTATCGGTTTTCGATCAGTGTTGCCCGCGGCGTCGAGACGCACGCACGTTACTCCACGCGTCGCGAGCTCGCCTGTCAAAGCGCGATTTGTTTACAGTCGTACAACACGTGTCGGGCCGTTGTGTTTTACTTATCCCTTATATTTATTTTAAACAAATAAAAGAACGTAATTTTTCCATTTCAATTGTAAAGAAAAGTGAGTTTTAATTAAAAAGAAGATCAACAAGTTTTCCATGGAATAAACGCTGTACTTTATTTGAATTTAAATTAAAACAGACTTGAGAAGAAGATGTTGTTGAAAATTAAATTAGTTTCTGTTTAGTGTTGTTATCTTGACGATGGGATCAGTTTGTGTTAGTATGTCAGTGTGTGTGGGCCGAGTGTTGTGGCTGGTACTTATAGTGCTAGCTGACAGGATCCAAGGATATGTGGAGACTGAGGAGTTCATCAGCGACCTGGACAAGCCAAGTAAGTTCACCGACAATTTTTTAAGTGCTAAAATTGTATTTGTTAGTACCTACTTTCAGTTGCCCTATTTAAGTGTGATTTAGTGCTAACTGAATAGGGTACAGTTTCCTTCTCTAATTTGTACTAGTTAATTTTATCTCACATCATTTATTTTGTAATTAATATTTAAATGTGATAGTTTTAGATAATTATTATCTTTTATAGCTATGGTTCATTAGTTTGTCTCATACCATTGCTGGGCATTACCATTGTCCCTTGATTTTATGGTGTTGGGTTAGGGTTACTATGTAGCAAAATTACTGTCGTTATCGTTATCACAAATGATCCTTGTCGCATTATAACTGGGCTCTGCCCAGCGGTGGGTCACGACGGATTGTCGAAATCTAGTGTGATGTAGGTATATTTACAATTAAGGTTCTCCTGTGAATCCCTGCCAGCAAAAAGTTATGGTAACAACCTCCCTGAACATTTTTAGAGAGGAGGAGAATATAAGCCGATGGAAGCATCGCCATTTAGTGAGAATTTATATTCCTGTTTATTTCAGGTACCTGCCAGTAATAAACAGAAATAACTCGAATCGTATAAAGCTTTATCTTACCAGTACATGTTTTATTTTAATACAAAAAACCTTTTTTTCATTAATCTGAGTACCATAACTTTTAATTAAATGAAATCCCAAAAAGTTGAAGTGAACACAAATACTCGTACTTCAAATATTCACAATTTCATCGTTTTCGTTTGATTATTTATTTTAATTCCATAAAAGCGACTCATCGGATTTATGGTTTCTGGCCTGTGTTTCCATGGGTTATATTCCAAAATTTCACAAGCGAAAATATTTTTCGTTGGAAATTGAATATTCTGTTTGGGAATCTGGAATTCCTGTGTGAATTTGATAGGTATAGGATTTCATCGCAGTTAGGCTGGGAATAGACAAAAGTATGTTTTTGGCTTTATGGTATTCCTATGAAGCGAGTTCACTTTATACATGCTAAAATATAGTTCTACTAGCTTCTGCCAGCGGCATCGCCCGCGTGGATGAAAATTATACCACGGGAATACTACCGGGATCCTATGTCTAAGTATCCAGGATATAAACTATGTGTGTATTAAATATTATCTAAATCCAAACAGTAGTTTTTGCGCGATTGAGTAAGGAACATCGAAATATCTTCAAAAACTTTCACGAGTAAAGTAGGGTTCCAAAAAGTCTTCACAAGTAGAAAGTTTTGTTTATTATACACCAGGCTTGGCTACCATCCTTGCTATGAACTAATCTTTCTGTCATCAAATTGATCTATTATCATATAAAGCTTATGTAGACTAAAGGAAAGAATATGATAAAAAAACAGAATTAAAATCAACGTTATTTTTATTACGGGCTAGCTGCTGCCAGCGGTTTCGTCCAGGGAACGTACTACCCAGATAAAAAGTATCCTATGTATTAATCCAGGTCATATACTACCTCTGTGACAAGTTTTATCCAGATCCGTGTAGCCTTTTGAGCGTGAAGGACGGACAAACACACAAACTCACTCAAAAACTTTCGCCTTTATAATATTACTGTGATAAAGGCGCGACTACAAGTATGTTTTCATTCCCAAACCAATTTAGCGTTTTTGACAAACCGTTCGATTAAAATTCAGCCCGTACTTTAAAAAATAATAAAACATGAAACCTAACATGATTCAAAATGTACGAAATATATCACGCGACATGTTACGTACGTACTTAATTAAGCAGCTCAAGCAAATTTAACTTGAGAGGCTCTTAGCAATGATACATTAATTCGTTGTTAGCTACTCAAGTATGATATATTGGAGTGAGTGGGTATTACCTGCTCCCCCAGGACTGAAAGGGGTGTAACCTTGCTCATTTTGCGACTTCTACATGTCATTATTGTTAATTTCGATTTTGTTCTAATATTAACGGTTGCTTTTCTATTTTAACCGGTTGAAGGACATTGAACGTGACAACAATAGAAGTTCTATTTTTATTACGCCTGTGGGTTTTTTAGAGACTCTCAAAGTGTGTATAAGCTTACACCTTCTCTATGAGGGTAGGCAGAAACTGAAGACCAACTACGATTCAAACATTACACCAACTCCTCTTGCTTCAAGAGATAATTCAAAAATGAGAAGATATTTAAATTGACTTTAAACAGTCTGTTGATGACAAGTTCTGATACTCATTAATATACAGACCCGCAATAATTCTATCTATAGTTAATTCCCGATTTGAAGATAAAACAATTTCTCTCATGCGGGAATGCAACGCGCGACCCGTAGCACAAAAGCTTATCTTAGAGAAGCTGCGCCTATCGGGCCGTCTCTATCTGTGTGGACATAATTTTGAAATACAATGTGAAAGATACGGTTGCTACGAAACCGCAGTTAAGTACTTGCTACGAGGCTACGAGTTTCGTAGCAAATTGCTACGCGTTTTCCATTGCTATGGAAAATTAAATTTTATACAAGGTGAAGTTTGTTTGATTTATGATTAATTCTGCGTTTCTTAATACATTGATGGTTGCAGCTGCCCTTAACAATATCAAGGTAATATAATAATATATCATGATTTACAGTCTCTTTTCTAGGTTTGCTTTTGGTATGCGATTAAGCTCGTATGTAAATAACTTGCAGCTATGTTGGAGTCAGTTACCAGTCAAACTAGATACCGGGAAATATTCGATTTTTATTCGAAAGCGTTCTACACTTACTGGACCAATCCCCTAGTCGTTCTCAACAATAGTGCTACGGATGGACTTTGAACTTGCAACTTTTCGACCGGCAATCAGGCATTCGTCTCTTTATCTGTATGCTTGTTACTGTGGGCTCATAACTTGTGAACCCAGTTAAATGTAAATAACATTTGTATCAATGAGATATGTATAATTGTATAGGCAAGGGTATTTTATCGTCGACCAATTTTGTTTCACAATGTTGTACCAATGTCTAGCTACAAAGTTTAATAAATACTGTATACCTACTTACTTATTTTAAGCTTCCTATCCTAAGGTGAAATATTATGTAAAAAGGTTTGTAGACAATTAAATTAATCCGTGTCCATGTGAACATCTTATTGCGTTGACTGCACCTACTTATCGCCGATTTACCAGTTATCTATCTTTAAATAGACGATTTTATGGTAATTGGTTGGATTGTACATGGATTATACATACATTAGGATGTATTTTATTACATAAGACAGCAGTGTTGGCCTAGAGGTAACGGTCTGACTTAGGAGTTGTAGATCGTGGGTTTGAACCCAAGCAGGCGCTTTACTTTGTGTAAATAAGCACTGCTCTGAAAACGGTGAAGGAAAACATCGTGACGAATGATGTGATGTCCGTGGCTTACGGCCTACCGACGAGAGGCCTTTGTCCCAACGTGGAAACATTACAGACTACTTATGATATAAACACAGTATATGCACAGCTAGCCCAAAATCATTCTACTATAAATTCAGAACCCATGAAATTATCACACCTGCATTCCTAAAAGCACATTCCGAGGAGAAAAATCTCCAAACAGTGAATGCATTCGAAACTACATTACATACATACCGTTCGAAGTCACACGTGGCAGTAATGTACGTGCAAATCTACTCTTGTTCCGAATAGAATAGACTGCTGCACTGAACGGGTAATACAAACATAATAAGTGAGCACATGAGTGCTTCTGTATATCTGTAGTTGAACCATATATTTGGACTACAGACAGCTAACTTGCAACTACTAAAAATACTTAAACAATGTTTTTAATGTACTGTAGTAGTCAATTGTTTTACATCACTCTCTACAGGCTTAAAAAAGATATTACTGCTACAATTAAAAAAAATTGTAGTGTAGTGGAAAAATAAATATTTTTACGTGAAATCGAAAATGGTATTTAAATACCAGCTCGTTCCTTATCGGCAATATTCTATTTGATCCATTGAGGGGATGAATTCTCATTTTCGAAGAAACCCTTTTACAAAATTTAATGTGTTTAGACATAGCATTTTAAGTGCATTGTTGTGTAGATAAATAGTACCTACGTGGCCGTTCATGAGCAGATAAACAGTACCTACGTGACCGGTCATGAGCAGTTAAACATAAACGCAGTTAAAATAACGTGGTTGTGCCTAAGTAGATTAACGTTAACTACGTGGCCGTTAATAACTAGATTAACAGTACCTACGCTGCCGTTAATAATCTGATAAACAGAATCTACGCGGCCGTTCATAAGCTGATAAACAGAACCTACGCGGCCGTTCATAAGCTGATAAACAGAACCTACGCGGCCGTTCATAAGCTGATAAACAGAACCTACGCTGCCGTTCATAAGCCGGTAAACAGAACCTACGCGGCTGTTCGTAAACAGATAAACAGAACCTACGCGGCTGTTCGTAAATAGATAAACAGAACCTATGCGGCCGTTCGTAAACAGATAAACAGAACCTATGCGGCCGTTCGTAAACAGATAAACAGAACCTATGCGGCCGTTCGTAAACAGATAAACAGAACCTATGCGGCCGTTCGTAAACAGATAAACAGAACCTATGCGGCCGTTCGTAAACAGATAAACAGAACCTACTCGGCCGTTAGTAAGCAGATAAGCAGTACCTACGCAGCGACCTTTAAACAGATAGAGTACAGGCGCGGCCGTTATTAAGGCACCACGAGTACAAAACCAAAACGTTCTACACGTTTTGGTTTGTAGAGCGTTGTCTCTGTCACTCATGTCTGTGCGACAACCCTTTCTAAAACTAAATGTGCTTTACTACCGCTTGGGTGGCCGACACATGTCAAGTTTTCCAACAGTCATTTTCATTTGTAATGTTAGCACCATGTTGGTGGAAAAAGAATGTAGGTAACAGTCGGCTATCAAAAGTTTACTTATTGGTGTTATTATTATTTATGGAATTTCTATTTTTGTAATAACTAGTATATAGCAATGTAAACTTTCTGATGTGGCCACATACAAAATTGTTCCAACTTCAATAGATTAAATATTAATGTATTATACGCATACACATTCCGGAATTTACTCTCTAAATAATAGAGAAAACCGTCTAAAATACATTGAGTCGTCTAAAACAACTAAACGTAACTAATTATCAGTTTAACGAATCAGACATTAATTCCACTCTGACTTTACGTCATTGAAACAAACAGTTCTTAGAATACGTGTGTTGTTCCTTCAGTAATGGAGGCATCGGGTGACTGATATCCTTAACAATCTAACAGCTATCCATGTACATATGTACGTATGTATATAACATGCTTCCACATCAGTTTAATCACAAATGGGCTCGGAAAAAGCCAGCGGTATATAATTGTGATCGATATAATATACTCGTCGTTATATAAAAAGTTCGTTTGAACACCAAGTACCTACTCGTATGTTTGTGAGAGCACCGACGTATATTCTAATTTTGAACGAATTCGTAAGAATGAGTGCGGCTATTATAGGCACGGACGGCTCTTATAATTAATATAGGAACCTACATTACGCCAGTTTAGTTTTTTTTCTTATGTTTTGTTAAACTTTTAATTATTGATCACAAGTCAAATTTAATAAAATATTATAATTATGATATATTGAAAAGCACCATCTCATCATTGTGTGTCAATTTTGATGGTGTTACCTATTGTGACACTGCAGCACTAATTAGTACTATTTATATTGCCGTGCCATAGCAGGATTCATGTATGAAACATAGGTAGGTACATAGCTAGACGTACGTAAAACGTTTTGAATTCTTTTCCATAATACCTATATATTCCTTTTGGTGTTAGTGTTAGATTATTATTGTGTATATATATCATTTTAATGAATTAATTATAATATTTGAAATAAATAATTAGACTACCTAAAAAAATAATGAAACCTACATAATTATACTTGTGATAGCCTAGTGGTGTGACCGTTGGACTGCCAAGTCATAGGTCTCGAGTTCGAACCCAAGGCACGCACCTCTGATTTTACGGATTCATATGCGTATTGTATAATTATCACTTGTTTAAAAATCGGTGAAGGAAAACATCGTGAGGAAACCAGCATGTCTGAGAGATATGTCTCAACATGTGAAGATAAGTCAGAGGCAGCTTAAAGTCTCTGACACCAGGTTAGTCACACGAAAGAAGAAGAGAAGATTATACTTGTAAACTACATGAATGCAAAAAATGATGCTTATGATTATGACCTATACGGGACAGTGCCGTACCTTGATTGATATATTAATGCAACTGTTAGTTAACCACGAGCCCCGCGACCGTTGGCCTATTAACGGCTATTTTTTTTTTGCTAGAACATATAAAATAGGCAAATTCTCAGTAGTGCCTAGATTAGTTTCAGTACTAGATATTTACCCAATGAACTATGCATAAGAGCTGGTTACACAGCCTTGCCAAGTTTTCTCGTATCGTAAGCACCACTCGCAAATCGATTTTTATTCGACGATTAGTCGACTTTTATTAACCGCATTATTTCGGTAACGAGGACCTTAATCGATTCTGTTCTAGCTCGAGTTAAGCTATACAGACTTTAATTACAGACCAAATTATAGTAATGAATTTAAATAACTGTGCTTGAAATTGTTACTGTAGAAAGAGATAGGAACTTACAAGGTGAGACAGAAAGATGTAATAATATTTTAGGTGGTATATAAATAGCCCATAGATATGAATAAGTTTTGGAAAAGGAGGACTCGTGAAAATAAAACGGGTGTTTCATAAATTTTAAAAACAGCAAACGTTGAATTTCTCAATGAGTCTAAGAACGGGCGGGACCCTTTTCTCAGAACTTCAGTTGCATAACCTAGAAATTATTCGTATTCTGTTTTCATCTCCTAAGTACTTACTTATATTTTGTATTTTTTTCCTATTTTCTGCCTGAAATGGTGCCATTTTACGTAGGGCCAGCGCTATATGTTTTCCTGTTCAGTTTTTCCCTGTCAGCATCGGCCGTCCTTAATACAGTTAGGGAGATTGATTCTTAATCAAATTGACACATTTTGATCGTCAATTAGCCGTTTTGTAGCCATTCCATATAATCCTGACAGTTGATATATGAATATACAAAGACGTCAACATTAATTTCCCTGACCTATATCTAAATAATATGTAAACGTCTTATAAGACCAAGACTTCAGCGGTTAAACAAAACCGTGCAACTGTTTTTTCAATCTTACTTTCCGTGATATTTTATAACACGAGAACAAAGGTTTCATCAAAAGCTGGTCTTTTTTAATTAAAAGATGTTTCCTGCTGTGTATTAGTTGCTTACATTGTTCTGTTATCACCAATCTGTATTCCAAGCGTTATATTGTAAGGTAAGCTTTGTAAGACAACATTCACCGAGCTTGTCCGATGTCGGTTTGCTTGTTTTTTTGTTGATTATTGACACACCGAGATTTAGATCGCGGACTTCTTAGGTTTCCGTACTCGAAAGGTGCCGAACGGATCCCTATTCTAAGCCTCCATTATCCATCAGGCTGTCAGCAGGCTGTATCTCTTGAACCGTAATAGGTGGAGAGATAAAATTTTCACAGATCTGTATTTCTATGCCTGCTATAACAACAAAAAAATAAATTTGGTTAAAATGATAGGGAATATGGAATGTTTTTTTATCTAGTGTTAAATATTGTACGGTGCTAGGAGCTACGGACCCTTCCATGAGCGAGTCCGACTCGCTCTTGGCCGGTTTTTAAACTATTTGTAAAACCCTGGTATTTTTGAAACCTGATTTCAAGTTTCAACTCACATTTACGCTTTTCACTTTTCCAAGTTTCTGATTTTAAGTTTCCTAATTTGATCCCATAACACTCGCGCCTTCTTCCCACGACCCTCCAAAACATCTGCCTATCGCCACTTCCTAGTGATGTGGCTGGGCAAAAAAAGTAGCGCTACAACCTCCCCAGCAGCACAGCTAGAGCTGTCTGTTCAGTTAGAAGAACTTGATTATACAGTAAACAATATTGAAATAAATTTACATTACGGAGCAAAAAACATTAACTATGTCAGCTAGGACACCATATACCGACAAAAACATTGAAAACAGAATAAACTCAAACAGAAATAAAAATAAACTTAAACTTGCATAATTAATGTCAGCTAGTACACAATATACCGACAAAAACCTTGAAAATAGAAAAAACTCAAGCAGAAATAAGAATAAACATAAACTTACATGTAACATTTATTTCCATCCAAGTTAAATAAATAAACAGTTAATCACTAATAAGTAAAAACAAAAACAAAACCATGGTCAGCAAGACGACCACACACAAGCAGCACCCGTTCACGAGCATAACGCAAAGATCAGCCAGTACTCTCCTCATCATATTTGAGGAAAGGAGGCAACCCGAACGCCCCGACGCTACTCCAAGCACTGACATCTAAAGCCACGGTCCCACGGCCCGTTAACTGAAGAGCCGCGCTAGGCATCGCAGACCGTCGCAGACCGTATTGAGCATTCCGACAATAGGAACCTTAACGAATACAATCGTTCCCAAGCCCTGTCGACCCGCTTTCTCATAGACCAGATTGCCCCAGGGCGCCCACGTCTTAGCCTGGCGCGCTCTGGTTTAGAGAGCATGACGAACTTGCTTTCATTCATTCCCTCAACATGACGACACTATCTAGGCATATCTCTTTTTATTTTTTGTCACTACATCATCATTTAATCCGCACCGTTGTCTGTCTAACCACATCATTCCACAGCCTATCATTCATAGGCACACCATAGAAGCTTCACAAAGAATTTGACATACACTCGAGAGCAATGAATCCGGGTCACTTAAAGAATGTTAAAAATCTCGGAAACTAAAAATGATAGGTTAATGCAATAAATTGTATTTAATAGACAATGTAATACTCCTTAAATGAAAGTAAAAAAAATATGAGTCACCATGCATTTTATTAACACAAAATTACTTAAAGAAAAAAACTGCTGATCTCTCCTTAAAACAAAAATAGGAAACATGAAATTTTTGAACTTTATTACGATTTTCTTGAATTTTAATACTTCGTATTGCCTCCTCGTGCTTCCATTACTGCGTTTACGCGGTTTGGCATGCTGTACACCAAGTTCCTTATACGATTTTGGGGAATATTCTCCCATTCCTCTGTGAGAGCAATTTTGAGCTCACGAAGCGTGATTGGGGGAGGGTTTCGTTGTTTTACGCATCTGCCTAGCTCGTCCCAAGCATGCTCGATCGGGTTGATATCCGGGCTGCGCGCTGGCCACTCCATACGAGTAATGTTCATCTCTTGAAGGTAGTCATTCACAATCCTACCTGTATGAGGTCGGGCATTGTCATGCATAAATATAGCATCCTCACCTAAATTGACCATAAATGGACCAACGTGATCATTGAGGATTTCTTCCACATATCTTACGCTAGTTAAAGAGCCGTGTTCTATGATCACCAGCTCTGTGCGACTTTCAGAAGAAATTCCGGCCCACACAAGTACAGACCCACCACCGTAGGCTACTTTTTCTTCGATGCATGCTTGCTTGAATCTTTCCCCTGGTCTTCGATACACTCTGTGTCTTCCATCGTGCTTGTAGAGCATAAATTTTGATTCGTCGGAGAACATAACTTTTGACCAAATTTCAATACTCCAATTTACGTGGCCCTGGGCATATCTTAGTCTTGAAATACGATGTCTAAGGGGTTTTAAGTTAGATTCAGCAAGCCGACGTCTTACTGTCCATGCACTTGGGTTACTTCCTCCGAGGCGTCGAAACTGATTTGTGAGTTCAGTTCCTGTGAGAAAGCGATTTCGAAGCATGGTGTTCACCAAGTATCGGTCTTCTCGTGCTGTGGTACACCTGGTTCTGCCCGTTCCTGGTCTGCGTAGGTTAGAACCAGTTTCTTCGTAACGTCGGAGAACTCTTTGTACTGTTGACAGCGACACACCGACAGTCCTGGCTGTATCGCGCTGACTCCGGCCGGTTTCCAGCATTGTAAGTATTCTGGTGCATTCTTCAGGCGTAAGCGACATAATTTCAGCTTGAATAATGAATATAGAGCACTATCAACATGGTTTATGTACCCACATAAATGACAGATTACAAACAAAAGCAAAACCAAATGCTGTAATTTCGTAGTTCCATCTTCGAAAGTGGCCCTTTTTCAAATTTGATTTTTTTATGATATAACTTTACAATAACTAAGAAGTTTTAATACCTTCATTTAAGGAGTATTACATTGTCTATTAAATACAATTTATTGCATTAACCTAGCATTTTTAGTTTCCGAGATTTTTAGGATTCTTTAAGTGACCCGGATTCATTGCTCTCGAGTGTATATAGTTCAATGTATCATAAAATTATCATCAGTAATCCTTGACCGATCTGAATTTAGCTAACGTACCCTTTTTAAGGTCTCGATTTACCGACTAAACCCTACAATTTTTGTGCTTGAATTCTAGCGAATAGGGTCACTGAATTGCCTTATAATAATTTATCGTGTCGAATCACATTCATTATTCTAAAGTTACGCGTATATTTCAACCAATTACTGGCCATTACAAACCTACTACATAATGTAAACCGTATGTAAAACATGACTATAACTTTCGTTCGACTATGTATCTAAAGATAAAGGTCATAGAGTCCATTTAGTAATCCACTGCCATCATCAGTAAAGTCTAATTGGAATGAATAATCTGTGAAAATAGAGCCTACTTTCGATCCACATTGATGAATGGTCACCTTAACTATTTAAGTGATTTATTTATTGATCTTAAGCGATTTCAGACCTTGTGACTTCAGAAGTAAGTTCTACAATTCTGTGAGTAAACTGGCAAAGACTGACACTGGATCACGCGATTGCAAATGAAAGGGGGTTAATCAGTTTAAACCCTGTGATGGCTGTTTGTTGCTTGTTTGTTCAAATAAAATACTGAACGTATCGTAGAACTAATAATGAATGGAATAAGCATTTAAAGTGGATGTTATTGCAAGGCTTCAGATATATCGTACGATGTGCGAGGAATACTAATGTTAATACTCTGTACTGTAGGAGATTATTTCAGTTTGCGATACATTCAAGCGTTTGTGTAGTCCAATTATTTTCGTCGTTTTGTGAGATACTTGTTAGGAATGTTAACGTTTAGGGATAGAAAAGAATATTCTTTTAACAATAGTCGGCCACTTACAAAACCTAAACGAATATACAAATACTGCGAAGATCAATCTGTACAACAAACATGGGGATTTTGGATTTTGGTGAAAGACTTTCCCAAGATTTAAATCGTATTTCAGCAATACCTCCTTACATCAACTATAATACCCCATTGACTGCGAGAAAGCTGATACTTACAACATGTTATCAATAATCTTGTTGGCCTATATCATAAATATTGACATAATTACCTACCTATTATCACGTATAGTTGTTGCCACCACAAGAAACCTGAATGGTTCTCTTCAATATCTTACAAACGCGGCAACGTGACGTTGATACCACGTGACCTGTCTTTACAAATTATTTGACTGATTGGAGGATTGCCCGAGTTCTGGATTGTTGGCAATAGGTTCGCCCTTATTATGTGGGACTTAAACATAACTGGTGAAATGTGGGTGTACTTCTCCTTCTTAGCGTGTCGATATATTATTGTTTGGCCCAAAATTCAGCAACGCGAATACCGTTCACCGCCGCAGCCATTAGGTCCTCACTTGTTCATGTCACGGAGCATGCGGTGCAAGGTGGGAGGTGAGCCATTGTTTGTGGGGAGACGCCGCATACACATCGGAGATCTGAGCCATCTATGAATCCCCACTTGTGGAGGTTGTCCTTACTACGACCTACTTGGGTACGAAGCCTGTTTAAGGTTTTCCAAGCAGGTCACGGTAGCTTGTGCTTGTGTTTGTGCTTGTGCCCTGTGGGTGCACTATACTATAGGTACACCTTTACCTAATTCGTCGGGGAAAACAAGCGTGATGTGGTTACTTATTTGATAGTTGGGCATTATTTGGAAGCTGCGTTATCTTGCTGACCGGTTCGTAAATCTAATGCCTAGACGTTA
This sequence comes from Hyppa rectilinea, assembly GCA_951799385.1. Lineage (NCBI taxonomy): Eukaryota > Metazoa > Arthropoda > Insecta > Lepidoptera > Noctuidae > Hyppa > Hyppa rectilinea. Next base: position 646,265 of record OX637319.1, read on the forward strand.
CCTAGATCAAAACTTGATACTACATTGTTTAGGGGTCTCAATAGGTAGACTTGAATGACGTACGGTAATTATACATTTTATTTATTTTATACGAGAGACCGGCCCGTCTTCGTATGGGTTTGTATGGTGGCATGTCAAAATATCAAGATTTCAGTTTTAGTCCTTTCCGGAATAAAATGCTCTTAATGATGATGAAAAGCGCTTTAATATGCATTATTTAGTTAAGATCTAAACTGTCACACAGAAAGAAACGAAAAGTGTTTTCTTTGTATACTATGTAGGTACCTATAGATGAGACACAGTCAATACAAAATAGTTTCATACCTTCAAGCGTCTTTAAATAGTGCGCTCTCCATTCGCGTTTGCAGTCGCGTTTTATTTTCGTTTGCATTTGAGTCGTGTGTCAATTTTGTTTGGCAAAGTTAATATACTCTAGTATGCTACATAGGTACTTAAGGTGCGCCAAACATACCCTAAAGTCATATAACCGGATAAGATAACCACCACGCGAAAGCTATAAGCCCGTAGACTCACGAGTCAGCTATGAACCACAATAAAACGAGGCTGGCAGTCCCATAAATCAGCAATAATCGCTTTACTACGGATCCGACTAGGAAACCTCGGAACCCCGAAAACCTAATAAAGAATGAAAAGAGACATACAAGCCGTGCGGACCCGGCTTGCTTTTGTGTTCAAAACAGAGGCTTAAGCGATAATACGTCCGCGCCCAGAAATACTTGTGCAAAGCTAATGACGGTCATATATCTACGGTTTAGCCTAAAATGGACTAAAAATACTGTCGCAAAGCTAGCTGGCGACTCATTGCTCGAAAGTGCTCGGAATCTTATCGCAGAGTTTTACGGTGACTTAAAGATACGTCGTTTAATTCCCAGCTCGCTGCGGAAACAATTCTTTGGGAACGGTTCCGAGCCTGTTTAAATCGTTGCTCGTCGCGTCGTCGCAGCTCCAGAGAGATTTCGGAGGAGTTCGTTTGACTGCACGTGCGTGAACATCCTGAGATGGATGCGACGACAAGGAATTCAAACGATACTTCCACCAAAGGGAGTTAGGTAAACAATTTGGAATGCGTTGCGATATTTATTACTATTGGCCCTTGAATGTACCGGTGTATTTTTTGTTATTTTGAGTATGAAGTCCTCTATTCTATCTTCTTATTTTAGGGTTCAATAATAGCCATAAGCACTTTTTGCACTATTTTTTAATATTGTTTGCAGCGCTAGTTTCATTATATTCCATGTCCATAAGACACGGCCGTCACAGCCTGCATTGTCAGCCCAACTCTATTCCTGACTGGCTAATATAACTTCACAACGGCTTTGTCTATTTTTACTAGGCACTATTCGTGCCGAATTAAGTAAGACAAAGATCTAGCCATCCAACTTAATCGTTATTTATTCTAGAATAAGCTAATTAAAAGGGTCGTAACAAATACACCAGTACTTACAGCCCGACAAATTACTAGGTAATCATGAGTGATAGGTACTAGTCAAAGGAATATTTTCTTACAAAGAAAGTTTCTTCAAAAGGTAGCTCGGTGAATGTAGATTTAAGCATTTCATCAGCGCTATCTTTAATCTTTATTGGGATCCGTTTTTCGGGCGGACCTTCAAAATGACTGATTGGCAAAAGGTCTAAAAGTATTCAACTATTTTAACTTACTTAGGTGTTTGAAAGGTCGTTTAGTCCATCGAAGCAGATATTAACTTTTTCTTTAGGTATCTCAAAGTCTTATATGAGTTTCCCTAATCTTATTTCAGATGAGTCAGTACTTTTCTCTTTGACATGTACACCGAATTTTTGAGCTTAGAAAACTTTTACCTAATAAAATTTGAGGACTCTTTTCAGTCCAAATTAGGACTTGCTTACATAAGGCTGTTTACCACGTTTTACTTAAAACATTAGTTTGGACAAAGCTGTGATATATTTCACGTGAGTCGGGACAGATAAGCATTCCTCGAGTGGTCTACATAGCGATACTGGACGCCTGCCAGTTGTGCCATCGACTCACCAGTCCAGTTTATGCGCTGCGAGTCTTGCCAGGTTATTGGTCGGCCAATCGATTAAGATTGGCGATGTTTTAAAGAGTTCCTTTTTACGAATTTGAAAAGACTGAGGCTATTTATAAACTACTGGCGGCCCGTCCCTATTTCAAACGAGTTCAACATGGCGATATGTTCAAACATCGAGATATCTGTGCATAATCTGAGTTGAATTACATAGTTGTTGTTGTATTATTTACAGAATGAATTCAGTAAATGATTATGAATCAAAATCCATCGTGTTGTTTAGTAAAACTAAGAGACATGAAAAGCAACTATGTTTCATTTCGCAATGTCAGAAATAATAAAGAAAACTAGATGGTTATGATACCAGGAGGCCTCCAACGCAACAAAGGTTTGGTCTAAATTTAAATTAAGCATAACGAAGACATTTCTTGTTTACTTTTAAGGTTTAAAAAAGGTTATTTTAATCCAGGTTTTTTATCTTCAACGGTTTGAGCACATAACCCTTCTGATAAACATCATTATAGTTTTCTTTTTTGAGGTCTTCATTGCCAAGCACGAGAATTGCTTTGTTAAGAGCATCAAAACTTTGAAAAGAAATTACTTGCTCATATTATTTTTTCGATTTCTACAATGATTATGAATGACATAACTTTCATCTATAAAAACTGTTATGGGTTGGGTCAGTTGCAACAAAATGATTTATTGCACAATTCCCCCCATTCCTAATATACTACACAGCAAACCCCTTACAAAAACAACACCTACCTACATGAAAACTTAATCCATGTCCCACTAAATGACCACCAGGTCATACAGAGCGGTTAAGTCTTATAAATCAGGTAGTGGGTGACCGATGGTATCTACCTCGCAAGTCGCAAGTACGGGGTATCGGAAACTGTGCTATCTGTATCGACTTGAGTCGTAAACTACCCTCGGCGGGACCTGCGCGGCTATATATTAGATCCCAATGTGTGATATGGGGTAATGGGGAGAAAAAATATATAATGGTTGGTGCCTGTACACAATGGGCCATACTTCAAGTTCGTGTGAAAGAGGTCTGAAGCACGTAATTGATGAACGTTGAAGAGTGATCAATATTATCATTGTGTAGGTGATATTTTTGTTGTACCTACATTTGGATTTCTTCGTTGTCAGAACAGTTGAACGTGATGGGTAAACGAAGAAATAGAAAAAAATTAAGTATACACACATACATAACACATAACATTACGCCTTGTTTCTCCGAAGGGTTGAGCAGAATAGCACCGACATTTCGCCAGTTATGTACAGACGTCTACGTTACAAAAATATCACTTGATTAGGCAGATGCAATCAGATAACAATATTATATGGGAACGCGATGAATTCGATATGGGACGGCGAGACAACCTTTATAACCGCAAGCGCTTCTCGACATAAATATGCTCCGTCAGCCCAAACATGACCCAAACTGTTACCATACCACACCACATACCCAACCACAAACCTCCAAAAAATGTCAGCTCACAATGAAATTTACAGCCGCAACCCAGTGTTGCCACTTCCTAAGTTCTTGACGTTTCCGGTTAATAATGTTGAATGACGTTAATAATAATCAAAAATAGAGATGGCGAATCAGTGTTGACGCTGCGATATACATAATAATATGTTGTAATGTTATAAAATATGAATAAATATTTAGCAGACGTAAAAATCTGGGACGCAGTATTAAATAAATTGGATTTCTTAATGATAATCCTGATTGTATGAAAAAAATTGCAAAAAAATTACGTAACGTAATCAAAATGATGAAACATATGCTATGAACGCGAATTTTTGCGTCCGTTTTTTCGTTAGTATTTTCTGAAAACGAAATAAAATCTCGACCAACGTATTTCGAAAAAGCGCTTTTGATGTCTAGAATTAAAACACAATCTTTTAGTTTGCATTCGAAGTAATACAGACGACGTTAACAAAAACACGCGACATTTTTGATTAGCTTGCACAGCACAGATTGACTTAACTTTTATCATGAATTTTTTTTAGAATGCTAGACGTTAATAATCTATGGTTCACTCAAAAATACATAATTATGTTTTTGAAAATATGTGGGATTATAAAATAACAGGCAAATACATATAAACAGATATTTTTTTCAAATCCCTTTTCATATTGCATAATATGTTCCCACGTCATGAAGTTATATACCTGTGTAGGTATTTTAGAGCGCCGTATGTTATTAAAAACATAAACAAAATTCTTCCATGAAAAAACGCATCTTCACAAAAAGTCGTCGTGAAATATTGAAGGTTATTAAAGTTGGACCCTGGAGTCCGCCCGGTGTAATCTAAACGGAGTAGTCAAAATATCGGGCCAGCGCAACCCTCTGACCCTTGAGTTGCCCACCTAAACGATTAATAAATCAAATAAGTAGATTCACAGTCGAAAGGTTGACAAATACGAACTTTGCTTGGTTTTTATTAGGTTAGCAGAAAGCAGTTTACTGAACGAATTTGCTGATAGAAGCGAACTCAATAACATTATCTGAACGAGAAATGTTGAAATGTAACTTTCCGTTCGCGAACAGACTTGTCAAAAACTGCATGTTTTCCAACATGTTCCAGAGTAGTTCCTGTTTGGACGAATTCCTGTAAAATAACAGTTCACGTGCAGAACTATCTCGTCGGATACAGCGATTTCTTCTGCATAGCGAATACCTTTACTTTACAAACAAATGCTCAAACGTTCGATCCAAGCTTGGCTAGTCGGACATACAAATATTGGTTCTATGCACGAATCGAACCGGATAACCGAAAGCCACAGAACGCTAATCGATTCCCCGAAAACGTTTCCACAATAAAAGTTACCTTAAACCGTGAATGGAAAACTCAAGTCCCAAAAAGCTAACAAATTCCCTCTTCCTTTAACATACGTCTATGCACGTTTATCAGATTATCCGCAAAAATATGTCGGTCCGGCAACTTTGCGAATTTTTGCTGCGACTAACCAAACACCTGCTTAACTTATAGAGGCCGACCCTTCAGGATTTTTTGTCAACCTTCCCTCGAGTTGTGTCGTACTTTTAGCGTCGCTGAGGGATCCCGCGTAATCTCCAGCTTTTTGTTTCATTTTCTAACTTACTTATGGATGTATTATGCGCGTATTTAATGGTATGTGATAGTTTAGTGAATGTTAGTAAGAATTTTTTCGAAACATTGGCTTTTTAGGGCCTTAGATATTACGATCGATTGAGCACCAGTTAGGGATAAGCGATTAAACGTATGATTATTTATTGCCACTTTCTTTCTTTCATACAGTTTTATACAGTACCTAACAAATCTTATTAAAATAAATATAAAAGAACATTCTGCCCACACACCACCTGTTACGACACATTCATTTACTCTGCCTTGTTCGTTCGTTCACACCTACGTGACTTAGTTTCCACTTAGAACAATTTATTATTTTTATTAAATACATTTCACATTTATTCGTCTATAAATAATTAATCCGTTATGAGACACAATACTTTTTCTATTGTTAGCGAACTGAATCAGCTTGCTTGACGAACGGATTAAAAAGCATCAAATCAATTCCATGCTACAAATGATTACACATTTAAAACTTCCTACAACAACATTCAATTGCTAAACGGAACTCCGGCTACATCTTCCGGGACACATAGTTTGAAAAAAGATCAAAGATCCTTTAGTTCAACTGTTAGTTTTTCTTTGCAAAGAAAACTTGCGAACATCACTAACAAGGCAAGGTCCCCAGGTGAAGCCGTACCGATTGTGTATGCATTTGTGTTACAGATTGTATAAGTGGCTAATAGAATCAGGTAGAAGGTATTATATTGATTGTTCACGGGTCATTTGTGAGCATAGTCTTTGGTTATGGGTTAGTTTACCTAGAGAACATCGATGGATAGAATATAGTAATATTTTTATTACCCCTCTCTCTATCCAGAGCTGCCAAGAACCAATCTTTGTAAAATAATTCCAGTTCATCCCGCTATCTCCGTATGGGTCTGCCGTTATGTCATTCGTCACTAAGCCGGACTCACTCGGTCGTAAGTTTGCCCATTGATCGTATTTTTTTTTTGAGGGTGAGAAATCATCTACCCTCCATTCCGCTCTGGGTGGAGCGGAATGGAGTGTCAGACTCTTACTGACTAAAACCCATCTAAGTTCCTTCCTTAGCTCTTTATGTTCCGGGGTAGCGGTAACCCTTTCGCACAATCCCTCCTACCCCCATTGACCGTCTGACATGGAAAAGATGTGTTCAGCTTCGTTCCCTTTAAGCGTGGCAGTTTTCCGAGTGACATTAGTTATTTTAGCTATGAACTATTAAATAGATGATTTTTTTTGCGATTTCAGAAGTGGTCCCAATCAAGAATAGTTCATATTGACGAGAACAAAGGCTGAACAAAACCTAATCTTGTATGATTTTTTTTTGTTTTTGCTTGCTTGGTTTTTGCTCCACTGAGCCAGAAGGAAGGTTATCTCTTTTCACAGTATTGAAGGTAAACCAACAAATTTACATTTTAATAACACAGTTGGCTATAGTTTGCTATTCCCACTCTGTTTATTCATCATCAAGTTTACAGAAACTGTACTAACAACACCTCAAAAAATGTAAATGTCTCTCTTAATGACTAAATACGCCCCAGAATATTCCATTCTAGATAAAAACAAACTTTGAACTGACAAATAGCTCTCTCTTCATAATTCAACTGTCATGCCCATTTATACCCTAAACTTTGTAAATGATTATTCGCCCGAATAATATGTAAATGGGGTTGTTATATGAAGTGGGGAGAAAAGAGTGTAGAGTAAAGAGGTAGTCGTATCTTTTGTAATCCCTTGAAGGGTGCAAACTGAGGTGTCGAGGTGTTCCTAACGCCAAATATCACGGTAAGCGCTTTGTATTCACAAAAGTTTCGAAGCATTTTATTGTGAAAACGTGATATGTTCAGGTGTTGTTGTGGAAACATACACGTGTTGTTTTTGTGCGGAGAAGATTGGTGAAATAAAATTTTTGTCCAAATTGAATTTTCTCTCGATTTGTGATACTTGTCGTGTCTTGTCTTGCTAGTCTTGCTAGCTAGGTGTGTTCATGATTCCCAGAGTACGTGTCTTGTTTGCGCATGCCCCTGTTTGCAATTAGGCCAGTGCTAGTTCCGCAGAACAGAATGTGTGTAAGGAGTATAACATTGTCTCGGACACCTTAAATTGTATTTTTTTGATAATAAGGTCGCCTCTACACTAATAGGAGCTTGCTACGTCTTAACCTTAAATCCAACTCATTAGATACCTAATTAAGCAGAACTAGTTTAAAGAGCCCCCATTAGTTCGGCGAACCTTAGTCTGCTGTTTGGTACCTTATAATATCGAACCGAGGAAGACGACAAGTTATAAGAGAAGGAGAGAACCGAGAAATATACAAATAAATGTAGGTATTTAGAAGGCGGTTCATCTTGAAACAGAAACAATAAATTGATGATTTGTAAGCCTGACTAACATGAAAATAAGTTTCAAAACTTTTTTCAAAAATATCGTCGGCCGACGACTGGCTGGATTTTTAACAAACTTCTTATAAATGGAGGAGGTTCCCAATTCCTCTGTATATTTTTTCTACAGTAAATTCTGCGATATTATCGTCAATATCGTAGACCGATTTTGGTAGGGGAAACTTGCGCGGTGATCCCATATAAAGTTTATTAACTTTGCTTGGGTAGTTTTTAATTAGCTTCAATAATACCGTGTATTTTACCCACTTAGTCTACGTGGACGATGTTCTGATAACATCTTATCACTGTTATTTACTTAGCAAGCAGTGTTATTAGAATTTGTGTGGGCTAGGTACCACAACTAAGAAGTGAAAATTTACTTCGATTTTCGAAGTCTGTGGCATAAAAACGAAACTACAAATTTGACCGAAATATAAGCTATTTTTTACTTTTTAGTATTTTCTTGTGACTGCCTCGTTGGTCTAGTGGTCATAAGCGCTACTGCAGAGCGTGAGGTTCTGGATTCGATTCCCAGGTCGGTCAAAGTGTTAATGAGATTTTCCATTAGCAATTTCTCAGTAGCTGCCCAGAGACTGGATTTGTGCCCGGTTGATAGCAATAGGCTTGATCCCTATTATATGGGACATAAACATAACTGGCCAAATGTGAGTGTACTTTTTTTGGGTAATGGGTCTGTCTAACCCTTTGAGGAAACAAGATGTGATGTTATGTAGTGTTTTTTTTGTGAGTCGGTTGTACTTTTTTGTAAAAACTGTAATCCTCGTATATCTTGGGTATACACGAGGCAAGCTAGAGCCTCGATACACTGTCGTGGATTGCTGTTCTGGATTGGCACATGACAGTGCTGTTTTCTTATTGCCAGATAATTCAAAAGCACGGTCATTGCAGTAATTAACGTTAGTGCATAGCTTTAATAGTCTACTAGCTTTTGCCAGCAGCTTCGGCCGCGTGTTCGTAGGAAATTATCTCACGGGAACCGTATATTTTTTCCGGGATAAAAAGTAGTCTATATACTATTCCAGACTATAATATAATCTATTTTATGCCACGTTTCATCCAGATCTGTTAAGCAGTTTTTGAGTTTATTCGTTACAAACATAAATACATACAAATCTTTCCTCTTCATAATATTAGTATAGACTAGCCCAGAAATGAAGCTATAGCTTCTGTATACACGAACCCAGAGTTACTAGCCTGCTAGCACTAGCTCACTAACCTGTCTTGATATACTTGCTAGTGTCTCGGGCATAACAAAATTGAAAATAATATCTCATAAATTAACAGCCACAATAGTGAGTGAACACTTTCGCACAAATCTTCGGTATACTCCCAGTGCGTTGCAAATGATGACGTATCCTCAATTTGTCTCCAGCGACAATGAGGCTCGTCGGATGAGTTATGACTGTAGCGAAGTGAAATACTCCGCTATTTTGGTATGTTCAGGGTTTTTGTTAGTTATAGTGTCGGCAGTTGTGTTGGTGTGTCTATCAATTATCATCGTTCATGGTAAAATTTAATGAGCGAAACTCCACTAATTGTGAAAAGTATCGATGTCTAATGCCGATAAAATAAAAATATAAGTACTCTCTTAATGTCAAGTACTTACAGCCTACTTCAGGGTCAAAGACCGCTGGAACTTGAAATTATGAGATCAGTAAATGTTTTTTTTTGCTTTTGTCTGCGTTAGATATCGCGATAATTATGCGAAGTTTTACTAGCTCATTAATTTTATCCTGGTTATAAATTGACTAGGGAAACTTCACAGAAATAATTGCCATAGTTGATATTATGATATTATTATTATTATTAATTCCACCCTGTATATACGGTTTTAACATGTCCAATAATAGGTATGTACCTACATAACTTTGCGGTGTCGATGTGCGAACTATTCCACAATGATCCCAATTAAATATGAAATTGTTCACGGTTACAGGTGCCTATTATTTCTGCAGAGTATTACCTACTGTATTTTAGGCTATTAGATAAGCTGGATGGAGTCTACTTAAATTTCAGTGCTTTCAAAAAGTACAGTCATGAAAATGTATTGTTAACTTAATTGACAACCAATTATGTTGTCCGTATATTCAAATCACAACTGTCATTCTGTTTTTCTTTGTATTAAATAGCCATAGCACGAAAAATAGATCAAGGGCTTTATTTTGCGTATCAATTATTGCCCTGATTACATCATTATTAGCGACTTCTCCATAGGTACCTACTGCTTTGGGATGGAAACTAGCTTATTTTTCTGACTGTCCGACCCCTTGACAATTCAAAAGTGCCTGTACTTGGTTTATTTGAAATAAATGCTTTGAGTTTGAGTTTGACTGACATAGGCTTCCTGTCTACATAGATGCACAATACTCGGCGTTTATATGACAAGATATAAGTTCGTGGTTTCTAATGAGATAGGCACACTGGACAGGAGCGAGCGACAAGGACAACGCTCTATGAAGCCTGACTTTTTCCCTGATTTTCGATGGCCGATGTGTACTGCCACGTAATCCGAAAAGCAAAAGAGATGTCGATAAAATATATCTTGCACTGCGTTACTTGATAAACATTATTATATTCGTGACAAATATTATTTCCAAACAATGTATACAGTGCAAACTGCTTTATTTTGTGAAATAAATACTTTTATTATCATTACATTTCATATTATTATATCGAAAACAACCCGAATTTCTAATAGTTCATTTGTAGAATAATAAATAAAGCAGTATTTTTTACACGTTAATATGCTAGGTGCTCATTATTAATCGCAGGTCTCTCATTAAGCTATGCATGTCATGTGAACATTCACATGACATCAATCTAACACGCATTGACAGCCTCATTATTATCTATATACCTAAATAACAATGATATTTTTTTTTTTTTTTTTTTAAGGCTGGGAAATCATCCAATGACTGCTCCCGCTCTGGGTGGAGCGGAAGGGAGTGTCAGACTCTTACTGACTAAAACCCATCCATGTTCCTTCCGTAGCCCTTTATGTTCCGGGGTAGCGGTAACCCTTTCGGACAATCCCGCTTACCCGGCAGGCTTGGCCCTGGGGGGCCCCTTCATATGCTGACATCTCTTTGAGGCGCGCGTGGAACATATACGCGCCGTACGGCACGGGTCTGGTGCTGATCGGACGGTGAGTCACCCATTACTCACCGTCCGCAGGCCCGCGTCTACGGTGGCCGGGAGTCGTCACGTGGCTCCAAATAACAATGATATGAGCTTACGTTTTCGTCGCGATCAAACATTATTTCAATGATTCAGTATTCGATGTCATAGGTTTTTAACTGGCATTTTTATGAATTGTTAGAGTATACTACTATGAAACAGATCATAATAAAACAACGTTATAAAAATGGAAGAACGTACGAAACCTGATTAAAAAATCGTGTTTTTGTTCGTGTTTGATTGTTTATATGTACGGAACCCTCCACGTGCATATCTAATTCCATTTATATATATTGTTTAATCCATACGCTGCCACGAACACGTATGTGTGTTGAAGGCACTGAGCTTAGCTAAAATAGCACAAAAAATAGTAGCAGTGTTTGTGTTAATATTAAACAATAAAAGTGCCCAAGTGCGAGCTTACTTAACATTTTTACTTTAATTACTAAAACAACCTACTCACATAAAAGCTTACGTTTTTGTCGCGTCCGAATGCTTTTTTTTTCAATAATAAAAATGATGCTTTTCGATATTCTTTGTTGATATAACGGAATCTTTTTGTTAGAGGTAGGTGTATATTGTTGCTTAAATAAAACTGTTATTTTCCAATGGATCCTATAGTATTTTTTGTAGCTCAATTGTAAACAGAACGTGCCGGTATCAAACGCTCCACGCTATGTTTACATATTATGAGGCATTTCAAAAACCAGGTTTCCTTTTCCACAAGCTTAGATTATTTCGACGTGCCGAGTAGGACTGAGGTACCAACCTGTATAACCACAGAATAACTGAAGACACAGAAGTTCTGATCCATACAATGGGCAAAAACAGGCGCACGCACACAAACACATACGTATGGAGATCTCGAACACAATCACGTCAGTTGCGAGGGCGCTTGCCCTCAGTGTACGTGAAGCATATCTATGTGTGCGTGCCGTCTCACTCGTTAAATAAAGCCGACCTTCTATACCTATCTACTCTGTGGTACCAGTATCCACCGTAGAAGTACCGGTACCAGACACAGAACCATGTTCGGCACATATACATGCAAATATTATTATGTATTTATCATGAATACATGAGTATTGTGTGAGTATGTCGCAGGTGGGGACGACGTCTGTCTGAGTATGTATTGTTTATGCTAATTTGGGATTACCTTCTGTGCGGTGAATTGGTTGTAAGTTTAGCAGTTATTGTGTGTTCCTACGTTCGATTTCCTGGCAGAAACAATAAAATGATTTTTTATTTATATAAGAAAGGCAGCTTTGCGCGTTTTCAGGCACGTGTAAGGTTTTTATAAAATTATAATGAAATGCCTAAAGCTGATATTCTTTCAGTAAAATTAGTTCCAGAAACAATGTTCAACAAATTGGCCATTATCTACTATGTTATAAGTATATTCATTAATATAACTCATCAAATGTTAGACAAATTTTGAAAATTCCTTTGGTAGAGAAAGCTAGCGCGGTGATCCTATAGTATGATATATTTTATTATTTTTTTTACTCGGGTAGTTTTTGTGTTAGCGTTAATATTATAGCGTTGCAAATCCCCTGTCATTGTTGTTTATATTTGCGTGGGGTAGGTATCACAACTAAAAATATAAAACAAATAACTTAACAAAACAAAACAACTGACTGATTTCGCAAATCGGTGTGTTTCACCGAATTTCGAAATTAAAGTTATTTTTCACTTGGTACCGTTTTTTGTTCAATTTTATAATCATATTTGGATTAGTTTGCTTAAAAACTAATCTGATAAGTAAAGAAGACCTAGACATTAAAAAGACCCGTTTTATATTATTATAAAAGTCTATTGAAGAGCTTCAGAATATAAGAAATTGAAATAAAAGGAGATTACTTTGTAGGGACTAATAGTTCAAAGAAAACTGTAGGCTCTTTAGGAAATGGGTTAAATTTCTTATTTACTTACCATGGCTTTCGGAATAGTTTTCTAGTTTTTATCAAAGAAAAAAGAGACTTTGAAAAAACTAAATTGGATAGTTTAAAAATATTGTTGGGTATTGTCTTAATATTAGAAAGCCAAAGGTGGATCGCTTTTTCTTGTTTGCTAATTCCAACCAACCGGTCCCAACCCAACTTCTCTATTATTAGGTAGGTACTGAAATGCTAATAAAGAATTTTAATATAATAGATTGTAAACAGTGCATTTGATTAGTTCAGAATGAACGCATAATCTTTTATTTTTTTCTTCCCACTTCTTCTTAATACGAGAGATTGAAAAAAAAAGCTTGGAACTCTCTGCCAGCGTCTGTGTTCCCTTCCGCATATAACCCCTTCTGCCTCTCTCCGTCTGCCTTCAAAGCAAGAGTGAACAGGCCTCCTCTGGACTTCATAGACCTCATCCATCGCTTTCATCAGTCGTCATCGAGGTTAAGAGCAGGCCCACTCCTCAATAAAAAAAACTCATCATTGGTATGCCGGAAGAAAATTTAACTACAATTCGTAGAGAATTAAATGCACCTCTTAATGCACCTGTCAATGGCCGGAGCAGTGAAGATAATAGCAAAAGATACTTAAAGTGACGTCCATGTTCACCAGTAAACGTTTACGGGCTAAAATAATAATAAAAATGTCACTACGAACTATAAATTCTAAAGCAATAAAACTTCACGGTATGGAAGTTAAATATTTATACCGTTTGAATCCCCATTTATTGGAAATCTTGGAAGGCAGCTTCTCTAAGTAGGTTTATCCATGTTTCGCGTCAACTCGGAAAACTTATAATATTGGGGAATGTATGCTTTGAGCTAACGGAAAGGACCTGACCAGATGCTACAGGACATTGTAATTCTGTCGCCCTGTTCGCTGAAATAGCGCTTTATTGAAGACTTTTTCGCTTAGCGCTAAATAAAAATAAAATTTAATGATATATTTTTCGTAGAGGGATTTTTTCATGTCGCAGAATAAATATAATTAAGTTGTTATGATCAAGTTATTGTTTGACTCCCATAATGATTTGTAAACGAAGATGTGTGTGTGTGTGTGTGTGAGTTTTTTAATTGTACTTAAAAAGCTGCTGAAGAACAATTTTTAATTAAATGAGCCATGATTTATCTTCTTCTTTTCGTAAAGATCAATTGATGATCTTTACTGGAATATGAGTTTAAAAGGGGATTTTAAACATTGTAATATTTGAAAGGGTTGTTATAGTTGACGGTGTAGCTAAAATTAAATACGTAATGTATGTAGGCGAGGAATGTTGAAATGAGAATGCCGTTTATTGAAAGTCGACTCGAAACAATTTCTGTTCTACCCGCTATCGTCTGACCTTATCAAGGTCGCATTGTTGTATCCTTGCCCACTGGCTATAGGTTCATAGATCATCTAAGTTTGCCCATAAAATATTACGACTGTCTGCCCAAATAGAGGGATGGGTAGAACTTAACTGGGCACAAACAAGTGATAATTACTGATATAAATAACTGCCCTCCAGTGTTTTCAAACATTAATAGTGAAATAAATTTTGTGACCCGTGATTCCGGTTTCGTGTCCGCCATTTTGAATTGTGAATTGTTCAGCTGTAGTTTGATTTTGAGGGCCGCATGTCAGGTTTGGATGATTTGTTGCTGCAATTTTTGGTTGCTGGTAGTCAAAAACATGCTTCAGTGATGTATGGGGGATGGTCGATCGATGTGCTGCGCTTGGTCGCGCTTAGTTTGTGGATGGATGCTCCTTCTTTTTCTTCTACATGTAGCACTGGTTACCAATAAACAGTTTACGATGTGGTAGAAAGTTTAGTCTGTCAGCAGTTTGGTAGTGGGCAAGCTGCCTTAGATATAAATATTTTAATCACTACAATACACTACGTTTGACAGTCGTTAGAGGTCGCCAGGCGCCTTAATGGGGTCCACCGGTGTTACTGCAAAATCAGAATATCGGTGTTTCCCAGTAATTGAATTGTGGATTGCTGTGAGTTCAGAAGGCTCCACGTAACTCCACTTCAAATATTGATATTCTGAGTCGCTGGAAGGTGACACCGACTTCGTTAGGAAAAGGCTCCGAAAATGCCGAGGTAGCCCACACGGACGAACGAACAAACGAAAAATAGACGTGAAAGTTTACGTATTTTACCCCATCTCCCTTCAAACTAAATGGATTGTAAATAATTTTAACTTGAGAGAACACTAAATCATGAAGAAAGAGATTGCCTTTTTACTCCTACTTATGATGCGCATTCAAGCCAGCCCGCCAACAAAGCTAGCATTATAATACATGCCACACTCACATAGAAAAAGTGAAAAATTATTCCGCAGAGAAAATTGTCCCACCTAACTTAAAACTGGGATTTAAGCTTTGAATATTTTTCCACGCAAAGCGGCTCTACCGAGAGCCAACCGACGCGTTAATAATGTCTCTCACTTTTTAACTGTGCTCTATCATCTTTACAATCGTGCTAGAGTCTCGAACTTGAAACTCTATTGATTACTAAATCCGAGGAACTTTTAATTGGTAGTATAACGACTCTTTGTTGAGTCGTGCTCTCATAGAGATGATTTTTGAGATAAAAACTTATGTCTTAGTTATTATTTGATTAGGATACTCTCCGCGGGACGATAACTGTTCACCGTGGCTGTAAAACTTAATGTTGCGTCGTAAAAATGTTGTTTTATCAACTAGTTTTGTTGGGGTGCCCCCCTTCAGTTATGTCCCTGACAACAAATTAAGTGTCAATTTGTACCCATTTTTTCATGCTTATCCGTTTTCATAAATGTTTGTTTAGAAAACATCCGTTTAAAATGCTATTATATTCCTAGAACCGGGCACAAATCGACGGTAAACATCAATAATATATCTAGAGTAAACAAAAGGACAATTTCAGTTCCATGAACCGTTTGCACATTGAATGGTGCAGTCTATAGTACCAATCAATTGTTCACGTGATGTTAAAAATAGGTCAGAACAAAAGTCTATAGTTCGCTTAAGGTTGAACTGAAGAAATAAACAAAAAGCTTAAATGCAAATGCCGATTTTTATGATCTGGGTCACGTCCCGTTTGTACTAGCTGCAGCGAGGCCACGCCCACCGACGATCGTCATTTTATACTAACAAAAGATTGCTATTGTTTAAGGAGTATAGCCAGGTATAGTTGAACATTGGCGCTTAAATGATTTTGACATAAAATATTGTTTGTTCTATTACTGTAATAGGGCGAAATAAAATAAACATCACGCCTTTTATCCGTTAAGAGTTAAGCACATGTTTTAAATAATTAAAAGAGAAAGATGTTTTCAACCAAACGTTTTTTTTTTAAATTGTAAATAGTTTACTGCACGAATTAAACAAGACGAAAATGGACAAGAACTGTCACATGACTGTAAAAAAACCATTACCACAGGTTAAAATATAACTGCCAGGGAACCTAAAACGGGCTACTTGCTAACTAACACTTACCACATAAGTACTTAACGAAAAAGCACCATTTGAGTGTGCCAAACTTTAGTTTTCGTGGGAAATCTTCGCGAATGTAGGTGCGGAAAAAATGCTAAAAAATAAATAACTGTTTTGGTAGTTTTACTTAACAATATCTAAATATATGTACATATTGAAAAATCCATTGTCGCTCGTATTTGTCAGGACAAGGTTTTTATGACAGATTTTTTTTTGAAAATGTCGGTTGGACGGTACATATTTCAATCGCAACAGGCTAAACCACTAGACAGTAAGACATCAATTACACCCTCAACGAGGCGACGCCGGGCACGAACAGCTAGTTATCAATAACAAAATATTCCACCCCATCTTACATTTACGAACGTAATGTTGCCTCCCTCAAAAATATTACAACTTGTGTTTCCCAAAAATATTTTATTATAGGTTACAAGTAAATTGGTTGTTACAGTATTGCGTATTCATGTATGAACTTATGTAAGACTGTATATTTCTAACTAGTTGTCTAATAATAGACGTCATTAAGAATTCAATTGTTCTTAGAATTAGATTAAAAAAATTAGGAATAGATAGAGTTACCTAAGTGACAGGGTAAAAAAAAGAAAATATATTTAGTCCGTCACTCAGATAGTAAAAAAATATTACACACGTATTTTTAGCTTTGTCATTAATACTGACTAAGATAAAACGCGTTAAAGTTGGAGAGTGGGGACTCGCTACGTTGCAACTGAGTAAAGTATAAAATCTACATAGGAATGACGTCTGCACCATTTGAACACGATGTATCGACGCAATCTTTTGATCACGGGAAAAAAGGAAAACTACGTGTCCAATATTTTTTAATTATCTAGCTGCCGGACAAAATTCAATTTTAGTCATTAAAATAATAAAGGAAACTATATTGCCTGACTGAAAACAGTTTTTTTTTCGCCTGAGAACGTTATTTGGCTATACCTATTTGCATTTTCGCCCAAAAATCGTAAGCGAAAAATATATTTTTTTGTTTGTCGATAAGTCTGTGTTAGTTCAATACGGGCACTAAGTCAATACGGCGGGTCGATCATTGAAGCAAACCGTTTCAGCTTGAATGACGCAATGATTTAAAACTGTATAGTTCAGTAAAATCTCGTTGATTTTTCTCTTCTGTTAGTATTAATTTGCTGCAACTTAATTTTTGCGGACAACAACTACAATAGCCGAACGAAATTGGATATTTCTATCGAAAACCAAAACGAAATGCGGTCACACTCTAGAATATTAAAAGTTTATGAATTTAATAAATTAATATACATTCTTAATACCTAACAAAATGTGCTATAAGAGTCTCTGATTTAAACATCTTTTAGGTAGGATGTCTTTAAGCGGGATTATCCGAAAGGGTTACCGCTCCCGGAACATAAAGGGCTACGGAAGGAACATGGATGGGTTTTAGTCAGTAAGAGTCTGACACTCCCTTCCACTCCACCCAGAGCGGGAGAAGTCATTGGATGATTTCCTAGCCTTAAAAAAAAAAGGTGGGATGTCTTTTCTCGGCGTTTTATTGCCTTTGTGTCAATAAGTTATAGGTTTTGAAGTAAACATAGAATCCTTCACGCCATCATCTCATGGTAAATAACTCAAGTATGTTGTCCAAATAACTGCCTCGTTGTCCAGTGGTGGCAAGCGCTTCTGCTGAGTATGATGATTTTGGGTTCGATTCCCAGATACTATGAGAAAATTTTGTAACCATACTTTGTTTAAAAGAGTGTCCATGGAGTTTCTTGCCCGTTCTTCTCCATAGGTACCTACTGCTTTGGAATTGGCAACTAGCTTCATCTTTCTTACTGACCGACCCCTTGACAATTCAAAAGTGCCTGTAATTGGTTTATCTATACATATAATAAAACAGTAAAAAAACTGTGTCTGTACATTGAATATATTAAAAAAATTATAATTGAGGGGGGTTTAGAAACAGTAGTAGAGCACGAATTCAAAAAAAAAAAATTGTCTGTTTGTCTGTTTGTCTGTATGTCTGTTTGTCTGTTTGTCTGTTTGTCTGTTTGTCTGTTTGTCTGTTTGTCTGTTTGTCTGTTTGTCTGTTTGTCTGTTTGTCTGTTTGTTTGTACACGCTAATCTTCGGAACTACTGGACGGATTGGAATGATTTTTTTTTTGTTGTATAGGTATTAAGTCTGGGCAACATATAGGCTATAATTTATCTTGGAAACTTGAACACCTGATGCAGAACCGGAACAGACCAGCTAAACTATAAGAGATACAAAAATGATACCCTAGCAAAAATTGTTCCACGTGATTAGCATTTTCTGCTGAGAGAATAAATTTGAAGATCTGGAACACCTGATGTGGAACTCCAAGAGCCCAGCTACACTGTATCATATATAGGAATGATGTCTTAGCGAAAGTTGTTCGGTCTGATGGGCATTTCCTGATGACTTATAAAAATCGAAGATCTGGAACACCTGTTGTGGAACTCCAAGAGCCTAGCTACACCATAACACATATAAGAATGACGTCTTAGCAAAAGTTGTTCAGCCTGATGAGCACTCTCTGTTGACGTATAAAAATTGAAGATCTGGAACACCTGTTGTAGAACTCCAAGAGCCTAGCTACACCATAACACATATAGGAATAACGTCTTAGCACAAGTTGTTCAATCTGATGAGCACTCTCTGTTGACTTATAAAAATCGAAGATCTGGAACACCTGTTGTGGAACTCCAAGAGCCTAGCTACACTATAACATATATAGAAATGACGTCTTAGCAAAAGTAGTTCGGTCTGATGGGCATTTCCTGTTGACTTATAAAAATCGAAGATCTGGAACACCTGTTGTGGAACTCCAAGAGCCTAGCTACACCATAACACATATAAGAATGACGTCTTAGCGAAAGTTGTTCAGCCTGATGAGCACTCTCTGTTGACGTATAAAAATTGAAGATCTGGAACACCTGTTGTGGAACTCCAAGAGCCTAGCTACACCATAACACATATAGGAATAACGTCTTAGCACAAGTTGTTCAATCTGATGAGCACTCTCTGTTGACTTATGAAAATCGAAGATCTGGAACACCTGTTGTGGAACTCCAAGAGCCTAGTTACAACATAACACATATAGGAATGACGTCTTTGTTGTTCAATATGATGGGCATTTCCTGTTGACTTAAAAAAATCGAAGATCAGAAACATCTGATGTGGAAATCAAAGCTATCAATAATTTTACTGTGTAATTATAGAATAACATAAACTGGGAGTACCTGCACGCGGTGAAGGCGTATCAGTTTAGGACTGATTTTCGATGACGATGGTATATCATTGAAAATTTGACTCTACTGGCCAAAACTCCTATTTATTTTTTTATTTTATCGTATGAATATCGGGCTTATGTTGTTTGAGCGTTTAATTTCCTTTTCCATTTATCTTCGTGACACGGTAGCCTACCCGGTAACGCAGGGGAGCAGTCATTTTAATTTAGATTTTTATTGATCAGGTATCTTCACAATAAAACTATGACCATGCCTAGAAAGAGGTCAAATCTTTCCCAATGTTCCAAGAGAGCTATAAGATTGAGGATCATAAGATCCCAAAAATCTACCGAAGAGCGTCAGGAGAGACTTGATGCTGTTCGAGAACATTAGGCTGCAACTCGCTCCGTGGAAACCTCTTCGGGTCGCGAAGCACGCCTGCGTTCTCAGCGTATTCATTAGGTCTCTAGAGACAAGTGGGGCACGTGATGTGCGACTGACCGCTGATCGTGAACGTCATGTATTGTCTCGTGAGTCGGAGACGTTCACGGATAGAGAATTGTGCTTGAGTTCCAACCGTATCTACGCATTGACTTCTAGGTCTCTAGAGATATAATAATGCGGTTACCAAAATGAAAACGATGACAAATGGACTGTATGTTTTGGTGGTTGTTGGAATGAAATAAAACTAAAGCTCAGTGTGATAAAAGATTTAAACGGGAAAAATGATAAAAAATAACATAAATGGCGACCCCGTTGTCGCTGGCATAAGCAACAGGGTCCGCGTACAAAGTCGCGGGCAGAAGCTAGTTTGAAATAAATACTTTGAGTTTGAGTTTGAGGATCCGAGAACGTGTTATTGGGTTTTCCTATCTTGAAATCTTTATAGTATTTGTTAGTTAGTTGTCCATAAAACGCTTCTTAAAAATTATTCTGATACTTCACGTGATTCCTTGCTCACATTATCGAGTTTGTTTGTAATATGTCAACAAGACGACATCGCATCAAAATACATTCGCTTCATAGAGAAACCCATAAAATATAATATCCGGAAACAGTAATAAAGCGGCCATTTACAATCTTATTACCAAATTATTATTTCCTACGCTGATTTAAAATGTACCAACTATTATAACATTTATTACTATGTTAATCACACAATATAACTTGTCCCCATTGTGACCCCGGTCAAATTACTGGTTTGTAAATTGTCGCCTTTTATGGGAAAATGGGTCTCGGTTGGGTAACCTGTTCACGTAAATATAGCAGGTATAGATACGGAACCACTGGTTTAATTATTGTAAACTGTTTATTAAAATTTCGTGTGGTACCTAGTAAACCGTGGTAGTAACTAACTATTGATTTGTTCTGGGATTTTGATTGTTATTCGATTTTTGGTAGCCATAATGACGTGATTATGAATCAGGTGATTAAGTATAGTATAATGAATATACAATTTCCTGTTTGTTTTTCCTGATTTTACAGAAATTGTCAAATATTCCTAATTGGGTGTTTAAAAGAAGAGTCAATAGCGTTACTGTTTATGAACTGTCAAAACGCAGTATTTGTACGTGATTTGTATGAAATATAACAATGTGACGTCACAGATCTTAGTATCAAATGGAATACATTAAATGCAATTGTACAATTATATCTTCGTATAGTAATTAATTTCTGTACGGTAAAGGAAGTTTTTAAGACGAGCCGTCTTTTTTCTATGTGATTTCATATTTTAATTTTGACTGTTTCAAATAGTCAATTAGTAGTTGATGATGGTTTTATTGTACAAGCCATTTTTATTTTGTCTTTAAATAAAATAAAACGAAGACATGTGATTTCATATTCACCGTACCATACCATACCGTTTCAAATAGACAATTGTACATGAACCTTTTGTAATAAAGTTGACGAATTAGACAATAAATGCATCAGACTTCTTCTATGGTCCAGCTGACCGAGAATAATATGCACCCTGCTCAGCAGTTTGCTTGATAAGATGGGTACTATACATCTGTACTCTGACTGTACCTACAGCTAATATTTACTTTAAATAGCTTCGTTAGCAATGTCAGGCTGCATTAAAATAAACTTGCTGCGAACTGCTTCTTTTTTAGAGCGTTTCATTCTGAAACGTCTAGTGGGCAGCGATGCTGAAATAAGTCTGTAACTGCAGGCTGGGCAGGCAGCCTTGTAACTGACTACGCTGACTGGCTCTTTTAAACACGATAACAATTATTACACTTTACTTTACAGAGGAGCTTGTGGCTAAGTAATAACAGCTACACGGCTCGATCCATCAGATTAAGCTACGCTTGCCGGGGTTGGCCATGGATGGGTATCTATACATACCGAGACTCCTCCGTGCCTCGGAAAGCACGTTGAGCCGTTGGTCCCGGCTGTCATTTATGCAACTTTGACAGTCGTTACGGGTAGTCAGAAGCCCGAAAATCTGACAGCCAGTCTTACCAAGGGGTGTCGTATTACCCAGTTACTGGGTTGTGGAGGTCAGATAGGCAGTCGCTTTATTTAAAATACGGGTTTTCAGCTGCATCCGGTTAGACTGGAAGCCGACCCCAACATAGTTGGGAAAAGGCTAAGTAGATTGAACAATTATTACACTTTAACTTGTCTCAACATGACAGTAGATTTCTAGACTGTAAGATAGTTGCCTTCAAAATTTTAGGAATCAGTATTTTAGAACCTCAATCTAAAACTTGGAGCCCGGCCACAAATTTCACACAAATCACAAAGACAAATGAGTTTTATTAACATACAAACTACTTTCTCTTAAACCAAAAACTCGGTTTATTTTTCAGCTGCATTTTGCAGCTGTAAAGAGTATCAGTCACCAGACGCGAGTTACGACACTCACGCGGTTACACGTTTTATTTTAAATTGTGCTCTAAAAAACCCAGTATATTGCTTGCCGCAAATATAACCCAGAATCTGCAGTCTAAAATATACTTGCAACAAGAGACCATATTCACTTTAAAACAGAATTGATATTTTTTTTTCCGTCGGACTAAAAAATTGGAAACTTATTGAACAACGGCAATTCACTTTGTTTGTGTCAAGCTCCGGTTAGAAAATAAATATAAGTTGCCTGTGTGTAGTCTCAACTATAAATTAAATAATGAAACTTTTTCTAGTGTATCCGCAAGGAAAATATGTATGTAGGATTCTTTTTAATTTTCCTTTGCAATTTCCTGGAGAATTGTTCTCGTCGGGAAAAAAGCAGTAAGTGAAAACCCATTCATTTATAATGTCATGATGACTGCCTGATTTTACTGCTGCAAAAATAATTCTCGCAATTATGATACCTGCCAGTTACAAATAAAAGCCCGCTTCAGTCTGCACTTCTAATCCATCTCAACACATCCAAGCCCAGCCATACTAAAATAACTTAGCCTTCAAGAGGCTCTCGGGAGTATTCTAGTTAATCATTAATTCAAGCGACTCGTCTACTTTTCATCAAAATGTTCCATCCTTTTAGTCCCACGTATTTCAGTACGCGCACTTAACCCGACACCACTTGTTACCAAACTAATTTATATCAAGAAAATACGCCAGCCAGTCAGGCATGCCTACTTTAGATTTTTCACGAGGAATTTTTGTTCAGGTTCGACAAGCGTCCCCGTATAATACATCATAAAATATTCTCACCACAGCAAGCCGACGAGACATATTTTAGATAACGTCTGTAGACAAAGAATATAAAATGTTGTTTCAAGCGTAAATGTTTCTCACAATTTGTCGCAGACAAAACGAGATAATCGTGTTACTGACATCCCAAAACTGTTTGCCGTCTAACATGATCTAACTAAATATTTCAACTTCCACACTCGCTCTCCAAGATTGAATGTGATTCGCTTTGTAGATAATAAATTAGAGTTCAACAATAATGTAGTTAGTACACCCTCGTCACAGTTCGGACCTGGCCGGTTTTAGGGCATGGCCGCCGGGAATACAGATAGTTTCCCAGTTATATTATGTTTACAAAATATTGCCGGCACACAGGATGAATGGCACTTTTTATTGCATTCTATCTGGAATAATAAAATTCGCTTTATCAAATATGGCGGCAGAAGCGTCAATTCTGTACAATTTTTACGAAACATTGCGCTACTCGAATTCTTTGATGTTGAATTGTTAATGGCGCTGCAATAACTGGCTCGACTCAGCACGACTTTGACGTGAATGAAGCTTCATTTTGCTGTTCTCCTGAATAGTTTTATTGCGCCGTCTAAAGCGTTCTCTGATGGCAATCTTTCCTCACCACGCCGTGTTTCTAGATTCTTTCCTGTCGTGAAATGGTTCAAGTCGTTTTGCGCTGCTCTCTTACGGTGCCATTGAACTACACACATCAAAAGTGTCTAGGGATCAACATATATTTTTGCAATAACTTTTCTCTTGATTGATATTAATTTAAATTTTCTTTAAGGATTCATCAAATAAAGTGTTTTCGTTTGTCACAGTAACGATAAACCAAGTCACCTTTGCATTAATAAAGAAATTTGCCATTTTCCTAATAAAGGGATTTTTGACATTTGAACCACTAACATTAAAGTTCGAAAAAAAGACTGAAATAACAGTTTTCTTTAAAATTTTATTGGGTAACTTAAACAATTAATAATCCGTGTTTCTACCGCGAACACTAACAACACAAGAACATCGGTTTGGCATACTCAAAATGAGTTCATCCAAATCACGCTGTGGAATGGCCGCCCATGTTCGTTGCAACAACAAAAAAAGGTCTTCTTGCAACTGGATACCCTCCATATTCGGCAGAGCTCTTCTCTGTAGCATATCCCATGCATGCTCAATCGGGTTCAAGTCTGGCGACTGAGCAGGCCAGGGCAGGACATTGATGTTAGCTGCGGCGAGAGTCTGTCTTACAACTCTTGCGGTGTGCGGTCGTGCATTATCATGCATTAACTGAAATAAGGGACCGATTTGCACTTGTAGAGGAACGATGACGTCAGATACAATCGTCTCAGCATAAATTTGAGCGTTGAGGTTGCCTCTGATCCAAATCAACTCAGTTCTTCCGCCGATCCAAATACCCGCCCATACCATGATGGTTCCACCACTATAAGGATGGACTTCCTGGCAGGATTTTAATCGCTGTTGGCGTCCAGGGGTTCTCCAGTGTCGTATACGTCTTGTATCCGGTCTCATACCAAAACGAGACTCATCAGAAAAGCACACGAAACGCCATTGTTCTTCTGCCCAATTTCTGTGTTCAAGAGCCCATTGATATCGAATCCTACGATTGTGCATTGCTATAGGTGGTACCCGTAGCGGTCTTCGGGAATGAAGGTTCACTTCATGCAAGCGGTTTCTGACTGTTTGGTCGCTAATTAAGTTCCCTGAAGAGTGATGAAGCCTCACGGCTAACATCATGGCGGTTATTGTTGGAGCTCTTCGAGTTAAGATTTGAATGTATCGGTCTTGTCTCCGTGTCGCCAGACTTGAACCCGATTGAGCATGCATGGGATATGCTACAGAGAAGAGCTCTGCCGAATATGGAGGGTATCCAGTTGCAAGAAGACCTTTTTTTGTTGTTGCAACGAACATGGGCGGCCATTCCACAGCGTGATTTGGATGAACTCATTTTGAGTATGCCAAACCGATGTTCTTGTGTTGTTAGTGTTCGCGGTAGAAACACGGATTATTAATTGTTTAAGTTACCCAATAAAATTTTAAAGAAAACTGTTATTTCAGTCTTTTTTTCGAACTTTAATGTTAGTGGTTCAAATGTCAAAAATCCCTTTATTAGGAAAATGGCAAATTTCTTTATTAATGCAAAGGTGACTTGGTTTATCGTTACTGTGACAAACGAAAACACTTTATTTGATGAATCCTTAAAGAAAATTTAAATTAATATCAATCAAGAGAAAAGTTATTGCAAAAATATATGTTGATCCCTAGACACTTTTGATGTGTGTAGATACGTCGGCGCTCGGAACGCGTCAACACTGCTTTCATTTATAAGACGTTACATCTATTTACGGCGACGCCTTCTGACCGGACGGAAGTACTTCTCTAAAGGACTAAAACTTGAGTGCACGTTCAAGTTTGCTAGTTCATCACATCGCTCCGTCTCTGTGATCTAACGATGCGGGATGTCGCAGTAGTCTAGTTTGTGTTACGTGTTTCATCTCAAAAGTTTATGAACCGAGGACTAATCCGTAGCTTTTTAATTTAAATGTAACAATAAAGTTAATTACCAAAAGTGAACAAAAGCTGGAAGTAAAAACAATTCGCCTTCCGTGATAACATGACATTGTGTTCTTTATTCGCGAATCTCTTTGTGTCCTACTTCCATGATTACAGTTGATATAGAAATAAAGGTCGTTTATGTGCGCGTGCCTACACTAAAGTGCTCAGCGCAGCCTTATTTGCCGAGCAAACAATTAGAGTTTTATTAAAATTTGATCGCCGGCGCCGCGGTACCCTTCTTAATTAACTGCTGAGCTCTCTAATTAGGACTTTGTGCCCAAAAATAGGAAGCGACCCTCACAGGATCGCTTGCTTGTCGGAACTTCTGCCGAGTTCTATTGAACTGATGGAGACTGTTAACAAGTTGTAATTAAAAATTTGAATCTCGAGGTGTAAGAAAATCCATTGCTATTTTCCGCCATTTAGAAACGCGGAACCTTGAGGGGTTTCTTTGGGAATATAATACCGTTCTACGCGTGATGTACTTTTCCTTTTACTTTATTAACTTGGTAAAGCATCCTGAGTGTACTTACTTTTAATTTTGTTTCCCTAATTAATATGGTACGCATATTCTGAGCCTCGGTCTGTAGCCAACACCATCCGTAATGAATTAACTTTAATTAAAAAGCTACTGGTTTGCATAAAAATAATTTGTTACCATCGCCAACTCACAATATTAAACAACGTATAAATGTGATCCCACATCTTTTAATTCTCCATTCACTTGGAACTCACGCTATCAATTTATTGTGAGTGGTAGTCAGAACAGACATGTCATAGTACAATGTGTACGCAAGGTGCAGTTCAGCTAAAAGTTTGGCCGCTCGAGAACAGCTGGTGGAGGGGAGGAGCCACCTCACTGAGGTGTCGGCAAGACTCGCGTTATTATTACTTAGTAAGAACGGATGCAGTTGAAAGCGAGTTGCTTTTCGAGGTTATTAATAAAATAGTTGACTGTACAGTATGTAATTGATAGGATTTGAGATGTGGAGTAGCATATCTGTGGTAACACTTTGACCTTGACCAGGCCTAGCGTAGTACAGAGTATGAGGCCAGCGTATTTTATTGAATTATTATTTAATAGCTTTATTATGGTCACGACATAAGTGCGGTCTACCGTATTCAGGGGCAGTAGAGGAACTGGAAGCCATTTTCGTTAACTGGCTGAAAATAGTGGGTAGTTTGCAATTGGTGATGTTTATGCCCAGAACTGGACTGCATCTTGGTTCATCAGTGTTCAAAACTTTGTGTGTACCAGATTCATTTAACTTTAACTTCGGAGGGAAAGGCGGACAAAGCGAGTTTCACAAAGAATTATGAACAAGTGTCACTAATAAACAACGATGTATGCTTCGTTGGTCTCGTGGACCGAAGGAGGCAAGTGGCTTATTTTTAGAGGTCCATATATTTTAAGGCTCGCGGATGCTTTTACTTCAGCTGTGAAATTACACCGTAACTTAGACTTATGTAGGAAGGAAAATCTAGTTAGAGAAAACCTGGACTTTATAACAAAATGTAACCAGAGCCAAGTTAACAGTTTTAAACGTTGGCAGGCATTGATGTTCTAGGAAATTAGCACCTGCAGGGATAAATTACACGCCATTATTATAATATTATATTTTAAAAACAATGGGTGATCAGACAAAAGTAAAAATGGATGAACATTATGACTGAACAGGTCTTTATGAAGGAAAAGCGAATGACACGTGACAGCAGCGAATACAGGCCGAAAAGTACGAAAGAAACCAAGCGAATGTACGGAGTGTATTTGCCAATGAAGTTCTACAAATAACGATTTCACGGTAAATAAACTTTTATGTTTAAATTCGGGCGCTAAGATATTTTGACAATCATAAGCATAGAAATTAAAGGTTGGACCAAATCCAATGGATTTAGACTACTTAACTCAGCGTGAGGTCTTTGTACAAAACTGGGAACCAGCTAGAATTTACATCCAGGCCAAAAGTTTATTGTTAGC
Source organism: Hyppa rectilinea (assembly GCA_951799385.1). Taxonomy (NCBI): domain Eukaryota; kingdom Metazoa; phylum Arthropoda; class Insecta; order Lepidoptera; family Noctuidae; genus Hyppa; species Hyppa rectilinea. The sequence goes on from OX637319.1 coordinate 673,832, forward strand.
GATCCGGTAAATGAAAATCGGGTTTTATAGCATCTAAGAGAATTGTAATTTAGATTTTGCATTCGATGAATAGATCACTTGGTACCTTTTTTTGTTTTATCAGATTGTTCAAATTTCTATTCCGTTTTAAATCGTATATTTTCGACATAACCTTTACAAACAGTAATGTGAAGCTTCCCTGCGTATGTCAAGGCATTGCATTCGTAACTTGGATATAAGCTTTTAAGCGGTTACACAGCAATGCCGCTAGGAGGTAGGAACTGGTATAGTGTGTATATTTCCTCAGCGCAGTGTAATGGTACTTCGTGTAGTTCTATGGAGATTAGAATATAATAAAATATTTTGTATTGCATTAAAACATGGTACAATAATCGTGTTAATAATAGAATTATTTATGCAGATGAGATGAATAGGGTTGTGCTCTACATGTCTGGTCATGGACTGGCATTAAAATATTTTAAAGAAATCGAGTTAATAAATATGTAGACGTGTACATACACGTCTTTTTTTTGTATTAGTATATGTAACACATGTTACATAATATACTAATACAACGAATATTTACAAAACTTTAACAAAATTGCAAAATATTTACATAAAATTATAAAACATCCTCTTATATTTTGTTTCGTCCGGGTAAGCGGGATTATCCGAAAGGGTTACCGTTACCCCGATTTAGTCAGTAAGAGTCTGACACTCCCTTCCGCTCCACCCAGAGCGGGAAAAGTCATTTGATGTTTTCCCACCCTCAAAAAAAAAAAGATTCTGTTTCGTAAGTTTTGGGACATTGGCATGTCCACAAACCCACAAATCGTGCTAGAACATCTTTTCGTAAGATATGCCGCGTCCAATTTTGTCTAAAGTTTTTGTTTACTGTACTCATTACCTGTTAATAGATCAACGGGTTTCACGTCTCTTCCTTGATAAACTCAATATCGCCATTACGTGGGCTTGTTAAATTTTGTAAGTGCAGCTCATGATGAAATAAGATGCTGTGTCGTTTGAGCAGCTGAGGCGAAGTCGGTACGGGGTGGAAGGTTTTGTTTTCAAAATATTTTAATATTCGTTACACCCTCTGACAATTTGGGATATAGGTGCATCGGGGTGTTCCTGCAAGCGGTAAACCCTTTAAACCTGCTTCGAAACGAACCCGCTTACTACCTTATCACCCTGGTTATTTGTGAGCGTATTTCCAGTGTAGTGATTGTTCAACTCGATGCGTGTGCGTCGCGGGAGCTAGTGACGTAAGTGGACTAGAGAGACTGAAACAAACGATTGCACAATGTTGTGTAAACGCGGAGAAAACGTCGCGTAGTCGCGGCTAGCCCGCTCCGCACCCGTGAAGATAAAGATAAGTTAAAGATTCATTTATTTGCAAAAACTGTAGATAATATACATGGTATAATGTTTATTATAAGTGTTACAGGATATTCTTAGGCACAACATGTTTATCCATGGCTGGTGTACAAATTAGTTCGGGAGACCATAAGATATCAATGTTTTTTTTTTTACAAAATTTAGTAGAGAGCGGATTCTTCAATAGCCATAGCCAATAGCTGAAAACGTGGAAATTGTAAGTGTGATAACACGTTTACACCTCACGCCCGCCATGTTGCAGATTGTCGCAGGCGCAGTCTTCATAGTCAAATTTTCTCCAATTTTTGAGTGTCATTTTGTGGCCGCTATTTTTAAAGACATTCAACTCGTTTGGCATTCTGGCATTAGGTAATTAACAAAGCCTATTATGTCCTTCATGGCTGCGGTTTTAAACAAATCTAACATATTCAAAAGTATTTTTTCTGTCTCCAATTTAAGTTATAACTAAAAATAAAATACGTGTGAGCGTCAGATGCTATACGTAATTTATCTCCAGCTGAGCGGAATGGCTTACTTAATTCTGTTTGTGCGATGAGCTCGCCAGCTGACACGAGTGGGATACACTTACTCTAGTTTTTAAAATCTACACACATCTTGTGGAGGGGATGCTCGTTGTAAGAGATAGCTTACAATTGTATTACAAGGGATGAAATGTTTTTGCTTGACAAACTAGTTAGTCTGTTCTCTATTAAGGATTTTTTTTATTTTTTTTTCATACACAACATTTACACCTGCCACACCTACTGTCTCTCTTCTATCCCAGGTTGACTAGTAGAAACTGCTTATGGGCATAAATCTGGTATCTTTTATTTTTCAAAAATTTTTAATAATAAAATTACGTACATTTTAAGTGAAAACCAAATCAATGTGTTTGTAACTTCGCGTCTTCAAACATGAACTATACCCAACATCCAGGACCTCATCCTTGAACTGCTTCACAAATGTTCACAGTTCAATTATCACATTAAACTTAATAACACTATAATTCGAAGGTTCCTCGAGCCGAAGTTAATTTACTAATTCCATACCCGTTTGATGCCTAATTACTTTCAAATTGGTTCATAATTAAGATGTCCCAAATAGTGAAATAGTCGATTGGCTTAATTGAACAATTAGTTCCTCGATAGCTTCTCTGGCTAGCGGTTAGAGGTCCAAAACTACCGACAATTCCCCTGTTTATAACAGTAACAGTGAATTTAGTGGCGTCTTAGTCACATTTGATCTTACTTTGGCAAGTCACATGATAGTTAACTTAACGATGTGCTTACATTTTATCGGCGGTGACTAAAATGCTTCTTGGATGAGTTGTAATGTTGGGAATAAACACAAAGCTGTAGCTAGCAATGTAATTATGGTAACAATATAACTAACTGAGTTTTATATTCGTACGCCTATAAAAGTTTAGGAAGAAGTTCTCTGTTTTGTGATTGGAGTATATTGTTTGATTAGTCAAGTCAATTTTATTTGGCTATACATTTTGAGTTTGTGAAGTAAATTGCCTTTGTCGAGAACGTGTCTAACGTTAATTATAAAGTCTAGATTATAGCAGGTAAGAAAGAAAAAGTCGATAAAATATTAATCAGCGTGACATTGGGAGACATTCTAAATGAGTCAATCACTGGAGACATTAATGAGATTAATTACAGATGTGAAGTCTGAAACTTATCCTCTTTATTCGCTCAAAAGCTCACAGGATAATATACCTACGAACTAATCTGTGTTAAAATTATAATTTACAAGATATCATTTGATGTCTGTGTCGCAGCCGCTTCACGGCCACTTCACACAGTTGGCTGGGGCTTTAACAACCCCATCCAGATAGCGGACTTCAAATCTCGCCAACAAATGAAGTACCTACCGATAAGCCGCTCCAAAAGGATCCTCTCCAGAATAAATTGTTTTTGCGTAACATTTTGTAAGGATCGATGTTGAGAACTTAAAGGTGCGCACCGCTGATTTTCCTCAGCACGGATTTCTTTAACTTCCTAATAAAATTTGTGTTGATTTAAATTTTGTTATGTTTAGCACGAGCCAAAGTTTCAGTTGCGAGTGTTTCTTTCTTGTTATCATTCACGATACCGCCGCAATTTCAGAAGAAAGGAAAATTATGATAAACAAAATGGAAACAGAAAATTAATAAAGATCGCAATAAACATAATGTTTATTCTGTTACCAATTACGAACAAATGTAACAGAACACCCAATGTAAAATACGGATACACGGAACAAATATAAACAAAAATAAAAGGAATACACAATCCAATCTAAATGATTTGCACATAATACCCGGCGCTCCGACAGACATACATCTAACATTACTCCATACAAACATGACTGCTTACTGAAAATTGGAAGAAATCGTCGGTGAATGTAAACATAATTATTTTAATGTCAATATCAACATTGAAATTGTCCATTCACAAGTCCGGTAATGTATTCCCGCGGCGCTGGGGGTCACTTATGTAAACAAAGCTTTATGACGCCGCTTGGGGCACGAGAGGCAGCGGGTGAGGACGTGGAAGCGGGTTGATAAATAACAATGTACGTATTTATATTAGTAGAAAACATTATGTTTCTCATCAATTTTTTTTTACAAAAATATTAATTTACGTTTCCACTATGAGTCAAGTATTAACGTTTTCCAAGAACAATAATTTCTTGTTCTAAATTGTAATTAAAATAAATGTAAGTACCTAGATCTAATTACTGAGATTTTAGTTCTTACTCGTTTAAATATTAATTCAAATTAGTTAATTAATTCGTTTCGTACCTCAAAAGAATAGAATAATAAGCACTTTGTAATATTTAGCGTTCACAGAATTTCGCAATTTAATTAATTTTATACAACGTTCGTGGTCGTGGAACTAGCCTAAGGCTTAGAGGGCTTGAACCAAGTGATATTTAAGAGGAAAACTTCGAACTTAGTTGTAGTAGCTTTGTAGTACGTACCCATTAAAGTTTCTCGTGGAGTTTGTCAAAGGCAATACTAACTTTATAGCGATTTCTGCCGCTAAGCAGCATTGTTTCATTCAAGATTAAAGTACCACTAAACTATAAGTTCATTCATTTAGAAGACTTCAATTTTGAATTTAATAAACGGCTAAGCTTACTCAATTATTTTACTATTATTTGGAAACTATTTTGATAATTTTTTAGGCGATGCATCGCTCCACTCTTGTGCCTCACACCGCACACCGCCGAGCATTTGTTTAAACAACTTTGTACCGAGTTTCTTATAACTACAGTTGGCTGCGATCGACTATTTGTTTTTCGGGCGACTCTTTGGCCGCGGGTGACGTTAAGCAGCCGTCTACGAAGAATGAGGGTTAACGAACCATCACACACTCTCTATTTCATTACAGTGAACGGTATTGGGAATCGATTCAAACCCATTTAAGGCCGTTTTGCAGGACGCTCTATGGACCCAACAACTTTTGACGGATGAAATTCGTGTGTTATTTATTTTGGGAAAGAATTTTTAGTGGTTGGGACTACAGTAAAGCGCAGAGAATGTGCTACCGCTACTCTATTTTCGGGGTTTTTGTGTTAAGTGAGTGCGGGATTTTATCATCATTCTTTGCTAGTTATGTCTACTTAAAAAAAGGATGGTAAATATTTGAATTATAAAGAAACTGCAAGCAGTTCAATTTGATGAATGTTTTGATGCAGATAGCTGCACTCGCTGCAGGTCTCCCAGATAGGACGCCGTAATTGTTAGATTGTTTTCATAGGTGTCTTGTATCTCTACTTTCAAATATGGATTTCAACCCGCGTCTTTAAATTATGTGATTGTTATTGTGATTGTGATTGTACGGTAAAAATTAAATGATAATGTATAACTATAGTTGAAATATTACTCATACTCAAAGTATTTATTTCAAATAAACCAGTTACAGGCACTTTTGAATTGTCAAGGGGCTGGTCAGTCAGAAAGATGAAGCTAGTGGCCCATTCCAAAGCAGTAGGTACCTATGGAGAAGAACGGGCAAGAACTTTTAGAAACTTTTAAACAAAATACTAAACTAAAGAAAAGGTAAGTAAATAGGTAGTTATTTTTCCAATAACCGATATTAAAAATATCCGCCCGGTGAGTTAATGTTTACGTAACGGGAAGACCTTTTATCTGATAAATGAGAAGCTGCGCTAGCTATTTATCGTGACGGCGACCCCACATCAACTCGCGTGTCAGGTACATAGTAAGTGTCTTATACAGGTAGGTTCGCATCGAATATAGTATCGAATTATGGCCACCTTTGTTTCTATAGAAATAACTCACTACTACCCTATTATTATCCCATTTAAGGGCAAAGGTATCTTCTCATACAGAGAAGGCACTAGCATTGATCACCTCACCTGATTTAAATAATTGGTGTAAAGTAGGTAAATCTCGCTAGAATAATTTCTCGATAAATAACTATTTTTATGAAGTAGGTAGGTAGGTATTTGCAACACGGTCGGCGCAGTGGTTGAGCTGACTGCTGCGCAGCATGTCGCGCGTTCGATTCCCGCACGGAACAAATATTTGTACGACCTGCAAGGTTTTGTTCCGGGTCTGGGTGTAGGGCCACGATATAATGTTGTTAGTTAACTAATTAAGCAACAATTCTATTAAATTTTCTTATTTTATAAACTCAGGGTTTTTGTTTATATTTATAACTAGCTGATCTGCGTCACCTAAGAGAGAGAGAGAGAGTGGTTTAGACGTTGATTGAAATCAAGTGATGTCAAGGATAATATTGTTTACATTTAAATACTTGTGATTAACAACATATCTATTTATTTGGATAAAGATTAATATTATGTTGATAAAACTCCTTTGCGAATAATGCATTAATTTCGAACAAATTTTATTACCATCAAAAGGTAGACATATGCTCTTCCGGACTTTTTTTTAGAATTTTTAAAGAGAAAAAATTCTATAGTACATCATATTTGCGTAACTTAAAACGTTTACGCAGCGCACGCAACGGAAGCTCTCAAAAAGGAATATTTATTCCTGTATTTGCAATATTTTCATTTACGCCTTCCTCGATCAAATAATGGACTATCCAACATAAAAATAATTTTTCAATTCCAACCACTAGTGCCTGAGATAAGCGTGTTCAAACAAAGATTTTAACTTTTAACATACCAATAACTTGTTTGTGTGGTTTTAAACTGGAAATGCAAGTTGGTTATAATATAAATAAATAAAAAAACAAAATAAACAAACTTTTTATGATTAAATTGTTGGATAGATGCTCCCATAGTCGGTCATATTCATTCGGTACCATATTATGTATACCACCGAATGTGGCGGTAGAAGAACTGCCTTGCGCCACTTGATTTTTTTTATAGATATTATGATTTTGATGTAACCAGAAATACTCAATCAATCAGCCTAGCCTTTTTCCAAATATGTTGGATTCGGCTTCCAGTCTAACCGGATGCAGTTGAGTACCAGTATTTTACATTGAGCGACTGCCTATCTGACATCGAGAACCCATGCAGTAACTGGGTAAACGATACCAGATGGAACCAGAGAGACCAACCACCGCAATTAGTATCAGACCTACATATCCTCACCTCAAGCCAATTCCGCTGCACAAATTAATTCAACAATACACTTGTGGTCTGAGGAAGACGTATACTGTATCGCACGCACCTGTAAACCTGCACTTAGAGAGCTATCTACCTGTGTTACAGGTACGTTGCAGTTGCTTTGCAAATCAACCGTACTTTGTGGCAACTAGTTGCGGTTGCGCTAGCTCTCCCCGCGCACGGGGATGTGGGAGTTGGGGCTATGGTACCGGTGTACCGGTTTAGCTACTTCGCTATGAAACTGTTACTGGACTGACTTGAGAGTGATATTTACCTAGACTTAGATATTTGCTTGAAACATGTTCGTAAAGAACTAGTACTTGAAATCATCGTTTTCAAGACATCAACAAATAAAATCTTAGTCGGGAGCCCATTTGCACAACAAATTATTAAAACATCATTCTGTCTCTTTCACCTTAAAGTAATTGACAGAAAAAATAATCTTTTAATACCTATGTCAAAACTTAACGTTGTAGTTTACCATTTTATTTTAAGATCATAGACATATTCAAAAGTTGTCTTCTGATTTTTTTTCCAAAAAAAATTATTTGTTGTTTCGGCGATAAGGGGGGGGGGGGGGGAGCATACGGTCAATTCAAATCAATTTTCTTAAATCGCTTCGGAGCAAGTTGGCTGTGACAGAAGGATAGACAGATACTGAAGTGATTATTTCCAAGTGGTCTCATAAACCTAATAATTCAACTAGCAATAAAGACATTATTACACAAACGTTTTCCTCAGTTCTATAAATTACGAACCGTTTAAACTCCGACTCGTGCATCTGCTACCAGCTGATATCCTGAAGTACGTGGAACTGAAGCAGTTGCATTACCATACTACTTACTATTCGTAAGCAAAGTTATTCGCGTCCGGATATAGGGACCGATGCGATTTATATCCGACATATTAGTTTGTATAAGCCGCATGGAGAAAAAGAAAAACCTAATCAAATATTTGCTCGCCCCGAGATCGAACCGAAAATGTCAAGCGTTTGGGTAGTGATATAGAGAGGAGCGGAGCGGAGATGAGCGAGGCTGAGTATAGCGCAGGATACTCAGCCCTAGTATTCCCAGTGCTGGGACTCAGATCTCCTCTCTTTGAGACGGAGTTAGTTGTAATCTATCACGGGCCCTCAGTGCGCATTGGTAAATGTCACAATATGTCTTCGAATTTCAGGTTCTAGGACTAGTTTCCTCGTGATGTTTTTCTTCACCATTTTGAAAGCAGTGGTGATATTCACACAAAGTAAAGAACCTACCTGGTTTAGAATCCATGACCTATAAATCGGTATTTTGGGGCCGTCCTCCCACTGGGTGCAGTTTATCTTTTTTTTTAATTTATTTTAATGCAAGACAAATGCGGTGCGTCTCGTCTATAGTGTGCAGAGTCATAGAAAATATACGATAGTGATGCAGAAGACGTTTTACAATACGAACTACTATCTGAACTAGGCTTTACTTGTAACTTCGACAATAAGGTTTTTTATTATGTGAATATTAATTTATTTTTTAATCTTTCCGCTCCACTCCAATGTATCACCAGCCTTAGCAGTCGGCAACAGAGCTCGTTTAATATATAAAATAAGTATTCAGGGACCAGCTAATAAGTGATTTTGACGACGTAATAAAGTAAAAAAAAATGGAGTCCTCAACTTTCAAAGGCTCAAAAGTCTGACGTTTTACAAGTAAGAAATTATTAGCAGTCAATCAAAATAATAAGTCGTGTTTCTTTGAAACCGTCAAAGTCGATTCATGCTATTTGTATCGAGATGATTTCGAAGAAAAATAAACTCTGTGTTTGGCTTCGAAATAATCTGTCTTTATTCCTGCCATTCGAAGGGAAAATATTACTATGGACTATCTAAATTGCATCAGAATTTGTTGAACTCAGTTTAAGCAATATTGTAAACAATTGACTCTCTCTTTTTCAATTTGATAATGAACTTAAATTTAAATGTTTAAATCACACCCAATCAACATTCAATAGGTTATACAAAAAAAAATCTCATATGAGCATTGCCATTATCTGTCCACATTAAATATCCCAATACTTGGCGAAACAATATTTTTATCGAAAGTAATCTGTCTGAAACCAAAACTAACATCGCAACAAACATCAATTCCCTTAAGCCTTAACTCCAAATCTATTACGGAAATTATTGCCATTAAATCATGTTCTTTACCCACACAAATGGCCGCCTCATACTATGAATAACATTTACCCATCATTCCTATTTCTTGCCGTCAAAACGAAATATTTGTTGACATGGCTCACAAAAGATTGCCGTCTCCTTCAGAACCTTTGACGCCTTGAACATTGTCACGTGACAGTTAAGGACCAAACAAATGACAGGTGAGGACCAACAGAAATGGCTTCTGTTATGTTTATTTTTATAGCAACGGTAGCCATCATGATGTTTTGAAGGAACAATCAATGGTATTTGAGCTGGCTGATTGAGTATTGTGGCTAAATCTCTGGAGAGGCGGTGAGTGGATGTTTGTAAACATGGCGTACTAGAAGATTGTAACGAGTTTTGATTGAAGTTGTTGTTGCTCAATATTAATGGTTAAGTTTTTCTACCAATATTGATAGAGGTTACTACTGAAGAAAGTCCATACTGTCAAGATGGCCGTAAATGCCGCGGGATATAGCATGCAAAAAAAAGTGTAATTAAGTATCTACTTTGAGCAATGATAAATATGACTACAGCTAAAAGTAATTGAAATCCCAGTGCAAATTAATATAAAGTAATTATGTCCGATATCAAACAAAATAATCCACATGCAATCTACCGCAGTCCACTAATCTCGTTCCGACATTCAAGAGAATGTGGACTTTAAAAAGCATTTCGAGAAACACGAGCTATTCAATTAATTTCGAGCGATACACACTACAGCTCTTAACCCTCAGAATGTCGGCAAAGACATGAGCAATCAAACAAGTTTGTAAGGCTCTGAGGGTTGAATTATAGAAATTCCTTTCACAAACGGACTTTCAACGGGCAGACGGGCTAAATAAATCGATTTAGACGAGACAGAACTTTTAAAAGTTACCGACTTAGAAATTATTTGCTTAAAATCGTTTTACCGCTGGACTGACCTAGAACAAAGTTATTGATATAAAGTTGTTTTTTTTTTATGCTACGATAAATTTAAAAAGTTATGCCGTCTTTGGTTTTATTACATATTATTAAAAGTAAAGTTTTAAAAGTATATGTATTTTATTGAATACTTAAACAGATATTTACATACTTTAAACAGTAGGTACATAGTTTTAACAGTCTGATAAGTTGAAGAATAATAAGTACAAGTGAGTAAAGTGTGTAAAAGGGACGGAAAATAATAATTGGGCATTAAACCTTCTCAAACATAATAAGTCTCAATAAGAATGGAGTACTTACACCGTTTGACATTTTCTGCATTTGTAGCAGTTGCTCCAGTACAACGAATAAGAAAGATGTTATGGCTTAATGGTGTCGACTTAAGTACATTCCACACCAAAGGCCTACCGACCTTCCAAGGAATTAGTGTCATTCCGTCAGGTCTCTTACCATCATCGCGCGCTAAAACCTTGGGTAAGGTTAAGTGGATAATATTTTAAGTGATGAGTTCGCCATTGTCAATTCTAATGTGGCGTGGACGTATGACACCTAGGCTTGTAGTTCTATGATTAGTCACCATATTTTATTTCAGTATCGTTCAAAGGTCAATGGACATACCTACAATACTTTATGGCTTGGGTGTGCTTGAATTATATTTAAAACTATTTGACATTGTATTGACGACTGTCTGATATTATATTTAAAATTCTTTAGCACTGTACTTTTTCACCTGGAATGTTAATTAATAATTCATAGTTCTTTGTATTTGTATGTTAATTGCATGTATATTCAACACAATATTTATAAATTGTTTATGAATAAATGAAATGAAGTGAAACATGAAATTAAATTCACCAAATTTAGCATATTATATGCAAAATTTTGACTAGTTGAAAAAGTAGTAGTAGAAAATTTTAAATAGTTCAGCTTTATAACGAAACTACATTCTTTTGGTTAAGAGGCTAGTATACAGGGTGTTTAGCAAAGTCAATTCAAAAACCTTTCCTCCGCAATTGATCACACAGTCGGCCGTAGAGCTGACAATTTGGTCCGGCGCGGCGAACCGCGAGATTATTCCTCTGTCACGGCCGATCGTAAACAATCCAGATCGGTTCGTATTGCCGGCGCTTGCCAGCCGGTATCCGGTGTTTGCCAAGACTGTAGCCGGCTTAAGCCCGACAGTTGATACCTGTATTGTTAGTGGTTACAATTACCCGTCTCTTGAAAGTTTAGTTTGTGAAATGTCAGGTTTATTGAAATATTCCCCACGATTTTGTATTTATTCATAAACTAGCTTCTGCCCGCGGCTTCACCCGCGTGCATGACGGAAATTGCATGTTATTATACATATAAACCTTCCTCTTGAATCACTCTATCTATTAAAAACTGCATCATAATCCGTTGTAAAGTTCTAAGCGCAGGAAGCGACTTTGCTTTATACTATGTAGTGATATTTAAGATGTAAATTGCCTCCGTACTTCTTCACCCTTGGCTATGATTCATCACGATCGGTTCAGGGCTTTAGTGGTAACGAGATAATAAACAGACCGATAATAATTCCATATATTTAATTTCGTGAAAATATTACTATTATAGTGATAGTGGAAATTGGCGTTCAACACAACAAACATTTTTTTTCAATTTTAGGCATTAAAATGAAGGTTGGCGAATTTTGCACGTGTTACTATTTTTTGTTGGATTTGATCTATGACCTTTATTGTCAGTAATGAAAGGCAGGGCAAGACACAAAGCAAAATGGATGGTTGTTAGAAAACGCTAGATTGATGTTTACCGTTTATTGTCATTTGTTTTGCAGTCGAGGATACTACTTAATATCTTCTTAACCTACTTATACTTTTACTTTTGGGCAAAGATAAATAGATTTTCTTTGCAGAAAACTATACTAGGTATAGTCCGGAAAATTATTTCTTTATCAACAATTGTTGCAATTGAATATACAGTGGTGGAAGGTTCTTTGGAATTATATAAAATATTACTGATAAAACAGCCGCACGAGTCGATCCGATCAGATTAAACTACTCTTGCTGCAATGCTGCTTGTTGGACCGTGTATGGTACTGTCATCATATTATACCTAGAGTTCTCAGTAACTCGGAAAGCACTTTAAGTTGGTTCCTGCTGTCATTGTCACTCGGAACGTGGATCTTTGTCACTCAGTACTGGTCGTCAAAAGTCTGAGCCTAAACTTTCCAGCCAGTTATTGTATTTTGACGTTTATTCTGAGCACGGTAAAGTTTTTAATCCAAAATTGACAATGTAAACTCGGGTTTGATGTCAGTGTTTATAATTATAACTTAAATTTTCCTCAAGCAAAACTTTATTTAATTAAAATGGATAAATCTAACACCAAAACTAAAAAGATTATAATAATTATGTACAAATATTTTAACAACTAACTAAAATATGGCGTCGAAAAATTTCGCCGCATCGCTGTCGGCAGGTAGTGTACCCAAGAGACTGGCGGCATTGCCACGCTGTATGGCAATGCTAAGCCTCTGTCCAAGGTAAAAGCCAGGCCTTGGGTCACGGGAAGTATCAACTAGTTGTTTAGAGATTTCTGTGAACAAACCATGAGCACTTGGACCCCACGGCTTGAGTGTTTCAACCCCAAACGGCTCGAAAAGTGGTGATAAGGTTATTATATTTTCATCGCTTGAGGTTTTCAGCAGCGGCAGCAGCAGCGCCAGCGCAGTACGCCGTGCCACGAAGAAAGGATGGCATGAGAGTATCGACACACGTTGCGTCCCACAATTAATATTAAAACTGAATTGAAATACAGTTCGAAACTCAAAAATGGTTAAGTGATTTAAGCCGGGCTCTTAAAATAAAATTTGTTTTGTATTAAGGCCAATAGTGTCGATAAGCACTTTATTTCAATGTTAATAATTTCCTAAAATTCCTTGGAATTCCATTACTACTAGGAATGGAATTGTGCTCCTAGATATACAGCAATATATCTTACTTAATCAGCATATTCATCAGGGCATTACTAACGGAGTTTTAGTTACAAAGGAATCTTTTGTCTATGCTGAACGTTAGTTAGAAAGAAAAACACGATCTATATTTTTATAGAACATTTTTCTCATAATTATGGAAAACTAGAAAGTGTGTGAAATGTAATTATGTTTGTCTTCGTTTTGTTTTATCCACGGAAAGGAAAATGTAAGTTGTGTATGGATTGTTTATGTATGGTGGAATTAAGCTAGCTTGTTGCATGTCCCTCATTCCAAGTTCGCGTTCAGTCACTGGCAGAATTCGTTTCTAATCCGTGCGAGCAGAAGTTTTAATATATTCAAAAACCGTTTTCCTCGGCTTAACCATTTGTTGGTGAAAAGCCTCATTATGGAAAAGTCTAATTGAATATATTTTGTATTATTCGATCTACTATTTAGGTATTTCCTTTTTTATTACTGAACAATTAAAGGTCACTTGCTAGTTGACCTTCAATTGTGTAACCTGGAATAGAATAAAATAAGAGTGAGAATTTTGTTTGTCTGTCAGCCAGTTACCTCTTCAGGCTAAAACCACAGAGCCACTGAATATGAAAATTAGATGATAGATCCTAGGAAAAGGACATAGACGACGTTTCATCCAGGATGAGAAATTATCAAAAATATGTGCAAACGAAGTCGCAGGTAACAACTACTTGCACTAATTACACTGTTGGTAATTGTGGGGGTCGCTAAGAGAAATAAGAACTGGATATTGATTTAGTACATAGTTCTCCGTAATGCAAACATATCGATAATTGTAAGAATACCCATTCTTGTTGATTTGTGGCAGCCGTTAGTAAGTGCTTACTAAGTCTAAATAAATCAAATAGTTATGTAAATCATGATAATTCAAACAATATGGCATTCAATTCATTACAAAAATAAACTGACACAAATACAAAGCGGGCAGCATCCCGACTAGAAGTATAGGTATCAAGGCGGGTCATCCTCAAGTGGGTAATAGCCCCGTAATGGTTCATTTATAAAACGAGGTTATGAGTATGTAAAATCTCAATTTCGCTCATACAGTAGGTATGACATAAACCATAAACAACACGGTCCAATTTATATTCTTCTTAAATTGTAGATATTTTTGCTCCGTACATAGACTCAAGGGAGCTCTTCGTTTTGAATGTGTCCCTGTCCAACGATAAATTAGAATGTGTTTGAATTCTTGTTTCTAACAAATGACATCGAAACCACTTGTCTGGCTGATAACTTGAGCGAATTTACGAACAAAAGTAAGTTCAAATTGGGGTAATTTGTCCGTTTCGTTCAAATGTCAGAGTAAGGCGCTTCGGCCACGACGCTACTCAAAAGTAACGTGTTACTAACTCAAATAACCAATAGTCAGAATGTTACATACTTCAATGGTGGTCTTTACAGTATACAACTTCCATCAATCAACTTACCCAGTCGCCGTCCACTGCTGGGAGTAGGCCTATCCCAGCCACCAATGCTAAGGTTGTTGGTTCATGGTGTCCCACACTTCGCTTCTCTGTCTAACGCATCTCTCTCTCTCGGTCTTTTACTAACGCACTATTAACTAATGTGTAATTGGTTGCTTCCGTACACGTTGCAACCAATCACAAACTAGTCGGTTACTTTTGAGTAGCGTCGTGGACGATGAGCCTAACTTAAAAGACATCGGGGTAACGTTTCATAGCGTGTTTATTTTTTATTTTTGGTTCTGGATCGGTCACTTGTCTATTGATGGGATGATTGGAAATACAGTTGAATGATTGGATCTTTTGTTAAGAGTCACAGACAGATTCAAAAACAGAAAAAAATATGGATTTAAAGATTATTTATTTATTTAATACTTTAAGCACAGAAATGTACAGAGGCGGACGAAGATTCCTATCAAGGTTTATGCTTATGGTTTACCAAAAAACGCATGAAGTAAAATTCATGAAAATCTTTCTGAAAATAACCATGTTTATTTTTTCTATTTCCAATGTTATGTTATGTAATGTACTGGAACGACAGAAACCCTTTTTCACAAAAATCTACAACAATCTAATTTGCATGCGTATGTTAATTTTATGTTTATGGGTACTTATATCCTTATCATACGAAGTAGCATATTTAACCATTTGAAAAGTAAATTTTAGATTAAATCTGGTTTAATTTTGGTTCATATAAAGAGAAGAATAAAAATATGCGGCTGATATTCCATCGTATTCCTTCCAATCGCCGGGGAATACCATCAACTCGAATCGCACAGAATCAAAGGCACATACTATACAGACATGATACCTAATATTATTTTGATATTATCGTCTATGTATGTGGGGGATATTTCTAACTATCCGCCTTTAGTGGTAAATTCTCAGGTTAGCCAAAGTGCTTTGGATTTCTTGTTAGGGAATTCTTAGTACTAGTTCTATATTTGGAATAGCATTATGTTTATCGGACGGTACATAATAATATTCTATTTCTGCAACAGTCTCTCAGAAATGTAAACTTTTCCATAAGCTAGATTTTAAACACTTCATCTACATATTTGTGAAGAAGAAGTAAATATACGTATTCTTAATATGATAATTTAAACTACCTTCTGCCTAGATGCTCTGAAAATACACTCATAACATTATTGAAGGACTTTCTTGCCCTCTTTCATTTATTTCTTTTTTCAAACAATGTTTCTAGTACCAGAAATGTTTTGCATTAATTTGCCCCCCAGCACCATACAGTGGGTAGCTACGGTCGACTTAACCATACACGGAACCTTATCAAATGCAAAGGGTGACGTCATAACGAGTTTTACATAAAAAGGTTCAAAAGTGTATAGGACCAAGGTCCTAAACCATTTCTTTCTAGAGGTTATACTTAATCGTACCAACGCTACGTGGCAAACATACTGCATTAGTCTTCCAGGTGGGGCAGTGTCCCACATTGTGACGCCAACTCGATCTGTCTTGGGGTTTACGACAAACCTCGCTTCAAGGATTTCCTAATCTCTTCGGTCCCACCGCGTGTGTATGTCGTCGCGTCGGCTGGTGATTTTGAGTCGAAACATTTTTATGCAGAACGAAACTCAAACTCAAACTGTAACTCTTACAGGCACTTTTGAATTGTCAAGGGGTCGGTCAGTCAGAAAGATGAAGCTAGTGGCCCATTCCAAAGCAGTAGGTACCTATGGAGAAGAACTGGCAAGAAACTCCATGAACACTCTTTTAAACAAAATATGGTTACAAAATATTGATTACATAATTCATATTATTATTCTACATGTCAGAACGATGCAGAACGTTAAAAAAATTCCGATATAAAATATGTAAAAACGATTCAAAAATTAAATGAAAACAAGCTATAGCCGCTAAGAGATGTCCATCGCAGTCCCTACTGACAGCGTCCCTTCACGAACATGACGCATGGATTAGCACCATTCAGCTCATACGAGGGACATAATATTTTAGATGATTAAAAAAAAATATATTTCTATTTATTTATCTTCTTTATCAGGAAATGATAAGCCATGGTGGTAAGCATGCAAACTCGTTCTCAAGTTTATAAGTATGTGCGTAGATATATAGCAATAAAGATGTGAATAATGCCTATGAAAAATATGTAACCTTATTTTTAATCATTTTGGTTTTCATATCACCAAAAACCTACTAACTGGTCCCTTGAGTAGAAAGTTAATTTCAAGCATCTTGTGCTTTTTCATTCTGAATGGCGTAGGTAGAATAAATTATATTCTGCAATGTATCGTATATGTACGCTTATCACCTACGTTACCACAAAGTACAAATTGATAAATTGCACTGTGATGTAATCAAGATTCAGGTGGATGCAGTCTATCGAACTAAACTAATTTCCATAATCTAATTCGGGGAACTCCCTCCGGATGCGATAACCTATACGTTAGACTGTGTGAGAGGAAACACGGATTAGTGTTTATAGGGTCGTAGTAGGTACTTTGTGCAGAGACTTCATGGTTATTATTATACCCAGATGATTAATGTCGATCGATCGTGTTGATCAACGCCTGATCAAGATTATGTCTTGATTTTAAAAAAGACCTTTGTATTTGTTTCGGTATTTATTCTTGGAGTACTCTGATAGGAATCACCGAATTCGTATAATTTCGAAACGTAATTTAATATTATATTATATTTTTAATGGTTGGCAGCTCATATATTCGATCGTTATGACAAAATATTATAACCACAATGTGTTTCAAGACCCAAATAATATTATGTCATACCAATAAGTTTTTAATCTGTTAATAGTAATGAACAGTCACCTTTCGTGTGTGCTTGTATGACCGCTTAGTTTTTCTAATCTACACAATAGATTTCGTGTTTTTTTTTATATTTCTGTCATAGAGATATCATAGTTTGTCCTCTGATAAAAATAGTTATACTTGTATGCTATGGCAAACAATTCATCGCGTTTAAACAATTTTATGTTTCTTAATAATAAATCGATTCATTTTCAATTAATCAATCCAACGTGGTACGAGCCTGTTAGAGAAATTCATGAAAGTAAATTCAAATCGGAATAATTTTAATTAGTTTGATCCTATAATGGAAAAACTTGATACTACCTAGACGGTAGACTCTACTATTGTTGAAGTTTTAAGTTACTTAGCCATATTGATTCTCAGAACGACAAAGCAGAGGTACTAGTTGTTTGTGACGTTTGTGTTCTAACATTTCATCGAAGATGCTAACAAGAATCAGGTAATAGATATCACTGTTCCATCTTTGAGGACGTTATGTTATTAGAAACTTGGCTGTTATCGAGAATTTCGTAATGCCACAGAATTAGAATGTTGAAGGTGAACATTCCTGCTATGGTAAACATTGAACCTCATCCATCGCTTTCTTTAAGGGCAACACGTTTAGATAAGTTAAATAATTATGGTATAGATTGTAAGGATCTACGCAGTGCCCATAAAAGCCGCACTGGGGCAATATTCAAATAGTTTGGTATTGACAAAATTAATTAAACCCATTAACGGGAATATTGCAGCCACTTATGGGATGGCTCATCAAAATATAATTTGACCTGGTAGTAAGCAGAACAAAAAGGCTTATAGGCGACGAGCTGTTGGTGACAAGGCTTCACAGCCTGGCTCACCACCGTAGTGTTGGTTGCCTGTTGGTCTTCTCTAGACGGTACTTCGAAGAATGTGCGCAGCAGCTACACATATAATATGCTCCCACATTTTTTGAATTTCTACAATGTTCAGTAGATCAGTTTGGGAGAGTTATGATGGCACAAAAACAGCCGGTTGAAAACATCACCGAAACACTTGAACACTCAAATAGAAAAATAACATTGTCCAACTTGGAATAACCTTCAACAACCAACGTTTACGAGCAATAAGAAACGTTCAAACTAACTCCTTCACTAAAACCAACTCCCATTCACTTCGCCGTCGTTCATCATTACGTAAAGACGGACGGTAGTTGTAAGTTTCCATCCGACCACCGACGGAATTGCCCGACGAGTTCCGAACTGAACCGAGCGGTATTGTTTATTTACGACACACGTAGGTAGCTGATGGGGGTACACGGGATTAAACTATGACCAGCAGAGCGGGAAAGTAAAATGTATTGCTAAGCCGCGTATGTGGCGTTTTGGAAGTTGTGTCGACGTGCATGTAGGGCGTGAATTTGCGTTCGTATTATGTTACAAGTGTGAAGTTCCAAGCTAGTTCATTTGGTACTGATTTAGGAAAATAGGAGTTATCAAAACTAGTTTAAAGCATTTAACACAGTGGCGTGTTTGGTGGCGTCTGCAGATATGTAATATGTAGCAAAATTGGCATTATTAATATTTGTTTCTTTATAAATCAATCAAGTCGGATGCTGTTTTTGTATGGTTTCATATTTTATTGTCCTGTATTTTGATTTGGAAAAAACATATGGTAAGTATCTCAATATTAAACGTAAATTATATCACAGACAATAAATCCAAGGCAACAAAAGTTATAACAAGTTCCTCCAGATATTTCTTCTCCTCTTCACTTCCAACTTTATAAAACTTGTTAACCAATCTGTCAGTGCGTGTGTCACGAGCATGTTATCACCAGCTCAGCGGTGCTAAGGTGGAAACTACAGCGTAGCTCGCAAAATACAAATTTTCTTACGTTTTGTGCACTTTGCATGTTAGACATGTCGATCAAATAGTTTCGCAACTGTAACACATATGTTTTTACTGAATTAAAACGATTAAAAACAATCAATTTAACTCAAGAGCATCGGTGGAGTTTCTTGCCTTCTTTTTCTTACGCTACCTTTTGGAATGAGCAACTTGAATCGATTCTATGTTTTTAATTGTATAGTTCAGAAGTGCCTATCATGTGGCTCTTTGAAATAAATAATTTGATTTTGACTTTGAATTTCTCTTTGATCAACATACAACCAGACACTGACCGGAAAATTGGAAAAAACGTAAGAAAATTTGAATTGCCGCCGGTTACCTCAGCGTGTCCCCTTTAAGGCCCTGCTCGCCGGTGTTTTGTCTAATTAATAGACAGCCGAATCGATATCTGCCCACGAATCAATAAACTGAGTTTGAAGGGTGTTTAAAGTTCTGTAATCCTCTCCCACATTGTTCCAGTGGTTTAGCTTTAGGTTTCCAAGGTATGGATTTACTTCGGTCTTTAATCGCCTTTGTTTCGCTCGACGGAGTTATGAACTTGATAGGTAATCTTTGACGTTGAGGCGTTGTGGTTAGGGCAGATAGAAATGTTTTAATTCAATAATTGAATAGTTTGATTTTGAGATTGACTGCTTTCGACAGGTAGAATTTTCCAGAAATGTAAATCATTCACAAATAATCTAAATGTAAATCTTAAACATTTTTTTAATTTACGAACGTGTTGGGTAACTCAAACTCAAACTCAAAGTATTTATTTCAAATAAACCAATTACAGGCACTTTTGAATTGTCAAGGGGGTCGGTCAGTCTGAAAGATGAAGCTAGTTGCCCATTCCAAAGCAGTTGGTACCTATGGAGAAGAACGGGCAAGAAACTCCATGGACACTCTTTTAAACAAAATATGGTTAAAAAATATTGGTTACATAATTCATATTATTATTATACATGTGAGAACGATGCAGAACGGTGAAAGCATCCGATATAAAATATGTAAAAAAAAAAGTTCAAAAATTAAATTAAAACAAGCCATGGCCGCTAAGAGATGACCAGTCTCTACTGACAGCGCCCGTTCACGAACATGACGCATGGATTAGCACCATTCAGCTCAACACCTATTATAACTAACTAGCTGCTCTCACGCGGTTTCACCCACTGCTCGGCTCCTATTGGTCGTAGCGTGATGTTACATAACCTATAGCCTTCCTCGATAAATGGACTATCAATCACAAAAAGAATTTTTCAATTCGGACCAGTAGTTCTAGAGATTAGCGCGTTCAAACAAACAAACTCTACAGCTTCATAATGTAAGTATAGATATTGACAAATAAACCTCCACCTTAATGGTGTTCTTAATAATTAATCTCCTCATTAACATTCCACACTATCGCAGCTTATTTTTTAAAGCCACGTCGAATTCAATTACGAAACAAAACTACGCCAGTCACATCCTGAGTATCATATTTGAATCAAACACCGCTTACTTTGTTAATGCAGCCATCTCCGTCCAGTTATCTTGCTTACATCGTTACTAGACGTCGAGTGCTTACGGCACTCCGTCGGCCAGAGTAGGATAACTCAGCATCCCTCAGGATCCCTCTTGGGAGATCTTGGTCTCCGCCTTTGTATCGGAGGTATCGGAGAGTTTCCTGGCACAGTTGAAAGATACTGAGATATCTTTGTCCCGCTGGCCAAGTCTATCTAATAAAACCAACTCGGTTTATGCTTTATAAAATATGGAAAAGATTTTGATGCAAGATTTGCTCCGGATTTGTGCCGTTGCAAGGGGAGTATGAAGGCTATAAAGAAAAGAATGGGAATGGAAATATAGGTCAGTAATACCTACAAATATGCCAATTCAAAAGTAGACTATTCCAAACTAATTCAAAGATTTTATTGATTGAACCTGTCACCTGTATCTGCAAAAACAAAATTAATAATTGTTGAAAAGCGTTCACTTCAAACTTCAATAGTTTTTAAAGTATTTCTCAAATCATTCAAATTTTGAAGTGGTACACTGTCAACAGACAATAAATGTTATTGATTGATAATATCTATATCATCATCTGCCTAGCCTTTTCCCCTTGGGGTCGGCTTCCAGTCTAACCGGAAGCAGCCGAATACCAGTATTTTACATGGAGCGACTGCCTATCTGACCTCCACAACCCATTAACTGGGCAATACGATACCCCTTTTCAAGACTGGCTGTCAGATTTTCGAGCTTCTGACGACCTGTAACGACTGTCAAAGATGCACAAATGATAACCGGGACCAACGGCTTAACGTGGTTTCCGAGTCACGGAGGAGTCTCGGTATGTAAAGATGGTCACCCATGCACGGCCAACCCCGGTAAGCGTAGTTTGACCTGGGGGATCGACCTGTGCGGCTGTTAGTACTTAGCCACGAGCACTTCGATTGATAATATCTATACACGGGTCTAATATTGCTTACTTTATTTCACCTGTAAGGACTATAAAACAAAGAGATTACCCACACGCGTGCCAAGTTCGATTATTAGGCCAATACATCTAGCGACGCCGCCGGCCCCGAAAATCATTTGTTAAGACTGTCTGCCCGAGATCTATATATCTTCCCACGTTATGATTTGGATCTCGTCTATATTATCGTCTTTCGCCCGAATTTAATTGGGGTCGTCTTTTTATGAGACGTCATTATTCATAGAGTACATCCATCTTCATTGTCATCTTCCTTTTCAGTCAAAGAAAAAGTCTCTCGATAAAGCTATAGATGTATTCTTCTTCTGCTATCCTTGAATCTTTACTGTAAACTTAAAGAAAAACAAGAACTTATTAGTCTGTATAATTGCCATGTAAAGTATTTAAGGCACGCTACAATTGGCACCGAAAAAAACCTTTTTCACTTAATAAATTCTTGTCCGCAGAGTAGAAACTATGTAGTTCATAATAAAGTATTTTAGTTTCTAGAAGAAATTAACTGTTTAGTCGCTGTGCAGCTTGAATAACTTGTCCTTTTCTTTTACTTTTTAAACTTCACAAGTCACGGAGGATCGCGTCCTCTTAATTCGTTTATATCCTGCACGACCAAGTTTAAACCCGGTTAGCAAGCAATTAAGCCATGTATGGCAACAATATTAAGTGCCTTGTCGTCTATGTGGCGTTGGCTCTCTGCCAGAACTATATCAAACAGTCCTTTAACTTCTTCATAATCTTCATCTCCGATATTAAAATATCTCTTTTTATTTGGCACACAATGTTTTCGCCAAATCATATTTTTATAGAGCACTAAAATGACAAATACAAATGAGGACTGTCATCCGCAATTCCGTTTGTATATAAATTATAGAGGTCATGTTTTTTTTATTGCCTTTCAATTCGTAGAGAAAGAAAATGAATAATTAATTCGGAACCGAAAAACGTTATCACTAGTTTTTTTTACGAGATGGAAATGCCGAAAAGGCCGAAGAAATGCATAAACATTTGTCTTGGAGAGTAAAATAAATATTTTATAGACGAATACACTGAGAGAGAGGCACGGAGAGTATATTTACCATATTAATGGATGATTATTTTTATTGTCCCTAATATTCTATTCCTCGACCTCTTCTCTGAAACTTTCTTTACCAAAGTTATCTTCGGTAGGTAAATAAGGAAATCCGTATACAAATGTTTGTTTCAATTCGTCCGTTAAGATTGCCTGTCGGAATCAAAATAATATCGCTTACAATAAAATCTATTTACAGTGAAGTGAAAAGGCAAGACTTATTAATTGAGTTGATTTATCACCCCTTTCTGTTATCAGATTAATAATTAATGAGGTACTTAATGGATATTGAGGGTCGTGTTCTGAGATGATCAAAAGATATTTTGGAGTCTGAATTAAGTAGGAACGTAGTTATTAACGGAGTGGATGATAAAAGTCAGAGAAGCTATGGTAACTGTAATTAAGAAATATTGTAAAAGCAAATTATATGTAAAAGTTCTTGCCGGTTCTTCCTCATGCGAAACGACCAATTGAAAACGTGTACATACTTAGTTTATTTGAATCTACATACTTATACTATATTCAAAGTCATAATTATATTACATGTAAAGAAATATTGCGGGGCTGGTGGTTCGTAGGATAATAATATTATAAGGCACCAGAGCAATGTTCTTAGAGTGTAGGTTTATCCATTTAATTGAGACTTTAGTTTGACCTATTATATAGAAATACGTAAGTTTTTATGTGTACTTTACTATCGCGTTAGGGCGACCTATAAAATATTTTATTATCTAAGCTGTTTCTATGCTGTTTAAGCTGTTTTAAATGATATGGAAATGTACTACTTGTTTATTATGCCAAAAGCCTTTGGTGTTTGCATAAATATAATGCTGCCTGTGACATTAGCCAATTACAGAGGATAGCTCACCACCACGGTAATGTAATCTATAACTGTGTCACCACAGCCTCCAAATTCCAGGAAGTGCTTAACGGTTACATTGTAGCACTAAGTGCTTAGCAGCACTTGGCTCTAATTAAATACTAATGTTTGTGGTTGAATTCTATGGTTGGTTGGAAACAAAAGCCTCATTTTACTTCATCTATTAAAAAGAAAGAACAATATTTGAATGCTTAATGTTTCATGCAGTACATTGTAACATTTACTTATGTAGATTGCGAAATGCAGAGTTTTCATGAAAATTGTTTCAGTTGAGTTGTA
This sequence comes from Hyppa rectilinea, assembly GCA_951799385.1. NCBI lineage: Eukaryota > Metazoa > Arthropoda > Insecta > Lepidoptera > Noctuidae > Hyppa > Hyppa rectilinea. Next base: position 697,699 of record OX637319.1, read on the forward strand.
ACGTAATTGTAGACGAAAGTGCATCGCAGAATTTTACACAGTTTGGCACCGGAGTAAAACTGGGCCACCGAAGTACTGAAGTGTGATGATCATAAATTGACAAGAGTTTTTCTGCAAACTAAGACCCATACGTACCCCACACTGGGCCCTTATGGTGGATTACACTTCGAAAGTAAGTGTGTTCCCCAGCATTGGGGCCGTTATAGACTGAATATTATGCTATGCTTCTGAGCACGTATCTACCCTTAGATAAAGCTCAAAAACTCAAACTCAAACTCAAAGTATTTATTTCAAATAAACCAATTACAGGCACTTTTGAATTGTCAAGGTGTCGGTCAGTCAGAGAGATGAAGCTAGCCGCCCATTCCAAAGCAGTAGGTACCTATGGAGAAGAACGGGCAAGAAACTCCATGGACACTCTTTTAAACAATATATGGTTACAAAAAATTGGTTACATAGTTCATATTAATATTATACATGTGAGAACGACGCAGAACGTTAAAAGCATCCGATATAAAATATGTAAAAACTATCCAAAAAATAAATTAAAACAAGCCTTAGCCGTTAAGAGATGACAGCGCCCGTTCACGAACATGACGCACATATTAGCACCATTCAGCTCAACCATTTTGAAGGGAGCTAAATGATCCAACACACACGCCACCATCAGCGAGACATTAAAGTGAGCATGGCATACTCTCAGCCGCCAGGGCACATTCAAGTCAATGTATACGTACCCAACAAATGGTCGCTTTATAGTAGGTACATAGTACTCACATATGTGCTAAACAATTATACAATTTTAAGAGATTGAATTTATACAATGCAAAGATAGTTTTTTTTGTTGTTGATCTTCCGCAGCTCCAACAGTTTTTAGTAATCTAATCAATTAGTTTATACGCCCTTGTGGAGCTAGACTAGCATTGACCCAAGCATTTTTGTCAGCAATGTAATCTCCCAATTTATAATACGCTTGGCTGCATAGTGTGCGTTTTATACAAGTTTTAAATTTTGTTTCATTAGTCTATAGTTTATTAGTCATAAGCCTAGTCCAATTTCCAGCCACTTAAGTTACAATTAATTTCTCACTTAGTCTGCGTTTTGAAGAGCTTTATCGTATTATTGGCAAACTAGAAACTTACTGATGGAATAAGCTTGAAACAAGTAGAGACTTTAATTCAATTCTAATAGTTTATATGTTTTTTATTAGATTCGAGAGACAATCTTAAGTATTGAACATGAAAAAAATATGATTATAGAGAATAGCTGATAACGTTACTTGAAATCCCAACAGTAAAATAATATATAACTTTATAGGTATCTATCTTCTAGTTCTAGGTACTATAATAATTGATTTGAAAAGTTCGTTTGTTTGTTTAAACGCGCTAAACTCTGGAACTACGACTCGGATTAAAAATATATATTTGCATTTGGCAGCCCAATAATTAAAGAATGCAAAAATAGGCTATTATAATTTATTTATACGCTTTAAATAGCACGTCAAGATCCAGAGCCCAGCAAACAGAATGCCTATCAATACGTTCAACGAAGACGAAGTAATAGCGCGGGTGGGCGATGCAATACGACGCGGTGGGTCAGGTGAACAGGAAATTTCACGCGGATGAAGTCGCGGTCAGAAACTAGTACCGTATACACACAGGAAAACAAAATTCATTATGCACCAGGATTCAGCTTTTCATTAAACAGAACTAAAGAGCCTTAAATGAAACAGCCACAAAGGCTTTAAAAAACATTTAATTAAAACTGGTGTCCAGTGTAACTAGATCGGGTGAATGTAGCCCGTTCTCATGGCGACACGACGCGACACGTGATACGAGACACCGTGAGACATGTCGCGCGCGACTGAGCGACAGGCACGAATGCGCTGAGCCGAAACAGACGACTTTTTATTTGACTGCCTGTTGTTTATGTCGCAATTATTGTAATAAGTAAGAAGTCATTTTTAAACGTTAATGAGCGACAAAAAAGATACGTTATGTTGCAGGGTCTACCAACAATATCTGTTTCTCACATTGAAGGATTTAAATTAAATGCTTCGCTATAAGGTGGTGGCCCTCAGATTTTTGTAATACTCCAGGGTAAAAGAAGGGGTTACTTCTCAAAACGAGAAGTAACGAGACTTGCTCGTCGAATGTTTGACTGTTTTAAACATCACACATTTTAGACATAAGTTATAATACATCAAATGAAATAAATTCAAATAAAAAACGATAAAATTACACCAAATACAATCAAATAAAAATTGAGTAAAATAAATTTGATTTTTATTTATGGCGGGTATTATTGGTGATATGATTAACTGAGAGATGACATTGAAAAAGGTTCATTGAAGTCTTGAAAACATTGCTATATGAAGTTGGTTTTTTAATCTTCTCGCCAAAAAGGGTTTCGGATTTTATACTTCGAGTAACGAAGTCACAGACTCTAAATAACTTTGAAATACTATACAAGACTTTTAAAACACATTGCAGATTAAGTGAACTCCGTCTCGAGTCAGATTAAAAACGATATCAAAAGGACAAGCAATGTCATTTGTCTGTTCTTAAATACTACTTTCATTGGATATAATAAGATTTTGTTCATCAACTTAGTTTAAATGAAATACAGTCTTCAAAGTTCTGATGTAAAAAGTTGAAGCACTTTTTGAAGATACCATCTAGGTTTTTTACACGTATTATGATACTTTGGTTGGTTTAAAGAAGATTAAAATGAAATAATGCTTCACAGTAATTGGATTATTTAGTAAAGAGTGATATTATCCACTAGAGGCGCTGAACACAGTTTGTTCGCGAACATTGTGGTGAGTGGGTACCCAGCTTCAGAGTCATAGTGCGGCATCAATATGTCGATAAAAGCGGTTCAGTTATTCAAGTGTTGGGTGATTTTAGTAATTCTAGGTTTATGTTGGACTTAAAAATAACAGAACTTAAACATAACTGGCAATGTGGGAGTTCTAAACGTCTCGGCTACTCCTTTGGAAATACATAATATACATATGGTGATGTTATAACTACTGATACTCGTATTATAAATCTAATCTTCGAAACTGGTGATCCGATTCTAAAAATTCTTTAATTTACTGGAATCTGTCCTTCACCTAGTAAAATAAATGTTGGACACTTATATTTTCTTTTTTTACGTAATCCAAAGATTACTTTGATACATTGTGTTAAAATGTGGCATGACGTGTCAGTTAATAAATACACAGTAAATATTTTAAACCTAATTGTGACGTAGCAAGCCCCCACTCCCTAACTTCAATGCGTTTTATCTCAGTATTTTTTTTATTAATATGATAAAGCAAAAAATACGTGTCTAATATTTTTTTAGCATCTGACTGACGTACGTAATAATTTGTTTTACCCTTTCGTCATCCGTATTACCTAGTGCGATAGAATATTATTGTACAGACGCCAGCACACAAAGCTATCCCATACTGTCAAATGTTCCCAATTGAAAATGGACCTTATAATTTTGTAATAAAGTTGAAAAACTATCAATTAAATATGACAGATTAGGGTAACTTGGTTTGATGACCTATGTATTATGTTTCAACAAACTTTTTTGTATTCATGTATTTATTAATAGCAAACTTCTAATTTCGAAATCAGTCGATATTTCACGCGGGCAGAAGGTAGTTAAAAATATGTTGGTCTCCTTGTTTCTTAACTATCAGCACCATTGTTTACAAGCAGGTTAATAACAGGATTGTGAATATAGCCAGTTGTACAGTCGCCAGCGCATCAAGTTACCATAAACTGACAAATTTTGTCAATCGATTTAGAACTTAACAGTTAACGGTTTTATTTTAAAGGCTCTTAATCCAGCACTAGTATGACATTGGTGCAGTGAATGCAAATTTTCCTTTTCTTTAATAAATACATCTGTAGGTTTATGTAAGTACGTTTTATATTTTACGTTTGATATCAATATAAAAGATTATAGACAAGATCAAAAATAACCTTTATGATGATTATTAACGTGAGTCTGATATTTTTTTGCGAATTAATTTGAGGTGAGTGAACTTAGGTAAAGATCAGTTTACATTGGTCTATTGCCGCCTTAGAGTTAAAACCTTGCCGGGTAAACGGGATTGTCCGAAAGAGTTACCGCTACCCCGGAACATAAAGGGCTAAGGAAGGAACATGGATGGGTTTTAGTCAGAAAGAGTCTGACACTCCCTTCCGCTCCACCCAGAGCGGGAGAAGTCATTGGATGATTTCAAAGCCTTGAAAAAAAAAGTGTTAATCATTACTGATAATCATTGTAAAACATTTCAAAAGAATAACGGTGGAGGTTCTTGCCCATTCTCCTCTATATGAAACTACCTTTTGGAAGGGGCGACTAGAATCAATTCTATTTCTTGATCATTTTGACGTTCACAAAAGTGCCTTTCTCGTGCCTACTTGAAATAAATGATTTGACTTTGACTTTGAACTAAACATAACATAAACATTTATTGGTAACCTTTAATATTGTACTATAATATACTATAATCTATCTATACTAATATTATATAAAGAATATTTTTGTGTGTATGTTTGTAATGAAGAAGCTCAAAAACAACTGTGCCGATTTCAAAAATTCCTTCACCATTAGAAAGCTTAGTTTTCTAATGGTCAGGCAGTAACATAGGCTACTTTTATATCGGGAAAAATAACGGGTCCCGCGAGAAAGACCACGGGAGCGAAGCCGCGGGCAAAGTGCTAGTAATATTATAAAGAGGAAAAATTTGTTGTATGTTTGTAAAGAATAAACTCAAAAACTACTTAGGGAATCTGGATGAAACTTGACACAAAGATAGATTATAGTCTGGAATAGCATATTAGCTACTTTTTATTTCGGAAAAAAATTTCGGTTTCTGTGGTATAATTTCCTACATACACGCCTTTAAATCTCTCTGACATATCTTGGGAACCTGGTGTCCCGTACCATTGGAAGGTATGCGAGGCGCCGCAGCCAACTTGCAGAGGCCCGCTACTTGCTTTTACGGACAATATGTAGTATACCTTAGAAGGTTGCTCAGTTCATGATAAATACCCAGAAAGACTTGAAAATACCTTTGTATTATAATTATATTTATATCCTCGTGTTTCGGAATCTTGTTTACTTATTACTACTACTGCGTACGTTTCTGCCTACCCTGAGAGGAGGAGGCATGAGTTTATGTATAATATGTGATTTTCTAATTGATTGTTTGAAGCGTAAAGCACGCTATATCTGCATTTATTTTTTTATAAAAGGTACACCAACAGTATAATATAGTGCGTTGAATAGAGATATTTATAGGTAAGAGTTCTTATACATATTATACCAATTATATCTATATCTACGTATTATATACGTACACGCGTATTAATAGGGTCATGAGAGTAATGTACCAATTACCGGGTCACATTACTTTAATCACATGCCCATATCTTTGGCTAGGTAAAAACAACAAGATACATAGTTTCTTTTCCCAGATTAAGTACCTACGAGGAAATGGTAGAGGGTAGGCATTTCTGAAGGCTGCCTTTAATATGACTTTCCCCTTGTTCCCCTACTTTGTGTAGTAACTATCCCAAAAAAAAATTGTTCAAATACCGTCATCATTTGCGTTTTCCCAACTGGGTTGGGGTCATATTCAAGTCTAACCAGGTTATGAAATCAAAATATAATCAATCAATCTGCCTAGATTTTTCCCAACTGTGTTGTAGTCGGCTTCCAGTCTAACCGGATGCAGCTGAATAACAGAACAACATATAATATTTAATAAAAAATAATGTTTCGTTCCATTGTTCCAGTACCGACAGCGCACGCACAAGGAGTGTTGGGCAAGAAGGCTGCACTTCCGTGTGACATACAACCCCTTGCAGCCGAGGACCATGTCTCCATGGTGCTCTGGTTCAAGGAGACTGATGGAGAGCCTTTGTACAGGTATGTACCATCTTGATAAGTCAACCTCAATTTGTATACTTCGAAAAGGATTCATTTTTTCATAATTTTCTAACTCTAAGCATTTATTTCAAATAAACCAATTACAGGCAGTTTTGATTTTTCAAGGGGTCGGTTAGTCAGAAAGATGAAGCTAGTGGCCCATTCCAAAGCAGTAGGTACCTGTGGAGAAGAACGGCAAGAAACTTTACGGACACTCTTTTAAATCAGACTATGGGTTACATCATTCATATTAAAATTATACATGTGAGAATGATGCAAAACGTAAAAAGCGTCCGTAATAAAAGATTTCAAAAATCAAAAACAATTTTAAAAGATCCTTGACAGCTAAGAGATGACCTGTCCCTACTGACGGCGCCCGTTCACGAACATGACGCTTAAATCAATATTGTGACAATGTAGGTACCTGCAAAGCTACAAAGTAACTTAATACGTATTGTAAAGTTAATTTAGGGTACACAATGTTGCAATAATAGGGGAAATTATTGGAGACAGTAAAATAAATCCTTATCACATCGTATTGGGGCTGTTTGTGTAGATTTAGTCCTCGGTGTTAAAGCATGTCGTCTCGAAGAACCACTTTTGTATTAACTTAAACTTGTTCCTTAGAGGCCATAGACTACAGACTAGGTTGTTCATATGGAAATCTTAAAAGATGATGTGAAATTGGTGAAAGAGGTACCTATGTCTTACTCTGTTTTTTATCGTTTTTAAACATCATCTTTAAACAGTCCTAATATGATAAAGAATTCCTTCTTTCCTAAGGCAAAGTTATTAACAGATAAAAATCATATTATTTATACGTTAAGTTATAATAGCCAATAGCAATTGGGTATTTGAAAGAGTAGTCAATAACGTTACTTATTATGAACTTTCAAAACGCGGAAATTGTAGGTGATTTTTATGAAATATGACGTCACATGACGACGCGGTTGGCGCAGCTGTTGAGCGATTGACTGTTGCGCAGCATGTCGCGGGTTCGATTCCCGCACGGAACAAATATTTGTACGACCTGCAAGTCTTTGTTTCTGGTCTGGGTGTTTTTCTATCTATAACATGTATGTATTTACAAAAAAAAAGTATATAAGTAGGTAATCAGCGATCTAGTTACCATAACACAACCATTAGGTTGCTTAGCTTGGGACTATATGGCGTTGTGTGAAATGTCCAAGGATATTATTTATTTATTTATTTACATATTTCTAAAATCAATTTGAATTCTTATTAGCATGAAATGCAATTTTACAATGATATCTTCACATAATATTTAATTTTTGTACGATGATGGAAGTTTTTAAGACGAGCGGTCGTTTTTCTATGTGATTTATTTTTTATTTTTGACCGTTTTAAATTGTCAATTTGGTCACCGCCTGTTACTTACTAGAGACATAAAGCGATAAGTGAGCGATGCGCGCTCGGAAACGGACGCGTTTGCGCTACACAGCACGAATATTTTATTCGAGTTTTGCGCAGCGGTAACCGCTGCCCGATTTTGTACACAATGGCTACGAAGCAGCTCATTGCCAACGAGCTATTGGCATTCGTCAAGCATGCCATCGATTACATGGACGAGGTCAGCATCTTGCAGATCTGCAAGTCCTCCTTCAAAGAGGATGAGGTATGCAGTGCCAAGTTGCTGTTATATCAGTCACTCGGCCAAGTCGGACAGATGCCATCTCGCCGGAGGGATGGTGGACAGAAGAGTCTGCAGGATATCATCGACCTGCTGAAGAAGACCGATCCGGATGACGTGCCAGATTTTGTGGCGAAAGAGCTGCACAAGCTGCCTCCTGTCACTTTCGACCACGTCGACGTCACTAGGCTGCTAAAGGACATCACGACTCTGAAGGTGAGCCTGGCTGAGATGAAGTCCAATTTGGAGTCATCGGATGTCACCATTGGTGAATTGCGAGCCGAAGTAGCGTTGTTGAGCAACGCTATTCCGACAAGTGGGTCACCGGAAGGCTCCAATGCAAACACACGTCGCGGGGCACAAAATGCTTCTGTCTGCAGTTTACAGTCGGCAAGTGAATCAACGTCATCGGCTGTCAAGAATGCAAACGTTGCATCGTGTTCCGCTGATCGCGTCGTACCTGCCGGGGAAGCGACGCGCGTTATAGGTACATCGACCCCCAAGCGTACCTATTTGGATACCGTCGCTAAACAGAAATCTGCTGGGTCAGAAACTAAACGACCAGCAGTAAATCTAAAAGGGGGAAAGCAGAGTCGCTCAGCATCGAGCGCGACGAAAGGCGCTGTGATGGACCACGAACATCAGGTTCCGACCAAGAACACTTGCGATGATGACGGTTTCATCAAGGTGGAGAGAAAGAAGAGGAAGCCTACTTATCGCAACCAGTGCGGGACGGCGCCGGCTGGATGTAACATGCTGCTACGTCCTGCAGTGCCGACGACGCAGCTGTACGTGTCCCGTTTACACCACTCTACGCAAGCTGAGGACGTCGTAGAGTACATACGGGTGAAGACCAACTGGACCTTGAGGGTGGAGAAGTTGGAGGCGCGCCATAACACTAATTTCAAGTCGTTCGTGGTGCGCATTCCAACTCACCATTTGGTGACCTTTCTCAAGGAAGAGTTTTGGCCGAAAGGTGTGCTGTATCGGCGTTTCCGCGGCCGGCTACGCGACACCTCGCAGCGTAACTCGACGCCGTCACAACGAGTGCAGTAGTTTTTAAGTTATTATGGTATTTTTAAAATTATGTATTAGTTTATAGTTATAATTTTATACATGTACTCTATTTTATGGGCCTTCGTTGCCTGAAATAAAGGATAAATAATAATAAAAATAAACATACCTAACTGGTAAAGTGGGTATACAATAAGTGTACCTCTGACGGACCCTTCAGGAACACAGTCGTGATGTGATTCTGTTACGTGAGTTACTTGGTTAGTGCATTAAACCGGTACGGTTATTTCCGTACTATTGCGCGAACCATATTTTCAAGCTCGTTTCTTTTTATGGGCTAAACTAAATTTAAATAAAATATCCAAATGGCGGCGCTAGAGCGGAAGGTTTTGTCACACCAATTTCTCTTGTTTTATTTCGATACATAAAATATCGACATTGCATTTTATATGTTGGATCAAGGGTTTAAATAGGTAGAGGCTGTCGTATTCAAATTAATATTCTCGTCGATTCTCCCCGGGAAACTATACGTATAGATTAAAAATATGCACGTCTTAACCCTACTAAATAATAAGGCAAACTTCTAAAGTTATCCAACACCAAAAAAGGAATATAAATTCAAACAGTATTAAAGTATAAACTAATTTAATAAGTATATGAAGTGACAAGGAGAAGTTTTCAACACGTAACAAACTAAGACAATATTACACACGCTTGGCTCTAATTAATGTCACAACTTCGCAGCAAGTAGCACAGTCGTTAATACAAACTCGTAACTTGATGTTAATAACATTTCCAAAAAAACTTTTATGCAAATTTGAACAAAAACATGTTCCCGAACACCGAACGTTGTTGAAAATGTCAAACGACTGAATTTTTCAACTAACACTGCAATGAAAAGGGGAACACAATATCATGGAATGTCAACCGGGTAAGGAAAGGTTGCGACACGTAAAAAGCACAATAAGACGGACACTGCATATTTAATGAAGAGTACGAAAGTAGCAGAGAGAAATTGAAAGAGATTTCAGACACTTGAATGTTTTTTAGACAAAGCTAAACTTATGTTGTACCTTATTATGCTATACATAAACTTGAGTTTTGAGTAACAGAGCTGGTTCTTTCTTATTATTCTCCATACAATACAACCTTTCGGAAGAGGCAACTAGAATCTGTTCTATTTTCTACTTATTTTTGACGATCAAAGTGCCTTTTATGGTTATTTGGAATCTATCATTTAATTTATGAATTGTTCTTTTAAATATTACGGATGCTCTTAACGTTCTACATCTTTCTCACATGCATAGTGACAACATGAATGATGTAACCCAGATTTTGTTACCATATTTTGATTTAAAAAGAGTGTCCATGGAGTTACTTGCCCATTCTTATCCATAGGTACCTACTGCTGTGGAATGGGCAACTAGCTTCATCTTTCTGACTGACCCCTTGACAATTCAAAAGTCCCTGTATTTGTTTTATTTGTAATAAATGCTTTGAATTTGACAACAAATGCTCCGGGTTTTGACTTAGAATTTTACTTTTATCTGGAGCATAATAATTCGTTATACGGTTCGTCCGCGAAGATATTAAAAATTATGAATGGCTAGAATGTCAGAGCACTAGTATTGCTACGGCGCCCGTACACGTCCCGTCGTACAAACGCGTTATTAATTATGTAGTTTATGATTGACAGCGTTAGTTTTACTTTAAAAACGCAAGATAGAAAAAGTGTAGTCTGTTTTTTTTTTGTAAAAAAGTTTTATATTTTCGCTTTTGAGTTTTGGTCCTGTAAAGGTCTGTGGACCTTCACTAAGGGGGCTCATCGGTAGAGCTTGTGTTATGTATGTAAATAGGGATTTGCTATACTATCAATGCAAACACACGGAAAGCGACTATTAAATTATATTGGGTTGCAACGAATACATCTGTCAAAACCCATAATGACAGAATTAATTTACATTTATAAAAACCTATCAAAGTAATTTTGAAATATTTCAAAGGTCAAATATTATCAGACAGACATTCTCAACATAAGGTTTTACTTAGGCTCTAACTAAGTGAAACCTTATGTTACCGTAGGTACCTATCTCACAGTCCCGACCAATACAAAACATCGTCAAGATATAAGGTAGCTACTGTAAAACGTTGAGGAATTCCCTTGACTGTCCTTAGTCTTCATCATCAGACCCCTAATGACAGTCACAACCCGTCTAGGAGAAGTACACATCAAAATTATTAAGCCCAAACACCAGGTAATTGCTGTAAATCGTTGGGGAGTTCCCTCAACTGTCTTTCGGGTCTATCATCAGATCGACACTAGACCGTCATTAAATAGTAGTGGTTTAAAATCCTTAATGGAAAAAAATAACTAGCGCATTAGTCTCCATTACGATTTTCGAAGGTTCCCCACGGTTTCTCTGGGATGTCATCATCAGATCCTAGTTTCCTTATCATGGTTCTACCCTTGGGATATCTTCTTTCCAATAAAAAAAGAATCATTGAAATCGGTAGGCGTGGTATTGAGTTATTCCTTCATTTGTCGCGCACATACTTAATGCAAATTTAAGACTTATATGGTTTTCTCATGGATGCCACTGTCAGAACTGGACCAAATTTAAGTAAACACGGGCGGCACCAGCTTTCAAATTTAAAAAGTTGCAAAAAATCACCTTCATCACCAAAAAAGAACCTCTTCCTTATTTCAAGTCGGTTAAAACGATTTTATCGTAAAGATTTAATTAAAAATTTACAGTGTTGCGCACGTAAATCTTACAGCCGTATTACAAAATAGGTCTTTTTTCAAATTTGAAATCTTTATTTTACAAGAAAATTCCGTAAGTTTTTGACATTTGTGCTCGTGATTGTACGGAATGTCAGACACCACTATACTTATGTACGACACTCTCGTTGCCGGTCGCAGCTCTCTCCTCGATTGAATGCTAAAAGCACGTTGATTGATTGCTTTAGGTTCAGTACAGACTGCAGCGAAGACTAAAAGGTTTAGACGTTTTATCGACTAGTTTTATACTGATAAACATCGGGTTTACAAGTGTATTTGTTTTGTTGGAAAGAGGGATTGCAGTTTCCCGGGGCGTTGCATTTGCAAAACGACTTCGTGTTTTAAAATGTCTTTTACTATCTACTTTGGAATCAACTCCTTTCTGCAGTATTTAGTTACTATTAACTCGAAGCTGAGTTCATTATATTAACTATTTAAATCGTTCTTGGTATGGGCATGTTTTGAGAAGGAAAAATAATAAAAATCTGTCGCGGTAAAAAAGATACGATAATTAGAGAAAAATAAAATGAGGACAGAGGAAACGCATGCGACTTTGTATAAGAGTGATGAAATTTAAATATTGATTCGAGAAAGGGATAGGAACACCAAAGCAAAGATGGATTGGTTGTGTGAGGAGTGCTTATGAAAGAGAAACAAACAAAACAACATCGAACAACAACAACAACATCATGAGGAAACCGGGATGCTTGAGAGATGAAGAATGAAGAAGAAAACGTGTTGCGACGACGCTGACTAACTTTACACAAGGACAGGAAGATGATGATGACGTCTATTAACTTTTTAAACTATTTTAGGGTTAACTTTTCCATTTTTAACAATTTTTCTGAACAAAAACTGACAGACATCCATTTAATTATATCCGGTTATATGTTTTGACGATACGTTTAAAAAAACAGCTCTAAGTCACATCATTAAACATTATATTAAGCCTATTACTTTTCTCAAGATTAAAAAATTCTTATAAATGCAATAAAAGATGAAAAAACTATAGATTTCAAAACGTGTTTTTGCGATGAACGAAACATAATTATGATCGTGAGCTTTTTTCTACGTAAATGTAGTACTTATATTTTTCAGATAATTACCCTACAAGGTTATATCTTTATTATCCTAGGGTAGGGACCCTAGCCTAGCGTCCGAGCACCCAGAAGTTAACGACGATACTGTTTCAAGTACCACTTTCCGCCTAACTAACCTTGTGATGGCGATAAGGGCCAGTTAGATCCGCTCGGGTCATTGCGCTCTATCCATCGGATATTAATTAGCTACCTATTCAGTTAGTTGGGAATTATAGTCTGGTAGAATAATCGAATAATATTTTTTAATGTTACAAACTTTTGGCAATATTTATAGATAAATTCCTGGTTTATTTATACACATAAAGTTGAAAGTCGATTAAAAGTCAGAGAGTTAATTATTATTATCATGAGATCCTAGGTTTAATTCCCGGGTTGGGCAAAGTGATATTGGGTTTTTTAGGTGGAATTTCTCACTAATAGCCCGGATTTTGGATTTGTACTTCTGATTAATGTCTGCTTAAGCATTATTTCCAAGCAAAGTTCATAATAAACCCCATCGGTTAGAGCTTACATAATCAAATTAAGATCACCTTAAAAAAAAAAATCAGTGTTGTCAAAACATAAACTCTCAATAATTTCCTCATCCATAAAATAACCATAATATTATTTCTTCACCAGCTACGACGTCAGAGGCCGCTTAGCCTCGCAGCCAAAGCTCTGGTCCTCAACCTCGGGCTTCGGTACACGCGCTTACTTCCGCGCGGCCGCCAACCCGGCCGTGCTGTTCGTGGACAGCGTGGTGTCTTCGGATGCAGGAGTCTACCGCTGCAGAGTCGACTTCAAGAACTCACCCACCAGGAATCTGAGGGTCAACTTCACTGTTATTAGTGAGTATTTCTTACTATTCAAGTTTGTATGTTAATTTATATGTGCTTTGGGAAAGTCGTACCTTAAATCTAGCCGATGGACACACTTTGGGAAAGGGTACGCTTTATTATAATACTCTTCTGCAAGCTTATAAGATAAACCTTGTAGGTTCAAAATAAGTTAATTTAAACTACGTTAGACCCTAGAAATTTAAACAACATCAGTTTTATTTTAGATTCGTAGTGAATTTCACAAATTAAAGGGATTAAAAGTAACATGCTAAAAATATAAAAATATTCTTTGTAAATAATATGTGTGGTAAGGTTTGTACCTTTTTTGTAACGTCTGAAGGTTGAAGTTATTTGTATTTATTTATTATTTATTTATTTATCCTTCCACTGGAACGCCATACAGCAATTACACCAATGGAATAAAAATTACTTCATGTGCTGCTTTCCATCCATCCTGTGCGCGCTGGACATGTATGTATCGTGCTTGTACGTGTTTGTCGATCTGTTGAAGAGGGTCGACTAGTAAATGGAATATAAGTTATTACCTACGTTTGCGTGAAAAACTACGTTTAGAAGTTTTCATTTGTCGATGTTTTGGCTAGCGTCCGTTTTATTCTCGGACAAAAATATTTCTTAAAGGAGTTTTTACATAATTAATTTATGGAGATGGTGGATGGTGATTTTATTCAGAATTTAGGAGAAAAACATCTGTCATTGAATTGACTGACTGTAAAATACGAATGCAAAATTTTATTAAAATCTGCTTAGTATAATTATTATTACGTCCCGATCCTCTTTTATACATCAGGTAGAAATAATTGCAGATTAGGTAAATCTAGATTAACTTCGTATCATTGAAGTATGGTTATGATCTCATATGCAGTCTTGTTTATCTATTGGGTAATTAAAAAACAGGTCCGTAAAACCTTATCTTTTAAAATAATAAAAGTCTCTAGGTATTTCAAGTAAATACACCACCAAAAATTAATCAAGACACATAATATCTATTACAGCATCCAATATTCCCGGAATACCACACGAACTGGATTTATTTATTTAACGTACTAAGGGTTATCTGAATTTTACGAGCGTAGCCACGCAATATGTATCGGCTAACATCGATCTTTGGTCCTGAACTCCAGAATGTGGTCTTAAGGGACGGCATTTATCTAGCCGACAGAAATGGGAAATAAAAATTGCTACAAATTCCGTCTTATTTATATCTTGACCTTACACGACGGCCTTTAAAGATGTCCTTATTCTTATAAATAGGACTGTGTGGGTTCTGATATAAAACCCTTTATTATAATGCCTATGCCTAAATACTACGCCTATGCTCATGCATGGCTCAGCTACGGTGCTATAATGTGGGGTAATAGCACAGATGCACCAGCACTGTTTACTTTTCAAAAAAAGTTAATTCGTATTTTGGTTAATATTGAACAAACCGATAGCTGTAAATCTCATTTCAAAAAATTAAATATTCTAACATTACCCTCAATTTACATACTGGAAATCTGTAAATTTGCGCACACTCACCAGGACTTCTACACTAAACGAGAAGACATTCAAACAAGATTCACACTCCGACATAAAACACGTCTAAACCTACCAACTTCTCGTTTAAAAATGCACTCATCTGGGCCTCTAGTAATGTCGATAAAAGTTTATAATAAATTACCCGAGCTATTAAGAAATGAAAAAAAGATGACTGTTTTTACGAACAAATTAAAAAAAACTATTATTAAGTAAATGTTATTACAGCATAAATGAATACATGAATGATAAATTTATACAGCTCGAATAATAATAATTATATATATCAATAATAATGAATATTTCACCCAAATAATATGTGTAATTAAATTGTTTGTATTGTGTATGTTTAATAAAATTGTAATTAGAATAAGTTAGTATATAAGTCCTTTTCTTATGTTAAATTATTGTCTTTTGCTGTGCCCAACAGGGTCCATAATTGTGTCTCAAAAATTATCACCTACCACCTAAGCATGTACATTGTGGAATGCAATAAAGAATTGAGTATTGAGTATTGAGTATAATGGCCCGAATTTTAGGTCTCGAAAATTTTTAGCTTGATTTGACTGAACTATAATTTGATTAATTTCTTAGTTACAAAGTTAAGTGAAAACACAGTCAAATTCAAATCACAATAAATAATAAATATCTACCAACTTTAAAATATTACAGATTCAGATTGTTTTTGATTATACAACTTTCAAAATAAACAATTTTGCTTAAGTAGAAAGTTTTATTCATGGCCTCGTCAGTCACAGTTTAAAATGATAAATCTAGTTTTATAACAAGAAACGTAAGTCTTCTCTTCAGAATTTTAATTAAATATGAAGAATTTGACTGGAACACCAAGAAAAAATTTCATGTATATAAATGAGAGGGGTTCACAAGAAATTGAATATGCGATGAGTTGGGACCGGACATCAGGCGTGGCGCGCTTTTTATAATACCATTCAAATTCAGGACTATTCATAAGTGTGCCTCAGATAAATTATGGTTTCTTTGACATGAATAGTGAGTCAACAGTTGGGATACATTAGTAGCCACAACACACTGTACTAATAATAATAATAATATTCTTGGACATTACACACAACGCCATAATATAGTCCCCAGCTAAGCAAACTAATGCTTGTGTTATGGTAACGAGATGGCTGATAAACTACTTAGATATTTTTTTTTTGTAAATACATCCATACTATAGATAGAAAAACATCCAGACCCGAAACAAATACTTGTAGGTCACACAAATATTTGATCCGTGCGGGAATCGAACGCGCGACATGCTGCGCCGTAGTCAGTCGCAGAGATAACCACAACGAACCAATGTAATCAAAGTCTCGCGGTTCAAACTGCAGCTGCAGGTGCAGAATGTGGTCCATCAGAAAAAGAAACAAAAAACCATCGTCCCACACGAACTCGAAACCTGTTTTACCAAAGAAACCGATCCACCAAGAAAACCAGCCACTTCTTTCCTAATTAATTTCCCAGCGGATTTCAGATTGTTTAATGAGTTCCCTATGTCACGTCACGCGTAATTAAATAGTGGTTGTTTAAAGCCTGACTGTAGCAGCCGCTGAGGAATGTGTGGTGGGGTAAGTAAAATACCGTGCGTCGTGAGATTACTAGGATGGCTGCGGGGAATAAAACGGAATTTATTATCTAAGCCTAACTAATCGTTTGTTATGACTTGGCTACTTTAAGCAAGGTGCGATTCATTTTGCATGCTTTAAAAGTAAACTAGGTATATGTTTAGACGACAATTAAATATACGTTTTAGTATTATAGGTTTAATAAATGCTTCAAATATATCATCACCTGCCTAGCCTTTTCCCAACTATATTGGGGTCGGCTGCCAGTCTAACCAGATGCAGATGAATACCAGTATTATACATGGTGTGGCAATACGATACCCCTTGGTAAGACTGGCTGTCAGATTTTCGGGCTTCTGACGACCGTAACGACTGTCAAAGATGAACAAATGACAGCCGGGACCAACGGCTTAAAGTGTTTTACAAGGCACGGAAAAAAAAAAATTGCAAAAATAATTAGTTTTTGTAAAAAGCACAGTTTTATCACTCGTTAGTTTAGTAGTTAAAACCAAACACAGTGAGCTCCAATTTCTTATTTATAATAGTGTGAATAATTTAACACCAAAAAATAAAAATGACAATAAGAATGAAACTGTAATTAATCCCAACTGTCAACGCTGCTAACACAATAAATCTAATTTGTAAGCTGTCCGTTTGTCAGCATCATCACGCGACGACTAATCATGATCTATCCTCGCAAACAATGAGAGCTGACGAGGCGATTTCAATTCAATTAATAAAACATGTTGGTGATGTCGTTTGTGAAATAGAATATTATATAATTGCGATCCCATTCTGTTTTAATCCGATTAGGCGGTTGGCTGTTTGCTGCGTGCGTCAGCTGTTTCTTATCGCGTGAAAATTACAAGAGTTCTTTCGAGCCGCGAGAGTCCTTTACACAACGATTATTGGGTGTGACTTAGCAAAACCAGTAAATACTTGTATAAACAAAATATTTGTGACTTTTTGTTATTGAAAGGCGTTTGACTGCTGTCTTGCCTAATAATGTGGTTGGAGATAGCGCACACATGCGTAGAAGTCATCTTCTAATTCTTGACTTTAATAGACTCACGTTATAGCTATTAAGAACTAGATTCCGGCTAAGAATTCCCCTCCCACAATGAAAGTGTTCCCACAACACTAACCGTGTATTTAAAAATCGAAGTCACACAGCCAGGCGCATTGCTTAGTGCTTGTCTCGCTGCGTGCTAAGTGACATTCTCTGGCGAACCAACACCGTATGGTTTACTTTGCAATGGCAACAGTGATCCTTGCTATCACGCTGTATGACTAATTTCGAGGTAAGCTACTCATTAAGCGAAGTTCTTTATATCAGTTTTATTAATTATCAGATAATTAACTCGAAGTCGATGTCAGAGGCGTATGGGCAGAATAAAAACTCTGACACCAGGTAACTTAGTCACTAATCACACTAAAGAAAACCAAATAATTAAAAAAATGCAGTTTTTATGATGAAGGAATGATTTTTTGTCATCAATACCATGGTTTCCGTAATAGACTACTAGGTAGAATGAAAAATTCTAATTTGCGAACTGTACTTACAATAAGCAATTAAAGGACCCGCATTAAACAATAGATTGTAGCGTTGCCTCTAAGCGCCGGTGATCAATCCTTTCTTTCCACTCATAAACCTACCATCTGACTTCATTATTCGTTCAATTGGCCTATTGCCAGACGGTGCCAAGCGCAAGAGTATTGCACCTAATTTATGTCACAGCGAGTTTCCGACAGAACAACCGAACCGAGTTTTCATGTTTGACTTAATTGCATTCTACGTGTCAGGTATCGTGAAATACTTGCTTTTACAATATGTATTTAATTTTAACATTAATTGAACCCAATATTCAAGCTGGAAGCCTTTACTCAACATTACAAATCGACCCAAAAGACAAGTCCACATATCAAGTACCGTATCGCAAGCGTCAAAGGACCAAACCGTAAGCTTCTAGTACGTATCGGTCACGTTTCTACCTGCGATAATAGCTGCAATCAGTAACAGGTCTGAAGTGGTTTCCACTGCTATAGCCGTACAGCAATTACAAATTGGAAAGATTCCAATGCAGAGGGTATAAGTGGGGATCGTTTACAACGAGTGCTCGAGCTCATTTCAATTGTTTTACGATTATGACTGGAATGGGGTGCGTGGCTAGGAAATGTTTATATATTGTGGGCTTGAGTGATTTTTTATTATATTTCCTATTAAAAGAATTATAAGACACCACACCACGAAGGTTGGGGAGGTCGTGGAGTATGTACGAGCGAAGACCAGCTGGGTTCGCGCCACAACACGAATTTCAAGTCGTTTGTGGTGCGAGCGCCGACTCATGATATAGAGACCTTCCTCAAGGAAGAGTTTTGGCTAAAAGGTGTCGTGTATCCGATTCCGCGGAAGGCTACCCGATGCCACGCAGCGCAACATGACGCCGTCACTTCGTGTGCAATAGTTTTTATAAATATGTATGATAGTCTGTAAGGTATATATGTCATGGGACTTTGCTACCGAAATAAGTGATATATTATTACTATAAAAAATGTAACATTATCATTACGCCTATATTTCGCGAAGGGTTCGACGCTAAGTTAAGCTCTACAGTACACCTATGTAGCTAGCTAGCTTAAGTGAAACATCGTGGAACTTAAGATCCCGGTCGGTTAGAATATAACTGACAGCATTCGACCTTTCAAAATGATAGAATAGTTTGATAGGTTTTTCATAAAAGAAGATTAGTCAGTCAGTAGTCGTGCTGCTTTTTTTTTTTAAGGCTGGGAAATCATCCAATGACTGCTTCCGCTCTGGGTGGAGCGGAAGGGAGTGTCAGACTCTTACTGACTAAAACCCATCCATGTTCCTTCCGTAGCCCTTTATGTTCCGGGGTAGCGGTATCCCTTTCGGACAATCCTGCTTACCCGGCAGGCTTGGCCCTGAGGGGCCCCTTCATATGCTGACATCTCTTTGAGGCGCGCGTGGAACATATACGCGCCGTACGGCATGGGTCTGGTGCTGATCGGACGGTGAGTCACCCATTACTCACCGTCCGCAGGCCCGCGCCTACGGTGGCCGGGAGTCGTCACGTGGCTCCCGACGCCCGGGGCGTCTCCTGCGGCGGCTGGGACGGGAGGACCTTTCTCTTTCCCATCCCGCCACCTCCTTCGCGAGCATAACTTTTTCGCAGAAGGAGGTGACTGCCTCCCACTCCCTCTCGCACCGGACCATGGCTTGCACCAGGGCCGGGCGCGAGAGGTCACCGCCGATCGCCTCTACGAGGACACGGCGGTGCTCCGCCCATGCGGGGCAGGTTTGCACAGTGTGCTCTACCGTGTCCTCTGGGCGATCCTCGCAGTGGTGACACCCGGGCGTTTCCTCCCGCCTGATGATGTGCAGGAACCTCCCGAAACATCCATGTCCGGTGAGGATCTGCGTCAGGCGGTAGGTTAGGGCGCCGTGACGCCTCTCTAGCCACTCCTCAAAGAGGAGCCTTACCGCCACTATCGTGGCGTGCCCATAGTCGTGCTGCTTGACGCTGCTATATTGCTGAATTTAATTTAGTAGCTGCTGTCCCGTGTGTCTGTGTTTTTTTTTTTGTAGGATAGAAATCCCTACAAGACACTACACAAGCTCTAACTCTGAGCTCCCTAAGTGAAGGTCCCTCTCGCCCTCACAGTACCTATGTAATAATACACCCACATTTCGCCCGTCATACTCAGCAGTAGCGCATGCGATCACTAGATACACATTCTTATTATTAAATAATGTATGTAATTGTAACAGGTGGCGTTCTATAGGTTCTGCTTTGAAAAAAGACGTGTGTTTATTATCTATGTATGTGAACACATACATAAAATGTATTTTAACGCAAAAAATCAAAACCCGTTTGGTGGTTTTGTACATTTGAAAATGTCACTGGCGTTAACGGAATCATATGAATAAGTTAAAGTATTTAACAAAATAAAACCCGTTATTTATTTATGAAAAAGTTACGGTAGGTACCTACTTGCGTACCAATACGGCACGAAAAAACAGATTACACTAATAAACTTTTATTTCTGCCGTTGAAATTGGCAGACACTCAATTTTTTTTCATTTAATTTTCCATTTAAAACAGTAGGTACCTGTTACTAATGAAAAATGTGAAAATCGTAACACCGTCTGAGTTAAATCTGCTGATTGAACCAAATTCAAATTAATTTATTTAAAGCTTTATTTCAGCGTGATTTCTCCTTGTTCCCTGCCTGTCCAGTCCACATCTTTTCAGCCGTCCCCACCAGGTCAGCCTTCCATCTTTTAGGGTAAAACAGAATCACTGATTTCGATCATTTGTTTTCTCCGCTGACAGTACCAAATGCAAATAGTCAACCATTTAGAAAATTTTATCTGTTTTAAGTCCTCACTAGCGACACACTTCTTCCTTTCGTGTGGTTAGTGACTAACCTGGTGTCAGAGTTTTTATGCTGTCCATGGGCCTCTGACTTAGCATCACATGCTGTTGAGAAATATCTCTTAGGCATGCTGATTTCCTCGATGTGTTCCAGCGACACACTGTGTTTGTGTGACACACTGTGTTTGTGCGACACACTGTGTTTATGTGACACACTCGGTTTGTGCGACACACTGTGTTTGTGTGATACACTGTGTTTGTGCGACACACTGTGTTTGTGCGACAGGTTGTGTTTGTATGATACACAGTTTGTCGCTTGTCAAACATCGCTTCAAATTAATGTCATTAGTCTGACCATTTATTATTTTTGTGGTAAAAGCGATATTTAATGATGTGTCACAAGTTGACGTGCCAATTAGTGTCCAATTAATATTCCCAATGAAATGAAAACAATTTAGTTGATACTTAGTAATGTTGTTATTA
Organism: Hyppa rectilinea; assembly: GCA_951799385.1. Lineage (NCBI taxonomy): Eukaryota > Metazoa > Arthropoda > Insecta > Lepidoptera > Noctuidae > Hyppa > Hyppa rectilinea. The sequence continues at coordinate 719,009 of OX637319.1, forward strand.
GTTGTTAGGTCGAAACACGTAGGATACTACTTAGATATAACTTACTACTACTTCTTAGAATATTGGTGGTCCTGACGTCTTTGTTTTTGTGTGAAATAGTGGACCTACGTGTTTTCTGAATAGGTAATTTTGTAATAGTTATATTAGAGCTTGTTTCAATAAAGATTTAAATAGGGAAGCGTAAATTATTTGCTTATAAAAATACCTTGTCTCCAAGCTTAATAAAGTACCTTAGAAATTATTTCAGTTTGACAATTTCAATAATTTACTATTCTGTTAACGATTTCATTTTTATTTTATAAATGAGCATAATCAAAATTTCTATTTCTGAAACATTCAAGAAAAAATAAGCAATATTTAATGTTACATAAATTAAGTATAAAACGGCACATAATTTCCCTTAATTTTTCTTATTCAGTTATTCATTACAAAACTTGGAGCCTTAAATCCGGTAACTTTGTGTAAAATGGAACTGAATCAGTCTTAATATTTTATATAATATTTTTTCTCGTAAAAGGGACACGTCGAGTCTTTTGTGTTTCATTAAACGTGTGCGATCAAAGAACCTTTCCATTTCTAAACGTCCGTCGAAAATACCATTACAGACATTTTCAATAATTCCGAAACGAAATTAGTTCCGGAGCGTTTCGGCTCCATTCGACGTTCTGCCGACGAATAATGGAATATTAAAAAAAGAATTTTTATCACGCCCGTTTTCTTTTTTTTGCATTTTTAATTTATCTTCAGTTTGCGTTCTGGACTCTTGGGAATGGAAAACTTTGAAGTAGTATTTCGTGAACAATTGTAAATATTCACCGTTGCTTTCTCGCTAAGAGGAAGTGTGTTTTAAAAGTTCAGTCCAATAAAACGCGTGTTGTAACGATTGAAGTTTAAGTCGAGAATGTCAAGAAGAAACAAAAGAACTTCCTTGACATTGTCTAATGAAGTCTTATCAAGGGAACTTGGAGGAGTTCCGGAAGCCAATTATATTAATATTTAACTGTACGTACAATCGCAAAGTAAGAACATAGAATATAATGTTATCATCAGTTCCTTTTTATGTTCATTTGTCGCAAATGACGGCTCAGAGGAAATTGAGGCTTAATTGGTTAATTAGCTTAACCTTGACCTTCTGATTGTCCGTTTGATCCTTCAATGAATCCAAATTGATTTCATACTTTAAATCTATTTGTATTATGTACCTGTTTGCCATGGACACGTGATTTGTATGTATAAATATCTCCACGACATCGAACAATAAATCGTAGTGTAAACAAATAAAGTGTTAAGTCGCAAACAAATCCATATTCATAAAAGGTAGGTATGTTATAAATTATCCCAACATCAGAGGTCACCCCTCGATTCCGCGTCTAAACTTGACGATCCCATTTCTTTACGATCCCACGAGAATTCAGTAAATTCGTCACAGTGGTTGCGCACGGCAGAAAAGAAACTCTCACATTTCTAAGACCAACGGCTGAGGTCGCGTCCGTAATTTTTTCTTTTCATGTTCATACAGTTATGTACGTATAACTTATATTTATATATTGAGTATATTTTATGTAGCTAACTCATTCGTTTTCTTATTTGAAGCGATCCTTTTCGTTCAAAGGTCGAGTGTATTCGTTCACTTGCCAATATTGCTAACCTCGCTTCAAAAGCGTTTTTTTCCAAAGACTTTTTCACTCTTGCTTTGTGGTGAAATTTTAAATTTTTAGCTCTGGTGTGAATGACAGGTTGTCGGCTGCAATGTGCGCCTTGTGGCGGCAAAGGGTACGCTGCAAATGGTGTGGCATTCGATGCACGCGACAACATTGCGCTATAACGAAGGAATAATAGCGGGTAGGGCGTGAATTTAGCGCTGAAAAATACTGGCTTATGCCTTTTTAATCACAGTGATATTTTGGCGCAATAATCCCGTTGAAATATTTTTGATCCTTTGATACGCAATGACGTAATTGAAAAATAAATAGAATCTAGGTGGCGGAAATAAAATACGTTGCGTTCTGAAGAGTTCAGAATACGCTGGAAATAATTTTTGCCTTAAAAAGCTTAATAATCAGCCAAAATTTGCTAATCTTCCGCCCCAACGGATTAACTCCAAATTCATCCAATTTTTCTCAAATACCTTTAACCTTTCACTGCCAAATCGCAAGTCGTTCCGTGAACCCCGAAATATTACAACACATAACCGTAATTCCCATACATCTTTACATAATAGTAGTTTTCACGGCACATTAGCTCCGCACTATGAATAGGTTATTTCGCAAAAGGACAATTTCCCATTTCGTCCGTTGCACGTGCGTGTACGTGCCCTCTCTTCCTAACTAGTTGTGCGATTAAATTTAACTTCTGCGGACGTTTTTTGGACTCATACGTGAACAAATTTCTTATTTTGGACGTCTTGGGTCCGTGTTCGAAGGTTGATGGGAAGAAATTCGGCACACGATTGTGTTGTTTAGCTACCGGCGCTGTTTGGTGTAAGTTTGGCCACTTATTGATGTACCTGGGTGTTTTACTTGTTATTTCTTTGTAGGTTTGTAAAGTTGCTTAAATAATATAGTGAACAGATAAAATACAACTAGTAACACGGTACAAACAAGTACGCACCATAAAGGGCTTAAAGGGCTTCATATGTACGAAAGGACCATGGGTGGGTTTTAGTCAGTAAGATTCTGACACTCCCTTCCGCTCCACCCAGAGCGGGAGAAGTCATTGGATAATTTCCCACCCTCAAAAAAAAAGGCAGTTTAGCGGCTTTCATCATAATACCTACATACAATAAAAGCTGCTGAACTCAAAATCTAAGCAATCACATAGTAAGCTTCATAATAATGAGTATCTTTTACAACAGAATCATCGTAAGCATCTCCATAGAACCTACGCTTCTAAATAACTAGTTCACTGTAGAAATATATTGCATGTAACAGTTACGTTGTAATAATTATTGTTACGATCGTATCTTTGTGCAGCAGCTAATACTGACCTAGTTTGCGTTATGATTAATATTCATGCATATAGTTTAATACACCTACGCAATAATGTCATCCTCACACGATGTTCAACTGTCTTCTGAGGCCAAAACACGCGTGAAAAAGGAGCTCCCAGTCCATCACCTCACATCATTAAGAAACCCTTTCCCTTTCGGGATTGTTTGGGTCCAGAATCTAAGTGCGTCGGGATACAGCCCGGACACGGCCCGTTATTCATTTATGCGGGCGATTACAGCTGTTGTTCTGTTCTTTGGGGTTTAAGGGATCCGGATTTATTTCGGGCCCAATGTGTGAGACATTGGGGGAACCTGGGTCAGTGTGGAGACATGTGAATAAATTAAATGTTTTGCGTGCATTCTTAATGTTTGGTCTTCTGTGTTATGTGTACTTGCGTTGGATTAGTCTTATTTTTTCCAACACAGTCTTACTGTGTTGTTAGCGAGTTCCTGATTTGATTTATTTAGGTAAAGATCCATTCACAACTTTATTACAGATTAAAATCCGAAGTGTTGTACATTCTAATTTCTGAGTTTAAAATACTTACAACAAAACATTTAAATAGGAAAAAATAAAAATAGTAAAAATTATTAATCAATATAAGACCTGCTTTTAAAATAAAATAAACAAAATGTAAACGATTAAAATTGTTTATTTCATTTAGTTTTGTTTATTCTATTTTACAAAAAAGTCTCTTCTCAATCTTCTCACAAAATCTTGAACATCCACGACATACACCAATCCTTCTCCTGGCAAACAAGTCTCACTCCGGTGTTTATGTCAGAAAACATTAATGCATTTTATGCGCTACGTAAGCAGATTCCGTTGTTTTTTTATGTCGCCAAGATTCTTATATTGTACCTAAATCTTTCAACGTAAGCAAAGTAGATAGTTACGTTAGTTATCAATCCTATCATATGTATTAGTTAATTTATAGTGTGACGCTAGAGTGATCAGGTTTAGACGATAAAAACAAGTTTCATCAACTGCACAAGAAAACATATTTTTCTTTTTGATAATATTTTTTTATTTTTTGCTCTTCTTCTTCTTCGTGTGGTTAGTGACTAACCTGGTGTCAGAGTTTTAATGCTGCCCATGGGCCTCTGACTTAGCATCACATGCTGTTGAGAAATATCTCTCGGGCATGCCGGTTTCCTCACGATGTTTTCCTTCACCGATTTTAAGCAAGTGATAATTATACAATACGCACATGAATCCGAAAAATCAGAGGTGCGTGCCTTGGGTTCGAACTCGAGACCTATGACTTGGCAGTCCGGCGGTCACACCACTTGGCTATCACTGCTTTTGCTCTATATACCACCTAATTACATAACATTTTGTACAAGCAAAGAAAACCTAACATTGTAATAAGGAAGGAAGTCGATCTTTCTCCTAATCACGTGCTCAATCAATTGCTACCCACGTCTCAAAAATACCCAAAAGGATCCTGTTCCTATCACGTTCAATTTTCCCCAATAATACTATAAATGGCGTAAATTATTGCCCACCGTTTAAACAGATACAGTGTTACAATGAGCGATGTAATTATTTGAGGCAAAGAGTTTCGAGGCGGGAGAACAAAGACCGAACGTGTCTTAGGCAGGCGCGAGGGATTATGCTGCCCTGCCACTGTCGTGCTAGTTGAGTAGGTCAACTCTGAAGTGGTTTTTGAAGAAATCTATTTTCGTGTTTAGTTCGTAGTAATATCGAATTAAACTTCCTAATAGTTTTAAATAGTAAATTATAAAAAGACAGTATAATTATAATATTACGTTCCGTAGTTTCTGCCTACCCCCTGAGGAAGTAGCTATTGTATGTATGTAGTATAATTATAAATAAAATAAATATATAACATTAATTGATTTCAGGCAACACAATTAGAATTAAACTACAGTACAGTTACAAAGGAGATTGTTCTACGCCCATACATTGTTCGCCCTGGAGCCAACAGTATAGAAAAAATCATTTTCTATTTGTAAACTGCCCTTAGTACCCCATAAGAACAAAGTTTCTTGACGGACACTTTAAAGAAAATATTTATTTAAAGAAAAGGAACAGATTTTGAGGTTATGTTTAATAAAAGAAAACTTAAGTAACTCCTTCTAAAATCGCTATTTCTGGTTTCTACAAAGCATTAAACTTCAAATACAGTAAAATATTACCGTAAATACAGTTGTATTATGCCTTTTAGGTATAGTTATTATTTTGATTGAAGTTTACTTTAAGCGAAGTCCGTTATCCGTTGTCGAAATGCTAAGGTGTCGTTTAAGCAGATCACAGAATCAGTTATTCGAAGCCAGGTCACGTTGAAAGCAATCCAAATTGTAGTCCGTTAAACAGAAACAAAAACAAAAACGCCAAAAGAAATCGCCAAATAGGTAGGTATTCACAACAACACAACACAGCCACAGGCACCAACTGACGTAGTGACGTAGAGATGCTCTCTTGAAGATCAATCATTGTATTTCGATTATCAATGACCACCTATTTAAACTGTGGTTTTAATTTAGTATACCAAAATGACAGATCAATATGTCAAATGTAAATTAATTTGTTCCGTTTCAAACATAAACACGTTGTTGCTATGATTCTACTCCAATTAAATTAATGCTAAAATAAAATATTTTGTTCCCAACAAACAATGTGTAACGTTTTAGTTTGCAACATTTAAAAATAGAGTTTAAGTACTTAAAAAGTAAAAATATGGCTATTGAAGTTGTGAAATGGTTATGAGAACAATTCACTAGAGTTGCGTCGTAAATGACATTTCAATCGTTAAATGAGAGATTTTCTGACAGGTGAAAAAACATAGTTCAATAGATGGAGTGGGTAAAAAATACGTCTTTGTTTTACTGGCTACTGATAACAAAAATAAGATCCGTAAATAAGAAAGCTTATTTGATGTCAAAAACCTGAGACAGTGACGTATTTTTTACCAACGCCTCTTTTGAACTAATATTTTCTGAACTAATGTTCACGGAACTAATTCCATGAAAAAAATATGCATGAAAAACTTTTATGTTGCACATTTTCAATGTTTTGGAAGTGATAAATATCGAACATCCATTATTTATCACTAGATATTATGGACATCGTCGTCGATATCGATATTTATGTAATATGAGCGAGAGCGACACTGTCAAATCTTTTGTGACAATCACATTGACATTTCCTTGAAAGATGGCGAGTTCAGTTGGTAATAAAATCAATGAGGTCACTTTTAAAAACCTATTAAGAATTAAACAGTGTCCGCTTGAATTTATTATTTTTAAAAAGCATATTAAAATATAATTAATATTAACGTACACGTCAAATGTTTGTTGGTTATAGGGCGGTCTAGAACAATCTCCTTTCTAAATTACTCCTTAAAATCAAATAGCAATTAGCAATATAAATTCATTAAAATATTATTAGAGACACACTATCGCATTGGGTAACTAACCTGTAATGATAGTGATTTATAAGTGAAATAAATAAAAAAATAAGATATGTTCTTCAGTGAGCTATTTTTCATGACATATAAATATTTTCCTATCAGAATCTCCATTTCGCAAAGATGAGCACTAAAGCTTTCCTTGGAAGGTCTGACGAACAAGATCGGACAGCTGGTTCCTTTAAACAAAACATCCGAGGATAGGCGTGGAATAATTTAAGGACGAAAATACTGCGATAGTCTCCTGCTCAACCCCTCGGGAGAACCAAGCCTGAAAAACGAACCGACCTTCATACAAATAAAATCACGTAAGCAATATATTCTCAACACAAACTTGACACACTGTGTGCCGCACTGCGTAATTATAATTCAGTCTATCGGATCCCCAATTAATGGGCGTATACATGAAGCGCTCAAATTAAAATGTTTAACAACTCGTTAACATCTCCTAACGTGATTATTTTCACACGCACGAGGCACGCAGACGCCACGCACACGCCGCCCACGCGCCAGACTAACGTCACGCTGTTCATAATTTAAACTTAATAAGAGCCATTATTCTTTATAATTTTTATGGAAGTTACTGTAATAATCATAAATAATTCTGATGGGCTTGGAATGCTGAAAATCAGCATAATTTAAAAATATTATACTAACTAGTCTGAAAGGCTATTCAATTTAATCTGATAACCAATCTTAAACTACATAGACAAGTAATGATTGGCTACTTTTATTTCGGTTACCTAATCACTACAACTAAATGAGGTTTGATAACAGATGTACCTACTATTATACAGGATGAAATTGAATTCATGGGCATTACTTTAAGAGGTCATTGTTCTCATCATTATAAACAATTCGTGAAAAAAGTATCAGCTGTTCCCTACATTTTGACGAGTTATTCGAGCATAATGTACGAGAGAGCTGATTTCCTTTTCGCTTATTTGATCAGTATTTGTTCACCCTGGAGCAAAACTTAATCAATCTTTCAGAAACCAGAAGCTTAGTGCGAATTTCAGCATTAAAACTGAACGCGATCAGCGTTATATCTAAACCGCGTTCAAGTGCCGTTCGTGTCAATATTCCACAGATTTTAATGACATTGACAGCTCTTGACAGCTGATTTATGTGATGAATGCGTTTAGTTTTTGTTTTGTCGTTTGGTGAAATTCTGCTCGGTAACGATCCATTTTTGTTTATTCCGTTAGTTCAGCCTGTGGTGGTTGCTTTAATAATGTTGTTGTTACGTACTTCTGATGCCTGCTCGTTATATCTACCAAATAAACTAAACTTACAACATAATACTCGTAATGCCTTGTTTCCCCTAAGGGTAGGGTGGAGGTATACCAATAGGACGCCCACACTTCGCGCATTAAGTTTCATGTAATAGGGGGCGAACCAATTGCCATCAACCGGACATATCCAGACTCCGGGCTGCTACTGAGGAGTTCTAGATCGAAAAACCCAGTATACACTTTGTCCGACCGGGGAGTCTATACTGCCCCATAGGTCCTCGGTTCGGCTAAGTGTATACTAGCCTAGAATCAATACCTAGTAGTTATAGAACCACTCGGTATTGATTCTAGGCTACGGACAGTTGAAATGCTGCTCTAAGAAGCCCATCGCTGCCATAATAAAATACGTCCGGTCTAAAACTTCGCTACGAACCATGAACTTGAAAGTTGAAGGCTTAGGGGCAGTGGCGTAACTATAGGGTGTCAGGACTGGCAAAAAGCCACGGGCCCGCGGCCTGACGGGGCCGCTGGCCCGAGAGGCTGCGAGCTCAAAAGTGACCTAGCATTTTTAACAAAATTTAGTAAAAAATATAAATTTGGGACCCCATACAATGGATTTGCCAAGGGCCTCAGATGATATAGTTACGCCACTGCTTAGGGGTGCCGCAGACAGGTGCGTCGCAACTTTACGACGCGATTCTCGTAGAGCAATTCGGATGAATTTTTTATAAATTGATATTGTATTACAGTGTAAGTACTTAGTTATAGCTCAAACAAAAGTCAAATAACGTTGAAGAGTCTTTTTATCAGCCTACCTAAAATTTTTCACCTTCTTAGCGAAAGTGAATTCGTGAATATAATATGTATCTCATTTAATAAAATTATTTTTCAATAAAAAACAAAAACCGACTTCAAAAACCTAATAAAAACTAAAAATTTAAAAATAATATTAAATTGAATAACTATAATCAAGAATTATTAACCAAAATAACCTTACCTAACTTTAATCTACATTATATTTTACAATTTAACAATTTTTGGAGTCAATTTTGGTAGGCCTACTAAACGCACTGCTCATATGAGACAGCGCCGTTTGGCAGTCTAAAGTAACGACGAAAGGGAAGAACTTTTAAAGAAAAGTAGGGAAAGAAATACTAGAAACATTTCAAATGAGAGTGATGAGCAGCGAGCGTATAGACTTTCTCAGAAGAGAGCAAACACGAAATTATCAAGGTTTAATAAAAGTCCAGAAAGTCGTGCTCAGCGGCTCAGTTTGATTCGTGAACGATTATCAAACGAGACTCAAGAGCAACGTTCTCATCGTCTTGATTTAATTCGTGAACGATTGTCTCACGAGACCGAGGAGCAACGTGCTCATCGTGTCGGTTTAAATCATGAACGCTTGTCTCATAAGACCGAGGAGCAACGTGCTCATCGTGTCGGTTTAATTCATGAATGTTTGTCTCATGAGACCGAGGAGCAACGTTCTCATCGTCTCGGTTTGATTCAGGAGCGCTTATCAAACGAAACCGAGGGGCAAAGTTACCGTCGTCTATACTTGCAATACGAGCGCCTATCCAATGAATCTGCCGAATCCAGAGCGACTCGATTAGATATTATGCGACAAGCTAGTCGTAATCGTAGGGAGGTATCATCAGTAAACGATTTTGAACAGACTATTAACATTTTCGCTGACATGCCATGTGCTATTTGTTATAAAGCTTACAGTACGTTAATACCCGAAGAATTGGTGCGTCTGGGTAAAATCGTAACATGCTCTCGCTGTCAAAACAATATAAGGAAATGAAAAATTTCACCAGCAGCTTACCTATACCTCAGGAACTAACTAATTTTCCAAAATTGGAAGAACAATTTTTATGCCGTGTTGTGCCGTTTCTTAAAATAATGAAGCTACAAAACCGTTTCTCTCAAGATTGGTTTTATGGGACAAGTTACACATACACAACATATCTACAAATGTAAAAAAAATTTAGATGTAGCAATGATAAATTACACATTTACTGTATTATTGTTACAATTTTAAAGCGCCCTTAAAAGTGAACTGGCGTAATGTTATGTTATGGTATGTCGTAAACTATGCATACACAAACAATCGCAGCAATCGCGAGGCATGTGCTGTCGTTTTTTGAAGATTTCTATCGTCTATGGTTAGTCCATCACCTCCTGACCTGATGATCACGAGACCAAAATGGCAAACGCCCTTTCAAACATCATAGTAATAAGTTACTAAATCAGTCGATGCCTACACCTTACTGTTAAGGAGTTGTACCTTCCATTATCAGCTCAGCTACATGAGGTGATAATTACCATACGCAAGTACTTAAATTACTTTACAAGATTGGCGAAAAACGATGTGTGGGCCCATAAATTTGAGGGTTGCCCTCGATTTCTCCAGGATCCAGATCCTAACTTGGTGACTATGGGACCACTTCAGAAGTATCTCCTTTCGAACAAAAAAAGAATTTTGAAAATCGGTCCACAATTGGCGGAGTAATCGCGTAACAGATATACAAAAAAACATACCGTCGAATTGATAACCTCCTCCTTTTTTGAAGTCGGTTAAAAAAGGAATCTCATTGAGACACAGTACGGGGCAGTAAATAAACAGCGATAATGTTAAGTTTAAACATTGCGAAAGTGCGAGAAACAGCAGGTGGCTAGTTTATCGCTCAGCAGGAACATGGAACCTCATTTTTCAAGCGGGCGATGTAAAAACAGAACATTTTTATGTTTTCTGCCATGTTTAAGGGTCGCTGTTTATTCCACATTTTTTTTATGGAATTGTGAATAGTACTATTATGTACGGTCGCCAGCGCGTCAAGTTTTACCAAACGCTCAATTTCCTCCAAATGATTTTATAACTTAAAACGTTGACTGTTGAGTTCAAACCGATTGAGAAAATTTGACAGTTCGTTGTATTGTAACTTGATGTGCTGGCGACTGTATGACAATGTAGTGACAGGTTGACTGTGTTGTTGGTGTAGTGGTCAAAAGCGCGACTGTGAAGTGTGAGGTCCTAATTTCGATTTTGAGGTCTGATGAATTGATAATGGGGTTCTCCATTAAGAATTTTCGAAATATTAATTTAGATTTGAGCTCGGTTGATGGTAATAGGCCATAAGCGTATGACATACTAGCAAAATGTGGGTGTTGTTATTAGTAGGCACATTTCTGCCTATCCCCTCGAGGACAGACCTGATGTTATTTTATGTAGTGATGGTTCATTCTGAAAAGTCAAGAAATACATTAGAAGAATAGAATATAATAGGTAATTTATTTGTGACAGACCTGATGTTATTTTATGTAGTGATGGTTCATTCTGAAAAGTCAAGAAATACATTAGAAGAATAGAATATAATAGGTAATTTATTTGTGAAACATAATTATGTACATAGGTGGTTAAATTAGTGTCAATATCTTAAAAATATGTTAATCCGCTGTGTTTTTCCAGTAATGACAGTCATAAAAATGATGTATGAAAAAAAAAAGAAAAACGATTAAATTGCAATCATCAATTAATTGCGTTTTAATTTGATGTATGCAAATTAAATTCTATTACAATTCAAAGTCTATTTTATTTCATGTCAAAATTTAAAGTCAATTAATTTAAAAGATTGCAAAAGCTGGAACTCATCAAAACTGAAAAAAACTTTGCTTTGTCTCTGTAAGTCTGTGCCGGGATTTGATTGGATAACCCGTCTATATGGGCATAGTAGTAGCTTGCATTTTGAAACGATAAAAATCAAGTACACCTACACGGTCTGCTGTTTTAAAACAAACAATCAACTTTTATTATTCAGAAGAGCCTCTATCCACAATCAATATGCGGTGGATATTTTCATACATACTTAATTTTTGAAAAGAAATTCCTAATGGCACGATACGTACAATCTGCAAAGAACAATGGCCACTGTCCATACATGCTTGGACTAGTAAAATCTAATAAAACGTAACTCGATGAAACGTCTGTCGTATCTTTTGCCTGTTTACATATATTTTACTTCGGCATTCAATATATTTTTTAAAGGAAGGAGAACGAAGTTATCACCACATATGTTTTTGAGGCTATGTGGTATATTTTTAATCTGTAGTATTTTGAATTGGGCGGTTTTTTTAAAAGATAAGTCTATGCATGGTCAAATCGAAACTAATCGTGGTGCATAAGATACCACTCTTGTATTCTGCTCAAGAACAATGTGCCGCGCAATGTGATTTGCAACTATCAGATCCAAAACGTGATGCATTTTCAAGTTCAATAAACGAATGCCAAGTCAACTTTAGTAGAAGATTCAATCAGAGTCCGTAAGCAGTGCAAGATAAATAAAAAAACAAGAAAACACACTAAATCACACAAAACACAGAGCGTCGCCGAAACAACAACAACAGTTTGCAAAGCGCACTGTCAATCTCCGTTTATCTGTCAAAAATAGGGAGGTCATGTCCGCAATCAATTTGTGGTAGAATCGATTTTTAGATACGTAATCATTCGTTATTAATTCATAAAATGTCTTTTATTAACTATTAACTAGCAGAAATTAATATAAGTAGGTATTGATTTTATAATTAACATGACTCTATACACATCCGGTTGCCTAGAACTTAGCTTTGATTAAAAAAAAATCGTAAAAGTATTTTTAGACATCACTAGTAACATAAATAATTACGGCTGCGTTCAAAGGATAACAATTTATCCTGCGTTCCATTACAATTTATACATTTTTTTAAGGCTATTTAACTATAATTTCCCTGCTTTTAAAAATAAACTAATGGTATCCAATAATTGTTTGATCGATGTACTACATCTATGTGATAGTCCCATCTCGGGAACAATTATTGATTTTTCGTAGGCCAATATGACCATTGTTCTTTGGCGATTGACACCTATATCTAAAAAAGTGTAACATTATGATCGTTGCGACACTTTTGCGTGTGCAAAATTGAATATGCTAATAACTTAACTATTTTTTCCATAATAACAGCGCCACAGCTGAGAATAAGATGAATAGTGTTTTTGAGGGTGGGAAATCATCAAATGACACCTCCCGCTCTGGGTGGAGCGGAAGGAAGTGTCAGACATTTACTGACTAAAACCCATCCATGTTCCTTCTTTAGCCCTTTATGTTCCGGGGTAGTGGTAACCCTTGCGGACAATCCCGCTTATCCGGCAGGCTTCGACCCGAACTTCAAATTGTGACATCTCTTTGAGGCGCGCGTGGAACACGTACGCGCCGTCCGGCACGGGCCTGGTCCTGATCGGACGGTGAGCTACCCAATACTCACCGCCCGCAGGCCCGCGCCTACGGTGGCCGGGAGTCGTCACGTGGCTCCCGACTTGTAGCCAAAGTCTGGAATATGTGCCCGGTTGATAGCGATAGGCTCGCTATTACATGGACTTAAACATAACTGACGAGATGTGGGTGTACTATAAGTTTACATTTCTCGGGGATTGCAGGCTTGATCTTTGTGTATGTATGTATTATTTTAATGAAAATATTATAATTCTTTCTTTTTGTATTTATTTCACTTTGCCTGTTATTTAATAAATAATATACAGCGAAAGAACTTCGTCCCACCCGGTTTTCTACGTCACCTATGGACTTTTTTGTCTCTACCAAGTTCTAAATCGCAATGGATTTGAGACATCACCAAATAACTTTCCACGTTACCCCAAATATCCTTGGCCTGAAAGCAAGGCTTGCATTAAGACTTGGAATGATAAATCCACATTAACAAAGAGCAAAGTTTTCTTGTTCGTTTATAACGTTTTCACACGGAACCCGTTAAATTGAATCAGATAAAAGTTTTAGCTAAACGTTTTGCGTAGTTCACTGTGTGACGCGGTTTGTGGCTTAACTTATAACTGAGGTCTGGGGCTTGACTGCCGACCATTATGGGACTTTGAAGGGATAATCTGATTTAAGTTTGCTATATTGTGGGTTGATTCTATACAGATAAACGAATGAATGTCAAAATGTTTGGTCATTCGTAATGGGATAACGTCATGGTGACTTTAGCGCCTATATGCGTGCTATTTAGGCATTCAGAGTTAGTAGAGTTAGAGTTTATTTTTTACTTATTCAGAATTAAATTGGTAAATTATTAACATTAAAATCTTAGAAAATAATTTATTAATGTATTTATATTGTAAGATGCCTGTACTAGGATCAACCTGTATCACAGGCGGCAGGAGCGCATACGTTATGGTATTTGTAGGACAATACATTTCGCAATGTTTAACATTTAAAATCCTGAACAGTAAAAATATTAAGTTAATTCATTACTTATTTATACCTAGTCCACTTACAAAATATTTACCTTAAAATTAAAATAACTAACTAAATAAAAAAATTAAAGTAATATATTTTCTTGCAGCTTATAACCTAATTACACAGATACTATATGATTTCGCGTCAGCAGAACTGCGTCATTGGACTTGAGTTGGTACAGTACTCCCAAATTAATAATGCACATGCAGATCTTCGCTAATTGTCGTATTCCCGGAAACACCCGAATCATTGAATCGTTCGAGTCCTTAACAATGCACTTGCATTTTGCACCTTGTTCGAAAGAAATAGGAGTCAATATCATGTGTACACAATCGAAAACAATTCGGGCGGTCGACGGTCAGTCAAAGGTCCGTCAGCAAAGATCCGTCAGTCGTCTTGTTATATTGGTGGTGACTGCACGTGTTCTCTTTGTCTGGAATTATATAGAGCTGCTATTACACACCCTTCTTGGTTTTGTTTTCAAAGGTGAATTTAATTTCAACTTTAATTATCTTATTCAAATGTAAATAGTTAATTTTGTAAAATATTTAAATATACTAACATTTTTCACGTTTTTTCAATATTAAAAAATTAAAAATACCTACGTAAAATACATATTAAGTACTAGAAAAAACATATTAAAAATTAGATTTAGGCTTATATGAATTATAGCTCGCTATATACTTACATGGAATTATTGAATCAAATTTCGTTACTGATAAATCAATATTTATCTCTTTTAGGACAAAACTCATAATCTTACTAAATTATGCATGAAGAAAATGCACTTAACCACTCTATATACATATCGTCTTCCGACGCTCGGGGAATACGACCGTTGCCGAACAGTGGCGAAGATTTCTATGCGCATTATCACTTTTGGAGACCTGTAAATAACTTATGACAGATTTAAAATGATAGGTGCTCAGGTGTATGAAGGAGTCTAGCCTTAGAGTATCTATACATTTTTTATCAGGCTTTAGTCAAACTCTTTTCAGTTCTATTCAGCCAGTGTGATTGAATAACAAACTAAGGTTCATTCAAATTGTGTACATTTTGTGTAACGAATGGTATTTGTATTAAACCTTTGTGCTTTGTGGTGATATGTCAATGTTAGTTTACCTGGAGTGCTTTCATTTGTTATTTACACTGTTGTTAAATAAGCAAGTTTGTTTATTTGCATTATTTAGTTTCCTCTAAAACATTATAGTGACTGTATTTTAAATTGATGTCATTATATCTTCCGGCTTCCGCTGGTCTCATAACAATCTGCTTAGTCCTTTCCCATCTATATTTGGGCTGGTTTCCAATTGGAGCGACTGCCTCTCTGATCTCCACAGCCCACTGACAAATGACTTCCTGTGACGTTCTTCTAAGATCTACAAAAGCCAGCCGGGGCTTTCTTTGGCATGGGATATGTAATGCACCCATCCACGAACGGGCCGCTTCAAGTATAGCTTAACTGTGCGGCTGTTATTATTTTGCTATGACAACGCTTCCAATTTTTTAATGCCTGAAAAAATAACAAGAAAAATGGAGAATGACATAAGTCGATTTTAAAAGAATTACTAAACATCACGTTTTCAATTGTTTGTTAAAGAAAACTACCCGCTGTTTGTGGACGTGGATTTGTGTTTGTAAACACATCTACTTAAAAAAAAACATTGCCTCATGCGAGAATGTCTACTGTGTGGAGTAATCCCAATCACAACCTTTGGTACTTTGGTAAAGATTTTTTTACACTTTTTTTTTTAAAGGAGCTTAAGTATTCGCGAATTGAACCGCAAACAAATAACATGAAGCAATTTTCTTTGGTTTCCAAATTTGGCTATATTCCACTGTAACACATTCCAAAATCTAACCCTGCTTATGACGATGGACACGTACCTTAGGCCCACATAGTGTAACTATGTTATTCCCAAGGCGATATTAATACAGAACCGTTTGATTTACGTCCATACTGCGTGCCACAACGAATAGCAATGTGTTGAGTTATCGATCGATAACTTACTATCTGCTCTACGTGAACATATGGTAGTAACTCTATGTGTATGAGTTGACATGTTAATGTAAGTGACTTGCGATCGAGTTTATTTCGAAGACTTTGTTTTTTCACCCGAGTGCAAAAAAGACACGTTAAAATCGAGACTTCGCCTCTTAATCTAAGTTAAATATTAATGTGTTAAGGAATAAATGTTTAAATGCTGCAACCAAATCAATTGCTTATCTTATATTTAAGTGAAAGATCTAAACGGTAACACAAACAGTATGCGATTTTGTTTTATATTGTGCATAATTTATACTCACATTATAAAGCTGGAGAGTTTTTTTGTTTATTTGTTTGAACGCGGCAATCGCAGGAACTTACTGGTTGGAATTGAAAAGTTATTTTTGTGTTAGATAGTCTATTTATCGAGGAAGGTTATAGGCTATATAACATCACGCTACGACCATAAATGAAAAATGTTGCAAAAACGGAAAAAAAAATCTTTTTTGAGAGCTTTCGTTGCGTGCGCTGCGTAAACGGTTTAAGTAAATACACAAATATAATGTATGATAAAAGTGTTTCTTTTTAAAAAAATCTAAAAAAACGATAGCATATTATGTCTATCTTTTAAGATTGACTCACTATATCCTTTTGGTATCATGGTCATGTTCATGGTACTCAAAGTTCGAAATTAATCCGTTAGGTATTGGCGAAGGAGGTTTATCAACAATTATTAAGCCTTATGCAATTAAGTACGTTATTAATCGCAAGTATTTTAATGTTTACAAAATTGTTCTTGACATCACTTGATTTCAATCAACATTTTAGGACATATCTAAACCACTCTCTCTCTTAGGTGACGCAGACAAAGTTGCGCGAGTCAGCTAGTTATATATATAATAGTAGGCGATTGACTGTTATGAAAGTACCGTTTGCCTATTATAACCCTCAAAAGGTAAAATTACGCTTCTGTCACGCCAAAATGCACTTTGATTTTGCTAGATCGAAGAGTAAGTTTACGCTAAGTTTCGTCTGTGTAACTTAACCATTCAGTCTCAAGTAAATTCGTCCTAGGAATCATTAAAATGGAAATACTATCTTCACTAGAGACTACGTCGTTAATAATCGTTATCATGAACACTAGGTGACACCTATACGAATGCCTTAATAAAAATGTGCTGAAGGTTTTTTGGCTGGTGAGCTACCCATTGCTCAACGAGCCTAAGCCCGTGCCGGACGGCGCATACCTACATGTTCCACGCGCGCCTCAAAGAGATGTCAGCATATGAAGGGCGCTTTAGGGCCAAGCCTGCCGGGTAAGCGGGATTGTCCGAAAGGGTTAACGCTACCCCGGATCATATAGGGCTAAGGAAGGAACATGGATGGGTTTTAGTCAGTAAGAGTCTGACACTCCCTTCCGCTCTACCCAGAGCGGGAGAAGTCATTGGATGATTTCCCACCCTCAAAAAAAAAGGCCGAATGGTATTATATTATTTGTGCTGTTAGGTATGATGGCATTATTTATATCTGTGATATCAAAATGACATTACCCCAACACTCTGCTAAGTGTTCTATTTATCTTGTCCACAGCACCACCAAATCGCCCAACCATAATGGACGCAAAGACCAGAAGCCACACACGACTGCTGGAGCCTTACAATGAGGGAGACACCCTGGAACTTGCCTGCGAGTGCTTTGGAGGTAAGCCCTATCTATTCTTCTTTCATTAAGACACGAATTTGATCTGGCTTGCCGAGGTCTTGCCGAAGTTGTGATAAAGCATCGATGTTGGTAAGAGCTTCAAATAACATTGTTACCCTTCTTCTTTTCAAGCCGTTAGAATATGTTTGCACTAAATTAGTTTGGCCCCGCTACCCCGGAACATAAAGGGCTAAGGAAACAACACGGATAAGTTTAGTCAGAAAAAGTATGACACTCCCTTGCGCTCCACCCAGAGTGGGAGAAGCAGCAGTGATACCTTAGTGGTGTGACCGTCGGACTGCCAAGTCATACGTCTCGAGTTCGAACCCAAGGCACGCACCTCTGATTTTACGGGTTCATGTGCGTATTGTATAATTATCAATTGCTTAAAATCGGTGAAGGAAAACATCGTGAGGAAACCAGCATGCCTGAGAGTTATTTCTCAACAGCATGTGAAGCTAAGTCTGAGGCCCATGGGCAGCTTTAAAACACTTACACCAGGTTAGTCGCTAACCACATGAAAAGAAGAAGAAGAATAAAAAATAAAGGTGTGGCCATGTACATCAAGCCATCAATAACTACCTATAATTGCAACTTCACAGTCCACTGTTATTAAGATCTCTATATAAACTGTTTATCTTGACTTCATAACAAAGAGTCTGCACTGAACGGAGTGTATTCACCGAGTTTTTTGTGGCTAGAATTTCCCGCATTTGCCAGTGGGTATTTTGCTTTTATTTTTTTCTATTGTGAGCAGCGCGGAAATTAGTGCTCGCCACTTGTGTAGCAATTTGTAGTATAAACTTAGTTTTTTAATGCACAAAGCGTGAAGACAATATTAAACATAATAGTTGTGAACAACGCTATAAAAGAAAAAGCGTCACAGTTAGCCATTTTAAATAAAATTGGTTTTATCGCAAGATGGTTCTAATTAGCATTCGTTTAATTAGAAAATTTGATTATCAGTTAAGTATTTGTAGTGGTACCTAATCCTTTACAAACAAAACTACTAATATAAATTATTTTTTATGTTTTAAAGAAAACAGTGCATTTAAATTGAATAACAATAACTATCGTCATCGAATCTGTGCAAATGAACAAAGATATAAGTTTTTTTAACGCTCTGCTGATCATTGGACTTCAATCCTAACCTTGTAATCCAATCAAGTCTAATTAATCAAATTCTTGAACATGAAAGGCTTACCTTCAGATTAGTGATCCTAGTTATTATCCAATAATATTAATGTTATATATTCAATCTTGATTTGATTAAGATTGATTAAACAATATTGAAAGATCCTGAGGGCGACAGCTGATGTCGTAAATTCACAAATACAGTTATCGCTGATCGCATTACGACGGCATTGGGACTAAATTAGAAGCTGCCTATCGGGTGTATCAATCATTGAAAGGTAGGATCAAAAAAGTGCCTCTTTAGGAGTAAAAAACGTGAAATCACAATGTATTGAATATTTCCCGCAAGGATAGGTGAAGATGTTGCCTCATTACGCTCATGTTAAATCCCATTTAATAACAGGAAACTATGCAATTGGCGAAGTAATTAAGAATGTATATAGATTTCTCTAGTCGGAAATTGCGAACACAAAGAGGGCCACAGTGGTTATAAAAGCTCATTTCTCTTTCGTATTTGAAGAGGATTTTGTCTAGCAGGTAATTAATAGTTAAATTCAGGCTGGATTATATTTTGACAGCATTTAGTCAGTTAGGTGATTTTGCCAGTGATGCCCGTAACATAGGCATAATATAGGCAGTCACTTCATGTAAAATACTGGCACTTAACTGAATCCGTTTAGGTTGGAAGTTCTAGCTAGGGAAATGGGAGATTGTTTCTTTTTTTGAGTTTATCTTCTTTTTAGCTTATCGATTTCAAAAAGAACAATTTTTCAAATTGGTTTTGATCAAAATTCAGCAATTCATTCATGATGTACCTACGTACGTATTATAAAACAACGCTGTTCAAATTGATAACAAAGCTAGTTGGATTGATGAAACAATTGAAAGATACCAATAACCTCCGTGTTTTCCACTGCTATGCCTCTGATAGGTTTTGCTCATAGTTCCACTGTTTCGATGTTTTGAAATATTTATTCATGCTTTTTAGATTCCCCTTATTGTTCGGCCCATGATGTCTTATTTGAAATGCATTTGATCGTAATTATAGATTGATGAAACCATGTTTTTGATGATGAATGATTTCATGTCGTTAAGATTGAATCTTTTTAATTTTTTAGTATTGAAAACATTGTTTATATTTATTATTTTTTAATTTTTTATTTCTACAATCTAATACAATAACAACTTATACATACTTAAATTAAAAGACTATCTAACTAACTATATATACAAATAAATCCAAAAAAGACAAAAAGGACACTAAGGCGTCGAAGTAAGTACATTGTTTATTGTTTTTTTTCTGGTTAGGCCAATTTACAGAAATACTTACCTATAATTTTAGGATAATGAAGAAGCTACATTGCTTGCAATTTCAAGCCTTTATGTGTTTCTAGTCAACATTGTTGGTGAATTATGTATTAATTACTTTAAACAGTAATCGCAGAATGACAGTATTTGAAACATAACAAATAGGTCCAGGGAGTAAGTATGTGACGGAGCATCACAGGACATATAGATCTATCTCTTTTCCACTGTGAAGTAATATTAAAATAATCCTGCTTTGAGGTTGTGCTAGGCCCCCTGACGCCTCTGACCCACGACGACCGTCCCATGGTTTATTTTTCCAGCCAAACATTAGTCAATACATTTTCCTCAATTTCCACAAGTAGGTCAACTAATCATTTTACTGTTTGGTTGAGGAAAAAATCTAATCCACCCCTAGTATTGTAGATATTTTTGTGTATCTGCCAAATAATCATGGCGCGTTGATGTGCTGGCATTGTGCATCTCGCAATCTGATAAATAGGGGTTCCTTGTAAATTATTTGTGTAATATTTTTATGTATTGCTTGGCTAGCGCTCCGCGGGTTTGGCGGTAAGAAAGATGTGAAAGGATTGGAAAAATGTGTGCTAGCATGGAAGTAGTCGCGTTGATCAATTTGTGGACTGAATTTCTTGTTTATTAAGTTACTTTTCGCGACATACAAAAAAGTGTCATCATTTCAACTTATTTTATGAGAGAACAGCGAACACCTATCTATACAAATTTGAGGAAAAGGACAAAAGAACCTGATCCCGTTTGCATTAAAAACGACTATAAAACTGAACTTAAACATGCTTTAACTTCTGATACCTAAGTCATGGGCAATTAAACAGCTTTTTAAAAATCAAGCTAAAATGATTGTTAAAAATTAAATAGCTTAACATTTTCATTCTTAATTATAAAAATTCTCAAAAATAAGAAAACTCCGTTATGAATTCTTAAATCCTCCGAGTGAGGATGCCTCTAGAGGTCTGACAGAGATAAGAGTGTCAAACAGTCTGACGCGACGACGACGTTCGCAATGCCAAAACATTTTATCTTTTTTTTTGTCACTCTAAGAACTTTTGGTGTCTACTTTAAATTTCTTAAGTAGCTTTCTTAGTAGGGACGAAATGTTCTGATCCCTCATTTGGGGTTGAGTTTATCTTATTTATTCTGTCAGTTACATAAATCGTATTTTATGACAGCGATAACTTCTGTTTGTCTCAATACGAAAACATGAACTGTAAGGACACGTGTCGGATATACACGTGTCAAGTCACGATTAGACTTATTGAAGTAGAACAATGTAAATTGGTATTTAATTCTTTCGAAATTCTTTCAATAATCTAACACGTGTGAGTATGATTACAAGTTTCAAGTCTAGAGTGGACTATAATGTATATCTCTATATCAAATCTGTATAAATATATGTTTATCTGTCTTTGACTATTCCCACCTACTGGGCCCTAACACAACAGAGGTATCGACGAAACGAAGAAAGAGATTGGTTGATTGATTGACTGACACTGTATTGCGTTTTTAAGTGTAATAAAAAAAACAAAACTCTAAGGAGCGATACCAAAACAAACTTCCAATATCATGGGAATCTTAAGGATGCTAAAATATGTCCTCGGTCTGAATTCCCGTCGGCATGTAAAACCCCTGTAATTTTTCAGTTAAATACCGTCATTAATAACGACAAACACAGTAATTTACATGTTAAAACTCTACAGGTAGTTAACTCTTGAAAACTTCAGGAGCAATTTAAAAATACCTACCTACCTAGGCTGCATTACCGAAATATGGTTTTAGAGGAATAATGTTGCGGTACGGTTAAAATGTAGTAGCAGAGCTCTTATTGAAATTCTCGTTCATGGAAGCAGCATTCTTGTGTTCAAGCAATGACCCGGCGTACAGATCCAAGTGATATTACAGACAAACACACCGACACAACGTTGAAATACATACATTTAGTCATATGTTGCCAACAACCTGTTTGGTGTTGAGAAAAGAAAAAAACTTTTCCTTTGGCAGGTCTGGTGGAAGAAATATCACAAGAAATAAGTAGCACCTTTGTACTAAGAATACAAAATGATCTAAAAGTATTTTTCAGTGTGAACTTAGGTAGGTAATAAAATGAATAAAAATAATTATTGGGACTCGTACAGAAAAATAATCACATACTTTATAATTATCGTAAAAAAAAGTGAAATAAAAACCACAAAGACAGTCAACGAAAAACAACGTTGACTTTAAAAGCGACGTCGCATGATTATTTACGCGGTGCTATTACTCACTGTATATCCATCAGTTGGTCTTTCAGCCGGTTTTATGTCCTTGAAATTGTGAAAACCACATCATATTTACCTAATGGCATCCATTCAGTACCACTCGTAAATGCTGGCAACCTATATTGTGGAATACTTACAATAAACTAGCTTTTGCGCTCAGCTATGCTTGCCTCGAGGCCAGATTATCTTATGGAAACGTATTATTTACATATACAAAAATACCTTACGTCACCCAGGTCATGGTCTACTTGTGTGTAAGGCTTGAAAAAACACAGACGGACATAGTGACTGTCACATTCCTAACTGTAGTATGTCGGGAGCCGCATGAGGACTCCCGTCCACCGTAGGTGCGAGCCTGCAGACGGTGACTAATGGGTAGCTCACCATCCGATCAGGACCAGGTCCGTGCCCAACGGCGCGTACGTGTTCCACGCGCGCCTCAAAGAGATGTCAATATGTGAAGGGGCCCGTTAGGTCCGAAGCCTGCCGGGTTGCGGGATTGTCCGAAAGGGTTACCGCTGCCCCGGAACATAAAGCACTAAGGAAGGAACATGGATGGGTTTTAGTCAGTAAGAGTCTGACACTCCCTTCCGCTCCACCCAGAGCGGGAGGAGTCATTTGATTAACAAACAAAATGTAAAGTATGGATGTACATTAGTATGGATCTTTTTTTCCCAGGTGACCCTCGCCCGCGACTCACTTGGTACCTCGAGAACACCGTGATAGACGACTCCTTCGAGCAGCGCCCTGACGGCGTGACGTCGAACACGCTGACATTCCCCAACGTGGGCCGGCAGCATCTGAACGCGAGACTCGTCTGCCAGGCGTCTAACACCAACCTCGCAGCTCCTGAAGCTAAGCTGCTAATTCTGGATATAAATTGTAAGTTGATTGGGTTTTTGTTCATGTGTTTATTTTGGGTTTACTGAACAAGTTAGTTTTGAAAACATACGGAGCTTTTGGTGGTGTAAATAAGGCAAGATCAAAGACGATAGTTCCATGCGTGATTATTATTATGTTTCCAAAGCATTCTTAATTGTTTGGCTATCGATATAAGTATAGAACTCTATCTCTTCATAGTAGAAGTTATAGTATTACTCTTGCTCATGATTCCACAAACAAATGCTGCAGCCAAATTTCCAGCATTGATAGTAAAACAAATACAGTTATCTGTAGGACAACGTTCAGTACTTAAAATACACTTAGCTGTATGACAACGTTAAAAGTTTACTACTCGTCATACAGATAAGTGTATTTGTATGACTAAAACATTGATGACGACACTTCATTAACGAACTATTATACTCTACTGTATAGCAAATGAAACATTTCCTTGTAGGTACCCATCTTCATGATTCAAGGTAGCTGACCATTTTTGGGTCTATTATAAGCAGGCACTCAATTGGAACTTCCGATTGAGCAAATCCGGTAGTTGGTTTCAATTACGGGATACACAGACGGCAAAGCTTTACAATCGTGCAAATAATATTGCAATGGGAATATTGAAATTGATCTCGACTATACTCTGGAAATGTACCTGTGTAATACAAACTGATCGTTGAGGCAGGACAAGATCAGAGGACTTTTGAAGTAGAGTGAAAAGTTGCGAGTTGAGAAACGGAACTTATGAGTAGCATATGGATATTTTGGATTTAATATTGAGAAGGGTCTTTAATACAAATTTGAATAGAGTTATATAGAGGAAATTCTTGTTATGTTGTGAATCTGTCTTGTTGGCGACGTGAAAATCAGTCAAATTTTCTTTGCCAGTTGTTCAAATGTATTTCAAAAGAACAAGGTTAATTTTCAATTGGGAAAATTTGACAGATTGGGATAGATTGATGTGCTGGCGTCAGTACATGTCCTGCAATGGACAGAACCAAACTGACAATAATGATATGAATGTAGCGAATAGCAGAATTATTTTGAATTTTGTTCTGCATATTGTATGGGGCTTTGTGTACGTTTTTTGTTAACTACATCGATAGAAAATAGGCATACAAGTAGTTTTTCTGGTATGAGTGTTATTTTATTTGTCACGCCACATATTAGGAACAAGGTCAAATGAACGAGAGATATTTGTCGACATCGTCCGATATTCTTCGACTATTATTAGGTTGTTAGAGATTAACTCAAGCGTTATTGATTGCTTCCGACAAAACCTCACTTTTCTCATTATTATTGTGACAGTTATTTTGATATTAATGGGCATCAAGTTGGAGGTAGTGTTTCAAATCTGATAGGCTACTCTACTCAATTTGTTATCATCGCTTTGTCTGATTATACTTGTTGTTACGAATTGTTGACGAAGTTTAATGAAATAAAAGTCTCGAATTTGGAAAATCAATATATAATTAAATTGAATATAAAATATCAAAAACCAACTTAATTTTGTAAATGATTTTTGAATAATTTATATTTTTGAGAAATATTTGCGTTACATACCCATTGGTAACGTAGCATTCACCGCGCATCAGAGCGCGCCACGTCACAAATTTCCGATGACTGCTTCAAATTGTAAATAGATATTCAAAAAAATAATGAGAATTTTATAAGTTATTTTGAATTCTTTCACTTCGATAACAGTCATGTCAAATCAAATGCCCATTTAGAACATAATATTTTCGGAAACATTTCATACCACGTCAGTTCCACCATTCCATTCCATCGATCCCCTGCTAATAAGTCCAGTTTGTTACAGTAAGGCCACTGAGCGTGCAGATACTGAACAAGCGGAGCCAGCTATCCGCAGACAGGAACTACGAAGTGGAGTGCAAGGCCGTGGGGTCGCGGCCCGAGGCACAGGTCACCTGGTGGAAGGCCGGCAGGCAGCTGAAGAGGAGTGCAAAGAACGTGAGTGGTAGTGTAGTTTGTTGCTCGGTACGTGATCGTCTTCAGTGGGCCTCGCACACTCACGGGGTAAAAATAACGTAAATTTAAACGGTTATTAACGTAAAAATACCCGGTTTGCACATATTATGAATTTATGTCATGTTCGTTTTAAGACTTTATTCGTTGGTGGTTCATAGGTTTCCAGGTGATAATAATTGTTTGTGAGGAGCTCGTGGCTTAGTACTAACAGCCGCACAGGTCGATCCATCAGGTTAAGCTACGCTTGCTGGGGTTGCCCGTGGATGGGTGACCATCTTTACATACTGAGACTCCTCCGTGCCTCGGAAAGCACAGTCCTGGCTGTCATTTGTTCATCTTTGACCGTCGTTACGGGTAGTCAGAAGCCCGAAAAATCTGACAGCCAGTCTTACCAATGGGTATCGTATTGCCCAGTTACTGGGTTGTGGAGGTCAGAGGCAGTCGCTCCATGTAAAATACTGGTATTGAGCTGCATCCGGTTAGACTGGAAGCCGATCCCAACATAGTTGGGAAAAGGCTAGGCAGATGATGAGTAATTGTGTTTGTCAAATTTTTTAACCTAAATGCTATAGAGTGGTTTTTTTGCGATTCAAAAATTGCTAAAATTTTCGTTGCGTTCATGCAAGGCCCCAGATAGAGATTTATGAAAAACTAGGGCAGGAACTGTAAGAACAGAAAGTAACATAATTATGTTCGGCCATCGTCAAAAGCTAGAGGGTGGTGGTGAGATACATTTTGGGATATCGGATTAACCTTGTTGATGTGGCAAATATCTCATCTACTCTGTTACCGGAATATTAAAATAGAAGCTACAAAGTGTGAGTGATCCTTTAAAAATGGACCATTAAAATTAAACTTATAGAAACTAGAGCAGTTTTTTTCACAGCAATATCTAGAACTTGCTTATTTGTACAGTAACAGCATGACAGTTGAAGTTAATATTCGTAAAATCAGGGATATTATTTTTAAACAAATTGAATACTAACTTTAATTTTCTGTAAATATTCATTCAAATTACAGATGCATTCTTTGATAGTTGTATAAAATAACTATAAAACTACAAATTCACGTTGGCGGTCAATTCAACAGTTAATTGGAATTCATTGTTAGGCAGGTGTCTGTAGTGGTGTAGAGTGATACGGGTGATAAAGGAAAGAAAGAAAGAAAAATATTTTATTCTGCACACGTAGGGTTATGGAATTAATTTTTGCCTTACATTAGCGACTGCTACCGTTGCAGTATTTAAAAGAATTGTGAGAGAACACTATCTTTGTCTAACCTCAAAGTTGCGTATTTTAAATAACTTAAAATAATTATAAAAAAATAAATAATATCCTTGGACATTTCGCACAACGCCATATTATAGTCACAAGCTAAGCAACCCAATGCTTGTGTTATAGTAACGAGATAGCTGATATACCACTTATATATTTTTTTTGTAAATACATACATAATTATTATAGATAGACAAACACCCAAACCCGGAACAAATACTTGTAGGTCACACAAATATTTGTTCCGTGCGGGAATCGAACCCTCGACATGCTGCGCAGCAGTCAATCGGTCAACCACTGCGCCAACCGAGTCGCCAAAATTGTTAATGTCACATACCTGGTGAAATGTAGGTGTAGGTACTATATAAATGTGGGTGAACTATAAATTATATAACTCTGCCTGACCTTTCGTGGATGACAGGCGTGTTATTGTACTATGTTGTTATAATAATATTTTAGTGATATTTATTTATTTAAGGAGTTTGTGCCTATTATGTATGCATTATTTGTTGTATTATTTGTTTTGATTTGTCAATAATTTATATTTTAGTTATTTTATTATCTCTCTACTTACGATGTCTACAATTCAAGATCGACTTTCCTATCGCAGCCATGCTGGAAGAGATTTCTTTAGAAATAGGGATCATCTTTGTACGTACTTTTCTGTTTTTTCTTCGCATAGTGTTTAATTTTTGTACGGTGGTGCAAGTTTTTAAGACGAGCGGTCTTTTATTCACGTGATTTCATATTTTATTTTTGACCGATTCAAATAGTCAACGATTCCAAATTAGAGAGTTGTTTTAATGCTACTTGCTACGGCCGCTAATCACATTTTTACCAACATACAACCTGATACCAAACTGCAAATTGCAAAAAAGTAAGAAAATTTAATTTCGCAGCAGCTTTCACCTTCAGTAAAAAAAGATGTAGTTAACGAGAGATCATATTTTTTTGTGTTGTCAACGAAACTAGAAACGTAGGCAGGCTTTGTATATCTATTTGATGTATATCTAGTTGATGTATATCTAGTTGATGTGTTTATGTTAGTTTTGTATGTGTTTTCGCAGGACGCTTTTTTGTGGTCTATTTTTTTCAGGTACTCTATTTGATTGCGTGTCTTGTATTTTTAGAGAAATCATTTTATCGTTTATCATTTTATGTTTTTGATTGAACTGGTATCAGGAGTAAGTTATCAATTTAAGGTAAAAGGAACATGTGGCTTTCCCTTTTTGGAAAAAGAAATTGTCGTAGTTTTGTGGTGGCAACAACTTTTAAACTATAACAAATACCATTCTGCTAGAGAGTAATCCTTCTAAGATGAGGATGACACAGACTTACGAGTATATAGTGAATGTAATACATTTTAGGAATTAAACTTGAGTAACCGATCAAAGTGTATTAGCTCCACCCACCGTATAAAATAGTACAAACGGATTTTTTATCTATTTCAAACCTTGTTACGAATATCAAATTATGATGCACCAAACTGTATTACTTTTTATTATAAAAAAGAACCAAAAGTGCACATCGTTTCAAACAATATTAAATCCAGGTTGTTTGTTTGTATGCTCTCTTTAAAGTATTATGGATTATCTTTATCTCAAAAGTTACATTGACGGAGTTAATACACTTAGATCTGTTTTCAGAAATCAGAAATCATTTATTTTGCAAAGATAAAATAAGGTGTTCACATTTTAACAAGTAGTTCATCCACACTCTACCTTACGGCATGCAAAGGTAAAAAGTAGGTATACAATTATCTACATCCACTCAGTTGAACAAAGAGAAAAACAAAAGTATAGAAACGAAGTACATACATATAAATGGATCAACAGCCTTCATGCATGAATACAATAATTAAAACATAATAATCTAATTCTAAAAATAGTAATAAACAAAGTAGGTATATAATTAAATTGGCACCAAAATTAATAGATTAATATTACATTATATATTATACTCTTGTCAGTCAAAAAATCATGTATCGATAATAGCATTTATTAATTAATAATGATGTTAGCCTCTTCTTAAATATAGTTAACGACTGTTCTTTAATAGTATGAGGTATTTTATTATATATGACGGGCCCCATTGACAAAATACTTTTCCTCAATAATGCTGTTTTGTGCCTACCTGTGAACATTAGATTTTTATATTGCGATCTAACAGGTCCTGGCCGTGTTCTTATATCGTCCATTAGGGTAAATAGGTGTCTGTTAGTTCTAACAAATATTGCTACTTCAAGTATATACAAACATGGAAATGTGAGTAATTTTAGAGACTTGAACACAGGTTCACAGCTGTCGGTATTATTAAGACCGGTCATTGATCTTATGCAACGCTTTTGAGCTTTGAATATCCTCTCCTTCTCAGTACAGTTACCCCAGAAAATAGCTCCGAATCTCAAAACTGACACAACCAGACCATGGTATGCTGTTACTCCTCACTTACCATCATAATCAGCTCAGGCAAAATGTTCCAACTGCTCGGACGCCGGCCGCATCTCTTCGACAATGAGTTCGTTGGTAAATGTCAGTCTTCGAATTTTTGTTTAAAAGAAATGCTAGTTTTCTCACGATGTTTTCCTTTATCGTTTTGAGAGTAGCGGTGTTGAACTTAATTCCACAAGAAGCCTCTGAGTTCAAACCCAAGACTTACAACTGATAAGCCGGGGTCGTTAACACCACAGAACAGTTAATTATCTGTTCTGTGGTTAACACAGGGCCACCAATGCTCTTACTATCCTAAGCATAATTTGATTAAAGAGAAAGAAGCAAGTGAAAGCTGCTTAACTCCTTATTCCACACATTACATCCAATAAAGCCTTTTCTCGAAGCCTTTACACGGTTCTCAGTAATCAGCTGCCGCGCCAATTACTCCGTCTCTCCGCCGTTACCCCGCCCAAGTGCTGATTACAAACCTAAGCCACGTTTAAACCCACATTGATTGAACTACCACACGACAAATATGCTCAGCATTAATAATCTGCTCGTACAATAATCTACTATTTGCCTCGCAATGTAAATAGGTGCCATGTTAGACTTTGAATAGTGGATGTTTTTAATTAAATCCTACCGCGAATGCTAGTTTTCGGTTTGTGTTGACTTGAGTTTATATGAGCAATTGAGCTGGGATTAATAACGTTGGTTAAATTTTGTTGATTTTGAAAGAATAATACGTTGTTTGGATGCTGTAACTATCCAATTAAAATGAGGTACTCGACATTTACAGCAGTTTCAAAGTTATCTTATTATACTGCTCTGTGATTTCGAGTCGGAAGTTGAGTACTATTTCTTTATGCTCCTGTGGGAATTCGTGAGAAACTCGGCAGTTACAGCTTGCACAAGTCAGGTTAGCTTATCCTTTAAATTTCTCGTTTATGGCACTTCTTGAGTGTTGCCAGAATCAGAGCTGATTTGCGTTATTCGGTCATATTGTAATTTCTTTGTTTCAACGTTTTGGTTATTATCTATGGTAAATGGTATCTTAGTATCTATGGTTTCTAAGTTTATGATGATAGTAGCGGCTTACTGTCCAGCCTCAAAGTGTAACAAGTAAAGATATCTTACTATTTAGGCTTAACACTTTTGATTTATATTTTCCGTGGAAATTTTTAATTATTAAGATTTTTCGAAATTGTTGATGATGAAAGTTAAACAATACTAGATTAACAAATAACTGCCACGTGTTGGAAACCATAAAATGAGGCGACCGGATTTGTAATTAATAAACCACTAATTAAGGAAGTTACACGTTGGGGAAATAATGCAGTTAATATAATATCGAATTCCGGAGTTACTGGCATAAAATTGACTTTTTCTGTTATAAATACTGAATTAATTTGTGATCTCTCGAGAACTGAGATGTATAATTATGTACTTTTACATTACAGATAGGATGTAAAAAATATCTGAAACGGCGATGACTCAGTGTGCAAGATTGGTGAATGTGATGCTCCAAACTTTTTCTGTAACAGAAAAGTGACAATGTTCTTTTGTGAGATTAAATGTTAGAACCATAGTTTTTATCTTAATTGCTTATCTAATTCAGCCATTCTAAAATCTTCTCGGCAATTTCAAGCACTTAAATCGTACTTGAAATCAGATAAAACTAAACTTTTGAGTCCAGTTTTTTTTTTGTCAAAACGTAATTAATATCATAATTATTATAACTATATTTAAAAAAACGGTCAGTGAACCTCACCTTTTGCCAGTGAATTACTTGCTTGAATGCCGCAGTTACGCCATCTAGTAGCAACATTTACAAACTAAATAAAATTCGTACTGTATCACGCATTTCCTTTGTTGGTCTTCTAGGACATAGTGTGACATGGATAGTCTAGCTATCTGTAATTACATATGTCTTATCTATCAACGAAATCTTAATGTACCAACTAACTTTTATGATGTCGTGCGCGTGAAATAACATGTTTTCTTTGTGCAATCTGAAGGTGTTTCAGAGTTGAAATAAACTGGTTCTCTTTCCTTTTTAGTGTCACGTTTATTTCTCTTTGGACTTTTGACGAATTTCTCCAATTTTCATTTTTATTTTCTCTCACTCAAGGGTCTGTTCTGTAATGTACTGTGTAATGTACCAAGTACAGTGACAAATGACAAATATTGTATACCGCGTGATTAGATAAAAACTACTTAAATTAATCTTAATTTTCATTCACTAGAGACACGCATGGCGTTAACTGAAGTGTTTAGAAACATGAACCTTTGCACAGCAGTTTTGTATGTAAGTAGGCGATCATGTTATACATATTACCTATATATACATACACTGCTTATCTTTATAATTTAAATGCGATAGTTTAGATGGATGGATATGAGTTACAACCACTCAATCAAGCTGGAACGGCTGAACGGATCTGGATAAAACATGACACAAATATAGATTATAGCCTGGAATGGCACATAGTCTATTTTCTTTTTTGGATCTACGGTTCCCGTGTGATAATTCCGACTACCAACCGGGCGAAGCTACTAACAAAAGCTAGTGATAAAATAAAAGATTAACCATAAAGTTTTCTGCACTTTCTTTAACATTACTTTTTCTTACAGACTAGGTACCTACATAACTATATCAGTTTTTACTTTATGACCTCCGCGGGTAAGAGAGGGTTGCACAATCTAGACGCTTTCTCCTCCGTTTCCTAGACAAAGAACAGTTCAGCGCGTTAAATGAAAGAGAGCATAAAAAAAACTAATTAAGTAGACTGCTAATTTTGTTCTATTTAACGAAAAGTAGCCTAATCCCTGAACTTTACGTTTCATGTTGATTTTACCACTGGAAATTAGTTAATCAGGGTACCATTTAATTATCTACGTAATTAAGCAGCCATTTCAATTATAATTGTGCTAGCTGTTGCCCGCGACTTTGTCTATGAATCGTCGAATTGTTTATCTATGTTTGTCTGTATGCAGTGTGGAGAAAACAATACGACTATAAATGAAAACACTGACAATACTGATGAATAGCAGAATTTTGGAACAATTATATAAATCCCAACACTGAAAATTTAAAAAGTGATTTTTTCAAACAAACTAGATAATAGTGACGGGCCGACTATGAGTTTTGCCAATCTTTGACTAGCTGGAGTGACTAAACTATTGGATATATATATTTGATTGAATTTTCGTGACAGCATTAGATATACGGAGTTTAATATATATATGATCGTATTGTAGTCTCTTCTTTGTATAAATTTTTATTATTATTTATTGTGGACCGATTTTATAAATTCTTCTTTTGTTTTGTAGAAGATGCTTGGGCGGTGGAACATTATAAAATTTATTTACTTTACTTGGGTAGTTATTGAATTAGGTTTGCGTATCTTGACGATGTTATAACATTTACTGTCAATGTTGTTAACAAAGCAAGTAGGAATATTACGAATTGGTGTGGACTGTGGGGGTAAGTGTGGGGTAAAAAGAGAAAAATAAAAAATATTAGCCTTTTAGTTAAAAAAGGCTTTTTAAATACAATTATCCAGGATGGAAAGTATTCTACTTATGTCTTTTTCCAGGCTACTTATAATTTCAACCTATTATGATCATATTGTCAGTGGTTTGAGCGTGAAAAGGTCACAAACAAACAGTGTTCCAGAGAGACAGACTTTCCCATTTATAATATTAATATGGATTACTACGGACACCACATTTTAGTGTTATTATAAAATATGATTATTAGATTTACCAACTGCATAAAATTATACCCCTTGCTGGAAATTTGATGAAAATGTGTTAATTGCTAATTTTCTCGCATCATTTGTGAAAGTTTACTGAGCGTGGCGGCCATTGTATGAAGTGATGGGAGTATGTGGGTCAAAACCCGGGTAGACAATGTGCCATCACGTCGGTAATTAATTCTTTTCATCGTCGAGTCGCGCATAGTTTGGAGAGTGTTGCTTTTGCCAATGTTTACGGTGAACTGTGAATTTATGTAGCTTCGTGTGCATGGATATTCATTATTATTAAAATATAATACGCGTGTAAGGGACATAGAACATGATTCTGACCAACCAGAGAAATTTATCGTCTGTAAATTACTATATTTATTTGACGTCGAAAAAAACACACACCATGTATATTTTGTAATCAGTTTAGAATATGTCAGTAGCTTATAGGTAATTGCCCATGGGCAGCATAAAAACTTTGACACCAGGTTAGTTGCTAACGACACGATAAAAAAATAGTTTATTTTTTAAAAAAGGGTAAAATATCGTTATAGTTACTTTTACATATTTTAACATACTGCTATTTAGTTTGAAAACGGAAGTTTTCAGTTTTAAATGCCAGTTTACAAAATTGCGTGACTATTGGACTTTTAACTGGCAGGATTTATGCTTATTTGTTAGGTAAACATGACTGTAGATATAAACTGGTTCAGATGTGACTCGGTTAAGTTCTTGTAGTTTTGACTTGCATAATATTAGCTTTAAGATTAATGTGGAGATATGTGAGTGTACTCTTGGTGTACCTCTGATCAGCTCTTTAGGAACACAGGCGTGATATTATATGTATGTGTTTGAAAGAATAATATCCTAGTTATTCACTGTGAAAGTCTGAATGTTAAAAAATATGTGTGAGGAGGTAACAATTTACAAATGTACCTGTTTGAAATGTCAGTGTAAAAAATGAATATATGTAGTGTATATGTGTATAAATGAATTTAAATTGACACTGACATAACTACTTACGACAAAGAAAAATACCAATAAAATGAAAGATTTTATTGCTTGAAATCGCTTATATGTTTGTAGTGTCGACTTTACAATGTGATCAGTGTAACTTCATAATCTGAAAGAAAAAGCTCTCTATAATCTTACTTATATACATTTTGAATCTTTAGTCTTTCTACTTCTGAGTAAATGCTAGTCCTTCCAAGAACTCTTTTCAAATAGTACAATTATTTGCCAAGTAACAAATGCAACAATAAACCTTTCTAAAATTAATTCAACTGAAAATGTTTCCGAAACATTTGAAAGAGAACATTCGAAGTAAAACTTGAAACGGTACGAAGTTTAAGTGCGAGCAGCAAACGTTTCGACAGGGTGGGGAACTGTTGCTGTGCCATTGTCTTAGTGCCTACTTCGTACGTACTCAACTTAACGATACATTTGACGTAGTAGGTTAGGAAAGTGTTTATTTGCTAAAGCGTAAGGGTTCCAGGCTTTCAAATTTATGAGAAATTTTGTGAATTTATAAAAGAGTAGTTTCTGCCCCCGACCCAACGCGTCGCATCGCATTGCGCCCACGCTATTATTCTGTTTATCGTTTGTTTTGCTTGGCTCCTTAGCTTCATAGCGTGCCAAGCCTGCCGGGTCAGCGGGATTGTCCGAAAGGGTTACCGCTACCCCGGAACACAAAGGGCTAAGGTAGGAACATGGATGGGTTTTAGTCAGTCTGACACTCCCTTCCGCTCCACCCAGAGCGGGAGAAGTCATTGGATGATTTCCCAGCCCTAAAAAAAGCGTCATAGCGTAGCTCACCGTCCGATTAAAGCCAGGCTCGTGCCGGACGGCGCGTACGTCGAAGGAACATGGAAAGCCCATGGCTTTAGTCAGTAAGAGTCTGACACTCCCTTCCGCTCCACCCAGAGCGGGAGAAGTCATTGGATGATTTCCCAGCCCTAAAAAAAAAGCGTCTTAGCGTAGCTCACCGTCCGATTAAAGCCAGGCTCGTGCCGGACGGCGCGTACGTCGAAGTAACATGGAAAGCCCATGGCTTTAGTCAGTAAGAGTCTGACACTCCCTTCCGCTCCACCCAGAGCGGGAGAAGTTATTGGATGATTTCCCAGCCCTAAAAAAAAAAGC
Source organism: Hyppa rectilinea (assembly GCA_951799385.1). Taxonomy (NCBI): domain Eukaryota; kingdom Metazoa; phylum Arthropoda; class Insecta; order Lepidoptera; family Noctuidae; genus Hyppa; species Hyppa rectilinea. The sequence continues at coordinate 753,837 of OX637319.1, forward strand.
GTCTTAGCGTAGCTCACCGTCCGATTAAAGCCAGGCTCGTGCCGGACGGCGCGTACGTCGAAGTAACATGGAAAGCCCATGGCTTTAGTCAGTAAGAGTCTGACACTCCCTTCCGCTCCACCCAGAGCGGGAGAAGTTATTGGATGATTTCCCAGCCCTAAAAAAAAAGCGTCTTAGCGTAGCTCACCGTCCGATTAAAGCCAGGCTCGTGCCGGACGGCGCGTACGTCGAAGGAACATGGAAAGCCCATGGCTTTAGTCAGTAAGAGTCTGACACTCCCTTCCGCTCCACCCAGAGCGGGAGAAGTCATTTGACGATATCCCACCTTCAAAAAAAGGGTCATAGCGTGATGTTAAATAGCTTATACCTTCCTAAAGAATCAGTATACAAAATAATGCAAAAAAAATATGTTCAAACATTCTTCTTTGAATTTCGTACGTCCGAACCCTTTCTAACATTACCCGTGTGTCTGTCTGTCCTTCTGTCATAGTCGATTTGCTACAAATGTAATGGACCTATTAATTTGAAATTTGGTAGACATATGAATTTCTGTGACCTAAATACGAACAAAAGATGGAAGGAGTGGGAGGCCTTTGACCAGGAGAGGGCCAGCAAGGCAAAATAAAAAATACGAACATGAAACGTTAGTACGTGAATTTTGAATATGGGGTCACTGTAAGACTGTAACGTGTGATGTACCAAATGTAATGACCACAGATATAGATAGACATAGATAACGCAAGAGCAACTACTTCGCGTGCCTAGCTTACGTACAAAAATCGTAAGTGGTCACTTTCGCGCTCAGTCTGCATCGGTATACAGCGCTAGTCGGATCATCATACATCACTAAATAGTGCTTGTGGCATCATAATAGGTAGTCAAAAAATGGTACGCTTTTTTTTTTTTTTTTTTAAGGCTGGGAATTCATCCAATGACTGCTCCCGCTCTGGGTGGAGCGGAAGGGAGTGTCAGACTCTTACTGACTAAAACCCATCCATGCTCCTTCCGTAGCCTTTTATGTTCCGGGGTAGCGGTAACCCTTTCGGACAATCCCGCTTACCCGGCAGGCTTGGCCCTGGGGGGCCCCTTCATATGCTGACATCTCTTTGAGGCGCACGTGGAACATATACGCGCGGTCCGGCACGGGTCTGGTGCACGCTTGGTTTTCATACAGATCGTGATACTTATTGCGTTATCTATGTCTATCTATATCTATGGTAATGACTTACTGTAAAGATGCAAATATTTATTTTATGTAATTTAAAATTAAATAGTCTTACAGGAACCAATTTCAATTTGTAGTTGGAGTGTATCGGATGGTTTTTCAGCTACAGTTCACACTGTAGCTGAAAAACTGATAGTAGTACTTACTGTTTGTATAGCTGGTACTGAGGTAGAAATGACTAACTAACCGTGATGTGCCAGCCCACTTGTAAAACTCACATTCAATTACAATGCCTTTCATAGCATCATTTGCGTTGTCGAGTAAATACATTTTTCGAAAATTTTATGTAGGGTCTAATTGAATTCCTTGGCATTATTTTAAGGGTTCATTTTACTCATCATTATGAACAACTTTCACTATGGGAACAAATCAGAAATCCCGGGGAAAAAAATCAGCTGTTCCATACATTATGCTCGCATAACTCGTCAAAATGTAGGGAACAGCAGTTTTTTTTTATAACGATAAGTACAATTACCTCTTAAAATAATGCCCACGAATTCAATTTCACCCTGTATACTTACTATGAAGCAATGAATTATGAACTTCCTTCAAAATGGTATCATCAACCTCTAGGAAAGTGCTAAGTGGCTTGTGCTTATTAAGATCATATTTTATTGACAATACATTTCCAAAATTCACGTAGATAAAAAGTTCGTCAGAATAAAAACTAATAAAAATAATACTCACTTCGTGGATACATTCATCCAATCGCAGTCCACCATGCGCCGTCATTCAATAAGTTCATCACAATTCACTACCTGCTCAATTGCACCGTTTACAATTTTAATCAACTTCAATGTTCAATAGTACTGGGAAAACCAATTGAGTACTAAAAAAGATTAAAATTGAACGGAGTTTCCAATATGCTTTCGAATAAATGACAAATAATAGTCTTAATTGGTATCAGACGGACGTTTTTCATATAAACTGGACTGAATATTCTAAGTAACTAGACACACATGAATAAAATCGTAGCGAAATCAAAACTGTACATTCAATATTTTCGAAAAAATTTATGGAACGTGGCCTGGCATTGGGAACGATTCTAATGCTGAAAATATTAATTTTCAGTATTTTTGTATGTTTGTATAAATCTTCCAGTATTATGCAAATACTACCGGATAGATTCGTTTTAAATGGAAAGGTATTCCTGAAGGCTGTGGCGGCTATTACTTCCTCTACCATAATAAGGCAATTTGTGAGGAGACTTACTATTTCGCTGGTCGGGGTGAAGTGGTCTTCTCATAAATTTGTTTTTAGTTAAGTTACTTACTATAGTTTTTTAGTAAAAACCTATTACTAACAATTTATGGATCTTTAAGTTGTCCGAAATAAAATTTCATTATTTATTATTCCTCAAAAGTCTGGTCAGTCTGAAGGCTTTAAATTATCGTAAAATAATGTAAAAGTTCCGAACGGCCTCTTTTTTTTTTTTTTTTTTAAGGCTGGGAAATCATCCAATGACTGCTCCCGCTCTGGGTGGAGCGGAAGGGAGTGTCAGACTCTTACTGACTAAAACCCATCCATGTTCCTTCCGTAGCCCTTTATGTTCCGGGGTAGCGGTAACCCTTTCGGACAATCCCGCTTACCCGGCAGGCTTGGCCCTGAGGGGCCCCTTCATATGCTGACATCTCTTTGAGGCGCGCGTGGAACATATACGCGCCGTACGGCACGGGTCTGGTGCTGATCGGACGGTGAGTCACCCATTACTCACCGTCCGCAGGCCCGCGCCTACGGTGGCCGGGAGTCGTCACGTGGCTCCCGACGCCCGGGGCGTCTCCTGTGGCGGCTGGGACGGGAGGACCTTTCTCTCTCCCATCCCGCCACCTCCTTCGCGAGCATGATCCGAACGGCCTCTTAAGTTTTCAATTGAACCATAAATAGTTAAATGTCTAAATATACATACAGAATTAGTAACAATATTACTATAATACCTAAAGATCAAAACTAAACCAAATAAGTCATGTCGCAACCCTGTCCCAGCAAATTCACCATTGTTAGAAGTAACAGTGAAAAATGAATAAAGTTTTCATGTGCAAACGTTTCAGCTTTACATACTGTTTTATTACGTAGCTAGCGCCAACTTTGTCTAGACAAATTAGTATTTATACCTAGTACTTTTACCTAGGTACCTTTCTAATTTAAAACATGTAAATGTACGGTTTTACTGATACAAGCTTTTTGACAAGTTTCAGCCTGTCTAGCCTTTTCCCAACTATTTTGGGGTCGGCTTTCAGTCTAACCAGAGGCAGCTGAAATGAATAATACCAGATTTTTACAAGTTTATAAGTTAGAGAGTAGGTACCTATTCTTATGACATAATCTTTATTGGCGTAACTAGATTTACCCGCGGCTTTGCCCACGTCAAGACGATGACGTTTTTTAATTCAAATCATGTGCTAAGATACGAGTATATGTCATTATTTTTGTGTTCAAAAACATGAATAAGAAGGTACCTGTTAGATTACCCAATGTACACCTTTTTTATTAGGATTCAAGTAATAATTGATTTTCCTATTGCCAGCGATGTGGACGATATTTTTGATGCCCTTTGATTTATTCCTATTTAACTGCGCTTTGATGTTTTGAGAGTGTCAAGAAACGTAAGAAAATGACAGCAGACATTGACAAGTATGGATAGACGTTTCTGCACTCTGACACAACTCCGGGCTCTTTTGCACGCGGCTGTCGGACGGAGGAAGATCCGTTTGCATCGCGCCCAAGCAAGACGTGTTCGGTGGAGTGTTGTTGTATTTCGATTGACTAGAAAGTGCTGATTGTGATTCCGTTGGTAGTTCATTAAAATAATAATTGTGTATCATTAATCTTCACGTGGTTTGAATTCTCCTCGCCCGCCTACCCACGATAGCTCGGCAGTTGCAATTAACCCCGAAATAATTGATAATGGCCACGTGCCGTTATATTTGTTTTTACCCTCCTGTTTTATATACTTGTACATAGTTATTATTAATATTTTAAGTATTTTTAGATATGTAAATATTATGTGAATAAAATAGTACTAATGATGTTTAATCAAATTACAAATGAACAGTAATAAAAGCTTCATATTGTGAAAGAGATATATCTATACCTCCCATATTGTTATTGTCTCTCTTTCTCTCATAATAAAGTAACCTTATAATAATAATCTATGTGGTGATGATTAGCAAACATGGCCTGCCACTTCAGCTTGGTGATTCTGAAAACAAAAAAGTCTAAAAATACAACAAAGTAATTAAGGAGAAATATATCCCCTTGCCGTAACTGTAAACAAAGTCTACAAAATTCACAGCAAACTACCTAAATGAAAAGCTAAATATAAATTTTATTGAAATGAAAATTTTACTAATTTCACAGGTAGTTCAATCCCTCGTTTCTACATGGCTAATTGATAAAGTTTTCGATTATAAAATGCTTATTGGAAAAAGAGGCTTCATAATCTGTTACTAAGAGGGTTGACGCAGAAAGTACAAATATATTTGATTAAATTTGTGTTGTTTTATATTATCAAGTCGAGGTACAATCATATATTTTATCGTAGTAAGTTTAAAAGAGTGTCCATGGGGTTTCTTGCCCGTTCTTCTCCATAGGTACTTACTGCTTTGGAATGGGCAACTAGCTTCATCTTTCTGACTGTCCGACCCCTTGACAATTCAAAAGTGCCTGTAATTGGTTTATTCGAAATAAATACATCGAGTTTGAGTTTTTGAGTTTGAGTTAAAAAAATTGGTCTACCGATAAACAATATTGTTTGAATCTGAGTCCAAATGATTATATAAAAAAATATCTAAAACAAATAATAATACCAATCCATCACACTTTGCAGTGACAGAAAACAAATACATAGATAAATAATTGTTCACAGTTTTATATGAAGATATCAATTTGTGGCATGTTTAAACAGCGTTCGATCAACGTACCTACTGACAGTCATTTGTTTTTACAAGTTTATTTTTATGTACAGACGAGCACAGTTCGTGTGGCTTCAGCTAATGACTAATGCCTTGACACTGTTGTGATTGATTGTCCAAATTATTTGTTTTGCTTTTTATTTAGTTGTCGACTGTACCTACGTCAGCTATTTTCATTTGGGATTGTTCAAATTAAGGGATTACAACGTAATATTATATTTGAATCTTTTATTTTAACAGATAAACCCACAAGGGTTAGGCAGTGGTATACTTATAGAAACATCCACTTTTAGCCAGTTATGTTTAAGTGCCATGCAATAGGGGCGAGCCTATTGCCATAAGCTAAGCACAAATCCAAACTCGAGGCTGCTACCGAGCAATTCCAGATAGAACCCCAATAAAACATTGCTCGACCTAGCAATCAAACTCAGGTCCTCATGCTCATGCGCAGCATTTGCTACCATTAGACCAATAAGGCATTCTTGGATCTTCTTCTTCGCGTGTCGATGGCAAACTAAATGTACTCGGCCTAAAATTCGGCTACGTGTTTGGCGCCATCACTAGCGTCCATCAGTTCCTGTAATGTGCATACTTCAAGACACGCAGGACACGATATTAAGTGTTCCATCGTTTGTGAAACAGCACCACATTTACACTCCAAGTCGGAGTTTTCTATGAATGCCCACCTGAGCAGGTTTTCCTTGTTTCGGCCTACCTGGGTCCGTAGTCTGTTTAAAGACTTCCAGGTTTGCCAAGGCAAGTCGTAGCCAGGAGGGAGACTTTCAGCATTTGGAACGAATGGAAGTGGGTAAGGAAGCACTGTCTCGCCACAGCTTCAGTCTTTCTTTAGATGGTTCGACAGTGAGTGGAACGACACACTTTAAAAAATTGTTTCAGTTTTTCAGCCTTTATGCCTTTATGGTCGTGCATGGGCTGTCTGTCGGAGGCCAGTTTGGCTCTTTCGCTGAAGCTTGCTACCGTTCTACGGTCTTCTGGTGGCGCTATGCCTGCTAGCGGATACAGCATTTGTACGTGGGTCGGTTTTAGACAGCCAGTGATGATCCGGCGACGTTTCGTTCAAAGCTGTATCCACTAACTTTGCATGAGCAGAACGACTCCACACGGATCTATCTTCTTGTATCTTTTAGACCATGTTTAACTGTCCTAGTATTGATAGGGCGGAACTAAAGTTATAAATAAGGCCGTGTTTATAACGAAACAATTTTCGAGTATTTCTTATATCTACGGGTTAATACACACTGGAACACCACTCTACACAAACATTCTTCCTGCGATCGCTAATAGCCTTGCCAAACCTGGCATTATCTTCCAAAATCGTTGTTTACCAACATTATACACACTTTAAAGCGTACTTAACACTTATTTTGGCACTGCATTCAGTTTCTAAGCCCATAAAACAGGAAGCACATACATTGGAAACGTTAGTACTGGTCCAGCCGTAAAACTTATTGCACACAGATATGAAGCAGCATTTTAGTACTTTGGATAGATAGGGACAGCAGCTTTTTGTTTTACTGTGAATAATATGTTATTTTAGTGGATGCTAATTCCTTACTTCGCTACCTCCATATTTAGACTCTTTTGCGAATCTGTTTTACTAATTGACTCTTCTTTTTACTTCTTCTTATTAGCGTGTCGATAGCAATCTAAATGTACTCGGTCCAGAATTCAGCTGTTTGGCGCCATCACTAGCGTCCATCAGTTCCGGACGTCATCATAATGTATTGTGATGATCATGACACTGAATTTTATTTATTTTTATTTAGCGTCTATTTGAATGTTAGACATTGTTATTATAATCTGTGACATTGTATAGTTACAGAGGCCAGCACATCAAGTTACCACAATCTGTCAAATTCTTCGATAGTCAAATTTCTTTGTTCAACTTTATTGCAAAGATCTAAGGTTCATTTTTAATTGAGAAAATATGACAGTTTGAGCTTGATGTGCTGGCGTATGTACATATTTTAAATTAATTGAAATTCAAATGATTTTTATAACAGACTTATATTTTTCTTATATATTTTGTTACATGACACAACATCACGCCTCTAATCCCCGAAGAGTTAGTCAGCGGTGTACCCACATTTCGCAAGTTATCATGTAATAGGGACGAAGCCAAACTAACAAGGAGATATAGATTCTATTTGCAATAATTTGACTTTTTAAATTTAATTTGTGTGTGATCATAATTATTTTCAATGAATTGATTTTTTCTACTGAATTCTAGAGATATAATTTGTTAAGACGTGTATATGTGTTATTATTTATTATTAATGGTGACAGTGATGACTTTAATTTCTTTTTACTTTATTTATTTTGAATCGTGCTACTACTCAGAATTTATTAAATTGTTGTGCCCGACAAGGTCCTCGCGAACTTTGTGATTATTAAGACCTTGTAAACATTTATGTTATGTGTGTGCTAGGTATATGTTTTATGACGTTAAGGATTTTTTAAACAATAAATTACAAATTTCTGGAATTTGTCATTGCGGATAATGTTAAGAAAAAACTATTATATTATTGCATTGACCTTAAATCTGTGGCATTAAATAAAAATTAACGAATAATTGTTATTTTGCTTAAATTATCTTTTATTAAAGACTTAATTTCCGAAACGTTAAATACTTTTAATGGCTCTGAATACGAGTTTTTTTAGCTGCTTTGCACGGGGGTTTTTAGTTACTAAGTTTATTTTTTAGAAATGTGAGATTTTTTTGTGCAGATAAATTATTTTTCTTTCTTTCTAAACTCTAAGATTTAAATCAGTAGATGGGTCGGTGTGGGTCACCTCACTTTTCTTAGGTGAAATAGTGTCCTTAGTAAGAACTGTGACCACACTCCTCCCGCATGGCAGATACTATTCATATATCACTGTCATGGAAACAAAAAACGTAACCTTCTTTTGACACGGTCGGGCGAATCTAACAATTTAAATCTTTGTCAAAAACCCACACACTTTTCGTCAAGTCTTGTTTTAAAATTGAAAAAACATTAACTTTATCTTATCAACTTTTATCAATGTCTGGTCAATTTATTTGTTTACAGTTTTTCTGATTACAACATTATTTGTTTTTGTATACAGTTTTCTGACAACAACGCTACACTCAGTACACTGAACCTGGTGCCGATGGCTGAAGACCATGAGAAGTACCTCGTCTGCCGCGCCGAGAACCCCAGGGTACAAAACTCAGTTATTGAAGACAGATGGTTCCTCAATGTGCAGTGTAAGTATCCTGTGCTGTTTCGTATTGTGTCTAAGATATATCGGTTTCAAAGGGAAATGAACTTTGAGAACATCCATTTGAACTTCACGTGATCATAATTTGTAGATACCTATCAATAGTGCTTGCAAATTGCCTGGAAAGCCACTACTACCTATAAAGCAGACATCAGACGAGTTTGAAGAACAGGCCATTAATCTAATTTATTTTTTAATAAACAGCGAAGCGGAATCCGACTTCACTTTTTGTTCTCATTAAAAAAAATAAGCAAAATATAGCAAAAAATTTTTTTGTCTTTCTGTCCGACTTCACTTTTGTCTTTCATTTGGTATCTTTTGGTCAATCTTTTGATCACTTCGAAACATGTGCACATGAAATCAATTAAAAGTGAAAACAAATAATTCGTTAGTGGACAATCATGTTGGATTACCACATCTTTCGCTCGCCTACCGAATGTTCGAAAACTGAAAACAAAGTAACACATGAAAGTTGCATGCGTAATTTTGTCGGTGTCCTCCAGTCCAACAAAACGCCCACCTTTCATCACGTCCTAGTGCTTTTAATTTTGGCTAGGAAGAAGTGATGCAACAAACTCCCCAGCTGCACAGCAGTCTATTATAAAAACTTACTTCTATTTAATAGTGTGGAAAGCAATTAATAATACGAAACACAAAACGTTAAATGTAATTATTTGCCATAAAATATGACGGCTAGCGGAATAAGCATGACCATGCCCGCTTAAAAATAATAAACTAGGACCATCGAAATTAAATCAATAAAAAGTTAATTACTGATAATAATTACAAAACCATGGCAAGCAAAAATAAACTTTTAATATTGATGGTATTAAATTGAAATAAACAAAACAAAAAGCTTTGAAATACCCATGTTTAATTACTGGCGCTATTTAAATCCGTAACAACATAATAACTAGGTATGCAAATAGTAATCCACAAATTATTTTGATAAACGGATCGCCGAGCCCGTATTTTGTTTTGGAAGGATGTTATTAAAATCGATTCAACGACAATTTAATGTTGATAGCAAAGGTACATAATATGTAATTTATTTATTTAATACTTTAAGCACAGAAATGTACAAAGGCGGACTTAATGCCATTGGCATTTTCTACCAGTCAGCCTTTGGGTGATGCAGAGAAGAACAGTGGTAGTGGTAGGTGATTGTGAAAAAAAAATAGTACATATCCTTCGAAATACCGTTTCCTATTTTGCTCTAAAGGTGACTACTTCGAAATAGACCGTGGAATTAAAATTTCTGCAAAACGTAAGAAATCCTGAACTTCGTGCGCTATCACCTTTAGTCTTAATGCACGTATCATACGTCCTTATCTTATTCCATCAAAAACTGAAGTAATTCTTACTTTTTGATTTTGATAATTTTATCACAATGATCTTTCATAGTTAGTTGAGTATCTAAAAGTTCATGTTTATTGACAGATGTCCCCATCGTGACTCTCAAACTGGGTTCAAACCTGAACCCTAGCTACATTAAGGAAGGAGATGGAGTGTACTTCGAGTGCAGCGTCAAAGCGAACCCCAAGGCGAAGAAACTCACGTGGTATAAAGGGGTGAGTTTTCTGAAAACGCATTAAGATTAATGTCATCATGTTTACATAAGTAGCAGACTAGTCTAAAAATGACCATTGAAGCATATAATTATGTTAGTCATTAAATTACTTTAAGCAATGTTTATAAATATATCCCGGGATGCCTTAAATTGGCACTCGAAATACATATGAAATATGCGCCGAAAGATGTCTGCTGAACAAAAGTTTTTCCAAGTATGATGGCCACTTAAATTCATTTTTAAATATTGTGATGATGAACGTTGTACCTACATACGAGTAATACACAGATATAAACGTCTCCAATTTCACCACTATCCTTCTAACAGGTATAATTTTTTCATCGTCATAATAGATTCGTTTTCCCTTTGTCATCAACAAAAGTTTCTTCAATCTTCAATAGTTTTAAATGGCATGCAATAAACTCCTCCTATTTGAAAGTTTTTAAAGCATCTATAAAAATTTTAAATTTCCGAACAAATGTTTCTACTGAAACTAATAAAAATTACACGGAATAATACTCTGATATTGCACCATCTTAAGATTAGAATATTTACAGGTGAAAGAAATCCAGCACAATGCTAGCGCTGGGGTCATCCTCAGTGACCAGAGTTTGGTGCTGCAGAGTGTGACCAGGTCAGCTGCCGGGGACTACAGCTGCCTGGCGTACAATAATGAAGGCAGTGCTACTAGCAACCCGGTGTCATTGCAGATTAATTGTGAGTACTTTACCTAAGGCGTGGCGCACACGATCCTAGTGTTGAGTACTGCAGTAGCGGGGGGGTCCACACGTGTGCGACGAATCCATATAAAACGTATGAAATATTTGATGTGATCGGTTGCTCGATTACGAAGAGTCTTAGCTGCATTTAGAATATACAGCTTTTTCAATAGTTCAAATCTGGAGAACGTAGCTAAAATTAACTTTACTCCGATACCAACATGTGTTGCTAATGATATCGTCAGAACATAATTATTGCATCAGTACAGGGTAACTTCACAAACGATGCGAGGCAATACAGCCCTGGCTTGGGCAAGTCGGTTTCATCATATTTATTTGATCCAAATAAGCGGCGTTTTGTCTGCTCGTACATACTTGAATCACGTTCGGCACGGTATGTCCTGTTCTAGGTTATTTAATATTTGTTGGATTAGAAAAATTGGTCATTCAGTTGAATTATTTGTCTTTTTATGTTGTCGTTGATGTCTTAAGCATCTTGACAGCGTCTTTGATAGATTAGCTTTGTGAAATTACGAGTATATTTTTGGAGACTTGATTGGCTGGAGAGATCAAAAGTTACGAAATGTGGGTATTCCTACTATGGGTACACCATTGCCCAACACTTCAAAGAGACAAAGCATGATGATATGTCAAGAAAAAAATATATATATTATCCGTCATTCACTGACACACGGCAGAAGCTAGTTCTTAGAAAATTGACATTATTAGCTCCACTATGACTACTGAGACACAATTGCTTTTTCTATCGTTTTGTATCATATTTGATTTCTCATCAGTTGAGCACATAAACATACAATTCGTGCATTATCTGTACAGACACGAATCACGAATTTCACTCCTAGATGGATATGTTTCACGTTAATACAAAGTGACAGCGGATTTTAATGGTTTTAAGTCTATGTACATTTTAAAAGTTTTTAACGTTAATTCAATTTAACTTTGTGCGTTCCAAATGAATACAACCATGAAGCAAATAATAGAATCAGTTAAATGAAAAATAACAAAGTACTATACTATGTTACTGTGTTTTAAAAGGTCGTGGGTAACGAAACGTAGTCAAATGTTAGTGACCATGACGCTTAATACGTTTGACAGACTTTATGTATGTAACGTATTTACAAACGCAAGGATGCAAGAGTGAGTGTAGCGAGTTTGTGATTTGGGGCATCCCGACTCGGATAGGTCAGGTTCGCTATTCACTTATACATATATTTTTTTTAAGAGCGTGGGAAGTCATCAAATGACTCCTCCCGCTCTGGGTGGAGCGGAAGGGAGTGTCAGACTCTTACTGACTAAAACCCATCCATGTTCCTTCCTTAGCCCTTTATGTTCCGGGGTAGTGGTAACCCTTTTGGACAATCCCTTATACTGGGGTAAACCACCCAGCCTTAATACTCCCACTATCCCACAAATCCCGAAAGGAACTTTGTTGATTTTATTCTCTGTATGGCTTTGCTTTAGTTACTAAAAAGTCTCGGTTGTTATACTGCAGAACAGTGGTTTCGACTCAAATAATTACGTCAGCAGTAATTAGCTCACTCACTTAGATCTTTGACTGTGTTTATATTATTTTATCTTTGTGGAACAGTTTCACATCCTGTCACTTTGAAGTACAACAATCGATCAATAGGGATGAGGTTACTCTAATAGCTGATTTGCATTTGGCTTAAATAAGTAGTGAGTTTAGTTTAAGGCCGATTCTCAAAATTTAAAGCGTTTAAATACTTTCATCACCGTATAGAAATTAAATATAATGCGATGATATAATTGTTTAATTGCTTTTAATGCTAAAAAGAATTCCTTTTGATTCTAAAAATCTGTGACGTCACATTGTTATATTTCATAGAAATCACGTACAAATGCCGCGTTTTGACAGTTCATAAAAAGTAACGTTATTGACTACCCTTTCAAATACCCAATTGACAGTTTTTCATAGTGAAGTGTGACTTAAGGAGTTCATTCAGAACTTAATTAAGTAATGCAAATTTAATCGTCCATTATGGCATAATCTTGTTCAGACGACTATAAAACGCACACACATAGTAAGAAAAATATAATCACACAAGCGCAAACTGCTCGCATGAAACTACGCCTCTGTCGGCTCCTTTGGGGAACATACGTGACGGCATATTATATTGCTTTGACTTGTTGGAAAACTGGAAGAAATCCAGATTCAAAATGAAATGGATGTGGTCTGGAGACGTTGTTTGCGGCAGTTTGTGGAAACCCGCCGGGATTACGAGTAGATTGAGCACTGAATCAGCTTAGAATTGTCAGGGTGAGCAGATTTATACCCTGGACCTAATTTAAATTGAGATAGGTTTTGTGGCTTGTCTCGTGATCAGACAAGCGGCGACATTTCATGTCGTTGATTTGAATTCTTCAGTTCTAGCAACGTAAAAAATAATGTTTTACATACCATTGAAGTATAATTTCGTTTTAGACCAGTGCCGAAGCCTTTAAAAATGGTAAAAAGTGAAAAAAAAATATAGTAAAATGAAACCCATTGGAAAAGCAAGAGAATATTTTTTTTTAATTTTTTTTTACTTAGCCTACACTGTCCCACTGCTGAGCAAAGGCCTCCCCCAAATCCTTCCAGACATCTTTAAGAGAATATAACTAAAATTAAAGGAAAAATAATTTACGGGCGATCTGAGGTCAGGAAGTGGATGGGGGTGCGTTTTTAAGGGTAAAAAACGGTTTATCTCGATTTCCAGCAAAACTACAAGTCTTATGGAAGAAAGTTAAATGGCAAAGATGTGGGTAATAAAAAGATTTTCTGAGAACATATATTTTTTTTGTTTCAAAAATTATCGACTCTGGTCTATTTGGTTTGTGTTCAGTATTTTTCATGTTTCGTTAATGAAGCGAATAATATAGTCATCCTTTTTGGATCGTAGTACTTAGTATTAGTGGCGCAAAATACGTAAATATCTATGCATTTTATTAAGTTTTTATACGCGCTATTTAGAGACGAGAGAGCACACTTATCTTCAGACGTAGGTACCTACATATGTTAAGCGGTATGACGCGAGTACCCATAGAAATGTCAGTGCGTATTTATTAACTGGCACGTGGACGTCACTCAAGTATATGCGTAGGATGTTAAAAGTTGAATCGACAATGTGGGTTTTGAATACTGTACATTTTTTATTGTTTTTTTTTTCAACATTACGTTTAATATCATTGACTGTATGTTTAAGAAATGCTTAGAGCATATAGCAAAGAATCGCAGCGTGTAGAAACGGCAATACTTATACAAGTCGTGTCGCGAAAGTCTTGAAAGTGTGTTAAGTTTCTATACGTTCGTTGTGTCGTATTATAGGGCGAGACAACGGTGAATAGCTTGGTTGGGTGGAAGGTGTTAACATTGACGCCTCTTGTGGCTATCTCAGCATCTCTGAGTGTTGCCTCTAAGGCATAAATGCTTCTTGTAAAGCAATACTTATAAGGCTTCTTTTGCCGTCTACATATTTCTGAAAAAGATCCTTAGAATATTAAATCAATCGGTTATTACAGTCATTTTATTCTAGTCTATTATGTCTTTTTAAATCTCAAAATAGGCATGCACGTGTAAATTTAACGATGTATAATGCTTGTTTTCCACCCAGACGCTCCAATGTGCAAGACGCTGAACGAAGGCGAGGTATATGGAGCTCTCAAGATGGAGACAGTCGTGCTACAATGCGTGGTGGATTCCAGTCCACCTCCTACGTACTTCAGCTGGTTCTTCAACAGTTCCGGGGAGCAGACTGAGATATCTCCGAGGTAACAAATGTAGACTACCTTATAAAAGGGGTTTTTCTTTTAACTTGTTAAAGTACCGACGCCAGCACATCAAGTTACCCCAAACTCTGAATGATTTCCAATTGAACATGAACCTTATTCTTTTGTAATAAAGTTGAAAATCTATCAAAGAAAAGACAATGTCCAAATTGGCCCTGTGCAATAAAGAGTATCAGATTAAACGAAAATTAATCGCCTATTTTATTATTTAAGTTGCAAATACTTCTGTATTACGGACTAGCTGTATTCCAAAATGTACTTTTAATAGAATTTAACGCGACTAATAACATTAGATCGCCATCTATGCCTAATGTCATGTCGTGTCAGAAGTGAAATAGGGATGTCCAATCAATTGTAATCGATTCATTGAATTATTAATCGATCGATTGTGTTTTCTTTTCTAAAGTGTATTTTTAAAAACCTAATAAGAATACTTTATGTATGCAGTCATACTCCAATTTAAATAGGTAGTAAGAATAATACTATACAGTAATCAAAACTTTTTATTTCTATACAATCATTCAAACATCTAATTCATTTTTTACGACAATTAACACAAAAATAACATTTCTTTTTCAGCGTAAAATAAACCATTGTCATACATACTTGTAATGTTTATATGACAAAGGTGATGTAACAGACAGTTTGAAATAATTTAAGACCACAGTAAATCTTAATCGAAAAAATCGATTATTGGTGTGGTGTCGTACTACATCCCTAGTTTTGCTGTGAACGTCACGTCGCGTCGTCAGTTATTGTCAATTTGTCACTTTGGCAAAGTTACAGTTCCTGTGCTGTGCTTTTCCTGTGTTCTTTTCTTGTGTTCGGTGTTTTGGTGGTTAAAAATCACTCAGAGCTATGAAAAATCTTAGGTACCTACATTTAATATTCGTTGTTATGGTTAGATTATAACCTCAAAATCTGATACTTTTTTTGAAATATATCTTTTTTGCAGCTAGTCCGCTATAAATACAAGATCTTCTATGAATCTACTAATGATAGAGAATACAATACATAATTATCCGATGCTCTTGGCTCCAGGGCCAACAACGTATGGACGCAGAGCAATGTCCTTTGACAGGTTGGCGTAGTTTGATGTGCTAGCGTCGTCTACAACACTACGAGTCTTTTTCGATTTATACTTTCTGATTTAGCTTGATATTAGTCGGTATATAACGCAACAATGAATCATGAAAGTAATAAAATATGCAATAGATATCATAGGTATTTGTAACAGCAATACCAATAGGCAAGGCTTAAACTTTTGTAAAAAATATATCTCTATTTGCACAAACATTTATACAGATTGATAACCCTCTCATACGACCGAATGTTTCAATTTTAAACTGTGGAATAGATAATTGAATTTGCGTACAAATAAAGCTATTTGTGATAACAAACATTTGAACGTTGTGTACAATGTGGTGAATAATTCCATCAGAATATCAATTCGTCAGCACTAACATTGAATAGCAATTTGTGCATTTTTGTACAAATTGCTATTCGCGAACGAATATGTTTATCAAAATAAACAATTGACAGCTTTTTACTGTAGGAGCTTACTTTACTGTGGACAGGAAGCACTCACAAAAACAGAGTTGAAAGTGTTGGAAGGCAAGCCTATTACCATGGACCTACTATATAATTGGGTATCTAATAATATCATAATAATATAATAATAATAAAAGTATTTATTTTCACAAAAACATAGCACTTGCACTGTATATCTATTAATTCCTTAAACAAATTCCTATAGCAACAACTCAAGGCAAATTATTGTGTAACGCTTAAACGAATATTTAATTTACTTTCACCACTCAAAATAGCTGTCGGTTGTCTTTCAAACAATCATAATTACATTACAAAATCAATATTTCAGAGACCTTTAAAATAAACTACTTAACTCTCAAAATATTGAATTCTGAGAAGAACAGATTTAAACAAACTTAGTTCTTACTTTACAAATACGGCTCCGTCGCCTCGAGTTCCTTACGTTTATTCTGGTTTATTTCTGACCTGAACTTAAACAAAGCCTGAAAAAGTTCGCGGAATAAAACAGTAATGAAAATCGGCTCAGAGAAGCTCAAGTTTTAAGCTGCTAACGGGTCAGATAGGCAGCTTTCAGCAGGAATTTTGGTCACTAAATACGTCCATTTTCGGAGCTCTCATTAGTGCAGTGGCTCTGTGCCTGCATTTCAACGCGATGAGCCTTTTCTGTGGGTGCGTTCGACGCGGGTCGTGAGAACGGATAGTTAGTCTATATGCAGCGTTGGTTCGCGCACTTCTGGGGGATACTCATGCATATTAAGTGTTTATGTGGCGACATGGATTCGCGCGCTAAATGCGCTGTTCCTACAGCATCTCTAATGCGGGACAGTATCAAACTTTGTTACTCTCATTAAATGCATTGCATGCATTTGTAGGAACGATAATTTCAAATCGTGATTTGTATTCGGTTTGTGACTGTAGTTGTAGAATACCTACATAAGTTAAAATGGGGGATTGATCTAAGAACCTGAATCGATATGAAAAATGAATCCTATCATGCAACTACAGGTCTTAGAAGTAGGTACCATGAACTATATTTCAATAATACAAAAATTATAATTATTATGCTCTTAACGAGTGACAGCAGTGATAGCCTAGTGGTGTGACCGGCGGTCTGAACCCACAACACCTCTGATTTTACAGATTCATGTGCGTATTGTATAATTATCACTTGCTTAAAAATCGGTGAAGGAAAACATCATGAGGAAACCAGCATGTCTGAGAGATATTTCTCAACAGCATGTGAAGCTAAGTCAGAGGCCCATGGGCAGGATGGAAACTCTGACACCAGGTTAGTCACTAACCACTCGAAAAGTTAGTGACACACAATAAACAAACCCATAATCATTAAAAAAAATAGTTAACCAGTACTTACTTTGAACGCAGAATCAAAGTGCATTCACACGGAAGTGCACGCATTCGTCTCGTTCATCGAAGTCTGGAAATCTGTGTAGAAATTAGCACCATGCGCTTCAAGCCAGGTCACAAGATGGATAGGTACAGAAAGTCAACTCAATACAGTCAGTGAATACACACGCACAAGTAGTCACGGGTACAGCTGTACTCGCGACCGGCATTTTATTTACCTCGTTAACAAAGCGAGAACAGAGGCCTGAGTTTACAAATAAACAAAATTAAATATTAAAAATAATTAATTAATGATTAATATAGTGATGAAATAAATAGTTGGACTCATATAACCTGTCAGTAGGTAAGCTAAATCTGGAGAAAGAACTTACAATATTGTCTTGAGTTAATCACAGCGACCAACTATTCTTATTGTTTAAGTAGTCGGTGATGGTATAGTAAGCCTTTGTATGAAGGATAGATTTTATTTTAACTTTAAACTTTGTATTAGTCTCTTGTATTATAGTATGTGTATGTGTAGTATTGTAAAACTGTCAAAATTCACAATAGAGAGACCATAAGTTTGTAAATTAGTACAATAAATTCTTCTTCTTTTCGTGTGGTTAGTGACTAACCTAGTGTCAAAGTTTGTATGCTGCCCATGGGGCCTCTGACTTGGCTTCACATGCTGTTGAGATATATCTCTCAGGTATGCTGGTTTTCTCACGATGTTTTCTTTCACCGATTTTTAACGGAAATGATAATTATATAATACGCTCATGAATCTGCTAAATCAGAGGTGCCTGTCTTGGGTTCGAACTCTAGACCTCTGACTTGGCAGTATGATGGTAACACCACTAGGCTATCAAACTCAAACTCAAACTCAAAGTATTTATTTCAAATAAACCAATTACAGGCACTTTTGAATTGTCAAGGTGTCGGTCAGTCAGAGAGATGAAGCTAGTTGCCCATTCCAAAGCAGTAGGTACCTATGGAGAAGAACGGGCAAGAAACTCCATGGACACTCTTTTAAACAAAATATGGTTACAAAATATTGGTTACATAGATCATATTATTATTATTATACATGTGAGAACGATGCAGAACGGTGAAAGCATCTGATATAAAATAATGTAAAAAAAAAAAAAAGTTCAAAAGTTAAATTAAAACAAGCCATGGCCGCTAAGAGATGACCAGTCTCTACCGACAGCGCCCGTTCACGAACATGACGCATGGATTAGCACCATTCAGCTCAACCATTTTGAAGGGAGCTAAATGATCCAACACACACGCCAGCATCAGCGAGACATTAAAGTGAGCATGACATACTCTCAGCCGCCAAAGCACATTCAAGTCAATGAAAGACGTACCCAGTAAATGGTCACTTTATATTAGGTACATAGTACTCACAAGCTAAGCAATTACCTATACAATATTAAGAAATTGAATTTATACAATGCAAATATAGTTTTTATTGTTGTTGATTTTCCGCAGCTCCAACAGTTTTTTAAGAAGTCTAATGAATTAGGTGATACGCCCTTGTGGAGCAGGAATAGCATTGACCCAAGCGTTTTTATCAGCGATGTAATCTCCCAATGTATAATATATGCTTGGCTGCATAGTGTGCGTTTTATACAGGATTTAAATTTTGTTTCATTAAGTTCAAGAATGTTGGGAGGTATTTTATTGTAACATTTTAAACAGTACCCCATGAAAGATGAATCTACTTTAGCCAGCCTGAAACCTGGTTGAACTAATTGGTCACTGCTGTACAATAAATTAGCATCTTGTACAATTGTACACTGTGTAATTTTGGGATTTCATACTGAATTGTTTTTACCCGCATGAAAAGTGGCTTGTTGGCGTGTTATCCCAACTTTTTATAGTAACATATCGTACGAGACAGCACAATGCAAACAGCCGCTTTATGATAGCCGTACGTACGCGCCTCTATGTGCTTGCAAATATTTTTGATCGTTATGTAGGCTTGTGGCTGAGTAATAACAGCCAGACGGGTCGATTGACCAGACTAAGCTACGTTTACCGAGTTTGGTCCGTGGATGACCATCATTACAGACCAAGACCTTTCCTTGCCTCGGCAAGCCGAGATCTTTGAAATTTGTTACCGGTCGACAGAAGCCCGAAAGTCTGACAACTAGTCTTTCCAAGCGACATCGTGGTACCCAGTAACTGTGGGTTGCGAAGGTCAGAGAGGCAGTCGCTCCATGTAAAATTCTGGTATACAGCTGAAAAGGCTAGGCAGATGATGTATAGAACCAACCTTCTGTATGTTTCTGTTTTGTGGTCACATCCTAGTCCTGACCGGAACTCTGAAGTGGACGGTCGTGCGCTTTGTCACTGGGCTACTGAATTTGCTGAGCTACGCCTAGTTTCGTTTGGCATTTGATCTTGAATAGAAGACTTGATTACGGCTTCGAAATACCTAAATCCCAGTCGAGCTATTTTTGGAAATGCTGGCAACATTAGGTACCAATAAAGAGATGAACATACAATAGAAAAACTATTGTTCGCCGTCACGCGGTGTCCCCGTTGGCGTCTAACGTGTTAAACTGCTTCTTATTTGAAATAATATAAATTGGAATGAATCGATATCAATTCATTCAAATATCTTTGAATTTCTAAATTTTATTGTGATTGCTATGTAGTACTGACTGAGATAGAGAGAGTCTGCGATAAGCCCATCGTAACTGCCGGGTAAGCGGGATTGTCCGAACGGGTTACCGCTACCCCGGAACATAGATAAAGGGCTAAAACAGGAACATGGATGGGTTTTAGTCAGTAAAAGTCTGACACTCCCTTCCGCTCCACCCAGAGCGGGAGGAGTCATTTAAAGATTTCCCACCCTCAAAAAAAAACCGTAAGTACTTACTGTTATGTCTTTAGGTAGTTACGATTCAGGATTAACAAACTCTGTAAGCATATATCCACATAAATTCAAATTTACTATCAGTAATACTCGATTTGATATGTTATTTATAACTCCTGAATCTTCAAAGAACTATTTGGCAAGACTTTTCCAGCAATAATCTTTGTTGTAGGTTCATATTATTTTTCCGGAAAAACTTATGCTGTAAACTCAAACTCAAACTCTAAGCATTTATTTCAAATAAACCAATTACAGGCACTTTTGAATTGTCAAGGGGTCGGTCAGTCAGAAAGATGAAGCTAGTTGCCCATTCCAAAGCAGTAGGTACCTATGGAGAAGAACGGGCAAGAAACTCCATGGACACTCTTTTAAATCAAAATATGTTTACAAAAACTGTGTTACATCATTCATGTCGAAATTACACGTGAGAACGATGCAGAACTTAATAAAAGCGTCCATAATTACAAGTTTTAAAAAAACAATTCAAAATTATTTTAATTTTAAAACAGCCGTGGCAGCTAAGAGGTGACCAGTCCCTACTGACGGCGCTCGTTCATGAACATGACACATGGATTAGCACCATTCAGCTCAACCATTTTGATGGGAGCTAAATGATCCAACATACGCATCACCATCAGTGAGACATTACAGGGAGCATGACATGCTCTCAGCCGCCAGGGCACATTCAGGTCAATGTAAGACGTACTCAGTAAATGGTAGCTTTATAGTACTCACAAACGTGCTATGGAATTATACATTGCTAAGAGGTTGAAGTTATATAATGCAAAAAGTTTTTGTGAATCTTCAGCAGCTCCAGGAGTAATCTCAGATGCTAATCAACTAGTTTAGGATATAAAAAAGAAGAGAAAGAATATTCAATATGTAAACAATTGGAGCAGCTCAATCCCAAGCCCTTTTGTCTTCAATAACGTCTTTGACAGTATAATAAGCATTCTGGCACAACTTGCGTTTAACGAACGATTTGAATTTATTAAGGCTTAGATCTTGAACGTGGCTTGGAAGTTTATTATAAAAGCGCATACATTGACATCTGAACGTAGATTAAAACACAACATTCTTCTAGCTAGAGTGTAAACATTTCTGCGAATTGAACACTGATACTAAATATATACGGGTTGGTTTCTTTTTTCTATCCTGTATGTACCTATAAATTCAAAACTACTCAACTGTTTCGTTTGGGTAAATAGTTCTTTGTAGCCTTTTTATTATTTTGAGGGTGGGAAATCATCAAATGAAGGGGTCATTTGATGATTTCCCACCCTCAAAATCACCCGCTCTGGGTGGAGCGGAAGGGAGTGTCAGACTCTTACTGACTAAAACCCATCCATGTTCCTTCCTTAGCCTTTTATGTGCTGAGGTAGCGGATAAACCTTTCGGACAATCCCGCTGAATTTTTTGTAGCCTAGCAGTAGGTAATATTATTAGCTAGTCATGTTGTCTCAACTTGGTGATAACCACGGTGAACCTGCTTACTGTAGGTATATCTAAACAATAAACTATTTTCCTATTGCTAGGAAAAAACAGTGAAAGCCATCATGAGCTCAATTTTAAAGACCCACTTTGTAGATTTAGCTGCTATAAGCTCACAATTACCTACTTTTATTTCCCCAGCTTGTACACGGCACATGGCAACACCTCAACTCTTCGGTACACCCCGACTACTGACATGGACTTTGGCACCGTCCTGTGTTCGGCCACCAACTCTGTGGGCAGGCAGGAGGCTCCTTGCTTGTACAAGCTTGTTGCTGCAGGTAATTCATTATGACAACAATTACGGTTTTTCTATTAAAGAAGATCCTCATTATGACTGCTAGGATAGATGTTCAGCCCCAGAGATGTGACTTAACAGGCGTGGGCTGGTAAAGGGCGTGTGAAACACAAACTCAAACTCACCAAATCATCTTCAAAATAAGCTCAGAGGATGAATGGTCAGTAGGTATAGCCATGAGTAATCTTAGAAGATTGATTGTTGTAGTTAAAAACTTACTTTACTGTCCATCCTCTCGGTGCAAGTGATTCTTATATCCCTTTACTGTTTTAGGATAATATTTATTATCACTAAGCCCAGCATACAGATTGGTTTGGGATTGCAGTATACAAACAATAACAGTACGTCAATATCTTCTTTGTCATTCTTCAGAATACCCGCCATTGAAGGAAATATGTTTTATGATTCAGCACAAAACCCAATAAAAACAACTTGTTTTAACTTCCTCTTTAACTCTCCGCTTATTTTATCTTGTGTGTGTGTAAGTGATTCAATTTGTGATAGCAAACCGCGATACAAAGTTAGCTGTTTGCATGGGAGAGAAAGTTTGTCGCTTTGTTTATTGCCTGCAGTGATGATAAACTGTTATATTTTATCGCCGGCCATTGTAATATGTAACACTTGTCGTAAACGCAATAAAATGTGGCACGTGCCGGAAATCGTGTTAAAGCTTAATTTGGCCAGTTTTAAAGCATGTACATTATATGTCGAGATAATCTTCATTTTTTTAAACCGCCTCTGGATGAGGACTTTTTGAGTTCGCCTTTGTTCGTTTCTGTGGTTGTCCGTAACTTGAGTAGTAGCTACCGGAAAAATAGGCTAGATTCGAATAGAAAAATAGGACGAGTATCAAATGGCTCGTCCATTATTTGCCTAGGAAGAATAAAAACACCCCGTACTGGCTTTGAGTGTTTAAGGACCAACATGATAATACAAGTTCAAGAAAATCTTTATTAACTAACATGCTGATCTGCAAATTTCAGGAAATCTATACATTTGAGACTTAATACTTACTTAGAAGGCTGCAGATATTCATAATTATTATGGTTATAATTAAGTAAATAAAATTATTATAATAATATGATAAATTATACATATTTTGTTATGGTCCCGAATAACATTTCGATCAAGATACACCCGACAGATTGTAAAAAACTCAAGAAAATTTGAATTTCTCGGGGTACCTTTACACCACATAATCAAGTCACAATATTGATAGGTTCATTTCACCGAGTTTTTTCAGTAAGGTTTTAACAAAATATACCGGTTAGTGTTAAGTGTTCCTAAATCGAGTCGGTTTCAGCAGGGAACCCCACAGCCCTGCAGAACTGCTCCGTGGTGAACCAGAGTTCTGACACGTTGCTGGTGGAATGTCTGGAGGGCTTCGATGGAGGTCTGCCACAGGTGTTCTACATGGAAGTGCTAGAACTGCCCTCTTTGATGGTGAGTGGAGATGAATCACGTAGCATTTGACTGGTATTTATTAAGTATTGTTGCTCTTCTATGAATGTTCATGGCAGGACCGCTGAGTGTACTAAACACGTGTTTCGTGTGTGTGTTCTTTTTTGTGATTAGTACTGTCAGTAGAGAATCTACGCATAATATTAAGGTATTTGTACGTCTTAGTGTTAGCTTGTATAATATATTTAAGTATGTTTTCATTGTGAAAGAAAAATAGTATCTTTTAGGATATAAATCATTAGAATGTTTGCTGCTATTCTTCTTTTTTATACCAACAAAGTCGAGTAGTTAAATTGAATCGGAATTATGTCCTGATCAGGTTTCCAGTTGCTATTCGTATAAATTTTAGATTTTATTTTTTTGTTATGGTGCTTCATAAAGATAAAGAACTGCACCCTGCTGCGTTATTTATTTATTCTTAAATATCGCAGCATTATATTGATTGCCGGATTGTTATTTTTTATATCCTGTTTTTGTTTTTTTTTAATTTCTGTTTATTTACTGTGCGTGTGCAGAATAAAATATATTTCTATCTTTCTCTTATCCAAAAAAAAACTGTTGCTGATGATGATGTACTTTGTCCAGGTCCGAGCAAACATCTCTTGTAACCATACTCCTGCTTTCGAAGTCCACGACCTTGACTGCCGTTCTAGTTACACACTAGTCCTGTATGCTGCCAACGCTAAGGGCCGGAGCGAAGAAGTCACGCTGTATACAGTCGCCATCAGACCACCTGATAAGTATACCGGTAAGTTTAGAAGTAAGCAGATAGATTTGAGTTGTAGTGGAGTTTCTTGTTGAGGAGCTCGTCAGGGAGTATTTCCACCTCACCTATTTGTGTCATCAATTAGTTGAGCAGGGAGATGCTACATTCGGTTTCATGCTTTACTGGTAACGCACGTGTCAATCCTTTACGACTGCTGATGTCCTGGTGTGGCGGCAACCCTTGGTATCAAGTGAGTGCGGTCGACTTGTGACGAAAAAAAACGAGTGTTGTGGATCCTTGATGGTGACATGCTCTACAGATGTTTCACAATGTCTTTTGTTTTAATATTTTTATTATTTCAAATGAGTTTGCTAGTTATCAACTAGGAACCTACTTACAATTAAAATTATATCAGAAAAAAGAAACAGTAGGTATACAATATGGAATTACAATTGTTCAATTGTTTTAAACAAGAAGTTTCAAAAAGAAAATTAATAAAAACGCCTCCAGGGTCGTACCAGAAGCAGAAAGAATCACACGAATATTTTACTTTGTGAAACTGAATTCTGACATTTTTTTTTTCAATAAGCTTTAGGATAATTAAAAAAGTAGGTACTATGTACAATGATATTAAGTACTGCCTAGTAATAACTACTTTTAATAAAAGGAACTAACTTTCTTTTTATTACAAGAAAGTTAGTTCCTTTTAAGAATTCAATTGAATTCTAGTAAATATGCTACACACATAAAAATCATGTCATTACTGAATTTTCTGACCTTAATGAGTTAAAAAGTCTGTGTCAAAATCTTAGTAACACATTGATCATCATCATTTATAAACTAATGTCAAGTTTCGTATCTATCTGCTTTGTTCTTTAAAGTATGCAACGAAATTTTATGTGGTTTTTACCATCATTTAGAGTTTATTTTTCCGGAAGGTATTACATACATTAATAGTCAACTAGCATGTAATAACGGCCGCAGGAAACCGCTGAAAGCACAGAACTGATATAGGTGGTGGTGGTTGGGACGGGTCTATGTCCAGCAGTGGACATCTTTCGGCTAAATTGTTTATGACGATGATATAATGAAGAAATGTTGATGTTTTGTCTTATGTCCCATCATAAATGCCTATTCCTACCCTGTTCTTCTTCTTCTTCGTGTGTTTAGTGACTTACCTGGTGTCAGAGTTTTTATGCTGCCCCTGGGCCTCTGACGTAGCTTCACACACTGAGAAATAATATCTCTCAGACACGCTGGTTTCCTCACGATGTTTTCCTTCAGCGTGTTTTAATTAAGGCGATAATAATACAATACTCTCATGAATCGGAGGTGCATGCCTTGGGTTCCAACTCGAGACCCCTATGACTTGGCAGACCGACGGTCACACTACCAGGCTATCACTGCTATTTTTACCCTGTTAATTAGAGGTTAAAGCTTGCCAAGATGAAGACTTTGAAAGCTATCAACTGCAAACAATATTAACTTTAAATTCGGGTTCACATTTTTAAGTCACTCACAGTCGGAAATGATTACTTCAGCAGACAGTGGAATAAATTAATGGCGACCAGTCTGAGCCTTGAAAAGTCACTCTATTTGAGAGAATGATGCTCAACGCGACTGACGACTTTACAATTAGAGCCGACGTCAACGAAAATACAGTTTTATTATTAAACAACAAGGGACAGTTGAGTGAGGGGACAGAGATTTTATGGGTTTTTCTGGAATCAAAATTATATGCACAAATACCAGCTGTAGGGTTTGCTAAACTATATATGGGTATAAACCACATAAGCATACTAATTCTTACACGATACCCTCTTTGTTGGACTGGTTCTCAGGCTACTAAGAACCAGTCTTACAAAGGGGGTATCGTGTTACCCAGTAACTGGGTTGTGGGGTCAGATAGGCAGTCGAATACAGGCAGTAAAAACTAATATTCAGCTGTATCTGGTGTAACCGGAAATGACGAAGATAGGCTGATTGATTGTTGGAAGTATTAGATTGAGTGCAACGAAATGCTTCTGAAAACGCTATTATCCTAAAAATACAAAACAACGCCATTTGACAGAACCAAAATGTTAATCATAAGTGAAGAGTGATACATATGAAAATTGCTCTAGCACTTCCTTACAAACGCAACAAACCTTGGCTAAGCTATACTTAATCCACCCGCACCACATGCCGACTAACGTGAGGTTGAAATACAATAAATATTGCGGAATACAATGCTAAGTTAAATAACCAGCCGTGACTAGTAAATCTGTTGGTAGTACAATATTCATTGGAGCTGCGCCGGACCGTTATTCACGGCAGTTTGCAAGTTACAACAATTAGATACTGCGATTACTCAGGAATATGTACTAATGGTTATTGCATATTTAGTCGCCAGCAAGGAGGAGAAGAGGAGCTAATATTGTTGGATAATATTTTTAGGATGATTTGCTTGGTTTATTGAGTAGTTCTGTTGAGATGGTCGAGTTTTAATTTACGCTGGTCATCATCTGCCTTGCCTTTTCCCAACTATGTTGGGGTCGGCTTCCAGTCTAACCAGATGCAGCTGAATACCAGTATTTTACATGGAGCGACTGCCTATCTGACCTCCACAACCCAGTAACTGGGCAATATGATACCCCTTGGTAGACTGGCTGTCAGATTTTCGGTACCGTCACGACTGTCAAAAATCCTCTGTGTCTCGGAAAGCAGCCGTTAAGCCGTTGGTCCCGACTGTCATTTATGCATCTTTGACAGTCTTAAATATGGTTACCCATCCACGGCCAACCCCGGCAAGCGTGGCTTAACCTGATGGATCGACCTGTGTGGTTGTTAGTACTTAGCCACGAGCTCTTTGTATTTACGTTGGTACCATGCTGGCGCTCATGATGTTGATATTTTTTTTTTTAGAAAATGTATTGAAAAAACAAGATGGCGGCGTTAGTTATGACTCCGCCTACTCGCCAAAATATCCTTGAGCAGCTATGATGAAAACGGGTCTAAAAACCAGTATTATTCATCTTTGAAAAATCCAGGTTTCGTTCACGAGATAAAAGCATTTTGTTAGTTATTATAAAACCAGTAAGTTTTATTTCATCCGATCATTGGACACATACAATTATATCAACGTTAATATTTACTCGGTTTAAAAGTAAAAATGGGTGTGCCACAAGGTTCATTATGGGGTCCTTTCCTCTTTTTAGTATATATTAATGATCTTCTCCATTTATTAAAAAATCAACCACAAATGGTGTTATTTGCTGACGACACTTCTTTAATTTTTAAGATAGATAGACGTGCCAAAAATTTTGACGACGTAAATAACGCCCTACTGCAGGTCCAGAATTGGTTCACTGTAAATAATTTAGTATTAAATGGAAAAAAAACTAAGTGCATTAGATTTTCTTTACCAAATGTAAAAAGTAGTGATTGTGAGATAGTGTTGAATCAAGAGAAACTAGAATTTGTCGATAAAACTGTTTTCCTAGGGATCACGCTCGACTCAAGGTTACAATGGGGTCCTCATTTAACATCTCTTGCAGGACGGCTAAGTTCTGCAGCATATGCTGTCAGAAAGATCCGTCAATATACTGATGTAGATACCGCGAGGTTGGTCTATTTTAGCTATTTTCATAGTATTATGTCTTACGGTATTTTACTTTGGGGACGTGCTGCAGACATCGAGTCTATTTTTATTCTGCAGAAAAGAGCTATCAGAGCCATTTATAATCTTCGTAGGCGCGATTCTCTAAGGGAACGGTTTAAGCTTATTAACATCATGACTGAACCTTGTCAATATATCTATAAAATACATCATGTATGCAAGGAAAAATCTACATCTTTTTAGTAAAAGAGGTGAAAGACACAATTATTTCATTAAAAATAGGGACCAATTAGTTCAACCAGGTTTCAGGCTGGCTAAAGTAGATTCATCTTTCATGTTCAAAATGTTACAATAAAATACCTCCCAACATTCTTGAACTTAATGAAACAAAATTTAAATCCTGTATAAAACGCACACTATGCAGCCAAGCATATTATAAATTGGGAGATTACATCGCTGATAAAAACGCTTGGGTCAATGCTAGTCCTGCTCCACAAGGGCGTATCACCTAATTCATTAGACTTCTTAAAAAACTGTTGCAGCTGCGGAAGATCAACAACAAAAAAACTATATTTGCATTGTATAAATTCAATTTCTTAATATTGTATAATTGCTTAGCACATATGTGAGTACTATGTACCTAATATAAAGCGACCATTTACTGGGTACGTCTTTCATTGACTTGAATGTGCCCTGGCGGCTGAGAGTATGTCATGCTCACTTTAATGTCTCGCTGATGGTGGCGTGTGTGTTGGATCATTTAGCTCCCCTCAAAATGGTTGAGCTGAATGGTGCTAATCCATGCGTCATGTTCGTGAACGGGCGCTGTCAGTAGAGACTGGTCATCTCTTAGCGGCCATGGCTTGTTTTAGTTTAATTTTTAAACTTTTTTTTTACATATTTTATATCGGATGCTTTCACCGTTCTGCATCGTTCTCACATGTATAATAATAATATGAATTATGTAACCATATTTTGTTTAAAAGAGTGTCCATGGAGTTTCTTGCCCGTTCTTCTCCATAGGTACCAACTGCTTTGGAATGGGCAACTAGCTTCATCTTTCTGACTGACCGACCCCCTTGACTATTCAAAAGTGCCTGTAATTTGTTTATTTGAAATAAATACTTTTAGTTTGAGTTTGAGTTTGAGTTTGAATTCAGTTCGTTCAGAGTTGAAAAATCTCATGTGTCCGTAATTATGCCAGCTCCGATAACCGATGAACTGAATTGCAGTAATACAGCTTGACGGAGTATAACTACACACATCAAAAGTGTCTAGGGATCAAGCATTTTTATGCGGATTTCTTGAGATTGAGATGTGGCTTTGTAATAAATTTATGATTTTATAAATTTATATGGATCCTTTTTGGTGCATTTCATAATTTGAAACAGGAACTGTCAATCAAATTCGAGTAAAAGATGAAAATCAGCTGTCAATATTTTCCCTATAAAAACATACAACGCATTGAAGACATTATTAGTGCTACTGTTTCCCTACTACTGATTAAAACCAACGTTATTATGGAGCGGCGACGTCATTTAAGCAGGGAAGAAATGCTCAGAGCCGTGGGAATGATAGAAGCTGGTTCCCGGCAACGTACTGTGGCTTTAGCTCTGAATACAAGTCAGAGTGTTATCAGTCGACTTTGGACACGTTACCGAAGCACTGGTACCGTGGCTGAGCGCCATGAAGGACGGTATCGCTGCACCACACGGAGACAAGACCGATACATTCAAATCTTAACTCGAAGAGCTCCAACAATAACCGCCATGATGTTAGCCGTGAGGCTTCATCACTCTTCAGGGAACTTAATTAGCGACCAAACAGTCAGAAACCGCTTGCATGAAGTGAACCTTCATTCCCGAAGACCGCTACGGGTACCACCTATAGCAATGCACAATCGTAGGATTCGATATCAATGGGCTCTTGAACACAGAAATTGGGCAGAAGAACAATGGCGTTTCGTGTGCTTTTCTGATGAGTCTCGTTTTGGTATGAGACCGGATACAAGACGTATACGACACTGGAGAACCCCTGGACGCCAACAGCGATTAAAATCCTGCCAGGAAGTCCATCCTTATAGTGGTGGAACCATCATGGTATGGGCGGGTATTTGGATCGGCGGAAGAACTGATTTGATTTGGATCAGAGGCAACCTCAACGCTCAAATTTATGCTGAGACGATTGTATCTGACGTCATCGTTCCTCTACAAGTGCAAATCGGTCCCTTATTTCAGTTAATGCATGATAATGCACGACCGCACACCGCAAGAGTTGTAAGACAGACTCTCGCCGCAGCTAACATCAATGTCCTGCCCTGGCCTGCTCAGTCGCCAGACTTGAACCCGATTGAGCATGCATGGGATATGCTACAGAGAAGAGCTCTGCCGAATATGGAGGGTATCCAGTTGCAAGAAGACCTTTTTTTGTTGTTGCAACGAACATGGGCGGCCATTCCACAGCGTGATTTGGATGAACTCATTTTGAGTATGCCAAACCGATGTTCTTGTGTTGTTAGTGTTCGCGGTAGAAACACGGATTATTAATTGTTTAAGTTACCCAATAAAATTTTAAAGAAAACTGTTATTTCAGTCTTTTTTTCGAACTTTAATGTTAGTGGTTCAAATGTCAAAAATCCCTTTATTAGGAAAATGGCAAATTTCTTTATTAATGCAAAGGTGACTTGGTTTATCGTTACTGTGACAAACGAAAACACTTTATTTGATGAATCCTTAAAGAAAATTTAAATTAATATCAATCAAGAGAAAAGTTATTGCAAAAATATATGTTGATCCCTAGACACTTTTGATGTGTGTATGTACGTATATTTACATAACAATACATTTTGTTTTAAAAGACTTTTCGTCGAAGAATTTAGCCCGTGCTTTTCTGTGGGCATTTACTATTTGGAAGGCTTCAACTTTCCGACTGTGCGATAAACTCTTTTCTTGATAAACTCAAAATTGCCTGCAGCTTTAACTATTACCTACATACTTCTCAGGGTGGCCATTGTACCGTGTTATAAAATGATATGTCCATATTATTACAACCTGCTTATTACCGCCTTAGTCATATTTTCTTCCCTCAATTATTTCAAAACATTAATCCAGAAACCAATTACACAATCCCGTCACACAAAACCCAGCATACATCGCAACCGAGCCACAATCTGAAAAAAGCCATCATTATATGTGTCATACCATCCGGAAGAAGTCCACTGTTTGCCTACCCTCCTATTATTTGAACGATCCATAATTATCGTGCTTGGAAGGTAGAAATGATGCCATTACCTCACACGTCGATGCCACTGGCCATTTCCATGCTCCCCTGGTACAGTTCATTAGGAACTTCTTATGGCCCCCATCGGGAGCTGTGTGTACACTGAGATTAGTAATTAATGGTCTGTTTTGATTACAGTAATCATTCACTTAGACATTAATTATTTGCGGCATATATTGCATAGGTTAGTTGATAGGCTATACCAAAGGCCTGTTAATGAATGGTAGTTGTAGCCTATAGATTGGGCTTTGACCTCCTGAAGTAAGCTTTGATCATAAATGATTCTGATTTTTTTCAATAAGATTTCAAAATTGTCAGATATCTCAGTTATATTATCCATACGTAATTTGAAGTATCTACTCATTTGGGAACAAAGTCAATCGTATTGATAGAGACTCAAACTTAAACTCAACGTTTATTTCAAATAAACTAATTACAGGCACTTTTGAATTGTCATAAAAATGAAGCTAGATGGCATTCCAAAGCAGTAGTTACCCATGAAGAGAAAGATAAATGTTAAAATTCGGATATTTTACGACGTCTTTTATGTAAAGGGGAATGTGTAATGTACAGAGGCAAGCTCATCAAGTTCTGTCAAATTTCTTTGATAGTATTTCAACTTTATTGCAAAGACATAAGGTTCATTTTGAATTGAGATAATTTGCCAGTTAGGGATAGCTTCATGTGCTGGCGTCTGTACATGTACATTTATATATATGAATTGTTTTAATTAGCTTTTAGAGGCATTTTACACAAACAACAAAGATAATTAAAAAACAATATGTTTGCATATTGAAAATACGGCGATAACAAAGTGGAAATTATATATTTTATTGCTAGTGTCGCAATTTATTTTCTTTAGATCACTTTCAATTACTTTTGTCTGTCTGTATGTTACCTTTTCACGCCTTAACATTGATTTGGGTGGAATTTAGATACACCTTAACCTTGGTTAGGACTTAGCATACTTTACATCCCGATAGTACGTTTCTATGGGGTAATTGCCGACCTCCACGGACAAAACCACCGCCAAATCTTGTGCGTACATAAAATCTCATACAGTCTCTTTTCCAGCAGGAGTGAGCACCCCAATCCCGCTGTCTCCAATGCTGGTGTCGCTCTTATCAGTAGCTGCTCTGCTGTGCACGGGAGTGTGTGGTGTTATCACTGCACTGTATCGTCGCCACGCGGCCAGGCGACATGATATCGACAAGCATCCACCTTCCACGTAAGTATTTTTTTGACCATTTTGTTTTGGTTGCTTTAATTCCTTAGCTAATCGTGAAGATTACTTAAGGTATTCTAACAGTTTTCCGCTATAAGGTAATATAAAAGCCTATTTCTCATACATAATCGCATCATCGTTCTTACTTCGTACAGACGCCAGCACATCAAGCTATCCCTAACTATCCAATTTTCTCAATTAAAAATGAACCTTATGTCTTTGCAATAAAGTTGAAATACTATCAAAGACATTTGACAGATTGTGGTAACTTGATGTGCTGGCCTCTGTACATAGCTTGATGTTCCCGAAAAATTTAGGTTATCTATCCTAAGTTAATTTTTATGAATATAATTTTCAAGAATATTCTGTCTTATCCTGTAATCTGAATCTAAGGCATAGTTAGGTTACAGACAATATTGATAATGTAATTTTTATGTTTTACTTCCAAATTAGGACTAGAACTACTAAATAAAAATGTATGTTATACGTACCCAGCATAATATTGAATTCTCTTCTCTTCTCTTTCTTCAATTCTCAATTCTTTATTGCATTCCACAATGTAGGCTTAGGTGGTAAATATTCGCCAAAAGAAACAATCATGGACCCTGTCGGGCACAGCAAAAGAAAGATTTGTGGAGAAAGGGACTTATCAATTACATTACTTATAATCTAACTTAACTTATATGTTTTAAAGATTTATCTTTTAAATAATCGTTGACATTATAGTAGCATTTGCTTATTAATATTTTTTTTAATTTGGTCGTGCATCGATGGAGATTTTTTTCTTCCCTTATACATTCGGGTAACATATTGTAAATTTTGATCGACATAACTAGAGGGCTTGTTGAGTGTATTTTTAAGCGGGATGTTGGTATGTTGAGTCGTGTTTTGTGTCGTAGTGTGTATCTTGTTTGTATGTCTTCTCGTGTTGTGTAAAAGTCTTTGTGTTTGTGAGCAAACTTGCATATTTCAAGTATATATAAACGAGGCAGGGTTAGAATATTCAGATTTACGAAATGGGGTTTGCAGCTATCTGTTTGTTGTATATTTTGTAAGATACGGATAAATTTCTTTTGGACCGTGAACAGTGCAAGTGCGTCTGTGCTGTATCCCCACATAATTATGCCGTAGCTAAGCCACTTCTTTCTCTCTCCGTCTAGTTTACACATAACATAACATCACGCCTGGTTTCCTCAAAGGATTAGGTAGCGGTATACCCATTGTAGGGTCATTTCGCTAGTTATGTTTTAGTCCTACAGGTAATGCAGATATTATGAATAATTAGTCTTGATATATACCGGGCTGCTATTGAGAAATTCCTAATTCTAAAACTCAATAGATACCACTTTGACCGACCTGCGAATCGAACCCCGAACCTCATGCTTAGCAGTAGCGCTTGCAAAATCTAGACCAATGAAGCAACCATAAGTTCAATAACAGTAAAGCCGATTACCTTCCTGCCATTTAACTTTTTCGAAACAACCAAATTTTTCTACAAAAAAAATAAAAACATGCTATCAAGTAATATTCTCTGTTGGTTAAACCTCAGAATGATATTTATTTTTAGAGCTCTGATTATCTTTGTAGGAAGATTGCTTCTTGTATCTAATATACAGTACACGTATGAATACATAAAGGCACTTTCACGTGTACCAAAACCACATGGTAGGGAAAGGTTAGAAGGTTTTTGAGCAAGTATATGCTGGGCGAAAAGTTGGTTGCTGAGTAGGTGCGGCATGACGAGAGAATACCGAATACACACAGATAATATAATTGAAGAGTTTCGATTAGGAGCCCCGCACTCAAGAGTCCACTTTCAGATCGAAAGTGGTCATCCAAAAACAATGTGGTCTTCACAGCCTTTGATTTTGGTTTTAGCGGCCTTACCTATAATGGCATAAATAGGCAAATCTGATTAAGAAATTCTCTAAATCTGACGAGTTTGTAAACTCAGATTTGGAAAATTTTTAAAAGGAAATTCTGGTCGAAAGTAGAAGTCGAATCTGGTTTAAATAAATACACACAGTTCATTATTTCAAAATTTTTATATGTCACTAAGCAAACAAATGATTTGACACAAAACATCTTCATCTTGTGGAACCATTAACATATAAAAATATTCATAAAAT
Organism: Hyppa rectilinea; assembly: GCA_951799385.1. Lineage (NCBI taxonomy): Eukaryota > Metazoa > Arthropoda > Insecta > Lepidoptera > Noctuidae > Hyppa > Hyppa rectilinea. The sequence continues at coordinate 788,302 of OX637319.1, forward strand.
TATTAAAATTTACCAAACAAAACCTTGTTGACGAACACACATATATTTTTTTTTACTATTTACTGTTTCATCATGTTTCTAAAAAAAAAAAAAAAAATAATGACACGTTTTTTAGTTACCACAACGCAATTCCAAGGTTACATAGTGATCAGCGGGATCGTCCAAAATGAATCCTCCCGCTCCACCCAGAACGGGAGGATTCATTTGATGATTTCCCACTCTCAAAAAAAAAAAATGTTATACAGTGAGACTTCACCATGTTGCCACTGGGCAATTATTGTACGGCTGTGGTTAGTGTGAACGTGCCCTAAGAGTATTAGACATTCAAAGAGGATCTTGAAGGCTTTGTTGTTAAACAAAGTTAGGTTACTAGATTTAGGTGGGGCCTGAGTTTTTGTTGATATTAACATTTTTGCCTATGTTATCGTTTAACAGTAATTGCAATTTGGCATTTTCTTGCGAAGTACCTTTTTAGCAAATTTGACTTTGTTAAGAGATCGTAGGTATCTATGGTATGGGTGTTTGTGAGATGAGAGTGTCAGGGAAAACAAGATTATGTTTTATTTTTAGATATTTTTGAGTTGTTGATTCTGTTTATCTTTTTAACGGGTATCGCTTGAAGTATAACTAACATTGACTCGATTTTCATACAATTGTTATTGTTTCTATTCTTGATAATTCAATTTCTTACTTACATAACCACAAACTACCCATATTCCTATATTCACTGCTAAAACCCTACAGCTAATTCCACCTTCCACAGCAACGCCCTGTACATGGAACAAAGTGTGGAGTCCCTTTCGAAGCAAGATAATCTGAACACTTATTGTGGCTCCCCGAAGCTGGACTACTGCAACCAGTACGAGCTGAAGATGGAGGGCAGCGGGGAGGACACGGATCCTGATATTATACCGTGTCATTATGGTAAGATTTTTTTTTAAACTTTATTGATGTATTACTTTGAATAATTGTAGGTAGAGCCACTAGTGACTTTCACCTGGTTTCTGAATTGAAAATTTAAAGTAAAGAACTTAATAAACTCTTCTTTAGCTTTAATTATTGTGGTTCCTTCAATGTAGCCCGCGAAATTCGAATGTTTTACGGTTATTGAAACGAAATTTTGAATTTGGCGGCCTTAAGTAATGCTTAAGTAGAGTAAAACAAGCTCTTAACGATTCACCTCTGTTGACTTCTGGACCAGTCTAAAGCTCTTGCACTTTTGACATTAATATACTATAATATCTATTGCATAGTATGATGTGGTAGGAACACAAACGGTCTTGGCTAGGCTTAATAACACCTAGAATTTTACTTTCGACGGGGCTTTCAATCTAGTAAATTCTGTCCTTTAGTTTCTTAGTGTATAAACATCTAAATTAAGGCTACACGCACATGTATGTAGCACTTTTAACCAGTCATCTAATAAGTAGTTCTTATGAAAATTGTAGCAATAAATAAACGGATATACGGAAGGGTTTAGGAAAAGGTCTTTACCTGTTATTATTATATTATAGAATAGACCCTCTTCATGATATTATCGTGAAGGTACTAACGATTATCGGGTGGCTGTTCTTGCTTGATATTATTATTTCTTGCACGAACTGAAAATGCTTCTGAAATTAGGTAATGCGACAATTTGTAATTTTGTCGTGCCTTGTTACATCTATGTAAAGAAATACACTGTTTTTTTGCAGCAGTTTTAAATCGAATCAAATTATACGTATATGATTATTTGATTTTGTTTGAGGTTCTCTAAAATTTTGTAGTTCTAACTTCAAGTCTCATTGTTTTGATTCAGTCAACATGAGGCACAGAGGTTTAATTTGTTTTTTTTTTTATAAGTGACCAACCAGAATTTAAATGTGCTGATTACTAATGAACTCTCTTAATAATTTTTGACCTAATTATGTTTTTTTTTATTTTAATCTATCTCGTTGCAAAACGAGTTCTAACTATGGTCCAAGCCTTTCAGCCAGTTTTTGTATTTGGAACCTATTCCGACTAATAGAAAGTTCTTACGAGTATTAAAAAATTGACAACTAACTACACGGGTTTAACATTGTATAATAAATACAAGCTCCAAATTAAAAAATGGTTGGAACCTGATTTGTTTTTGTTTTGACATAAGGCCGTTTCGGTCTTTGCTTTTTCGAGCTTGGCAAATATTACTTTAAACAAAATTTCTTCACATTATATAAATTTTAGACATTTTGTTGCAGATAAGAAACCAATAGGTGAATATAGTAAGCTGTCTACTCCTGGTCTGGACACGGATCCTCACAGGATGTTCAGCGAGCGAACTAACTTACCTGCCAGTGCTGTAAGTATACCAACAAGGATATTGAAACGTCCTCGCGTGCCTGTTCGAGTGGCGCGCGGAGGTACTAAGCCGGGGGGAAACTCCGTTTCCGCAGCAAATTGCGGCAGAGCGGACGGACCTCCGGCGACCTCCTCTGGCGGTTAAGGCCCCTCTTTGAGGAGTGGCTAGAGAGGCGTCACGGCGCCCTCACCTACCGCCTGACGCAGGTCCTCACCGGACATGGATGTTTCGGGAGGTTCCTGCACATCATCAGGCGGGAGGAAACGCCCGGGTGTCACCACTGCGAGGATCGCCCAGAGGACACGGTAGAGCACACGGTGCAAACCTGCCCCGCTTGGGCGGAGCACCGCCGTGTCCTCGTAGAGGCGATCGGCGGCGGCGACCTCTCGCGCCCGGCCCTGGTGCAAGCCATGGTCCGGGGCGAGAGGGAGTGGGAGGCAGTCACCTCCTTCTGCGAAAAAGTTATGCTCGCGAAGGAGGTGGCGGGATGGGAGAGAGAAAGGTCCTCCCGTCCCAGCCGCCGCAGGAGACGCCCCGGGCGTCGGGAGCCACGTGACGACTCCCGGCCACCGTAGGCGCGGGCCTGCGGGCGGTGAGTAATGGGTGACTCACCGTCCGATCAGCACCAGACCCGTGCCGTACGGCGCGTATATGTTCCACGCGCGCCTCAAGGAGATGTCAGCATATGAAGGGGCCCCTCAGGGCCAAGCCTGCCGGGTAAGCGGGATTGTCCGAAAGGGTTACCGCTACCCCGGAACATAAAGGGCTACGGAAGGAACATGGATAGTCAGTAAGAGTCTGACACTCCCTTCCGCTCCACCCAGAGCGGGAGCAGTCATTGGATGATTTCCCAGCCTTTGAAACACAAGTGAATGGTCTCCAAATCTTTTTTTTTTTTTGTTTCTTTCTCTTTAAAACACCGTGATCTTCGTCTTATTCACATACTATATTAATCTCTTTCATTTTATACTAGCTGACCCGACAGACGTTGTCCTGTCTTAACTATGATACCTATCTTACCTACCCTACCTACCCTACCTACCCTACCTACCCTACCTACCCTACCTACCCTACCTACCCTACCTACCCTACCTACCCTACCTACCCTACCTACCCTACCTACCCTACCTACCCTACCTACCCTACCTACCCTACCTACCCTACCTACCCTACCTATGCAAATAAAATTATTTTTCTCATACAAACTTTGCCACCCCTTGTAACCCTTTTAGGGGTTGAATTTCCAAAAAATAATATGCCTATGTCCTTCTCATGAATGCAAACTATCTACATACCAAATTTCAGCAAAATCGGTTGGGTGGTTTAGGCGTGAAAAGGTAACAGACAGACAGACAGAAAGACAGAGTTACTTTCGCATTTATAATATTAGTGTGGATACTTCATCCATCCCAGTCACCATAACGTGCTGCTATTCTGCTGATGGTGCAAGTAGAACTTGATGATCTGCGTAGACATGTCATTTAATTTTGACAGGCAACTCATTCATTCTTCATCCTCATTCACTCTTTTTCTAAATCTGTTAGCAGACAACTATCCGTGTACCGGGCCCATAAAGTATTGCCAATTGTCCCTTATGTTTATTTAAATGACCCACTTTTGTTACTTGCTAAAACGATACCCGTGGTCTTTCCCTAACTACCTAATATAATAAAAAAAAATAGTGATAGGTAGCTATTCATCACAATACCTTTTAAAACCTACTTAATTAATGTAAGTAGGTATCTTCTTTCTTCATGTTCTTGTGATTAAATTTTTCTCATCTCACAATATTTTTCCATTAAATTAAAAGGTTTGCTAATTTCATTAAATTCTACCTCCAAGCATCGTTGGCGTATTCAACGGTGGGGTCTCCACATTGTTATTTTATAAAACAAAGACATGTTTTGACCAGATAAAAGAGCAACAAAGACATAATACATCGAATGAAATAAATAAGGAAAAGAAATTCATGAAGATAAAAGAACAAAAGATAAATAAAACTAAATGTAAATACAACGGAAATGCGTTAAGTTTTGAACACTACCACATATGGCCACGACATATTTTAAAGTCGGACTATATTTTATGTGGATGTGGTTTAATTAATTATCTGACTAATTATGTAGTTTCCTTACCGCTTTCTCGTTGAAACTTCTTCCCATCTTCATTTATATACCGTGATTTTTTAACCGACTTCCTTTACGAAAACTTTTGACTTTTACCACAGATAAAAGAATACATTTTAATGCCAATACAAAAATTAACTTTCGCATACATTAGTTACGCTAATAATAATATTAAGACTCATTACTTTTTTGTACTTTAAAATATTTTACTCTTTTTTTAAATTAAATTATTTTAAAATGTATTTTATTTTATTTTTATGTATTTTTTTTTTTTTTTTTTTTTTTTTCTCTGGTGACTATTTCCTCCTTTTTGTTATGATTTTGTTAGCTGTAAGTCCTCCATGTACTAAATAAATAAATAAATAAGTATTAAAACCAAATAAAGAGATCTTACGACTCGCATACGATTTTTGTTTTTGTGGAACTCCTCATAAGGAAAGATTAATTTTTTTTCATTGTTCAATGCGCAATTCTTCCTTATGTACTCGTTATAATTATATCACCGCTCTACCTTGCCCTATCAATAGGTCACTTACATCTTGTATGTAGATTTTTTTTGATGGTTGTAAATCATCCAATGACTTCTCCCGCTCTTGGGGAGCGGAAGGGAATGTCAGACTTTTACTGACTAAAACCCATCCATATTCCTTCCTTGGCCCTTTATGTTCCGGGATAACGGTAACCATATCAGACAATCCCGCTTAATATTATGTAGGACATCATTAATGTTATATTCTCTCTTTCCCACACAGTCAACAGTAAGTATATGCGTGGTGAACCGCGGGGTAACTGCCCGCAGCGCCGACATAGCGGCCGCGCGGAGACCTGAAGTAGTCACCACTGCGAGAAAGGTGCGCGAGAGTTGCATATAAACGCTGCGACGTAAGTGGTCGTGTTATGAGGACTTTATAGTGTGCTTAGAAGAAGGTGTGATCTTTGGATGTTTGTTGTAGTTCCTTGAACGAAATTGTTAGCTAGATTTTTTACGGTGATAGATTTTCAAAGTTTTAGGTAACATATCTGAATGTACTTTCTAAGTACGGTAGGCCGCACGTTAGTAGTACAGATATTCTATTTCACGAAGTCCGTTTGGCTCTGGTTGTAGTAGTGACGTGTAGTGATAGGCGCGCTAGTGTGTGTAAACGTAGGTAGCGTTAGGAAAGAAATCTGACACGCATTATATATTTATTTAATAAATTAATTATAGACAATTTAAATAAATAATATTTAGCTATTAGAATGATAAGTCCGCCTATGTACCACTACTGTACATGAAGATTAAATAAATAAATAAATAAATAAGTTGCAGAGAAAAGAAACAACAGTTGAAAGTAAATAATATTTTTATTTATTACAGAAAAGAAACAAAAAAATCAGCACTTAATCACTATCAAATTCAATTTCCGATTCGCTTTCGTCAGAATCGTTCCCTAAGTTAATTATGAACTCAAAATCCAGGTCGACGTATTTTAAGTATTCTTTTTCAATTTTTTCAACATGAGCACAGGTTTTTTGCCATGTTTCACTGGTTACTCTATCCAAGCTTTCAAAGATCAGTCTTTCCATGTTCGTCATGTTTTGTTCGATATTCTTTGATGCGATATAATTTTTTACAATACCCCAAATATTTTCAATAGCATTTAATTCTGGGTGATAGGGGGGAAGACGTATGACATCAAAACCCTTGCTCTTAATAAAATCATCAATTTTATACGTTATGTGTTCATCTTTGTGTTTTTTTATAATATCGTACAATTCCAATTTAAGGAGAGATTGCTCAAATGCTATACCCTTATCCCTGAGCCATTGCTGCATGTCTGCTTTCTTTGTAGCCGACGTCGGTAGTTTTTCAGTCCGTGTGTTGTGATATGAAGCATTGTCTAAGACAATGACAGAGCGTGGGGATAAATTGGGTAAAAGTTTTTCGTTTAGCCATCTATACATATAATAAAACAGTAAAAAAACTGTGTCTGTACATTGAATATATTTAAAAAAAAATAATTGAGGGGGGTTTAGAAACAGTAATAGAGCACGAATCCAAAAAAAAAATGTTGTCTGTTTGTCTGTTTGTCTGTTTGTCTGTTTGTCTGTTTGTCTGTTTGTCTGTTTGTCTGTTTGTCTGTTTGTCTGTTTGTCTGTTTGTTTGTACACGCTAATCTTCGGAACTACTGAACGGATTGGAATGATTTTTTTTTTGTTGTATAGGTATTAAGTCTGGGCAACATATAGGCTATAATTTATCTTGGAAACTTGAACACCTGATGCAGAACCGCAACAGACCAGCTAAACTATAAGAGATACAAAAATGATACCTTAGCAAAAATTGTTCCACGTGATTAGCATTTTCTGCTGAGAGAATAAATTTGAAGATCTGGAACACCTGATGTGGAACTCCAAGAGCCCAGCTACACAGTAACATATATAGGAATGACGTCTTAGCAAAAGTTGTTCAGCCTTATGAGCACTCTCTGTTGACGTATAAAAATTGAAGATCTGGAACACCTGTTGTGGAACTCCAAGAGCCTAGCTACACCATAACACATATAAGAATGACGTCTTAGCAAAAGTTGTTCAGCCTGATGAGCACTCTCTGTTGACGTATAAAAATTGAACATCTGGAACACCTGTTGTGAAACTCCAAGAGCCTAGCTACACCATAACATATATAGGAATGACGTCTTAGCAAAAGTTGTTCGGTCTGATAGGCATTTCCTGTTGACTTATAAAAATCGAAGATCTGGAACACCTGTTGTGGTACTCCAAGAGCCTAGCTACACCATAACACATATAGGAATAACGTCTTAGCACAAGTTGTTCAATCTGATAAGAACTCTCTGTTGACTTATAAAAATCGAAGATCTGGAACACCTGTTGTGGAACTCCAAGAGCCTAGCTACACTATAACATATATAGGAATGACGTCTAAGCAAAAGTTGTTCGGTCTGATGGGCATTTCCTGTTGACTTATAAAAATCGAAGATCTGGTACACCTTTTGTGGAACTCCAAGAGCCTAGCTACACCATAACACATATAAGAATGACGTCTTAGCGAAAGTTGTTCAGCCTGATGAGCACTCTCTGTTGACTTATAAAAATCGAAGATCTGGAACACCTGTTGTGGAACTCCAAGAGCCTAGCTACAACATAACACATAGGAATGACGTCTTTGACGTCTTTGTTGTTCAATCTGATGGGCATTTCCTGTTGACTTATAAAAATCGAAGATCAGAAACATCTGATGTGGAAATCAAAGCTATCACTAATTTTACTGTGTAATTATAGAATAACATAAACTGGGAGTACCTGCACGCGTTGAAGGCGGTAACAGTTTAGGACTGATTTTTGATGACGATGGTATATCATTGAAAATTTGACTCTACTGGCCAAAACTCCTATTTATTTTTTTATTTTATCGTATGAATTTGCCTTCGGGCTTATGTTGTTTGAGTGTTTAATTTCCTTTTCCATTTATCTTCGTGACACGTTAGCCTACCCGGTAACGCAGGGGAGCAGTCATTTTAATTTAGATTTTTATTGATCAGGTATCTTCACTATAAAACTATGACCATGCCTACAAAGAGGTCAAATCTTTCCCAATGTTCCAAGAGAGCTAAAAGATTGAGGATCATAAGATCCCAAGAATCTACCGAAGAGCGTCAGGAGAGATTTGATGCTGTTCGAGAACATTAGGCTGCAACTCGCTCCGTGGAAACCTCTTCGGGTCACGAAGCACGCCTGCGTTCTCAGCGTATTCATTAGGTCTCTAAAGACCAGTGAAGAATATGATGCGCGACTGACCGCTGATCGTGAACGTCATGTATTGTCTCGCGAGTCAGGGACGTTCACGGAAAGAGAATTACGCTTGAGTTCCAAGCGTATTTACGCATCGACTTCTAGGTCTCTAGAGACAAGTGGGGCACGTGATGTGCGACTGACCGCTGATCGTGAACGTCATGTATTGTCTCGCGAGTCGGAGACGTTCACGGATAGAGAATTGTGCTTGAGTTCCAACCGTATCTACGCATTGACTTCTAGGTCTCTAGAGACAAGTGGGGAATATAATAATGCGGTTACCAAAATGAAAACGATGACAATTGGACTGTACTGTTGGAATGAAATAAAACTAAAGCTCAGTGTGATAAAAGATTTAAATGGGAAAAATGATAAAAAATAACATAAATGGCGACCCCGTTGTCGCTGGCATAAGCGACAGGGTCCGCGTACGAAGTCGCGGGCAGAAGCTAGTTTAACATAATTATCGTAGCTCATATTAGAATGGTAATCGCCAGCTGTTGAGTTGGCTTTATAAATCAATGAAGCATTTTCAATAAATCCATCCTTTGTACCCGCATGCACTAATATAAAGCGAGTGCCTGTGCTAATTTTTTTTAAGAATGGTGTACTCTCTTTCTTTTGTGCCCAGGTGTTGTTTCGCACGTGTGTTGAAAGGACATAACTTTCATCGGTGTACACAATTGGGCGACCTTGACTGCGATATTCTGACATCTTCTTCAAAAATTTTAAACGCCACATTTGTATATCATGACGCTCCGTCAAAACTTTACGGTTATTCTCTGTTTTACGCCACTTGTAACCTAACTTCAGTAACAATTGACGAACAGTTTCGATACAACCATCAAAACCAATTTTTTCATTTAATACAGTTTTTAACTTAGCCAACGTCGGAATTTCTTTATGGATGACATGGAAATTTTGTATAGTACTGCGAACAACATCGGCTGTAAAATTATCTATTTCTATCTTACTATCCCGCTTTCTTCTTTTCTTCATAGGAGAAGTGAAATTTGATGAGCAGGATGGCAATTCCTTCTCTTCTTTTAATATCCGTTGAATAGTTTTCATAGAAACACCTGTAGCCTCAGCTGTACGCCTTGTAATATCTCGTAAATGAGACAAATCACAGTTAGGTTCCGCAACTGATTTTGTGAATTCATACTCTTCTCGCAGGAAATGATAAACGCTAGCTATCATGCTTCGACCCTAGAACAAAACCAAATCGAAATACCTATTTAAGTAACAAATTTCATAATATTAGATACGAGTAGATAAACTCTTAATAGCACACAAAAAGTAGTAACAATAGTTAAAAAAAAATGTTACCTCACTGTGGACAACTTTTCTGCGTTTACTTGCCATGCTGACGTTACTCTTTGAATTTTTTTAGCGCGGAAACAAAACACTAGTGACTCTGACCGCGTCGCGATCGTGACTGAGCGCTCCCGAGGTTACGCACACTAAAACAGTGTGCACGTACAGACCTTACAACATTCATAGTCAAACGGACTTCGTGAAATAGAATATCTGTAACAAAACTTGTAGAAGCTGGCCTTTTATTCTACTGAAACCTTGTACTGCGCCAGGTCAGTCGAACGTCAAGATGTTAACACTGAGATGCGGCCTACTGTACCAGATTCTTACTGCCCTCAAAATATTCTAAAAACTGAACTTGATTGTTTGTTTGGCCTTGCATAATCCAAAGTTGTTTAGTTTTAGTCACACGTTATTCCTAAGTATGTGCAATTTAGTTTTAACTTATTTTAACCTAATTATGTCCAAGATCACACCTCTTTGTACTTTTTAAGCAACAAAACTGTTGTAGGAAATAAATAATTTAAGTAATAATACGATGGTAAAGTACACGGGATTATATTTATAATAAAATTGTATTAATTAAAGTAATTTAAATATAATTAATCGAAAACATCCGCCCACTCCCTCAAGTTGTCGCGTAATTGTTTTAGTACCCCGCCTTGTTATTTTACAATTAGTCTATTCATTTAAAAGTAAATTGTGTCCTATGCTAATTTTTATCTCTTTCTTAAGGTCTTGTAGTAAATCGTAGGATTCCTAGAAAACCGGTGGCCGCTATATAACGTCTGCATTTATGGGAACATGACATCACTGAAATGTTATATGCCAAAGGAAGTTGATTTCTTTTAGCTTTTTAGTTAAGTAACAATTTTTACATCGTTCCTATCGAAATTTTACGCTAAAATTGATTTTATTATAAACTAGCTGTGCCTGCGACTTCGTCCGCGTGGAATAGTGACTTTTCGGGCAGCATACCTTAACAAATGTTCGCCGTGATTCTTTAAATTGACATAACTTTTTTATTTATGAACCGAATTGACATGAAATAAACACTAAATGTTAAGTGAAGCTTACTACAATATATTAGGGAAACCCGCATCTAAATCGAATAAGCCGTTTCTGATATTAGCGTGCACAAACACACAGACAAACAGACAAACCGACAAACAGACAAAAAAAAATGTAATTACAATTTCGGGTTCGGCATCGAGAAAATAACAACCCTTGCTACTTTTTTTATATATATTTTCATTGTACAGACACCACTTTTCTACAATTTTATTATATGTATAGATTAAGAAAATTACAATAATTAAATAATTATTATTACTTAAACAAATAAAACGTTTTCAATTGCCTTGTTACAATAATTATGTTATATGTCAAAATAAAAAAAAAACAAATAAATGAAAATTACAAAATAGCAAAAGTTAATAGTGATGCTAGAAAATGATGTACCTACCTACTGTTAACATTTTCACGAAAGCGGACACTGTCGCCGTTATATGGCGGCCGCTGCTCTAGAAAATCAACGAAAAAGTTTAAGACCGTGCGTGTACACCTACGGATCAATATTGTTTGTAGTAGATAACCACTTTTGTCTTGCTAAAACAAAACACATTTTTCACGTGGGTCAACTCATTATTGTTTTCTCGGAGAGATAGTCTAAAGTGGTCTCAAAACAGTCTTGACTCAGCTCTGCGCACAGCCTTATGGTTTCTCATGACGTATTTTTGAAATTTTAGTAAGGCGATTAACACACGGCACCGCTCGACCGCGCGGTAGGAGCAGTTTGCGGTAGAAATGAGCACCGCTCGACCGCGCGGTCGGGCGGTGTACGTGTGTTAGGCATCAACGGATTTCTTAGAGACCAATGCGACATGAGATCCACTTCACAGCCTACCGCGGCGGAGCGCGGTGCCGTGTGTAAATCGCCGAAGGCTCCAGAGGCCGCTTCATATTATCGCTCACTAATTTTATAATGTTGTTGCTAAAAAACATGTCCTAAATATCCCAGATATATTATGCAAAACGTTTTCCAGGTCGACCATCATTATTTATGTCAGGATTACTTTTAAAAAGCAATTAAAAATAATAAAATTCATCGCTAACAGGATGAACACAGCTGAATCGTGAAACAAATTGAAGCCATAAATAACAATATCTTACAGTTTGCAAAACTGTTGAAACAACGAGATGTTTTCGTAGAAAATTGAAATATTTATGTTATTGTGTAAAATTGTAGAGGAATTTTGAATACCTGACTTATTTCCTAGAGGCATTTAATATGTTAAGCCGAAAAGCATTAATAATTTTTTTAAAGTATATTTCAAAAATATGAGTACCAATAAAAACGCAAATAAATATATTTGTATATTGGCTCTATGAAATCCATTTGCTTGCCTCGTTGGTCTAGTGGTTGCAAGCGCTCCTAGGTTCGATTCCCAGGTCGGGTCCAGTGGTCCCAGCAGGAATTTAACAGCAGCCCGGAGTATGATTTGTGGGTAATAGGCTCGTGTTTAACATACCTGGTGAAATGAGGGTATACACCGTACTATACCTCTGGCTGACCCTTCGTTGATTAGAGGCTTTATATTATGATTAATTTGAATTAATGCATACCAACGCATCTTGGCACAGAAACTTGATATCAGTAGCACAGTTTAAACTTACCAATCAGCTTCATACTTCACAGGCTGGGTCTTATTAAGTTAATAGGCATCTCAGGTTAAGTTTAATGTAACTTAAAGTTCCCTGCGTTAGTTGACTCGCTTGTTTATTTTCATCTTTTACCTCCTTTGTAAACAGATCCACCCTTTCTTACTGGTAATATCACGGCAGGGTAATATCGTCATACACAGAGGCTAGTTACAGAGATTGTTTGTGTCTATAAGTCAGAATCAAATCATTTATTTCAAATAGGTACAAGAAAGGCACTTTTGAACGTCAAAAATGAACAAGAAATAGAATTGGCCCCTTCCAAAAGGTAGTTTTAATAGCTATGCTTCCATACCTCCAGTTTTATTGAAGTATTCACAGCAATACTTAGTAACATATTTCAAATCCTACAGTGGTCCTTCCACCCATTTACACACAGTATCATTGTCCCTAATGGCCCTGAACAAAGGCCTATATTGGACACGCTTCGGCGTTCAACGCCCATTAATATGCAAAGCCGGTCAATCAAATGAACAATGTGCAATAGCCCACTGCTGGGCATAGGGTTCCACTTAAAATGGAGGTAGAATGATTTTAAAGAGGTCAAATATCGAGTGAAAGGCCCGTGGAAACTATAATGCATATTAATGGATTGTGTAACAGGTAATTTGGCTAGAAAAGGGTTGAGTACCGACATGACACTGAGTTGTATGGAAGAAAAAGTCATGCTGCACAAATTAAATTGATATATGAGCAAGAACCCATATAACATGCCTCGACTATCGAGTTGTAAGTCGTTGGTTCGAACCTACGCAGACGCTTTACTTTGTATAATTAATTTTATCAGCACTGCTCTCAAAACAGTGAAGGAAAATATCGTAAGCAACCCGGCACGTCCTAGAACCAAAAATTCAAAATCATGTGACATCTACCAACCCGCGTTGGGCCTGCTTTGTGGATTACGGCTATCCTATCGAAGAGAGGAAGCCTGTATCCCAGCTGTGGGAACATAGGTTGATTATGCTTATGCTATGGGCAAGAGAATGACAGTGATTAAAAATTGAAAAACAGATTGATAGTTTGACTTTCACTAATTTAAACGGTTTATCAATTTCACCTCCGAATGTGACTTATAATCTACGCTTGAGAGACTCACGGTCACCCATTCTGAAACTGAACTTAAGATGAGCTCAAACTTAAGTTATCCGCACAGATCGAAGTATAGACACAGCTGCTACATAACCACCTGGGTACATGGCGCTATAAAATAAACAATATTAGATGGATTATGGAAAATACCACGCGGCTACAGAGTGATTGATTAAATTTAAACTTTGCTTGGCGGGGTGGCGAACTTTCCGCGTTGTTGGTGATGGAAATTGTTATTATAATAATATTAGAGCAATTATTATTATGTCCCTATATCTTATCACTATTAAATTGGATTTTGGTTTTAATTTAAACTTCAAGTTCTTGAGAAATCTAGACATTTTTACTTGCATCATAGGAATTTGGAACCACTAAATGCACGCTGTCTACAATCAATTATAAAACTTACAAAGATATCATAGAAGCTGCTTTTATATGAGAGACTAGATGCTACCGGACATCTCCTCACGAAAACATACCACCCGGTTAAAAATATTCTTTCTTTAACCTGACCCAAGGCATAGACTCCAAAATTCATTGCCAACTTATTTTGTAAAAATTTAATCGTGAAAAATTAACTAAAGTGAGCTTGAAGTGAACTGTCAATCCACTTGATGCTAGGGATTGACATCATTGACGGCTTACTTCAAGGTCACTCCACCGTACCAGCAAGCATAATATGGGACGCCCTCCAGCTAGGTGGACCGACATATGAAAGTGGCCGTGACTGACTGGATACAGAAGGCGAAGGAAAGGGTGTTTTGGCGCAGCCGGGGATAGACCTATGTCCAGCAGTGGGCTTCAATAGCCTGAGTTGATTGATAAATACAATATAATTAAGGAGGCAAGGCAAGTTGATATGGATGACTTCCACGTGCTCAATGAATTTGCAAATCCATATCCGTTCCATCTCGTGTTGCCGATCAAATTCCAGCTTTGACTGCGGCCGATCACAAAATCCCGACAAACCTATTCTAGACAATGTTTTCTAATATGCGGAGCTATGCGTGCTTCCCACGCCATGCGTGTTTACTTTGTGAAGCAAACAACCACCGCAGCGCATCAAAGGCTGTGTGCCGAACGTATCGACAAATATATTGGATAGGCTGTTAGATTTTTTTACGGCTTTCCTGAACGGTGTAAATGGAGGGAAATTGTATCAATATTTGGTTTATACGCGTTCACTGAACGAAAAAGTGTAGGAGGCAACATTTATGATCCGTTATTTTTCAACAAATACAAAATGATAGCAATGGCATCTTTTTGTTTAAAATGACCAAAGCCAACCAGTAATTTGGTAAAAAAAAAAATTAAATATTCAAACTGAAGCTATAAATCTATACCAACATAAAACTTACCCAATTTTGGCCCAACATTCGCAGGCAGCACATGCTATACGTCGTCGCACTATTTCTGTACATAAACCTGTAAAAACGGCTGTTAAATACAGTGACTGCGTTTTATACAAGGTGTAACGTGTTTCGCACCTCGCCGCCTGCAACGCTTTACACACGGACGGGGCGCGACACGGCCGTGCAAATAAGAGGTCGGATACACAGTTTGGTAAAACACGTTTTGCAGAATATATCGCGGTGTATTATTAATAGTTTGGGTTTATTTTACTTGTTTTGCGTGCAGCTGTAGTCCATACGTAGATACAGTCGCCATCACATCAAGTTACCACAAACTGTCAAATTTTTTCAATCGATTTTGAACTTAACCATCAACGTTTTTCATAATTATATCTTTATCATTTCGAGAAATTTGATAGCTTGATGCACTGTACATGAAATACGACTGAAATGATGTTCTTGTTTTATTTAGTTTTTACAACTGCTTCTGTCTTGATATTAATTACATTTTAGTTAATAATGAATTTATTTGTAGCAAAAATTAACGTTTGGTTCACAGCACGTAAAGTGCATCACGCTTAAATAAGTAGACAACAGTAATTAATTGGCAACCCCAGTCGGATTAATATGATAAATGTTTTTTGTGACCATGCCGAACCTATGTTTATTTTTTTATTTCATTTTATGATTCTATTCGTCGTAGGTATTTAGGTATATGTCGAATTATTAGTTAGGCGCTCGCTAGGGGCACGGCAATTGATGTAAAACCAAGCGGTTAAAAGGAAAATCATCTTGTTCACTTTTTCATTCTGTTAATGTTCGATCTAGGCGTCATGACTGCCGCAAAAAAATGTAAAATTGTGTATTATTTAAATAATTATTATTGTATTAATCTAAGTGTAAATGGATATTAATTTAAAAGTAGCTGTGTATTTATGCTCATCTCATCAGTATTAGCACTTCCAGTGCTCTAGCTGGGAGGAAGTGGCGCAACAAACTCCCCAGCAGCACAGCTGTCTGTTCAGTTTCAAGAAGTCGTTTCTATACAATCGTATGCGCAATTGTATTACATCGCTGTAAAATCTGCGACCTGTTACATTGTACATTATGTGAAAAGTAATCATAACGATGCATTGTAAATTAATTATTGAATAAATTAATATTTAAGGTGTAATATAAATTCAACTAGTTACAAATTACGTTCTGAAATGCTAGGATCAACTCATCGTGAGTTAGCATATTTTGCTATGGTAATGACTCACTGAATTCATTTGCTTGCGATATGACGTGAGCAAGTCGTTAGATAGAAATTAACATTTGTATGAAATGTGGAGTTAGGTAATCTAATTATGTCAATGGCAGTGGAGGGGTAAGTTGCGTGAAATAAGTGATAAGTTCCAAAAATGTGTAGAAAAAAAAGGATCTTCCCAATACGTAGAAGTGCTATTCTGTTAAGTTCAATTCTAACGGACAAATACTTTCCATACAAACCAAGCGTGTCATTTATTCGCACTACGACACAAATGGCGGAAATATTTAAAATAACGGCTAAATTTTCTTTTCGGTTTTCGTGTGGTTAGTGGCTAACCTGGTGTCAGAGTTTTTATGCTGCCCATGGGCCTCTGACTTAGCTTCACATGTTGAGAAATTTCTCTCAGGCATGACGGTATATAGGATATTATGGCGGTTTGGACAAAAGTTGTATTTTTGGCATTACGAATTTTATTAGTAGCATACTTTTTCTTAGCGTGTCGATGGCAATCTGTATAGAGTCGGCCCAGACGGTCGGCGCGGTGCGGCAATGCCGTGCCCTGTGGTTTTAAAAGTAAACTAATACCAGGAATCCACGCCTCAACTCGGTCCAATTTCACTTTAACGAAACTAGTATGCTTTTTGGCGAACAATCTTCGACTGAACCAATTACAGTTACCATAACAAAGTACCTACCTAACATTAGACAATATTCGAATGTCGATCCCTATCATATAAAATATCCTGGCATTTTCAGTATAAAACATAGACAATCTGCGTAAAGTTCGACCGCAGTTAAAATAAAGCCGCTGAAAAATCCTATATGCTTAATTTTTCCTATAGACAAAAAAAAACATTGGAACGTCAGTAGCAATGTATGTAACGTAATAGCGAATTACCAGGGAATGAGCTTGTGAAGTAAGTAGTACTGTTTTTTAATTTTATTATTTTTAATCGTGTTATTCGTTTTTCTGTCCCGTGATACTGGGAGTTGGATGAAAGAAACTCCACTCATCAATATAAATGTATAATTTTTGGGAAGGTCCTGTCATCATTAGGTATTTGACAGTCAGTAGTTGGCAGTTAATTTTATAAATGTTAAAATCTGCGTTGAATCGCTTGTGACGAGGCGCGAAGCATCTCTCATGCTCCCTTCAAGGCAGCCTCGGAAAGAGCAGTAAGTTACAAAGTGACTATGTCCTAGGCTAAATAGTTGTTACTATGATATTATAAATATACAAAAATAAATTTGACTACTATACTAAGTGTTGTGTTGCAAGCAATTAAAAAAGTAAAAACGTTTATTTTAAACCTTTTATTTAGTAATTGTAAATTGAATTGGATTTTTTTAATTGACTGCAACATTATAATTTATGATTGCACGGCAAAACGAAATTGATAAATTTTAAATCCTGTTTGTTGTTAAAAATAAAGGAAAAAAATACTTTTTATTATTAGGCGAACCCGACTGACATTACCTATAGTGATATACTGTAAACGATGATTGTGAATGTTTTAATAAAAACAATTACGAAAATGCATTCCTTTGTTTAATTTTACAGTAAAACTGACAGTCTGTATATCTAATAGCTGTTAACCTAGTTTCAAAACAGACCCATCATCAAGAAAATTCACAGAAAGTAAGCAGCATATCCTTGCAACATGCAAACTAGAAAACAGAATGGACTGTTGAGTACCGAACGGGTTTCTTACAATAAATACAATAATAGCCTAGACCAGCCGTAATTGTACTCTGAAGAGAGTACAATTACGGCTCTTAGAAAATAGATTGGAAATCACAGTTTCGTATCACCAGCACAAAAGGATTCTGTGGTCCATGCTCTAGATATTATTTTACAATCTTCTTAGGATTAGAACGAAAGAAAGTAAGTTACCGGTCCACCTAATATTATAATTGTGACATATGCAATTAGAAAAAAGATCAAAAAAATATATCTTAATTATTATAAAGTCCGATAATTGTAAATAATAACAGAGACCCGCTCAACCACTATTTCTGTATTATCTGTGGCGCAAAATGGCGGCTGCACTGTTTCTATATTATCTGTGGCATAAAATGGCGGCGGCAACTGTTGATCGGTTGCTGTTTTGGAACTTACCCCCGCGGTGAAATGTTGGTTTTGGCGCCAAATTTACTAAAATAATTTATTGTTTTTGATGAAATAGGGAGAGTTTAGACAAAGCAGGGTAATCGAGCCTCGTGTTTCATTAAAATTGAAAACGTTCAAGTTGCAATAATATCATCTTAGTGAAGATTTATGTTTTTTTTTTATAATGTGGGTAAGTGGAGGTTTCTTCGACATCTTGAGACGGTCATTGCCCATGTGACAAATTTCTCAATATAGTTAATAACTTGATAGACTATTATACTTTTCTTGTCAGTGTTACACAGTATTTTCAATATACAGTGATACCAGATGACATTGTTTAGTGTTGTGATTGTTATCAGTGTTGGCAAGTTTTGTGTGGGAAAGTGTAAAAAGCATGTCATTGTGCTGCTATCAAACTTGGAGCTGTGATCCTCAACGTGAAAACGACAACCAGAAAAGTAAAGGTAAGGGCTGGCTACGTATAATAAATTGATATAAACATCGTAGATTTGTTAGATCAGATTATTTATTCGAGTGAAGGTTATTTTAGATTCATTGAACCTTCTCACGACACAGGCAAAAATGCATATGAGGCTAAACTTTCCATTACTGGACTGGGATTTGAAAGTTCCTTATGTTGTTTGTAGATAATACTCACAAATAAAAAGCAAGCACACAGTTTTTTTTTATGCGAAAATTCACGGTTTACGAGATATAATTATTCAAAGTTTCCATACAAATTCAATTTTTAGGTTAGATAAATTACGATGGTAGACGTCAATTTTTCATTTCACGTTCCGTTTACAGTAAAGGTGTATTTTATTTGACCAAATGTCATTTTTTTTTTATAATATTATGCAATTACATAGACTTTTTTACACAAAAAATAAGGAATTTTTGTTTACACTTGGAACGGAACGCAAAGTTGCCTCTTGTTTACCGCGTTTTTTTGTGTTTCTGTCAGTGTCAGTCATCGTTTGTTGCACTTGCAGTTGAGATCGTTTTACGTACTCCTTTAAGCCTTACGTTTGACTACCATGGCGTCTCCGAAGCCCTATGCTTCTGTGTCTGAAGAGTGTAGTGAAGTGCAAGTGTTGTGAATATCCGAAAAATATCCAAAACCGCCTTGCCCTACCCCGACTCGGACAGGTTAGGTTAGAAGGGGATGGCGGGGTCTGAAAGACCCCTCTGGTTATTTTTTTTTAAACCATTTCAGACTACGCTTTTTGAGCAACTTTTGAGTATTTTGAGGTTAAGTTAGGAAAAGTCATTTTTCTCGGAAATGGTGAGTTACCTTATCATGGGAGTGGTGCCAGAGTGTAGGGGGGCACCCCCCACAGGTACAAGGGGGGGCCCCGGACATCCCCGCACCATAAATCGATGGAAATTTATGGATTTTGTTTTTCTAACCTCAAAAAATTTAACCATGGATATCTCCATAACCATGGGGTTTCGCGGTGTGGGGATGGTACAGGGGGGTAGCCCTCCTCCCCCCCTTTCCCCCCCTCCCCCTCCCACCCCATAAATGCCAGTCCAGTAAAGGAAAGTTTAACCCTTTTTTTGAGGATGGGAAATCAACTGACTCCTCTCGCTCTGGGTGGAGCGGAACGGATTGCCAGACTCTAACTGACTTAAACCCATCCATGTACCTTCCTTAGAACTTCGTGTTCCGGGGCAGCGGTAACTCTTTCTCTTCTAACCCGGCAGGCATCCACCCCCTTCCCTAATGCTGACTCTTTGAGACGCGCGTGGAACACAAACGCGCGTTCAATGATGCTACGGCTACATTGTCGCATGTTCGCGGTATTGTAGCCGTGGTATTATGCAACAACTACATTATGCTTTGGTTAAACGCGAACTATACTTCCTGCGCTCTCTGTTGTACAGCGAGATGTGGAGCGGCGTGCGAGAAAGAGCGCGTGAATCGCACACGATGTGTAAATTTTCTTCACACCGTTAGACATCTCGCTGAAAACAACGCATGCGAACTATAGTTCCTTGCCATTATGAATTCATTTTTCATTAATTTTGTGTTCAGACATCCCACTTTGAGTGGAAGTGTTCAAATCTGACGATCTGTCCTGTACAAACCTATATCCTCTATCCTGGTTTATATTCATTCATATAAAAATTATCTTAATTATAATTGTATTACCTTAAATGGATGACATTAATTTGCTGAATAATTGTATTAAATTCATTATTATTATTATTGACATTCAATTTCGAAATAACTATAATTTCTCAATTTAATTACACAAATATAAAAGAAAATAATTAATTAATAATAATGTTTAATACATGCTAATTTAAGAAGATAAGGGCAGGCGAATGCAAATTGCAATGCTTGAAAAAGGCCGCTAAGTCATAAGTACCTCTAACATTCATAACACCAAAATTGTACACTTGGTTCGCAATAAACATTTTGACTTTGACTTTGAAAGATGTCGAATTAACGACAAAAATGAACAATTTTTAAGCGCCTGATATCTGTTTGTAAATCATTATTATATTTGTTTCATTGGAATTTAATTGAATAAATATTATTTCGTACAATGGTAAATTATAACAATAAGTAAATATAAAAATAAATTCACAATCATGAGGTGCTAGTCAATTCGCGGATTCTGTTCCCGAAAAATCTTTTTTTTTTCGACTTGCGGTTAGTAGTTTCGACTCTAGTTGTTTGTGGAAGTCATATGTGATTTATGTGTTTGTAAACGCACTCTCCATACAGAATCCCGAGACCTCTTGTGACACAACATTAACGTTAATTACCTAATAATTATTCATTGTATGTTAATGTTATACAAATTGTTTCAATAACGTAAACGAGCTAGTCCGGAGGCTCTAGCGCGAACGCGCGACGTCAACGTAACGTAAATTCAAACGATATTTGAATCGAAATCACAACTATCATCAACAACAACAATCAACTAACACATTGTGTGCGTAATGAGTCATCTGCCTAGCCTTCTCCCAACTATGTTGGGGTCGGCTTCCAGTCTAACTGGATGTAGCTGAATACCAGTATTTTACATAGAGCGACTGCCTATCTGACCTCCACAACCCAGTAACTAGGCAATACGATACCCCTTGTAAAGATTGACTGTCAGATTTTCGGGCTTGCGACGACCCATAGCGACTGTCAAAGGTGCACAAATGACAGCCGGGATCAACGGCTTAACGTACTTTCCGAGACAGCAGGAGTCTCGGTATGTAAAGATGGCCACTCATCCACGGCCAACCCCGGCAAGCGTAGCTTACCTGATGGATCAACCTGTGCGGCTGTTAGTACTTAGACACGATCTCCTCCTGTGCATACTGAGTATTTTTCAATAATAAAATCCTATACTGTACATGAGTAGTGAGGTAGCTGTCACTAATGTCAACTGTCAGATTTCCACGAATGGCAGCGCGAAACATTGAAATGTGAAGCGTGCCTGTACGAGAGGCTTGCTGTGATGATAAGCCAATGTAATCTGCTTAAATTCAGGATTAACAGGATTCTACACCACTGATGAGGCATTACCTCTAGACTCCAAAACAGGCTAATAACCCCACAATGCAATGCACATGATTTAAAAATGCATAATGATTGTATTAAGTAAATAAGTTCCACCATTTTAATTGCAGGTAAGTGAAAAGATTTATGGAAACAAAAGATTCGCGGGTAAGCGCTCATTTATAAATACAAAAATGGGTTTAATGGGATTCGACTGTGTTAATGAGGACCTGCCAGAACAAGAAGATAATTATCACAGTACGTACATAGATTAAAGTACTAAGAGTATTTGTTACGATAGGCTTTATTTTTGAGGGTGGTAAATCATCAAATGACTTCTCCCGCTCTGGGTGGAGCGGAAAGGAGTGTCAGACTCTTACTGACTAAAACCCATCCACGTTCCTACCTTAGCTCTTTATGTTCTGGGGTAGCGGTAACCCTTTTGGACAATCCCGCTTTCCTGGCTGTGCGATGGGCTGCGATGGGATTACGATGGGCTTATCGCAGATCTCAGATCTGCCATAAGCCCATCGTAACTGCAGTACTACATGGCAATCACAATAAAATTTTGATTTTCAATGATATTTGAATGAATTGATCAATCTATTCCAATTTATTTTATTTCAAATAAGAAGCAGTTAAATACTTTAGACGCCAACAGGGTCACCGCGCGACGGCGAACAATAGTTTTTCTATTGTGTCATAAATCAACTTGCCAATCTGCCATCTATCGCACAAATAAACTAAGGAAAATGCTATAAAACCACGGTATTTCTTTCAGTAGTCTCTAAGTACTCGCAATTATACAAATATTTATATTTTATTTTGCATTTTTCGGAAAAGATACAGCTAGGCAGACACAGTATTTAGAGAGATTTTTAACAAATTAGAGTTCATCAAACACTAGAAAGGCCCGCAGGGGGGAGGGGTCTAGACTTGTAAGTAAATAGATGCAACAGTCTCTAATTAAAAACAAAAAAATAAATTAAAATGCACCTTGGGTCGCTTCCAAACAATTCCTGTCCTATTCTTGCACTCGAAGCAATCAAGTGTTAATTTTCATAGTCTGTCACCCGAGGCTTGGCGTCACCATTCAGGCATAACGAGTCGTTTCCTTTGCCACGGTGAACGGTGCATTAACATCAGACTTTCTTAGGTCAAGGGACGCTGCATGTGGACTTTAATGATGCCTCATTTGGTATGAGTTGAATCGCACTGAATTTTTTTATGTGGAAAAACATATTGATGTCTAGTTTTTTGATATTCATAATTTTCTGAACCGAACGAATGGATGAGTAATATAAATGAATAGTTTTAAATGATTGACAACAAAATACTTATAAAAAAATCTTACAAGTGGAAGATCTATTGATAGAAAAACAAAATTCATTTTAAAAACATTTTTAAGGTTGGTAACAATATCAATCGCTCAAAGTGGAACATTCAATCAATTCGTGATTACTATTGGTTGTTACTATCAGGAAGGAGGAAATAGCTGCTTATGTTAAAAGAAATTATAATATTCACCCTCAACATTTTAAAATACGAACACTAACACAAAATCTCGTGAAAATTTTCGACACCAAACCAAAAAATCCTCAAAACCGTTCAAAATTCCCGTACCCTCACCGGACTGACATATAATTACCCGGCCCTAATAAGGTTTTCTTGCTGAAACGGAATCATGCCCCGGGGTCCCAATTAGTTTTCCTGGTAAAGATGCTCATTTAGCTTGTTTTAACAAGTAGGTAATGTAGTTTCTAGGGCCTAGCGGCACTTCCGGCGCATGTTGATCGCTCCCTTTAAAAATACATTCCAAAATGCTGTTTGAACAGGCAGGTTGGAAACTGCAGCTTGTGGACGCTTTTTGTTTTTTTTTAATTATGTATATTATTAATTATCCTCTCCAGGCTAGTCTTTTAAAGCAATTAGTGAAGTTAATGCGAATTTTAGTTTAAATTTTTTGCCATCCAACGTGGCGTCGCTGCCAGTCTATTGGCCACATTTCCCACTGACAGCGATAGGGATGAATTTTTAGACGCCCTATGAGCTTTTCCCCTTTTTATACTCTTGTACAGACGCCAGCACATCAAGCTATCCCTAACTGTCAAATTTTCTCAATTACAAATGATCCTTATATCTTTGCAATAAAGTTGAAATACTATCAAAGAAATTTGACAGATTGTGGTAACTTGATGTGCTGGCCTCTGTACATAATAGATATATTTTTTTTGTTTTATTTTGTATATATTGTATTTAGATTTGTGTATTTAGCATTTGTGTAATGGTTATATTATTAAATCTAATATCATGTTGTTCCTACCATGTTTTGTCTCTGCCCCATCCTTAGATACTTAAGGCCCTAAGTCCGCGTACGTTTATTTTACTCATGCATTTAGTTCTAATAATAAACTAATAAATAAATACAAACCTTAGAATACATAATACTTTGTAGAAGTGTTTCCACTACACTTACCTATGCACTAGACATCTATTGGACCACGCATCAGATCCAATATCAGATGCCCCCGTCCCCGCGTCATATCCGCGCTTCGAGTCAAATATTGGCATACACATATATCAGCACATCAGTAGATTGAAGTAGTCGAATGCAATAGAAAGGTCGTATACAGTGCTTTCATTGATTGAGATTTTGTACAAACCTTTATTGTATACTATGTATGTTAATGCTGCATATAGTATATTATTATGATGTTGATGTAAGTCACAAAGATATCTTCCTTTTCTTTTTTTCACAAATGTCTACTGTCTATACATTATTATAAAAATTAGTAGTTCGTGTCTGCCTATGTGACCGCGTTGTTCTTTTAAACTACGCAACAGATTTTGATGTTTTTTCACCAACATTTAGTAAATTTATTTTGGAAGGTTTATGTGCAAATTATATGGGAAGATGAGCTGAAATTTACTGCGGGACTCAAATGGAGGAGAGTTGCTCAAGACAGGAAGCAATGGAAACTACTGGAGGAAGTCTTTGCCGAAACGTACACTGAGTTGAGAGACATCCTATAGCCAAACGAATCAAACAATACAGTCATAAAGATTAGTCTTACCTAGTTTAACGAGCTAAATAAATAAATAAATGTTCAAATTAATAATATATTACATTTACGCGTAATAAAAAAAAATCTCGGATGTTTAGTCAAGTCGTGAGAACCGCATGAAGCAAGGGAGTCTCACTTGTTAGGAAATAAATAAAATGCTTTGAAAATAAACGTACGTTTTAAGTATCCCTTGATTGGATTTCAAAAACCACGGTCTCAAGTATTCTCCATCTTTTGTCAACCTGCACTCTCATGGCTCACTAGATGTCAACCCGGATCACCGAAATGTACCAAACATTTTTAGGAAGCCATCGCCCTCCAAATTTTCCATGACAAGGAAAGTATTGACTTGTTACAGCCAATTATTCTGGGCCACGGTGCTTCCATCAGCATCGAGACATAACAATAGAATAACAGATACTGTACTCGTGGAAATGCCATGCATTGCGAAGAAACGGATTTTAGTTGTTTTTTTTTCAATTTGGTGACATTGCCGCAGGTGTTTTTTTTTGTGAAAATGGTTTATGTTGCATTATTTACAACACAGCTGGGGTCAATTATACTAATTTATTAACATTGTAATGGTCTGTTCATTGTGCATTTTGGACATAAACTCGTATGCCAAAATATGGTTACTAAAACTCACAGTATTACAACAATGTAATGATAAGTTTGACTATGAATTGTAGATTTCCTGTAATTCGTATAACAAAATAAAAACGAAAGGTCTCACTTACTCATTTAAACGGACTTATTACAATAACAAAAATGATTAACTGTAGGCCCATACTTTGCTATACTTAAACTTCTTAAAGGAATTGAATTGGATTAAATTTTATTTTGTTTATAAAAGTTGTGTCTCATGAAAGTTGCATTCATTTAATTAAAAAACAATTGTCCTCTTCGTAGATTTCAGCAAAAAGATAATCGGTGAATCCCTGATTACTGAAAATGGTGCTTAATGGACCCGATAAAGTCATTAGGGGTAATCCAATAGCCAGCCGGTTACTCGAAGTCGTCATCGGCAAGTTTCTTACAGAAACTACTGACTACCAGATATTACTGATGTAGGTTTGTTATTGTATTTGGTCAATTATTGCTGCTATTCATCAACTTATGCTTGAATGCTGAAACGGGCTCCAATTTTATTGTGATGGTTTTAACGAAGGTTTTTAGCAATATTACCATGATCACCATTCTTTTCGAGAACATCGTGAAGAAACCTAGCAATATATCTCAAAACCAAAAATGTAACGTCCACCAACACGCACTGGGTCCGTATGGTGCATAAAGCCAAGATCCCCTCACATAGAAGGACTGCATCGCAACTGTGAGAACGTGAATGTCTGATTATGCTTATAAGTACCATGCTATTCTTTATCCATAGTCTCCTCATGGTAACAGGAGGTACACTTGGGCTTTAGTCTTCTTCTGGCAAAGCCCCCTGTTCTTGCAACGTTATCCAGTAGGAAGAAAAACTTTATACCGTAGTAGCTAAATATAGAGGTCCTTTTTACCACCCCGGCCGTGGGTCACCACAAAGACTGTCAAGCAGGGCAGCCCAAACAATGTCTGCTTATTTCAATTCACTGATCTACGTCAGTTGAAAACCTCTAATCCGTCCCTTCCGCACTGCATGGTGTCAAAACCCGACATGACTAATGGTTCAAATCCGTGACGTCACACTGAAATAATATATTACTGAGAATGAAGAAAAATGCTCGAGCATAAGCCTTTAATGCTCTCAGCTGCTCGAGAGCGATGGGGTTTCTTGTAAAAACATTAGGAAGAGCGTTTTTGCTCTTCGTAATGGCTGTTTGGTGTCATTATCTTCGATATTTTTTTGTAATGACACCGTTTTGTCGGTGCTAATTTGATTTTGTTTTGTGGCGGTAAACGTTTGACGGAAAGAGGTTGTAATTGGTTCCGTGTGGTGTCGATTCTTCTTATGAATTCTTGAAAATGTAGGTAAGAACCAATTGGATAGAAAAGGTTTTCGTGAGGTTCGATAAGAAAGCCGTGATGGTAAAAGCCTCTACAGTATCTTTACACAAATAAGCTATAATTTTCATAATAAATTTAAGTTTTCACTAGACTAATAGTAAAATTAATCACTAACAGTCTTATAAAAGCCTTCAGTTGTACAAATATATGTATATAAATCCTGTTTTTATCCAAACATGAAGGCAGATAGGAAGCTCTGTGGACCCCATTAATTTTATCATTGACCCGCGCAAATAGTCCCCTGTCGGCAATTTGTTTCATAAATGATTTGGCCATTATTATATATCATTTACCTTTGTACACTACGCAAAACAGATAGTCGTTCACCCTTTAAATGGATTGGTGCGGAAGTCAAATCTTGACTATGAATAATCGACAACACAGTGAGGGATTACTTCTTAATCATATAAAGTAGAACTAAAACGTACTAAATAAAACTATAGACATTTAACTTAGAACTTTCGGTTATATTTCAGTGTAAAAAGGACATTAGTTTATACCTCGAGCTTTTAATAAAACATTAAAGGTAGTTCATGTTTAAAGTTTTATTTAGTACTTTTTAGTTTATTAAAAGCTTATTTTTATTGTTTTACTGTTATTTAATTTTTTCATATTCTTTTCAGTAATCACTTTCATTTAATACCCATAATTATCATCTTTAATTATTTTTCATATCATGGAAGTGCATAAAAACAACTAGTCAGCCATCTTGAGTTCGCCATATTGGATTTAAAACGACGTCTAAAAGGTGTATGCAAAATCTAGCTCAATCGGTTCAGAATAACTGCTTTAAAATTTAGTTTCAAGATTTAACCTAAACAAACAAACATACATTCTTACATAGTTACATAAAAACATATGAAAATAAACAAAATGAAAATATTTTCAACAGGGGCACATATGAACCGTCAGAAGCTAGATGCACGGTTCCAATTGCAATTGATGCAAGATTCATTTATTTGCAAAAATATATTGTGTAAGTAATATACATGGTATGATGTTAATTATAGGTGTTACAGGATGTTCTTTGGCACAACATGTTTGACCACGGCTGGTGTACAAGTTTACGAGATGGACAAGCAAGAAACTCCTGGCCCACTCTTTTGAAAAAAAAAATAGCTTTTACAATGTTCTCTTATCCCAAATTTTGATTTTGTAAGCATTTACAAATGTGACATTATCTATGAATATTTTTTAAACCAAAGTTGACGCTGCTGGTTTACAGTAAAACCTTTATTCTAGTTTGCAATAGCCAACAAACACTAAACTATTACATGTATAGATAAAGTAACCCCAGTGTACACCATATTATATAATTCTAGATTATTTTTATTAAAGGGGTCTTGATCAGAGGGATATCTGAGCCTTGTACCATACTATCATTGACTTTATCTACTTTGAAACTACCTTCCTGAAAGGACAATTAGATTCAATTCATCTATTTCCTTGTAAATTTTAACATTCAAATGTGCCAAATAAAGGTCAAATTAAAATAAAATAAACGATATGATTTTCACTATGATCTCTAAATATTCAAAGTTCGCCGTGTGTACTCAAATTTGATACCGATATTCTGTATTTAGTTTATTATTCGACCATTCAATATTTATTGTAATTGCGGGTATTTGGCGTTAAGGTTACTAAAATAGTGGATTCATTATTTATTGGTCACATAATAGCTTTTGGTCCTTAGAGCCCATATTGTTCCGTTTCAGAAGATCTTCGAGAGTTAGTTCAATGTAATTCGACAGGAATTAAAAATTTAGGAATGGAAATGTATGGGATTTATTTAGAAAGCTTGACATACACGTTAGACGCCATGCCGGTTACCGCGAACAATACATTTTCTATTGTGTCTGCTACGCGGCAGTCAATGATCTTTTAATCGACAATTATTGTGTGGTATTGCAGTCGCTAACCATAACTTTAAGCAACTTCTAAGTTAAAGGAATAAGTTTATAAATAAATAAAGTAACTTTAGAACGTAACTTATAATTATCACACATCTGTAATTTCTATGATATGCATTATAAACGGTATTCTACCTTCTATCTATCGCTAACCGGCCCATCTAGAATATGCAAACTATCTATGTAAAATGTAGCTATTGTTTGTTATAAAAAAAGGATAAGGATTATAAAATTTGATAGGTGTGTTGTTTTACGCACAATTTTTTTATTCTGTGATAGGTAGTAGGTTTTTTAAAAAATGTAGTCGAATTTTGCAACATTTTTTTTCGAAGTTATTCGCACAATTCGTTAGAGTGCTGGTGCAATGTGACTACCAATGAAGAGCTGTATGCGTAGTTACATAATAGAGTCTAGTTTCTATGAAAAAACGTTCCGTATTTTTTGCCAACTAACTTCCGATGACCGATATTCAGATTCCCAGAATGATACACGCATAGAATGTTTAAATAAGTCCCACAAAGGCTTTTTGAGCATTTTTATTATTCATCAATAGGACATTGTTCATTTTAACTTTACTAGCAGAGACCAGTACTTTTTAACAAAAACTACACGTTTAAAACACGTACAAAATTACGGCTACTACGGCGTAGCTTGCGTAGCGGTGACTTCCGCTACGCCGTAGCAATTACGTAGCAACTAGTTATCTAAACTTGTTATATTTGGTGCTGCAGAGAAGTTTGATACTCTGTCAGGTATAAACGTGATCTGTGACGAATGACACAATTTTGTAGAAAAAGTATGTCTTTTTTCAATTGAAATATAATTCGGATGGGGAGTCATAATCGGATCGTTAAATATTGTTAGTATGTAAGTGGATTTAGAAACCAACCTGGCAAAGACTATGCTTATGTCAAATAGTACAAAATAAAGAATTCCAGTAAATATTGAACCACCTCATCTATGTCAGCAAACAGATTTATCAGGACAAGAAAAAAAACTACTTAGAAATAGAAAGAAGAATGTAACTCATTTGGAAAAAGTGCTAAAGTATGAGATAAATTTTCAAAAGCAACATGCCAATGCAAATCATAACTAAAGTCATGCCTCGTGCCTAACGTACGCTTGTCAAACATAAATAAAAATAACCACATAGTATGGAAGCCAACGAAGTATGGAGCGTAGTATGCTAAATATAAAGAAGTTGCAAAAATACTACACATGAAAACAAGCACTATGACAAAAGCTACTGAAACAGGCGAGGCAAGTGCGTCACTTGCCTCGCCTGTTTCAGTAGCTTTCAATGCTTCAAGATGAGAGATGTCAAAAAAATAATATCATGGAAGTGTCGAAAAGGGAAACGTCGTATAGGAAGACCACAAAGATGGGATGACAAGCTTAGAAGACGCTGGTGCTCACTGGCAACAAGAAGCTCATTATAGAGACAAACGGAATTCTCTGAAGGAGGCCTACCTCTAGGGTTGTTTTTGCAGATAAACCTGAATAATTAAATAAACAAGAAAAATAAATAAGTATGCCACAAACATTAGTAAAATTATAATACTAGTGGTAAACTCAATCAATTACCTGCTGTAAAACTTAATCTAAAATAAAAGACATTTATTTCCTTTTATACTGGTATTCAGCTGCATCCGGTTAGGCTGGAACCCGACCATGACATAGTAGGAAAATGGCTGGGCAGATTGATTTTGTATTTAATAATAAACTTGGTATATACTCAACCAGACAACACCAACAACCAACACATTAACGTGACATTCTTCCTCTTCTTTTCGTGTGGATAGTAACTAACTTGGTGTCAGAGTTTTTATGCTGCCCATGGGCAATGCATGGACAATTAGCTTTACATGCTGTTGAGAAATATCTCTCAGACATGCTGGTTTCCTCAAGACGTTTTTCTTCACCGATTTTTAAGCAAGTGATGATTATTCAATACGCACAAGCATCAGAGGTGTGTCTGGGGTTCGAACTGGAGACCTATAACTTGGCAGTCCGACGGTCACACCACATTGATGTACGGAGTAGGTACTACATCTTCATTATCACTTTGATGAAGGGATTTTAACGGTTTACAGTACCACCACCTCATCCGATATCGCAGGTTCCTAGAATTTATCTCTCGTGCCAATTACCGGCACTGGGCTGCGAAGTACTCGCTTTGAAGATTAACTGGTTACGTCAGGAACATTAAATAATTCATTTTATATAGCATTGGTTTCGCTTTAATTAGGTATTTCCTTATGAATAATTTGTGTAATTATGAGTGTTAAATGAGAGACTTACTTAGGAGTATCGTACTCAAGAAATTGAACAACTTTAACCATGGGACCAACTCTGGAATATATTAACAAAATAGCTGTTTCCCGTCGAGTTTTCTTTCTATACTAATAATATGAGAAGCTGAAGAGTTTGTTTCTGATAGTTTGTTGGTTTGGCCGCACTTATTTCAAGAATCACCAGTCGGATTGTCCAATTTTGTAGGGTTATTTAACATCAAGCTAGGACTCTAAGGGGCCGGGGAAAAAGAAAAATAGTCAATACGGACGCCAAGTGAAAACGAAGTTATAGTGCGGGCAATGCGATGCGATGGGGTAGGTCGGAGATCTAGAAAATTCACGCGGGGGGAATCTAGTGCAAGCATAAATTTACGGAGCAACTTTTTTACGCGATTTCATGATTGGTTTCATAGTAAAATGATGATCAGTTAAATTATGTCACGGGTAAAATTCAAACAGCGGGAACAATGATATTTGATGAGGAATTCTGCGTTTAGTGTTCAGTCTAAATCATGTTAATCCATAATGCAGCACAATGACAGCGCCCTCATCAATATGTTAATTTAGATCAAGCTCCTCCACATTCTATATTGTATTCCTTCTTTTTGTATTGATTTTTTGCTATACATTTCTAGGCATTGAATAGTGTGTATATCCTCATACTCCGTATTATGTTTATTTGTAAGCAAGATACATCTGAAATAATTAAAGAATATTTGTTAAATCAGTGTGAAAAGGTACAGCTTACCAACCAACATATTTTTATGGAGCACATATGTAATTGTTGTAGATCATATTATGAGACTAGTTAATTCTAAGCATCGTCTCGATACAATTAGAATCTTTCACAACACCCGCGGGTGAAAGAAGATGGGCTATTTTCGCTCCATTATTTATAGTTTCATTCATTAGTTATTTTTACTCCTCCCACTGTCATTCTTAGATCTATAAATACTTTTTATCTTTTTTTTTCCTGATGGCAGGGTGTAGATATCGGGTATAATGATTTGAAAGAAGATAAGAAGCGAATTTATAAAGAATGGAAGAGAAAGGCAAGAAAGGCGGTAGCAGTTTCCAGGGCTAAGGCGCAGGAGGAGTTGTATAACTCACTGGACAGCCCAAGAAGGCAGAAGGAGCTGTACCGGATTACAAAAGCAAGAGAAAGAAGAACAAGAGACATAGTTCAGATTAAGTGTATGAAAGACGATGCCGGTAAGGTTCTGTCCAAAGATGACGAAATAAAAGAACGATGGAAGTTGTATTTTGAATAGCTAATGAACGAAGAGAATGAATGGAATGGAGTGGTCAATGAGGTACAAGCAAATATGGGTTTGGTAAGAGAAATTAGCATGGATGAAGTAAGAAAGGCAGTTCAAAGTATGAAGAATGGAAAGGCCTTGGGCCCAGATGATATACCAGTAGAAGTATGGAAGTGTTTAAAAGAAGATGGATGTATGTGGCTGACTTTATTCTTCAATAAGTTGTTGCAAGAAGGAGTGATCCCACAAGAATGGTGCAATAGTTCGCTAGTGCCCATCTTCAAGAATAAAGGTGATGTACAGGACTGCAACAACTATCGAGGGATAAAGCATGTCCCACAGTATGAAGGTATGGGAGAAAATAATAGAGAAAAGATTGCGAGAAGAGAGTGAGATTACCCCAAACCAGTTTGGGTTTATGCCAGGTCGAGGAACAGTGGACGCCACTTTTGCACTCCGCCAATTGTGCGAGAAGTACAGACGTGCACACAAAAACTTGCACATGGTGTTCATTAATCTAGAGAAAGCGTATGATAGGGTACCTCGGGATGTCGTGTGGTGGGCCTTGAAAGAGAAAGGTGTGCCCGGGAAGTATGTAGAGTTAATTCGTGCTATGTGCAGCCAATCCCGTACCTACGTTCGGTCGGCTGCTGGCAACACCGACAAGTTCAATGTGGCGGTAGGCTTGCATCAGGGGTCGGCTTTAAGCCCTTACCTCTTCCTTTTGATTATGGATGCTTTAACGGCAGACATACAGGAAGAGGCACCATGGTGCATGCTATTTGCCGATGACATCGTTCTTGTCGGTGAAGATGGACCTGAGATCCAGAGCAGACTGGAGAAATGGCAACGGAAACTGGAGATTGTTGGCCTGAAAATCAGCAGAACCAAAACTGAGTACATGTTCTGCGATTTCGGCGGTCTCTCCAGTTCTGGGGTCATAGCGCTTGATGGCGCACTTCTCCCAGTTTGCTCCGACTTTCGGTATCTCGGTTCACTTGTGCAAAGCGATGGCGAAATAGATCGGACTGTTAAGCATAGAATTAACACTGGGTGGATGAAATGGCGGCAGGTCACGGGAACAATTTGTGACTCCCGCATCTCCCTTAAACTTAAGGGGAAGATTTATAAAAGCATGATTAGACCTGCCGTCTTGTATGGATCAGAGTGTTGGGCCACAAAAAGAATGAATGAAAGACAATTGCATGCAGCTGAGATGAGAATGTTAAGAGGGATGTGTGGTGTTACGCGAATGGATAGAATACGGAATGAGTATATAAGAGGAAGTCTGAAAGTGACACCGGTGACTGAAAAGTTGTGTGGAAATCGGCTGTCATGGTATGGGCATGTTATGCGGAGGAATGAGGAAAATGTTGTCAGGAGAGTTGTGAGAATGAATGTGGATGGCTATACAAGTAGAGGGAGA
This sequence comes from Hyppa rectilinea, assembly GCA_951799385.1. NCBI lineage: Eukaryota > Metazoa > Arthropoda > Insecta > Lepidoptera > Noctuidae > Hyppa > Hyppa rectilinea. The sequence goes on from OX637319.1 coordinate 821,844, forward strand.
CCAAAGAAACGATGGATGGATTGTGTGAAAGATGATATGGCTAGAAAGGGAGTGACTATCGAAATGACGACTAATAGAGAAGTATGGAAGAAGAAGACATGTTGCGCCGACCCCAAATAAATTGGGATAAGGGCAGGAGAATGAGTCGTTACGGATACTCCAATCCCAAAAGTTTGACAATCAGTCTGCCGAAAAGGTATCGTGTTACCAATTGACTAGGTTGTGGACGTCAGATAGGCAGTAATTCTATGAAAAATAGTTATATTCAACTGCATATGGTCAGACAGGAAGCAGACTCCGCCATAGTTGGGTAAGGCTAGGCAGATAATGATTAATTACTTGTTTTACTCTTTTATATGTAGGTAAACTGGTTGAGATTAATATGATCATCGGTTTACTTGTTGGGAGGCGTTCCAAGACTGAGACTTCAGGCACTAACAGCCTACCGTTCTACAAGCAATGTGAATATTATAATTATTTACCTGAACCATAATCAGCATGTAATTGATGCTCAGATCCAGCACAAGGATTGGTGTGCTGAGGCCAATGGATAGGATGGAGCCACTGACGTATTGAGGTTGTTGGGATATTACAATGGAGTACCACCGCTTCACAGTTTTGTATTGGCTCGGATTTTTTGCTGAAAACATCAAATTAATTTTAATTTCGATGTTATTAGTGAAAATGTATGGTCAGTTAAAAGTCAGAAATGTCTTTTCAAGGTTTAACACGTTAGCTGCGGCACCAATTTTTGCAAACTTTCCGTTCCTGCGGCACGAGGTTTTATCGGCCCGCACCGTGACCAGACGTTAGGGCGACACGCGGTCTATTAGACCCCACCTCCTTTAACAGACTAAAATCCATTTTCTGGCGCGAAATCTAAGATAAATGAAAAATTTGGTCCCCATCGATATAGACAGTGAATTGATGAACCCTAATCTACCGGCGCCCCGGGATCTGATAACTAGTTTAGGAATTATTGGCAAAACAAAGTAAGGGATCTTATACACCTCGTAACGCACTGAAATAGGGTAAATTTTCGCTAAGATTAGTGATGGGAAAAATAATATCGACGCAACGACGTTTATGTATTTTTGTGTGAAAATCTTAATGCGGTTCACAGAATAGAAAAAAAAGAAAACCAGAGGTAGAAAAGACACTATCCTATGTATTCTGCTTCGAGCTTTAAAAATACACTTATTAGAACTTAAATTAACATAAAAAATCAGTAACAATATATCTACTTTTTTATAAAAAATCGCAATCGTTCTGTTTCTGTTTTTTTTTTTAAATTAACTTCTTCCGACATCGTTTAGACATGTTCGGCGATGTAAAAGGACGTGCTCTCCAATCGACGTGATGCACAACACTAGTCGCGGGAAGCTCGCGTTGGGTGCGGTACGAGGTCCGGGAGGATATGGGACGTTTTAGCCTCGTTCCGCACTGCATTAAAATTATATTAATTCAGTGCGGTACGAGGCCTAAGACATCCGGTACCAAGGTAGGTATACCACCGAGTCCGGGACCATTAGCGCGTCTCAAATATACATTTATCTCTTTTCTATACTGGACCAAACCAAAGCTATGCACATAGCCCTTCGCACGACAGAGATGTTCACGTTTTTCCTTGCCGCACCACAAGGAAGTTGCATGAGGGGTGATTTAGGCCTCGTTTCGCACTTAACGTGTTAAAGACATCGCTCCACAGCAACCCAAGGCTAAGCTACGCGCGTGTACTTTTGAGTGTAAATGTAGGCGGTATTGTCGACTATGACTCAAGGCCAAGCTACTCGCGGATGCGTGGCTAATAAAGAAACGAATCGCGCAACTAAAGTGATACATCTTACGCATCAGTGAATAGTACATTACGCTACTGCAGAGTCAAAGCCTGTTGCAAAAAAAGGATCAAATTGTAGGAAGTGACGCGCGCTTAACTTGTGGTAACCAAGTGAAAAAACACGCCGTTATTGTGTGCGTAAAGACAAAACAAGCGTCAACACATAGCACAGAAATGCACATTATACACACACATATTCATAGCATGAAAATACTGTATTACCATTTTTCATTATTAACGGTAATAATGATAAATGAAATTAATGCAAGCCAGTTAAAATATAGTCGACCACGTAATTACATCAACTTTTGACAACAATTCCCAGTAAATAAAAACTTCAAGGTCAATAAGGTTGAAAATGAAGTGGTAGTCGGCTGGCCATGTTTGTCGACGGACCGATGGCCGGTGGAGCAGACGAGTCCTGGAGTGGAGACCGCGTATCGGTAAGCGTAGTATGGGACATCCCCCAGCTTGATGAACCAATGACCTCAAGAAAGTGGCTGGGACAGACTGAACGCGGAAGGTGGAGCACAGGGTGTTGTGGTGCAGCCTGGGAGAGGCAGTGGACTGGTATAGGCTGAGTTGATTGATTGAAGGGTGAAATAATCTGTCATAAAGAGATAGAGTCCTTGTCGTTTTATGACGTGACGTGATATTTAACATAAGGGTGACATAATTTAAGCGGGATTGTCCGAAAGTGTGATATAGCATCGTTGTTGGTAGGAGCTTCAAATTACATTGTTTTCCTTCTTCTTTTCAAGCCGTTAGAATATGTTAGCACTACATTAGTTTGGCCCCGCTACACCGGAACATGAAGGTACATGGATGAGTTTTAGTCAGTAAAAGTCTGACACTCCCTTCCGCTCCACCCAGATCAGGAGAAGTTATTAGATGATTTCCCACCCTCAAAAAAAAAAGTGACATAATTACGAGTTCGACTATACATATCAAGTATCAAGTCTAGAATAAAGGTCACCTTTACTGATGCTCTGGTCTTGCGTCAGTCTACCAGCTAAGTACAGTGATAGTTTACTGCAGATAGTACCCGTCCTAGCAATGGCTGAACACATCATCCATAACGAATACATGGATCTCGATTCACGCCATATTAGGTATAACGATAGGTATATTGTCTGTAACAAAGTTAAGTATTGATTACCTATTAATAACTATACTCTGTTCGTTATAACATTAGATAAATAACGGTTATCACCGTTTCGTTATTTCTATATAGACGTATATTAAACTCCGTTATTTCACGTTACATACGAAGCAATGTTATCGATTAACTATTTACATTAAAAAAACAACTGTAAAGTGCAGTTATGTCAACAATATTACACAATAACTGTCGTTATTTAGCCGTTATTTTTCTAATGTTATAATAAACGGAGTAAAGTGTTTCTGATTTATGAACTTGTTGTTATTTTTACTACACGTTTTACCAATATTTAGTATTTTTAGTTAATTATATTATTGATTTTAAAATAGTAATAAGTAATTGTTCCACAAACAAACGTCTCATGAGCACTTTATGCGAAAAAAATATTGCGTAAATAATTATTGGTTCACCTATATAAATGTATACACATACAACAGCAGAATATTATGCACTTATTAAGCGAAAGGATGGAGGAGCTCGTGGCCGCATGACTAACAGCCGCACAGGTCGATCCACCAGGTTAAGCTACGCTTGCCGGGGTTGGCCGTGGATGGGTGACCATCTTTACATACGGAGACTCCTGCGTGCCTCGGAAAGCACGTTAAACCGTTGGTCCGGGCTACATTTGTGCATCTTAGACAGTCGTTACGGGTCGTCAGAAGCCAGAAAATCAGACAGTCAGTCTTACCAAGGGGTACCGTATAGCCCAGTTACTGGGTTGTGGAGGTCAGATAGGCAGTCACTCCATGTAAAATGCTGGTATTTACCTGCATCCGGTTAGACTTTAAGCCAACCCCAAAATAGTCGGCAAAAGGCTAGGCAGATGATTAAGCGAAGGGATGGGCATAAGTGTATTACACACTGACATCTTGGCAGTTATGTTTGCTTAAACATCATGTAATAGGAAGCGAGCCTTTTGGCAGCAACTCGCACAAATCCAGACTCTTAGCTATACAAAAAAACACAACGAGAACAATACTAACACCAATGCGTGTTGTTTTTCGCGCCTGTAGTTAGTGTGAAAAGTACAGACGCCAGCACATCAAGCTACCCCTAACTGTCAAATTTTCTCAATTGAAAATGAACCTTATGCCTTTGCAATAAAGTTGAAATACTATCAAAGAAATTTGACAGATTGTGGTAACTTGATGTGCTGGCCTCTGTACCTTTTAATTACTTCAATGTGCCCGACTCTCTGCCGATCGATATTAATTAATTTAGCAGCGTGCAGCGCACTAGCAAACAGATACAGAACGGCTGTCTGCATTTGTTTATTACAGTTACGCTAGTCACTTGTTATATTTGTACTAACGTCATAACCTACAAAAAAAATAGTTTGCAAGCTATGAGCATCGAAACATCAACCAAATTTTAACGCATCTCTGGGCTTAAATAAATGAATCCTGGAATACGAAGATGGCAACATTGTTACCTTACAGAGATATATTATAATTAAATTTAATGAAAAGTTCAAAGAATAGGTAGTTTTTCATAATATTTATATACACGCCCTAATTTTTGTTCTAAAACATCGTCTGTATCACCTTTACAAACCAATTCTTAAACGATGTTCGATGAAATGGGATGCATAAATGCCAAACCCATAAAAGAGTTTGGATTAATCATTGTGTTTAAAATAGTAGGTAGGTACAGCTGTGGATTGAGGATAATAATTATCATCTTTCTATTTACCCAACTATGGATGCAGCTGAATATCGGTATTGAACAAAATGAATTGACTGCCTATCTGACCCCAACATACCTATCTGACTACACTGGATGATATGATATTTCTTTTTTAAGACTGGATTCTTGATAAAATAAAACTTACCTAGATTTTATAAGTAGTTATAGAAGTCATATTACTTTAAACAGTTTTCTATTTCTTATGATTTGTAGATACAGCTTGTAATTATAAGGTTACCCTTTAAACCGGCATGAATTGTTTTAAACAGTGACAAGTTGCTAGCTCATTGCCTATGCATAACACCGCCCCATAATATTTCCGACACAGTCCTAGTTTACCTATTAATCTTAATTCCAGGTCAGCATCGCATTATTAAAATAATCATGAGCCATAACAACTTGAGCAAATATACTGCGGATTTTCAATTTCAACTTGGCATCTCTCTTACTTAATGGCCACACACAACCATTATCCTCTGATTTATGGTACTAATACGAATATACTTAAGGATTTTTCTAAAAGGCATCTTCATTGAGATGTAGCGAAGCTTTCGTAATCTTATTATTCATACAAGATTAGAAAAGGGAAATGTAATTTAATTTGTGATTTTGTACTTACTCTTTCGGAGTCTGCGAGGACCAGAATGAATTCGTAAGCTATTGTTGTCATTAGAGTTACTGCCAGCATCATTAGTAGCTAAAAGAAAAAGATTATGAAAATAGAAATATATACATAAATTATCTCACTAATTTAAGAAAACAATTCCCTTCAGTGAGACAGCCAAGACAGGCTGAAGATAATACATAATTATATTATAAGTAAAACATCCTACTAACTTAATTAAAACTAACTCGCTGAAAGAGTAAACTTTGATACTTGTACAAATGGCACTAATCGACTTAAAGTTTTGAAACAGTCAAATAAATAAATAAAAATGTATCAACATTGTAAAAGTCTGAGATCTGTTTTGTTTCATAATATTTGATTATGAAACAAAATAGATCACAAAATAATGGGTGTAGAAGTACTGACCCTCGGAGTATATTGCTCACTCATATGGGCTGTAGCAATCAAAATATGCCTATAAATTCTCGAACCAGCATTCGGCATAGCGTCCTTCAACTTCTCTAGTCTCAGATTAATAGTTTCGATCAACAAAGAAGCAAAAGCTATTTCAGCATCATGTGCAGCAAACGCTACAGTGAGGAATGCTGCAGAACCAGTGTCAACTCCTAACATTATCAACCCAGTCATATCAATGACAACAGACGGCAAAAATAACAAAATCATTTCTGTAGTCTTTGCTCGGATTTTGGATCCATATTCATCATCAACTCCACTCTTCTCATCAAGTCTGTCGATGGCATAAAATATTTCTTTACGAAATCTCGATCCGACCACTAGCCCATAATATTCAGTGCAGATAATAAGCTCAAAAATCCGGTATCCAGTACTCAGTTCAGTCGTGATGAGATCCATGATGATAAGGCTTGTGAGAGTGATGATAACGCTGATAGAGATAACGTCACAAATGAGCCTTGTTGTCTGGTCTTCGAAAAGGTGGGGTCGACTGATGCCAAAGAAGTTTTCAATGATGATCAGGTTTTTGAAGTGGGACATCGTTTTTGTTGACATTTTGATGTTGTTTTAAAGGAAATTGCTGAAATTATCAAATAAAAATATTATATTGGTGCATAATGAAAAGTGACCAGACCTGTAACTATTTAGTTGGCAAGTGATGTTTAAATACATTTATTGGAGTAAAAATATTATTCCACATTATTTTAAAGGAAATTAACGTTATGTTTTGTACGTAGCAAATTAAAATTATTTATCCATTCAAAATCATATTATTAAATACGAAATTGAAAATGGTATTCGAGGTATTTCACGTTTCACATTTATTACAATTCGCTACATTCGTATTTTGTATCGGAATTCGTCGGAAAAGCGAAAATCTGGGACACCTGTTTTATACGGTGTCGGCCTACGTCTTTCGGCGGAAATGATTATCACGATGAATTTATGTTAACCGCTCGATCGCTTCTCGCAACCACAGTTGCAAAGAAAAAGTTGTCAGTTTTGCTTCGTGCAACCGTGGTTGCAAGGCGACGAAGTCTTTTTAATCTAATTTAGTTTCTATACCAAACGCATAGAGTCGTAGTAGTATGTATTTAAACCAAAGACAGATATATTTCTCATAGACGTGTGCCCATACTACCAACATCTCGGTAGAAAAATAACGAAATATCGTCAGTTGTGTTTACGTGAGTGAAGTGACCCCATAGTGTTTTCAAGGAGGTGATAAAATATGTCGTAAGTTTATTATTATACTAATTTCTGCTGATGTTTATATACTAAATTAATCTGTAACGTGTGTGTTTTTATATTAAAGTAATATTTTTAGGTACATTGTAAGACAACATTTAAAAAATCGTCATTTAAAAACATACTCGCAGTGTCGTAGTCCTGAACTTAATTTTGTACTGCTATATTATCGTAAATACGATGTTTTTCTTAAACATACAATATTAATAATGATATTTTACTATATTTATTCAATTTAAGGTATTAAGTTGTGTAAATTGTTCTTCAGATTGTAACAGATTGCGAAAATTAAACCGCCCGGTAAGTTTTTACCTACTCAATTTGATATTGCCGCTTTGGTTGCGCGAAGCAATATGTGTTTTGGCTTAGGGTTGGCGGTCGGTGTTTTTTGTTTGTTTATTTTTATTTTATTTATTGGTGAAAGGTGACGAGTAATTTTTTGAAATCCAAGTTAATTATGTTTTTTATTTTTTTATTATGTTTTCATAATTAAAATATTTTTTTTTTATATTTTAATTATGTTTTTATGTTTTTTTATTAACCTACCACACATCCTACACACATATTACAACACAACTCTTACATACAACGTGTAACAGATTAAACGCAACACCTTAAAATTTTACTAATCATGACAATTTTATTTTTTCTATAAATTCATAACCTTCATTTTTCGAAGTCGGTTAAAAACTATTTAAAATGTATGCAAAAATAAATAACATAAATAAAATTTGATTTTAAGAAAAAAACATTGATATATTAACACAATGTTGTTCTCTTAATTTAAGCTGTAAGTCGTAGTAGTTGACAACCCTAGCTAAGAATGGCCGCCATCTTTGCGGTTCGGGCGTCAAGTGCTTGATCTCAAGTCCCAGCCAGGTTACGTATGTAGCCGTTTTTATTTAATTTTTTATTAATGTTAATAATACTTTATTTTTGAGATTTATGACGCTTTCGAAAAATCAGGATTTGGCCTATTTATTGTATGAGTAAATATGATTGCTTGGTGGTCTATATTTACAAATTTAAAGATTTAGGTAGGCAATGCAAATTGGCAAAAATATGTGCCGCTTATTTTAATTTATAAATTTGACAAACATTTAAGAAAAACCCATTTAAACTATTATATTCATCTAAGAGTGAAGAAAATGACCTCTATAGAAGTGGTAATATTTTTGTTCTATGTACTTTAATTTTAATGTAAAGTGGCCTAAATTATACCTAAAAAAAGTTACGATCTTTTACGCAGCCGCGAATTCTGCACCTGGTTTTACATAATATTTTTAATACATTCTTATATGTAAATTGTTTTCAAATACTGTTAAATATGTACAGTGATAAACCTAGTTTAAGAATAAAATAAATAACAATTTACTTATTGATCTTATTTTTTTTAAAACCCCTATGTTTTACAAAAGTCGCTAAAATGGGTGGTACTCTTAATTTATACACTTGTAAAATATTAATGTAATCATATTTTTAAAATAAAGCGATCACACATTATTTCTTATCTCATGGACTACTCATAACTTTAAAAATATTTGAAGTACTCCACTCGAGCAAGTCATAAATTAAGTTTTAGTAACAGCGGGCAGAACGCGCAGTAAGCGGTAAAAGTAACTGGCAAAGTAAGGTACCCATTTTTTTTCGCCCAAGCAATCGAGCGGTTAAAGTGCGCTAGTGTATTCTGATTTATGTACTGTGGTATCCTGAACTCGTGTACTTTCACTTACGACTTTTGCGTTTGAGATTATAGAGGTTACCGATGATATGGAACGGATTATAAACCTGGCTGTAAACCTACTTGAAGCTTTCCTTTTTCCGCGTAACACCTGCAGGAATTATCAACGACAAGTAGGTAGGATTTAGTCACGTTATTCTTCACCACAATGGCGGCACTGTACGGTCATTGGTCTTGCAAGTTTTTATGATCTACAGTTAATATGGCCTGGTAAATGTCAGAAAACAGACACCATACACATTGTTGAACGAACGGAAAGAATGACGTCTATTTGGAACTATGTTTAACAAATGGATGAGCTATAATTTTGAAATTAGGTAAGTTCTTTTTTAGTGGTGAAAGCTTCTTTTGAGACACTATGCGGTCTTTCTGAATAGCGGACGAAACTAAATCGTCACGCTCGAGTAGGTGACGCTGAATCGCGCGCGGGTCATAAAAGTGCTCACTTCTATCGTAGAGTCATAAGTACACATCCTCACTTGTCGTCATCAGATTACTGGTTTAGTTTTCTATAGTAGTAAGTGTAATTGCCGGGATTCATTAAAATGGCGCAAATATTAATTGAAAGAGTTCTGATATTACAAATGTTGTAATGTTTTTATTTTTTTTAATTAGTTTTAATTTTTCTTAGGGGTATCTCTTTTGTGTTTTGTGTAAATTACTGTAGAAAGTGTGACTTATAGCAACGCCTTGAATGAGTCTGAAAAGGTAAAGAACAATTATAACATTGTTCTTTAAATAAATTACTAATTAAAAGTCAGCAGTTTAGAATCTTACCACAGGATATTACGACGTTAACTATGTAACTACTCATCAATGTTGTGCTCTTCTTAACTTTCCAGCTCTTTATAACTTTTACTGGCGTCTAAAGTAGTTATCTTTATCTATAACTTCTTTTTCTTTTGATATTCTACTTAGCTACAACCTTTGACTTGACTATTAAAGTTCAAGTTAAATGAAAGCACACTTTATTTACTAACGTACTTTGCAAACTTTGCTTGATTTAAACGACGAAAATGTGCGCCGTCATCAAAATAAATAACTGCATTGCAAATTCATCAAAAGACAGGGTAGTGAGTACTGATAACATAGACAAAGAGTTTTACCTAATACTTCGTTTTTTATTTCAAGTTGTTCCACAGTTGTTCCGAGCCCGTTTTATACCAACTTTCACAAATACCAAACCAAGGCATGGCCAACAAATGAAATTAAACTGTACAGTGTACACCTCGCAACTCCTCAGGGAATGTGACTGTTATCGCTCTGATTGAAGTTTATTTGTTTTCATTTTTGTAATTTTTCTGGGCTCTTGGGACAAGGCGATGTGATTTTAAATCGTATAGTCATGAAAAGTAAATTGTTCAGAAAATAACTTTTTTCTGAACAAAGAATTGGATAGCTTGTAAACGAATGGTGCTGTGGTGAAAAGATTATTACCTGCGCTCTCTGCAGGTTTGATTGCCGTACGGACAGATGCCTTGACGCAATTTCATTGCTTTGTGAGACCAGTGGCATTTTTGTAAATACGAAGAAAGTGTTACTCTATCATCATCTGCCTAGCCTTTTTACCAGCTATGTTGGGGCCGGCTTCCAGTCTAACCGGGTGCAGCTGAATACCAGTATTTTACATGGAGTGACTGCCTATCTGACCTCCATAACCCAGTAAGTGGGCAATACAATACCCCTTGGTAAGACTGGCTGTCAGATTTTTGGGCTTCTGACAACCCGTAAAGTGTCACTCAATCCAAACTCATTTTCGGCAACACCAACAAATCTCGTTGCTAATGCTACAACAATTCTGTCATGAATTTTGCTGACCTAAATACTTAATGAAATACCTTCCTTTACTTTCCAAGAAGTAAACAAACTTCACTTGCAAACAAACTATTATTGTGATGTGTAAGTAGCACAAATGTAGGTAAGTGTGTCTCAAGAAGCAGCCAGCAACGTCCTCGTACTAATTTAAAGTTTCTAGTTTGAAATGAAAAAAGTTCTGTGTTTTTTTTTTACTTCAAAATTTCATATTCAATCGCTTCCGTTGAAGGATGAGCGTACAAGTTTATTTTTATTAAAACTTTAACAGCTGTCGTGTTTTTGTTCGTGTTGAAATTCAGACAATGGCCGCCGAGTTTAGGGCATTTTGTAGTTTTGTTACGCGGGTTTTCGCTAGATGGCGTTGATTCGAGGATTGGCTTTAATAGACCTAAGTTACCTGTTCAATTTTAATGAAGTGTTTTTGTTTGAGGATTAAAATTTCAATCCCCTTCTGCGTGTGTATTTTAAAAATAATATAAAATACTTTTATCTAAACAGATCCATCAACGAATCCTTCAAATATTATTCCTATAAAGGCATAGATGCAGTATGTATTGTTACATCTATTACTTCTGAGAATTACATCTAGTACTTAGAACTTACGTTTGGAACCAAGCTTTTCCCAAGAAAAACACTTATGAAAAAAACAAATGAATGTTAAAATTATTAAAATGAAACAAAACTCATTACGATTAAACCGTCAATTTTGTATCACTGTCTGAACGTGAAGTTTGTTCGAAATTATACAAAACATAGCATTACGTTCAAAGAAAGTGAAGTATTTCAGATACCTTGCAACTTCTGCAACCAACTCAAAGGAATTTCGTATCCATTCCTTTGAAAGTACTCAAAACAAAACCATCGAGGTTTCATAAGCGCGCGGCCTAACAATATATCAGTCAAAAGTTTCTTAAGTACAATTAATTAAGTAAAGTCCTGAAATCGGCCATTACTCTTCACTAGACCGATGCTCTTCAAAACGGAGATAAATTTAATTTAAGATTTACTTGGTGGAAAGTCATTATTTTCCAACGTTCATTTCCCTTGAATATTCCTGTTTTTATGATGCGGTACGGGGACGCGACGGCTTTTTTACGCGGCTTTTGATAAGTATACTAACTTATGGCTAGGAACTGTCCTTCCATTCGCTGCTGGACTAGCTACAGACAATGTCACCTTCTGAACAGTGATTACTTAGACTCTCAAACAATGAAATTAATGAAATTGTTTATTCTGTAAATAGGAAATGGAATCAGTAGTTTACATGGAGCGACTGTGTATCTGACAACTTAGTAACTGGGTAAGACCTTTGGTAAGACTGGTTGTCAGACTTTCGTGCTTCTAACGACCCGTAACGAAAAAAATACTGTCTAAGATCCAAGAATAGCAGCCGGGTGGAGTCTCGATTCATAAATGGCCAATGGTCACCCAATCTACGGATTAACCTGAATCATTCCGTGCGGCTGTTATTGCTTAAACAATCATTATGCGAAAACAAAATTAAAAAGAGAAATATTTTTTGGCATAATTCTCTTACGTTAGGTCTGTGGTTTATATGTATATAGTCTGCTAAGCCAGGTGATATGCATAATATCTAATCTAATTTGAGCAAATTCCATCTCAATTCTATATTTTATATATCACAGACGTTTGCAACAAGTGGGCGAAGATTAGTAGTCATAAAAGGATACCTTCGTTTTGTTAGAATGAGCAGTAAATACTATGACAACTTTCTCAAAAACCAACTTCTGTCTTCATAGCCTGAAGCAAACTGAATAACAAACAATATAATATGGCTAAGATAGAACGTAAGAATTCGAAAATAAGTTCACGCGATACGTCAACGTGACTTTTTTCGATTATATTCAAATCAAAATATAAATGGTAATATTATTTATGTAACGGGATATGGGCCAACTTATCCTGGATACCAATTTATTTTCCGCCGAGCCTCGAACGTGGACTTTTTAGCTGAAAAATAGGCTTGTTATAACTTCTGCTGCGAGTGAACGAATTTTAATATTGTAATTATATAAATATCTCATGTTTCATGTAGATTGCCACGTAATGGTTACGTCATATCTTTTTTCCGAATCAATCATTTTTCAAAAATATTTATATTATGTACTTTCATTCGTTTAGAAACTTTCTAGAAACTTCAAAACATAGTCTGGAAATATGGTTATTTTCTAATTTGTGGATGAGTACAAAAACAGTTTTATATTACATCGCTGTGTATTTAAAAGCTCCAATGAACGAAATTATGCAGTTTGTTAATTAGATAATTTCCCCAAAAATAGAATATTATTATTTTTCATCATCATCACGTGCTCACTAAAACTCCCGCTTTTTAAATTACTTGTGTTTAAATTTAAGTCACTATCCGTCCACCGGTGCCATGCAATTTTCACCTGAAAAGCCTTAATTTTCCATAAGGAATTGCTAAAGGGAGCCGTGAATTCAGAGGAATTACGCACATAATTCGTTGTGGCGGTTTTTGACGCGCCATCGTGCTACGGTGCCCAGCTTATGGAAGATCGAGTATGATCATTTAACTTCGTGTTCAGCCGTTTTAGGGTCATTATAGTTGCTTGTCGTAATATAAAGTAGTTTAGTGTTTGTTATATTTAGTGTTAATGACGTCTATGTCAACAACACTGAAAACTATCTCCGTTATTTCAACCAACGTTCAGGGTTTATGTTAAAAAGGATTATTAAGTGATTTTTCGTCTTCGCCGCAGTGTCAGTACGCTTTATATGACAAAAACTCATGATTTGCGCAAAAAAGGTTAGTTACGTGTGTAAAGCTGATAGTGGAACTGTTGGAGAAGGGCTGACATGGCGTTACCTAAAGATCAGTTTCATCAGTTGTGAAGCACAGCAAAATTGCTGTGAATTTTAAGAGATTGAATCATCTGAATTCAATATAAAACCACTTTGTATTTTTTCAATAAACAAGGCTAAGAACTCCACAAAAGAAACGCGAAAAAAAATCAACAAACGTGTCGCCACCCTATCTAGAACACCTATCTCTTTCTGAACGTGACTCCTCGATCTAAAACGCATACACAAACAAAAAGGCGTATATTCCACTACTAAATATTCCAGGTGCGTCCAACCGAGAGCGTCTTTTTCAGCGTTTCAGGCATTGCTGTGAATTTTCAGTTGAAGTGCTGAGATTTGCATCATAAAGGGAGAGCTGTTTATCCGTCTGCCCCCTCCTGCTCACCTTGTTTGCAGTTTTTCATGAAAAGGTTACGTTAAGGTATGTGAAACACAGCGCAGCGGTGTGGGTTTTAGAGGTGGTTTTACTTTTTATATTTGTGTGTGCTTTTGTATATTCTAGCTGAAAAAAAAAACTGTTCACGATTGATCACATGCTACATCGATTGCTTATTTTGATTTTTACCCTCTCAGCTAGTGCTAGTCATTCCGTCAATTGCAGCGATCATGCGATTGTCTAAGACAATCAGATAAAGCAGAGAAATCTTACCCAGTCTCACCAATCTTATTGTTTTGTTACAAAATGATAGCAAGTGTAACGCTAAACTGCAGCGCGCTAAATTGTATGCATAACCATTCAGGTATACTTTCCAAACGTTTAGAATATTTATATTCTTTCTAATAACCTTTTGAACACCAGAGCATAAAAGCACGCACGTAGGGCACGTGCGTGTCCACGCCAAGCTACAAATTTATTTTTTCTTGTTATCATGAATTTTCAAATATCCATGGTGCCTTTTAATTTGTTTCATGTCATTAAATACGTACGAGAGCTTCAATTTTTAAGATATCTATAAAAACACTCACAAAAGTAATGATTTAATTGTTTATCTCGTGTTTTAGGTTTGTTGCCACTGTCACATATTTGTGTCGTTGGAGTATAGGGCATGCGTTTGCTTGTCACGTATATGTGACAATGGCGTTTAAAAGGATAATATACCCAAGTTAAGTAAAAAAAATAAGTTAAGTAAAATGAGTTAATTCCAGTTGCGCTCCAAAAGAACAGTAAAATTTTATTTTCTGTTCTCCAAACTAAAATTATTTCAAACTTAACACAGCAATATGTCTGACTAAAGATCGAAGCATCCAGTTGATCCCTGGAGGGGTACTAATCCATGTATTGGAAGTACGTGCCAATACATTCCGTGTATGCAATGCTACTTCAAGAACGTGTTTCTCGCCTGCTACGATGCTGCATGCATTTCTTTAGATTGTTGACTTGGAAAGTATTTGCGTGACTAGTTGGAATCGCGACACTGCTTGCTTGTAAAGTTTTAAATTTTATCCATACAACACTAAATGAGACGTGCCGCATTAAAACTGTTGTTATTGTTTAAAACTGGTTTAAAACTGACCATGGCCTGAATGCTATATCTACTGACTAGCAACACGCTTCCAGGGGCCCAATTCTGTAACTTTCAGTTAGGCGATTTACACACGGCACCGCGCTCCGCCGCGGTAGGCTGTGAAGTGGATCTCATGTCGCATTGGTCTCTAAGAAATCCGTTGATGCCTAACACACGTACACCACCCAACCGCGCGGTCGAGCGGTGCTCATTTCTACCGCAAACTGCTCCTACCGCGCAGTCAAGCGCTGCCGTGTGTTAATCACCTTAAGCAATACGACATTGATACTCTATCGACACAGTACGGAAATTATGTACGGTTAGGTAAAAATTATCAACAATAATTTGTAGAATACCAAATGTCAAATTATTAGTCTATTGAGACACTAGTTGCACACTACCGACACACTATTGACAAGTTGGTTATTTTACAGAATTGGGTCCCTAAAATATGCAGGATAATAGTTAGCCGTCTATACTGAATTTTGACTCGATTCAAATCGCCATCGACACTCTAAGAAGAAGCAAGGCGAGCTTAAGTATTGGTTACCTGAAAATGGTGATCAGTCACACAAACACGACTGACGTCATTAATAATAAATGACGGAAGCGCTTTCCTACGAAGCAAACCCAAAAAGCAAACTTAGTCGCCAAAGCTATAGTGCAAATTACTGCAGGTACAACAACACACACTGGCCTGCTACAGTTTTCTGAGAGAACAAAATTACAAGTTTGATCAAAGCGAAAATGAAATTAAGGGGCTCAGTAATGTTGTACTAACAAACACTACAATATGCATTTATAACCATTGGGCAAACTAAGTAAATGTATGACACGAGCCTTAGTTTCAATTTGTTGACCATTCCTTATTTTGTTAAGTACCAAAGTTTTAGTAGTAAGGGTGTTGGTACTGTCCTGCATTGTAATTTGAAATCATTATAATGGAATTATTGTGGAGTTTCTTTCCAGTTCTTATTGATAGAAAACCACCAATTGGAACTCTGCACATAAAAACCGCATGTATGTAGGTTTATGTGAAACCAAATATATTGAACTGGATTACTAACGTGTACATAATATGTATAGGTAAAATTCTGAAGCGGAATTGCATGAAATCACTATTTAAGTTTTAAAAAAAACAGCGTTCGTATCACCATCAAAATGATATCAATACTTTAGGAGGATTGTTTGTATGTTAAAACGTCTTTTTGAACGCTTCTGATCTTTTAATGAACAGCAAATATTACCTAATTCGTATTCCAAATAACAAGGTTGACGTATTATAACTAATTTCTATAAACCTAATAGAAGACATTCACAAATATATAACGCCTATGTGTAGTTTCACCTAGCATGTACTATAAACATTACCAAACCATAGCATTTCTCATTTTACATGGTGTATAATTATAATAATTATTGTTAGCAGCGTAATACAAAATGTAGCACAGTACAAGCATCTTTTGTCAGCACAACAAAACATTTAGTTCCAATTATTACCGCAGTGGCGCTGTACGATATTCTGTAACGAGGTTACACGTTAAAGAAACTCTTTCCGAATAGGTTCACGCTGTTTGCCACAGATGGCGTTACTGTGCGACTGAAAAAAAAACAACTTATTTAATGATTTTCACGTAAACATGATAATTGATGTTAAGAATACTACGATTAATTAAATTTTATATAAATAAATAATAGGAAGGTGAATAATGTGAAATAATAATTAATTATTCTTATTAAGTAGGTATTAAAATATTGTAACCAATATATTATTTATTATAAAGTCGATGATTATTGTTTGTTATATTAAATGGGGTTGAATTTTGAGCAGTCAAAAGGTATCTCTACGTTTAATACTCATAGCAGTAAGTGTTAACGTAATCAGGCACGAAGTAGAAATAAACTTTTGCAGCTTAGTAACATCCGTATAACGCTGAATACAAGGAGTATTCTTGAGCTAATTTATAAAGATGTCAAATAAAAAGCATGAATAATTTCCCAACATTGTGTATAAAGGCAAATGCACACCCTCACACACATACGACACAATATTATTGTAGTTTACGAGCTGGTCGCACAGTGCGCTGGAACTACGGCAGTTTTGTGTCAAAACATGCTCCGTGGAGACTCCGCAAACATATTTAACTAAGTTTAGACACACACTTGCGATTATTAATAGTGACGGCAGTTTCATATTCACAGCTTGCGCCTGTCAGCTTTATGGTCTAGTTTTCTGGCGTGGTTTTGGGAAAAATATGAGGCGCTTACTAAAGTGTGTCGATTAGGGGACGGAAGTTTAGGTAGCCAGCTGAGTAGAATACAAATAATATCCACGGTAAAATCTTATAGTCAACTTGCCATGGTCTATGTATTATTGTTTATGTTCGGAAGAAAAATAAATTCCTATGCTGACCACAAAAAATTGGTGAAAGGACATGACGTGATGATCTATTTGTTATTTGGCAAGAAAATGTATTATTACGCCTATAGACACCTTTCCTCTATTTTTCCTCTAGCAGCCATATCATGCAACGTCAAAAAGTGACAGTGCAAAAATGTGATTTGAATATACAGAGAATCTAAAAATCAATCAATCATAAATATCAAACTTTATTTTATACTTTTTGCTGTGCCTCACAAGGTCCGTAATTGTACCTTAGCATTAAGCCTATTGTACAATCACATATTATGGAATAGAACAAATATATGAATAAGTTGGTAGTAATTTGTTTAAAGAAAATTACGTGATTTTATCTTCACTACATAGTATAAAACAAAGTCGCTTTCTGTGTCCCAATATCCCTATGTATGCTTAAATCTTTAAAACTGCGCAATGGATTTTGATGCGGTTTTTTCTAATAGATAGAGTGATTCAAGGGAAAGGTTTATGTATATGATTTGTCGAAAAAAAAATACTGTTGAGAAATATCTCTTAAGCATGCTGGTTCCCTCACGATGTTTTCCTTTACCGATTTTTAAGCAAGTGATAATTATAAAATAGTCACATGAATCCGAAAAATCAGAGGGGCTTGGGTTCGAACTCGAGACCTAAGACTTGGCAGTCCGACGGTCCTGCAGTGCGATTCTGTTACCATCTCACCGTGAAAACTTAGGTGAAGTGAGCGTGGAGTGGGCTGTCAGTGTCATCCCACTTGATTTTAGGGATGTACCACTTACAATCAAAATCGAGATTTTAATTATATTTTTATGCTAATTTTAATAAGTAATTATTTTATTTTATTTCAAAGCTAGCTAGTACCTACTTTGGTACTTACTTACTTACAACATAATTAGTCATAAACTCAATTTCGTTTTTATTTCTTTTTTTCCTAGACTAGCCTTTGTATTTTAACTAAAGGCGCGAGCGGGTCACGCATGTTCGCCAGCATATCAAGTTACCCCAATCTGTCAAATTTCAAAGTGCACACTTCGCGCAAGCACGTTTTTCGGTTGACTAAACGTCTAGTCGTAGATACCTATTCGAGTTTACAGACAATAATTGATTTTAAATCTTAAAACTTGTACAGTAAGGTTCAGAATCGATTGAGAGATTGGTCTGAATCCCGCGCGGCGTTCACTTCACCGCGCTGCCTGCAGGGAATTTTGGTAGAATCCCGTGCTCGTGAAGTGGTCACTTCACGCAAGCACGTTATGCGTTGTCATAGTTACTAATATGAATACCTATATCGTTGACGGGTGTACATCCGGTTGACAGGGTGTAAGTTACAAAACGGTGATTCTTTACAAATTGCTGCAATGTTCTAGCAATGTGAGGAATGTGTGTAAAACTTAAAGCAATGTGCTTTTAGATGTTTTTATGACTAAATCCAAACGTTTTTGTACAAACAGTCAAATTTCTCCAAATGATTTTAAACCTTAAATATTTTACCGGTAAGGCTCTAAATCGATTGAGAAAATTTGTCTCCTTGCAGTCATTAATATGATGTGACTGCAACTACAATTTACCAATAATTCGTCACGTGCGCATACCTACGTGGACACACCAAGAACATTACGAAAATGCAATACCAACGTCCAATAAGTACAAAATATATTTTATTGTTCCAACTATTCGTTCTTCGGCTTTGGCTCACCGCCGCCCGCCTTGAAAGTGCGTGGAGCGATCACTTCGCGGAAACATCATTATTAAGATGCGGTACTTTGTGTATTTATTATATAACATTAGGTATAAATATGTGCGGCTTTTTGGGACATACCTTTAGTTACCTACCTATAAAGGCGATTTTAACACACTGCACACCGCGCGCCGATGGGTAACGCGGGGCAGCGCCCATATCGTTTGCTATGGCCGCCTCGCGCTACGAGACGGAGCGCGGTGCAGTGCGATATTCGCTTTACCTACTTCAGTAAACATTGCCAATAAGATGATGATAATACCTAATATTCATCATCATCAACATACCTACTGCCAAACTCGGCCTAGCTCACGGCATCTCATTATCTCTATGTAGGTAACTCTCGGTCTCCGCGACGCGACTTACAGCGCAAGCGTACCTACTGAGAACTCGACGAACACGACTGTTAGGAGGTTGCTATGGCAATCACTGTTAGGGTCGTTGCTATGGCAATCACGGTATTCACCTGAATACCGTGATTGGCATGGCAACGACCCAAACAAACACCGTTGGCGTGATTTGTAGGCGCTGTCAGTCACGTGCTGCTTTCTGTCAAGTGGGCCATGTCTATTCGTTCATATAAAGCCCGTCACAGACGTAGCTATAATATATATTAATATGAATCATAGCAAGGCATATTACGACATATTTTCCATATAGATTTTCGAGTGACCGCACACGCAGCTATAATATATAATTCTATGACATCACAAAAATATGTCGACATTTATATCTCAGTATATTTTAGCATATTGATACATATTTAAGTATATTAATATATATTTTGAGGATACGGGGTGTTCCTGAGTGGAATTTTTTGGGTACCTAGATTGATTATAGTGTTATTTCAAAATTAGTACACCTGTACACAAAAAATAAGCTTTAAAACCGTGCGCTTTAAAAACGACCGCAGACCGAGTGAGGGCAAAATATATATTATATATTAACACGTTAGACGCCACGCCGAACACCGGTGAGCCGCGAACAATTGTTTTTCTATTGTGTCTGCTGCGTGGTAGTCAATGACTTAATAATATATTATAGCTACGTCTGGGACGGGCTTAAATTTCAAGGCTTTCAGATATTTAAATGTCAAATACGACATTTAAAAATCAGTGGAATATTTGGATGCTTATAAAAGATCTATACAGAGTTATTCTAGTAAATGTATAGTTGAAAAAGTATTTTTTAATCATCTCAATGTTAATCGAAAAAATTGTGTCAAAAAGTAATACAGTCTATAATATTGGTTGCTGTAGTCGAATTTAATTTGTGAGTGTCGTATGTGTCTTATCCTACTCTCCTGTCGCAGGTCTGCTGGTAGAAAATGATGTGTAATGATGATGTAAGTAGTTCCTTTGCGTTCTTCATCAATATGTATTTTTCTTTATTATGTAGTCAGTGTGTAAGAATACATAGATAAATAAATAAATAAAATTTATTCATTAGTATCACAATCAAAACAATTTGCTAATACATTTCTTCTACTGAGTCTGCTGCCTCCCAGGGTTCAGCTTCGCACTGCTGAGAACGAAGGGGCGTCGGGTGTGTGTGGGCTGCACAGCGATCAACTGGAAAAAATGGTATGCATGTATTAATCATTTATTTATTACATTTTCAACTTGCAATTATTTACATAATATAAAAGTTGACAGACTTTAGTGCCCAAATGGTTGGCAGAATTGCCGCATTGTATCGTGGTGCTGTAAAAATAGGCCAGCCTTGTGGCCACTTAAAGAGTCGACCAACTGTTTGGTGATGATTGTCTCAAAAAACCAAGGGGCATTAGGACCCCACGGCCCTAGTGTTCAATTTCAAGGCATTATGGTAATTCTGTCAGGCCTCTTCCTATTGCTGCGTGCCAAGCCGTTGAGCTCTAAAACAGCTGTCACCCCTGCGGTGACAAGAGCGCTACAAATGACGTCTTTAATGGCGGCGTGCCGTGCTATCCGGCCTGGGCTCTTACTGCAAGGTAGGCCCCTATGGAGTCCCTCGCCCACCATACTGGCGGCAATGTGTAGTCCCGTGATAAAAATAAATGATTATACCATGGTATGGTACCTGAAGCTGCTAATACCACTGTGGCTGGGACCTGGGATTTATTGGCCAATCTGCATCCGGGCAAGCATAGCACTTCAGGTCCAATCAGGTGCAGGCTAAAATCTTCCCTGTCAACTTTTCAGTGCTGTGGACAGAAGACAGAAACATTAAGCTAAATAACATTTGATTTATTTTTATATTACTCATTTTATTAAATTAAATCAGAACTATCGCTGTTCAGTTGCGGAATTCACTCCCGCCTGACGACATTAGAGACTGCCAAACAGTTGCAATTTATGTATTATGTTTTTTTCTTTTTAAGCTTACAGACATCGTCTACATCTCCTTTATCGAGTTTCCTATTGTAGTTGTGCTGGAACAGATTTCTTTAGAAACAAGCATCACCTATAAAATTATGTATTTTCTGTTCCTTTCTTCTTGTCTGTTTTTATGTGTGTGCATAAATGGTTAAACAAAATAAATTATTAAAATTTAACATTATCTAATACACACATCATCAAATTAATTTTTAAATACTGACAACATTATCATTTCTATTTCAAGTGAGCAGAGAAAATGTCTATTTTTGTTCTCCTACATAAATCACACAAATATTTACTTACAAGAATGAGATGTATAAGTTGAGTTTAGCTGCAACCTGACTTTTCTTTTCATAAAACTAGAGCACAATTTTCTAATATGACAGACACTTCTATTGAGGTATCTGAAAACAAAAATAAGTTAAATCAACAAAAGTTCAGGTAATCCCAATAATCAGCGGGTAATACCATTCTCCTGCCCTTATCCGAATTTATTTGGGGTCGGCGCAACATGTCTTCTTCTTCCATACTTCTCTATTAGTCGTCATCTCGATAGTCACTCCCTTTCTAGCCATATCATCTTTCACACAATCCATCCATCGTTTCTTTGGCCTCCCTCTACTTGTATAGCCATCCACATTCATACTCACAACTCTCCGGACAACATTTTCCTCATTCCTCCGCATAACATGCCCATACCATGACAACCGATTTCCACACAACTTTTCGGTCACCGGTGTCACTTTCAGACTTCCTCTTATATACTCATTACGTATTCTATCCATTCGCGTAACACCACACATCCCACATAACATTCTCATCTCAGCTGCATGCAATTGTCTTTCATGAATATTTATAGCTTTTTAAGTAGTTCATTAAATTATCAGTCTTACAAGACAGAAAACATAAAAAAAATGATAATAATGTTTCATAAATTTTTTGAAAACAATCATTTGTACTTACAAATAATTAATAATACACATGATGTAAAATAGGTACTGGTATCCAGCAGCATCCGGTTAGACTGAAAGCCCAGTAAGCCCACCCCAACAAACAGTTGGAAAAAGGCTTGGCAGATTGATTGAATTCTGATACACATCTGAAAAAACAAATGTTGTTTATCATATTTAAAGGGTGATACGAGGGGTGATCAATAATGTTTGACATTCATTTTAAAGGTTGCAGACAGCCTATTTAGGTTAATCAATAACATTAATAAAACGAGGTGGGTAACCCATACCCATTGAGCAATAAATTGAGGGCTGACACTGGGCAGTGTCCAAAGTATGTCTTTGTGACGGCAGGTAGTTGAATTTCAATCACACAACTCGAAGCATTTGTTTCAATTAAAACATTGGCAGGCACTTTACATTATTATCGTTTTCCTACCTCTTTTACCAGGCGGTCGTTTAGTTTGAGTTTATAGTGAAGCTAGCCGCCCCATCACAAGACGAAGCAAGTCCTAATATGGAGAAGAAACTTTATGGACAGTCTTTTAAATCGAAACCTTATGTTACAGAGGTTAACTTGTTTGATAATTACTTCTTCTTCTTTTAGCACAACTTCCATTAATTACATCACACGCCATCTTTTCTTCAAAGTGATCAATCAATCCACAAAGTCTGAACCGGGCGGATATGCCGCGTATTCAAATACAGAATCTTATTACTTATTTAGCTAGCTCAATAAAACATACAATGCCAAAATTCTAACTGGTTAATTCTTTTAGAATCATAGTTTGCCGCCATGCTTAATTATTAAACATGGCGGCAAACTGCAAAGTGCAAAATAAGTCTGAAAAGTTGAATCGAAAACTTACGCGAAAACCGCCAATATTCTAAGTTGTCTATGTTTTTTCCAACCACAGTACGCGTTTGAAATAACGATTATTTGAGATAATCGACTAAAATTACTTTTACACGAAAAAGGCTAATTTTTCAATTGTTTATTCTGTAATTAGCTTTTAAAATATCATATTTTTAGGTTTTAACCGGGTAAAACCTAATATATAATGAATACTTGTTTCACTAAATCGTTGTAATAATTTAATATTGCCATTTATTAAAAAAAAACTAAGTGCAGATTGTAATTATAATTTATATTACTAGTTATATAATAATATTTGTATTTTTATTATTTATAATTAATTTATATACATATATTTTTATATATCTAAGTACATATTGTGTTTTGCTTTAGATATTATTGTTGCAGAAAATGAGAAAAAAATATCAAATGTTATGCCAATTCTCACGAAAACGACCGGTACTCAAAATAATAAGAAAATTAAGCTTAGTTATTGGCATTGACAACTATCCATTGCGCTCTGTCCCACAGCTTTGTCATAATGGTGTTCGAAAGTTTTGCACTGAATAATATTTAATTGCCTCCGCTTTTCAAATTAAAAATGTCGCATAAACAAGTTATTTACGATAGCAAGAATAAAATTGCAATACTAATTCAACCAACAAATTCATAATCGAATGATGATTCAAACAAATATTTCTAAGATTGTTTTTATTCTGCATGAATAGAACGATATTTTTATTAAAAAAATAAGAAATATAATACGTATGTCAGTTTTAGTCGTGCAAATTTATCTCAAATACGATTTCGCAATATTAGTTTATTCGACCGCGTATTCTGTGGTAAGAAAAACATAGACAACCCACACTAAACTTGACATTAGAAGTTCTGTTTATTGTGATCTGGCGTCACAGAAAATGGCGCGGTGTTTAAAGGTCAATACTTCAATGTTATTATTGAATAGGAGAGCTAAATTAGTTACGAAAATAATTGACAAACTATAAAATAAGAAGAATATTTTGCACATACATTTAGTTATGAAAACTTGTTGTTTGAGTAAATTCCTTGAACAACCGGAAATGTGACCCAGTACTAATAAATATTGAGTTTAGAAAAATAATTATACTTCAATTTTAAGTTTAATTCTAAAAACGTCTTTGTTTTTTTTAATTGGCATGTTTAATTATAAAAGAATTAACCAGTTAGAATTTTGGCATTGTATGTTTTATTGAGCTAGCTAAATAAGTAATAAGATTCTGTATTTGAATACGCGGCATATCCGCCCGGTTCAGACTTTGTGGATTGATTGATCACTTTGAAGAAAAGATGGCGTGTGATGTAATTAATGGAAGTTGTGCTAAAAGAAGAAGAAGTAATTATCAAACAAGTTAACCTCTGTAACATAAGGTTTCGATTTAAAAGACTGTCCATAAAGTTTCTTCTCCATATTAGGACTTGCTTCGTCTTGTGATGGGGCGGCTAGCTTCACTATAAACTCAAACTAAACGACCGCCTGGTAAAAGAGGTAGGAAAACGATAATAATGTAAAGTGCCTGCCAATGTTTTAATTGAAACAAATGCTTCGAGTTGTGTGATTGAAATTCAACTACCTGCCGTCACAAAGACATACTTTGGACACTGCCCAGTGTCAGCCCTCAATTTATTGCTCAATGGGTATGGGTTACCCACCTCGTTTTATTAATGTTATTGATTAACCTAAATAGGCTGTCTGCAACCTTTAAAATGAATGTCAAACATTATTGATCACCCCTCGTATCACCCTTTAAATATGATAAACAACATTTGTTTTTTCAGATGTGTATCAGAATTCAATCAATCTGCCAAGCCTTTTTCCAACTGTTTGTTGGGGTGGGCTTACTGGGCTTTCAGTCTAACCGGATGCTGCTGGATACCAGTACCTATTTTACATCATGTGTATTATTAATTATTTGTAAGTACAAATGATTGTTTTCAAAAAATTTATGAAACATTATTATCATTTTTTTTATGTTTTCTGTCTTGTAAGACTGATAATTTAATGAACTACTTAAAAAGCTATAAATATTCATGAAAGACAATTGCATGCAGCTGAGATGAGAATGTTATGTGGGATGTGTGGTGTTACGCGAATGGATAGAATACGTAATGAGTATATAAGAGGAAGTCTGAAAGTGACACCGGTGACCGAAAAGTTGTGTGGAAATCGGTTGTCATGGTATGGGCATGTTATGCGGAGGAATGAGGAAAATGTTGTCCGGAGAGTTGTGAGTATGAATGTGGATGGCTATACAAGTAGGGAGGCCAAAGAAACGATGGATGGATTGTGTGAAAGATGATATGGCTAGAAAGGGAGTGACTATCGAGATGACGACTAATAGAGAAGTATGGAAGAAGAAGACATGTTGCGCCGACCCCAAATAAATTCGGATAAGGGCAGGAGAATGGTATTACCCGCTGATTATTGGGATTACCTGAACTTTTGTTGATTTAACTTATTTTTGTTTTCAGATACCTCAATAGAAGTGTCTGTCATATTAGAAAATTGTGCTCTAGTTTTATGAAAAGAAAAGTCAGGTTGCAGCTAAACTCAACTTATACATCTCATTCTTGTAAGTAAATATTTGTGTGATTTATGTAGGAGAACAAAAATAGACATTTTCTCTGCTCACTTGAAATAGAAATGATAATGTTGTCAGTATTTAAAAATTAATTTGATGATGTGTGTATTAGATAATGTTAAATTTTAATAATTTATTTTGTTTAACCATTTATGCACACACATAAAAACAGACAAGAAGAAAGGAACAGAAAATACATAATTTTATAGGTGATGCTTGTTTCTAAAGAAATCTGTTCCAGCACAACTACAATAGGAAACTCGATAAAGGAGATGTAGACGATGTCTGTAAGCTTAAAAAGAAAAAAACATAATACATAAATTGCAACTGTTTGGCAGTCTCTAATGTCGTCAGGCGGGAGTGAATTCCGCAACTGAACAGCGATAGTTCTGATTTAATTTAATAAAATGAGTAATATAAAAATAAATCAAATGTTATTTAGCTTAATGTTTCTGTCTTCTGTCCACAGCACTGAAAAGTTGACAGGGAAGATTTTAGCCTGCACCTGATTGGACCTGAAGTGCTATGCTTGCCCGGATGCAGATTGGCCAATAAATCCCAGGTCCCAGCCACAGCGGTATTAGCAGCTTCAGGTACCATACCATGGTATAATCATTTATTTTTATCACGGGACTACACATTGCCGCCAGTATGGTGGGCGAGGGACTCCATAGGGGCCTACCTTGCAGTAAGAGCCCAGGCCGGATAGCACGGCACGCCGCCATTAAAGACGTCATTTGTAGCGCTCTTGTCACCGCAGGGGTGACAGCTGTTTTAGAGCTCAACGGCTTGGCACGCAGCAATAGGAAGAGGCCTGACAGAATTACCATAATGCCTTGAAAGTGAACACTAGGGCCGTGGGGTCCTAATGCCCCTTGGTTTTTTGAGACAATCATCACCAAACAGTTGGTCGACTCTTTAAGTGGCCACAAGGCTGGCCTATTTTTACAGCACCACGATACAATGCGGCAATTCTGCCAACCATTTGGGCACTAAAGTCTGTCAACTTTTATATTATGTAAATAATTGCAAGTTGAAAATGTAATAAATAAATGATTAATACATGCATACCATTTTTTCCAGTTGATCGCTGTGCAGCCCACACACACCCGACGCCCCTTCGTTCTCAGCAGTGCGAAGCTGAACCCTGGGAGGCAGCAGACTCAGTAGAAGAAATGTATTAGCAAATTGTTTTGATTGTGATACTAATGAATAAATTTTATTTATTTATTTATCTATGTATTCTTACACACTGACTACATAATAAAGAAAAATACATATTGATGAAGAACGCAAAGGAACTACTTACATCATCATTACACATCATTTTCTACCAGCAGACCTGCGACAGGAGAGTAGGATAAGACACATACGACACTCACAAATTAAATTCGACTACAGCAACCAATATTATAGACTGTATTACTTTTTGACACAATTTTTTCGATTAACATTGAGATGATTAAAAAATACTTTTTCAACTATACATTTACTAGAATAACTCTGTATAGATCTTTTATAAGCATCCAAATATTCCACTGATTTTTAAATGTCGTATTTGACATTTAAATATCTGAAAGCCTTGAAATTTAAGCCCGTCCCAGACGTAGCTATAATATATTATTAAGTCATTGACTACCACGCAGCAGACACAATAGAAAAACAATTGTTCGCGGCTCACCGGTGTTCGGCGTGGCGTCTAACGTGTTAATATATAATATATATTTTGCCCTCACTCGGTCTGCGGTCGTTTTTAAAGCGCACGGTTTTAAAGCTTATTTTTTGTGTACAGGTGTACTAATTTTGAAATAACACTATAATCAATCTAGGTACCCAAAAAATTCCACTCAGGAACACCCCGTATCCTCAAAATATATATTAATATACTTAAATATGTATCAATATGCTAAAATATACTGAGATATAAATGTCGACATATTTTTGTGATGTCATAGAATTATATATTATAGCTGCGTGTGCGGTCACTCGAAAATCTATATGGAAAATATGTCGTAATATGCCTTGCTATGATTCATATTAATATATATTATAGCTACGTCTGTGACGGGCTTTATATGAACGAATAGACATGGCCCACTTGACAGAAAGCAGCACGTGACTGACAGCGCCTACAAATCACGCCAACGGTGTTTGTTTGGGTCGTTGCCATGCCAATCACGGTATTCAGGTGAATACCGTGATTGCCATAGCAACGACCCTAACAGTGATTGCCATAGCAACCTCCTAACAGTCGTGTTCGTCGAGTTCTCAGTAGGTACGCTTGCGCTGTAAGTCGCGTCGCGGAGACCGAGAGTTACCTACATAGAGATAATGAGATGCCGTGAGCTAGGTCGAGTTTGGCAGTAGGTATGTTGATGATGATGAATATTAGGCGCCGCTCGCGCCTTTAGTTAAAATACAAAGGCTAGTCTAGGAAAAAAAGAAATAAAAACGAAATTGAGTTTATGACTAATTATGTTGTAAGTAAGTAAGTACCAAAGTAGGTACTAGCTAGCTTTGAAATAAAATAAAATAATTACTTATTAAAATTAGCATAAAAATATCATTAAAATCTCGATTTTGATTGTAATGTTAATGCTTGGTCAATCCCTAGCATCAGTTGAATGACACTGACAGCTCACTCCACGCAAGTATTCACGGTGAGATTTTTACAGAATCGACCGGCTGCTTTTTAATACAAAAACTAATGCCAGTGAATGAATACTATGACGTTTTTCAGAGAGAGTATTTCAGATTCTGGTGTAGTTTAGTAAATACATTTTCACATAACTAAATTTGTGAATGAGACTCGTAAAGTGTGTGTGGCGGCAGTAAGCGCGAAGTGCTCGCGAATTTAGATAATTTAATTAGAGCTACACTTTTTGTGCGGTGTAAGGTGAAAGCGGGAGCGATTGTGGTGGGTTTTGTACGCATGTGTTGCTTTCCTGGTGTCAGAGTTTTTATGCTGCCCACGGGCCTCTGACTTAGCTTCACATGCTGTTGAGAAATGTTTGAGGAGGAGTTTGAGTTTGAGTTTACCAACTCACAAAGTGTTATTCTGTTACAAATACAAACACTGTTAAACTAAACTATGCAATGACCAGATTCTTAACATTAGGGTTGTAACGGCCTTTGATGATTGAATGCTTATTATCAAGAAAATATAGAGTTGTTGCACTATCCATACAATTTCAATTTTTTCTTGAAGCAAAATTTTTACCATCATGTACATAATTATGTGGGTATATCGTCTACCTACTTACATCAGCTAATTGACGATTTTTTGCCTGTTAATATTTGATTTGATACACAAGCATAAGGTTAATTGTTTGGCGATGAATGGGCTAGACCGGTGATATAAGATTGAAAAATAATCGTGCTGAAAAGCATCTATTGCTTATCACTTATGACTTGATCCTTAAAAAAATACAAGCAGTGCTCCTTAGATTTTATGCGCGTCTTTAGTATAATTGTGGAGAAAATTAAGGCCCTTTCATGCGGGCCGTGCCCCGGGCGCGTAATTACGACTCCTAGAGCATACTGGCGCCTCGTAAATTGAGCATTTTACGCTTTTATTTGATACTCTTGATGTAACGTAAATGATATTGCAACACGTATTTTTAAAGTGGGTGTTGAAAATAATATAGTCCCTTAAAAAATTCAAGATGTCTGCTTGCTTGTTGACCGTTTTAATGTAAGAGACGAAATTAAAAATATGAAGAAGTGTTCTCTTATTAAACTTAGGAGCGAGTATTTGGGGAAATTCTCAGTTACTAAAAATTATTTGTTTATTTCATTAGTTCTTCTTAATATAAGATACATTAGTGTACTACTAATACAGGGTGAAATTGAATTCATGGGCATAATTGAAAGTGGTCATTTTACTCATCATTATAAACAACTTTCACTATGGGAACAAATCTGAAACCGCGAAAAACAAATAAAAAATTGACAAGTTATGCAAAACTCAAAACTCAAACTCAACCATGCGAGCATAATGTTTGGAACAGCTGATTTTTTTTTCGCGATTTCAATGGATGTTTATCTTTCATGAATTTCCTACAGAATGTAGGAAATTCAATTGTAAAATAAAACCAAGTCCAATTGTTCATTTCTTTAATTAAACAATTGTAAAAGGTACCAAAATAGTACATTCTCTTCAAGACATTAGTTATAATAACGCAATAAGCACGGACCATAAGTTAAGAGCAGTAAAGGTTTCCTTATAGTGTCCCAATCTTCCATATTTACAGCGCACCTGTTACTGCAGTAGGTATTATAGTCGTGACCTGTATTTAATATATAATTTACGGCATTATTACATTCGATGCAGTTGCTAACGATAAATACTTGCACCTGCAGAGGTATCTTAAGAATGGTTTAGACGTCATAATGCAGTGTGTGCCCGGGTATTAGGTTGGTCATTTTTAGGTTCTGTACCAAAATGGTAAAAAGGGAACCCTTACGGTCCGACTCTGTCTGTCCGTTCGTCTGTCACAGCTGGATATCTCAAGAACTACTGATGCTCTTGACTTAAAATGTATGATAGTTTTAGATGAAGTTTGCCCAACGATTTTGCAAAAAAAATACTGTTCTTAAAACTTCGAAGTGGGCCTACTAGGGCATGTGGGATATCATATGAAGTAACGATGTTTGTGCATACTAAAACATGTTTTGTTTTGAACCGCTCAGTTTTCGATTTTTTATAAAAAAATAAACAAAATATCTTTCATATTCATATTCATTTATTGCATTTCATGTTGTTTACAGGTTGTTTTATTATAATAGTTCCAAACAATGAACCCTGCTAGGGCACAGCAATGTATAGGCGACAGGTTTTAATTAATTTAACATGCTATCATTATTCATTATTCACATAATTTGTTGATATAAATAATTTAAAACGTTTCCCCCCTTTCTTTCCGAAGTTTGCATAGACAAAATATTTTCTTCTGTTATTATTCTGTCTGTTTATTTGTGTAAAAAATATAGCAAAACTAAACGAATCCTCTAAATAGCACACTTTTTTTGAAATCACAACGATGGTACGGAACCTTCGATACGCGAGTTCGACTCACTCTTGGCCGGTTTTTTATATATAATGATGCTACATTCATGTTGATGCGGTGATGTGTCATTTAGATTTTTTGTTAAAAATAAATCTGAGTTTTTAAAACTTAAGATTTTCATGCACACCTGGCTAGCTTTATCGATTCTTTCTGGATCTTTATTACGAACTATAAACACACAGACACATAAAATATAAAATACTTCTAATCCATACAATTATAGGTATCAAATAACCGAATCATTTTGTCATAAAAAGTCTTATTTAGTCCGTAAGGAAATTACACTAATCATTCTCTCTCTATAAATAGTCAGACCCAGACAGAATCCAATTCGAGATTAAAGCCTTCAAAATCGAATTAACTTCAACGAATTAAGGTCATACCAGAGTGGATATATAGGTATATGTATATAAAAACAAAGGTTCCACTATTTCTATTAAACAAACATAGGAATATAAATTACGTAAACTAATATAAGATCAAGGACTCTTGCGGGTACATGCATACAATATTTCCCTATGGACTAAACCCGACCAAAATTTAAAGACCGGGACCCTCCCCTCCTGGATTCCTTTCATTTAATACATTTTTTAGGGTTCGTGTTAATTTTCAGGGCAAGTGGGAATGTAGTGTGGGGTCAAAGGAAAATGGTTTTTCTACGTTGGTCGTATCATATGGAGTTTCAGATGATAGGGAAAAATTTTATAGAGACCGCAGTTTTTTGGTGTTGTTTCGGTAAATGGGATCGCGAATAGATAGTGCTGTTGATGGGGTTAGGTGAAGGGGTCTTGTTAAATAAGATAACCAAACCCAGCGATGCATTCTTCACCTATGTGGGTGCGTGATGTGGTATTTAAAAAATCAGCTTCGCTTTAAGTGATCAAGCTGCCCATTCTGTCACTCCTTTTTTTAGGGTTGTAAATTGACAAAAAGCTCTTCCTGCTCTGGGTGGAGCGGAAGAAAGTGTCAGAGTCTTACTGACTAAAATCCATCCATGTTTCTAGCTTAGCCCTTTATTTTCCGAGGAAGCGACAACCCTTTCGGACAATCCCGCTGAATTCTGTGACCCCTTGTAAAATTTATATCTGTAATTTTTATGGTGTGCATAATAAAGAATATAATATTCTTTTCTATTCCGTACCCATTCGTAGCAAATATAGTGAAGAATCATACACGTTCAGAAAGAGATTAACTTGTGCAACCTGCAATCACTATCCCCATTTCGCGCATTTCAAAAAGCGATTGACTTTTCCACCACATAATTATTAGGCCTTAAAAACAAGAGTCGTGCGTTCAAAGTCAGTACAATATTTTTTTTAGATGTCACAGAAACTCAACAAAATAATATTTTGTTGTTTGATATATTATATAAAATAAAATTACCTCAATCATTCCTTAAATTATCCGTCGTTCACAACGAAAACATGGAAGCATTGATCCCGACATTCAACATCAGAAAAAGTATTAATATCCGCAGTTATACCCGGGGAAGGTGTATTACACCCGGCTAAATTGACTTATATCCGTGTCGAGCCGCACTGAGATTACTGTACCAGGAGGCAGAAAAATTGGAGGTGCCATTATTGAAATAACTAACTGTTACCAGCGGTTACCTACCTCGCAAATGTCATAACGATCGGGAGATCGATCAGTGGTTTTGGGGTGAAAGATAATTTTTGTCAATGGCATCTCGCAGTTCAACCATAGGGTTTGTCTACTACTTAACCGGAGGTGAAAGCTAATTGACAAACAAACATAATAACTATTAAAAGATATATTAATTAAACTTTGGTGTTTTCATTACCTGTTTTTGGTATTTTTTATCATTGTCATCAAACTCCACGGGAGGAGGTGTGTAAAAGGTTACGGATATCGTTTGCCTAGGTGTCAGAGCGATTAGATAGAAAAAAATATTACTTTGAAAACAATGGGCATGTAACAAGTTAATAAGATGGGCTGCAGCATTTTTTCGAGTTTTAAAACCATACATGTACCAACCATAACATCTTGAATATAAATAAATACCTTACACTAGCGCAAAATCAAAACCATGGCTAAATAAATTGTTTATACACCTTATTTTTCGAAAAGTACTGTTAAAACCGAAAAGTACTAGGTTTCTGCTTAGGGTTGTAAATTAAGATTTTAAGAGAAATCGTATGCTTATGTATTCTCATTCCATAGGCACAGTAATTGACACAGTACTTGAAAACTAAGACGACAATCCCTCAAAAATCCTCAAGTTCTATCAAAAAGATACCACAGCCAAACCTTTCCATCATTCGCGTGACGCCGCCCCCACCACCACCGGGCGGCGATTACCGCGCCATTTTTGAGTCATTCACGCCTCTCTGTATGCAAATTTAGATGGGTACCCGTCCTCGGATTGTGAGAGGGTTAAAAAATGGTAACGTTAGTCACCCCCACAGGTAATTAAGTTGTGATTGTGCGTTTATGTCTGAGAAGAATGGATGGAATTTGTGCTAGATTGATGTCTTTGTCTTTGACTTTGGGAATGTAATTTGTTTCAAAGGTGGTTTGACAGCGTCTTTTATTTTAAATTACGTTTTTTTTTGTTTCCTGGAGATTTGAAAATTTTGATGAATCTTTTAAAATATTAGTTTTGTTGCTACCAGTTAGAATATTTTCTCTTCCTGTTATAGGATAATTTAAGGATTTCCACGAAAGGTATTTGTCCGTGTTTTCATACGATTTTCTGGGAAGTAAGTGATTTTGTAAAGATGATGTTGCCATATGGTCTTTCAGTGTCTACATAAATAATAATAACATTATATTATTAACGCAAATACAACTCAATCTACCTACAAACCTAAATATTTTAAACAGTTTGTTCATACCAAAAACTGTCTTCAAATAGAACTCATGAAAACTAAAAAAAAACGTGGCAAGCCTCAGTATAGCTTTCTAAAAAGAATATTTTTCAGTTGTAACAATAAAAACCCAAGAATGGAGCTCGGTTACATTAAATACTCTTGTTTCCTACAACAAAGGGAAAATTAAATTTCTACTTTTTATAGTGGCGCGTTAAAAATAACTGGAAACTGTACGAGGACTTGTGCAGACTAGTGCAGACTTGTGCCTTTTTTGTTAGTCAATTATTGTAGTCTGCAGTCGAACATGTTTTACCACTACTTAGATATTTCATTTGTTTCTGTTTATTATCACAGTTGCGAGGATTATTTTTAGAAGCGTATTCTCTTGCGACCACGTCATAATGACATTAAATTTCCATTGACTTAGGTATACCTGTTGGGATTGGTCCATAGCAGCACAGGATGGAATTGCTAGGATAAAAGAAAGGCAGGCCTTTGCCCTGCAATGGGACTTAATCGTAAAACTTGACATTTTAATTATTATACAAAAACATCAGAATATAATATACCTACCATATTATATTATAAACATTGACATTTACTTTATCTAGTATTATATTACCTTACTTTGTTCATGGAACCAACTCTAAAATATGAAAAAAAAACAACTATTCTATATTATTTTATACTATTCATTTTCATGTATTATGCGAACATAAATGTCTGAACAGCTGATTTTTTTTTTCGTGATTTGAGGTATTGTTTCATACTCAAAGTTGTTCTGTTTCATGAGTATAATAACCCCTGAAAGTATGTCTCTCGTTTAAACTAACATTCCCTTTTACTAATATCTAGACAATTAATAGACTGTTTCTAAATAATATTTACTTTTATTAGTTTAGTCGCCAGTCTGTCCAACTCCTAACCCTCTGTGTACTGGTGGAGACCGTGGCGGCAAGTCGATGGCAATTCTTTTGTTTCATATCAAAGCTTTCTCGGAGTTCATTGAATTTCATATTAGGTTATTATGTTTTCTTTGATGTCCTTGTTTATAAGAATCACTACAGCACAGCTATTTTGGTAGCATTATTTCGACTTGTATCTGTAGGTGTTCTTTTAGTGTTTTCTGAAACTATGACTATTAGTATCTATTTGGTCACAAGTGCTTCTAGCACGAAGTCCTGGCTTCGATTCCCGAAATTTTATTGGGTTTGTAATCTCTTAGAAGCAGTCCTGAGTCTGTATTTGTGCTCAGTTGATGGCAATAGGCTCGCCACCTATTACATAGGACTAAAACATAACGATAAGTGGTTGTACTATATCTATAGACCTCTTGGGACAACGTGATGTTCTACACTAGCATACTTTAATTAAGTAACTTTGTATTTAAGTTTAATAACCAAATTGTTTCGCATTACTAACAAGTATAAATCTAGGAATTTAATCTTCATAGTTACGTACCTAAGTGATTTAATCATCATCTTACCTTACTACAAATGTGCAGACGCGAGCACAACAAGCTATTCCAAACTGTCAAAGGAGAAACCCAAACTCCATAGAAACTTGGGCCTGGCGTTACAGAGCTGGAATTTTGCCAGAAATTAGAGCACCTAGGAAGATTTTCACGTCTCTCAGCAATGGCCAAATTGGTAAAATCAGATTTTTTTTAAACAAAAGCGGTAAATACTGATTTATATTACTGAAAACCTCAGCTAAAAAATATCTTTGCTAGATAAGGACCACTACATCACTAATGGGTTGCATTTTTAAACATTGTATTTACTACCAGGGGATTTGATGCTATCTCAAATTACAGTAAACTGAGATTGCAACAATAGGTTTATTAAGTCGTTGACTGCCACGCAGCAGACACAATAGAAAAACTATTGTTCGCGGCTCACCGGTGACCGCGTTGGCGCTCAACGTGTTAAAGAAAAAACCGTATTATTGAGATAGAGTTCTATTAATCACCTTCTTCGTTAGGATTATCATAATATAATAATACAGTATCTAGGAATTGTGCAGGAAGAAACTGACTACCCTGGTGCCGAATGTACGAAGAGAACCTCCACAGTGAATACACACTCGCCGGTGTCCTATAGGTGTCTGTTCACTCTCTTCTGGTCTATTTCCACTAAGAGATACAGCATTGGCATGACTCCAGCAAACTTGACGGATAAAGTTATTTTCATTTACCTTTTTTTTTTTTTTAAGGCTGGGAAATCATCCAATGACTTGTGATGTTGGGGGTCCTAAGGATCTTAAAGAAGTAGACAACCACCTTGATTGGACTCCATTTATTAAGTGCTTTAATATAACATAAAATAATGCGCATTATAGTAAATTACGTAGTAAGCATAATATTGAATATCACTATAAAGTAGTGCACACAATGGGTAATGTCTACCTAAGGAGCATACACACTTAGTACAACACTTCACCTCCCGGGGCGAAAGAAAAAATAAAAATATGAAAACATTTTTTTTTTTTTTTAAATATCTAATCTAAACCACTATAAAACTACAATTTTGTTTATGAAATTGAAGTAACACTATTTACTTATTGCTAAACATTGCATATTTACTTAAGATTCTATCGTATTCTAAACTTATTGGTAGTAAGGCCTAGTTCTATTCTTATGTACTAATTCTATTTTATTATTTTTACTTATCTGAACATTACAACCTAAATCTTCAATTACTTTATAGGGACCTTCAAATAAGGCATCTAATTTTCGACCAGTTTCGTTCTTTAATAGCAACAAATCATCTTTCTGATACTTATACGAATTTACTGATTTATCATACAGTTCTTTTCGTTTATGCTTGTTAAATAATAAATTATTCTTGGCATCAGCATGGGCTAGCTGTAATCGGTATTTTAATTGTAATGGATAGTTATCGATATTGTATAATGGTTCTACAGTATCACAAATTCTAGTAGGTATTCGACAGAGTTTACCAAAGACAAGTTCGTATGGCGTATAATTAGTTTCAGAATAGACTGTATTATTAAAACTGAAACACCAGAAAGGTAACCAATAACACCAAGTGTCTGTGTAATTTTCGCATTGGACTCTTAAAAATGCACCGAGTGTTTTATGCGCATTTTCAAGTGCACCAATTGACTGATGATGATATGCTGTTGAGGAAAGTTTTTCAATATTAAGAATTTTACATACCTGTGCCATAGTAGCTGAAATGAATTCCGTGCCGCGATCTGTAGCAATTGTACCTGGGATACCGAATCTTAAAATAAACTGTCTAACAAATGCATCTGCTATGGATACGGTTTCTTTATTTTTAAGGGGAATGGCTTGCACAAATTTTGTTAATTCACATTGTATGGTTAGTATATAACAATTACCATCGATGTCTCTATCTAAAGGACCCACTACATCTAAGTAAATTTTATCAAACGCCGAAGAAGCTGTTGTAGTTATTTCCATCGGCTCTTTTATATATCGAAAATATTTCGACTTTTGACATTTTTTATAACAATTACCATCGATGTCTCTATCTAAAGGACCCACTACATCTAAGTAAATTTTATCAAACGCCGAAGAAGCTGTTGTAGTTATTTCCATCGGCTCTTTTATATATCGAAAATATTTCGACTTTTGACATTTTTTACATGTCTTGACAAATTCTTGAACGTCTTTTTCGATACCTGGCCAAAAGTACCGCGTTTTTATAGTATTAACCATCCTGCGCACTCCAGCATGACCACTAGATGGCAGTAAATGGAAGTCATTCATAATAATAGTTTTATCATTATCTTCTGTTATTCTCGTTATTCCTCTTAGTATACAAATTCGTGGTCCGGACCAATTTTTAAGTGACGAAATCTCATCGCATACATTTTTTATAAAATCTTCATTATCTTTATTTTTAATTACATATACTTCATCGATACGTATCTCTTTACAATAATTACTTAATTTCTGCACAAATTCGGCTCGCGAGAAGTGTGCCTTGAAATTAAAATTAATATATATCGTCTTTGTATTCGGTCTAAATGAAAAACATTCAAATTCGTTCGTAATCATGTGACTATCTCTTAATCCCTTTAAATCGTCCCCTTCAATAAAACATAATTCTACAGATTCTAATGGTTTTCTTAATATACACACATCAAAAGTGTCTAGGGATCAACATATATTTTTGCAATAACTTTTCTCTTGATTGATATTAATTTAAATTTTCTTTAAGGATTCATCAAATAAAGTGTTTTCGTTTGTCACAGTAACGATAAACCAAGTCACCTTTGCATTAATAAAGAAATTTGCCATTTTCCTAATAAAGGGATTTTTGACATTTGAACCACTAACATTAAAGTTCGAAAAAAAGACTGAAATAACAGTTTTCTTTAAAATTTTATTGGGTAACTTAAACAATTAATAATCCGTGTTTCTACCGCGAACACTAACAACACAAGAACATCGGTTTGGCATACTCAAAATGAGTTCATCCAAATCACGCTGTGGAATGGCCGCCCATGTTCGTTGCAACAACAAAAAAAGGTCTTCTTGCAACTGGATACCCTCCATATTCGGCAGAGCTCTTCTCTGTAGCATATCCCATGCATGCTCAATCGGGTTCAAGTCTGGCGACTGAGCAGGCCAGGGCAGGACATTGATGTTAGCTGCGGCGAGAGTCTGTCTTACAACTCTTGCGGTGTGCGGTCGTGCATTATCATGCATTAACTGAAATAAGGGACCGATTTGCACTTGTAGAGGAACGATGACGTCAGATACAATCGTCTCAGCATAAATTTGAGCGTTGAGGTTGCCTCTGATCCAAATCAACTCAGTTCTTCCGCCGATCCAAATACCCGCCCATACCATGATGGTTCCACCACTATAAGGATGGACTTCCTGGCAGGATTTTAATCGCTGTTGGCGTCCAAGGGTTCTCCAGTGTCGTATACGTCTTGTATCCGGTCTCATACCAAAACGAGACTCATCAGAAAAGCACACGAAACGCCATTGTTCTTCTGCCCAATTTCTGTGTTCAAGAGCCCATTGATATCGAATCCTACGATTGTGCATTGCTATAGGTGGTACCCGTAGCGGTCTTCGGGAATGAAGGTTCACTTCATTCGTTCCTCTACAAGTGCAAATCGGTCCCTTATTTCAGTTAATGCATGATAATGCACGACCGCACACCGCAAGAGTTGTAAGACAGACTCTCGCCGCAGCTAACATCAATGTCCTGCCCTGGCCTGCTCAGTCGCCAGACTTGAACCCGATTGAGCATGCATGGGATATGCTACAGAGAAGAGCTCTGCCGAATATGGAGGGTATCCAGTTGCAAGAAGACCTTTTTTTGTTGTTGCAACGAACATGGGCGGCCATTCCACAGCGTGATTTGGATGAACTCATTTTGAGTATGCCAAACCGATGTTCTTGTGTTGTTAGTGTTCGCGGTAGAAACACGGATTATTAATTGTTTAAGTTACCCAATAAAATTTTAAAGAAAACTGTTATTTCAGTCTTTTTTTCGAACTTTAATGTTAGTGGTTCAAATGTCAAAAATCCCTTTATTAGGAAAATGGCAAATTTCTTTATTAATGCAAAGGTGACTTGGTTTATCGTTACTGTGACAAACGAAAACACTTTATTTGATGAATCCTTAAAGAAAATTTAAATTAATATCAATCAAGAGAAAAGTTATTGCAAAAATATATGTTGATCCCTAGACACTTTTGATGTGTGTATCTACAACTCTCGGCTGATCAGACCGTTCGTCGCAAACTTTTCTATGATTCATCTTTTCATGCTCATCTTTGTTTCTAGTTAATTCATCTATTCTTTTCTTTTGTGCCCTAGTCATTACAGCAACAACTTGCTCATGCATACCTTTCAATTCTTCTGATGTTAAACAAATCCTTGACAAAGCATCTGCAACTACATTCTCCTTTCCTTTGACATAAATAATCTTAAAGTTATATTCCTCCAGTGTTAGACGAAATTTAATCAGTGGCGTGGAAAGGTTAAGATACAGGCAGACAGAGTTACTTTCAAATTTATATTATTAGTTTGGTATAATATTAGCACATATTAGTAAGGATGTACTAGTTCACCGTCATATTCCTAACTTTTTTCCCAACTACGTTGGATCTGTTGAATTTATCTATACTTATACTATATAATATATAATAATATTATAAAGAGGTAAAATTTGTAAGTTTGTATGTAGGGGGTAATCTCCGGAACCAATGATCCAATTTCAAAAAAAAATTCACCAATAGAAAGCTACATTATGCCTGAGTGCTATAGGCTATAAATTATATTTATATCATACATATTAGCCGAGCTATCGCAATTTTCGTCTAGCAAGTCAGAAAGAAATACCTCCGAAAACAGAATTATTTGCATGCTGCTATTTGCTGCCTAAACAGTTGTTTAAAATTGAGAGCAATGTATGGCAACCCGGTTCGCCTTAATTATTTCTACAAAAAAGTCCGCGACACCATATTCCTATCTTTTGTATTTTAACTTTTATATTTCGTTTTATGTTTTAAAACAGTATTTTAAAACAAGAAATTTTCCGCGGACGAAGTCGTTTTTCGTTGGAATATGCCTGTTGTCGTATTAAAAAAACAGAGCATTGACATTTGTGGCCCAGCGGTAACGGCCGATTTAAGAGTGGTTGTCATGGGTTCAATGCCAGACTGGTACTTTTAAAAAGTGGGAACATTATAGGCTGATAATGCTACAGAAAACAAAAGAACTGCGACAATTTAAAATTGTTATGTGGTGGTCATTATTATCCCGATAAAAATGCATCACAAAAGACGATCGAATAGTAACCTAAGCTATGAAATATCTAGTTCCTACAGAATCTATAACGATCAGTCTTCCTAACAATACCTGTCGAACTTACAATGAGACGTAAAATAAACCGCGCTAAGTTGAGCCACTCGCGGTGACGACTCCGTTAGGGGCACAAACGTTCACTTTAGCACATGGAGCGATCTCACCAGATATCGTATGTTTGAGGGCGACCCACGGCGCAACGGCTTAGGTAACTTTCTCCACTATAAGTCAAGGATCATTTCCATTAGATTGGCAGGAACTACATTCTATACGTAAGGATTTGTCATTGGCTTTTTGGTGACTATCATTTCCTTTTTTGTTTGTTTTTGTTAGCTGTAAGTCCTCCATGATCTAAATAAATAATTAAGCTGGTATCTGTCGTAACATGGCCCTTCAAAGACCCGGGAAACCTTCATAGTATTAACGGATTATACGCATCTTTTTAGACTGATATTAAGAGGCTATCAATTTCACTGTCAAACACCAGCTTGTGTCGCTATTTTTTGATTGAGTGTTTTTAACTATTTTGCATTACCTCTTTGCTCCACGCACTACTGTACTGTAGCCAAAGATGAATAAATCTATACCTACATAATAGAACGAAATACAGTACTAAAACGGTTGACTAAATCGACAATCCAGCATGTGAAAGTACCCAACAAGCTCGTCACTCAGCCTAACCGTGTGTACCGCATACGTTATCGGTCGCGCACCGTTCGAGTGAGCACGCTCGATGATGTCATAATCCCGCGTATCACGCCATACTTCACGCCGCGTGCTTGACGTGACGTGATTTTATTAACGACACTCTTGCGCGCGATACGTTACCGTGAAGTTCGTCCGTCTATCTGTCTGTATGTGCCAAGTTTGAGTCGAACTATGCGTGTTAGTTTAATCTTGGTACTGGTTTCGAAGTGGAGTGAATTTTGAGTGTGCTAGACTTGTTAGCTAGAGGAATAAGACATATTGAACTAGTATCACGTTGTTTATTTTATAAGCATAAATTATTAAACTTAATATTTACATACCTAAAACATTATTAATAACTATGTACAAGTATATAACAGGAGGGAAAAAATAAATAAAAATAAATCAAAGGGCATCAAAAAATTCGTCCACATCGCTGTCAACAGGAAAAGTTCCCAAAAGGCTGGCAGCATTGCCACGTTGTATGGCAATGCTGATTCTTGGACCGAAAAATAGGCCAGCCCTCTGGTCACGTGAAGAGTATCAACATGCACAATACGGATGATGACACGGTAAAAAAAATAGAAATTAATTATATTTGGTCCGTCATGTCACAAGTAAGTATAAAAACAACATACTCGTGATGTCATGCCACAATTCAACTCAATGTATCAGCGTAATCTTTGGATTACGTAAAAAAGAAAAAATACGTATCCACTATTTTTTTTATAATCTAGCTAATGGACTAAACAATAAATTTTAGTCATCATCCCTATTGTTTAGTCAAAATAATAACTTTTGATGGTCTCCCTGCAAACGAAAAGCCTTTTCTCACAATAATACCTTTTTCAAAAGGCAGCTCATATTGTAAGGTCAAAATATAATTGTTATTAATGCGCAAAGCAAAGCCCATACATTGAAAACCTTTTATTCCATGTCACCATTTTTATCACACAAGCAGAGCCATATTCCACAACTAGTTTGAAAATAGACTCGTTTCTTGATATGAGAGTAATGACAGCATTTGTTACAGTGATTTAGTTCCCCCCTACCCCTTATAACTACGTCCCCTCCCCTCTCATATCATAATCTAATGCACAGTGAGAATTTAACTCATTACTGTATTATGATTGTAGGGGTGGACAACTGGACATGGAGTCTCATTAGAACGTCGAAATTGATCAATCATGACAACGGTAGTGTGGTAAACTGCAGTAA
Source organism: Hyppa rectilinea (assembly GCA_951799385.1). NCBI lineage: Eukaryota > Metazoa > Arthropoda > Insecta > Lepidoptera > Noctuidae > Hyppa > Hyppa rectilinea. The sequence continues at coordinate 864,311 of OX637319.1, forward strand.
TAACACTTACTGCTGTAGCGCTAAAAGGTTCTTTTGTCACGTGAGCAAAATTGGAACTAACACCGCCATTTTGTGCAGTAGTGTACGAAATAAATACCCCAGCTTTGTATGGTTTAAGCGGGATTGTCCGGAAAGGTTACCGCTACCCCGGAACATAAAGGGCTAAGGAAGGAACATGCAAGGGATTTAGTCAGTAAGAGTGACACCTCCTTCCGCTCCACCCTGAGAAAAATAATTAACAGGCAATCTGAGGTCGGGAAGTGGATGTGGGTGCGTTTTTTTTTTGGTAAAAACGGGTTATCTCGATTTTACGGCAAAACTATATGTCCTATGTTAAAGCGTTAAATGGCAAAGTTGTACCTATGTAATAAAAAGATCTACAAGATCTATATTTACACTTTTTACACATAACTTCAAAATTAATGGGAAGAATTAAAATAACCAAGTTTTGGTTTTTTATTCTTATCTTACAAAATAAGTTTTTATCCACGATTTCCCGATCTCAGACTACCCGTAAACAATTTTTCCTTTAATTTTTGTTACATTCTCTCACTCCTAAAACCACAAAAAATAATTATTTAGAATAACAATATTTCGATTCCAAGAAGCATTTAAGATACACAACACGATACCCACAATAATCGGGTTTTAATAATACTAACATACAGTTAACTTAAATGAAACATAATTCTATCTCTTTCCCCCGATCTTAGGGATCCGCAAGCTCCAGGGAATTACTAAAGCTTGTAAGTAGTTTCCGAGTTTTGATGGATGAACGGATAGATAACCGATAGGCGTCTCGAGACTTCGCTAATTCTGCCTTGCGATGTATTACATCAAACTGCTTAGGCGGTACTTGATAGAATAGCTGATATTGTGAAAGACTTGGTGGGAACCGCGGTTCTGCTCACGCGATTGATTTTTAGATAGGATTACAAAACTCAACAGGTTAAGATACATTAAGTGTGATGTCACATGAACAGTGTGTCCCACTACTAACTTTGGCTGCTTATAACCACGAAAATATTTGTAAGTAGATATCTTTTATACATAAAAGAACCTGTTTTTTTTCTACAGAAATTCCCCATTGTGGGAACATGATGGTTGCTTTCCTTCTCATAAGTAATTCTTACTATTCATAGATATAGACACATCTATGTACAGTCGCCAACGCATCAATTTATACCAAACTGTCAAATTTATTCAAATGATTTGAAACCTTAAAGCGTTAACTGTTAAGTTTAAAATCGATTGAGAAAATTAGACAGTCTGTTGTAACTTGATGTGCTGGCGACTGTACCAACATAGTTGGGAACACCCTAGGTAGATTGACATGTCTGAAAAATAACACCTGTCACGTAAATTCCCAACTCGTCAATTACGTCGATATAATCGATAATAGTGACGTCACTATGCATGTTATCGACAATTTATAATCGTGGAGTTGGAGCAGGATCGCTCAAGTCTAGTGAAGTGGTGTTGGGGCAATTTGTATGCAAATATCGATGGCACTCATAGCGCTACGGTTGGGTCCTGGTGCGAGTTACGAACTAGTACACTGGTTGGAATGTTAATTTATTTATGTAAAAAAAAACTGCAAATGGACATTTGTTCTTATTTATAATCCAATCACGTGAAGTACAAAATCAAAGTTCTTTTGCTTAGGCTGGACTGTAATCAATGTAACAAATGTAGGTACCCACACATCACTTTTTAAGGAGAAACTCTAAAAATAGAGCACAAAGAATTACTATGTGTACCACATGGCTCTTTTCTGGGTTGGGCTGAAAAAGTTAGCACACTTGTCAAAAGTCATTGTAAAAGAAACTTAGCTGACGTGAAACTTCACCTTATGTTGTACAAAGTTGTAAATGTGCCCCGCCGTACCTCTTACAGATCCAATTTTAAAACCGAAACATTTCAAATGCCTAAAAATAGAACTAATCTTGGTCGTTCAGCTCCATTATACCGGTTTCTCTCTAGTTACAATAAGCTGAGCACGCGTACTAACAACTTGGACATATTTTCGAACAGTCTGAATGAGTTCAGACGATACGTGCTCAGTTCTTGATCGATTTGTTTGTATTTCTTTTACAAAAATATGTTAATTTGTGTATTTGCGTGACTCCATTCAATGTTTTTAATATTGTCGAATTTATTTTAATTTAATTTTTGAACTCATATTTTAATCTATTCTAATCTTTTAGTTGTAATTAATGTAATGTGTCCTAATTTATTTGTAATTTTTATAGTTTTAATTAATATTTTGCTTTTCCAATTTAATTGATGTCTTTAACTTTTTTTATTTATACTGTATTTTAATTTAATCACTTGACATTTTAAATTCAATGTAAAAATTTAAAAAAAAAATGTTATTGTCGTATAATTTCGATTTTAATTTTATTTTTCATTATACAAGTGCTGTGCACACCTATAAGTGACGAGTTCACCGCAAAACTGTCAAATAGAATACATATATTATTGTAATGTTTTAGTGAATAAGTCGTTGGTGTGTCAACAAATAAATAAATAAATACAAAGTTAACACTTTTAGTTAATTACGCTTTTGGCAGACGAGACGGGTTTTCATTTCATGACAGTGTATTGAGACTCGCCTGTATTCACTTCCGTTTTCCGTCAGTCTCAGCTCTGCAGTAAGATTAAAGCCTGTTACATCATCATCAACATTGACAATCAATATGTAGTAGGTTAACTACAAGGAGTTTTTATAAAAATAATCAGCCTTTAATGTTCCCACGGGACACAGTCTTCTTCTCTTAAGGAAAGGGAATGGGTCGTAATCGACGACGCGAGCTCGCGGGTGGATGTCACATGTCTTCGAATTTTTGGTTCAAAGACGTTTCCTCGCGATTATTTCCTTCACCGTTTTGAAAGCAGTGGTGATGGAATTATTTACACCAAGTAAAGCGCCTGCCTGGATTCGAACCCACGACCGCCTTGTAAGACAGTTAACACTGGGCCACTAATGCTCTTAATTATTTATAACTCTGGTTTAAACAGATTTCTACATGAAGACCTGGTTTTACAAACCTGCTACCTCCTGTAACTCGCGCCGAGATATGTATGATGACGAGATAAACTTTGTTCACTGGTCATAAATTTCACGTCTGAGTTACTGCCAGTTCACTGATTAAATTTTTCTCAAAATATATTGCTAAGCAAATTCTTTGCCACATTGGTTCCTGTGTTGTTGTTGACTGCCGCGTTGGTCTGGTGGTCGCAAGCTCTGCTGAGCATGAGGTCCTGGGTTTGATTCTGAGCAGTGTTATTAGATTTTTCCATCAGGAGTTTCTCAGTGGCCGCCCGGAGTCTAGATTTATGCCCACTATTACATAGGATTTAAACATAACTGACGTAATTTTGGTGTAGGTAAGTACACCTCTCTTAACCTTCGGGAATTATGGGCGTGATGCTAATATATTTTAATGTTTTGTGATTCCTTTTTATGATTCTGTTGATTCAGGATGACCCATCGGTATAAAGTTTTTTGCGGGTAGTCTCATAATGTAATCGTGATGATACAATTTTGTTGTTAATGTCACTTCTTGTAAATAATGTGTTTCTTTCGAACTTACTATTTGTTTGTTTCTATTATCATAGCTTTTTGTTTAGTTGATTTATGAATGTTGTCTTTTGGTAAAATCTTTATTGGCACTGAGTTTTCTGTGTTCGTTTTGAAAAAGTAAAATGTATCTTAGAGCGGATAAATTTGAAAAAAAAAACTTTTCTATGTTATAGTTGTTTCTTTATTGCAAAAACATATCCCTTTACAAATAACAGTTCATGTAACATAACAGCCAGCGTTTCTTGGCAGCACTACACTAGCTCTGGCTGTGAGTTTCACAACAAATCCACTCGAGAAAATCACGACATTTTAAACATATTCAAGACTTGTAAGCGTATGAACTAAGTTAGGATATGGTGCAGGAGTTTCTTATTTAACGCTGTTTACAATTAGGTATAAGAATATTTCCGAATTACTTCTATTTCATAAAACCGGCCTTGTTTTTATTAGGACACTTTTAAAAATGAGGGTGAAATCTTGTTTGTGCAAAAATATATGACGGTTCTAAAAGTTACTTAAAACGGTATTCAATAAAAAAAGTTTATTTTACAGCAAGTTATCAGAAGTAGTCAATAATCTCGTGTTACGCAAGATATTGTTACACATTCTCAAAAATTAATTAGGATTTCTCCTTCCTCATCGTGTGGTGAGTGACTAACCTGGTGTCAGAGTTTTTATGCTGCCCAAGGACCTCTGACTTAGTATCGCATGGTTATGAGAAATATCTCTCAGACATGCCACGATGTTTTCCTTCACCGATTTTGAGCAAGTTTTAGCAATTTTTATTTCAGAACCAATGATTATTTAAATAAGAGAATTTTGCTCTTCCTATACCCAGTAAATTCATATTTACCAGAAACTTCACCAAATAAAAAAAAAAACACCCGGAACTGATCATACACCCACATCCTACATTTTAAGCGAATAATCTCTTAAAAAGCGGGTGGGATATTAAAATGTAGTCGCAGCGAGCGCGTGTCACCGACAGACCGCATTTACATATCCCATCGGGAATATTGAAGTTGTTATAACGAACGTTTGCTGTTTACAAGATTTGATTCCTGGAGTTAAGTTCGGTGGGAGCTGGGGTTCTTGTGATGATGTCTATGGAAATTGTGCAGCATCTTCATACTAATGAGAGGTGTTAGGATACGATACGATGTCATTCATCAATTATCCAGGCGAGGCGTGGTGATTTAAGTGGGATTGTCCGAAATGGTTACCGCTACCTCGAACATAAAGGGCCAAGGAAGGAACATGGATGAGTTTTAGTCAATAAAAGTCTGACACTCCTTTCCGCTCCACCTAGAGCGGGAGCGTTCGTTTGATGATTTCCCACTCTCAAAAAAAAGGCGTGATGATTAAGTTACAATACATTTTTGTAGTATGGTATGGCATCTGTTGTTCCTTGACTTGGTGCTAAATTTAGTAGTGAAACAAAAATCAGGCCGGGCTGTGGAGCCTGGACTGATTTTTCTCTGAATTTTATCTGTATGTGGATACAGATAACCGGTCCAGTCTAACCGGATGCAGCTGAATACCAGTATTTTATATGGAGCGACTGCCTATTTGACCTCCTCAACCCAGTCACTAATTCGGTAATACGATACCCCTTGGTAAGACTGGCTGTCAGACTTTCGGGCTTCTGACTGCCCGTAACGACTGTCAAAGATCCACTAATGACAGCCGGGACCAACGGCTTAACGTGCTTTCCGAAGCACGGAGGAGTCTCGATATCTGAAAATGGTAACCCCACTACAGACCAACCCCGGCAAGCGTAGCTTAACCTGATGGATCGATCCGTGCGGCTGTTATCACTTAGCCACGAGCTCCTTTTTGTGAAACTCTCATAACACTACATAATTAAACAAAATTGCATTGTATACATTGTATCCTGTTGTTTTCTCCTTAGCTTGTTAATAATAGGCACGCCCCTTATCGTTAACGCAATTCAAAGTTCTATCAATCTTCAAAGCAAAAACAAGTCTGATAAGCTTGTTAACCAGTCAAAATGAGTTAGTTTTATTTGCATAGGAGACGAGACGAAAACATCGGGAACCCGAAATTGGAAACAAGAATAGATTTTGCTGTAATTCGGTGGGTGTTTATTAGTATACATACTTTACTATCTTCTTCTTTTCGTGTGGTTAGTGACTAACCTGGTGTCAGAGTTTTAATGCTGCCCAGGAGCCTCCGACTTAGCTTCACATGCTATTGAGAAATATCTCTCAGACATGCTGGTTTCCTCACGATGTTTTCCTTAACCGATTCTTAAGCAAGTGATAATAATACAATACGCACATGAAACCGTAAAGTTAGAGGTGCGTGCCTTGGGTTCGAACTCGAGACTTACGACTTAGCAGTCTGACAGTCACACCACTAGGCTATCACAGCTAGCATAGTTTAATATAGTGGCGTACAATTGGAGATGAGAGATCGAGCTGTGGACTGCTATAGACTGATGACGATGATACTGGTAAAGAAAATGTGAAATTTGGTCTCCTATATGGTTAGCAACGGGACCCGTGTTGTAGACACCGCTCCCTCTCATAGGGACGATGCTTGTGTTCCAGGTGTGAGGACTTTATAGCCTAAATATGCTTCGGTAGATTTTAAAGCTATGTCCGTAGTTTACAAAGAATTGACAGACCCTTTAGTCTAAGGCGGACTCTTCACCCATTATAAGTTTCCACAATATTAATATTGCGCAATAAAAATCAAATTTTGCCCAAACTACTTTTTCAATCATAGCGCTTCTGTTTAAAAAAAAATGCGCGATCGATGATATTGTGCAATTGGAGCATCTTTACTTTATCGGTGCCTTTTAAGCAGGCCTTAGACGACCAATTGTATTGCACAATATCCCCAATTGCGCAATGAAATGATTTTGCAATAATTTAATTCCAAATTATTGTGAAATTCCTTAAAAAGTTTCTAAACGATTGTACAATAACTTACAAAGCTCCCCATGGCATATAATAATCTTTTTAAATTATTTCGAACAATGTCCATCGTCTCTTCACGAATTGTGTGCAATTTCCCCTTACTAAAGCTATTCCACAGCCAAAACCAATCGTTCCTAATATGCAAACATCAAAATAACCAGTGAACCCTCAATATGAATTATACCCGCATTCACTTAAGAGTGATTCGTGTTCCAAGGGATGTCCTACGTCCATATATCAAGGGTGGCCTCCCAAGTACCGTTATAAATTTTTCGGTCAAGAAATTGGTCGGTCTCTGTGATATATACCGGTTTAGTCACAGTAAATACTTACTCAAGTTACACGGACCTACTATGAGAAATTTATGGTCAGTAATATACGGGCTGATGAAACTAGCCGACGTACGGATGGATGCGATTTTTTTATAGGTACCCCTATGTTATTTTTATGCGTGAGCGTTGTAGGGTTGGATGTTTTGTTAGTTTAAGGGTTGGGACTAAGATATGAAAATTGTGATGGTGATTTTTTCTTTGGTTGTCAGCCTATTAATTTGATATATTTTGCAGTGCCCTTACAGGGTGCATGTCTATATGCTGTGTCATGAAATTTTAATGCATGCCTACTAACCAGTGTTTTACATGTTAGCAAATAAATAAATAAAGTTGCAAGATAGTTGAAATCCTTGTAGATTGAATATCTTCCAAAACTTCGCAGACGTGAACAAATGAAAAAAATATTTTTCTAAATGTATTCAAGAAACTACTTCCTTTAAATTTTTATTCGTTCTATCATATTTTGATATCGATACTCATCATGTCTGTGGAGCAGCAAGCAAGTTAAGTATATTATAATTATAAGTAGGTATGTTAATTACTTGCATTTTACAATGTAAGCTGAGTTGATACGGTCTTCTTTCCTACTGAAAATTCTGCCAAGAAAAACAAAAGTATTCATACCGTTTAATTAACCATGCCATACTTCGGAGAAATCAGGCATAATATTATATATGCGATACCATTAAAACAAAACCACAACTAAGCACTGAACGTTTCACAAATACATCGTGCTATTTGAATTTCTCAATACATTATTTTTTCACGGATTCCCTCACGTTCCGTTATCCGCTATTCGATTGGCAGATGAGTGTAGTCCCCCCCTTATACATCCGTATTATTTGTCACTGTTGGTTCCCATGGTTCGGGCGATTTTTCTTGAGACGCATCAGCAGTGTGAGTGTTTTGCTGTAGGGTGATTTGTGTCTTGTATTGTGAGGTGGAAGTGGTCAGATCAGAATGTATGTAAACAAAGTTATTTATTTATGTCAACGGTTCTTGGTAGCTCGTAGCCTCCTTATTGGTCTAGTGGTCGCAGGCGCTACTACGGAGCATGAGGTCCTGAATTTAATTCCCAGGTAGGGCAGTGTTTTTTCCATTACGAATTTTTCAGCTGCCCGTAGTCTAGTTATGTGAGCGGTTCGCGGTTTAGTCATCGACTCGAAAAGAAGAAGAAGAAGAAGACCTAAAGCACATACACAACTTAAAAAGGTTTGTCGTTAAGGTTTGTCTCTTTTGTCGACTGTACCTACATCTATAATTATTTTATAAAAATTGCCACTAAGAATCTGAACATCAATAAATTTAATAGTAAGCTCCGCTGCATATACATAAACCACAAACACGTATCACCGCTCGCTGTCGTTTGTCTCAAAAAGGTTTTCGCTCGGAAAAGAACCTGTTACCCGTGCGACACTCGGCACGACATTCGCAAACACTCCTGACTGTGAGAGCTCACTTGTAAGTCGGCACAAAAGCCACATATCACACCGATGCGTATCTGAAACAAACTCTGTGATTTGCGACATAATACCCTAGTCCTAACTTATATGCCCGTGACATCGTAACCTATGAATAAAAATGTATATAATTGATGATTGTGTATCGGTATTGTCTGAAAGGATTACATATAAAGGGCTAAGGAAGAATGGGCATGGATGGGTTTTAGTCAGTAAGAGTCTGACACTCCCTTTCGCTCCGCCCAGAGCGGGAGGAGTGATTTGATGATCTCCAACCCTCAAAACTGCTATTTATGAACTGACATCATCATATTCATGGATGTAAAGTAATTATTCCTACTGTAACTGCCTCTATAAATAAAAGCCAAGCATGCGGGAGATATAGTTATAAAAGTGTATGCGCAAACACAGGGTTCACTCTCTGTGCCTTTACTCTCAAAGTCCGATCGGACATACGAGTCACGGGGTACCACTAACTTCTAAGCCACGGGACATATTGATCGACCTGGGAATCGACCCAGGATCTAGGAGGAATGACACCAATGCAATGGGGCATAATATTCTTTTAATGAACAGAAAGACCACACGTCCTTCTGTCTTGTTGCATGTTCCAACATTTGCACGATTAGCAACTCCTGCGCCGCTTCCAGCAAAAGCATTGTGGAATTAGAAAGTTATACCTAGAAATACCAAGTTTGAACGAGCCATATCGACACAAAAAAATAATGTTCTATTCTCAACGTTACGCTACGGTGTACATCGGGGTAACTATTAAAGGCACAGTCTTCACACTGGGTTTATTTCACACGTAGCCGCAAGAAAATAAAATGCGCTAGGTGAAGATCGAGGCACGCCATTTGACGAGATTTACCTTCTGCTTACTTTACCATATAAGGAAGGGATTTATTTCACTATTGACAACTCACTGTGTCTAATTTATTTATTTATTTATTGGCCTATCTACAATTGTTACACTGTTTATCCTAATAGTTCAAGCATTATGATACAAGCATAGTGTACAATATACAGCGATAGACACAGCATGCAAAAAAAAAAGTAACTAAATGTCTAATTGGCCATTATGACAAGTTATTTTATTAATATATTATCTGCCCTACCGAATCACAGCAATTTTGAAATCGGCTCTCAATCTATCTATATAAATCCGGATGCAACTGAACACTAGTATTTTCCACGGGTCTTGGTATTTGAGGACGGTCACCCATCTACGGACCGACGTCAGCAAACGTAGCTTAACCTCGATCGATCGAATAATGCAGCTATAATTATTTAGCCACAAGACATGATAATTAAGTTATTATGTTTTAAGCCTATAGTAAGATATTCATATACACATGGAATGCAATTAAATGTATGAAAATGAATGTAATACAAAGAAGTTAAATCATGGAAAAGAATAAATTAATATCTTATTTGATGATTTTAAAATAATGTCTCATAAATATTTAAATTTCAATCATTTTGCTACTTAGTTTTGGCCGTCTCGCACCCCTTTTTTTTTTTTTTTTTTTAAGGCTGGGAAATCATCCAATGACTGCTCCCGCTCTGGGTGGAGCGGAAGGGAGTGTCAGACTCTTACTGACTAAAACCCATCCATGTTCCTTCCGTAGCCCTTTATGTTCCGGGGTAGCGGTAACCCTTTCGGACAATCCCGCTTACCCGGCAGGCTTGGCCCCGAGGGGCCCCTTCATATGCTGACATCTCTTTGAGGCGCGCGTGGAACATATACGCGCCGTACGGCACGGGTCTGGTGCTGATCGGATGGTGAGTCACCCATTACTCACCGTCCGCAGGCCCGCGCCTACGGTGGCCGGGAGTCATCACGTGGCTCCCGACGCCCGGGGCGTCTCCTGCGGCGGCTGGGACGGGAGTCTCGCACCCCTGAGTTGAAGCCCTCTAAAATGTATCTGGCTCATCCATTTATGATATTATCTATCTTTTCAATGTCAGGTGGCGTTTCGTCCTGTCTGACAATGCGCGGACGTTAAAGGTACCTTAAATACACCGACATTTTTTTCTTGTTTATTCAACCATAACGCAGCTCATGACCCCAAACGTCTAAATCCTACCTAAGCGTTTCGTCAAAACTCCTAACTCATTCGTATCCAGGGTCTATACAAATGTCCTACGTCTGAAACGTGACCAACCTTTGCTAGTAAAATATATTAAGGGTATTACATGCTGTAAACTGTTTTTGTTAGGTAACCTTAGGTCACGGCCTCGTATGGCTGACTGGACCGTGGAAATAATATATTTTTAGAAAATATTTTTTTTATATAGGAACTAGCTGACCCGACAGACGTTGTCCTGTCTTAACTGTGATACCTACCCTACCTACCTACCTACCTACCTACCTACCTACCTACCCTACCTACCTAGCTACCTACCCTACCTACCCTACCTACCCTACCTACCCTACCTACCCTACCTACCCTACCTACCCTAGCTACCCTAGCTACCCTACCTACCCTACCTACCCATCCTACCTACCCTACCTACCTACCCTACCTACCTACCCTACCTACCTACCCTACCTACCCACCCTACCTACCCTACCTACCTACCCTACCTACCTACCCTACCTACCTACCCTACCTACCTACCCTACCTACCTACCCTACCTACCTACCCTACCTACCTACCCTACCTACCTACCCTACCTACCTACCCTACCTACCTACCTACCCTACCCTACCCTACCTACCTACCTACCTACCTACCCTATAGGAGGAAAATCAGCAGCTGATCGAAAAAAAAAATGTATTCTGCTATTCAGGGCGGAGACAAATCCAACGAAACAAAAACCATGAAAATTGGTCCAGCAGATCTCGAGTTATAATGGAGGGAACAAACCCGACTTTCTTTTATATATATAGATTATATTTAATTTAATTACATAGGAAATATATTTTATTTTTAATATTTTTATTTAATTTTGTAGGTATTGGCAAGCGATACCCGTTATTATAATTGGAACTACAATAATTATTTACATTACGTCGACGAAATGACCTCGTAGCGATTTTCTCACAATCAGCATGATAATTGTTTTGTGAGGTACCTGACACTGCGAGATAATCGTACCTTACAAACATTTCACTTCTTCAACTTAGTTACCTCTACGATGTAAAAGATAATTTTTATGTAGTACCTAAAAGACTTAAGAAGAAAGAGCATTGATAGATCGAAAGTCAAAGTCAGAAAACTTTGACTATGACTTCGATCTAACAATCCTCTTTTCTTAGTCGCAGTATTGGACGGTTACTGTAAATTCCACCAGCATTGAAAACGGATGCCGCTTTATCCAATGAGTGTAAGCCCTTAGGTAACCTTTTGTACAAAACAACAGAAGACATAAGGTAGTTGGGGTGTCGACGTAATCCTGTTTATTCTTCAGTTGCCGATGGGAACGTGAGTGCCCGCGGCATTTTCGCTGTTTTTGTGATCTAGATAAGGGAAGTGATAGTAGGTAAACAGCCGTTACACTTTGTGGATATTTTGTGAATGCATCTGTGAGGCACGCGTTTAGAAAACGAAGTTACTGTAATACCGGCTTTACACGGTTCTATTTTAGTTATTCAACTGTTTCGCACCCGATTTGAAACGTCTGAACAGACTTTAAATGAAATCGAATTTTCAAAGTATTTTAAGTGTTTTTTTTCAGTATGAAAACCTTGTGAATCGGCTATAAATAATTTCTCGTGTGAAAAATCTGGCATAATAATTATGTAGTACGTAATTAGTGTTTTTGTTACACTGTACATAACAGTATGATGAATCTTCAAGTCATTTCATATCTAATCTTAGTAAGATTTCTTTGGGCAACACTTACTGCGGTTAGATGGTATGGTCATAATGTAAACAAATCCATGAGAAAATGGCCCAGTGAATGCTAACTCGTAGCGCCACTAACAAATTGACACAAACACCTTGATAATGTTATTAATTGGATTTTTGAGGTTAATTTTATAACCTTAACCTTTAGGTTTTTCAGTTGCAGTTCATGCAGTTTTCAATAATGTTAGACAAATATTGATCGTTAGATAAGTGATGAGAAATATACCTAGTTGAAACCTTCAAAATATAGATGAATGTGTTACTTAAATTCTCTATAGTAATTAATTGCCAGAACTAAACCTAAATCGAGTTTCTTCACACTTTCTTCCAGATACTCTTGGTTAGACCACTTTGTAGGCACAATACTTGACTTTCCTTAACAGCATTTGACAGTCGTATCTGTATGTTACTTCCTACTCTTTGCTTGCCCGGTCCTCCACGCTTAGTATTCAGTGCCATTACTGTAATCCGTCGGGCCGCGGTCCGCTCGCAATAAGCATCACAATTTTAGCTTTGTCTCGCTAGGTGACGAATATACGCTTTTATTCTGTTTATTTATTTAGATTTACGCTTGTTTTGGTACTGAGATTTGTAGAATCGTATCTATTTCTGAACAAGTTATGGGTGAGGAAATACTGTTGATTGTTCGCTCAATAGCTATGAGGAAGATTAAACTTAGTACAACTATCCTAAGTTTAATGTACTTCATAGCAACTAGCAATACATATCCGAGCAAAAATAGCTCAAGGTGAGCATCGAGAGCCACGTGACGACTCCCGGCCACCGTAGGCGCGGGCCTGCGGGCGGTGAGTAATGGGTGAATCACCGCCCGATCAGGACCAGGCCCGTGCCGGACGGCGCGTATATGTTCCACGCGCGCCTCAAAGAGATGTCAGCATATGAAGGAGCCCCTTAAAGCCAAGCCTGCCGGGTAAGCGGGATTGTCCGAAAGGGTTACCGCTACCCCGGATGATAAAGGGCTAAGAATCCTTCCTTAGCCCTTTATAATCCGGGGTGGGGGTGTATCCATGTTCCTACATGGATGGGTTATAGTCAGTAAGAGTCTGACACTCCCTTCCGCTCCACCCAGGGCGGAAGAAACCATTGGATGATTTCACCGCTTTTAAAAAAAAAGGTGAGCAACGAGAAGTTAGGGAAGATTTGAAAGCACTTATTCGCTTTGTAAATAGAACAGCGATGGTTTGATGGTTACCACTCCCACCCTCAACGGGTAGGCTTAAGTTCCAGCAGTAAGATATTATACGCTGATTCAGTATTCGCTCTACAATGATGAAAAATGGCACATTAACCGGCACAATTACCGCAACACCTCCACTACATTAACAACACCCAACTTATAACGAACAGGTAAACACTCATAAATCCTCCTTATTTAACATTCATCCCGAAATATAAACGAATTATGAAAACATTACCAACTCTTTTTTTACACAGGCAGATGCAAATGACATATTAAAAGTTATTTAACCATCTGCCTTCAGTGCTCACCCAGGGAACAGCGAACTGTGTATTATTTTAAATGCGGCCCGAACGACCCACGGGACCAATTTGCATCCTATCCGCGCATTTACCCCCTTGCCTCGTCCACGTGGATTTTTTATCTTTTACTTTGTTTGCGTACAATTTTCTACCGGCAAATGATAATGGTGCTAAGTGGTCTTCGGTAATTTTATAATAATGTTGGGAAAATTCTCGCGAGAAATAATATTATAAAATGGAAGACAAGGATTGGAAGGAAATTGGAGTTTGTAGGTAGGAAGAAGTAGTTAAGTATATTAATTAGCTTTGATGGGACGAAATTCGAAGCGACGGACGTTAAATTCTCATTTATTTTCTTATTTGTATAAACTTACTTTATTTCTCGTCTTTGTTGCTCATTTCGACACGGGCTTATTAGGTACTAGGCATTTATTTCTTTCATGTTTCATCAATATGACGATAATAATCGGCGCTGAATATTCTGGAAAATACATGGTGGAGGGGTTCCAATAAGTTTGTAGTTTGAAATCAAACAATTTCACAAATATATATTCCTGAATAATTTCCATCTAGTAATAATTTCTTCAATTTTGTGTATTTCTAAAATGAAAATTTCTCAGAATAAGAGTATAATGATTCTGAGAAACTCCCGAAACGAATTTTCTGAAATCTAAAGGCGCGTTAAGACCTGTACATGTGTCCGATATATTTGAGAGCTGTAATTGATCAGTTCAGTTATTGAAAGCTGATCCAATTTCCACGGAGACTGCTTTCAGCGTAGCTGCTTTGTGGTATGTAGATGTTACTATTGCCACGAATTGTTTGCCTTGAAATGACGATGGCGCGAAGATTTTTTATTTTAAAAACCACGTATGAATTCACCGTTTAAGTTTTTATTTCCAGCAAGACTGTGAAATAAAAACCTTATTAATTAAATTTATAATTATAATTATTATTTTATTTCACTTTTTAAACCTTCATGGGCACTTATGAAACCTCCATGGGCACGGTTCCAATTGTTCGCTTCGACAAGAAATATTTGGCGTTTACAATATTTCCAATTATCTATAGGTATGGCAGTGTCGGCCTTTCACATTTATAAAGTACTTAAAAAAATGGGTTTTTCGTGGCCTTAAACGACCTCATATTCAGAAAATAGAAAAGAATCTATTAGTATGATTTATGATATTAATTAATAAATAATGTATTTATTTTATTAAAAACACAATTATAACGCCTTTGCAGACTCATCCAAGACGATGTTATAAGCCACAATGTCCATAGTTTAAAACAAAGAAATAAAATACCCGTAAGCATAATTACCAAGTATTTTATAAGTACTGCTCGCGCAAGTTTTTATTTATAAGTTTTTTCCGCTTACAACACAGAATTGAGCTAATCATTCCTTTCTCCTTACCCATACATTCCTTATCGTTCGGAACGAGATTGGAAGCTCATTTGCGCGCGACCAAAAAGTGTCAGTGCGTTTTTCGCATTCAAACCGCTCACCGCTCATAACCTCTAATTATAGTGAGTTAGTCTCGTCTAGCTTACTTAAAAAGTGTAATTTTTGCATTCGCACGCGCCGCTTTATAAACAGTCTAGGTCCAGACTCCAGTGTGAATACTGACCCGCAAACCGCTCTTCGCTAATACCGCTTACTCAACCCGCATCCGCATCAAAAACTGTATAACTATTGTAATAAGTGTTGGCCGACACAAGTGTGACATTTAAACAAGTGAAAAAGTGCATCAGGAAGAAATCAGGGGACACGTGAGACGTCTGCAAAGGGCTGTCCTTGCCACGTGTTTCGTCCAGAAGGTCTCAAGTAAGTCCATCCATCCATATTCCTGAAAGCCTCATATCCCGTTTGCTCAATTCTTTGTCGTCCAGCAGTTCACCACGCTAAAATCTACATCCCAACATAAAATTAATTCACCGCATACCAAGGTCCTTCGAAGTCGTTTTAAAACTTATCACCAAGTACCTACTAATCTAAGAACAAAACATGTCAATATTGACAATAGCAGACCTCTTTCAGTTATTGATTGCCCCATTTAAATGAATCTCGGTAGTTTTTCCCCAAATATATCCTCCGATACCGTAATAATAATTATAAACATTAAAACTTATTTAAACCAAATGACATTATTATCATCATGATTAGAAATAATTATAATAAATCTGAATACATAAATTATATGATGTCTGATTAATTAACTGAACACAAAAACTATTCTGAGGAACTTAGTATGTACATACATATGTATGTGTCAGTGTGTGCAATATTATATCCTGTAAAAGTAAAGCTGGTGATTTAAAACATAATTAACTCAACGGGTAAGTGATATCACAATTTCATAAACTCGGGTACTACTAAGTAGCCACAATTCAATAATGTTGATGTAATTTATAAAAATGGTGATCAATCGTTTTGGGAGCACGTCTACCATATTTAACGCGCAGTTATTTATGTATTTCTGCCCGGTATTTATGAACTTAACATCCATATAACCTTCGATCATCTTACTTAATAACCGTTTAAAATAAATCACCTCCCACATTTCCCTCACAGCTACTTACCGTACGTCAGCCGAAGCGCAGCCATCGAAAAGTTTAATTAAAGGAGAACGAATAAGGTGTAATATTTCTCACTCCGTATAGCGCGGGCGCAGCTATTAACTTTAATATTTTTATCTTTTTATGTGTTTTACACAGATTGGCGTTACGTTTTTTACTTATTATAAAGAGCTTGTTGCGACGCATATAAGATTAGTATATGTATAAGATTAGTGAAGGCAGTATTCCTCTTTAAAATGAATGATCAGTGGCAAAAGTAGGTGTTGGAGGGATTCTGTAAGAATATTTATTATTTTTAGCAGATAAGATAGGACCTTATATTTTTGGAAAAAAGTTCCTAATTCGTGGTAGGAGTTGACCAGTACAATCCGTATTAACGTATGGAAAAAACTAAGCGATATTTTAATATACAGAGTGTAACCGAAAGGCTTTATACATACAAAAGCATAATAATATGCTACAGACCACCAAACTAAACAACTTTTACTATGGGACCAACACCGAAATCGCAAAAAAAAACAGCTCTTCTATACATTTTTGGTCACGTGACTCGTCGAAATGTAGGGAACAGCAGATTTTTTTTTCGATGTTGGTCCCATAGTAATCGTTGTTTAGTTTGGTGGCCTAGAGCATTTCCTTTTGTATGTATATACCCTTTCGGTTACACCCAGTATACTCCTTAAAGAATCACTAAGACTTAATATCCATGACAATCGAAACCGAGAAATTCTTTGCACTGCAGCTCAAACTATCTCTCCCACTCTATAAATTGTTGTCAATTTGTGTGAGTGCAACCCTGATCGACGCCGCATTTGTTGTTCAAACAAAATTGTTCCGACACCTTTCAAACGACATCCCGTTACATATTGTGGACAGTATATTCTATTTTGTTTTCTACTTGGAAAATTGTCACACAATATGTTTTTCCTGCAGGTAAACTCCTTTCATTTTACTTCTCATTCATCGACTCCTCATTATGCTCCGTATAAACTGAGCGATGGCCGTTTTGCGTGGATGAGACTATTAATTAAAATTTACCCCCAACATTGTTTTGTGTTTGTATTCTGTCTTTACATCATGTTTGCTATAGCAGTGATAGCCTAGTGGTGTGACCGTCGGACTGCTAAGTCATAGGTCTCGAGTTCGAACCCAAGGCACGCACCTCTGATTTTACGGATTCATGTGCGTATTGTATAATTATCACTTTAAATTAAAAATCGGTGAAGGAAAACATCGTGAGGAAACCAGCATGTCTGAGAGATATTTCTCAACAGCATGTGAAGCTAAGTCAGAGGCCTATGGGCAGCTTAAAAATTCTGACACCAGGTTAGTCACTAACCACATGAAAATAAAATAATCATGTTTGCTGCAAATAAACGTATTTTTTTTCTTTCTTATTGTTTACTTCTTATCGGCGATTGTCACAATGGCATGTAAGCTACTTGCATACTTTTGTGTATGTTACACCATGTCGGGCATAATTGTAATAAATGTGTTTAAATAATTTTAAAACATGCTATTACGAGCCCAGGGGGCCTAAACAAAGTCACATTTCATTATCGATGGCAAAATTAGATCAATCCGAAATGTATTTAATTGCATAAGCTTTCGAAATGTCACGTGATCAATCGTTTTCGATCGCTAGGTGCTAGACAACGTCAAATTGTGTAACGAAACTTGTTTAGTATTTCCATACAGATGCGTTGACAAGTGGCGTTCTTGACAATCCGAATCGCTGAGATAACGAATTGTTCGATTAGCAATTTTAGAAATCGAATCGACACGAAGCGATTGACGTTTAGACCCCTTTTTTTGTTGTCAAATTCCTATAATTACGTGTTTACTCCAAAAAAAGGGCGCTGAACTTCCACCGTAAACTACAAAATAAAATTTACCGTAATAGGTATGTTAAAACGCACTTCCTCCTCCAGGCTACAAGCGTGGCGCGGAGGGGGGGCGGGTCGTATCGCGTCCGTCTCTTGTGACTTAATGAGCTTTCTGCCTGTGTTGACTCGCTAGCAATTAACCCTGTCAAAGGAGACGGCAACCATCTAGTCGGATAGTTTTTACAAAGTTCCTTCTAGCATTGTTCTCATCACGATCTGAAATTCGAAGACATGTGGCACTCTCTCCTGAAGAGAGGAGGCCTGTATCCCAGCAATGGGAACATTATAGGCTGTTAATTAATTATGATGATGATGGAATTTTAAATCAGAGTTCAAAAGTGGCCGAGAAAAATCATGCACTTGGAAATAAATACTTATGTAGATTATTAGGTACTTTCAAAGAATGAGAAAAAAACAAAGTCAAAGTCAAATCATTTATTTCAAATAGGCACACGTAAGGCACTTTTGAACGTTAAAATGAACAAGAAATAGAATTGATTCTAGTCGCCCCTTCACAGAATTACAAAACCTTTCATATCCATATTGAGTTCATTATTTCTTTTTTGCAAGTGTAGTAGGCTTCTCGTGTTGAAGACTAAACTCGAGGGAAGCTTCAAGATTGAGGTTCAGTTGAAACCCAAAACCAGACATCCAAACCCGAAACAAACACTACAAAAATTGATCGTGACGTAGTGATTGATAAATAAACTGTAAAAGAAAAACAAAAATAATGACCTTTCAAATGACTTTCCAATCACTAGTACGTACTCAGCCCTGTATTATTAGCACCCCATAACAATTAAGTCGTTTGGTTAAATCGACGCAATTGTTTCAATAGCGACGATTGTTCCAAATGTCCCACCGTTTATACAAATGTCAAGAGCATGTTCAATTTTCAGTCGATATAGCTGTTATGCAAGTTTGTGGTACAGCATCAAGTGTTATCTTCAAAACATTATAATTAAATAGTAAGGAAGTCAAAACTGTACAGAGGCCAGCACATCAAGTTACCACAATCTGTCAAATTTATTTGATAGTATTTCAACTTTATTGCAAAGACATAAGGTTCATTTTTAATTGAGAAAATTTGACAGTTAGGGATAGCTTGATGTGCTGGCGTCTGTACATTGAATATTTTTGGAAAAAGTTGTTTCGTGGTGTAGGCTTAAGTCGGATGTTGACAAGCGGTATTGTCCGAATGGGTTACCACTACCCCAGAACATAAAGGGCTAAGGAAGGAACATGGATGGGTTTTAGTCTTTAAGAGTCTGACACTCCCTTCCACTCCACCCAGAGCGGGAAGAGTCATTAGATGATATCCCACCCTCAAAAAAAAATCCGGTATTTAAAATATAGATTTTGGAGTATTTGTCCTTTTGTCTGTTTGTCTGGAAGTTTGTTCCAGATTGGCGCAAAAACGGCGGAACGGATTTAGCACATACATACCTATATAGTTTAGAACATGAATAAACTCATAGGATAATTTTAATTCTGATAGTACGTGCCTCTGGGCCATTTTCGAAGGGGGCGAAGCTGCGGGCAAAAACGTAGAAGAGAAGCCCCAAATACGTAGAAAGATTTACATAAACTCCCTCCTTACTCCCATGGGACTAGGCAGAAACTACGAACGCTTCCTGATACGATCCTTACCTACTATTTCTGCTTCGTTTAGATACCTAACAGAATTAAATTGACGTGAAAAGATTAAGAAGGTTAGAACAAGCCTCTATTAAGCCTTTTTCTGTGATACAAAGTAAGTACCTACACAGAATAACCGCTGAACTGTTGCTTCCATTTTTATAAAATAGAATGAGTTTATTGACCTATAAGCCTTGATGGATAAAGCCACAGCAAACATTTCACCAATTTATCTCATTTTGCATAAACAAAGGAAGCTCCCCACAATACAGTTATGTAACAACCAGTAGGTACCTATTTCATTCCCATTTGGAATCGGAAAGACGATCCTGAGTCTCAAGTAAACATTAATAAAATTACGTAAACATTTAATTAACCAATAACGGAAAGTACAATCATCTCCAATGTACAATCACGAACAGAAGTGTTTCAAATAAATTTGAGTTAAAGTAAAATGAAAGATGGCACTCATATTTCTGCGTCATTGGCCCTCAACCGAATATAAATCTGAATAACTGTGGAACAGGATTTGTTCTTAATTTGAAATTCAAATTCTGTAGCGGGAAAATGTAGCCTACCCGTGAAAACAGAGAAAAATGTACCCATTCAAATATAATTAACATAAAAAAAATGTTAAAAATAAACACGTATTTTGGAAAGAGACGCAAACATTTTCTCCCCCTATATTTTTAGCATTTACATCTGCATAATTCTACAATTTCATTCTTTAATAGTGATTTAATCAGTATTCAATTATTGGAGACTAGCTTCTGCCCGCGACTTCGTACGCGGACCCTGTCGCTTATGCCAGCGACAACGGGGTCGCCATTTATGTTATTTTTTATCATTTTTTCCATTTAAATCTTTTATCACACTGAGCTTCAGTTTTATTTCATTCCAACAGTACAGTCCAATTGTCATCGTTTTCATTTTGGTAACCGCATTATTATATTCCCCACTTGTCTCTACAGACCTAGAAGTCAATGCGTAGATACGGTTGGAACTCAAGCACAATTCTCTATCCGTGAACGTCTCCGACTCGCGAGACAATACATGACGTTCACGATCAGCGGTCAGTCGCACATCACGTGCCCCACTTGTCTCTAGAGACCTAGAAGTCGATGCGTAGATACGCTTGGAACTCAAGCGTAATTCTCTTTCCGTGAACGTCTCTGACTCGCGAGACAATACATGACGTTCACGATCAGCGGTCAGTCGCGCATCATATTCTTCACTGGTCTTTAGAGACCTAATGAATACGCTGAGAACGCAGGCGTGCTTCGCGACCCGAAGAGGTTTCCACGGAGCGAGTTGCAGCCTAATGTTCTCGAACAGCATCAAGTCTCTCCTGACGCTCTTCGGTAGATTCTTGGGATCTTATGATCCTCAATCTTTTAGCTCTCTTGGAACATTGGGAAAGATTTGACCTCTTTGTAGGCATGGTCATAGTTTTATAGTGAAGATACCTGATCAATAAAAATCTAAATTAAAATGACTGCTCCCCTGCGTTACCGGGTAGGCTACCGTGTCACGAAGATAAATGGAAAAGGAAATTAAACACTCAAACAACATAAGCCCGAAGGCAAATTCATACGATAAAATAAAAAAATAAATAGGAGTTTTGGCCAGTAGAGTCAAATTTTCAATGATATACCATCGTCATCAAAAATCAGTCCTAAACTGTTACCGCCTTCAACGCGTGCAGGTACTCCCAGTTTATGTTATTCTATAATTACACAGTAAAATTAGTGATAGCTTTGATTTCCACATCAGATGTTTCTGATCTTCGATTTTTATAAGTCAACAGGAAATGCCCATCAGATTGAACAACAAAGACGTCAAAGACGTCATTCCTATGTGTTATGTTGTAGCTAGGCTCTTGGAGTTCCACAACAGGTGTTCCAGATCTTCAATTTTTATAAGTCAACAGAGAGTGCTCATCAGGCTGAACAACTTTCGCTAAGACGTCATTCTTTTATGTGTTATGGTGTAGCTAGGCTCTTGGAGTTCCACAAAAGGTGTACCAGATCTTCGATTTTTATACGTCAACAGGAAATGCCCATCAGACCGAACAACTTTTGCTTAGACGTCATTCCTATATATGTTATAGTGTAGCTAGGCTCTTGGAGTTCCACAACAGGTGTTCCAGATCTTCGATTTTTATAAGTCAACAGAGAGTTCTTATCAGATTGAACAACTTGTGCTAAGACGTTATTCCTATATGTGTTATGGTGTAGCTAGGCTCTTGGAGTACCACAACAGGTGTTCCAGATCTACGATTTTTATAAGTCAACAGGAAATGCCTATCAGACCGAACTACTTTTGCTAAGACGTCATTCCTATATATGTTATGGTGTAGCTAGGCTCTTGGAGTTTCACAACAGGTGTTCCAGATGTTCAATTTTTATAAGTCAACAGAGAGTGCTCATCAGGCTGAACAACTTTTGCTAAGACGTCATTCTTATATGTGTTATGGTGTAGCTCTTGGAGTTCCACAACAGGTGTTCCAGATCTTCAATTTTTATACGTCAACAGAGAGTGCTCATAAGGCTGAACAAGTTTTGCTAAGACGTATTCCTATATATGTTACAGTGTGGCTGGGCTCTTGGAGTTCCACATCAGGTGTTCCAGATCTTCAAATTTATTCTCTCAGCAGAAAATGCTAATCACGTGGAACAATTTTTGCTAAGGTATCATTTTTGTATCTCTTATAGTTTAGCTGGTCTGTTGCGGTTCTGCATCAGGTGTTCAAGTTTCCAAGATAAATTATAGCCTATATGTTGCCCAGACTTAATACCTATACAACAAAAAAAAATCATTCCAATCCGTCCAGTAGTTTCGAAGATTAGCGTGTACAAACAAACAGATTAACAGACAAACAGACATACAGACAAACAGACAACATTTTTTTTTTGGATTCGTGCTCTATTACTGTTTCTAAACCCCCCTCAATTTTTTTTTTTTAATATATTCAATGTACAGACACAGTTTTTTTACTGTTTTATTATATGTATAGAAGAAAAAGTAAGTAATGACCTTTACGTGACTTTTCTGTTGTTTTTAAAAGTATTTTCAAAGAATTTTAAAAGTTGTAAATTTTTAGGGATGTCGTTTCAGTTCCCTTTTTAAGAAGTATTTTTTAACGAGTTCTAAATTCGTCGACACACCGATGTTGTACTTAAAATACTTTTTAGTCGTTTCGGCACAAAAAATAAGTATGTGGACTAAAACATTTATTAAAAACTAAAATGACATGTAAATTAATAACAAATTATAACTTATTAAAAAAGAAAAATAAAACCATTAGAAAACCATAATATAAATCACTAAAATATGGCGCCCAAAAATTCATCTGCATCACTGTCGTCTGGTAATGTACCCCAGAGACTGGCGGCATTGCCACGTTGTATTGCAATACAGCCTCGGCCCTTGGGTCACGGTAAGTGCAAACCAGCTATTTGAAGATATCCGATTTCTAAGTGCTTATGGTTCTTATAGAAATCATAAGAACTTGAACCTTTTGGTCCAAGGGTTTCAACCATAAACGGCTCGAAAACAAAATTTCCAAAATAAAATGTGAAAACTCGAATATTATCGTAAAATATAAAAAAAAACACTGAATTAATAGTAAAATAAATAAATTTAATAATTTTATTAATTTTTTTTTTTAAATTACTAAACGAGACAGCTGGCGCAGGCATACATTTTCGCTGCACGGTAGAAAGAGAGGGGGATACTTCCTCTCCTACGCCACGCCGGCCCGCTCCGCTAGTCTCCCTCAGTCTTACGAATTTTCGATCAGCTCACGTGTCCTGACGCGAGTTTAACATTTTTTACCATTTCAAAAATAAAGTGTACAACGCCGTTAATGAAGTTTTCACTTCAAAAATGTTGTTTGTACTTAAATATTGTTATAACTTATTATACCTATTAAAATTATATTTACCTTACTTTTCCATTATTACGGTAACTATGAACATTAGCCATTGTTTCCTTAACCACAAGATCGTTCTACATGACTACATTTTTACCGATACTCCAATATCGTTCACGGTTTGCATTTTGTTCCGACACGGTTCCGGCAAGGTTTATGTTTATGTAAATGGCCGCCGACAAGCGATTTAGCCGGTTTATGGCGCGTCACTGCCCGTGGTGGTACATCTGGGATACGTCGGCGTGGCGGTAATCGAGACACTTTTGTACGTGGATGCATTTTGGTACCGTTTGGTACAATATAATGAAGAGCAAGTTCTTGCTACAACGATAGCACTAAGCAATTAAAAAAGATGTGAGAACGTACTTAGAATGTATGTTAACATGCATACACTAAAATTGCAAAAATAGTGTATTTAGCAAACAATTTTTATGTATACCTAATCTGATAATTAATATTCTAATAATTAAAGATTTTTGTAATCCATTGACTAAACTATCGTTATTATTTCTTGCAGGACTTTATACATTTTCAAAACTTAGCATTAGAATATTTGAAATTAAACGTAAGCAATATTGTTTAAACAGGTAAAAATATTGATAAAATACCACCTACTTATGCTTCAAATAATTTTTCCTCAAGTGCCACAATCCCCTCCCGTTAAACTCCCAGCAGCTGTGCAAAAAACATTCTTCCGTTTCCAAGAAAATATTCTTAGTTTGTCTTTATACATCGCAAAGCGAGTGTACGACATCAAATTACCATTTTTGTTCGCGTCTGTACTTTACCGAATGAAAACTTTAATGATGAACTGCGATAAGAATGTAGTTCTCCTAACTTGTTTACGAACTATATATTTTAGGAAGCTAGTCTAGATTTTGTCAGTGTTTGTATTTACTTTAAAACTTTACACTGAATATGAAGTAGTCAGACGTGCAGTTTCAAGCCCACAAATCATTTGACGCTATACCAATTTAGAACAACGTTCCATTTCTGTCAATCGTGTGAAGATGACGATGTCAGGATGACGTTATTGCCGGGTAAGCGGTATTGTCGGAAAGGGTTACCGCTACCCCGGAACATAAAGGGCTAAAGAAGGAACATGTATGGATTTAAGTCAGTAAAAGTCTGACACTCCCTTCCGCTCCACCCAGAGCGGGAGCAGTCATTTCATGATTTCTCAATCGCAAATTTTTTAAACAAGTGTGATTTCGGCAAAAAATTGTTTATCAACGAATTTCTTTAAAGCTTAATTCTTTAGACTTAGTTTACATTTAGTTTAGGTGATGATCTCCCAGCATGTTTTTTATTATTTTAAATATTTTTTATTATATTGGCATTATTTGGCAGTGTGTATATTCTGTTCCACAGTACATTTATACTAGACAAGCTCTAGACGCGAAGACCTGTAATTGGCTGTCAGATTATCATACTATTATCTATGACCATTGTATTTAGCTGTAAGTCTTCCAAAGTTATGAAATAAATAAATAAAAAAAAAAGATGTTTTGAATAAGTTTAGCGTTAATTACATTTTGCGATTTGTGGTATAAATAAGCCTCAGTGTTTATGTAGTTGTCTGATTATAACCATTATCAGCCTATAATGTTGCCGCTCCTGGGTTACAGGCTTCCGCTCACTGAATGCAAGTGGCCCGTAATCCACGTTGGTAGTTGTCACAGTCATGATTTTCTAAAATCCAAGCTCCCTAAGAATCCTCAAAAACTAAATTATTTATTAAAACATCTCCAGTTTACTATATACTCCAGTACACTATTATCAGCAGACAACCTCTGGGAACCCTTAAATCAAGAGCTCATAAAATTCTAGACTTTAAGGACTAACAAAGGTCGAAGTCACAAACTAGGAGCTGCGCATTGTGCCATAGCTTAACTGGAAAATAAAAGTTACTACCTCTTTTACTCTGCCGCGCGGAAGTTGGAAACTATCTTACAGGAAAGTATTACCGAAATTAGAAGTATCTTTTGGCCTTACGGATGTCTTGGTCTACTAGCAACTCAATTGCGTTCCCTTCTTTTACAATCAATAAGATTTTGAAGGAAACACCTAATCCATTGCTTAATATGTTTTAAAAATTCGTAAGCTTGTCAATGTAAAAAGCGAAATGAATTGTCGAAAGAAGTTGCAGTTGTCAGAGCGTTACGCAATAGCCACGTTGTTTGCTTTTCATTGAAATCTGTTCTGCAGTTATGGCCTAAAACGTAACAGACAGACGGATTTACTTACGCATTTGTAATTTTATTTTAGAGTGTATAGATCAATCTGCCTAACCTTTTCCCAACTATATTGGGGTCAGCTTCCAGTCTAACCGGATGCACCTGAATACCAGTATTTTTCATGGAGCGACTGCCTATCTGCTACATAGGGTAGCATCAAGCGTAGCACCAACCTGTGTGGCTCCCACCTAAAATAACACACACACAAAATATTATAAGGACCGAAGCCCCCTCGAGTTGAGGATGATAACATTGTGATTCAAATAAATGCGGCGATATTTTGTGGGTCTGTCATAAAGAACACGCGTCTGGACGCCGACTCAGCGGATGGCGGAGATTGTTTAGACGATGCGATACGGGTACGATACGAGTTACGGTACGATCTTCGCCAGATAACTAACAAAAAGAGCAAAAATCGTGCATCTGGCTGTAAAAAGGTAAACGAATTAAACAACTTACGTATTCTTATTTAATTAATGAATTCTTGCTTAAGTTTCCGATCAATTTATTGTATCTCTCAGGGAAATAACACAACCTATTATTATATTGTGTTGTCAGACAGTATTGGAATGTTCATACATGGTAATGGTAAATAGCTTAAAAATCCAAGGTATTCGATGAATAATGTACAGAGCCAGCATATCAAGTTACCCCGATCTGTCACATTTCTTTGATAGTTTTCAACTTTATAACATAACTTACGTATGATAACTAACTAACATTTGTATGACTGCTTTGAAAAGATAATGGATGAAGTGTTACACAAGATTTGTAATTCAAACAAATCCATTATTGCTTGCGGTGATTTTAATGTTAATTTATTAGAAAATTCAGGTCCTTGCAGTAAAATAATAAGTCTGTTTCAGTCCTACAATCTTGTAAACCTATTTTTGGAGCCCACCAGAATAACACCTACTAGCGCCACATGCCTTGATAATATTTACACTGATGTTATACCGAGCCACAAAGAAATTATAAATTTACTAGATTCTGATCATTGCGGGCAAAAAATTACTATCCGGAACATTAACAGCAAAGTGGCTACGAAGTATATCACGGTTAACCCCAAAACTGCAAGTCGTTTGGAAGCTTTTAAAGTTAAACTCAATAGTAAATTACCGGTGGAGTCTAGTCATGCTGAGCGATACTCATAAATATGATGACTTTTTTAATATGTACTGTAAAGAATTTAATTCCACCTTTATTCCCAAGATTATCTCGGTGAATAGTAGCGCATCTTTTAGTGACTGGGCTACCACTGGTATTCATAGAAGTAGAACACGCCTTTATGAGTTATACAATGAAAGGACTTTTGTAAATACTGCTGAATTTAATTTATATGTTAGAAATTACTCAAAATTATTTAAAAAAGTTTGTTGCGTAGCCAAGTCGCGTTATCTTAGTGCGAAGATTAAAAACAGTAGTAATGTAATTAAAACGACTTGGAACATTATTAATAGTGAAACGGGAAAGTCTAGTAACCAACATTCTGACTACAGCTTGTCTGTTAATGGCAACATAATTAAATCAGACTTACAAGTCGCCGCGGCCTTTGAAAAGTTCTTTTCGGATATTCCCGTTTCAACTACTAAATCCTTAAACTCATCACCTTCTGTTGCTGAGTCTTTACTTAAGGAACATGTTAATATTTGCGATACGGAATTTCATTTTGAGCATATTACTTGTAGAGACATAATTAAAACCTTTCACATTTTAAATGTAAAAAAGACTGCAGATTTGTGGGGTAATTCTGTAGAAGTTGCTAAATCTGTTATTGACATTGTAGCACCTAATTTAGCTCTTATCTTTAATAATTGTATCGACTGTGGGGAGTTTCCTGACCTAATGAAAAATAGTAAAGTAATACCTTTGTTTAAATCAGGTAGTACATCAGACCCCACTAACTATAGACCTATTTCAATACTACCTACCTTCAGTAAAATATTTGAGGAATTAATTCTAGAGCAATTACAAAGATTTTTTAACAAACATAAATTATTACACACCAAACAGTTCGGGTTTACAAGGGGTCGTTCAACTACCGATGCCGGTGTTGAACTTTAAGGACATACACACATCAAAAGTGTCTAGGGATCAACATATATTTTTGCAATAACTTTTCTCTTGATTGATATTAATTTAAATTTTCTTTAAGGATTCATCAAATAAAGTGTTTTCGTTTGTCACAGTAACGATAAACCAAGTCACCTTTGCATTAATAAAGAAATTTGCCATTTTCCTAATAAAGGGATTTTTGACATTTGAACCACTAACATTAAAGTTCGAAAAAAAGACTGAAATAACAGTTTTCTTTAAAATTTTATTGGGTAACTTAAACAATTTTAATAATTCGTGTTTCTACCGCGAACACTAACAACACAAGAACATCGGTTTGGCATACTCAAAATGAGTTCATCCAAATCACGCTGTGGAATGGCCGCCCATGTTCGTTGCAACAACAAAAAAAGGTCTTCTTGCAACTGGATACCCTCCATATTCGGCAGAGCTCTTCTCTGTAGCATATCCCATGCATGCTCAATCGGGTTCAAGTCTGGCGACTGAGCAGGCCAGGGCAGGACATTGATGTTAGCTGCGGCGAGAGTCTGTCTTACAACTCTTGCGGTGTGCGGTCGTGCATTATCATGCATTAACTGAAATAAGGGACCGATTTGCACTTGTAGAGGAACGATGACGTCAGATACAATCGTCTCAGCATAAATTTGAGCGTTGAGGTTGCCTCTGATCCAAATCAACTCAGTTCTTCCGCCGATCCAAATACCCGCCCATACCATGATGGTTCCACCACTATAAGGATGGACTTCCTGGCAGGATTTTAATCGCTGTTGGCGTCCAGGGGTTCTCCAGTGTCGTATACGTCTTGTATCCGGTCTCATACCAAAACGAGACTCATCAGAAAAGCACACGAAACGCCATTGTTCTTCTGCCCAATTTCTGTGTTCAAGAGCCCATTGATATCGAATCCTACGATTGTGCATTGCTATAGGTGGTACCCGTAGCGGTCTTCGGGAATGAAGGTTCACTTCATGCAAGCGGTTTCTGACTGTTTGGTCACTAATTAAGTTCCCTGAAGAGTGATGAAGCCTCACGGCTAACATCATGGCGGTTATTGTTGGAGCTCTTCGAGTTAAGATTTGAATGTATCGGTCTTGTCTCCGTGTCGCCAGACTTGAACCCGATTGAGCATGCATGGGATATGCTACAGAGAAGAGCTCTGCCGAATATGGAGGGTATCCAGTTGCAAGAAGACCTTTTTTTGTTGTTGCAACGAACATGGGCGGCCATTCCACAGCGTGATTTGGATGAACTCATTTTGAGTATGCCAAACCGATGTTCTTGTGTTGTTAGTGTTCGCGGTAGAAACACGGATTATTAATTGTTTAAGTTACCCAATAAAATTTTAAAGAAAACTGTTATTTCAGTCTTTTTTTCGAACTTTAATGTTAGTGGTTCAAATGTCAAAAATCCCTTTATTAGGAAAATGGCAAATTTCTTTATTAATGCAAAGGTGACTTGGTTTATCGTTACTGTGACAAACGAAAACACTTTATTTGATGAATCCTTAAAGAAAATTTAAATTAATATCAATCAAGAGAAAAGTTATTGCAAAAATATATGTTGATCCCTAGACACTTTTGATGTGTGTATTTACAATGCATGGGTAGATAAATGCGACGCCTTGGGGATTTTTTGTGATTTGTCTAAGGCCTTCAATTGCGTTCTTCATGAAACATTAATCAGGAAACTCCGCCATTACGGGATCCGAAGCACCGCTCTGGATCTTCTTACTTCGTACTTGAGTAATAGAATTCAGAGAATTGACGTTAATGGAAAAAGATCTCCCGGATCTATAGTAACAATGGGAGTCCCACAGGGCTCGATTCTTGGCCCTTTCTTGTTTCATATTTATATTAACGATTTGCCTTACCTCATAAAAAATAGTCATGATATAGTGTTATTTGCAAATGACACTTCACTTTTGTTTAAACTTAAACGTCAGCAGCCGGCTACTGACGATGTAAATAGCGCGATCGCAACGGTAGTTCATTGGTTTAATGTTAATAACTTCTTAATGAAAAAAAAACCAAATGTATTAAGTTTACGCTACCCCACGTTAGACAGGTGGAAACCAAAGTGATGGTAAAGGGCGAAGAATTGAATCCTGAAGATACCACAGTATTCTTGGGCTTAACTTTGTATGCTAAGCTTCAGTGGGGGCCACATATAGATAAATTGTCAAAAAAACTAAGCTCCGCAGCATACGCTGTTAGAAAAATTCGTACTTTAACTGACACAGAGACAGCCCGCTTAGTGTACTTTAGCTATTTTCATAGTGTAATGTCGTACGGTATTTTGTTGTGGGGAAATGCCGCCGATATTCAGACTATCTTTGTTTTGCAGAAAAGAGCTGTTCGAGCAATTTATAAATTAAGTCCGAAACACTCTCTGAGAGAAAAATTTAAAGAAATAAATGTAATGACTGTACCTTCACAGTTTATTTTTGAAAATATTTTGTATGCCCATGAAAATATAAAATTGTTTAAAAAATATAGTGATATTCATGATAAGAATACTAGGAACAAACACAAATTTGTTATACCCACTACAAGGCTCAAAAAAATAGGAGGCTCGTTCAGATGTCAATGTATACGCTTTTATAATAAACTTCCAAGCCACGTTCAAGATCTAAACCTTAATAAATTCAAATCGTTCGTTAAACGCAAGTTGTGCCAGAATGCTTATTATACTGTCAAAGACTTTATTGAAGACAAAAGGGCTTGGGATTGAACTGCTCCAATTGTTTACATTATTGAATATTCTTTCTTTTCTTTTTTTAATATCTTAAATTATTTGATTAGCATCTGAGATTACTCCTGGGGCTGCTGAAGATTCACAAAAACTTTTTGCATTATATAACTTCAATCTCTTAGCATTGTATAATTGCATAGCACGTTTGTGAGTACTATGTACCTACTGTAAAGCTACCATTTACTGAGTACGTCTTACATTGACTTGAATCTGCCCTGGCGGCTGAGAGCATGTCATGCTCCCTGTAATGTCTCACTGATGGTGGCGGTATTTTGGACCATTTAGCTCCCATCAAAATGGTTGAGCTGAATGGTGCTAATCCATGCGTCATGTTCATGAGCGGGCACCGTCAGTAGGGGCTGGTCACCTCTTAGCTGCCACGGCTGTTTTAATATATAAATTAATTTTGAATTGTTTTTTAAAATCTTGTAATTATGGACGCTTTTATTAAGTTCTGCATCGTTCTCACGTGTATATTTCAACATGAGTGATGTAACCCAGTTTTTGTAAACATATTTTGATTCAAAATCAAAAGTCATTTATTCAAATTAGGCTGAAGATCAGCACTTTTTGAAGGTCAAAGTTACATAAGACAGTCCCCCAAAAACGCCCACCCTTCACCACTTCCTAGTGCTTTAGCTGGGAAGAAGAAGTGGCGCAACAAACTCCCCAGCAGCACAGCTGTCTGATTAGTTGGAAGAACTTGACTCCACACACTTATCGTATGAGAAGTAATTAACATTACGAAACACATCACATTAAAATCAATAATTTGCCACATGTCAGCTAGCACACGTCAATATACCAATTAAAACATTATAACTGACTGTACTAAGCGTAAATAAAAAAAAAAAAAAAAAAAAATTGCCTCCAGGTAAAAGTGCGTGCCCGCTTGCATGTGTGCAATGCTGTACTATGTCCATACAGCCGTAACTCGAAGTTACAAATGATAAACTAGGACCATCGAAGTAAAATCAATCAACTAATGGTTAATGAGTACTAACTAAGATCAGGATAAATAAATATGATCAACTGTCGAGGTCTCTAGCTAACCACATTTTGCAATACAACTCAATAAAAAAAACATTGTAATGAGTAGATTATGTCAACAATAAATAGATAGTAAAAATAAAAATAAAAAACAACCAAAACACAATGAATAGAATACATAATAAAAATAATTTTATGACGCTAATTCTGGAGAAAGAACATAAACATTGTCTTGTGTTAATCACAGCGACCAACTATTCTTGTCGTTTAAGTAGTCGTTGGTAGTATAGTAAGCCTTTGAACAAAGGATAGATTTTACTTTAGTTTTAAACGTATTAAAAGGCAATTCTAGCAAAGAAGAGGGTAGCTTGTTATAAAAGGTTATACCAAGCCCCACAAATGAGTTATGAACCTTATGAAGCCGATGAAAGGGAGCACGTAGTTTATCCTTATTTCTAGTATTGATGTTGTGAATATCACTGTTTTTAGTATACAAGTGTATATTTTGTCTAATATATAAAATGTTGGCGAAAATAAATTGTGACGCTACCGTAAGAATACCAATTTCTTTAAAAAAATCTCTCAGAGATACTCTGGCACCTAGCTGGTAAATTGCTCGAACAGCTCGTTTTTGAAGAATGAATATATTATTTATATCTGCGGCTTTGCCCCACAGCAGAAGGCCATAGGACATAACGCTATGAAAATAGCTAAAATACACTAACCGGGCTGTATCAACGTCAGTGTATTGTCTTACTTTCCTGACGGCATAGGCGGCTGAACTAAGCCGTCCTGCTAGACTTGATATATGTGGGCTCCATTGGAGTTTAGAATCTACTGTTATTCCCAAAAAGACTGCTGTGTCTACAGTTTCAAGCACCTCTTTATCTAATATGATTTGTGGTCCTAGATTTCTGACATTGGGTAAGGCGAATTTTATACATTTTGTTTTCTTCGCATTGAGAACTAGGTTATTAGATGTGAACCAATCCGTTACTGTTGAGAGTGCACTGTTAACATCGTCAAAAACTAGTCTATCTCTGTCTACTTTAAAGATAAGAGAGGTATCATCTGCAAACAGTACAACATCACAGAGACCCTTTAAATGGAATGGTAAGTCATTGATATACACTAAGAATAAGAATGGACCTAGTATTGAGCGTTGAGGTACACCTAACTGAACTGGTAGCTCAGTAGATTTCACACCATTAACATCTACACATTGAAACCTATTCTGTAAATATGAATTTATTACGTTAAGAGCTTCGTTTTGAACGCCGTAATGACGTAGTTTACGTAAAAGCGTGTCGTGGTGCACGCAATCAAAAGCTTTGGAGAGATCACAGAAAATTCCAATAGCATTTTGCGAGTTCTCCCATGCGCTAAATATGTGTTTCAGCAGAGCAACACCTGCATCAGTAGTCGAACGACCTTTTGTAAAGCCATATTGTTCATCATGAAGGAGGCTATTTAAATTAAAATGTCTTAGCAACTGCTTGAGTATTATTTTTTCAAATATTTTGCTAAATGCAGGTAAGATTGAAATAGGCCTGAAATTGCCAACGTTATTCTTATTACCTGATTTAAATAAAGGAATGACTTTACTACTTTTCATGAGGTCAGGAAAGGTTCCTAAATCAACACATTTATTAAAAGTAACAGCTAGATAGGGGGTTACGATATCTATGATATTACTTAAAAGTTTAATGGAGATGCCCCAGTAATCACCAGTGTTTTTGGACTTAAGTGTATTAAAAACGTTAACTACATCACGAGGCGTTACATGTTCGAAGCTTAATAAGCGACTACATTTAGGCACACTACTATGGAGAAGGTTTTCCGCTTTAGTCGGTGAAGAATTTAAGGAGCGAGTCGTAGTTATAGGTATGTTGGCAAAAAAATCATTAAAAACCTCAGCTACGTCAGCTGCTTTATTAATTTATTTGTTGTCGACCATAATCTCAAGTTCATTTAATCGTTTAACTGATTTACCCGTTTCATTGTTAATAATTTTCCAAGTGGTTTTTATTTTATTATTGGATTTTTTAATTGATTCGCTTAAAAATTTTGATTTTGCAAAAACACAAACCTTTTTAAATAATTTTGAATAATTTTTGACATACTCTAGGAAAGGAGTATCAAACTTGTATTTTTTTAAACCATACAACTCGTATAGTCTCGCTCTACTTTTATAAATGCCTGGGGTAGCCCATTGGTTGAAGCTAACTGCGGTGCCATTGATATCAATGGTTTTGGTTTTGAAGATAGATTGGTACTCTTTTTGCACAACATCAAAAAGGGCTCCGTAGATTTCGTTAGGATTCTCAAGGTCTGCTATAGATGGTGAAATTCGATGAGCTATATTATCTTTAAATTTGGTGCAACGACTAGTTGTATAAGGCCTGCATTCTATTTTTTGCGGCTTTCTATGTAATGGCATAGGGAAGCTAGCTAATAATCCACAGTGGTCAGATGTTAAGTCACTAAGCACAAATTTATTTTTGGCATCATAATCACTAAATATATTATCAAGGCAAGTCGATGAAGATGCCGTGATCCTAGTAGGTTCAAAAAACAAGTTTACTAAATTATAACACCTAAACAGATTAAGAAGTCTAATACTTAAAGGAGTTACTTCTAAAATATTAATATTAAAATCACCACATAAAATAATACTTTTATTACTCGATTTTATTCTATTGAGTGAATCCTCCATAACCGATTCGAAACTAATAAAATCCCCCGAGGGGGGTCGATAAACGCAAATTACCACGTATCGCTCAAGTTCAACACAAGACAACTCAATAGTGCGCTCAATAGACAAATTAACTAAATCTAAACGTTGTTAACATTTTAACTTGTTTGAAACAAGAATTAATGAGCCACCACGAATAGCACTTTTTCTTACAAATGCACTTTGTACGGTAAAATAATCATAATTAATAAACACTACTTCATGTTCTTTCAACCAGTGTTCAGTCAAACATAACACCTGAACATCATAATTTTCTATGAATAAACTTAATTCTAGCTCTTTGCCGGATAGACCCTGCATATTTTGATGCACAACATTCAACATAATATGCGGTTTATCCGTTGTCGCACCTAATAGTTTAATTTTTAAAGATTTAAAAGAGTGTCCATGGAGTTTCTTGCCCGTTCTTCTCCATAGGTACCTACTGCTTTGGAATGGGCAACTAGCTTCATCTTTCTGACTGACCGACCCCTTGACAATTCAAAAGTGCCTGTAACTGGTTTATTTGAAATAAATGCTTTGAGTTTGAGTTTGAGTTTAACCATAAGGTTAATTTTCAATTGGGAAATTTTGACAGTTTAGCATAGGTTGATGTGCTGGCCTGTGTACTTATCATACATACTAATTTTAAAGCATGGATTAACATCCAAGTTTGACTTTATCATTCACTATTTCTCGAAATATGCTAATAATAAGCTTCGATGAAGAAGTCCTAATGTTGTAATATTTTTTTTGTTTATAATTTGTCGTTCTTCGGTTGTTGTAATATAACAGTGCGACAGAAGGCCCTAAATGTCGACGGGAATAAAAACCCTTATCCCCGAGATTTACAGCTACTCCACAAAGTAACTTCATTCTTTTATTGACGTTAAACGGAGCGAAAGTGACAGATAGACGTGATCACAACCGCCATGATGAAACGCTCTTATTGTAATGTGAATTATCTCTTATATGTGGCGTGAACACTCAGGTGCAAAGATACGACTCTTTGGAGTTACGCCTGTCTGATCTTTAAGTTATTTGCACTGATTTGTGGAGGCAATGAACGAATATAGACCGGGAAGTATATGGCGTTTTATTTGTCGTCACTATTGAGAAAGAAAATATTAAGCCTAATATGTATTACCCGTGCCGTACGGCGCGTATATGTTCCACGCGCGCCTCAAAGAGATGTCAGCATATGAAGGGGCCCCTCAGGGCCAAGCCTGCCGGGTAAGCGGGATTGTCCGAAAGGGTTACCGCTACCCCGGAACATAAAGGGCTACGGAAGGAACATGGATGGGTTTTAGTCAGTAAGAGTGCGACACTCCCTTCCGCTCCACCCAGAGCGGGAGCAGTCATTGGATGATTTCCCAGCCTTAAAAAAAAAAAAAAAGCCTAATATGTATTAACTAGGTGCTGCCAGTGGCTTCGCCCGCGTGGATAACGGAAAATATCCCAAAGAAATGTACTACCGGGATAAAAAGTAACCTATGTGTTAATCCAGGTCATAAACTACATCGGTGCCAAGTTTCATACGGATCCGTTCAGCAGTTTGAGCGTAAACCACGGATAAACAAACATACTCATACACACACTCACTCACAAACTTTCGCCTTTATAATGTAAGTGTGATATCATGGAGCCTTAAACACCAACGCAAACAATCGTTTTTTTCTATTGTTTCAATGACTTAACGAGCTTTTTTTATTGCAGCGATCATAAAGCGGCTAAGACACCAGCGGTTAGGGCTAGACAGGGTTAAGAGAAATGCCAGTAAAGACCAGCTACAATCAGTTGAAGTAATACATAACGTAACACCACACCTGTTTTCCCGAAAGGTTCGGCAGAGGTGTACATACCTGAAGTGTACACATACACTTCCAATTACAGTAAGTGTAATAGGGATTAAGCCTATTGCTAGAAACTGGACACAAATCCAGACTATGCTGAGAAGCTCCTGATGGATAATCCCAATAATACTTTGCCTAACCGGAGAATCGAATCCAGAATCTCGCGCTCAGTATAGCTGGCGACAACTAGAACAACGAACCAGTCAGTTAAAACATCTAATCATAAATTAATGCAACAATCACAAACGAGCACTTTAGAATAAAGATCCTTACCGGTAGCTCTTAGGCACCTAAAAGTCTGTGGTGGTAACGCTTGAAAAACCAGTCCCATTTCTAATATAAAAATAAAGTACAGTGAATTCCTAAAGAAATGGTTCATTACTTGGTTCGGTCAGGATGTCAATGTAGTCACGTGTCTCGGATGCAGGCCAGTACGTGACCGCAAGTTAATAGGCAGGACATTAGCAGAACTCGGGTTAACGATGATTTTTTGTCATTATTGCTTACATTTCTTTGGAAATGAAAGAAAAGAAATGAAACATGAAAGAATAAATGTTTTTTCTGCGCCGACAAAACGCACATTTCTAAAAAGAAACTAAAATGCATTAAATACATCCGTGCAAAGCAGCTAAAAAACCTCAAAATCAGAAACATTAAAACCATTGACAATTAGTATCTCGGCCTTGGAGAATGGATGGACCAAAGACAAAATACTGACAACTTAATCAACTTATTGCATAAGAACATAAATAATTCTCTTTTTTAAACATAAAATGCATATAAATAAATAAATATTAATCTTAAGGATAGGATAGGCTTTCCATACGCGGGATTGTCCGAAAGGGTTACCGCTACCCCGGAACATAAAGGGCTACGGAAGGAACATGGATGGGTTTTAGTCAGTAAGAGTCTAACACTCCCTTCCGCTCCACCCAGAGCGGGAGCAGGCATTGGATGATTTCCCAGCCTTAAAAAAAAAGGGATAGGCTTCCCCATGTAGGATATGATGAGTTTTCTAATAACACCAGCCGTATTACAAAACTCCATACAAACTTTAGAAACCGCTTTTAAACCCCTTTAAGGTATACATTTTTTGTGAATATTTACTTATTGCTCACTTTAATTAAATTATTTAACGAAATCTTATGCAAATATACTCGTTTCTAAACCCAGTCAAGGCTGTGCGTAGTCTGTTAGTGAGTAGATTTAATATTTTTATTGAGTAGAAAAATTACTTAAATGTCGTTTAGTTATTCACAAGGGACCTACTACGTCTTGCTAGCGCTGTGTTTCGATGGATGCAAGCCACCTCAAAAATTCATCCATCATCTCAATTTTCATTTACACTCGCTCATTTCGTGACAACTACATGATTTATCTTTAATTTATTGTTGATGTACGAGTTAATTTCAATATAAAGCCTTAATTATAAAATAAGAAGTTTAAATATGTAGTAAAATAGTCATAAGGCAGTATTCCTCTTTTTCCAAACTCAAATTGAAAACAGAAAAAACTGTAGTACCAACCTACAGTTACAGAGGACAGCACATCAAGTTACCACAATCTGTCAAATTCTTTGATAGTATTTCAACTTAATTGCAAAGACACAAGGTTCATTTTTAATTGAGAAAATTTGACAGTTAGACAGTTTGACAGACGCCAGCACATCAAGCTATCCGCTTGATGTGCTGGCGTCTGTACCTACCAATTGAAATAGCAGAAATGTTTTATTAATTTATTTAATTACGGTCAGTACGGAAGTCAATAATTATTTATCAATAACATGTATTTCCTGAACCGGATAGCGAACGCGGAATTTTACCAAATTTAAAATTACTTTCCCAATTTTTTTAACAAATGTAAATTTAAAATACGTCCGGCGTCGTATTTCAGTCTGATTTAAAATCGTTGGCGGAATTCTGATTACTTTTAGTATTCCGCACTTGGGTAGGGAAACCGTAACGTTTTTAGAAATTTGTTGATAGTAAATATTATAGAACTAGAAATGATGGGATCGTTAGCCACACGAAGGCTTCTTATCTGTTAACTTTTTTAGAAATAAGTAAAGACAGACAATAATGTCTGCAACATTAGCATTTAATTTAAATTATTCTAAAGAGTCCCTCTTGAGCCACCTCTATCCATCCTTTGCGGTTTGCATCTAGGTCGTCTCGCAACCTCTCACCTCCTTCGTCTGGAAGGATTTGGGGAGGCCTTTGCTCAGCAGTCGGACAGTGTACGCTAAGTAAAAAAAAACAAGAGTCAACCTTGAATAACCAGTTTTGGTATTCCTTGGGCTGATTATAGACTATTTTAATTTATCACGAATTTCTTCACGAAAGGTAAATTTCACCTACAAAACGTTTCTTTCACGAAACGAGATCAGAACTATCTAAACCACGTTTGAAACAATGAGACTGTCAGCTCTTGAAAATGGTTTAAATATGATGACGTGTTCAGTTTAATTGGTGATATTTACCTTCAGTCGTGTGCGTGCGTGAGTGTGTTACCCATCTTACCTAAAATGTGCATTTTCCTTCAAGTTTTTTATTTATATACCGCACGGAACCCATCTTATGAGACCCATCTCACATTTCCTTTGTTATTCGAACAACCGCTGGTCAGTGGCGTGGCATTAAATCCCAAATTACAGCCCTGATGCCAGGTTTCAGCACTTTAATAAACATTTATGTTTTTTATGTCGTCGGACTTAATTTGCCGGGTGTACATACGAGAATGGACTGACTTCGGACTTATTTATTATATGAATGTATCATTCGATGGTTGGTTAAGGGTAGTTTATTGAGTTGAAGAAAATTGCAGTTTAAAAGTTCTCTGAAATTTAATGTTTGTCTATTCTCTGCGCTCTACGCTTGACATATTTTATTCTCAAACGAAGTAATTATTCTCACACTAGGAGGCAGAACGGGGAAAATACGGAGAAATGGCAGCGTTGCACCCTTTCATTGAAACACTGACTAATTAGGTCAATAATGCGACGTTGCCGCTCTTCTTAAGCGGTGTGAGACATTGAATAAAGCTGAAAATAGAATGAATTTTATCTATTTTCAAGCTGTAATTAAATGCTTTTGTTCTTTTTCAGGCTCTCTTTTGTTTTTTTGAGTGTGTTTGGTCTCATATATCAAGCGTGGAAGGTTTTTTGCTATCTTGTTGTGTTTGGTAGGAACCTACTTGTAGGATTGTAAGTGCTTTTAATGATATCCGTTCCTTTGGATATAGTTGTGTTAAAGCTGATAGTTTAACTGGAATTCAGAACATTATAAACGCTCCTGAAAAGAGTAACAATATAATCGAAATACTGACTGACTGTACCTAACCAAAGTATAAATTCCGGTACACGAGAAACCAAAGTTGAGCAATCCATACAAATTGTTGTTAGGTTATGTCTCTGAAAACATCGAGCAAATGTACTGCAATGCCAAGATTATAGCAATTGTACAATTTAATTCGGGCATGCGCTTAAATTTGTGTAATTTATTGATCACCACTGCTCTCAAAACGGTGAAGATATAATTTTTAAGAAATAAAATGTCATAGAAGCAAATATTATTCTTCTCCGCACTGGGCTAACGTGGTGGACTATAGCCTACTCCCTCTCACAGAGAAGCGGCCTGTGTACGTGTAAGCGGCAGTGGGAACGTAATGCTATGGTTATGCTAAGTAGAACGGTGTTGATCTCTGGTTTCCTTGTCTGTATTCATTCACAGAATAAATAGATACAGAAGGTAAACTTTATACAACGATCAAAAATAGACGCACGCACACAAATATGCGTAAGTGTGGCGATCCCAAACATACATATTATGCAAGTCATGAGTGCACTTGCACTCGCTGTACGGGAAGCATGTGTATGTGTGCGTGCGGTTTCGCTCGTTATGTAGAGCCAACCTTCTGCATCTATCTATTCCGTGCCTCATTGGCCAGCCAAATAAATTTGAATAATAGGCAAGGGAGGGGAAAAAATCTGAAATTCAAATGCACTCCCGGACACGAGTGTCGGTACATTTGGCGAAAAAAAAAAAAGGCATAAATATAACGTGTCTACCGGGAGACTGTAAATGTGTTTTTGTATGAAATTGATGCTGATTAAATTGGGCGGGCATCGCGTCCGATGTCGCTGAGATACGAGTTGCTGATTTCGTCCGTTTTCCCTTCGCGTTTTCAATTGTTTTTATTTATATTTTATTGGCCGTGTTTTTAATTGTTTAGGACGAATTCTGAGGTATTTTTTCCAAACAGAATTGACTTCGAAACCGATACGTTAGTTGGGTTCTTTACAATTAACGACCACGAAATCTGGTTAAGGCGAAACTCAAACTCAAACTCAAAGTATTTATTTCAAATAAACCAATTACAGGCACTTTTGAATTGTCAAGGTGTCGGTCAGTCCGAGAAATGAAGCTATTTGCCCATTCCAAAGGAGTAGGTACCTATGGAGAAGAACGGGCAAGAAACTCCATGGACACTCTTTTAAACAAAATATGGTTACAAAATATTGGTTACATAGTTCATATTAATATTATACATGTGAGAACGATGCAGAACGTTAAAAGCATCAGATATAAAATATGTAAAAACTATTCAATAATTAAATTAAAACAAGCCTTAGCCGCTAAGAGATGACCAGTCTCTACTGACAGCGCCCGTTCACGAACATGACGCATATATTAGCACCATTCAGCTCAACCATTTTGAAGGGAGCTAAATGATCCAACACACACGCCACCATCAGCGAGACATTAAAGTGAGCATGGCATACTCTCAGCCGCCAGGGCATATTCAAGTCAATGAAAGACGCACCCAGAGACTGGTCGCTTTATAGTAGGTACATAGTACTCACATATGTGCTAAGCAGTTATACAATATTAAAAGATTGAATTTATACAATGCAAAGATGTTTTTTTGTTGTTGTTGATCTTCCGCAGCTCCAACAGTTTTCAGTAGTCTAATAAATTAGTTGATGCGCCCTTGTGGAGCTGGACTAGCATTGACCCAAGCATTTTTATCAGCAATGTAATCTCCCAATTTATAATACGCTTGGCTGCATAGTGTGCGTTTTATACAAGTTTTAAATTTTGTTTCATTAAGTTCCAGGATGTGGGGAGGTATTTTATTGTAACATTTTAAACAGTACCCCATGAAAGATGAATCTACTTTAGCCAGCCTGAAACCTGGTTGAACTAATTGGTCCCTATTTCTAGTGAAATAGTTGTGTCTTTCACCTCTTTTACTAAAAAGATGCAGATTTTTCCGTGCGTACATGATGTTTTCATAGATATATTGACAAGGTACAGTCATGATGTTAATAACCTTAAACCGTTCCCTTAGAGAATCGCGCCTACGAAGATTATAAATGGCTCTGATAGCTCTTTTCTGCAGAATAAAAATAGACTCGATGTCTGCAGCTCGTCCCCAAAGTAAAATACCGTAAGACATAATACTATGAAAATAACTAAAATAGACTAGCCTCGCGGTATCTACATCAGTATACTGACGGATCTTTCTGACAGCATATGCTGCAGAACTTAGCCGTCCTGCAAGAGATGTTAAATGAGGACCCCATTGTAGCCTTGAGTCGAGCGTGATCCCCAGGAAAACAGTTTTATCGACAAATTCTAGTTTCTCTTGATTCAATACTATCTCACAATCACTACTTTTTACATTTGGTAAAGAAAATCTAATGCACTTCGTTTTTTTTCCATTTAATACTAAATTATTTGCAGTGAACCAATTTTGGACCTGCAGTAGGGCGTTATTTACGTCGTCAAAATTTTTTGCACGTCTATCTATCTTAAAAATTAAAGAAGTGTCATCAGCAAATAACACCATTTGTGGTTGATTTTTTAGTAAATGGAGAAGATCATTTATGTATACTAAAAAGAGGAAAGGACCCAATATAGAACCTTGTGGCACACCCATTTTTACTTTTAAACCGAGTGAATTGACACCTTTTATTTGAACTTGCTGTTGTCTATCGTTTAAATAAGATTTTACCAAACTAAGCGCAAGTTTTCCAAGTCCGTAATGCTCTAGCTTCAACAGCAAGGTTTCGTGCTCAACGCAATCAAATGCCTTGGAGAGGTCACAAAAGATTCCGATGGCGTCTTGAGCCTCTTCCCACGCATTGAAAATGTGTTTTAATAAGGTCACACCAGCGTCAGTTGTACAACGTCCTTTGGTGAAACCATACTGTTGATCGTTAAGTTTTTTATTCGTGTTAAAATGATTAAGCATTTGATTAAGCATTATCTTTTCAAAGATCTTGCTGAAAACCGGCAACACGGATAACGGGTCTATAATTATTGGTGTCTTTACTGTCCCCGGATTTGAAAAGTGGTATTACCTTGCTGTATTTCATTAAATCCGGGAAGATGCCTTGATCCACACATAAATTAAATATGAAGGCTAAATAAGGTGCTATCGTCTCAATGATCGAGGTACAGACTTTACTGGACATTCCCCAAAGATCTTCGGTTAATTTGATTTTAATTTGTTTAAAAGTTTTAAGTACTATTATGGGGTTAACATGCTTAAAGTTGAATTCAATTAGGCAGGCTGAAACGTTTGCCTTTAATAAATCAAAAGAGAGGGAAGGCGAGGAATTTAGAGTTTCAGTAGTTTTTAGGGGAATACTGGTAAAGAAATTTACAAATTCTTGAGCTACTTGTTTGCTATCACAAATGGAACCACATGACGTCTCCAGTACGTAATCAGAACTATGTCTTTTGCTCCTGTTCGTTTCGTTATTGATAATTTTCCAAACCGTCTTTATTTTATTTTCAGCTGATTTAACCTTGTTACTAATGTATTTGGCTTTAGCTGCTTTACAAGTGTTTTTAAAAATTCTTGAGTATGTAGAAACATACTTATTAAAAGATTCTGTGTTAATAAAAGGCTTAAGGCCATAAAGCTCGAAAAGTCTTTCCCTACTTTTCCTGAGTCCTTTAGTGGCCCAGTCACTAAATATAAATTTAGGGTTGATACTTTTAGTGGTCTTCTTGAAACAATTATTAAATTCGGTTTGCACTACCGTAAAGAATTCTTTATATAAAATATTAATATTTTTCAAAGAAAGTTCCTGATCGCTTAACTTACAATTTAATGTGATATTAAATTTATTTAAATTAACAGATGTAATTGGTCTGGATTGGATTTCGATTTTTTGTATAGGTGTGTTGGACTGAAAAGTTACAGTTTGACCACTGTGATCAGAAGGGAGATAATTAATGATGGATTTATTTAAATA
The DNA here is from genome assembly GCA_951799385.1 of Hyppa rectilinea. Taxonomy (NCBI): domain Eukaryota; kingdom Metazoa; phylum Arthropoda; class Insecta; order Lepidoptera; family Noctuidae; genus Hyppa; species Hyppa rectilinea. The sequence goes on from OX637319.1 coordinate 907,938, forward strand.
GTCGCAACAACAAAAAACATTATCAATGCATGTAGCAGTAGACATAGTTACTCGGGTTGGTTCTACAAACACATTTGACAAATTAAATGATTTAAACAAATTTAATAATCTACTCGTATTTGAATTATTTTCTAAAATATTAATGTTAAAGTCCCCACAGATAACTACTGATTTATTACCAATAGCAAGTTTTGCCAAAACATCTTCCATTACTGCCTCAAATATCGGATAGTTTTGATAATTAGGGGGTCTGTAAACACACACTATAACATGCTTATCGAGCTCAACACAAGACAGTTCAATGCTATGCTCAACCGATAGTTCAACTATGTCCTCACGGGTTTTTGATTTAATACAACTTTTAATTAGGATTAGTGAACCACCACGCAGCATTGATTTACGGTTAAAGCAACTGGCCAAACTATAATTCTCGTAGTTAATTAACATTTCATAATCTTTTAACCAGTGCTCAGTAAAACAAATAATGTCATACATTGTTTTTTCCAAAAACAATTCAATCTCCAATTGTTTGGAAGAAAAACCTTGAATATTTTGATGAAATAATGTCAAGGATTTCTGTTTCTGCTTAGCCCCTTTCTTACAGTTAGTTTTGGTGCTAGAAAATACCTTTTTATTATTAAGTGAAATTATATTGTTAGTGGTATCTTCTGTTGTCTTACAAACTAGTTTAAATTATTTGAGCTAACCACACTAACATTAGTACATTTACTAAATGTGGTGCTAATTGAAAAAGACTTCGACATACTAATTATGTCTGGGTTAATATTAAAAGCTAATAGCCTAGCTATTTGACGTCTAAAACTAATGGGCAGATACACAGTATCCCTAGTCGACCTTAGTTTCTCAACAAAAATGTTGGTGTCAAAAAATATAAACTTGTCACTATGGTGACTCACTAAGAAGTGCATGTAATTATTTAACATGTGAATCTTATTGTTTTGCCTGTTTGACAAGTGCTGAAAGTAGGGAAAGCGCTAGGGTAGAACGCCTCAAAACTACTGCGTACTTTTTTCCACTTTTTAGCTCAGCATTAGATTAGTAAACCTGTAATGATTCCTATACATAGACAGTCCTTTTGATTCGTTTATCGAAGTTAATATACCATTAAAATCGCCAATACAACTCTCTATACCCAATTCACTTTAGCGTGGCTATAGCGGCCGTTGCCCTTTGCCTAATATCTCTCCGTAGGAACCCAATTATTAAACTATGCATGGTTTTTAGTTATTGGAACATGTTGAATATCACAATAGATATTGATTCAGGATGTTAACGGACTTTATTTCAGTTTTTGGAATAAAGAATGCTAGAAAATGTAGGTGAGTAAATGACCGCTATTGCCACGCTAAAGTGAATTGGTTATATCTTAGCGCATACCAAACGCATACGTTACCTTTCCTGTAGCTGCTAGGAAATCTTGGGTGTCATACACATACATAAACTCATGCCTAAATCACCATGAGGACAGGCAGAAACTGTAGAACGCCACCTGCTATATATACTCGCATATGAAAATAAAATATAAAAAGAACATAAAACATAATATGATAAAACTTTTCTGACGTTTTTGTCAATCAATAAACTGAATCTCCGTGGAATCTACACACAATACGATTAAAATTAAATGACATTTGTCATAAAATTATATTTTATGTTTCGTTGATTGAACTGCAATATTCCCAACTCAAAAAACACGACTGTCAGAATAACTGTTACTTTTACTGGTGGCAAAGCGTAGAAACAGTTAAATGTTAATTACTTTACTTCGAATCTACAAATAATAATATCCTTGGACATTTCACACAACGTCATATCGTCCCAAGCTAAGCAACCTAATGCTTGTGTTATGGTAACGAGATGGCTGATATACTACTTATATACATTTTTTTTTGTAAATACATACATATTATAGATAGAAAAACACCCAGACTCGTAACAAATACTTGCAGGTCGTACAAATATTTGTTCCGTGCGGGAATCGAACCCGCGACATAGTGCGCAGCAGTCAATCGCTCAACCACTGCGCCAACCGTGTCAAATACAAAGTACAGAGTCCAGCACATCAAGTTACCACAATCTGTCAAATTTCTTTGTATTTAGTATTTCAACTTTATTGCAAAGATGTATGGTTCATTTTTAATTGAGAAAACTTGACAGTTAGGGATAGCTTGATGTGCTGGCGTCTGTACATTTATTCATTTAACCCGACTAATCGTCCAAGAGAACCAAAGTGAATATAGGTAATTATCCAAAACCGTAGCAACAGACTACATTCATTCATATTATATAAAAAAATTAAATACTCAATATCAAAAGATCCTTGATTTACAAAGGACTTCAATTGACGACAAAAAAATCTGGAACGGGTTTTAATTAAACCCTTATTGACGACAAACAAAAGATAGATGCAGAAGGTCGGATCTATACAACGTACGAAAACGCACGCACACATAGACACGCGTCACCTATGAGAGCTGGACCCGCCACTGGCATTTGTTCAAAAGAAACGAACCTAGAAGTAGAACTAGCTGTAATAAAAAATTGTAAAATAGTTGTAAATAAATAAATGTAAATGTAGTCTTCTTTCAGTTTTTTCCGAGTTATATAATTTTCCGGGTATTAAAAAAAAATACTTCCAATAAAACCTGTTATCCCCTTTCTTTTTATTTACTTATATTTATTATTATAAATATTTTAAGTTTTTAAAGTCATGTAAATATGAAGTACATATAATTACAAACTTAAGAACACGTGAAAAAAATATATTTAAGGATGGCCAATTATAAAACAAATTTATAAAACCTAATTTGGAGTATTACGAATATGTTAAAACAAAAAGTAGTCAAATTATTCTTTGAATAGAATTTTATTTTATTTACTTTATTTACACAGACTTTGACGTTCAAAAGTGATTGATTTGTTTGTCTATGTATTTTCATCGTATAGAGCCAACCTTCTGCACCTATCTATTTCTAGTTGACGAGGTTGCAAATCATCCCTCGGGGATGTTCGGGTGCCTTCGTTTAATTAACCGATCGCTATTTACGTTTAACTGGTGTTTAACGACGTTTTTAAAGGGTTAGCTATCAAGTATTGGTAATTGAGTCGTCTGGCTTCATTTACTGTTTTGTAAATAAGTTTGAAAGGTCACAGGGTTTTATGTTACTGTTGGGGTCATTTTATTTCTTGGTTCTTTAATTTAATTTATTATAAGGGTTCATTGATATTCGTTCTGTTTTTGTTACTTATTGCCGTCGATCACTAATTAGTGAGTAGTGATCGAAGGTTAGTGTAACAAAATAATCTCTTTTAGGCTCGGTGCAAACGAGCCACCTACTTCTTCATATATTTTGTATGGATTCGTCGCACACGCGTGGTTGGTGGCGACCACCCGCTACAGCAGTATTTTAACACCGCAGCAAGAGTTGTCAGCTATCAGTGGGTGTAGTCGGTGTCTCGTTTGCGCAGAGCCTTAGGTGTACCTCTAATACACCGCGTTTAGGTAATTTTTTGGTTTTTTATTATTACACCTGCTAAATGCTTACTTTAGAGCTGTAATAGGTGTGTCTTAGACAAGAGCCTTATTTTATTTAGTTCATCTGCTTAGCCTTTTCCCAACTATGTTGGGGTTGGCTTCCAGTCTAACCGGATGCAGTATTTTACATGGAGCTCCTCCTATCTGACCTCCACAACCCAGTAACTCGGCAATACGATACCCCTTGGTAAGACTGGGTGTCAGACTTTCGGGCTTCTGACGACCCGTAACGACTGTCTAAGATGCACAAATGACAGCCGGGACCAACGGCTTAACGTCCTTTCCGCGGCACGGAGGAATCTCGGTATGTAAAGATGGTCACCCATCCACGGCCAACCCCGGCAAGCGTAGCTTAACCTGATGGATCGACCTGTGCGGCTGTTAGTACTTAGCCACGAGCTTTTTAGTTATGAAGAATTCACAAATAATACTCAAACCAGTTTTTTTTTGTTCTTTTCTACCACCGCACCATCAATTAAATCACAGTTGGTAGATTGACAATTAGGAAACAATAAAGCCTTTACTGCTCAACCAAAAGTTTCAACCAAACTCGTGCAACACAGTTGATCGACAGCCAACAAACTACGATACAATGTAGGGACTTACACTTTTAATGATCAACTAAAATGTTATTCGTGTTGCTATACTTTCGCGAAAAGCGAGTTGTAGACACATTCGTGATAAGGAGTTATCGTGACGTTTCTACATAGTTGATTCGTTAAAAGAGCCTTAAGGTGAATGCGCAAACGCGCAATTGATTAGTGACTAACCTGGTGTTAGAATTTTAATCTTCTTCTTCTTAATCTTCTTAATTTTAATGCTGCCCATGGGCCTCTGACTTAGCTCAACATTCTGTTGAGAAATATCTCTCATTCATGTAGGTGGTTTTCTCAAGATGTTTTCCTTCACCGATTTTTAAGCAAGTACTAATTATAACTTCGCTTGTATTCAGAAATTAACTTTTCATGTAGAAACACTGTATTCCGGACAGAACCCAAGAAACCTGACTTCCACCTACCACCGCGGCACAGTCGCTTGTGTGCGATTGCATTAAGCATAGACGGCCAGCTATTTGGAGCTGCGGCTACCTCCCGTCACCCCCTTTATTTACTGAGAAGCAGCCTTCCTACTGTTACAAAATAATACTAGAATTGTTGCTTTGTGTGGAGAGAGCTAGTTGCGCGAATCTGGACGATTAGTTGAGTAGGGAGATGAGATTTTTAATTTGGACGCTACACTTTTGCTGTAGCGATTCTTGGGAAAAGCAAATGCATGCAAAGCAATAGATGTCTTATTGGTGAATGATAGTGAAGATAAAATTAATTAAATTATCGTTTCTAAAGGTTGAAATTGCCAGAGAGTGATGGATGCCTTTGAAGAATTCATTCTAGCTTGCATTATGTGTATTTAACTACAATCATCGATCTGTCTTCAAACGCGATGATTATTAATTACTGGCTTTTGCCTAAGGCTTCGCCCGCGTGTATGTGTGAAAATTATCCCATTTTTCCGGGATAAAAAGGTGCTATTTCAGACTATAATCTATCTTTGTGCCAAGTTTCTTTCAGATCCGTTACGTAGTTTTTTAGTTTATTCGTTACAAACATACATACAAATTTTTCCTCTTTAAAATATTAGTATTGATGCCTAATTATTTGAATCCATAATGTATTAATAAATAGAAGCCATTATGGACTCTATCGGACACAGAAAATTTGTTACAGCAACGTGCTTTACCGTGCATGCTCTACGTTTAACTATACCAACATAAATCTCCCATATCTGTTGCCACTATTAAACCAGTCAGTTTTAAACCTAAACCTCGTGTTGGTGGTTATTTGCAGATAGCTGTCGTTAATGACCCACAAATTTAACCAGCGCGACAATTATAACTGTTGAACTGCAGTGCCGCAGTTAACTTTGTTGCTTACTGTCCTGCTCGGGTAAATTTTTACTGGTTAGTGGACTTATAATAATGTGCAGTTAAACTGTGGTACCTTTTTTTTTTTTTTTTTTAAGGCTGGGAAATCATCCAATGACTGCTCCCGCTCTGGGTGGAGCGGAAGGGAGTGTCAGACTCTTACTGACTAAAACCCATCCATGTTCCTTCCGTAGCCCTTTATGTTCCGGGGTAGCGGTAACCCTTTCGGACAATCCCGCTTACCCGGCAGGCTTGGCCCTGAGGGGCCCCTTCATATGCTGACATCTCTTTGAGGCGCGCGTGGAACATATACGCGCCGTACGGCACGGGTCTGGTTCTGATCGGACGGTGAGTCACCCATTACTCACCGTCCGCAGGCCCGCGCCTACGGTGGCCGGGAGTCGTCACGTGGCTCCCGACGCCCGGAGCGTCTCCCGCGGCGGCTGGGACGGGAGGACCTTTCTCTCTCCCATCCCGCCACCTCCTTCGCGAGCATAACTTTTTCGCAGAAGGAGGTGACTGCCTCCCACTCCCTCTCGCCCCGGACCATGGCTTGCACCAGGGCCGGGCGCGAGAGGTCGCCGCCGCCGATCGCCTCTACGAGGACACGGCGGTGCTCCGCCCAAGCGGGGCAGGTTTGCACCGTGTGCTCTACCGTGTCCTCTGGGCGATCCTCGCAGTGGTGACACCCGGGCGTTTCCTCCCGCCTGATGATGTGCAGGAACCTCCCGAAACATCCATGTCCGGTGAGGACCTGCGTCAGGCGGAAGGTGAGGGCGCCGTGACGCCTCTCTAGCCACTCCTCAAAGAGGGGCCTTACCGCCACTATCGTGGCGTGCCCAAACTGTGGTACCTGAATTGATAATAAAGTTGCACAATAGTATTTGTAGAAAAATGCATTAAAATTACATTACCTACTCCTCTATTGAGAATTCCCGATCATTATTTATTTAAACTTTCACTCACTATCCATACAGGTCACCCTACACTATACAATAGTGGGTGGGTGACTAACCTATCACAGGTATTAAAAAATATCAACAAATACTACATAAAAATCTGCTTAAACTAAATTATAACAAAATCTTAACCTAAAGTAAATAACAAACAATATATAATATTAATATTTAAATGTAACTGACGAAATGAGCCTAACTAAGCAGTTTCAGTGTTAAAGTTATTTTGATGATTGGTGCCTATAAAGTTATTTTGATAATTGGTGCCTATAATAAATCGTCTAGCCTGGCCCAAGTTGCTCCTTCAAGGGCTTGCAAAATTACGCTCGTTTTGTGATAAGATTAATCTTTAGACTCAATGATATTCGGGTATACTTCAAAACACACCCCAGTTACCGCACAGAATTTGAAAATGAAAACAGTCTTTTGTTTTTAAAGTAAATCATGGTACAAGTCGATTCTCCACTGCTAGGGAGAATGTGCCACGAAATTTTCCATCCTAGCATCGCAGTTCATTTGTTTTCAGGCATTTGTTCCGAGCGCAGCGCGGTCGTGGAGGTTTTGTTTCCATACAAAGCGAAGCTAAGTACATGTGCGTAGCTTAGCTGTGCGTTGCAGTAGAGCCGCGTTTAATAAATATTTACCCCCTTACTAATAAACGTTGTATAGCGTCTGTATAGTTACACAACGCTTTGTCTCCTTCTTTCAAATGTCAAATTTCTGACGACTGGAACAGAAATCGGCGTGTAACAATTCGCCTTATATTTTATTAGTAAGGGGGCTAGAAAATAGAAACTTCGATTGTCCTTGGTATAAGACTTTATTTGAAAATTTACCAAATAATGCACAGTACGCAAAAAAAACGAAACTATCCATTTTCCCACACATAGCCCTATCGACACAACAGCTCCTGTTACGTAATAATCCAATTTTTCGCGGCTCGCAACACCAACCGATTCTCCGTGTCCGAATATTACTACAAAACTGAATATGTAATCGAATTAAAGTCTGACGTTCAAGCTGAATGCTGGTACGAAATCAATTATTGTCTGTCAATGGTGATCACAATCGATTGAATCGATTTGGCAGCCGATATTCGAATGAGTAATCGTTTCATAGGTTTTTTACTGTAATACTGCCAATCATCGTAGTTGAATTGATTTACGGTGAATGATATCAGTTTTATGATGTTATGTTACTTTGGAATCGAGACATTATAAAACTGGAAAACATTTCATGTGATGATTACCTTATGACTTATTGCAAAATCAACCTGTAAGGTACCACGTAAATTGTGCGTCTTAGTTTAAAGAAGTCGTCACCAAAAACAGTTTTAAACATTCTGTGTAATTCAAGTCTCAAGTACATAAAAACAAAAACCTTAACACATCTGGGTTTGTGTTTTTAATCCCTATAGGCTATTTCTTCTGATAAAACCTTTTACATTTGTATTAGGAATAATCAAAGCGAAAAATAAAATTAATAATAACAATAATAATAATAATTCTTCACAATGTAACGCCTATTATAATGATTTAACTCAATTATACGTAGAAAAGAGGCAAAAGATAATTTCTGAAAAGGCAAGAATGTTTAAGTTTTCTGAAATAGCATTTAGTGCTATTAACGTATTAACTCTTCTTTTTTCGTTTTTTTCTTTCTACCTAACTTCTAAACTATTTAACACTGCAACAATAAAGCCGACCCGACTTAACTCGAGCTCTAACTGACGTCAGTGCGTTGTCAACGTCGCGCTGTAGCGGTCTGACTGACGTGGTGACGGCGTTGACGTAGTGGTCTCCAGGTGCTGAGATAAATAAACGTTGACACTAAAAGCCAAATGCTATCGTGGGATTTAGTGACTAAGTGACGGGGCTAAATACTTTTATAAACTGTGATAAAAATTACGGACATTACGAAGTCACTTTGTCAGTTATTATACGTTGACTACACAATAATAATGCAGAAATTTATATTATTTTAGAAATTCATTTCGGTTTCTTTTTCTACACTGATTACTAGGCTCTTATTGGTCGTAGCATGATGTTACATAGCCTATAGCCTTTCTCGATAAATGGACTATCCAACACAAAAAGAATTTTTCAATTCGTATCAGTAGTTCCAGAGATTAGCGCGTTCAAACAAACAAACTCTTCAGCTTTAGAATATTAGTATAGATTAGTAATGTACTATCTAGTTTTAGTTGTAGTGCTATTAAGAAGCTGTACTAATATGTTAACAGTCTATCAGCGTGGTTATATTTCTATTGTAAAGGTTTAATTAATTGCTAACCAACTCCGTAACAAAGTAAACATACAAATTTCTTACCTTATAATTTAAGAACTTATAACTAACATCAACAAACTAAAGCAACTGCTATCAATACAATACATATATACGTAGATTTTACATACACACAATAAATTCTTAGCATACAAATTTCTACCAAACTTTACCTAATTAACATTTCTCGGGAAACCGTCGATGTTTCGTAGCGCGTAGAAGCTTCGTAGCGGCGTAGCGCCGTAGCGGTGTAGTCTCGCGGCAAAGTGTTGTAGTTAGGATGTTGATTTTCTAAGCTCAAAATTACGTGAAGATAATATTATCGTTGTACAACTACTTGTAAATTAATAATGATGTAAATTCTTCGGGAATGTTTGGTTTGAACTATTATAATTAATGTATAACTTATGTTTGTCTGTTGACATGAATATAATCAAAATAATAATGAAGTAGCTACCGATTTCGTAGTGTATTTAAGTATTTTTTCACTTAAAAAAGAACATTTATATATTTTTTCGACAAATTACCTTCGCAAAAAATTACGTCATAAACAATGTGGCTTTATCAGTAATACTATTTCAAGTTATCGCAAACAATATCGAATTTCTATTATGTTTATAGGAGGTAGTGAAAAAAATCTGCAGGATTGTAAGGCGATCGAATTGCTCGTGACTTTGTATGTTAAGGTTTATTTTCATTTGCACGTCATGCAACGATACAGTATATTTTTGTATTTCTTTAATATCAATGTGGCCGTCAGACAGCTTTTTTATGGCCAATTTCATCAAAGAAACTAAGCACAATCAGTACATCTGAACTGCGTTCAAGAGCTGTCAGTGTCAATGTTCCCCAATAATGTCACTGGCATCTTCGGATGCAGTTCAATGTGCTGATCATAGTGTTATTGGGGAAATTCACCGTTATAGAAATCAGTCACAAGTAGTCTTCGTCACGACTCCCGGCCACCGTAGGCGCGGGCCTGCGGACGGTGAGTAATGGGTGACTCACCGTCCGATCAGCACCAGACCCGTGCCGTACGGCGCGTATATGTTCCACGCGCGCCTCAAAGAGATGTCAGCATATGAAGGGGCCCCTCAGGGCCAAGCCTGCCGGGTAAGCGGGATTGTCCGAAAGGGTTACCGCTACCCCGGAACATAAAGGGCTACGGAAGGAACATGGATGGGTTTTAGTCAGTAAGAGTCTGATACTCCCTTCCGCTCCACCCAGAGCGGGAGCAGTCATTGGATGATTTCCCAGCCTTAAAAAAAAAAAAAAAAAAAGTAGTCTTCGTCAAAAATTTTAAAATACACAAAGTCAACGACACTATCAAAATCGTTGCCTTCAAAATAACATAATTCCGTAATGTTGCAGTCAACTAGCTTAATAAAGTAGCGCTCGCCGACTATTGCCGCGGCACCGTTCGCTTTGCTCGCTCGGCTCGCGCGTCGTTGGTCACTCTTCTAAACCTAACCCAGCCTATTTGGTCGGGGTGTCCTAGTTTATCCACGGCGTCCAATTTGGTTCATGCGTGGTTGTTCACAGTAACAACCTAACCTTTACTGAATATCATTGAGGCCGCTAGTTGAACGCAGTAATTTAGTTGAAAGGCTAGGCTGTTAACTAAAAGGCTAATTAAGCTAGTTGGCTGCAACATATAAATAACTAACAACAGACGCGTCAACCAACAATGTACATAATTTAGCCTACAATACCGTATGGTATGGTGTACAAATTCCGTCATACATCTTACATGACATCGCGGTCTGGTTATTGCTCTATATTGCTCTATGTCGGGCTATATTGCTGCCGGCACTCATCGTGCGGTCGTGAAGAATGACATCTTGATAGTTTATGTTATAATAATAGTGGGAGGTGGTAATGTTTTAGGGTCATTTGTGTTGTGTTTAATTGTTTAAAAGCGAGGGCATAATCATATCTAATAGTTTATTGATTTAATCATTTTTAGTAAGTAACTGTCATTATAGTATTTGTATCAAAAAAACTTGAGGAACATCTGACATGTTAAATTAAACTCATGAGGCAGAGAATACACATAATAAAGAAAAGTTTTTAAGAGAAAATGTAGGATAGTTTTCCAGCCTTCTTTATACAAAAAGACTTACCTAATTTTTTCGGATGTTATATAGACTGGTCAAAAATATATTTATATTCATCGGCGCATAATTGCGTATGTGCATAACAATGTAATATGTTTACATAATGGCTTATATGCATAATATAATTCTTCTGAACGGGTTGTTATATTGTGAGACTCGGTTGTCAAAAACTCATGGTCGTGTTGTCGTGTTGTGTGATGCATCTTGTCATTTTCGTAACGTCAACAATCACATTATGACTTGATTGTGCTATGCAAACCTGTTCTTTGGATTTCGCCCCAAAATACAGATAGTCAGCGTACATGAACTCGGTGATAAGGTTGTATAGAACTTTAGTGTTAACTTTTAATCGGGTTAAATTAAAAACTTTGCCCTGAGTTCGGAAATGGCCTCCAACATACAATGGCATTCTAACGTGCCCGCACTGTGGACGTACCTTTACAATCAAGTTAGGCTGCATTAGCCACGTCTGAGCTGCCCGTAACCTGGCGGCGAAATCTTCATGGGATATCATAAGCCTAATAATACAAGCCAATCTATTTGAAATCCAGGATATAAAGATAGTTATTAGGAGTGGACATTTACAGGCATTTTTAAACTAACAATGAATCAGTTAGTTGATGCTAGTCTACGTTCTTAATCGCAATGGAGAAGAACGAACGAAAAACTCCATGTAAAGTCTTTGCTCTCATCTGACGGCTGGCTTTAAATATACATCTCGCCCCGCACTAACTAATCCTATGTCTGCAACAAATTTCAAGTTTTATATAAAGTAATATTAGATTATTCTCTTCTTTGATTTAACTCTCCTAAAGAAAAAGTTGTAATGGCCAATTTTGAAGTTGACACAAAATACAATAGTTTTTCTTTGCAAATTGCTAAACTTTAAATTAACAGATCTAAACTTAGACAGTGTAATATGCTTTGATAGTAAAACAATATTGTTATACGGTTTTATATCCATAAATAAATTATCGTTACTTCAAACCGATTTTCGATTCAAAACAACAGAAATCATTATTTCAACATAATTTATTAAGATGTTAAATGTTTATTATAGAATTAAACAGGTAATTCAATTTATTGCTTACCATTATAAAATAAACTCTTGTATGGATCTCGCGCACTACCGCTGCCACGACCACGACATGTTACGCGACCGTTTGCGTGTGTTTGGCCGCACGCCTGGTCATCCGACTAGTTTTGATCAAGATTGCGACTAATCGTGCGTCAAGTCGTGCTCGTTGTTGCGTACTATACGAGGTCCCTATATTCTTTTTCAACCTATATCATCTTAATGCTGGGCAATAGGTACCTTCATAGAATTCCGCTAATCCCGTAACGTTATTTTATTGTACACCAGAAAAATCAAATTTTACTTAGTACGTACTGTTTGTAAGTGACTGAGTTTATGAAAAATTCACAAAAACATTTCAACTTGACAACCAGTTAACCAACTCAATATCTTCAGCCAACCTCATTTAACATTATAACGAAGAAAAAAAACATAAACTAAACGCCAAGAAAGTACAATCAAGAAAAAATCCGGCGACATTTTTATATTAAACCTCGTACACGTTAGTCGTGTCGTTTCAAATCCGTATTTCCATGCAAATGAACTCAGTGGGGTGTAGGTAACGATGGAACAGTACGGTGTTATTAAATTCTCATTTTGTTGCTTCGACGACTGGATCGGCTTAGTGTAGCGGGAAATTCTGTGTAGGTACACGATTTGTTCGAGATTTGTTATAGTGCTGTTCAGCTAAGTGGGTTCGTAATTAGGAGATGCAATGGTTTTTTTTAAATATTTTTAATATCAATCAAAAACATTAAAACTCCTTCTTCTTAGTTTAGTTTAATTTAAATTCATGTTTACCAATGTTATAATCCCTCCTAAATATTAAAGTGCCGATCCCAAAGATACAGGCAAATGCCTAGTTTTTTTTTTAGGGTTACCGCCCTACGTCTTGTTGTTAAATTGTTTATAAATAAATAAATTTGAATTTGTTTTACTTTAGGAGTCGCAGAATTTCAAGATTTGGTTACAATATATTAAACCAATTACCATTTAAGTTCACATACATTGAACTTTGATTCAAAGACAGTCTATTAGCCGTGACTCTACTTAAATCATAGAGAACGGAGACATATCAGAAGCCGCTGCGTTAATGACAATATTTTAAATACGAACCAAGTATGTCAGTGGGCGTCACCGTTCACTCGAACTACGCCACAAATGACGTAAAGAAAATGACGCTTAACGCACTTTGCCTACAGTTGTCTGGTTGCACTGCCGGCGCGACGATACTGAACGCTACCGGCGTGTGGTGCTGGAATGGGTTGGATATTATGGACCCATCTGAGTCAATAATTACTAATTAAAATCCTGGCATTTCGTATACTGGGTGTAACCGAAAGGGTATATACATAAAAAAGCATATGCTACAGACCACCAAACTGAACAATGTTTACTATGGGGCCAACTCCGAAATCGCAAAAAAAATCTGCTGTTCCATATATTTTTGGTCACGTGTCTCGTCGAAATGTAGGGAGCTGATTTTTTTTAACAAGTCAAATATCAAATAACAAATTATGAATAATCGTAATGCTAGCGACACGAAGAAGAATGAAATAGCAACGTAAAATATTGTAAATAATGTATAAGCCTAAGTGGGTACTAACAAAGTGGACGTTGTTGAGTTGCGGCTAACAAATTGAAATTGATTTTGCGGTTGTTCGTCCTGTTTTCATCACACTGGTGTTGTTTTATATCTGTGTTATTTTCACTTTGTGTGATATTATTTTATTTTAATTTTAGTTAGCCTACACTGTCCCACTATTGAAAGGCCTTCCCCAAATCCTTCCAGACATTTTTCTCTTAACCTTACCTCGATTCATCCTTTGCGGTATGCGTCTAGGTTGATTCGCCGCCTCTTCCTGGGCCGGCCTCGACGGCGCCGTCAATCCTCAGACACCCATCTTGTTGCGACTATTGCCCAACAATCACTATGCATGCGGCTAACGTGACCCGCCCAATCCCATTTTAAATTGGCAGCCTTTTGCTAACGTCAAGGATCCTAGTTTTGAAGCGCAGCGCAGTATAAAAAAATTATTTTGATTAATTTACATTACTATTTTGACATTTATTTTATATCCTCCGCCAGCCGGGAAGAGCTAATAGCGTCACGGGCCTAATGCAAAGTGACTACCAATTGGATTTCATGTTCAAGGAACAAAATTAATATTATTTTTTATTAAATTTCTTTATCTACTCATTTAGTAACCTCCTTAGAGTCAAACTGGGCTCCATATAAGTACTGTACGGTCAGTATCACGAAGAAAAATACGTTGTCTTTGCAATTTTACAGACGTAGATATTTAAAGCTAACGAGAATCAATTACAAGTAGTATTTAATTGTCAATTAAAAAATACATAAATAAAGAACCCAGGTAGAATGTAACAATTAAGAAGACCATACGAAATAATATTATGAACCCTAAAAAAGTGGGTTTAGACTGAACGAGTGAATACTGAATCTATGCTCACTTCTTCAAATTATTTTGTTGTAATAGAGAGTGAGCATTCTTTCGTTGTTCATCTTGTTTGCGGTGTCTATGGAATGTCTTAAAAACGCTTGCTCACGTGCTTTCTCCTTAAAGCGGTCTCTTCAGTGTGTTCTTGTCTTTTTGCGACTTGACCGTTAAATATCTTATTCATTTAAATGTTTACTTGTAATTGAAGTCTCTTACGAGTAAGGTGGATACCCACTATTATATCACCCATGCATCCAGTCCCCTCCTTATAATTGAATTCGTTATTAACCAACGGCCCATCCTTCCTTTAAGTAATTGAGACAGAAAGATAAATGCAGAACTTACATTACCACATATTATATATCAACTCTCTGTTAGACATGAGTCTACAACAGGCCACATACACTTTACCAACGAGAAATGAGCACCCGTTCGCCTGATCTAAATATCAGAGCACGTGAGCAGAATTCCAGTTCTTTTTAGTTGTCATTCTTGCTGATTGGTATTCTTTTGGTGTAAATATTGAAAACTTTCTATACTTTACACCAAAAAAGCAATAAGTAACTATGCTCTGTGCTCTTGTTCTTGCTCCCACTCGATATTGCTTTGATCTAAATCTACCTTAGGGCGATGGATCTTTTATGTTCATAGCAATACTGTTTCGAGAGACCATACAACTACACACTAATATCAAAATGCTTTTTTTACCAACAGTACATTTTGATCCGCTAAGCCCTCTCATAAGTCGTAAGACTAGTGCTGTGCAAATCGTAAGAGTGGGCGATGTTATTTATAAAACAAAGTAATAACCCTATAATGCTATAGAGACGAAATAAAAATGGCCGCCAGACAAAGCAGCTTATAACGAGAGACTGATTAGCGCCGCCATTTTTAATCCGTTTCTCTCAATTTATAGATACTTATTTCTTTGACATTCAATTTTTTTTTAAATATCATTTTTTGTTCCACTACTTAGTGTAAAAAATCTGATAAATCCTAATTCAAGTTATAATGAACATTCAAGAATCATATAAGATACCACAAACTTTCGTTTGTAAAAGCTTTGTAAATATTTCTAGTAAATGATTATAAAATCCATCGCATGCTTTAGTGTGCTGAAAATTTTAATTTCTTCTCTGTGAAACAAGAACACAAGAAGTGTGCCATGGACAGTTATTTCCAATTCCCAAAACAAATAATATATGGTATCAATAAATAAATAGCCACGAATAACTTTTGTTTATCATTGGATGTAAATTAAAGTAAAAATACTGCACTGGGAAATTAAAGTAGAAATATTACAGGAATGTTTTTTGAAATACATTTTGTTTAAATGGAGATTCATTATTGCGGTTATTTTTTTATTCACTGTGCCCTCGGTGGGTTTTAATATTGAAATGATTAAAATTGACGTACTACTTTTATGAGTAAAAGTGTGTGAATTAAAAAATCTGCTTAGAAATAATTCCACTTCTTATTATTTTTCTGTAGAGAAAAATAAAAACGAATAGTATACTTATTCTTGATCAGAATATTTTTATGCTGTATCACACATGATAATTGTTTCTTTGATCTCTTATTTAATGTAATTTTCTATCTTCTTATTTTTTATCTCTTATTTAACCTTTTTTTTCGGAAAACACAATCCCATTTAAGTTTTCCAGATTTTCATGTTCTATATTATGTTTCTGTTTTGCAATAGTAAGAATGAAATGACGAGCATCTGTATTTTATTTAATGCTAAATTTTATTAAGGTTCGCTTTGTTTAGTAGTAAGTAATCGCTATCGCTTATGTATTTTACCTCTAAACCCATAACCTAAACGCTCTTGTGAATTTAAACGACATGTTAAAAAAGTAATTTTTTTTATAGGTAACATAACATTAAGTAGTCAAGTTTATACCAATCGATTTCTTTATTATGTTAGCCTTGTAAAGGTGGGGACACAATACTGCTTGCGACAGTAAATAGTAAAAAAAATATTATGGCCACTTTACACAATACTTTAGGGAAATTTCCAGTTTTCACAAGAAAATTAATAAATACATTTAAAAATAATTTTAATTTACAAAATTGCCTTTGATTGATTCACTGACAGATGATTGGTAAATACTATTTAGAGACCTTCATTTATTTGAAACAGATGCTTTTTTGCTTGAACATGATTGCTTTGCTTGAACATGATGATAATCTGAAGGTTGTTGGTTAACTTTGGCAGTAAAATAAACGAGTTTACCGTCACGGCAAACGGCGTGACGCTCTTTCATGCCGTCATACCACCTCTACGCCACCGTTTTACACTCCCTTGTGTGCGCGAAAATACTATAATACACTCCGTCGCTTTTCTGTATGAGCTGCTTGCTATAATCCCACGCGCCAAAAGATTCTCGTATTATACAAGAATCTGAAATTAAAATGCGAATGTTTTGATGAAGATACAACTATACAACTTATATCTTAAAGATGGCACAGTCCGCAGTTGGGTAATCCCTATTTTTAAGTAACCTCACAGCTGTTATCCTAGTTTGAGAGGCAGGGCTCACAATATCTGTATACAGACTGCTGCAGCGCTAATTAGTATCATGTTAAACAGTGTATACTAATGTATGTTTCTTTGTGATAATATACTATTTTATTATTATTATTATGTACAACGTACATATTATATTATGTAGTATCACAAAATATCTATAGTATGGAGATACCTTTACACTGAAAGTATCGAGCTTTAAATTGCTTTGTTATTTTGCTTGCGGCCCTCACGCCAATGTCGGACAATTTCATTAAATAGTGTTTACTTAACTATTTAAACAACACATTATGAAGCCCTCTTATTTAGAGTGGAGGCTTTTATTGTTGGGATGATGTTGTATATCTCTAACAGACATATAGTAAAATTGAAATAAGTTTGTCCGTTGTGATGGCTTGAGGTATATTGAGCTTGCTTCAGAAGGACCGTGACGAGTTATATGGGTTGTGCCAAGACAATTTTCCATTGATTTTTTGACAGTCCTGAATCACTTTATGAAGAAAAGCAGTACAGCTTAGCTCATTTTGGAGTGTATCATGATTGAAGACGAACATTTAAAAAAAGATAGCGAGAAAATGACAATTATTGTATCTTAATACTGAGTTGCATGCATTTAGAATGTAAAATTTGCCTTTAAATAAATAAAATGTGATGTATTAGATCGACACTCTATGAGCAAGAATCAGACCACCCAATGGTTCATGTCAAAGTTAAGCTTATATTGTGTTCTTAACTTTAGTTAGCAATTTATTCGTAGACTGATCTATTAATTAATCCTTTTTCGTTTTGTTTTTAATTTATAGTTTTTTTGTATAATTTTGGAAGATATTGATTTAATTACATAAGTCTTCTTCTTTTCATCTGGTTAGTGAGTAACCTGGTGTCAGAGTTTTTAAGCTGCCCATGAGCCTCTGACTTAGCTTCACATGCTGTGAAGAAATATCTCTCAGACATCATGCTGGTTTCTTTACGATGTTTTCCTTCGCCGATTTGTAAGCAAGTGATAATACATAACTATGTTAGTGTCTGTAATAAAACCTATAACTTTAAGTAATTAATATTAAATGTTGGAGTCGGTATTTATTTTAAATAAAAAAGCAATAATGATTTCCATTTATCTCCAAAATGACGAATTCGCTTGAATAGCCACAGTTATCAACTGATATTACAAATCCTGCTTTATCTAAGCTAAGACCTACATTTCCAGTTTCTTTTACATCTAGGAAGGCGGAATCTTGAAAGAGATTCTTGTTCAATGATTGCAGTTGCGATAGAGGAATACCTTCGGGAGTGCCGTTAACATGGATTGGTAACTGTGCGGGGATCCAGTGGAACCAGTGTGATTCATTCATTTGCAGTTTTATAGAAAAAAAAATGGTTTAATATTGGACTGTTATGGCAATTTAAGATATTTTTAACACTCTAAATTATTTCGTACGACTGAATAACTTGGTGAATGCTATACACACAGTACTTGAGTGAAAAGGTACTGTAGAGCTTAAATGAAACCTTATGTTGAACAAGGCTGATAAATATCTGACATCATTCGAACCTTTGAAATATGAATAGAATAGTTTGCTATCAAATTTTTTATAAAAGAAAACTGATTCTGTCACTAGCCTTGGGACTTGATAGAAATAGCAATATATTTGATTATTCGTGGACTATGTGTTTGTATTTTATAGCATAACAAATTCCTACAACACACATTACACAAGCTCTACCACTGAGCCCCCTCAGTGAAGGTCCCCCGACCTTCACAGCACTTCATCCTTGACTAGGTATACTACATCAGTAAGGACGAATTTCACCATAAATGCGTCAGTGTCAAATTTTTGTGGAGTTTTGGGACTGGCAGCACTTGATCGTCGTTCATAAGTGCTGATCGCGTTCAGTTGCGTTGGTGAAATCCCCACTAAGAGCAATTTAGTGATGTGCAAAATATCACAGAATGGTCGTAAATAATAAAAGTAAATTTTTACTATAGCTTTCTGTATGGTGAACCAATAGGAGTTGAAGTTTGAATGACATCCACATAACTTAAGCCATCAAACAATATAAGTTCAATAAAAACAATCCAAAGAAACACCTTAGCTTTCTTGTTGTAATTCGAGGTGTTTCAACTAGCCTATTAAGACTTAATTCTTGGTGTAACGACGCAGAAGAACAAGCGCCGCATCGTAGATATCTTTGATTTAGAAAGTACGGGCCTTTGATTTGGGCACAGATGCTGCGTTTTTGCAAAGAGGAAACCGTTACAAAAAAAAGTAAAACATACATTCGGGCCAGAGTTTTAGAATGAATTCAATGTAAATTTTTCATAATTAATGATATTTCTTTTTCCTTCTCTTTTTCGTGTGGTTAGTGAGTAACCTGGTGTCAGTTTTATGCTGCCCATGGGCCTCTGACTTAGCTTCACATGCCGATGAGAAATATATCTGAGGCAGTCTCCTCATAATGTTTTCCTTCATCGTTTTTTGTAGCAAATAATTATATTATTTGTGATAATGATAATAGAATGGTATAGCATTTTATTTTTCATACTTTTTTTACAATTACAGATAATTAATTTAACAATTACAAAAAAAAAAGTATCGTATGATCCAATGATAGGACTTAGGAGGGTTTAGGACAATAAAAATATCCTTCCCATCGTATTTTGCCAAAAGAGCAAAAGTTAAGTCTCTGTTACTTTAATCTCACCGTCTATTGGGACGGCAACCCGACACGTATTTGTTTCGTTACTCCCAATGCAGTAATCTACCATAGACACTAAAAAAGAATATTATTATATGATATGAGTGGTCATAAACAGTACGGGTCATCACTGAAATACATAATTTTCCAAAATTTAACACGTACTTAATTTTAACCTACCCAACTTGCAACTACCTTCATAACTCATCAGCTATTGAACACCTATTATTGCCTCCACTCGAGCCAACGCGACAAGACGACGGCTCATAAATCACACTCAATGGGGTTGTAACTCTACACTCTTGTTTACAGGTAATCAGATGCCGCCAGTCAAGGTTAATGACCTGTGCAGAGTGCGTGTCTTTAGGGGTGTCACTTATTGACTGATAACAAAGGACTCAGTTCAATCGGTATGTTCTTTTTTAAATAGTTTTAACTTTATACCTGCATTTTCAGAGATGTGCATCTAGAATACATTTGATTTGAATGTTGTTTATTATAGACCGTAAGCCCTGTCAATGGTAAGCGGGATTGTCCGAAAGGGTTACCGCTACCCCGGAACATAAAGAGCTAAGGAAGGAACATGGATGGGTTTTATTAAGTAAGAGTCTGTCACTCCCTTCCGCTCCACTTCGAACGGGAGGGGTCACTTGCTTGTTGTCACCCTCAAAAAAAAAGCCCTGCCAATAGATTTTTTAAACCGTCAATGGCTGGACGTTTACTGTTACGGATACAATAGATAGTTTTGTCTTAATCACTGCCTTGATTGACGGATAATATAACATCTGATGATAATTGATAAATAAATAAGCTACCTACTTCGATATAAACCGCAACGTTCCCATCTCAATTATCGCTCAGAATGTTTTCATTTTTAGTCGTCGGGCTGAATCGTAGCGGGGCAATTCTTTTAATTGCCCCACGTCTCGCGGGGCACGGCTGCGGGGAGGCGGGGGCCTGGAAATTGGACCCATTTAAAGTTTTTCGATTTACCCAGACTCGTCTAGTCTAAAGATATGTTGGGGTTAGCCATCCCATGGGTGTTGAGCGGGTCCAGCTTGGAACTGTTCGTTGGTAAGCTGGAGTATTGACTTTGGTATTTATGGGGTTAGGAAGTTTGTGGTGCAATTGTTTTGGCCTACATTTCGGATGTAAGCTTCGTATTTATTGTAAAAATTCTGGCACAATATTATGTTGGTGAAACATGTATTACAATTATTCTTCTTTCTCTCTCCAATCTTGCTTCGCATTTTTTTTTGCAATGGATATGGCTATAAAAAAATTATAAAGCTTTTGAAGTTGAAAAAGAGAGACTTGAATATGACGCGTCAATGACTTGATAATCTACCTACAATATATTACATTAAATAGACCTACAATAAATATACAAGGTGAACAGAACCTTGGATTCAGTGCATGATTATTAACTTCTCTGCGTGGAAATTATTCGTTAGTTATTAAAAAAAAAATTGCTGTTTCATACATTTATACTGCATCGATATTACTCTTATCAATGATCTGTTTTTTTTGTATAACCGACGAAAAATTTCAACGCTTCCTGCGACCGACCCTTTCCAACAAGTATTAAATAAAATATGATCTAAGTTAATCTAAAACTTTTTAGGTGTAGCCTGAATCAATTAGAATCACAGTAATTGACTATTTGAAACGGTAAAAAATAAGGTAAAAGACCGCTCGTCTTAAAAACTTCCATCACCGTACAGAAATTAAAATAATATTTAATTTCTGTTTCTGCGAAGATATAATAAATACTTTTCTTATATAAAAACAAGTGACTACACAAATGACCATCAACACCACATTACAACCTTTTAAACCTCTCCAATGTTTCCTAATCAAATTGAAAGGTAAGGCAACAAGTCTAGCGTAACATCATTTTAATCGAGCGGTGTTCCAGTCCAGTTGTCTAGATAACGCGGTTAGTGCTAGCCTCGCGTTAGCCTCAGCGATTTTCTAATAAAACCGTTTCCATTGTCCTTGGTTTTTAAAACTTGGTGTACCTTTTTTTCGAGGGTGGGAAATCATCTAATGACTTCTCCCACTCTGGGTGGAGCGGAAGCGAGTGTCAGACTCTTACTGACTAAAACCCATCCATGATCCTTCCTTAGCTCTTTATGTTCCGGGGTAGCGGTAACCCTTTCGGACAATCCCGCTTACCCGGCAGGCTCGGCCCTTACGGGCCCCTTCAAAAACTTGGGGAACCTAAAAGTGTTTTAATGTAAAAAGGACCTTTACTTGTAAAAGGGTTTTAGTGTATTATGTACAGTCGCTAGCACCACAAACTGTCAAATATTATCAATCGATTTTGAACTTAACGTTTAACGTTTTAAGGTTTAAAATAATTTGGATATATTTGACAACTGGGTATAACTTGATGCGCTTGCGATCGTACATTTACCTATACTTGTAAAAGTGTTTTAGTGTTTAATGCACCGTTACATGTTAGACAAAAACTAGTAAGTTTTTGACACGACTCCGCCCGAGCGGAGATCAGGAAAGAAACCTTTCAAAAACATTCAAATAAATTCCATTTTTAGGATTCCGTACCCAAATGGTAAAACGGGACCCTATTACTAAGACTCCGCTGTCCGTCCGTCTGTCTGTTTGTCACCAAGCTGTATTTCATGAACCGTGATACTTCCACAGTATTCTTGGGCTTAACTTTGGATGCTAAGCTTCAGTGGGGCCCACATATAGATAAATTGTCAAAAAATCTAAGCTCCGCAGCATACGCTGTTAGAAAAATTCGTTATTTTACTGACACAGAGACAGCCCGCTTAGTGTACTTTAGCTATTTTCATAGTGTAATGTCGTACGGTATTTTGTTGTGGGGAAATGCCGCCGATATTCAGACTATCTTTGTTTTGCAGAAAAGAGCTGTTCGATCAATTTATAAATTAAGTCCGAGACACTCTCTCAGAGAGAAATTTAAAGAAATAAATGTAACCTTCACAGTTTATTTTTGAAAATCTTTTGTATGCCCATAAAAATACAAAATTGTTTAAAAAATATAGTGATATCCATGATAACAATACTAGGAACAAACACAAATTTGTTGTACCCACTACAAGGCTCAAAAAAATAGGAGGCTCGTTCAGATGTCAATGTATACGCTTTTATAATAAACTTCCAAGCCACGTTCAAGATCTAAGCCTTAATAAATTCAAATCGTTCGTTAAACGCAAGTTGTGCCAGAATGCTTATTATACTGTCAAAGACTTTATTGAAGACAAAAGGGCTTGGGATTGAGCTGCTCCAATTGTTTACATATTGAATATTCTTTCTCTTCTTTTTTATATCCTAAACTAGTTGATTAGCATCTGAGATTACTCCTGGAGCTGCTGAAGATTCACAAAAACTTTTTGCATTACAATTAGTATATAACTTCAACCTCTTAGCAATGTATAATTCCATAGCACGTTTGTGAGTACTATGTACCTACTATAAAGCTACCATTTACTGAGTACGTCTTACATTGACCTGAATGTGCCCTGGCGGCTGAGAGCATGTCATGCTCCCTGTAATGTCTCACTGATGGTGATGCGTATGTTGGATCATTTAGCTCCCATCAAAATGGTTGAGCTGAATGGTGCTAATCCATGTGTCATGTTCATGAACGAGCGCCGTCAGTAGGGACTGGTCACCTCTTTGCTGCCACGGCTGCTTTAAAATTAAAATAATTTTGAATTGTTTTTTTAAAACTTGTAATTATGGACGCTTTTATTAAGTTCTGCATCGTTCTCACGTGTAATTTCAACATGAATGATGTAACACAGTTTTTGTAAACATATTTTGATTTAAAAGAGTGTCCATGGAGTTTCTTGCCCGTTCTTCTCCATAGGTACCTACTGCTTTGGAATGGGCAACTAGCTTCATCTTTCTGACTGACCGACCCCTTGACAATTCAAAAGCGCCTGTAATTGGTTTATTTGAAACTAGCTTCTGCCCGCGACTTCGTACGCGGACCCTGTTGCTTATGCCAGCGACAACGGGGTCGCCATTTATGTTATTTTTTATCATTTTTCCCATTTAAATCTTTTATCACACTAAGCTTTAGTTTTATTTCATTCCAACAACCACCAAAACATACAGTCCATTTGTCATCGTTTTCATTTTCATTTTGGCAACCGCATTATTATATTCCCCACTTGTCTCTAGAGACCTAGAAGTCAATGCGTAGATACGGTTGGAACTCAAGCACAATTCTCTATCCGTGAACGTCTCCAACTCGCGAGACAATACATGACGTTCACGATCAGCGGTCAGTCGCACATCACGTGCCCCACTTGTCTCTAGAGACCTAGAAGTCGATGCGTAGATACGCTTGGAACTCAAGCGTAATTCTCTTTCCGTGAACGTCTCTGACTCGCGAGACAATACATGACGTTCACGATCAGCGGTCAGTCGCGCATCATATTCTTCACTGGTCTCTAGAGACCTAATGAATACGCTGAGAACGCAGGCGTGCTTCGCGACCCGAAGAGGTTTCCACGGAGCGAGTAGCAGCTTAATGTTCTCGAACAGCATCAAGTCTCTCCTGACGCTCTTCGGTAGATTCTTGGGATCTTATGATCCTCAATCTTTTAGTTCTCTTGCAACATTGGGAAAGATTTGACCTCTTTCTAGGCATGGTCATAGTTTCATTGTGAAGATACCTGATCAATAAAAATCTAAATTAAAATGACTGCTCCCCTGCGTTACCGGGTAGGCTACTGTGTCACGAAGATAAATGGAAAAGGAAATTAAACACTCAAACAACATAAGCCCGAAGGCATATTCATACGATAAAATAAAAAAAATAAATAGGAGTTTTGGCCAGTAGAGTCAAATTTTTAATGATATACCATCGTCATCGAAAATCAGTCCTAAACTGTTAACGCCTTCACCGCGTGCAGGTACTCCCAGTTTATGTTATTTTATAGTTAAACAGTAAAATTTGTGATAGCTTTGATTTCCACATCAGATGTTCCTGATCTTCGATTTTTATAAGTCAACAGGAAACGCCTATCATATTGAACAACAAAGACGTCAAAGACGTCATTCCTATATGTGTTATGTTGTAGCTAGGCTCTTGGAGTTCCACAACAAGTGTTCCAGATCTTCGATTTTTATAAGTCAACAGGAAATGCCCATCAGACCGAACAACTTTTGCTAAGACGTCATTCCTATATATGTTATAGTGTAGCTAGGCTCTTGGAGTTCCACAACAGGTGTTCCAGATCTTCGATTTTTATAAGTCATCACAGAGTGCTCATCAGATTAAACAACTTGTGCTAAGACGTTATTCCCATATGTGTTATGGTGTAGCTAGGCTCTTGGAGTTCCACAACAGGTGTTCCAGATCTTCAATTTTTATAAGTCAACAGAGAGTGCTCATCAGATTGAACCACTTGTGCTAAGAACCTTATTCCTATATTTGTTATGGTGTAGCTAGGCTCTTGGACTTCCACAACAGGTGTTCCAGATCTTCAATTTTTATACGTCAACAGAGAGTGCTCATCAGGTTGAACAACTTTTGCTAAGACGTCATTCTTATATGTGTTATGGTGTAGCTAGGCTCTTGTAAATGCTTTGAGTTTGAGTTTGAGTTGAAATTGTCACAGATGATGGCATGTATTTCTGTTGCCGCTATAACAACAAATAACGAAAAAATAAAATAAAATAAATATTTAAGGCCGCTCCTATACAACAAACGTGATTTTTTTGCCGTTTTTATAGATATGGGTTGGATAGGGTATGGAACCCTTCGTGCGTGAGTCCGACTCACACTTAGCCGGTTTTTATATTCATAGACGCAAGACTCCACTTATGTCTATTTTAAATGTCATATTCCTTACTAACATTACAAAACAATATAAACATTCTGGGGATAATTATGTTCAATTGTTCACAATCTTACTTAAGCTAGGAGGCTTATTTAGTGAGACGTGATGAGATGGTAGAGAGATATTATCTTTTCTTTAGAGAATTGGCAGAATTTACCTTTACAAAGCAAAACCTGTGTGACAGAACAAAAGGGTTTATTCCCACTAGTACTACTGAACTGTACCACCAGTGGTACTAGCGAGAAACATTCCCACTAGTACCACTATTTACTTAGTGGTACTAGTGAGACTGTTTGTTCCCAATCTTTGTTCCCACTAGTACTACCGAACTGTACCAGTGGGAACAAAGCTTCTTTACAGTACCACCATGTACTTAGTGATAGTTGTGAGACTGTTTGTTCCCAATATAAATACCTATGCAAATTGTGTAAGATTATTTTTAGGGGCTGTAAACTTATGTGATGAAAAACCTACCATATTCATTGGACGTAGATTACTATGACTATTTTCCTCAAATGCAGGAAGATAGTGACAATGTGGTCCACTTACAAACTCTGAATAAAACCTCAGAGAAATCATTAATCAAATTTGTCATTGTGATTTTGTCACAATTGATGTTTATATATTTAATGCAAATTTTAATTTAATTAAATAAACAACAAACGTATTTATTCATTTCATTTACGCAAAAATGAATGAGACCGAACAAAATTTTTTAAAAAAATGTCGTGGAAAAGTGTTGCTTGAAGGTGGGCACCAATATTACTTCCATACAAAATTTAAAAATGAAGATGAAATCTGGAGATGTAAACAGTACAAATTGGATAAACCATGTAAAGGATCGGTAACTTTATCGGAGGTAACTATTTTCTTTATAGTCTTACTCGCCAAAGACCAGTGCACCTTCTCTTTACCAGTCCTCAAAATATTTTTAAAAGAGTGGCATTCGTGGTCCCGTGATGAATTCAAGCGACCTCAAGGGCTCAAGTTCGACCATAGTTCAACCATAGAGTTCAACTTAATCTTGAGTAGCCAATCGTGACAGATCGTCTACCTATTTTATGTTTAAATCGGCTCATCAAAAAAAGTTATTGTTTTTTAAGGTGTGTTGCATTTGTGTATTTAAACTAGGCGTTTTTATCATATTAGACTTAATAAGTTTTATGTCTTTTGAGTGGTATATCAAACGATTTCATATTGAATATATGAGCGTATAAAAATTAGTTCTTTTGAAATTATATCAATCGTTTATAATGTGAACTGATGATTATCTATACATAAAACATAAATAAAATTGGAGTGTATGTTTGTAATATTGAAATAACCGTTTTTTACTACATGTATATGAATATAATACGGTATAATTCGGTAGTACTTGCTTTTTATTAATAATTACTACTCGGTAAATCAGTTATAATAATAATAATAATAATAATATCCTTGGACATTTCACACAACGCCATTTCGTCCCAAGCTAAGCAACCTAATGCTTGTGTTATGGTAACGAGATGGCTGATAAACTACATATATACATTTTTTTTTGTAAATACATACATATTATCGATAGAAAAACACCCAGACTCGTAACAAATACTTGCAGGTCGTACAAATATTTGTTCCGTGCGGGAATCGAACCCGCGACATAGTGCGCAGCAGTCAATCGCTCAACCACTGCGCCAACCGTGTCGTCGATGATTATATTTTGATGTTTGTTTGTTTTATATTTTGAGGACTGGTAAAGAGAAGGTGCACTGGTCTTTGGCGAATAAGACTATAAAGAAAATAGTTACCTCCGATAAAGTTACCGGTCCTTTACATGGTTTATCCAATTTGTACTGTTTACATCTCCAGATTTCAGTTTCATTTTTAAATTTTTTATGGAAGTAATATTGGTGCCCACCTTCAACACTTTTCCACGACCTTTTTTTAAAAATTTTTGTTCGGTCTCATTCATTTTTGCGTAAATTAAATGAATAAATACGTTTGTTGTTTATTTAATTAAATTAAATTTTGCATTAAATATATAAACATCAATTGTGACAAAATCACAATGAAAAATTTGATTAATGATTTCTCTGAGGGTTTATACAGAGTTTGTAAGTGGACGACATTGTCACTATCTTCCTGCATTTGAGGAAAATAGTCATAGTAATCTACGTCCAATGAATATGGTAGGTTTTTCATCACATAAGTTTACAGTCCCTAAAAATAATCTTACACAATTTGCATAGGTATTTATATTGGGAACAAACAGTCTCACAACTATCACTAAGTACATGGTGGTACTGTAAAGAAGCTTTGTTCCCTCTGGTACAGTTCGGTAGTACTAGTGGGAACAAAGATTGGGAACAAACAGTCTCAGTAGTACCACTAAGTAAATAGTGGTACTAGTGGGAATGAAATTTCTCGCTAGTACCACTGGTGGTACAGTTCGGTAGTACTAGTCGGAATAAACCAACAAAAGAGCATCCCCCAGTGACATATTAACTCACAAGCTCACATTAGGTTCACTTCCACACTTCTAACACAACAACGCCTCCCATTCACCATCACACAATGGAACCCCCATTAAAATGTCCAACTACCTAAAATGGCCAGCATGGGCAATGAGCTCCCATCATTTGCCAGCAATGGTGACATAACAATGACACAGTAACGAGGTGTCATTGTCCTCAGAAGATTGATTGTCCGCAAGTTTTGATGAATGAAAAAGAGAAATATGCTCCGTGATGTATTACCTCCACCTTAATCTGATTACGTGTGAATTTAAATTGGGTTGCGTCGAGTTTCTGAAGGATTGTTTTTTGCAATTTAGGGGCGTTTTCATAAACCAGAGCAGTCTGACCCAGTGGCAGCG
Source organism: Hyppa rectilinea (assembly GCA_951799385.1). Taxonomy (NCBI): domain Eukaryota; kingdom Metazoa; phylum Arthropoda; class Insecta; order Lepidoptera; family Noctuidae; genus Hyppa; species Hyppa rectilinea. Next base: position 936,235 of record OX637319.1, read on the forward strand.
GCGTAACTTACTAGTCGTAGGTTCGAATCCAATCAATCTGCCTAGGCTTTTCCCAACTATGTTGGGGTCGGCTTCCAGTCTAACCGGATGCAGCTGAATACCAGTATTATTTCGTAGGTTCGAATCCAGATAGGTGCTATACTTAATGTAAATTTTATCACAACTCCTCCCAAAACGATGAGGAAAAACATCGTGAAGAAATGTATGTCCTAGAACCAAAAATTCGAAGACTTGACATCTTTTAACTCACTCTGGGCCCGTGTGGTGGGTTACGGCCGATTACAACTCTACAAGAAGAAGCTTGGGTCACAGAAGTGGGAACGTTATAGCCTGATTATGCAATAATAAACGGACGTATTTCGGACAGAGTAGAATATGAAAAAAGCTTTGAAAACAGAAATGTCATCTGGTATTAATACGTTTGATGAAGGGATATCGTATTACCCAGAAACTGTAAAATACTAGTGTTCTAAAGTCGACCCCAACATAGTAAGAGATGAGATGATGATGACGTTTCGCGATGCGAAATAACTTTGTTCTCAGAAGTGCAGCTAGTAATCTATAAGAAACTATTCTTGTTGAACCAACTGTACCTCATAAGAGTACGGTGGAGTTTATTCTACATAAGAAACTAACTTTTGGAAGGGGCAACTACAAGATTTTTTTTTGATTGACGTAAGTACAAAAGTGTTTTTCATGTAGTGTTTTCTTATTTAAAATATTTTTTTTGTTTTTGATTTTGACGTTCACTGAGTTAACATAACAACATAAGCAACATGAAAACAATGGTATTCACACGAAGATCTCTTCTTGCTTGTGTATTTTCAAGTACTCGCTGAAAATACACAAACAAAATTTATCGTAACTATGTTCTTCAAAAAAAAAACAACAAAACATTCCAAACACCCTAATTTAACATCCTAAATTTATTCTACCCGCTTCCCTATCCAGAATTAAAACACTACAGTCTCCAATTACGTCACCTAAACCCTCTATTTCCTGGTCACATATACCCATTTCATCATTTCCGCGATAAAGAAACCCTGTCCTGCTAACAATGGATCCGTCATATTTTTGTCCAGTTCAACAGAAACAAGACTAAAGAAAAACTAGTGGCCACTTTGGGCTAACACGTATGCTTGCACATGCATGACCACATGCGGTCGGCCGATGTCATGGTAGTTAGAAATTTTTACCTACGTTTAAGTAAAGTCTACGGATCCTTAGCAGCTGTAAATAAGTGCCGATCCATTGTTTTATTTAAAGCCCGGATTGAGTCCTTTTCTTTTTTTCGAACGCATGCGAGAGCGGATAAGTAACGCACTTGGGCTATTTAAAGAAAACTTCGCAATTAGCCTCTGCAGCCGCACGCGCACGACCAACTATCCCAACAAGAGTTTACCCCCTAACTTCACGGATGTTAGTCGCGTCCAATTTCGCAGAACTGTAGTTCTCAAGTCCCATGGTCCAACGAGATTGTATTCCGAAGGTTCCATTACCGATCTGACATGGCAGTGGTGGTGGCAAGTTGGTAATAGCGTTACAAAGTTTGCTTAAGAGCGTGTAACGTGTGGCCGGGGCATAACGTCTAGGGCACACGAACTCGGCGCTAATTCGATTGCCGTCGACGCTGGCGGCTGAAAAATAAGTTTTGGGTTTTAGTTTATGGTGTTCCGGGTTGTGTGTACACATGGATTTATTTTGGTTGTGGTGTAGAGGTTCTTGTGATTTTGTGTTTTGGTTGTTTTTAAGTGGCAATGTTTTTGTTTGTATGATTGTGTGCATTATATAAGATGAATTTACATACCTTGTTAAGGTTGTTTTGCTAGTCTAAAGAAAATTAAACGTACACCCATATAAATAATCAAAACGTTTTCTCTGTAATATTTTCATACACACCATACACGCATTATTGCACACGACAACACAGCATCCTTGCCCGATGTGCATAGAGTTAAACGTTAACAGAAGCGGCAGCTATTAACAAAACGTAAAGACGTTCACACGAGCTGATGGCAGACTGAACTTAACACACTCAAGAACGTGAATGAGTGTCATTTAGTCGAACATCACTTCGCAATTTCACTGCTAATTTACATTTTCGCCTCTAGATGCTTAATAAGCCCTCGGGAGTTGGTAAAGCACCCTGTAATCTTTGCTCGAGCGGTTATAGCCGGATGAAAGCGGCGCGAACCAGTTATAACCAGACTAAGGCGGCTGCAACCGGATTATGTGACGCTGTTTCTGATAGATTTGCATTTTGTTTAATTTGTTAGTGTTATAATCTGGTGTTTATAAAGCTTCATTTGAATAATTGTGAATAATTCATGATGAATTTAGATTACATTATTACAGCAATTTATGGCTGTAGAACAATTTAGGGGAGTCATGTGTTTGTTCAATGACAGTATACTTGGAAATCGTTTATAATGTGAACGCATTTTCATTTCAAACATTTATTTTTTAAAGAACGTCAGGGCTAACCGTTAGATAACATATAACATTGAGCATACAAAAGTCATACAGAACACACACACACATAAAGAACAACATTAAAAAGATCTAAATGACGTTTACATTCACATAAATCATATAAACTACACTCTTTTCTCACTTTTAACTTCAAAAACTTTCCAAAGACTGAAAGACCGAACATCCGATATCACCTCCGTGCAAAGTCACATCACCCCTCAAAACTTGGAGTGTACACAGTAATTATAGACCCCGAGTTGGCATAAATTTTGGAGAAGGTACCATCTTGAAACTAGTTTGTTTGCAGGTTTTCAATCTCGATCTGTAAGTTTCAATGATTTCCCAAAAGTAATACCAAAGTACATTAATTTGCAAATAGATTCAATACAAAAAAAAATATTTTGTAAAAATATGGTGTACTAGCTTTCACCCGCGGCTTCGCCCGCACGGTGTTTTGGAAAAAGTAGTTTATATTCTTCCACAGACTTCAGTTCATCCACATCATAAACGGCTCAGCAGATTAACCGACGACCGAAAACATACATTCACACAGATAGACGAACGGATAGACAGTTGAAGTTACTTTCGGTTTTTATAATGTCAGGTAAGGATTAGTACGCATACTATTATTATTGAAGAGGATTACTTGCGCGGCAGGCCCAGAAAGAGATGGCAAAATGAGCTGGACTCCTTCTTAAAGGATTGGCCCACTATCGCTGTAGACCAGGAAAAGTGGAAAGTGAGGCCTTTGCCCTGCAGGGGGATAACAGTGGCTTATAATTTTATTATAATGATAATTACTTGATATAGCGGTTTCACATGTCGTTTGGTAGCAATAAACAATAAAAACTGAAAGGATTAGAATAAAGTACGTTAGTAATGATCGATATGTTTTGACGGTTCTACTTACTACACTAAAATACTTCTGTAAACTATGTTAAATGATTTGATGATTGAGATTCATTTTAGGGTGTAAATTAAAGGACTTGTCAATAGTAAAGTTTTGATAAACACAATTTAGAATCTATTTTACAAAATTGATAATTTAGTGACCGAAGTATAGGGAATACGAACCGGCATGCCTGAGAGATATTTCTCAATAGCATGTGATGCTAAGTCAGAGGCCCATGTGCAGCATTTAAACTCTGACACCAGGTTAGTCACTTACCACACGAAGAAGAAGAAGGGAATAAGAGTAAAGTGTGCCCCGCCGGATGCTGGAATGAGCACCAGGCCACGCTGTACAATCAACAATCACTTAGATCACTCCGGGCTGGCCGGAAAGGTGAAAGATGCTAACATAGGCAGCCAGTAAAACCACACCGTTTGATTGCTGTCTTGTAGACAGCGATCAAGAGCTTCGATTGCGCGTTGGTGTCACATCACATAGGTAGTGCACTACCTGTGCACACTGCACACAGTAGACGGTATCCTGATACCACGTTCATTTTACTGATGTTGCACGCAGGGCTTTCTTCGCTCGCCAGATTAAGAGGTAATTTAAAGACCGAATGTGCCGTCAGTCCACCATTTAGCAATGTTGCAGCAATTCCAGAGGAAGTCACAGCTAATGCAACATTATGATCCTTGCGTTTTAGCTAGAAGCAAACTAAGTAAAAAAGTATTGCCTGTAATAATCCCGCATTTACCATTCTCAACTCGTTGTAATATTTTGTGATAAATCTCTTTCTGCTCGGGTTGCAGACGTGGCACAGTTTTGCACACGTGAGCGTTAAATAAGGTGGTATGGTAGCTTAGCTCTCTTGAGGAGTGGCTAGAGAGTCGCATCGGGTGTCCTCACCGGATGTTTCGGGAGGTTCTTGCACATTCTCAGGCAAGAAGAAACGCTCGGGTGCCACCATTGCGAGGATCGCCCGGAAGACGGCAGCGGTGGTGACCTCTCGCGTCTGGCCCTGGTTCAATCTATGATACGGAGCGAGAGGGAGTGGGAAGCAGTCACCGTCTTGTACGAAGCAGTTATGCTAGTGAAGGAGGTGGCGGGATGGTTGAAGCACAGAGCCTCACGTCCCGGCCGCCGCGAGAGACGCTTCACCGCCGTCCGATCAGGACCAGACCCATGCCGGAAGGCGCGTTCTTGTTCCGCGCGCGCCTCAAAGAGATGTCAGCATTAAGAAAGGGGTCCGTTAGGGCCAAAGCCTACCAGGTCAGCGGAATTGTCTGAAAGGGTTACCGCTACCCCGGCATATAATGGGCTTTGGAAGGAACATGGATGGGTTATGGTCAGTAAGAGACTGACGCTCCTTTCCGCTCCACCCAGAGCGAAAGGTCAGGACATTTTTTTGACATGGTTCACACCATCAAAAAAAAAAAAGGTCTGATTAAATCATTTGACAGCTCTCCTTTACGCCGCCGTGGACTCGGCGATGGCGCGTCATTGCCTGGACCCTCTGGAGTCCTCGCTGTGCTCTGCGCACCGCCGACTAATAGTGTGGATTTAATGGCGCCCCACTCATATCAATCTTATCGTGATAACTTTTAAACTATTTGTCCAAATTGCTTAGTGTAAAAGACAAAGTTTATTTTTTATTTAATTCGATAAGAATTAACTGAGTACTCTAAAATGTGCATTGTAAAAAAAGTATCAAATTGAAATGTATTTTTGGCTCACTATTTCGTATATAATGGCTTGCACATAATAGGTAGACATATGCTGTCGCAGATTTTTATATAGAACTTTGTAAGACAAACAATCCCACAATACATTACCTTCGCGTAACTCTAACGGTTTAGGCAGCGCACGCCCAGATAGCTCTCAGAATGCAGGAATTTGGCGACTTACATGATACTTATCCTTATATTATGGCCAAATCACGCAAAGTCTATGTAAAATGTAGCCTATGTGTTATTCTGATGTATAAGCTATATTATTGGTAAATTTCATCGAAATCTGTTCAGCCGTTTTTGCTCAAAGAAGGAACAAACATCCATCCATCCATCCATCCATCCATCCATCGTCACAAACTTTCACATTTATAATATTAGTAGGATAAATCGCCTGACACAATAAACAGTGTTTTAAAAAAATATGTCTTTATCTTTTTCAGCATTCATTATGTACCTCCTCCATAATTACTACTCCCCGGCTGTTAAACCGACAGCGCTATCCAATTGGGGGCGTCGCAACCTAACCTTGTTTGGGGTTCTTTGAAGAGGTTGCGGCGCGAACCGCTAGATGACGCTACTTGTAACTAAGTTTGAGAAGTAGGTTTTGTGGTTTAGTTCACTTCTTGCAAATGTTTTGTTTTGCAGAGATGTATTACAATATATATTTTTTTTCTTTTTTGGAACGAAGTTTCTTATAGCGCGTTGCGGAAGAGGGCGAGACGGAATTAAGATCAAAAGTTGTAACGACACTTTTTTTGGAGTAAAATATGATGTCTTTTTAATCAATTTTCTCGATTGGTTAATTTTAGATCAGATTTTTTTTTTATTATAATAACTTAAAAGAAATAAAATTTTATTACAATTCCTTCACTAATTAATCGAAAGGAACTTCGTTCTATCCGGGTGTCCCTTGACACCTCTCAATTTTTTTTTTAAACTATGTACCTATATTTTGTTGAATGAAAAAATATTAATCGCAGTTTGTATCTAACCTAACCTATTAAAGTGATAAGATAAAATAATATTAAAGTGTTAAAAAATCAGGTTGAAAGCATATGTTGCCATTATTGCAATCAAATTCACCTGGCTATCACAACGTTCGGGTATGACGAGCCAAAGCCGTTGCCACGTTGGATATTATGTACGAACTATAATAATTACTTCTTAAAATTGCACAAAAATTACATAATTTTGAATGACTCAAATTACGGTCTTATTTTCTGTTACTGTTTCTAAATATTCGTAACGCAAAGCACCTAACTACGAACCTCTTCTAAAATAATAATGCTAATCTTCTTAATTCCATTAAAAACTAAAACAGCAAAACTCTTACTATTATAAACAGCTAAAAACTCAAAATATTGACCTAAAATTCCTATACAAACATTAAAACAACCCGCCTTTTCAACGTTATTCTACATATTTCACGAACAAAATTCGCACGACGACGCTCGAACCCTTCCGCCATTTTAAAAATTAACTCCTCACTTAATTCGGTTCGTTTCTGAGTGGTTATTAAATTAGCCAACTTAAGCCAACTATCCAGCTAAGTGGGTTAAACTGGCCAGCAGTGGAAGTCGTTGGACACCGAAAATGTTCCCGTGAAGACGATGTCCAATTTCATTCTGGAGAGTTCGGGCTTCTGTGGGGTTTTTTGGGTGTGGTAACTGCATAAATGGAAGATTCTTATAATCTTATAATATGTTTATAGTTTTTCTTTCAAGAAAAAATTACAATATTATAAGCCTAAATATTAATATCTTCGAATTTCCACGTAAAGACTTTTCTTAATCATCTTAATAAATGTCATTAGGAAACCAGAATATTCAAATAAAGTAGATTGACACGTGTAACGCCCACTGACAGCCCAATGATATATTTAAAAAAATGTAATATTAATAATGAAAATAATTATAATTACAACATCCACGGGAAGTTTACAAAACATTTCTACCCAATAGGTACACAAGACATACTAGACACAGATTACAAAATTCAGTACACCCAAAAATTACTATTCATAACGAGTCGGAGAAGGCGTTAAAACGTCGTCGCTACGACTAAATACAGGATAGTTCCGACTTCGCAATTACTTGGACGAACAATCACGAAATACAGTTACGTTGTTTTAAAATGAACACCGTGGAAACGAGGACAACTTTCATAAATTCTTAATTAAACTGAAATGTCGTAAATAGAATCAGTTGTGGAAGTTGCTTCAAGATTGGCACGAAATTAAGGTAAGTTTAATTTAGGTTGGGGATGAAAGAAAAACTTGGTGTACTGGGGTTTTAGATATATTGTAGGCTGTGGCGTATTGTAATAAGTAAACTAAATTAACTAATATATTATCATACAAATATATCTAATTATAGAATGAATATTAATTTAAAAGGATCAGACTACTACAGAATTAACCGTATCATTTGAAACTTTAAAAACGTTGGTTATTTTAAATTTAGAGGAAACAGCTTCATTGCAAACCGATAGCTTTTTAAAAATCCAATAAAGTAAAAGACAGCAATAACACAGACAATAATAATAATATATTAAGTAAAATAATAAATAAACTTGTAAAAACGTAAATAGGTTCCTACCTACCCTTAATAAATTTGTTAAATTATTTCGCTAACCTGAACACAGACACAACGTTTCATGATAATTTAGAGCCGTTTCCCGAACACCACTAAATTTTCAGGCACACAATAATTACCGGCGAACGGTCGAATACCAATATACGTTAGAACATCATTTAAGGTATCGCTGTAAAAGTCCCTCGTAAAAAAACGTAATTAGTAACAAAATTATGTGTATTGTGCGCGACCCGCGATACAATGTTGCCACAGACTAAAAGAGTTACGGCAATTTCAAGTCATTTATTCCCAGTACGTGAGGAAAGTATGAGGTGCTTTTGTATCATGTGCCACGTTTGTTTACGGCAGTATAATGTAGAATGAGTTCGGGAATGGTTACTTTTCTCGTTAAAAACTTGGTGGATTTACTGTTTAGAAGATAATGCGTCGCTCGTCGACAGCTTGATTCATGTGTTGTGATTATAAAGTTGAATGGGAGATTTGTGATTGTGTGGAGAAACGAGTGTTTATTGCAGTTTCTGTTTCCATGGGTTTGATGTAGGTGCTTTTTGCTATTATTATTTAAGAACCATTACATTGACATAACAGAGGAGGAAGAGCTCGTGGCTAAGTACTAACAGCAGCACAGGTCGATCCATCCGGCTAAGCTACGCTTGCCGGGGTTGGCCGTGGATGGGTGACCATCTTTGCGTACCGAGACTCCTCCGTGCCTCGGAAAACACGTTAAGCCGTCGCGTCGGTCCCGAAGCCCGAAAATCTGACAGCCAGTCTTACCAAGGGGTATCGTATTACCCAGTTGCTGGGTTGCGGAAGTCAGATTGGCAGTCGTTCCATGTAAAATACACGTATTCAGCTGCATCTGGTTAGACTGGAAGTCGACCCCCACATAGTTGGGAAAAGGCTAGGCAGATTGATTGAGATAACAGATGACAGCTGTGATGAGTTGTAGGTCACAGGTTCTAACTCAGACAGGTAGTTTCCTTGGTGTTAACTACCTGACTATGAAATACAGGCAGGTAGTATACACCAAGGAAACTACCTGTCTGTATTTCATCACTAATGCCCTCAAAACAGTGAAGAAATCGAACTATTTCTCTACTTTGCATTTAAAAAATTATTGTTATCTACGAAGCCCTTAAGTTACAGTTGCATGTTCAATTCAGCTTATAAAGTTAAGTTAAAATGACAACCATAAGATTTATATTCTAACAAAATTCTTGCAAAATAGTATAAAATCTCATTCTCTAAAAAATATTTCATTTTAATAAATACACCCAAGGTCCACTTTATCATTCCTCTTCAAACACAAAACCCAAAACATTTTTAATAAGCCAAAGATGTCAGGAAAAAAGACGAAAGTAGGCATAAAGTAGATATAAAATCAGATAAATGAAATATGCAAAAAAGATGAGGACATTTCAGAACATCTTGTTTTTTGAATAGCTTGACAGCAACTGTCAACTTTGACATCGGCGGTAGACAATCTACAATTGTTCTCATTTTGATTGCGAAATAGTAATTTCTTATGAAAATTGCTCAGCTGAGGCAAAGGAAATTGAAAACTGCGGTTTTTGCTTTGCGATCAAGGAAAACAATTACAGGCTGTGGCTTAAACTGTTAAATTAAAAAGTATAGTTTGGATATTCTATGTTGTTGGAGAGATTACGAGGGATAGAAAATTTTAAGTTATGTAACTTTCTGGTGGTGTAAAAAAAAAACAAGTATTTTATTCGACTTATTCATACATTACTTATAAAATGCTAGAAGTTAGGTGTATGGTTTCAATTATGCGTTTTCTATGGCTGATAAGCAACTCCACAGTTTTTTTTTTTAACCGACTTCTAAAAAAGGAGGAGGTTCTCAATTCGACTGTATATAATATATATTTTTTTTTTATGTTTGATAGAGCATAACTCCGTTGCTTGCCGACGGTTTTTGAAAAATCAACAAAAATAAAAATAAAATCCTACTTAAATGTGGACAATGTTCTAATAAGTTCCTGTCACTGTAATTTACATACCAGGTAGTGGTATTAAAATTTTGGGGGGGGGGGAGGTTGTGCAGGTACCACAACTAAAAAGTGAAAAATAAAAACTTTTTTACAAAAAATATTTTTCAGTTTTTCAGTTTGTAGTTTTTTTTGGATTATTTTTCAGTTTGTAGTTTTTTTTGGAAGTCGGTTTTATTTTTTGGAAAAAAGTTTTTTTAGTAACAGAGACCCTGGAAATGTCTAAAAGAGTGAGACGTGATGCTTCTTTTCTTTTAGTGTAGCTATCATTTCTAACAATAACGGGAATAAACAGCTTCCGGCGGTGGTTTGTGATGAACCGTTATCAGCCTTTTTTTTTTTTTTTTTAAGGCTGGGAAATCATCCAATGACTGCTCCCGCTCTGGGTGGAGCGGAAGGGAGTGTCAGACTCTTACTGACTAAAACCCATCCATGTTCCTTCCGTAGCCCTTTATGTTCCGGGGTAGCGGTAACCCTTTCGGATAATCCCGCTTACCCGGCAGGCTTGGCCCTGAGGGGCCCCTTATCAGCCTGGATCATCTCAGTGCGCCTGTTCGGACATCCCGTCATCACATGCACATTGACTCACAGTGCTAAAACTATTTTAAAATAAGCACATCATACTTCATTGTGTAGTAATGAACCAGCGTCAGGATTACCGCTACCCCGGGACATAAAGGGATGGAAGAGTCTGTCACTCCCTTCCACTCCACCCATAGCGGGACGGGTCATTTGACGATTTCCCACACTTAAAAAAAAACTTATATTTGTTTTTACTTATTTGACGCAGCCGAGAGAAACTCTTTCGTGCATTTTTTTTAGATCTGAATTTACCTTTCAGTAGGTGCTAAATACACGTATATTCTTTGATCTATATTTCTAAAGGTTTTTCAATCTTACTTAAAATTGCATGTTCAAATTATTACAAAGATATAAAATTTTATTCACGATAAGTACAAATTCGGGAACAATATCGCTCTTAAGGTTTAAAACGTTTACGAAATTTGCTCATTAAGGAAAAATGTAACGTTAATTATAATTGATGGAGCATTCATTAAAAATTAACAGTAAAAAAAAGTTTATTATTTCTTTGCTTCCTTAACATTTTTTAATTAATTGCGTAATGCTATATTGTTCCTTTTATTTAATGTTTATTTTGCTTTGTAATTTACAATCTTAGCATTTTCGCAGAAATGTGAACAACAGATTTTTCACGGAAATTGTATTTTATGCTTTGTTCAACACATTGTTTTAATAAGATTTTCAATTCAGGATGTACAGAGGCCAGCACATCAAGCTGTCAAATTTCTTTGATAGTATTTCAACTTTATTGCAAAGATATAAGGTTCATTTTTAATTGACAAAATTTGACAGTTAGGGATAGCTTGATGTGCTGGCGTCTGTACATACTTTTAAACTGTGTTAGTGTGAGTAGGTCTGTTCTGCAATATATCATACAACTAAATAACTGGTTTAAAATAATGATAATATTTAAAATAACAGCCTAAAATGCACAATGAATCTTTTGCTGTCAGCTCTCGATAAATTTGCTTCGTCCGTTATCAAATTATCAAAACATTAACACCACTTTATATTTTGATGAAACACTCATAAAATGTCAACCATGCTACGCTTTGTCGAATATTCGACGAAAACTTCAATGAAAGCCTCTTTGTTATTTGCACAGTGCACAAAAACTAAACCATTTAAGTCAAAAACTTCAATATGACCACTCAAAAATATTTCAATACCTAACGCAATTAGAGACATAAAGCGAAACGCTTTCAAAACGTACATGTCACTGAGAGCCTGTTATTGGCGTACAATGTTACTATTTCACACCCCGAAAACGGAAAAGCTACCTTTATTCTGTAGTTAGTAAAGTTCAGTGTAAGGTTTGTGAAGTGCAATATAAATTTTTGTTTCGCAAAGCTGGCCAGAGACAAATGACAGTGATATTGGCAGTTAAACCGACTAGCGCCGGTCGGCGTTTTTTGTCCAGAGTTTTTAAGTTCGGCCCACTGTGCGGTATAAAGACTGCAGTGTGTGTTAGATTTTTTGATACGGTTCTTATTATTTTGCCGGTTCTTTTTCTGAGCGTTTGCATGGCCGGCTGATTTTGCTACATTCAGAATTGCTTTTTTTTTATTTAATAGTAATAGTTTACACAAGATACACAAACTCACGCCTTCTTCCCACTGGAGTAGGCAGAAACTACAGAACGCCATCGGCTACGATTCTTACAGATCATCTCATCAGATCATCTTTGGCTTCGTTTAAGTTCATTCACACGAACGCCGCACGCCTGTAACGAGTACTACGGATTTAGCCTTTCTGAAGAACATCAGCAAAGGTCACTGTATGTCCTCCCGGCGGGCGGCGTTTCCACTCACACTATAATAATAATTCATCTTCCAACCATGACCAAACAATTAGCATAAGTACTCATTTCAATATCAGTCAGTATATCTTCTTTTAAACTGCGACGTTATATTCTATTACATTCAAATTTCGAAACATGGGAAACAGATGACTTAGTACTTTAAAGCCAGGTTTTAGCGTACGTAACGTGCGCTTACAGTCAGCAGCTCAGCAGCATTTTACTGCTTTTCATACAAACCGATCCGACAATACACTAATTCGCGGACTCACAGTGAACCTGCTCACAATCGGTAGCTGAATATACATTTATTGTGAATGCAGCCTAAAGGATGAAGTCCAGATATTTAGTATTTGGATATTACCAGCCATTCGCAAAAAGTTTTGATCTTTTCCTTAAGGCGTTGTTCGTCATCAAAGCTATAATCACAATCCAAATGAGTATAAACTCAGTACCTCGGCGGGGTATCGTGAAATATCTCCCATTTAACAACCCCTGCTAAGTAAATTCTAATCAGGGAAGTTTACTTCATTTCTTTGGACATTTCTAGATAATTTGACAAAGTAATGTTCACAAAGTTTCATCTGTTACTTGTTGTTTAAATTGGATGTTTTTATTTGTCACCTGTATTTTTTGTTGCAAAAAACAGGTAGGTACGTTTATCTAAAGAAGAACATTTTTTTTTAAAGCAAAGCTAGTTTTACATTGTATAATATGCAACCTTTAATGTTTCAACATTTGGGATACTGGCTTCCTCTCTCTGTAAGAGGGAGTAGGCTATAATCATGTGGATTATACTCATGGGATCCCTTAATATTTATTTTATTCTGATTTTCATTATGTTTTGTTATAGCGGCAATATTAATACATCTTCTGTGAAAATTTCCATTAATAAATAATAATAATGTAGGTCTGAGGCGGTGAAATAATAGCAGATTTACTATTTTAGACTTTTATTAATTTTAAAATTACACAGAGTACACGTTCTCGGTTCTACGGTTGTCGCCATCTTGACTTTTTCCCCTTCCATCCTTTCTCTCTCTCACACACATATGTCGTCTCGCTTACACTCACTCATGCTTATTATTCTAACTACTAAGTACACATTTTAAAATCCCACAACCCGGCTGTCCTGATAGTTTGTCTGCCCTCAGACAACCTTAATTACAATTTCAATCTTCAGCTTAAACAACAAAATGAACCAGCCTCTTATCTTAAAGTTAAGAAACAATGAACGTATCATACATCAAGAATTATTGTTCTATACTAGGTTACAATAATACCAGTTTAAAATAGAAGTTACTTTGCCTTACAACATTACAAATTATATGGAACTTACATTACAAACAAAATATGGTAAATTGGTGTACAAATACACAATTTATAAAGTGTGGACAATGATAGATCACATAATATTATATCAATACAGAATACACCAATAAACATTACAGTTGATATAAAAAGGGTTCTGTTTTATTTACTTAACCTTTCATCCATCTACTAACAACAAAAATAATTAAGGAAAAAACCTACTGCGGCCATGGCTTCATTTGGTCCGCGGAGCTAGACGTTTTAATAGGCCCTTCAGTAGCACGCTCAACCTTCTCCACATCGTAGCGATCATTTCGCTTAACCTTTGATACTCGATACGGCCCTGGAAACTTGGGCTTCAGCTTCATCCCCGTACCAAACTGTGTCCTTTTTATAGCCACTAAATCTCCTTCTTTATATCGGGTACTTGGCTTCCGCTTTTCATTGAATGTCTTTTTATTCTCATCTTGTACTTGTAGTATTTGCTTCTTGGCTTTGATTCTAATCTCTTCTCTATTTTCTTCATATTGATCAATCTCTTCCTGTTTTAACAATTCCAATATGTGTAGGTCTTCCTTACATCTCATACTTATGCCAACCATAAGGTGAAACGGAGTTGTGTCTATACTTCGTTGGTATGTACTATTTATAGCCCTTTGCACTCGACTGATATGTCTATACCACAATGATGGATTTTCCAGACATAGCTTGGTCAATACAGCTAGTATAGTCCTGTGCAGCCTTTCCACTTGGCCATTTCCCCTCGGGACTCCTGTGGTGATGGTAACATGTTGTATGTTCTCGTCTTGGCAGTACTCTTGGAATTCACCTCCAGTAAATGCAGTCCCCCGGTCGCTTATTATCCTCACAGGGTTTCCATAGTGCTGTTGATGTATCTGTAGTTTTTCAATCGTTTCTTTACTTGTTGTACTCTTAGTAGGGAAGATCCACGTGAATTTAGTGAAACCATCCACTATTGTCAATATGTGATTGTACATTTTCTTCGTATCCGTCAGTGGTCCCAAATGATCTATATGTAGAGTGTGTAATGGGGTACCTTCTTTATCAATTGGATTCAGATATCCCTCTTGCTTGCCTGCCTTCTTCGTAGCCAGTAGACATGGTATGCAAGACACCACAAACTCTTGTAGCTTCTTATCCAAATCTTGGATAAAATAATCTTGTTTTATAATTTCTTTCATTTTTTTCATAGAGAAATGCCCCTTACTGTGAACTTGCTTTATGATTTCTTTCTCCAGTGACTTAGGTATAACAAGCTGCTTATGCTCTCCTTTGTATAGAAGCCCATTGTCTAGCCAGTAATCTGAAAAAGAACCATGTTTTAGTACTTCACACACTGCCTTTAATCCGTCATCATTTTGTTGAGCCAGCCTTATTTGGTTTTGTAGACTGTTTACTGTTATAATCATACACGGATGTCGGCTTAACGCGTCGGCATGCTGCATCTTCGTGCCAGCTCTGTGCTCAATGTCATAGTCAAACTGATCTAAGTACAAAACCCAGCGAGCTACTTTCGGTGACAGTTCTTTCTTCTTCAGTGTCAACTCAAAGGCTTGACAGTCAGTCACTATTTTAAAATGGATACCATATAAATAAATTCGAAACTTTTTCACTCCCTCAATGATGGCTAAAGCTTCTAGTTCATAGCTTGAATATTTCGATTCGGCGTCAGTAGTCTTCTTGCTCATGTAGTAAACAGGGTGCCAGCCGTCTTCGTGTAGCTGCAGCAGTATGGCAGAATAGGCAACAGCAGAAGCGTCTGTGTGCAATTCGGTGGGTAAATAAGAATCATAAATCTTCAATACTGGCGAATCTCCTAACTTTTGTTTTAAGCTCTCAAATGCCATTGTCTCTTTCTCACCGAACTCAAACAGAGCATCCTTCTTGAGTAAGTCTGATAAGGGTTTGGCTATAAGTGCATAATCTTTAATGTACTTTCTAAAATATGAAGTGAGGCCAAGAAAACTATGAACTTGTCTTGTTGTTGATGGTCTTGGATACTTCATGACAGCATCTATCTTCTCAGTAGAGGGTCTCACCTCTCCGTTCTTCATTAAGTGTCCCAAGTACTCTATTTCTCGGGAGATCAATTTTGCTTTCTTCCAATTCATCTCTAAACCATATTGCTCTGAAATCATAAGTACTTTCTTAAGCCGTTGCACAGCTTGGGCCTCATCTTTTGCCGGTATCAATAAATCGTCAATAAATATTATGACTTCATCTTTTGCTAGTAATTCTCTGAAAATAGTTGTTATAAATCTCATAAAATATTTTGGACAGATACTTAAACCAAAAGGAGCCCTCAAGAATTCATATTGTCCATTGTGTGTGACAAAAGCAGTATACTTGATGGACTCTTCGCACACTTTCAGGTGAAAAAACCCATTTTTTAAATCGAGTACACTGTAGACCCTAGCATCCTTTAATTTATCAATCAGATCTTCTATTACTGGTAATGGAAATTCATGTTTAACCATTTTTCTATTTAACAATCTATAGTCAACACAGACTCTAACAGAATTATCTTTTTTCTTAACCAATACCAGCGGGCTACTATATTCTGAATAACTCACGCGTATAATGTCGTTTTCTAACCATTCTGCAACCTGTTTCTCCACTATTTCCTGCTCCTTCAGCGCCAAACGTCGTGGTCGTTGCGCCACCGGAACGTCATCCTTGAGCACGATTTGCAGTTGCAGCGGTGCTTCTTTCGTTTGATGAGGCTTGTAGTTTCGTACACAATTTAGCACTTCTTCTCTTAACGCCGGATCCTTCATGTGACCTACAACAGACTCAGATGGCCATACTTCACTCACATAACATCCCAGTCGCTCCCACTCTTTGCTATAAAATTTCACGCAACCCCTTTTTAACACAACTGTAACGTCGTTAAGAAATTCCTGACCTATTATTACATCGTACGGTATATAGTCTTTACATAGAACGTGAAATATAACCTCTGGGTAGCACTGTTTGTCCACGCACAAATTCAAACGACACTTTCCCATCGAACGCACTGTTGATTGTCCAATGCCGGAGAGTAATAATTCGTCCTTTTCGTATTCTGGTTTTCCAATCGCATCATAAACATCCGCCGAAATAATGTTCACGTCGCTGCCCGTGTCTACTAACGCTTTTAACTGCACGTTGTTTATTTCCAACAAAACAACTGGCTTTTTCTCTTTTGTCAACATTGACATTGAAACTTCTTCGTCGTTGTAAACAAACGCCGCCATTTTCGATTCGTCGTTCGAAAAGTATCCGCTTGGGGCGCTGTCTTCTTCGTCATTTACCGTCGTGAACATCGCTCGCTTTGTGTGTTGGTAGTCCTGCAGTTCGTTACACAGGAGGTCGCTAGAGGCGCCACCGTCGTCTTGTGTGACGTCCGCCGCGAACATCGCGCTCTTCGTAATATGCTGCTGTTGGTAGCTCCGTCGTGTTTTACCGATCTCGTCCGATGATGCACGATGGCTGGGTTTCGGCGTCGCCGACGCCGACACTAGCGCCGCCGCCGATGAAGTGCACGCCGATCCAACATGTCCGAATTGGTTACATTTAAAACACTTCAATCCTTTGCTTTTATGCGGGCAATCGGCTGATGCATGTCCAACTTCACCACATCCATAGCACCGAATCCATGGTTTGCCGCTTGAATGGGGTTTATTGCCGCTTGAATGGGGTTTATTGCTACTTGTACTCACTGCTAAACGCCTCTGCACCTGCGCCGCACTTTGCATCTTTTTGCTTATAGCTTCATAAATCTTGAGTTTTTCTTTAAGGTCGTTATACGCGGTGACACCATACAACATGATTTTATTTGTTTCGACATCCACTATTCCATCCACTATGTACTTGATTGCGACGTAGTCAGGCATCTTACCGCGCTTTCCGAGTTCCTTCATAACAAGCATGTAGTCTAAGCAGGATTCATTCGGCAGTTTCTTTCTGTTGCTCATTAATTCATGGATGGATTTGATGTCGACAGTGTCTGGAAATTCTTTTACAAGCGCTGCCTTGAGCTCTTCCCAAGTCTTGTGTGGACGCTCCGCCCGTAACCATAGCTGTGCTGTACCTGTCAGCGCTCGTTTCGCAATTAGGAGCTGCTGAAGCGGTGTCCACTCGAATATCTCGGCGTTGGATTCTACTTCGTCTACCCACCGCGTCACTGGATAGGTGTCGTCGCGGCCGCTAAAGCTGGGTATCAGCTCAGCCGTCATCTGAAGCATGTTGCCGTTACGCTTTCTCGCATCGCAGTCGTCCTCGCAGTCGGTGTAGTCTTCTTGCCGACTTTTCCTGCGATCTTTCGCGGGTTTGGCCATTTCGTCGTAGTCGTTGAGACAGTCTTCTACCGCAGAAACCGCCGTCGCGCGTCGTTCACGTGTTTCTGTGCACGTGGTAGCCGATCTGCACACGTCGTTTTTATTTCACCGGCCGTAGGTACTATTCTGCCTTTCTTTTTATATCCCGGACGAGCCCCCAATTTTGTAGGTCTGAGGCGGTGAAATAATAGCAGATTTACTATTTTAGACTTTTATTAATTTTAAAATTACACAGAGTACACGTTCTCGGTTCTACGGTTGTCGCCATCTTGACTTTTTCCCCTTCCATCCTTTCTCTCTCTCACACACATATGTCGTCTCGCTTACACTCACTCATGCTTATTATTCTAACTACTAAGTACACATTTTAAAATCCCACAATAATATCCTTGGACATTTCACACAACGCCATATAGTCCCAAGCTAAGCAACCTAATGCTTGTGTTATGGTAACGAGGTGGCTGATAAACTACTTATTATATTACTTACATATTTTTTTTTGTAAACACATACTATATTATAGATAGAAATACACCCAGACCCGGAACAAATACTTAATAATAATAATAATAATATCCTTGGACATTTCACACAACGTCATATCGTCCCAAGCTAAGCAACCTAATGCTTGTGTTATGGTAACTAGATGGCTGATATACTACTTATATACATTTTTTTTTTGGTAAATACATACATATTATAGATAGAAAAACACCCAGACTCGTAACAAATACTTGCAGGTCGTACAAATATTTGTTCCGTGCGGGAATCGAACCCGCGAAATAGTGCGCAGCAGTCAATCGCTCAACCACTGCGCCAACCGTGTCGTCAAGCACTTGCAGGTCGTACAAATATTTGTTCCGTGCGGGAATCGAACCCACGACACATTGCGCAGCAGTCAATAGCTCAACCGCTGCGCCAACCGTGTCGTCCATTGTCTAACTATCACGGTTTATGAGATACAGCCTGGTGGACCGACAGCGGAGTCTTAGTAATTGGGGCCCGTTTTACCCATTAAGTACGGAACCCTACAATAATATTTTTTACAGGTCAGCATAAAAAACAAACTAAGCTCTTATTACCCACCAAACAGTCAGTTTACCAACCTATTCCGTACTATATTTACCCACCAGCCTAAACACTTAATAAATAATCCCAATTCTATAAAACGAACAACTTCAGCACAAGTGAGCAATGATTTACAACGGCCCGGCCATGTACCGACTCATATAATTCATTTTAATGAGCCAACACTAGACATCAACACGTGAGTGTCGTGTTTGCTGTGTGCATGACTATGTTGTTATTGATGACACCGTGTTTGTAATTGAAATGCTAAATTGATCAGTGTGAAAAAGGATGTAGAGTGGAGTGTTGCGTTATTAACGTGTCGTGTAGGAGGTGCGAAACTTGTTTTTCAGAATATCTGCTGCCAGAATCAATAAAAGGGACATACATTTCTTATTTTTAAAGCAGAATAAATTATGAATTATGTTTTAATTTATCACTGGCGGTTTGTGTACGCGTATTCGAAATCTAAGATGATGTTAATATTCAAATTCCTATATTGCATAATGGGCAAAAAGTAGAAAAAGATTATTTTGTAAAATTACTGCTGGTTCTCTTTTTTAATCAAGCAGTAATGATT
Source organism: Hyppa rectilinea (assembly GCA_951799385.1). Lineage (NCBI taxonomy): Eukaryota > Metazoa > Arthropoda > Insecta > Lepidoptera > Noctuidae > Hyppa > Hyppa rectilinea. The sequence goes on from OX637319.1 coordinate 955,613, forward strand.
CAATAAATCTATTAAATTTGTGAAATCATATTTGTGTTCAACCTGGGTACCTATCAGTAATCGGTTAATGTTATTATAACAAATCTGAATCAGTCATGATTCAATCACAATTTTAGTAGCAAACTACGTTGGTTAAGTAGTTTGTAGTTTTAACTTGAGTACGCCTGAACAAATTCGGCTTTTGTTTTGTTTTAAGATGTTCGTAATATTCTGAATCAAATTTTTAAGCATTTTCCATTACATTTTCTAGCTTTGCGTATGAACGATACTTAACAATCAATCTATTTATTTCTTTCTATAGCTAACCGAGCAGTTGGGATCGTTTAGTCTCACTACGCTTATCTTACAAATTCTTGAAAGAATGAAGGATCGAGAGAAAGAAAACAATATAATTGCAAAATAAACGGAAACAAATCAAACAATATTGTGTGCCTCACGGCTGTGCCAAATAGAATCAGTTAAGCTTAAATGCTAGACAACGAATGCTTGATAATGGGTATCAGTTGGTATGTTACGAGAACTTAACAAATGTTAATAATAGTGGCATCATTCGTCGATATTATTTTATCGTCCCTTAAAAGTAATTAAAAAATAAAAATCATTTTGTGTAAGTACAGACGCCAGCACATCAAGCTATCCCCAACTGTCAAATTTTCTAAATTAAAAATGAACCTTATATCTTTGCAATAAAGTTGAAATACTATCAAAGAAAGGAGATTGTTCTACGCCCATACATTGTTCGCCCTGGAGCCAACAGCATAGAAAAAATCATTTTCTATTTGTAAACTGCCCTTAGTAGCCCATAAGAACAAAGTTTCTTGACGGACACTTTAGAGAAAAGATTTATTTAAAGAAAAGGAACCGATTTTGAGGTTATTTCTAATAAAAGAAAACGTAAGTAATTCCTTCTAAAATCGCTATTTCTGGTTTCTACAAAGCATTAAACTTCAAATACAGTAAAATATTACCGTACATACAGTTGTATTATGCCTTTTAGGTACAGTTATTATTTATTGGTTGAAGTTTACTTTAAGCGAAGTCCGTTATCCGTTGTCAAAATGCTAAGGTGTCGTTTAAGCAGATCACAGAATCAGTTATTCGAAGCCAGGTTACGTTGAAAGCAATCCAAATTGTAGTCTGTTAAACAGAAACAAAATCAAAAACGCCAACAGAAATCGCCAAATAGGTACGTAGTCACAACAACACAACACAGCCACAGGTTCGTCTCGGTGAGACGCTCCGACTAACGTAGTGACGTAGAGATGCTCTCTCGAAGATCAATGATTGTATATCGATTATCAATGACCACCTATTTAATCTGTGGTTTTAATTTAGTAGACCAAAATAACAGATCAATATGTCAAAAGTAAATTAATTTGTTCCGTTTCAAACATAAACACGTTGTTGCTATGATTCTACTTCGATTAAATTAATGCTAAAATAAAATATTTTGTTCCCAACGACCAATGTGTAACGTTTTAGTTTGCGACATTTAAAAATAGAGTTTAAGTACTTAAAAAGTAAAAATATGGCTATTGAAGTCGTGAAATGGTTATGATAACAATTCACTAGAGTTGCGTCGTAAATGACATTTCAATCGTTAAATGAGAGATTTTCTGACAAGTGAAAAAACATAGTTCAATAGATGGCGTGGGTAAAAAATGCGTCTTTGTTTTACTGGCTAAAGATAGCCAGGCACAGGCACAAAAACAAGATCCGTAAATAAGAAAGCTTATTTGATGTCAAAAACCTGAGACAGTGACGTATTTTTACCAACGCCTCTTTTGGACTAATATTTTCTCACTTGTGAGAAAATCCCTCATACGACTAGTAAGTACATTTTGTGAGTTTGTTTTGTTCATTATATTTTCATCATAATCATGCTAGGCCATATTCATCATAAGTTCCATTAAAATGTTCACGGAACGAATTCCATGAAAAAAATATGCATGAAAAACTTTTATGTTGCACATTTTCAATGTTTTGGAAGTGATAAATATCGAACATCCATTATTTATCACTAGATATTATGGACATCGTCGTTGATATCGATATTTATGTAATATGAGCGAGAGCGACACTGTCAAATCTTTTGTGACATTCACATTGACAATTCCTTGAAAGATGGCGAGTTCAGTTGGTAATAAAATCAATGAGGTCACTTTTAAAAACCTATTAAGAATTAAACAGTGTCCGCTTGAATTTATTGTTTTTAAAAAGCATATTAAAATATAATTAAAATTAACGTACACGTCAAATGTTTGTTGGTTATAGGGCGGTCTAGAACAATCTCCTTTTACAGATTGGGGTAACTTGATGTGCTGGCCTCTGTACAACAAAAATATAATATTTAAATCACCAGCCACTTTTTGTTGCCGCTCCATCGCCAGTCTGCACCTACAATATTTTATCTAGCAACCAACACAGGTGTAATAACACTCTAAACACTACTTACAGACACATTGCAATCTGCCTTCATGAGTTATACGAGCGCGGCGCCTGCGGTCACGTACATACTCCTACGTTATGGCCGACTTAGCCACTCCCGGAGTTACACTGCTGGATTTTATATACTGAAGTGCTTGTAAGAATGGATGGGTTTAAATGGCCTGTTGTGTCTTTTATTTGTGAAATAAAATCTTGGATGGATAGTGGTTTGTGTTGCAGATCAACTGTTGCAAGCCTGTGCGAGAACTGGAGTAGCTATATAGCTATATTAAGTTTCTTGAAATAATTTTGCTTGTGATATTTTTTTTTTCTAAATATGCAGATTGTAAGCGTTACATAATAGCAGGTTGTGTTTGCGATTTAACTAGGTACTTCGTAAAAATCCCACTAATTAGCATGTCTAATGATATTGTGTATAGAGGTCTCTTTAATTTAGTCTCACTTTCAGGGTTCAGCACCCAAACGGTGCTAATGGGACCCTATTACTTAGGCTCCGCTGTCCGTGCATCGGTTGGTCTTTCTGTATCTTTTGAACCAAGTGGACCAAGCGGACACTTGAAATTAATGTTATATGTAGTTTTATAAATATTGCACGGAACCCTTCATGTGCTTAGCCGTTTTTTCTTTCATTTTTCGTTGGACAGTTTATAAAAATAAACTATTACGTGTAAAGTAAAACACTTTGGTTTCTTCATGGCATTTATTTTTTGACTCTTTAAAAGTTTTGCTTCAGTATTTCCAATACCTTAATTTACTTTCCGTTAATTCGGTACCAAAAACCAAGTGTTTTCAAAGATAAAATGCTAATTAACCACTCTTTTTACGCTTAGCCAGTCCTGAGTGTAGTGTGTAAAATCTTTTAATTATAGTTTGATTTTGCATAATCTCTTCATTTTAACATTTTATGCTGTGAGTCCTCGGTGAGACTATAAAATATTGAATATAAAATTTTATTTTAGTATAAACGTATCTTAGTTGTATCTCAGTGTTATTATTCGATACTTTGATTCGTATCGATATTTTAATTGCCCACTAGATCTGTTTTAGAGATCGATCAGATTCTCAAGGAGACGAATGGTACCTACATGATAATGTTTATATACGATAAATAAAAACTTACTCAACAAGCAGATTCAATTCGCAGCTACAACTTACGGCTTTTGGTCAATATAAGGTGTGGGTCGCAATTTTCTCTAGGTCGCGTTGGGATCGAGATTACGAATGTACTTGGTTCTGTTCACGTGATGTCACATGGTTTGTTAACCAGAAAATTGCTCTGTACCTTAAAACCTTTATTTCTTTCAAACTCAAACTCAAGCTTAAAGTACACACATCAAAAGTGTCTAGGGATCAACATATATTTTTGCAATAACTTTTCTCTTGATTGATATTAATTTAAATTTTCTTTAAGGATTCATCAAATAAAGTGTTTTCGTTTGTCACAGTAACGATAAACCAAGTCACCTTTGCATTAATAAAGAAATTTGCCATTTTCCTAATAAAGGGATTTTTGACATTTGAACCACTAACATTAAAGTTCGAAAAAAAGACTGAAATAACAGTTTTCTTTAAAATTTTATTGGGTAACTTAAACAATTAATAATCCGTGTTTGTACCGCGAACACTAACAACACAAGAACATCGGTTTGGCATACTCAAAATGAGTTCATCCAAATCACGCTGTGGAATGGCCGCCCATGTTCGTTGCAACAACAAAAAAAGGTCTTCTTGCAACTGGATACCCTCCATATTCGGCAGAGCTCTTCTCTGTAGCATATCCCATGCATGCTCAATCGGGTTCAAGTCTGGCGACTGAGCAGGCCAGGGCAGGACATTGATGTTAGCTGCGGCGAGAGTCTGTCATACAACTCTTGCGGTGTGCGGTCGTGCATTATCATGCATTAACTGAAATAAGGGACCGATTTGCACTTGTAGAGGAACGATGACGTCAGATACAATCGTCTCAGCATAAATTTGAGCGTTGAGGTTGCCTCTGATCCAAATCAACTCAGTTCTTCCGCCGATCCAAATACCCGCCCATACCATGATGGTTCCACCACTATAAGGATGGACTTCCTGGCAGGATTTTAATCGCTGTTGGCGTCCAGGGGTTCTCCAGTGTCGTATACGTCTTGTATCCGGTCTCATACCAAAACGAGACTCATCAGAAAAGCACACGAAACGCCATTGTTCTTCTGCCCAATTTCTGTGTTCAAGAGCCCATTGATATCGAATCCTACGATTGTGCATTGCTATAGGTGGTACCCGTAGCGGTCTTCGGGAATGAAGGTTCACTTTATGCAAGCGGTTTCTGACTGTTTGGTCGCTAATTAAGTTCCCTGAAGAGTGATGAAGCCTCACGGCTAACATCATGGCGGTTATTGTTGGAGCTCTTCGAGTTAAGATTTGAATGTATCGGTCTTGTCTCCGTGTGGTGCAGCGATACCGTCCTTCATGGCGCTCAGCCACGGTACCAGTGCTTCGGTAACGTGTCCAAAGTCGACTGATAACACTCTGACTTGTATTCAGAGCTAAAGCCACAGTACGTTGCCGGGAACCAGCTTCTATCATTCCCACGGCTCTGAGCATTTCTTCCCTGCTTAAATGACGTCGCCGCTCCATAATAACGTTGGTTTTAATCAGTAGTAGGGAAACAGTAGCACTAATAATGTCTTCAATGCGTTGTATGTTTTTATAGGGAAAATATTGACAGCTGATTTTCATCTTTTACTCGAATTTGATTGACAGTTCCTGTTTCAAATTATGAAATGCACCAAAAAGGATCCATATAAATTTATAAAATCATAAATTTATTACAAAGCCACATCTCAATCTCAAGAAATCCGCATAAAAATGCTTGATCCCTAGACACTTTTGATGTGTGTATTTATTTCAAATAAACCAATTACAGGCACTTTTGAATTGTCAAGGTGTCGGTCAGTCAGAGAGATGAAGCTAGTCGCTTTAGAAGCTTTAGTTTTACATTTATAGTTTTCTCAATACATTCGTTAATTTACAGAAACCAATCAACCCCCTTTCACCCCCAAAAAATACGCCAGTTAATGAAAACTCATTTACAACGGCCATTCGGTATTCCTGTGTTTATCAGTAAACACGGCATTACAGCGGTGAATCAGGGGCGGTTTGGCTCGACGACAAATCGGGGTATAAATCAAGAGGGGATGCGCACCCCGCCACCCCCCCGCCTTCAGCCCCGCAGCGAGCATTACACCGCTTTTAATGATTCATGTTTTGTTTAAACTTAATTAGAGCAATGCATGGTATCTTGCACCGAGATTTGCTTTTGTTATGTGGAATAAAACTGGGATGTTGTGTTGTTGAATTAGCAGATTTACATACACGAGCAGCGGTGAGGTGTGTACGCCAAAATGGTCCTTATATGCACTAAACATACATTGGTTTTGTTTTGCAACAAAAAAGTATTATCGATATTTAAATCTGTGTGATTCCCTATTCAGAAAAACGTGATTAAATCTGGATCATTCAATACGGGGTGGTACCGTAAGGCTTTTTTCTTCACGATTTCGGAGTTGGTCCCATAGTAAGGTTTGTTCAGTTTGGTGGTCTGTAGCATATCCTTTTGATGTGTATACCCGTTTGGTTACACCCAGTATATTGTTAATGCTCGCTGCTTGCCACTTGCAGCTGACTGTAAGTGTAATCAATCTTTTTTCAGGAATGTGCTTAATAAGGTACACTCTCATAACATAACATAACATCATGCCTGTAGTCCCAGAGGGGTTAGGCAGAGAATCACATACATAATATAGTACACACACATTTCGTTATATTCAAGTCCCAGGTAATAAGAGCCTAGCCATCAACCGGGCACAAATCCAGACTTCAGGCAATTGAGAAATTCCAGATGGAAAACCCCAAAAATATTTTGCCCGACTCTGGAATCAAACACAGGACCTCATGTTCAGCAGTAGCGCTTGCGACCACTAGACCAACGACTCAGTCAAAACACACTCAAGAAATATATTGAAGCAAACCAAAAATATCCAAAGACACATAAAGCCAAAAAGCTCGGTTTTGTTGGTTTTATTTGGCTTTGTATCTGCCAAAGGAAGCTTACAATAACAAAGTGTGGAAAAAACCGAAATAACGCTTTACAATCAATTTATCCTTCAACGGTCAATCGCCGTCCGCTGATTCACTACAAAACTTCTTAACTTAAAATCAAAGGGTTATCTGTGAATCAAAGGCTCTACCACAAGATCAGTAGTCTGGTTACCTTCCTAGCCCCTGTGGGTTTTCCTCGGAATTCCCCTTCGTTAGCTCGGAGCCACTAATTGGGGCCGTTACGTACCTACGCTTGACAAATCTGTGTGCTTTTCCATTAAAGGGATCAGCACGCCATTTTGATATGCTGTGAAGTCGCTACCTTAACTATTAATTAGAGGTGTCTTTAGTAGTCGTTCGACGGTAACACGTGCGGTCTTTGTCTATTGATAGTTTTAAAAAAACATTGACAATTAAAGAGGTGTTTTATCGCCATAGACATTTTGGATGGTAAATATTATATATGTACCCTAATTTTCGACATTCAAAAAAATCTTTCTTGTAAGCTTAAAATTCAATCGTTTATGTCCGCAGCTTCGCCAGAGTGGTGTCGGAAGTTACCCCATGGGAATGTGTTACCGGGATAGCAAAAAAACAATTCGGTTCAGCCGTTAGACTCGAAATTATAATACCTCCATAAATTATGTGTATGGATAATTAGTGATAGTTAATGGCTAATCCGTGTTCCATAAAATTACGCCTTGTTTCCACAAAGCCAAGCATTTAGCTAGTAATGTTTAAGTCCCGTGTAATAAATGAATTTGAATTTGGAAAAACATTTGGTCACCCCAGATATGCCTAATACCATCAACCGAGCTCAAATCCAAACTCCAAGCTAAAGAAATTCCTGATAGAAAAACCTAATAACAATTAACCCAACCTGGAAATGGAACCCAGGCCTCAGTAGTAGCGATTGCAACCACTAGATCAACGAGACAGTCAAAAACACATGTTAACCATAAAGGAGTTATAACGCTATCCCAAAACACAAACGCTCACGAACCCGTATGATATTGACTTTTAGCCACAAACAAGCAAAATACCACCGTAAAACAATCTCGAACCAACAAAAATCTATCAGTTCCGCCTCGTTTAGCAGCGCCGATACCGCTTCTTTGACCCAGATACATGACACGTACATATATACATAGGTATATAGGCTTGCAACTAAAACTATTGTTAGGTTTGCACTATTTTAGCTGAACTAAACGTGCGAACTATAAACATAGATATAGCAACAGTTTTCCAGACTGGGATTATATCATAACTCTGTGCTATCGGATTAAAATGTTAGCGATGGAATATTCATGTGATTTTAGCTTACATTTTAGTTAAAATATAGGCCTGCTGTATCACTGCAGTGTAAAGAGCTTCAACGGGATTGTCAGAAGGGGTTACCGCCCCGGAACATAAAGGGCTAAGGAAGGAACATGGATGGGTTTTACTAAGTAAGAGTATGACACCTCTTACGCTCTACCCAGAGGGGGAAATAACCCCTTATTTGATGATTTCATACCCGAAAAATAAGAGAAAGAGCTGTTTTCATAACCACCATCACGCTGTTACGATTTTTACCTGGAGGTGTTCGACGTGGACTAAGACATACATAACATTAAAAATAACCACATTGGTGAAACACTTCATGAAAATATTAAAAAATCGGTAGTGGTGGCCCGTTGTAGCGGTCGTTTTTCTTTGTGTATTATTATTTAATTACCTGAGGAAACCGGCATATTGTCCCAGAACCAAAAATTCAAAGACATGTGTCATCTTCCAACTCAAACTGGGCCGCTCACTCTCACAGAGAGAAGGCCTGTGTCCCAGCTGATTAAACATTACAGGCTGTTCTGGAAAACATAATACGGATATTGATTAAAATTTTATGTTTAGGTTCGTAAGCCAGATTATCAAAAAATATTGGACACGTATTTTTTCTTTTTTCACATTAACAAAAGATAACGTCGATACATTTGTGTTGAAATGTGGCATGATGCTCGCGCAAGTTTTTATTTATAAGTTTTTTCCGCTTACAATTTCAAAACGCAGAATTGAGCTAATCATTCCTTCTTCCTACCCATACATTCCTTATCAAACGGAACGAGATTGGAAGATCATCGCGCACGACCAATCAGAGGCACGCTTTTTCCGCCGCTGCGAACCAATCGCAGCCCACTTCAGCTATGATTTAAAAATGCTCTAGACAACAGTTTTAAGTTCAAGTGCATAGTGTGAATACTGAACCGCGCCGCTCCATAATCATACCGTTTACTCAAACCGCAATCGCATCAAAAACTGTATAACTATTAATAAATAAGTGTTGGCCGACACAAGTGTGACATTTAAAGAAGTGAAAGTGTACCACATTGAAAAAGGAAGATAAACCAGATAGCACGTGAGACGTCTACTAAGCTAGCTGTCCTTGAATCCACGTGTTGCGTCCAGAAGGTTCACAAGTAAGTCCATCCATTCCTATTTCTCATAACCTCATATCCCTCAAGTTCCCCGTTTGCTCAATTCTGTGTGTCGTCCAACAGCTCACCACGCTAAAATCTACATCCACGCATAAAATTCGGTCCTTCGAAAGCCGCGTAGACTTATTCACCACATGACGTCACTTCTTTAAAGATTTTATACTGAATTGGTACGTAGCGCGCCTCCATTTTAATACGCTATATCTAAGTAATTTTATTATTAACATGATAAAGCAAAAAAAAACGTGTCTGTATTATTTTATTATCTGACTGGCGGACCAAATATAATTTCGTTTTTTTACCCAGTCAACACCCCTTTTAAATTAGTTTCTATTTACTTCCTACCTCATCCCTGTCGACTCGCACACAATTCCTACCTCCTTATCATCACATAACACAGATACCAAAAAAACTCGTCGTTTATCTAACCGAGTCCAGTAAAACAATAAATCAGCAACTTTCTTCATATTCACAAGTTTGCAAGACCCAAAGATGTCGTCGGCACATCCCATCCCATTAATTTCATCCCTTCACCGCCGGTTTTTCAGCTCATACAATTTTAATTCAAGCCCATGTACGTAGAACATAAATATATAACTTCAGCATTTTTCCTACTAATATTTCCCTCGTGAACTATGCATGTGGCTTGTGAAAAATGAAGGTTCGGAAGAGCTGTTTATAACGCACGATTTATGTTCGAATGTTTTTTGAAAATGGTGTATTTTTAGATAGAAAACTTAAATAAGAAACGATTTTAATAAATACCTGTAGATTTACACATTACAAGTCCAAAATGATAAATGAAAACGTGATGGTTTCCACCATTACTTTGTAACATGATCTTCTGAATGCTGGAACAGTTAGGTATAGATTTGCACGCACAAGAGATTCTTGTTACCCGACTAAGGTAAAGCCAAAGGAATCTTCTAGGGTTTTTTTTTTATTATTTTAACAGGTTTTGTATTTATATATCATCTGTCTCCTGATAACTCCAACACTATTTTGATGAACGAGTATTCACATGTTGTTTGACGTCAAATAAAATCCACCCTGGCAGTTTATAGTGGAGAAAAACCGTCACTGAAAAAAAATGTATCAACAACATTCATTGCATCATTTACGTTGTCGCGGTGGCCACACGAATTTACTACATTTATTTCAAGATTATTTTTGTTACAAAATCCTTTGAATTTTATTTGATACATAATCGTATCGCCTCCGTATCGTTCGTTCCAAAAGCGTCCAGTATTTATGATGCAGTGTGAGTACTGCACATGGCGCGCGGTCGCGTGATTAATAGTCGAATTACCAGCCGACACCTAGTGTGTTCTTCGCTTTATGTCCTACAGTACACTAGTACAATAACTGGAATATGGTGAATGTAGTCAGCAGTGATGGAAACGTATACGCGTTCAGAAAAATACAATTTCTTATAGTAACGTAGCTCTCAATAAACGAATAATGGAATAATACTAGTATAGCTTAGTGGAGTAGTTACTCCACTACGCTATACTAGTATTATGGACTGCCAAGTCATGGGTCTCGAGTTCGAACCCAAGGCACACACCTCTGATTTTACGAATTCATGTGCATATTGTATAATTATTATCACTTGCTTACAAATCTGTGAAGGAAAACATCGTGAAATATCTCTCAAACATGCTGGTGTCCCCAGCATATTCGAGAGATATTTCTCAACAGAATGTGAAACTAAGTCAGAGGCCCATGGACAGCATAAAAATTCTAACACCAGGAACTACACACACACTAACCACATGAAAAGAAGACTAGTTTAAGTTGTGACGAGGGGGAAAACCTATTAGTTGAAGATAAGTATTTAAATTGTATGATCATTACAATACATTATTTTTTTATATTGTATTCATTTGTTCACCCAAAAATTATAACATTGCTTTAATTTGATTTAGGGCCGATTTTCAATCGTCTGATAACTTTTAAATATTTGAATTTTGAAATATTTTTTCTATGCAAAACCTGCCAAACCGCTATTTTTATTCCTCCAATTAAACTTATCTGACTGTTGAAAAATCAGCCCTGAAATACCTTAAAAACAAAATTCAAAAAAAATATTGTTTGTTATTTATTTAGTTAGAAGTTTATCCAGCTTAAACAATTTTATCGTATAAATAAATTACCTCCAAAAATTTAACTAGCTCGCACACTATTGTATCGTGTGAGCCACCTAACCCCTCTTCTGCCATAGAACCTTCTCGTAATTAATCACTCCGCTAATCTCGCGAGTGGCTTTAAATTGTCTCCAGCCTCAAAAATGGCAACACTAACAGGTTACGGGAGAGATATATTGGCGTCTTATTCCCTACACGGAAATTATGTCGAAAGTGGGTTTTCTGTACCTATTTTATAGGAAGTTTGTTATCTAGTATGTATTTTGTTTATTGATGATTTTTAGTCTTGCATTTAAAGTGTACTTGCAATCAATCTGCCTAGCGTTTTCCCAACTATATTGGGGTCGGCTTCCAGTCTAACCGGATGCAGCTGAATACCAGTATTTTACATAGAGCGACTGCCTGTCTGACCTCCACAACCCAGTAACTGGGTAATACGATACCCCTTTTTTTAAGCTGGGAAATCATCCAATGACTGCTCCCGCTCTGGGTGGAGCGGAATCGTATGAACGAAGTGCCGCGGGTTCGATACTACCAATACGATACCCCTTGATAAGACTATCTGTCTGATTTTCTGGTTTCTGAGGACCCGTAACGACTGTCATAGATGCACAAATGACAGCCGGTACCAACGGCTTAACGTGCTTTTCCAGGCACAGAGGAGTCTCGGTATTCAAAAATGGTCACTCATCTACGGACTACCCCGGCAAGCGTAGCTTAACCTGATGAATCGACCTGCAGGGTGGTTATTACTTAGCCACGCCATGAGCTCTTTTAGCAACTCATGTGCTGTTTGATAATTATTTATTTTTAATAAGCGTTTTTAAAACAGTAATTAATACAAAATTATGTAATTATCATTCTTAGTTTCTGAAACTACCCACTCGACTGCTAATCAACTGAAACATTTCCTACATAAAGTCTATTTGCCACATAACTTAAGCCAACCAAATCTTGACCACACATTGTCGTAACACAAAGGTCACTGTGGTTTGGACCAATGACAAATCGGCGTATAAATCAGATGACGTGGCACCTGCACTTTGCCCCAGTTTGCCCATTTCGCCCCGGCTTGGCCATATTATGACCCAGCTTGCCCCGCATGTTGAGTAAATACTGCGTTTGTCGACTTGCATTTGTCTATGCGATAAGTGTGCTTGGATTTATAGTTTTGTTGTTATCTTTGTAACCCTTTTTTTAAAGAGGAATGCGTAAAGCACTATGGATTAGCTTCCGGTTGAATGTGACAGTTTCACTTAGATTAAGGTTCATTTATGTGGGAAATAGGTCACAGGAGGAAAAAATAAAACGTCTGCACTGTCCAACGGTCCGATTTAATATATGAAAATTATTTGAAAAGACATCAACGAATAATCGAATAAGTGAATAATCGATTGAATCGAGTAATTGTTTTAATCTGTCAACACCAACAATTTTAATAGTTACTTAAAACTATCGTCTAAGCAATAGTACCGTATTAAGTTTATGTATCTTAATAATAAGTATCTTGATAACTTACAGGGAAGCGTCAATTTTGTGCTGTAAAACAATAAAGTTTATAGCTTAGGGGGTCAACCGTGGGGGTTGACCCCCTAAGCTCTTACAGCTGTAGGTATTATTTTAAAATTAGTTTCAGTGGGAAGAAATATGTTCCATATAATGTACCGGGTTATTTGTTGACCACTCTCCTATATACCTACAAATCTGTGCAAAGAAAGTATTTTATATTCCATTCTTTTCTTTTCTAAGTATTTTAAAATGAATTCCAAAATTCAGAAATGTACCACCGCATTACGCCATAGGTAACTTTTTCCTCAAAAATAATTTCCTCAACAATCACAAATCTTCAAATCTGAAATTGAAATCAACAATTAAACCTGTTACACACGCGCGACAACAAAAGAGGTTCCGTATCAAATTCAATTAATTGACTTCGGTCGTACGATTCCAGACTGCTGAATATTGGATGCGTTTTTTATGAAATCTCGACGATGCAGTTGCGTTATCGCACTGCGGACGACGTATTGGGAATGGTAAATGACAGTAGGGCTGCCGATTTTAAACGAGGACTTTTTTGAGTTCGTGTGTACTAGTGTTTACGGTGGGTCTGCTTGGGTGTTGCCAAGATTTTCGTGACGTTTGTTCAAGCTCAAACTCAAACCATTTATTTCAAATAAACCAATTACAGGCACTTTTGATTTCTCAAGGAATGAGGTGTTGCATCATGTTTGACAAATATAGCTTTATCCATCTTGGTAAACGATTCTACAAAAATGACAAAACAAATTTTGGTGCTCAATAAAAAAGTTTTAATTAGAAGAGGTGGTAGAAATAATAATAATAATGCCTGCTTTAATAAATTTGTGACTTCTACGATTACTAATATTTACACAGACAAGAAGAAAGGAACAGACAAAACGTACAAAAGTGATGCCTATTTCTAAAGAATTTTCGTCCAGTAATACAAAAGAGATGTAGGCAACGTGTGTGAGATTAAAAGAGAAAAACATAAATATAATTAATTCAAGTAGGTGCAAGAAAACTGGCGAATAACGAGGAAACATCATATTCTCCACTTTTTTGATTTTTGATTAAATAAAATAAAAAATTGAAGATTACAGACAAACAGGCAGTTATTATGATAGTGACGTCCCTCAAAAACGAGCAAATGATTTATCGTGAGACAAAATTAATGATCAATACTGACTGATGAATGTGAAAAATTTGCTACCGAATGATGCGATACAAACATCAATTGCGACTGCTTTTAATTTACGAAAAATCTGTATTGTGGGTACTGGGTAGCAACTCAAAATTATTTTGACGTTGATGTTTGAACCGACTACTGTGTTCCTGGGTAGTTTGTTGTGCCACTTCTTCTTCCCAGCTAAAGCACAAAGAAGTGGAAAATATCAGGCATTTTGGAAGACCGTTTTATGTAATTTTGACATTAAAGAAGTGCTGAGTCATAACCTAATATGAATAAATGGCTTTTGATATCGATTTTATCACATTTAAAAGAAAAAAAAATGTAAAAACAAATTCGCAGGCAAAGCTACCGCAAAAAGCGTGTGTTTTGAACTTTTAATTAAAATAAATTGTAAAGCAATCAAAACTATTCACTTTGAAGATTGATACATACACAAAACTAGCCTGTCACCTGTCTATTCTCGAGCGATGTGGCGCTAAGCCTACAGCGTCAATCAAGGGTCCTTCTGTTACAATATAGACACGGATAGAAGGTTTGCTTTCCCTTTACTAGACTAAAGGTGAAAACAGACTAGCCTGATTGTGATGTCACTACACGCTATGTGATGTTGCAATAGAAACATACTAACCCTACGCCACGCCACTAATCATCCTCGTCAGGGACAGAGCTGTCTGCAATGAGAGCTTACGTAATGACACGCCACGTTATGTGACGTTACGTTAAATCACATTTGCATTGTGCCATGATACGTAGTTGGTGAAGGGTCAATCCACGGAGTATTCGCTCATTTAATTTCTACATAGTATTTAGTTTTTTAACAAAATATTTTTCTTAGATTTGTCAATCTATTTGAGATGGTTGGAATAAGAAATGAAATCACAGTTTTCCGAGGACATATTTTCTTAATAGTCAAATGTTTTAATCTCTTTAGTATAATACATGAACTAAAAAATTACAAATTGTCTTTGCATAATATTTTCGTTGTAAGTGAAACTGTTCTATCTGCCTGCCTTATGGCGCGACGCGCTGACGTCGTCAATCGTACGTTTGTGCAGCAACCCGCTTTGTGGATTACTTTCTATTTTATTTGGCTTTGAACGAATTCCTAGTATTTTGTATTGCATTGTACTGCATCGTTGGCCTCGTGTTTTCATGGCGAAAAAAGCAAACTTAAAAAAATAAGAATAAGAGGAATATTGCGTGAGAGGCAGAGAGGGTTATATATGTCTCTTTCTTGTAACGAATTATGCCTTTACGTGACGCATCCCTCAAATTGAACTTTTAATAATTCCCATCTTTGTTTTTTTACTTGCGAATGGCCTGCTCTAATCTTTCGCTAAATAAACTATTCTTGCTGGCTCACAAAATACAGCACTGAAAAAGCACAGCAGCACTGAGCAAATGAAACACATTTAACAACATTTCTCCTGTCAAAATCCGTCTGTTTTAAGCCTCACAGGAAGGCTTATTCATTTTACTGCTATTCCATCACAATAACAATAAATAAAATAAGCCTGCGCCGTTTATTTATTCAACTCTAAACTGGATATTTCAGCATAATCCTTCGCAAATTGCCGACAGATCCTAACAAGTTGGTGACGTTACATGACGTCATCGCAGGTGGGCTGACCGCGTGCTGCCGCAGATTGATGATATTAATCCGGAGACTACCACATTGTGACGTCACTACTTGTGATTGGTATATCCTGTGGCTCTAAGATCCTGTGAGTCTAGATTTTATTGTTTTCGTTGAATTAAAATACAGAATTATTTCATACTGTTTCATGGTGTTCTCTATAAAATAGGAAAATACGTCTGAACGTTATTCGAGCTCCTTATGATCTTTGTAGCAGTATACCACGGTGTGGCGTCACTTGCTGTGAGATTAGTTATTCTGTGAATTTCGAGAGAGACTGACAAGTGGCATTTTCATCTGAAATATTTGCACAGATTTCATGCAACTTGTTATTATTATTATATTGTTGGCAACCTAAAGGAGTTTCAAAGAGGGTGGAGCTCGTGGATAAGTACTAACAGCCGCACAGGTCGATAGATCAGGTTAAGCTGCGGTTGCCGGGGTTGGCCGTGCATGGGTGACCATCTTTACATACCGAGACTCCTCCGTGGCTCGGAAAGCACGTTAAAGCGTTGGTCCCGGCTGTCATATGTGTATCTTTGACAGTCGTTACGGGTCGTCAGAAGCCCGAAAATCTGACAGCCTGTCTTACCAAGGGGTATCGTATTGCCCAGTTACTGGGGTCAGATAGGCAGTCACTCCATGTAAAATACTGGTGTATTCAGCCGCATCCGGTTAGACTGGAAGCCGACCCCAACATAGTTGGGAAAAGGCTAGGCAGAGGATGATGACCTGAAAGAGTTTCCATCATAGGATGAAAAAAAAATCGACCTACGAATAAAAAAATAAATAATTAAAGCATTGAAACTATTAAGCACTGCATGTTGAAGTCAGTTGAGGCGATGACGTGCGGACTGCTCACTGGACGTTAGTAAACTGACGTTCGTCGCGCCGTGCGGCAGTTGAAATGAGGATAAGCTGTTATGATGAACAGTACAGGCTAGTATTCGGAAAAGAGGCCTAATATTTATCATTTAAAGTATTAATGACAGAAAATTTATATTATTTAAGCAACGATAGCCTAGTGGTGTGACCATCGAACTGCTAAATCACAGGTCTCGAGTTTGAACCCAAGACACGCACTTCTGATTTTTGGGATTCAAGTGCGCATTGTATAATATCACTTGGTTAAAAAGCAATTGGGGAAGGAAAACATCGTGAGGAAACATGCCGGTTTCCTCACGATGTTTTCCTTCCCCTGAGAGACATTTTTCAACAGCATGTGAAGCTAAGTCAGAGGCCCATGGGCAGCACAAAAACTCTGACACCAGGTTAGTCACAAACTACACAAAGAAAAAGAATATTATTTTAATATTATACTACCTAGGGAAAAAAATCGATATTTTATCAAGTTTTAAGAGCAGTGCAAAACAAAGGTGGGACACTACTTTTTATTCAAATGGTATGTGTTTCTCTTAAGGTGATGCATATGAAAAAAAAATTGACAAGTAAACAACTTTAATCTTGCAGAAATAAACAGAACCTTTCCGTAGCTCCACCACATATGCAAAAGCGAGCCCCGCGTAATATTGACTAGTTAATTCACGTGGAGGCGGCGGGTGTCGCGCAGTGGTGGACATTCATTTGTCAGCCGCGCTGCAACGAACCTTAATGAATACTTTATGGGCTGAACAAATGGTCTGCTTTTGTAAATAAATAGAAATTGCTGTTCTGCTGGAAAATAAAGGATAATACATTATCTAAGCAAAATGATGTTATTGTTCCACTGTAAGCTTAACTCCGTCACATTAGAAGAGAAAGAAAGAAAGAAAAAATATTTATTCAGCACAAACAGGACGCACAATTATAAAAATAAACAAAAAAAAGTCACATACTATATCCGTGCAAATCAGCTAAAAACCTCGTATTCAGAAACAACAAAATCATTGACAGTTGGTATCGCGGCCATGGACAATGGCAATTACAGAGAATGAATGAGCATTGATCTGTACGTTGCGGCATCTTGGGGGCCTAGACAAGCGTCAATCGCTCCGTGTCGATTCGATTTCGAAAATTGTTAATCGAACAATTCGTTATCTCAGCGATTCGGATTGTCAAGAACGCCACTTGTCAACACATTTGTATGGATGAAAAATTTACCATTGTCTAGCACTTAAACTTAAATGCGGCAGAACGATTCTGTAATCGCGGTCGCATTCCAGAAAGCGTAGCGTTGACAGGCCTCCTACAAGGTGGACAACCTTGTGAAGGCTCAAGAAATCTGCTCGATGCGAAGCTCAGGTCGATACGGCGACGCTTGGGGAAGGCCTATGTCACGTAGCGGGCGTCTTTTGACTGAAATGATGATGAATACTCTTTCACAGTTTTGGGGTTCTTACTGCCGCTTTGCTGTATTTCAATCATTCTAACATTTTGCAATATTTCTCAAACGCCTTCGAAATGGACCAATCAACCTATTTATACTCGCGGAAGTATATCGCTTCCAGTAAATTGAAATAAGATACTACGTATTACACGAGGCGCTGTAATTACCTTGTTGTTAATTACAATAACGATGTTATAATTTACCACACACATTTATGTTTTGTTATGTAACATGTACCTACCTATTTTAAGTACCTACTCGTAAAGAGTAAGCAAAGATGCTTCCCTGATCATATTTACCTTTCTATGCTCAAACTATTGACTCCTTCTATCACGAGTACTGTACTACTTCTTTCCATGCCTCGAAAAGCACGTAAGCACATCCATTTTTTTTTAAGGCTGCGGAATCATCCTGTGACTTCTACCGCTCAGGGTGGAGCGGAAGGGAGTGTCAGTGTCTTACTGACTAAAACCCATCCATGTTCCTGCCTTAGCCCTTTATGTTCCGGGGTAGCGGTAACCCTTTCGGACAATCCCGCTTACGTAAGCACGTCCTGGCTGTCATTTGACAATCGTTACGGGTAGTTAGAAGCCCGAAAGTCTGACAGCCAATCTTACCAACGGGTATGTATCGTAATACCCAGTTCCTGACTGGGTTGTGGAGGTCAGATAGGCAGTCGCACCAAGTAAAATATTGATTTTCAGCTGCATCCGGTAAGACTGGAACCCGACCCCAACATAGTTAGGAAAAGGCTAAGCAGATTGATTGAATAAACATAACAAAAAATGGAGTCTGTATTCTTCGAAGGGGTAGGCAGACTCGCTAGTTATGTTTATATAAGTTCCTTGCAGTCACCCTTGCCTTCAACCAGCCAAAAATCTTGGCTACAGGTGCATCATGTGCCTAGCGTTATCCCAACTACGCTTTAGTTGGCAAACCATCAGATGTAGCTGAATTTTACAAGGATCGACTACTTATCTGATCACTAGATCGCTGTTACTCTTTGGAAAGACGAGTTGTCAGAAACACTGGCTACAGGCTGATACTGAGAAACTAATGGCAGAATACGTTCTTTGATCAATTTGTTAACATTATAGCTTGCTTTTGGAACAAGCTATACGTACATAGATAATACATAATTATTTTTTTTTTTTAATTATTATTATTATCAAAATCAGCCTATAACGTTCCCACTGCTGGCCGGACAGGCCTCCTCTCTAAGAGAGGAAGTGGGCCATACTCTACCACCCGGCCCAGTGTGGGTTGGCAAATGTCACATGTTTTAGAATTTTAGGTTCTAGGACATCGCGGTTTCCGCACGATGTTTTCCTTCACCGATTTGAGAACAGTGGTAATGAAATGAAATACACAAAGTAACGCGCCTGCTTGGGTTCAAACTGTTGAAATTATTAATCTGTACATCAAATGGTTTATAATCTGTGTAGTAATAAGTTGGTAACACTGAATCCTAATAAAAGTAGTTCTCTGGTAGCCACCGTTGATTAAGTCGAAGTAATACTTGTTTTATTTAATAAACTAATAGGTTATGGGCCCAGACCCATTTAGTCAAAAGTTGTAAAGTTTTAGTTTCAGTTAGAAAAGTGTGTGCCCAGAATAAGAATAAGAAATTTTATTTGCATAAACATTGTGTATACATACAGAATTAAAATAATACATGCATGCAAGATCGTAAATAAGAGTGGCTCACGACATGTCTGCCAGTTCTCATGGCGTGCAAATATTTAGTTACAATTATTATTATTATTGAATTATTATTATTAAATTTAAATTTTACACTTAGGTATACATTAAATATCAGTCACAGTTAAACAAATTTCCTAAATTCAATCATTTACATTATCCAACACATTACAATATTAACACAATGAATCACAAACACACATCACATTTATACGTAACTTTAATAGGCATTTAATTATTATTATATCTAATAACATTAAAAATAGTGGGCCAGTGGGCGATTGATACGTACGTGGGCGATTCATCACCTACAACTCGTAAGTCTAGGCCACCACTGCACCACTATACGTAGTGCTTAAAAAGTAATAAAACGTAATCATAATAAACGCATTTCCGTGAAACCCGCAGCATCCTAACACCGCGATCGGGCATGCAGTCGTAATGTAGTGTTGCGTTAAGAGGGCAGAGCGTAAAGTATGCGAGCTAAATGTGCGCTATAAATTGTAGGGGCTGCACCGAGCCCCGCATTGGCTACGGTTTATATGTCGGCGGTACAGGCGGAGAGGATGCAGAGCTTGCACGGTAGTAACATGGGTTTAAGAAACGGTTCTAAGCCGACAATCTATAGTCTGTCCAAAAAATATCACATAACAGTAACAACAAAACTATTATGACTATGAAAAACACCTTCAAGGTGATTTAAAGTAAGAATTTCTGGTTTAATTAATTAAATAATCAAATCAAAACACTCAAATTTAAAGTGGCACTATGAATGGTATCAACGGTATATTGCCAGATCCATTTGTTTACATTTTCATCGGATACTTTTTGATACAGACCATACTGACCTTCGAAGGGATAACAAATCCACACTAGTCGCTTCACATCATTTACTTTTCTCATATTTGTAAAGAGAAATAAAGGAATTCAATACATATATCAACATTCATCTTCATATATTGTCTTCAACCTTCAGTTAGTTGAGGATTTGATTTGGTTTCCTTTCACAAGGAACTCTATATATTTTTTATGTTTTTTTTTCAATCAATCAATCAATCAAATCATTTATTTTGTAAAACATTAGTATTTTATTTTTTTTTATTACATAGAGTATTTTTATGAATAAATACTTTATTGAGCTATAGAAAAATACATAGCAAAGAATTAATAACACTACAAAACATGCAACGGGCGGCCCTCTCGCTTTTTGCGATCTCTCTCGGGCAACCTTGGAATGGACAGTGATGTTACTAAGCGACTTCAAATGATAAGAAGGATAGTGTGTAAAACAGACCTTATTTTTATTTTCCCATACTGGATTTTGTTATAGAGCACTCGGTTTTAAAAATAATTATATTATTTACTACTCACATGATCGTCGACCTTAGTAGCCGTATGTCCACGTACCATACAACGAAATGTGGATAGCACAGTGGTAATTAATGTTAAACGCTGCTGATATTAGGCGCAGCGGAAAAATAGGCTGATGTGTTTGAGCCCTTTTTGTCCACAAACTGCTAACGACTAATTCTGGGAAAGTTTTTCAACATATTATACAGGGTGAAATTGAATGTATAGGTATTATTTTAAGGTGTCATTGTACTCATCATTATTAACAACTTTCAGTATGGGAACAAACCTGAAATCGAGACGTGAACCCCATTCCAGCATTAACCTATGGACCATATTCGAAAAAATGAACAATATTTTACCCACTTTCAAAACAAACTAGTGAGTACCGTAAATCACTAGCCCCCAACTTTAATGATCAGCAGGAACAGTAGGGACCGACTTAACCTTGATAACTCTAAAAATACTTAGTCTATTACACCAAAACTTTCAGCAACTAAATTCTAACTCCCTTGATTAAAGTGAGGTTAAGTATCAAAGTATCTAAAACAGAAACTTCCACGCAAATAAAGCTGCGACCAAACGAGTCCTGGGGGTCTAAAAACGCTGGTAATTTACACACTATGATGAAATGAATAATATGAATGAATAAAAATGCAAAATGGCGCAATCAGTAGCAATCCCCACTATTTGTTGTATCTTCTAAGGAAGAAACAAATAAATTGCAATAGAGCGATTAAGGTATACCTTTCGATCAGCCTCAATCCAGATGAATAGGCGGATTACATGTAGGGGTGGTAAAGGATTGTTTTGTGTCATTTTGGTTTAGGAGCTCGTGTGATGTACGGTCTAGTTGGGGATGGTATTATGGAAATCGCAAAAGAAAAAAACAGTTGTTCCAAACATTACGCTCACAATGTAAGGAACAGCTGATTTTTTCCGCGATTTCAGGTGTTTCTATACGAAAAGTTGTTCATAATGAAAAGTACAATGACCTCTTAAAATATTGCCCATAAATTCAAATTCACCCTGTAGAGGTATGAGAAACAGGGTGTAACGCATTCTCTGTAGAAAACGGAGGACCAGGCAGGTGTTGTCGCCCGGCCCTGGTGCAAGCCATGGTCCGGGGCGAGAGGGAGTGGGAGGCAGTCACCTCCTTCTGCGAAAAAGTTATGCTCGCGAAGGAGGTGGCGAGATGGGAGAGAGAAAGGTCCTCCCGTCCCAGCCGCCGCGGGAGACGCTCCGGGCGTCGGGAGCCACGTGACGACTCCCGGCCACCATAGGCGCGGGCCTGCGGGCGGTGAGTAATGGATGACTCACCGTCCGATCAGCACCAGACCCGTGCCGTACGGCGCGTATATGTTCCACGCGCGCCTCAAAGAGATGTCAGCATATGCAGGGGCCCCTCAGGGCCAAGCCTGCCGGGTAAGCGGGATTGTCCGAAAGGGTTACCGCTACCCCGGAACATAAAGGGCTACGGAAGGAACATGGATGGGTTTTAGTCAGTAAGAGTCTGACACTCCCTTCCGCTCCACCCAGAGCGGGAGCAGTCATTGGATGATTTCCCAGCCTTAAAAAAAAAAAAAAGTTGTATCTAGCGTTTTCATGTCATTCATGTCGAGACGTAGTAATATGCTATTGAGTGTGCAGCCACAGTTTTAAATTTTTTTTAATAAAAATATATCTGGATTTAGCTCACAAAACCATAAACCTAAATAAATAAAGTCGCCGCCTGCCGTCAATTCGGTAGCCCTGCCGGACGGGCCGGCCGGTTTCATTCAGAGCGTCTCGCGACCGGCATACGAACTAGGCCGGAGATAACCGATCTTTTATCGCGAATTGATGTATGTGCCCCTTAATACTTAGCCGGTTACTACCACATTATTGTGGTTAAAGAAAAAAAATCTTTTCAGGAGGATTGTCCGGATGCCGTAATTATTAGGAATTAGTTCTTAAGCTAGTAAAAGCTAACGAATAAATGGGATTATAAGAGATGTTACTATTGCCTTCTTTTTACATTGTAGGTATACTTTTTATTAGAGGAGCTCGTGGCTAAGTACTAACAGCCGAACAGGTCGATCCACCAGGTTAAGCTAAGCATGCTGGGGTTGGCTGTGGATAGGTTCCGTGCCTCGGAAAGTATTCAGCAGGTCCCGGCTGTCATTTTTGCATCTTTGACAGTCGTTACGGGTCGTCAGAAGCCCGAAAATCTGACAGCCTGTCTTACCAAGGGGTATCGTATTGCCCGGTTACTAGGTTGTGGAGGTCAAATAGGCAGTCGCTCCATGTAAAATACTGGTAGTCAACTGCATCCGGTTAGACTGGAAGCCGACCCCAATATAGTTGGGAAAAGGCCAAAAAAAAACAATTTTAGATCAGTCCACTTTGTATAGCTGGCCGGAATTGATTAATTTCGAATAAAAAACGATACCTGCCCGCGTTCCATTCAGATTTATGATGCGTCCACCTCTGTATGTACCGCAACGGATTATTAAATTAGAGCTGTGAGTGATTTGTGCATGAGTGTCTGATTTTTAGGAATTGATTGATTTGTTGACTAAGCATATATACGGCAATAAGCCGTATATATAGGAAAATTCATGAGTAATATAATATAAAAATATACAGTGTGTTAAGTTAAACGAGGGACATACTTTCAGGTTGTATACGTATAGTACTTATGAAATTCAACAACTTTGTCCATGCGACCAACTCTGAAATTTGAAAAAACAAAATCAGGTGTTCCATATTTATTTATTTATTTATTTTAACTTACATATATTTTGAAGACGGCGATAATGCGAACATAAATGTACTGAACAGATAATTATTTGTTTCGTCATTTCATGTAGGTATAGTTCCTAATTCAAAGTTGTTCAAAGTATAGCAACCCCTGAAAGTATGTCCCTCGTTTATCCTAACACACTCAGGCAGCCCATCAGCCCATGGCCCATGGGCAGCATAAATACTCTGACACCAGGTTAGCCACTAACCAAACGAAAAGAAGAAGAAGGCTTAACACACTGTATATGAAACTTACGCAAGATTAAAAACTGTTTTCCACGAAAGTGTTGATCAATATTTTATGTTGTTACAAACATACTATATCTATCATGAAAAATATCTAGGTATTTCGCCAAAGTAGTAATTTAACTGTAACGTATGAATGCATGTGATACTTAGATGTTAGCTTTTAGAATTCTTTCGATGTGATTCGTAACAAAAAGGCGAATTTCCGGTTTCAGAAAACTCTGCAGTGACGGATTTCTCTTCACGACACTTATGAGCAGTTTGAAACAATATTTGATCCAGGAACTGGCAAAATGTGTAGTACACACTTTTAACCCATCCTTCAGAGTATGCAGGCCTGAAAAAAAGGTTTCAAATAACAGTTATAATTAGCAATTATTGTTGTTATGTAAAATCAATCACCACATCTGAAATCACCAGTCTAGCTTTTGCTGGACATGACTCTTAACCAAACGCTTTAATCTTTATCGTTATCAACTCATACTAATTTTACTGTAAGATAACATATCTGTCGGTCCATTCTGAAAATATCTCACAGTGATAACTTAGCTGAAGTAAGCTGTCATTCGACCTTTTGCAAGGAATTTACACTATTGACACTCACTCATTGAGGTCACTTTAAACTCACTTCGTTTTCACGATGAGATTTTTACAGAATAGCACTACTCAGGCCAAAAACGTAACGTAATAAACCTGGAACCACTACTGAATCCAAAGTTTCCGATAGGAACATATCAGGGTTATTTCTAAAATAACTACTGTACCCAATACTTAACCGTGTGAATGCGACGGTCGTTCTAATAAATAAAAGTCGACAGGCAAAGGTCCGATCACGGCCGTCTGGACGAACATATTTGAACGTTCAATAGATTCGTGCAAAAGGTCCACTTCTAAAGGCGAATCCCACCAATGAAGCTAAACTTGATCAGCACAACCTAAACCACGTTCAAGAATTGTCAATGATGAAGTTCGCACTTAGTTGTTTCTAAATTTAAATCTGATTAAGTATCGGATGATTGTTAAAACGATCGTTTGAGATGTCATTTATACATGCATTGATATTTTAAACTTTGAAGTCATATTTAACGTCTGAAATGGATTTTTATTTAAATTAAAAAACGTTGCATGTGTCTATGTAAGTTAGTTACCTACCTACTAATGGAGTTTCTTGCCCGTTCTGCCATGGAGTTTCTTGCCCGTTCTTCTCCATGGGTACCAACTGCTTTGGCATGGGCAAGCTTCATCTTTCTGACTGACCGACCCCTTGACAACTCAAAAGTGCCTGAAATTGGTTTCTTTGAAATAAATAGGTACTTCGAGTTTTGAGTATGAGTTTGAGTTTAGGTATGTTTTAAACAATAATGTACCTATAGTGCCTTGAACCATGCCTTAAAATGCAGCATTTTATATCACATTTATAAAGGAAAGGATACAAAAACATACACGTATATACATATATACATGTGTGGAGTCTACGACAATAGCAACTCAAAACCACCCCATTCCACTTGACAAAAACGTGCTATTTTATGTGCATGTGTCTAACCAACGCATCATTGTAAGAAGTGGACGTTCTGAGCCGTCTAATTTGGCTGTAACACGTCGTATGTACCTCACGTGTCGAGGAGCGTGACACGACACGGAGGTACGTGCCCCCGACACGACGTGATAACACGTCAACTTTTATTGTGATGAGAATGGCAGCGCGATAGCTGTTTTATATTTTTAGTTCACAGTTTTTGTGTGTCGTATGTCGTGTAAGTACTTGTTTCGTTGTTATTTAATTTGATTCCTTTTTTTTTGTTTTATACCAAAAATTGACACACGAGGATATCTATGTGTCAGTTGATTCTATTTTTTTTTTTTGAGGGTGGGAAATCATTACATGACTCCTCCCGCTCTGGGTGGAGCGGAAGGGAGTGCCCGACTCTTACTGACTCAAACCCATCCATGTTCCTTCCTTAGCCCTTTATATTCCGGGGTAGCGGTAACCCTTTAGGACAATCCTGATTAGCATTATCTGTGTCTAAAAAAGCATTGCGTGCATGTGTGTGAAACTTCGTAATACTTTACTTTTACAATTGTAAAACAGGAAGAAAACATAGCTGTTTATTTTACAAACAAACAATGAACTACAAATCAAACACAAACATTTCAATCCACTCAATATTTAACACGACAAACCTTCTTATTTAAAAGCGATTAACACTTACTTCACCCGTACTTAAAACAGACAGTATTATTTTCTACAAAACAAATACATAACGAATAATATTTTTTCCATTTTTATTTTCTTTCCCAGCAAAAGGAGAAAAGAGGTTGAGTTATAAAAAAGCCAACCACATATTTCCACATGTTTTCATAGTTAGAACAAACTAGTTTCTTGATTAATCTCTGGGTGGGATGCGGGTGGTACTTTATGGTCACATTACCTCGGCTGACTTATGACCTTACAGCAGCTGATTTCACACTAAATCTGGGTGCACCGCTGAATTTTATTTGGGTGAACGGATTTTTAGAACTGTAACAATGAACGAATTATATAGGTCTTAATGACCAACGCGAATTTTTAGGGTTAAAATGATTTTCTTTAATTTGAAATTCTATTAATTAAAAATGAGTAAGTATTTATTAAATAAAAAGGAAAAAAAACACTATCTACCCATGAACAGTCTTTTTAATGAATTATAAGCAGGTTTTTAAATAAAGTTTTTAATAAGTTACTAAGTATTATGTGTAAACACGTATTGTTCGTATCCGCAGTGGAAATACGGACCTCAGTTAATCCTCTCCGGTGTGATTAATATTATTGTTGTATTGATAAGCGAATCGAATAAAATAAGAGCATATCAGTATTACGAAAAATAATAGCAATAAGTTATTTTTGGTATATTCTTTGCTATTCTCCAACAATGTTGTATGTATTTTTAATGTTTTTATTTCTTGTGCGTGTTCCAAATAAGATATTTTTTTTTCTTTTTTTTTCTTTATTAACCCAAAAGGTTGGCCAATCCACTACTGAAAAAGTAAGCTTACCTAAATATTTACAGTTTCTGTATTTTTATTACTCTAGAACTAAATAATTATAATACTCGCCATGTGATCCTCTGACAATTAAGCTGCGATTTTCTAGAAAAAGATCCCTTTGTAGTCATAAACACCAGACAAGGCTCCAAATTTCATTGCACCTGTTACAATTATTTAATATCCCTTGAAACTATACAGTAGTGTTAGTAAAGGAATAATAATCATATAGGTACTAGTTAAAGTATTGCGCCGAGTACGTACTCATAGACGCATGATGTACGTGTCACTGACGCAGCAGTGGACACTCTCACCTCCTGCACAAAGTGCTCAGGATGCTGTAGGAACTGGCCCGCATCTGCGGAGGATCGAGGCACACTCCTTCCCAGTTTCCTTCTTATTTTATTAATTCACTGCAGCAACTGAACTGAGATTCGTAGGTGATTCTAGAACCCGACCCATAAACTAGTTCACCAATTCTCGAATAGATGTCGCCATAAGTGTCAGTCGTTTATGTCGTAAAATGGTTCTCATTAATTAAATTAAATACGAAATATGATATTTATCTGCATTGCAGATGATGTTGCCCTTTTAACGCGTGTTGTAAGTGTGAGGGCTTAGTGTCGACGTTAGCGATGAGCGGAGGTTGCAATGTGTATTAAACGTCACCCGGCTTCCTAACAAGAATTATTGGTCGCGCGAATACGCGATGGTCACTTTGATAAGTCACTTTTGTTCTGAAAACCAGAAGGCGCCCTCTGACGGCGGGCCCACGCTTTAAGGGTTGCCTAATAAAATAAAGGCGAAAAATCGCCTTCGTAAAGACCATAGCGATCGTCAAGCATTAACGTAGCCCGACGTTTTTAAATTTAGCGAAAGGAAATATTAATTATTTATCCATTAAAAATATTTATTTCCTTTTAACATTTATCGACATCTACTAAAAACATTTAAAATACGCAACGCATCTCGTTTCTCTTATATAATATAAGCCATACGGACGAGGTGTCTACCGGCAAAAGCTTTAAGCCCCCATGTAATCCTTCCTTAATGTACACTTTCATTGAAAAACGCAGCACGCTTCAAAACTCAGTTGTATAGACAATCGTTGTCCGTCAATCTGAGTGACTTTACTTAAAAAAATTAATAATTAGAAGATTATATTTACGAGAACACTAACAACCCGTTGCACGTTGTCTACTTTTTTCCGACATACAATCTTCTGACAGCTGTCACAAATTCACAATATTGACATTAAACATCATTTTCAAGACCTTATTGCGATCAGTATGAAAACGCTAGTCACTAACCACACGAAAATAAGAAGAAGAATAAAAATTATCCTTTTTTTTATTTATAAACCCTACTTTAGGACAATGTGCGTTTAATGGTGTTGGCGTTTACTTTAATGTTAATTAAATACCTCATTGAAGCGTAGTTTTAATTCAATGTCTGGAAATATTTTAGGTTAAACCGATTCAGTAGATGGCGGAATGAGATAGACTCCATTAACAAAAACTGGATCCTTAGCACTAAAGTAGGCCTTTATCCTCCAATATAATATGGCAGAATAAAAGCCTTATTAAAAATAATACTTAAAGAGTCCTGAAAGTAGTGGAATTATTTCAAAATCCAATATAGGCAACAGATCTAATCTCAAATACGAAATATTAGGTGCTGCACTAATTACTGGGCAGATTCATTCCACCATGAGCAGATTTAGAACAATATTGCCCATCTAAGTTCCAATTACATAATTGCAGCGCTAGTGTAAATCAGTGCAGTTTCCGCTTCAATGACCGCTACAAAATCGGTCGGCTAATATTCGCTTGCGAATTAAACAGAAAATTAGTGCAGTACCAAGCTGTAATTTTATCCTATTACAGGGATATATCATTAAATTATGAAATTACAAGCCACTCGCCCATTCGCTTGGTTTTTAAGAATTGACAAAACATGAAGACTTCGTTGTTCGTTATTATTATCAAGGATTATAATTTAATGTAATAAAAACATACATCTTCAGGAATTAATTCTCTAAATGATTTTGAAAATCACATCAAAATAATGTTGCTTATTTAGGAAAACCATTTATTTATCTGCAGTTGAAGCACTTATTAATGTTTCATGTAGTAAGTTAGGAACGCCGACCTCATCTAGTTTAAGAAAATATTATTGACTTGTAAAAGTGTTTGGGAAGATCGATTTACAGTAATAATATCATTTATCATGACTAAATAATTATATTCATTTTAAAAGAATCTTTCATCACTTTCGTTCACATTTAATCCTTGATTGACCCATTGACAGCCATTAACGCAGATCTACATGGGACACAAAGGCTTTTTAATTCTGTCTGTAATCATGGCATACAAAAAATTAATCATAATGTCTGTCAATAAGTATTTCTACACTTAAGAAAAAAATCATTAATGAGTGAAGAATAGTGACTTATCCGCGATCTTTCGTGGGTATGATTCGCCATATTTTTTTCTTTTAGGCAAATTCAACCCCCAAGAGACAAGCCTGCGTAGTTTGTGGGCAACAGTCAAACCAAAACATTGTGATATAAAAACTTTTTTTTAGAATTACTTGACATTTATTACAACTAAATTAGTATAATGTTAATCTAATCATATTTACATACAAAAGCTAAATATTCCTAATAATATGTACTTATAATAATCAAAGAGCATCAGTAAGACAGTTCCTCAACTTTTCTTTTTTGAAAAAAAAAAAAACTTGTGTCGTTTTTTTTTGTAAATCAGCCACTACCGCGCCTCTTATCACCACACCCTCACCGCGCTCGTTCACAGCACGGTAGCATCGTTCCGGCTGAATTACCAACTAGCTGGTTGCACTAATTGCCCACAAAACTTTTAAAATATTAATGTTTTGTGGAATAATCGTTGAACATGATTATTTCAGCAAAGCGTTACTGTTTAAGCTTTGTAATTTTCCGCCAGTTGCATTTTGGTATTATTTTGGTTTACCGTAACATGTAATTTGCTTGATAAAAAATGGAGTGAACTTGTTATTTTGATTGTCAATACCAGCCTTTTTTTTGAGGCTGGGAAATCATCCACCCATCCACCGCTCTGGGTGGTGCGGAAGGGAGTGTCAGACTTACTGACTAAACCCATCCATGTTCTTTCCTTAGCCCTTTATGTTCCGGGGTAGCTAAAACCCTTTCGGACCGTTACGCTTAAAGTCAATAGCAGCCTATCATTGTCCAACTTAAAGGTAAACGCCTCTTTTCATACATAGAAGGCGCGCATTGATAGCTAGATTCTCAAGATGGGTTGGGGTTTTCAGACTTGTAATAAGGTCCATGTTTACTCACGACCAAGATAAACTGAGATAATACATAAACTTTCCCCAATTTGAGCCCACATAACTTACTTAACTCTAACTCATTATAATCCACTTATTATAATGAGTTAGAGTCAGAAATATAATAGAATTAGAAATTATCCCATGGGAATGTACTACTGGGATAAAAGTCCTATGTTATTAATCCAGGATATAAACTGTGTGCCAAATGTCATCGAGATTCGTTTAACCGTTCTGGCGTGATTCAGCAACAAACATCCATCTATCTATCAAACCTTTCGCATCACTACATAGTATAAAACAAAGTCGCTTTCTCTGCCCCTATATCCCTATGTATGCTTAAATCTTTAAAACTACGCAACGGATTTCGATGCGGTTTTTTTTTAATAGATAGAGTGATTCAAGAGAAAGGTTTATGTGTATAATTTGTCGACATATTTTGCGGGCGAAGCCGCGGGCGGAAGCTTGTTTATAATATTAGTAGGGATGGACTGGTCGATTGACAAAGAAGGCTTAATCTGATGATGACTTAACTAATCTAAACTTAAACTAAACACAACAATTTTTTTTTTATTGCACAGGAGCCTTTTAATAAAGATCGAAAAACAGCCTCAGCACCCTGAATTTTGCTTGGAGAATGAACGTCGGAGGAATACTAATCCCCGCGTCTCGAGTGGTGCAAGCACTGCACAGGGAAGGGCAGAAAGTCCAGCAGAAACTTACAATGTAACAGGCATGAGAATATTTATACAACATGGCTCTACAACGGTGACATTAATTTAACACACATAAGTATACGTTTTCACATTTTCGTTTCATGAACACATTATATTTCCACTAAACGTTATTATTTATGGATTTATTTAAAACGTTAGAATAGCATCTTGGAGGAACCTGTGCTTAAAGAAATGTCGCGAAGCAGTCATTTGCCGGGGTTACGAATCATAACTTTCGCATCAATTAAATAAAAAAGAATAAGACTGAAAAAACGGAACTGCAAAAAGGAGGCAAATTGATTTTATTATATTAAATTTTATTGTATTAAATTAATGTCACCATTGTAGCGCCACGTTGTATACCACTGTGTAACTAAACCAAAACCTATCGTAACTCTTCCGCAGTCGGGTAAAAACTTGTGAAACTCGACTTTGGCATATGACGCTCACGAATTTCAAATTTTCTTTCCATAACAAGTAACATATGAAAACCTGGCCTGAAAATACGTATGCCATGTAGTAGCATAAATACATAAAATTTCTAGCAGATGCTACTTACACACACAATAAGTATGCGCTGTCGAAAAAAGGATGATACACAAGAGCATATTAAAAATAAGCATTCTACATGCTAGCAAACAAGTAAGCTGTTTAGTAGCATGTGTACTCGTATTCATCACAAATCCGTGGACTAAATTATATAAATCGCCATGTAGGTGATACTAAAGTAGAGTTTCACAGATTCTCAACTTTAAATTCACAAATCAGGAAGTGGGCGCTTGTGACAATTTTTTTTTTTTTTTTGTCTTAGCATCCTGTATCTTTTTATAATGTTCATCTGTTTATTAACCTTTCGTATGCCGTAATTGACGACATTTCAAAACTGGCACTACGTTAAAACAAAAATACCATTTCTTTATTTTCTTAATCTGAGTTCAAATATATATTTTTTATATTTTTTTATTTCTTCATTTCTGAGAAAAAAAATGAAAACCAAAAAACATGTAATGACGTCACATATACGGCAGAATGAGGTAGTTGCCTTTGCTTTCAAGGCATCCAAAATTTTAGATGAAAGACTGTCAAACATCAAGACATGTTAAATGTCAATGTCACTTAGTGCTCTCTGCTTGGCAACTCGTACTTACTCAACATTCTTAATAACAACTAAGTATATTATAATTACTCAATACTCAATTCTTTATTGCATTCCATTCTAATTATTGATTTATTTTTTTATTCTAATTCTTACTGAAGTTGAATAATATCAACTTTTAATTGTCATTTCGCCAATAAAATGGATCCCAATCAAACCTACACGCCAATGAAGGAACCAAAATATTGTTTTGTACCAGCTTGCAAAAACAATTCTAGAGACACTCAAAAAACATTTTTTGTGGTGCCTAGCTCAGCAAAACAAGAGTGGTGCAATGCTGTGGGTATATCATGTCCTAAACGAGTTATATATATCTGCGAAGATCATCTCAATGTAAGTACCCGAATGACAATGATTTTTATAAACCCTGTAAACCTCAACACTTTTCAAATAACCTGAACTTTAACTGAAGACTTGTAATTGGTTATCAGTGTTCTTTTCTAATTCTTACTCTCTGTTTTGTTTATTTGTAAGTTTTCCCCATTGCTATCACATAGCAGCAATATTTCACTAAGTACTATTTTGTAAAGTAGGTAGGAACTTATGATAGTGTGGTAGGTGGGACACATAAAATAAATATTAATTATAATTTATTTTTTAGTTGGAGGAAGATATGGAGAACTACCGGTATTGGAAAACAATGAATGTGCGACCAAAGTTGAAGTCTCGGCTACCACATTCTCTTGTGTATTCATTCTTTGATAGGTCAACTGATCATCAAGAAATTAATGAACCTAGACCCAGCACATCTTCAATAAGTTCTTCATCATTAATGCAAATTAATATCGATAAGGGAACACTTTGTGAAAATCCTTTTACTACAAAAGCCAGCAAAGGAATACAAGTGAAGCCAAGAACATCCGATCGAACTACTTATTGCTCTATTTACAAGAAGAAGACAAATAAACCTTTTTTTGAAGAAGATGATGAGATAGAAGTGATGTTACCTTCAACACAAGGAAGTTCTGCCTCTGCTGAAATGTCTGAAGTCTCATCAGACATCAACATTAAAACTGTGATGCAGGGCAGAAGCTTTATGCTTGACCTTATTAAAAAGAAATCACAAAACTATATAGGCTTACCAAAGAATTATTATTGGTTGATTAACTATTTAGAAAGTAAACTGAATGTAAAATCCTTTAATATAATAGTAACTTTGTACAAAATTAAAAATAATACCCCCTTTTACCAAATCTCAGATATGTTTGAGGTGTCATTAACCACATTATGGAGAATATTTTTCAGAACTTTATGTATTCTATCCAAGTTCTTCAAACAATTAATTTTTACTCCCTGTGTATATGATGTCAAAAGAAACTTGCCAGCCTCCTTCAAAGCCAATAAAGAATATTCAAATGTTTTTTGCATTATTGACTGTTTCGAGATAGAAATTGAAAAGCCGTCAAATCCAATTAACCAGTCTCTAACGTGGTCACAGTATAAAAATGCAAATACTTTAAAATACTTGATAGCTACAACACCTGATGGATTTGTCAACTTTGTATCTGTTGGTTTTGGGGGTCGTATATCTGATGCCAATATAGTAGAAAACAGTGGTTTCCTGGATGTGTTGCCACCAAATTGTACTGTATTGGCAGACAGAGGATTTAAACATGTTGATGTCTTACTAAGTAGAAATCAGAATAAACTACTTCGACCACCTAGTGTTTCAAAAGACCAAAAATTAACTAAGCAGGATGCTATCAAAAGCAAGGTTATTGCCAGTCTACGTATCCATGTTGAGAGGGTAATAAGAAGAGTAAGACTATTTAAATTTTTAAAACCACACTCTGTAATTAATAATAAACTAATTCAACATGCAGATGATGCAGTTATTGTGGCATGTGGGTTGATAAATCTACATAGTTCTATTATTAAGAATGAATAAAAGACATAAACCCTATATTGGTTTTTATTTTGCACTTTGTAAAACAGTCTTAAAAATAAAATGTTTCCAAAATTCTTCAGCGGAATCTAATAAACCTTTCACATATGTTTCATCATACTCCACCCAGTACTTGTGTAGGAGTTTAGTTTGTTCAAAACTAGGATCAGCAATACAAAATAGTCCTTTTATTTTTTTTGCAGCATGCATTTGTACCATTATTTGAGCTTTATATTTTTCATAGAGTACACCATCTTTCACATAACTTTTCATTGTTTTATCACTTATAGGGCATTTTATTTCAACCACAAAGTCCATACAAATCCCGTCAGGTGAAACTCCAATGATAGGGGATATTAAAATCAACCCTGTGTGTTGGATTGCTCCAAATTCTTTTTCTAACTCCTTGAGCACTTCTTTTTCTAATGCCTTGCCCCTTTTGATAGCATTTGTTTCTGGTACCTTGTAACCTCCAAGAATGCTTTGTACTAAAGCACCATTCTCGGTTTTACAGTGAATAGCTTCATAGATCCTGGACCCTGTGACTCTTCCTTGACGCATAGAATGCCACAGTTTTGAGTCTGCTTGTGCTTTTGTAGCTTCAGCAATAGTTTTAACTACATCCATGGTAATAGATGTTGCAGAAAACAATTTAAATTTGTCATAGCAGTGGTCATCTTCTTGGTGTACAAACTGCAGGACTAAATTAAACACACTAAAGTCATTTAAATTAGGCTGTTGATTCCCACAGTAATTTAAAACCATTCCTGTTGTAATTTTACGTCTCTTGCATTCTTCGGAAAACATGGAAATATTGACACTCATGTCCAAATTATCTGGGGTTCTTTTCATTTTGCCAATGTTTTTTGCCAATATGAACTTCTGGTTACCTACAGCTCCAGCAAGTTTTGGTTTACTCCAATAACACTTTGTTGACGTAGTTGAAGGTTCGTCGGACCTTTTTATGAGCCAAATTGCAAAGCAAATAGCGTGTTTGCATCCTCCTGCAGAAGCTGCACAGTCGTTGCATTCTATTGTGATAATCTTTTCGTCAGATTCATCTATTACAGCTGTAACCTGATATAATTTAGATTTAACTTTATGTTCGGGTGTTACCCTGCAGTTGACAGTGCATGAGGTCCCTTCTCGCTTGACTTCTACATACCCTACAGCTGTATCAACATAAGCTTCCCGTGATGCTAATAATGCCTTAGCACTACGTGTTTCCGCAACATTGTAGCATTCATTTTCGTGCATATATTGTAATAGCATTAAATAGTCTACTTTCGGCAAGTTTCTGCTATCAGCTACTAGAAATCCTTCCGAAACTTTCATGGTAACTTTATAAAAACAAAGTATGGATAATAACACTTGAAAATAAGAAAATTTATGAATTTAATTGAAAACAAACAAGCTTCAACCAACGAGTTTGACAAGTTTGACATCTAACAGTTGTTTTACGGGTCACGCAGTAAAGCAAAGGTATTATCGTCAATCTGCCGTATGTGTGACGTCATTAGGCGCTTACGTCTTTTTAGAATACACCGAATTTCAAAGCTGAAATTATGAATGAAAAGTACATAATTTTGGAAAACCGAAAAATATGGGTGCCCTAATTTTGGATTTACTTTTATATAACGCAATAATAAATGCATGTTAAAAATATGAAATGTTGTCAATTACAGACAATTTTAAAAAGCCATTTTGTCTCGCGTTCTGGCAGTCAATGGGTTAATCAATTCATTGTCCTGCTGTGTGTTATGCTATTTATATTATATGCAGTAAACAATTATTTAGCTATCTATCTATCCCAACAACTAGGTAACACTTTTAATTCTATTTCGGAATTGACCTTCTGAATCACTTGATTCCGTGTGATAGCGTAGCGTCGAACCATCGCAGCATGATAATACTGGATGCCTTTTTATGGTACAATGAGCTCTTAGTGTAATGCTAAACTTGTTTTGAGAGGGTGAGCAGTTTAAGTGGTGATGGAAGGTGGGGAGTGGGGGGGGGGATAAGTGATGTAGTACCATGATAACCATTATTGTGCATCGTCTTTGTCACTCGTGGCTAAGTAATAACAGCCGCCCGTATCGATCTAAAAGGTTAAGCAAAGCTTGCCGGGGTTGGTCCGTGGATGGGTGACCATTTTTACATACCAAGACACCTCTCTACCTTGAAAAGCACGTTAAGTCATTGGTCCCGGTTGACTTTTGTGCATCTTTGACAGTCGTTACGGGTCGTCAGAAGCCCAAAAGTCTGACAGCCAGTCTTATCAAGGGGTATCGTATTAGTGAGTTACTGACTGGGTTGTGGACGTCAGATAGGCAGTCGCATCGTTATAAATACTGGTATTCAGCTGCATCCGGTCAGACTGGAGGATGACCCCAACATAGTTGGGAAAAGGCTAGGCAGATTGATCTTTGTCACTTACGCCAGTAGCATTGATGCCGTTAGGTGATCATGGGCACTTGTACAGTTGTACAGTAGTTTTAATGGTCATTAACGTGACAAGCAGTTAGTTCATAGATTTGAATGTCAACATTAGTGTCAATCAATGTCAGTGAACTTCCTAAAGATAAGTCGAAAATTATTGCCAACTTATTTGCTATCTTCCAGACATTTATTTAAAAATTCTATGCATTTCGTATGTATTTTTAAATCAAAAGAGTTTTTTTTTTTTCAAACTTTCTTTAAATATGACTCAATATCGAATAAGTACTTAATGGATGAAAGGGCAAAGGTAACCCGCGAAGTTTAGATTTTTCTTGTTTTTTTTTTGCATTTTACAGATCAGAGTTGAGTATGAAATTAATAGGATCCTACGAGAAACTTCCTTTACATAATATCTCACACTACATTTAAGGAAAAACCGATTTTTTGTTTTACTTCGGATTGAACTAAAATTAAATCACAAAAAATGTTTTGTGGTCATTGACTGGCAATCTATGTGCACAACACCGAGGCCTAACATCATGCCCAAATTCATATAAAATTTCTAGGTTGCATCGATCTTGGCGAAAATCTCTGTGGCCGATTGACATAAAACTCATCATAAAAAGGTTCCATTTTCCTATTAGGGCTCCCTAAAAAAGGCTCCAAACACAGTCCATTTTCACAGGCCACATTATCCGCTGCACATCCCCCAATATATTCAAAATACATTTCCGACGTAAAACTAAAGTTTTCCAGCGGTTTTATTCGCGAATATAAATTCAAATTGAGTGGGAAATGCCGGTCCCTAAAAGGCAACTTTACGGTACCGAAACGGTTTTGAACACTACAATACACTATTCTATATTGGAAGAAGGAAAATTTTATTTTCTGCATTTTGCACTTTCGACTGAGATGTGCTTGGGTAATGTGGGGGGAAGTGGAACTTCGGGGTCTTGTGGAGCAGTGGGATCGAGGTGGTGGATAGTAATGATACGGGGATATTGGAGAATTGAAACCGTGCGGCGAGTTTTTGCTGTGTAGAGGCGAGAAAAGGATTACGTTTAGATAGTATATACCCTAAGATACTGCATTTCATTTATAGAAGTAAAATTACTTCTTGGACATGGTTGGCGCAGCGGTTGAGCGATTGACTGCTGCGCAGCATGTTGCGGGTTCGATTCCCGCACGGAACAAATATTAGTACGACCTGCGAGTAGGTATTTGTTACGGATCTGGGTGTTTTTCTATCTATAATATGTATGTATTTCCAAAAAAAATTGTATATAAGTAGTTTATCAGCCATCTCGTTACCATAACACAAGCATTAGGTTGCTTAGCTTAGGACGATATGGCGTTGTGTAAAATGTCTAAGGATATTATTATTATTATTCTCATACAATAAATGTGTAAAGTCAAGTTCTTCCAACTAAACAGACAGCTGTGCTGCTGGTGAGTTTGTTGCGCCACTTCTCCTTCTCAGCTAAAGCACTAGGAAGTGGTGAAGGGTGGGCGTTTTTGCGGGACAGTCTAATGTAACTCTGACTTTCAAAAAGTGCTGATTTTCAGCCTACTTTGAATAAATGACTTTTGATTTGATTTGATTGTTTGAACAGGTTGAATGTCTCTCACATCTCCATACGGAAAAGAGTACCCTTCGACCAGAAGGTGTTCCGACCGCAGTTTGGTTTTTGATATCACGTGAAAAACGGCTTGCTCGATGCATGATTTATGTATTCTCAGGTGTGATGTGTAGTTTACATGAGGTGCTGTAGATGCCGCCACTCGTCAGCGAATGGGCAAAAGAATTCTACTTTACTGCGGCATTGGGTCAGCGTGACTATAATGGTAGCCACTCGTACAATGTTAGGGGACTTGTGTGTTGGCAGTGACACATTTGCATTGATGTCATTAATCCTAATTAATTAAGCAAGAAATTTACCGTAGTTCTGTATCAGAAAATACCTACAGGTACCTTCTTGTTTTCAAGTACTTTTTGTTGTATACCTACATAAAACTATTTATTAAAAAAAACATTTTACAAAACAATCATCCCGCCTTAAAACATTATTGCGAGTTTCCCCCAAAATACACACAAAACGTAAACTCATATAAATTGCGTCTGGAAAAAAATAGCATTCATAAGTTCATTTTTCATATAACATTGTTATAACTCTCAAGTGCTGTGCCGTGTTTCTGCTAGTGATGTTGACAGCAGTATCCGCAGCGCGACTATTTGAAGCGAATAAATAAATCCGCAATTTGCAATAGAAAGAAAAAGAGTTTGTGAATTCTCTTCTTTTATTTTAGCTTTATTCATTGACATTGTGCCATTTTTTGAATCAATTTGCGTTTGCACAAAAACACTTTATTTTTTAACAAGCTTCTGCCCGCGGCTTCGCCCGCGTGGTTGACGGAAATTGCATTTATTATACATATAAACCTTCCTCCTCTTGAATCACTCTATCTATTCAAAAAACTGCATCAAAATACCTCTAAGTTGGAGCTTCTCGGTGTACGTGGCGTATTACTAGATATCTTTAAAGATTACCTCAGAAATCGTACTCAATGTGTCAAAATTGATACGTATCTTAGTGACGAGGAATCAGTGTCATATGGCGTTCCCCAAGGAAGTATCCTGGGTCCAACATTATTCCTTATTTACGTCAACGATCTGTGTAGATTGAGTCTCCCAGACTGTAATATATATGCGTATGCAGATGACACTGCTATTCTCGTGCAGGGACTTACGTGGGATATAGTCAAAATAAAAGCAGAAATGGTTCTGGCTCAAGTAATGGAGTGGCTCAACTCAAATCTACTGACACTTAACCTACAAAAAACCACCTACATTCCTTTTGCAATACGTCGTAGCACCGCACCGACAAATACCTTTAATTTAACTGCTCACTCATGCTCAAAGTCCTTAGGACCCTGTACATGCCCAACACTCACTAGAACTGACAGTGTAAAGTATTTGGGAGTGCAGATAGACGACGGTTTACGGTGGGATAAACAAATTGATGCCCTCACTACCAGAACGATGCGCCTGATACATATTTTCAAATCTCTCAGACCGTCGGGAAATGCTAACACTTTGAAAATCGTGTACTACGCTCTATGTCAATCGGTCATTGGCTATTGTATCGCTGTTTGGGGCGGTGCAGCAAAGACTATCCTTCTGAGAGTTGAGAGAGCACAGAGAGCGATTTTAAAAGTCATGACTAGGAAACCCTATAGATACCCAACTACTGAACTCTACTCCGATTGCAAAGTCCTTTCGGTTCGTCAACTCTTTGTGCTTAAATCGACTCTTAGAAAACACACCAGTCTTCCTAAGTCCGACCCAAACAAACGAACATTTGTTGTCCCGGGTACTCAGCACAAAACTACTTTCGCTAAAC
Source organism: Hyppa rectilinea (assembly GCA_951799385.1). NCBI lineage: Eukaryota > Metazoa > Arthropoda > Insecta > Lepidoptera > Noctuidae > Hyppa > Hyppa rectilinea. The sequence goes on from OX637319.1 coordinate 995,472, forward strand.
GCCAGTTTTATACCCTAAGTGGGCACATTTACCAAAAAATTCATAAACATATAAAAATTATAGATTTAAATTCACACACATTAAAAAAAACATTAACAGAGTGGCTACTACAGAAAGACTACACATTCACGGAGTCTTTACTCACTTACATCGCCTAAATGAAAAAACGCACACTTTGAAACATTCTCACACATACATCCACACACACTCACCCTATTCATTCACACATACATACCCACAACAAGCACATAACACATCACACCACTACACATCCCCTCCACATTTTACTCGTACACGCACAACTATTACTGCTGTCAAGTTTAATCGGTAGATCGATACTGTCCACTGCTGTATAAAAATGGTGAATTTATAAGCTAAACACTGTCTCTTAAAATACAGGATAGCCTAGTTTAAGAGGCAGGGTTACATATAATTACGTACAGAATTTTTTGCAACACACTGTAATGCCTAGAATAAGTCTACCCACTAGTTATATCTACTTGTGTACACTTCTGTAACTATTTTGCTAAATAAACTTTATTATTATTATTATTATTATTAAAATCCGTTGTGTAGTTTTAAAGATCTAAGCATAAATACAGTCATTAGGACAGCGGAAGCGACTTCGCTTTATACTTTGTAAGTAGTGATGACGATATTGATTTCATAATGATTTGTGAGTTTTATGATATAAATGAAATAATTAAAGATACAACTCCAGAAAATCTAAATCATATTATAGTATTTTAATCTGCATAGCTGATATGTCAACTGGCAAGTCATGCCAGCATTAATGACATCATCCGTCGGGCTTTTAACCCGGGTATGAACATTAAGAGTGAATAAACGTGAGAAGCGGAAGCGACTTCGCTTTATACTTTGTAAGTAGTGATGACGATATTGATTTCATAATGATTTGTGAGTTTTATGATATAAATGAAATAATTAAAGATACAACTCCAGAAAATCTAAATCATATTATAGTATTTTAATCTGCATAGCTGATATGTCAACTGGCAAGTCATGCCAGCATTAATGACATCATCCGTCGGGCTTTTAACCCGGGTATGAACATTAAGAGTGAATAAACGTGAGAATTGTCGTTCGGACTCTTAAATATCCGCACTTTTCCGAATCATCCGGAAATATCCGCGAGGACATCACTAACACTAGTGTCGAGGCGTCGCTTGCCACTTGATGCCGGGTCAACAGTTTAAAACAATAACGCTAGAGGGTGCCACTGGGAACCATAAATACAATATAGCGGCAACGAATTCTGTATTATTTACTAGGAAAACATCAATTTGTATTATGTCAGTATTTTTTTGCTGAAAGAGCGTAGAAGTTATTTGGACAACGATACAAACTTGGATCGTTTTTTGTAACAATATAAGAGTAATATTTGTACACTTCTTTTTTTTGAGGATGTAAATCATGAAATGTCCCCTCCGGAGTGGAAGGAGTGTCAGACTCTTACTGACTAAAACCCATCCATGTTTCTTCCTTAGCCCTTTATGTTCCGGGGTAGTGGTAACCCTTTCGGACAATCCCGCTTACCGAGCAGGCTTCGGCTGTGCTGTCCGGCTTCGGGGGTCCGTTACAGCCGAAGCCTGCTCTTAATGCTGACATATCTTTGAGGCGCGCGTGGAAATTGTTTGTACACAGAAAGCAACAATATTTTGACAGAAGCTTAGGTTTGCGTAATTTTGTTAGTTGTAATGATGAAGTTCTAAGTTTTTCTCCCAGAGAATAACTCAATTATTCCCAATCTGTACTTAGATGACTTAGGTGGTTATAAAGAATTCAAGAAGAAAAGATCACACAGAGGTGACACGATATATAAGGCAATGTCCTCTATTCTTAACAACAGAGTGCTATCATGTACCCGATCTACCGTGGTGATTAGGTTTTTATTTTCCTTTTTGCCGTGGAATAAGATTTTAAAAACATCAAATTTTCAGCATTTGATTTAGTTTTGTGCTTAATATACCAAACCATAATTGAAAGCTATACCATAATTGATAGCTAGCGGTTCTCACTATCATTTGACAGCAGTGAAAGCCTAGTCTCGAGTTCGAACCCAAGCCACGCACCACTGATTTTACGGATTCATGTGCGTATTGTATAATTAACACTTGCTTAAAAATCGGTGAAAGAAATCATCGTGAGGAAACGAACATGTATGAGAGATATTTCTCAACAGCTTGTGAAGCTAAGTCAGAGGCCCATGGGCAGCATAAAAACTCTGACACCAGGTTAGTCACTAACCACACGAGACGAAAGAGAATACCATTTAGAGAATGTGTGTAAACAGATAGGTATAGCACGGCCGAGATATGTACCTTGGCGGTTTAAAGTTAGCCGTTTGGCTGCGCAATGTATCTTCTAGGAATGGAATTGTCTATTGCGCAGCTCATCGGCTAACTTCAGGACCGCCAAGATATGTTGGCCGTACTGTAGGTAGGTTTTGGTTTTTGTGTGTGTGTGTGTGGTCTGGATTGTGTAAGTCGCATTTTAAAAACCGAGCGAAGCAAGGGCGGGTCTTTGATATCTTCATCAAATAAAACAATAATTTCATTTTATTCTTTAGCTACTTGATGAGCCGTCAAAAAGTTGAATTTGTTGTATAAATTTGAAACAGTTGAGAATCGCCATTAACAATAAACTGTTTATTTCGTATAATTATGAAGTGATCGAATGACGTTGAAGCCTTGCTAATGAGCGCAGATCATTTACCAAGTGGAGTGCTCCTAACACCCTGTCGAATTGGGACTTCACTTTATCGCTGTTTTATGACTTTTTATTACGGAATTATTGCTGGTAGGAACATTTTGTGAAACGCCTTAACGTTTTACAAAGAGTGTTTTATTTCACAAATATAATCTCACCGACACATTTCGACCTCTGAAATGTTATACTATCTTCTACCTTATCTTTAGGTTCTAATAACCCTTAGAACACAAAAGATTTATGACTATATTTTTCATAAACACATACTTTTTATACTTCCGTACCCAAAGGATACCAATAGAACCTTATTAGAACTGTAAGAAATAGACACTTGAAGTTTTCGTCTACTATATCAAAAAAGAATAAAAATAGGGTAAACAAGAAACGTTTTCTTTCCTTTCATATGTAGGGTTAAATTTTAATGCGACTCGCACTTGACCGTTTTTTATTTGGGGGAAAATCTGGCAAGCCTATACAACAACTAGGTAACTAAAAGCTGCTGCAAAGTCGCAATAAAATTTAGAAAAGACCAAGAATAAAGCCCACTGCATCACATTTTAGTCTTTGTCATCAAACAGAACGATGTTTTAAATGTCATCTCAAATATTTAAAAAACAAGACCTAATCATTTAAAAATTACTTTTCAAACTAAAACAAAACGTAAACGTAACTCTCGGCCGCCACTCGTAGCGCCAGTGATTACGCTCTCGAGCGCCCCCTGCCGTTTATTGTTGGCGACTGTTGACACGTTGCGAGCGCTCCGCTCAACTCGTGAAAACTCCATTGTATAATTATGTAACCTTGCTCAAGTGAGTCTTTTTTTTATTTTTTGCAGCTTTTTTTTCAATTGTCCCGGTGTTTTGTTTCGATATTTAGGTTGTGGCCTTTTTATTTTATGTGGCTGAGAAATGGTGCACTACGAGTAGTGTGATGTGTGTTCTGCACTTTTGCTACTGTATGTTTTTTTATTGTTACAGTGTGTTTTGTTAGAGTAGGCGAGCAAAAATGAAAAGTGGGTTATTCTAGGTTGCACAGGATGCTATATTTTAATGATATTTTTAACCTGTCTAGCCTCATTACAGGGCAAAGATAATTTTGAAATGTAAATTTATAAATTCAAAACTCATTCGAAGTTAAAGTTTGCTTCTGGTGGCTTATGTGGGGTCCACACTTTTAACCTTATTTTTGTACTAATACCAATCGTAAGCTTTGAAAGTTAGTTTTAAAGAGTGACTGGATGGGACAACTGCATTGTAAATAGTTCAGCAACAGCCTATATATCAAATATAAGGTACAGCCCTTCAAGAATTGGTGCTTGTTCGCGCGCTGACCGAGAGGAGCTGTTATTACATATGCGACAGTTTCGATATTGGTCATGCGCTAACGGACACTTTAACTGATATATTAATAAATCAGCCAGATCGAATACAATAAAATCCAGAATAAAAAGTATACAAAAAACAAATACAGCCTGAAAATCAAAGTGGACAGTCTCTTCAAACATTGGCAAGTCGCAACGCGTACACCCTTTAAAAACTTTAATTAACGCATAAAACGTCACGTGGAAATAAACTGCACAGCCCTAGCGCGTGAGCGCATTAAGCGCCATTTCACCCGATTTAGGGTTGACACGCGGCCAAATTTTATTCCAGGTTGTATTTTTTGCAAGTTGTTGAGGATAAATTAGGTGGTAATGGGGGGAAGAAAGGTTGTTAAGTAGCAGAGTTGTGGAGAAATTAAAATGGTGGAGTTACGTGGAGTTCTTATAATTAAAGTGACGTTGTAGTTCTCAACGATAAAGAGTTCATAGCATAATCGGTCTCTTGCTTTAATTTCGTTGTATGGTACAAGCAATAAACTTGCATCCTATATACAGAGTTTAAGTCCCTTGACCTAAATGTAATGGCAAGCATTTATTTCAAAGTAAGCCTTACGAAACTACCTTATAAAAGTGGCGACTAGAATCCATTCTATTTCTTGTTAATTTTGACGTTCAAAAGTGCCTTTCTTGTGGTTATTTGAAATAAATGATTTGACTTTGACTTCATAAATCGCAGCATTATCTTTCCACCGTTAATTTTCTGGTAGTGGGAGTTTGTCAATACGTGTTCAATAGAAATACTAACAATAATAATACAGACTTATCAGTGCCAAACTTTTAACGAGTAGAAATGTACGAGTATTGTTTTTTAATAAGCAATTATTATTATCACTATTCGAAGAAACTAAAAAATGTGTTTTATAACTGTTAATACTAAAGCTGTTTATGTCCGATTTTCATAACAGTGGTTATCCACAGAGCTGCAAAGCACCTTTTAGCGCTCCAATGGCGCCGATAAATTCACTTTTTATTGGTGAGAATTCGTCAAAATGTTTCGTAAAATTTATTGAAAAGACTAGTTGGGGTTAGTTACAATATTTGCCTTGCGCCAAAAGATCTTTGTAGAGCTTCATTTAAATATTATATTATCCTAAACATCTTCGCGGCAGCCCTTAAGCTTGACTCACGTATGAAGTTACATGAATGTCACTCACAGCCGAGTAAATTACTCTATTTTTTTCATAACGCTGACATTTAGATACTCGTTTACATAAATAAGTTATTTACATAATTTCAAAGAAATTCTAGAAGATACTTCGTGTCTGAAAGGAACCTTTTTACACTTAGAAGTCTTATTGCGTAACACAATCGTAATGGCTTTACTTGAGACTGTATTACATTATTCATGACGTCGATCTATATAAGTGATGAGGAGATTTTTTAGAGGCAAGAACCAATTACCTGTGAAGTATTAGTTTTGTACACACCTCGTCGAAATTGGCGCAGTTAACGTAGGAAAAGTAAAATCTTTACTTTACAACCCATACTAATATGGTATTGTGTGTTGGATGAGCTCGTGGCTTAGTAATAACAGCCGCACGGATCGATAATCAGGTTAAGCTACGCTTGCCAGGGTTAGTTGGTGGATGGGTGACCAGCTTTACATAAAAGTAGCTATGGGATAGATGAAATCCCACCTCTCTTATTAAGACAATGCGCAGACGAACTGACGCTACCGTTCTACCTCCTTCTGAACCAATCATTTCAAGAAGGTGCCTTCCCCGATCTATTAAAAAAGTCAATAATTAAACCGATCCATAAAAAAAATTCAAAATTCGATCCTAATAATTACCGCCCAATAGCTCTCTTACCCGCAGCCTCAAAGATCTTTGAAAAAGCCATGTGTAACAGAATATACAAATATTGCGAAAAATATAAAATATTTGACGAATGCCAAAATGGCTTTCGCAGAAACCGCTCAACAACTTGGCAGTTTACAAATTTATTCAAGAAGCGCTTAATATAATTAATAATAAAAATTATGCAGTAGGTATATTATTAGATATGACCAAAGCTTATGACAAAGTCCAATTTAATATCTTGCTTTCCAAACTATACGGGATAGGTATTCGCGGAAAAGCTCATGAGTGGCTTGTATCCTATTTAAAGAACAGAGAGCAAACAGTGGAAATTGAATTTTTTGATCACCAAACAAAAGAAATAAAAAAAGTCCGGTCTATTAGCAAATCAATTAGCGCCTCAATACCTCAAGGAAGTGTAATAGGATGTCTCTTGTTTATAATTTACATCAATGACTTACCTAAAATCATAGAGGGACCATGTGTAATATTCGCGGATGACATTTCTCTATTAGTTGCATGTAAAAACAACTTAAATCTAAACGAAGAACTAAATTCAATACTCACCAAAACCATCACTTGGATGAATGAACACAACCTCGAAATAAACTACGCTAAAACTAAATTAATTACATTCCATCCCCATCAAAAAACACCTTTAAATATTGATTTTAACTTTAATAACACAAAAATAGAAATTGTTAAAGAAATTACCTTACTTGGACTAAACTTAGATACGCATATAAATTGGAAATCCCACATACAAAATCTTAGATCCAAAATTTCAAGATTTTCATATGCTCTCCGAGAAATAAAAAAAACCACCGATCTTCAAACAGCGCTCACCACCTACTATGCGTATGCTTATGCATGGCTAAGCTACGGCGTTACCCTTTGGGGAAATAGCACAGATGCACCAACACTATTTACCCTTCAAAAGAAATTGGTTAGGATTCTAGCAAATATCGATCAAACTGACAGCTGCAAGCCCCACTTCCAAAATTATAACATTTTAACACTCCCCAGTATATACATATTAGAGACCTGTAAATTTGTTCGTAAGTACCAAGAATTCTATACAAAGCGCGAGGACATACAATCACGTTACACACTCCGACACAAATCAAGATTAAATATTCCACATTCTCGGCTAAAAATACATTCTACAAGCCCCTATGTAATGTCCATAAAAATTTATAACAAACTGCCTGAATTAATAAAAAAAGAAGATAAATTAAACATATTTATAAGAAAATTAAAACAATTCCTAATAAAAAAATGCTATTATAATATAAACGAATTTTTGAACGATAAAGTATAAAGAATCCCTTCTATTGTATTATTGGATTTATTTTAGAAATTAGATGTAAGATTAGCTAGTTAATGAAGGCTTCCTCTCTCCTACTATTTGTTGCTGTGCCCGACAGGGTCCATGATGATCAAAATTTTAAATTTACCACCTAAGTATACATTGTGGAATGCAAATAAAATTTGAGTATTTGAGTATTTGAGTACATGTCGAGACTCCTCCGTGCCACGGAAAGCACGTTAAGCCGTTGGTCCCGGTTGTCAGTTGTGGATTTTTGACAGTCGTTACGGGTAGTCAGAAGCCCGAAAGTCTGACAGCCAGTCTTATCAAGGGGTTTAGTATTACCTAGGTACTGGGTTGTGCAGGTCAGAAAGGCAGTCGCTCCATGTAAAATTTTGGTATTCAGCTGCATCCGGTTAGACTGGAAGCTGATCCCAACATAGTTGGGAAAAGACTAGATAGAAACTAATATGGTATTGTGTAACGTGAAAGTAACTCTGTTTGTCTGTTATCCACGTTTTCTCCCCGTAATGGCTAAACGGATCTCAATATTTGGCATACAGGTAGACCATGACGGGGTATCTAAGGACACTTTTATTCTGGTGCTAGGTTCCCGTGCGAAAATTACTGACGTCACGCAGGTGAAGCGGCAGGCAAAAGCTAGTCATTCCATAGGTGTAAAAAAAAACTTGAATGATTTTTATTTATTTAGAGTTTTTTTTAGTCGCTGTTGAACGAACTATGTTAAGAGTCGAATTATGGATTACAAGCTTTGATTTCGGACCCCACACTCGGAGGAAACATGTTGCCAAAACTTGATTACTAAGCTGAGTTGTTGCGGTGAACAGGATTATGCTATGCGGCTGACTATATCAATGAAAAAAACTTTACGAAACAAATTCAATTCTAAGAGACCTAAGAACAACACGCGACGTAAATGCGTAACATATTTCGACGAGCAAAATTCGTATCATTTAAAGTCGTATAATTAAGTAAATGCTATGAGCGAAAGAAGTTTTTTCAATTAAAAAGGAGTGATAGTTTAGATTTGTGACCGTCGGACTGCCAAGTCATAGGTCTCGAGTTCGAACCCAAGACACGCACCGCTGACATTTCGGATTCATGTGCGTATTGTATAATTATCACTTGTTTAAACATCGGTGAAGGAAAACTTCGTGAGGAAAATGGCATGCTTGAGAGATATTTCTCAACAGCATGTGAAGCTAAGTCAGAAGCCCATGGGCAGCATAAAAACTCTGACACTAGGTTAGTCACTAACCTCACGAGAAAGAAAGAAGAATTTAAAAAAACGTTTCAATTTACGTAACGTTGACTCGGCGCGTTTGTGCTAAGTTCTCACAAAATGCACAACACTACCATTGATAAAAGATACCTACTCTAAAATAGGAGACTATTTCTCTCGGCCATTATTTCTCAAGCTATAAACAGAGGGGCGGTGCAAGACCTCTGACCACTTGTACTATTTTATGGGCTGACGTTAAATATCTCTGTTTCAGTGACTTCCCGGGATCTGCTTGTTCTTCTTACGAATGAAAGTCAGTGGCTTAAATCGTTTAGAGAAGCTATGGAGGCTAGAATAGAGTGTTTTGTGTGAAAATAGTGGCTGGCTGTGTGAAGCCTGTACAACCTGCAACTGACTAGTTTGTGAGATAAAGTTATATTTGAGAAAGGTGCTTTTTGCGAAAAGTACATTCTGCGACTGAACGGTTTGTTCGTTTTGGTGCGTTTCATGTTGTGTTTTGTTTTTTGCAAAATACTGTAAGAGGAAGAAAAGAAGAGGAGGAAGGAAGAGAAGAGAATTTTCAAACTTTTTGGGTTTTTGTTTTTTTCGGTGTGTTGTGGATATTTGTGTACAACTAACAAACTGTAGTGCGCGCCGCGCCGTCTTGGCGGTGTTGTGTTATCAACTCGCTTGCTGCTTGCACACTCCTCCTGGCCGTGTGCAGTTTGGTGTGTGTGGTAGTGTGCTTGTTCGACAAATAAGTAAATAAATCGCGTGAGAGCCATGAAAGATGATTTGAAAGATGTTTTTTTTTTGCAATAACTGTTGAGAATCACTGATAACTGACTTATCCGAATTAAAATTTTTCTTTTAGCAAGTTTTGTTGATCAATGACAAAGATTGGATAGCATTAACAAAGTAAGCCAGCTACAATGTGGGGACATTATATACTGGCTACTTGGATACAAACCTCCTCTCGACGGAATGGGCCTTAATCCAGCACGCAGATCAAGTACCGGTTGGTCCACGTCACATGTCTTAAATTGAATATGGTTCTAGGACATGCCGGTTTCCTAACGGTTTTGAGAGCAGTGGTGATGAAATAGTTTACAGAATTTAGAGGGCCTTTTGGGGTTCGAACCTACGACCTAGAAGTCACGGGCGTTAACACTAGGCCACAATTCCTCAAGAAATCTGAATATTATAGTTTTCACAAAATAGGTTACGTATACATGAAAGAACAAGACCTTGATAAAACTCCGTCTCACCAAAAGTTAAATATTGTTCCAAATAAAACCCAAACTACCAAGTCTAGTAATACCAACAAAAATTCAGAAATAGTGTAAGAAATAGACCTAAAAGTCCCAAAGAGTAGTTTAGGAATCCTAAACACTTTCACACGCGGGACTCGCATACTCGCACACTCGCACAGAAATATACGAAAAACTTCTAAACGAATGCTTTGTGAACTTTAAATATTTCATATGAAAGGTGGGTTGTTCATCCCTAGGGACAAATAAGGAGGTGCCTTGTTAGCCCCCGGCCGTGGATATCTCGATTACTTTTCAAATAATCGTAAATTGTTCGATAGAATTGGCTTCTTGAATAAGTAGACGCAAGTTTCGGAGATTAGAATTTTTGCACCATTCTATTCTTATCTTATCTTTATGAAGATAGGATGGGAGTGAAAATGGTGCTATACTGCTTACATTAATAATTACAATAATTATTTGTGCAATGATTGTTTATGGTAAAGTCAATATTTACTCAAAAAGTTAGGCTTTAGTGCTCTAGAATGTGTGTACTTTTTACAAACATTGTAATAAAACTAGGGTCTCATAAATGCAATTTAGTTCTCAGTTTTAGGTCGTGCGATGTCCATGCGTTTGTTTTTTTTTCGGAGAGTGGGAAATTATCAAATGACCCCTCTGGGTAGAGCGGCGGATTACTGACTAATACCCATCCATGTTCCTACCTTAGCCCTTTATGTAGCGGTAACTCTTTTGGACAATTCCGCTTAGACTTTTAACGATGCTGCCGGTCGATTCTGTAAAAATCTCACCGTGAATACTTGCGTGGAGTGAGCTGTCAGTGTCATTCAACTGATGCTAGGGATTGACCAAGCATTAACATTACAATCAAAATCGAGATTTTAATGATATTTTTATGCTAATTTTAATAAGTAATTATTTTATTTTATTTCAAAGCTAGCTAGTACCTACTTTGGTACTTACTTACTTACAACATAATTAGTAATAAACTCAATTTCGTTTTTATTTCTTTTTTTCCTAGACTAGCCTTTGTATTTTAACTAAAGGCGCGAGCGGGTCACGCATGTTCGCCAGCATATCAAGTTACCCCAATCTGTCAATTTTCAAAGTGCACACTTCGCGCAAGCACGTTTTTCGGTTGACTAAACGTCTAGTCGTAGATATTTATTCGAGTTTACAGACAATAATTTGATTTTAAACCTTAAAACTTGTACAGTAAGGTTCAGAATCGATTGAGAGATTGGTCTGAATCCCGCGCGGCGTTCACTTCACCGCGCTGCCTGCAGGGAATTTTGGCAGAATCCCGTGCTCGTGAAGTGGTCACTTCACGCAAGCACGTTATGCGTTGTCATAGTTACTAATATGAATACCTATATCGTTGACGGGTGTACATCCGGTTGACAGGGTGTAAGTTACAAAACGGTGATTCTTTACAAATTGCTGCAATGTTCTAGCAATGTGAGGAATGTGTGTAAAACTTAAAGCAATGTGCTTTTAGATGTTTTTATGACTAAATCCAAACGTTTTTGTACAGTCAAATTTCTCCAAATGATTTTAAACCTTAAAAATTTTACCGGTAAGGCTCTAAATCGATTGAGAAAATTTGTCTCCTTGCAGTCATTAATATGATGTGACTGCAACTACAATTTACCAATAATTCGTCACGTGCGCATACCTACGTGGACACACCAAGAACATTGCGAAAATACAATACCAACGTCCAATAAGTACAAAATATATTTTATTGTTCCAACTACCTATTCGTTCTTCGGCTTTGGCTCATCGCCGCCCGCCTTTTGAAAGTGCGTGGAGCGATCACTTCGCGGAAACATCATTATTAAGATGCGGTACTTTGTGTATTTATTATATAACATTAGGTATAAATATGTGCGGCTTTTTGGGACATACCTTTAGTTACCTACCTATAAAGGCGATTTTAACACACTGCACACCGCGCGCCGACGGGTAACGCGGGGCAGCGCCCATATCGTTTGCTATGGCCGCCTCGCGCTACGAGACAGAGCGCGGTGCAGTGCGATATTCGCTTTACCTACTTCAGTAAACATTGCCAATAAGATGATGATAATACCTAATATTCATCATCATCAACATACCTACTGCCAAACTCGACCTAGCTCACGGCATCTCATTATCTCTATGTAGGTAACTCTCGGTCTCCGCGACGCGACTTACAGCGCAAGCGTACCTACTGAGAACTCGACTGTTAGGAGGTTGCCATGGCAATCACGCCACGGTGTTTGTTAGGGTCGTTGCCATGCCAATCACGGGAATACCGTGATTGGCATGCCAACGGCTCAAACAAACACCGTTGGCGTGATTTGTAGGCGCTGTCAGTCACGTGCTACTTTCTGTCAAGTGGGCCATGTCTATTCGTTCCTAAAAAGCCCGTCACAGACGTAGCTATAATATAGATTAATATGAATCATAGCAAGGCATATTACGACATATTTTCCATATAGATTTTCGAGTGACCGCACACGCAGCTATAATATATAATTCTATGACATCACAAAAATATCTCAATGTTAATCGAAAAAATTGTGTCAAAAAGTAATACAGTCTATAATATAGGTTGCTGTAGTCGAATTTAAGTTGTGAGTGTCGTATGTGTCTTATTATACTCTCCTGTCGCAGGTCTGCTGGTAGGAAATGATGTGTAATGATGATGTAAGTAGTTCCTTTGCGTTCTTCATCAATATGTATTTTACTTTATTATGTAGTCAGTGTGTAAGAATAGATAGATAAATAAATAAATAAAATTTATTCATTAGTATCACAATCAAAACAATTTGCTAATACATTTCTTCTACTGAGTCTGCTGCCTCCCAGGGTTCAGCTTCGCACTGCTGAGAACGAAGGGGCATCAGGTGTGTGTGCGCTGCACAGCGATCAACTGGAAAAATTGGTATGCATGTATTAATCATTTATTTATTACATTTTCAACTTGCAATTATTCACATAATATAAAAGTGACAGACTTTAGTGCCCAAATGGTTGGCAGAATTGCCGCATTGTATCGTGGTGCTGTAAAAATAGGCCAGCCTTGTGGCCACTTAAAGAGTCGACCAACTGTTTGGTGATGATTGTCTCAAAAAACCAAGGGGCATTAGGACCCCACAGCCCTAGTGTTCAATTTCAAGGCATTATGGTAATTCTGTCAGGCCTCTTCCTATTGCTGCGTGCCAAGCCGTTGAGCTCTAAAACAGCTGTCACCCCTGCGGTGACAAGAGCGCTACAAATGACGTCTTTAATGGCGGCGTGCCGTGCTATCCGGCCTGGGCTCTTACTGCAAGGTAGGCCCCTATGGAGTCCCTCGCCCACCATACTGGCGCCAATGTGTAGTCCCGTGATAAAAATAAATGATTATACCATGGTATGGTACCTGAAGCTGCTAATACCACTGTGGCTGGGACCTGGGATTTATTGGCCAATCTGCATCCGGGCAAGCATAGCACTTCAGGTCCAATCAGGTGCAGGCTAAAATCTTCCCTGTCAACTTTTCAGTGCTGTGGACAGAAGACAGAAACATTAAGCTAAATAATATTTGATTTATTTTTATATTACTCATTTTATTAAATTAAATCAGAACTATCGCTGTTCAGTTGCGGAATTCACTCCCGCCTGACGACATTAGAGACTGCCAAACAGTTGCAATTTATGTATTATGTTTTTTCTTTTTAAGCTTACAGACATCGTCTACATCTCCTTTATCGAGTTTCCTATTGTAGTTGTGCTGGAACAGATTTCTTTAGAAACAAGCATCACCTATAAAATTATGTATTTTCTGTTCCTTTCTTCTTGTCTGTTTTTATGTGTGTACATAAATGGTTAAACAAAATAAATTATTAAATTTTAACATTATCTAATACACACATCATCAAATTAATTTTTAAATACTGACAACATTATCATTTCTATTTCAAGTGAGCAGAGAAAATGTCTATTTTTGTTCTCCTACATAAATCACACAAATATTTACTTACAAGAATGAGATGTATAAGTTGAGTTTAGCTGCAACCTGACTTTTCTTTTCATAAAACTAGAGCACAATTTTCTAATATGACAGACACTTCTATTGAGGTATCTGAAAACAAAAATAAGTTAAATCAACAAAAGTTCAGGTAATCCCAATAATCAGCGGGTAATACCATTCTCCTGCCCTTATCCGAATTTATTTGGGGTCGGCGCAACATGTCTTCTTCTTCCATACTTCTCTATTAGTCGTCATCTCGATAGTCACTCCCTTTCTAGCCATATCATCTTTCACACAATCCATCCATCGTTTCTTTGGCCTCCCTCTACTTGTATAGCCATCCACATTCATACTCACAACTCTCCGGACAACATTTTCCTCATTCCTCCGCATAACATGCCCATACCATGACAACCGATTTCCACACAACTTTTCGGTCACCGGTGTCACTTTCAGACTTCCTCTTATATACTCATTACGTATTCTATCCATTCGCGTAACACCACACATCCCACATAACATTCTCATCTCAGCTGCATGCAATTGTCTTTCATGAATATTTATAGCTTTTTAAGTAGTTCATTAAATTATCAGTCTTACAAGACAGAAAACATAAAAAAAATGATAATAATGTTTCATAAATTTTTTGAAAACAATCATTTGTACTTACAAATAATTAATAATACACATGATGTAAAATAGGTACTGGTATCCAGCAGCATCCGGTTAGACTGAAAGCCCAGTAAGCCCACCCCAACAAACAGTTGGAAAAAGGCTTGGCAGATTGATTGAATTCTGATACACATCTGAAAAAACAAATGTTGTTTATCATATTTAAAGGGTGATACGAGGGGTGATCAATAATGTTTGACATTCATTTTAAAGGTTGCAGACAGCCTATTTAGGTTAATCAATAACATTAATAAAACGAGGTGGGTAACCCATACCCATTGAGCAATAAATTGAGGGCTGACACTGGGCAGTGTCCAAAGTATGTCTTTGTGACGGCAGGTAGTTGAATTTCAATCACACAACTCGAAGCATTTGTTTCAATTAAAACATTTGCAGGCACTTTACATTATTATCGTTTACCTACCTCTTTTACCAGGCGGTCGTTTAGTTTGAGTTTATAGTGAAGCTAGCCGCCCCATCACAAGACGAAGCAAGTCTTAATATGGAGAAGAAACTTTATGGACAGTCTTTTAAATCGAAATTTATGTTACAGAGGTTAACTTGTTTGATAATTACTTCTTCTTCTTCTTCTTTTTCTTTTAGCACAACTTCCATTAATTACATCACACGCCATCTTTTCTTCAAAGTGATCAATCCTCAAAGTCTGAACCGGGCGGATATGCCGCGTATTCAAATACAGAATCTTATTACTTATTTAGCTAGCTCAATAAAACATACAATGCCAAAATTTTATCTGGTTAATTCTTTTATAAATAAACATGCCAATTAAAAAAAACAAAGACGTTTTTAGAATTAAACTTAAAATTGAAGTATAATTATTTTTCTAAACTCAATATTTATTAGTACTGGGTCACATTTCCGGTTGTTCAAGGAATTTACTCAAACAACAAGTTTTCATAACTAAATGTATGTGCAAAATATTCTTCTTATTTTATAGTTTGTCAATTATTTTCGTAACTAATTTAGCTCTCCTATTCAATAATAACATTGAAGTATTGACCTTTAAACACCGCGCCATTTTCTGTGACGCCAGATCACAATAAACAGAACTTCTAATGTCAAGTTTAGTGTGGGTTGTCTATGTTTTTCTTACCACAGAATACGCGGTCGAATAAACTAATATTGCGAAATCGTATTCGAGATAAATTTGCACGACTAAAACTGACATACGTATTATATTTCTTATTTTTTTAATAAAAATATCGTTCTATTCATGCAGAATAAAAACAATCTTAGAAATATTTGTTTGAATCATCATTCGATTATGAATTTGTTGGTTGAATTAGTATTGCAATTTTATTCTTGCTATCGTAAATAACTTGTTTATGCGACATTTTTAATTTGAAAAGCGGAGGCAATTAAATATTATTCAGTGCAAAACTTTCGAACACCATTATGACAAAGCTGTGGGACAGAGCGCAATGGATAGTTGTCAATGCCAATAACTAAGCTTAATTTTCTTATTATTTTGAGTACCGGTCGTTTTCGTGAGAATTGGCATAACATTTGATATTTTTTTCTTATTTTCTGCAACATTAATATCTAAAGCAAAACACAATATTATGTACTTAGATATATAAAAATATATGTATATAAATTAATTATAAATAATAAAAATACAAATATTATTATATAACTAGTAATATAAATTATAATTACAATCTGCACTTAGTTTTTTTTAATAAATGGCAATATTAAATTATTACAACGATTTAGTGAAACAAGTATTCATTATATATTAGGTTTTACCCGGTTAAAACCTAAAAATATGATATTTTAAAAGCTAATTACAGAATAAACAATTGAAAAATTAGCCTTTTTCGTGTAAAAGTAATTTTAGTCGATTATCTCAAATAATCGTTATTTCAAACGCGTACTGTGGTTGGAAAAAACATAGACAACTTAGAATATTGGCGGTTTTCGCGTAAGTTTTCGATTCAACTTTTCAGACTTATTTTGCACTTTGCAGTTTGCCGCCATGTTTAATAATTAAGCATGGCGGCAAACTATGATTATAAAAGAATTAACCAGTTAGAATTTTGGCATTGTATGTTTTATTGAGCTAGCTAAATAAGTAATAAGATTCTGTATTTGAATACGCGGCATATCCGCCCGGTTCAGACTTTGAGGATTGATCACTTTGAAGAAAAGATGGCGTGTGATGTAATTAATGGAAGTTGTGCTAAAAGAAAAAGAAGAAGAAGAAGAAGTAATTATCAAACAAGTTAACCTCTGTAACATAAATTTCGATTTAAAAGACTGTCCATAAAGTTTCTTCTCCATATTAAGACTTGCTTCGTCTTGTGATGGGGCGGCTAGCTTCACTATAAACTCAAACTAAACGACCGCCTGGTAAAAGAGGTAGGTAAACGATAATAATGTAAAGTGCCTGCAAATGTTTTAATTGAAACAAATGCTTCGAGTTGTGTGATTGAAATTCAACTACCTGCCGTCACAAAGACATACTTTGGACACTGCCCAGTGTCAGCCCTCAATTTATTGCTCAATGGGTATGGGTTACCCACCTCGTTTTATTAATGTTATTGATTAACCTAAATAGGCTGTCTGCAACCTTTAAAATGAATGTCAAACATTATTGATCACCCCTCGTATCACCCTTTAAATATGATAAACAACATTTGTTTTTTCAGATGTGTATCAGAATTCAATCAATCTGCCAAGCCTTTTTCCAACTGTTTGTTGGGGTGGGCTTACTGGGCTTTCAGTCTAACCGGATGCTGCTGGATACCAGTACCTATTTTACATCATGTGTATTATTAATTATTTGTAAGTACAAATGATTGTTTTCAAAAAATTTATGAAACATTATTATCATTTTTTTTATGTTTTCTGTCTTGTAAGACTGATAATTTAATGAACTACTTAAAAAGCTATAAATATTCATGAAAGACAATTGCATGCAGCTGAGATGAGAATGTTATGTGGGATGTGTGGTGTTACGCGAATGGATAGAATACGTAATGAGTATATAAGAGGAAGTCTGAAAGTGACACCGGTGACCGAAAAGTTGTGTGGAAATCGGTTGTCATGGTATGGGCATGTTATGCGGAGGAATGAGGAAAATGTTGTCCGGAGAGTTGTGAGTATGAATGTGGATGGCTATACAAGTAGAGGGAGGCCAAAGAAACGATGGATGGATTGTGTGAAAGATGATATGGCTAGAAAGGGAGTGACTATCGAGATGACGACTAATAGAGAAGTATGGAAGAAGAAGACATGTTGCGCCGACCCCAAATAAATTCGGATAAGGGCAGGAGAATGGTATTACCCGCTGATTATTGGGATTACCTGAACTTTTGTTGATTTAACTTATTTTTGTTTTCAGATACCTCAATAGAAGTGTCTGTCATATTAGAAAATTGTGCTCTAGTTTTATGAAAAGAAAAGTCAGGTTGCAGCTAAACTCAACTTATACATCTCATTCTTGTAAGTAAATATTTGTGTGATTTATGTAGGAGAACAAAAATAGACATTTTCTCTGCTCACTTGAAATAGAAATGATAATGTTGTCAGTATTTAAAAATTAATTTGATGATGTGTGTATTAGATAATGTTAAAATTTAATAATTTATTTTGTTTAACCATTTATGTACACACATAAAAACAGACAAGAAGAAAGGAACAGAAAATACATAATTTTATAGGTGATGCTTGTTTCTAAAGAAATCTGTTCCAGCACAACTACAATAGGAAACTCGATAAAGGAGATGTAGACGATGTCTGTAAGCTTAAAAAGAAAAAACATAATACATAAATTGCAACTGTTTGGCAGTCTCTAATGTCGTCAGGCGGGAGTGAATTCCGCAACTGAACAGCGATAGTTCTGATTTAATTTAATAAAATGAGTAATATAAAAATAAATCAAATATTATTTAGCTTAATGTTTCTGTCTTCTGTCCACAGCACTGAAAAGTTGACAGGGAAGATTTTAGCCTGCACCTGATTGGACCTGAAGTGCTATGCTTGCCCGGATGCAGATTGGCCAATAAATCCCAGGTCCCAGCCACAGTGGTATTAGCAGCTTCAGGTACCATACCATGGTATAATCATTTATTTTTATCACGGGACTACACATTGGCGCCAGTATGGTGGGCGAGGGACTCCATAGGGGCCTACCTTGCAGTAAGAGCCCAGGCCGGATAGCACGGCACGCCGCCATTAAAGACGTCATTTGTAGCGCTCTTGTCACCGCAGGGGTGACAGCTGTTTTAGAGCTCAACGGCTTGGCACGCAGCAATAGGAAGAGGCCTGACAGAATTACCATAATGCCTTGAAATTGAACACTAGGGCTGTGGGGTCCTAATGCCCCTTGGTTTTTTGAGACAATCATCACCAAACAGTTGGTCGACTCTTTAAGTGGCCACAAGGCTGGCCTATTTTTACAGCACCACGATACAATGCGGCAATTCTGCCAACCATTTGGGCACTAAAGTCTGTCACTTTTATATTATGTGAATAATTGCAAGTTGAAAATGTAATAAATAAATGATTAATACATGCATACCAATTTTTCCAGTTGATCGCTGTGCAGCGCACACACACCTGATGCCCCTTCGTTCTCAGCAGTGCGAAGCTGAACCCTGGGAGGCAGCAGACTCAGTAGAAGAAATGTATTAGCAAATTGTTTTGATTGTGATACTAATGAATAAATTTTATTTATTTATTTATCTATCTATTCTTACACACTGACTACATAATAAAGTAAAATACATATTGATGAAGAACGCAAAGGAACTACTTACATCATCATTACACATCATTTCCTACCAGCAGACCTGCGACAGGAGAGTATAATAAGACACATACGACACTCACAACTTAAATTCGACTACAGCAACCTATATTATAGACTGTATTACTTTTTGACACAATTTTTTCGATTAACATTGAGATATTTTTGTGATGTCATAGAATTATATATTATAGCTGCGTGTGCGGTCACTCGAAAATCTATATGGAAAATATGTCGTAATATGCCTTGCTATGATTCATATTAATCTATATTATAGCTACGTCTGTGACGGGCTTTTTAGGAACGAATAGACATGGCCCACTTGACAGAAAGTAGCACGTGACTGACAGCGCCTACAAATCACGCCAACGGTGTTTGTTTGAGCCGTTGGCATGCCAATCACGGTATTCCCGTGATTGGCATGGCAACGACCCTAACAAACACCGTGGCGTGATTGCCATGGCAACCTCCTAACAGTCGAGTTCTCAGTAGGTACGCTTGCGCTGTAAGTCGCGTCGCGGAGACCGAGAGTTACCTACATAGAGATAATGAGATGCCGTGAGCTAGGTCGAGTTTGGCAGTAGGTATGTTGATGATGATGAATATTAGGTATTATCATCATCTTATTGGCAATGTTTACTGAAGTAGGTAAAGCGAATATCGCACTGCACCGCGCTCTGTCTCGTAGCGCGAGGCGGCCATAGCAAACGATATGGGCGCTGCCCCGCGTTACCCGTCGGCGCGCGGTGTGCAGTGTGTTAAAATCGCCTTTATAGGTAGGTAACTAAAGGTATGTCCCAAAAAGCCGCACATATTTATACCTAATGTTATATAATAAATACACAAAGTACCGCATCTTAATAATGATGTTTCCGCGAAGTGATCGCTCCACGCACTTTCAAAAGGCGGGCGGCGATGAGCCAAAGCCGAAGAACGAATAGGTAGTTGGAACAATAAAATATATTTTGTACTTATTGGACGTTGGTATTGTATTTTCGCAATGTTCTTGGTGTGTCCACGTAGGTATGCGCACGTGACGAATTATTGGTAAATTGTAGTTGCAGTCACATCATATTAATGACTGCAAGGAGACAAATTTTCTCAATCGATTTAGAGCCTTACCGGTAAAATTTTTAAGGTTTAAAATCATTTGGAGAAATTTGACTGTACAAAAACGTTTGGATTTAGTCATAAAAACATCTAAAAGCACATTGCTTTAAGTTTTACACACATTCCTCACATTGCTAGAACATTGCAGCAATTTGTAAAGAATCACCGTTTTGTAACTTACACCCTGTCAACCGGATGTACACCCGTCAACGATATAGGTATTCATATTAGTAACTATGACAACGCATAACGTGCTTGCGTGAAGTGACCACTTCACGAGCACGGGATTCTGCCAAAATTCCCTGCAGGCAGCGCGGTGAAGTGAACGCCGCGCGGGATTCAGACCAATCTCTCAATCGATTCTGAACCTTACTGTACAAGTTTTAAGGTTTAAAATCAAATTATTGTCTGTAAACTCGAATAAATATCTACGACTAGACGTTTAGTCAACCGAAAAACGTGCTTGCGCGAAGTGTGCACTTTGAAAATTGACAGATTGGGGTAACTTGATATGCTGGCGAACATGCGTGACCCGCTCGCGCCTTTAGTTAAAATACAAAGGCTAGTCTAGGAAAAAAAGAAATAAAAACGAAATTGAGTTTATTACTAATTATGTTGTAAGTAAGTAAGTACCAAAGTAGGTACTAGCTAGCTTTGAAATAAAATAAAATAATTACTTATTAAAATTAGCATAAAAATATCATTAAAATCTCGATTTTGATTGTAAGTGGTACATCCCTAAAATCAAGTGGGATGACACTGACAGCCCACTCCACGCTCACTTCACGTAAGTTTTCACGGTGAGATGGTAACAGAATCGCACTGCTGATCGGCTCTTTTGTACCTTAAGTGACCTTATTAACAAGATCAATTTAGATTTTGCAGTCTTCAGAGGTCTAACGAAAGAAACGAAAATTAGTCTAGGTCGTTGTCACCGAATACGGTGAAGAGGACTATATACATATACACTAATAACTTATCCAACAACAAGACAGTGACCAATCAAAAAAGCCGCTGTTTGATGCTGTTCTTTATTCCAACGGCAAGTAACGTCATAAAAACCCACGCAAACAAGAAGTGAAGCACAAAAACTTCAGCAATTAGCCATCAGGTACACAAACGTAAAACATATCACTCGAAATGTTCAAAACTGAAAAGTGTCATTTATTTTTATATACAGCGGTAATATAAAATATTCGCGGGAGGAGCCGGGTCGCGAGATTACTTTGTAAACAACTTTATCCTGATTTATGAAAGAAGTTTCATATAAATAATTTTTTAGAGGCAAAAGTTACGGGGAAACCAGGTGTCTCTTAATATATTTTTTATGAAAGCCTCCCTCCGGCCTGGTAATGCAATTATGCAAATCTGTAACGATTTGGAATTTGGTCTGGCGATGACACGCGATCTGACGCCGAGTTGAAGTGCTGACGAAGTTTTGTTAGGATGTTTTTTTGTTGGGTAGTTGTAAATTTTATGTTCTGGTTGAAGCGGATAAAGGTTGGGATAACAGCTGTTGTTATCGAGTTATGTTTTGGTTTCGTCGTTACCGGATTTCTTCCAATATATTTAAACATTGATATCATTAATATCGATGAAGGAAACTTGAGGAAACATGGACAGTTTAGTATTTTTTATTGTGAAAGTTCCTTATCGTGATTTTAGAGTTATTTATCTGCATATAATGTAGATGCAGACACTGCAATTATATATTATAATTAGTGTCAAGTTATCTTGCTGCGCCCTAACAGGGTCATGTACTTACTAGTTTTAAGCATAGCGTGTCACTATGGTTGTGTACATTGTGCAATAAACAAATAAGTATTAAATCGCCAACAAATCTTAAGCAAGCGTGGTGTTCAATACTTGTGCCTTCTTTATGTGAGAAGAGGCTCTGCAGTGGGTCAGTTATAGCTGACATTAGTACTATTATTTTTAAACCGTGGATGGGTCCATACTGAGGACCTTCCGTGTCTCGGCAAGGACGATAAGTTATTGTTCCCGCTGGGATTTGTAATCCTAGATATTCACTATAGGGGTAGTTCGAAGCCCGAAAGTCTGACTGCCAATTTTGCCAAGTGGTGTCGTGTTACCCCGTGACTGGGTTTTTGAGCTCAGTTAGGCAGTCATCTCATTTCAAAACTGGTTTTCCGCTGCATACACTGGAAGTCGATCCTAACATGTTGGGAAAAGGCTGAAATTTAAACTAGTATCTAGTTTAAATTACATTGGTAAAGAAAAGTTGGTTATCTAGTAAAGTAATCTACGTAGTAACCGAGTTTCGATGATGCCTAAATATAATTCACTTTTACAATAGGCTAGATAAAACTTCGGCGGCTCATAATTTAACCAATACGTTTTTTTGTACTGTTATAACGGGGTTCCGGATTAGGTTTTTAAAAAAAGGAAAAACCATTTAAACTAAAAATAAACTTTGTATTATACTTTTAAATACACGAGTGCAAGTTACATGTGCACGGTTGGAAGGATGGAAGACGACTGAGGTGCTGGATTGCGAGGAGCGGGAGAGAGGAATGATAGGATGCTGCGTCAGCAGCGGGAATGCAGCGTAGGCTGCTGAGTAGGCCAGGAAGGGAACAAAGGTAAGATGTAACAGCCCCCCGATTAGGAGGAAACTTACAGGTTTAAGGTAAGTTGACGGGAGAAGGAAAAGGTAAGTTTTCCAGGTATTTAGGACGACCGGAGTCGAGGAGCAGGAATATCTTCGACATCTATGGATGCCATTTCTATGGGAGTGTCGGGTACAGGATTACATCTAGAAGTCTTAACTAACTTATAATAACGATACAATTTATATGAAATAACTAAGATTATAATTAAACTTATAATAACAGTAGTATAGGAATAATAGTTACCGTACAGGACAATATGAGGTTTTTCAATTACTTCATTAAGGTTTGTTTTAATTTGATTGGTTACTTTATTATAATTTGAGAAAAGAGAGTCTAAATTATCTATGTTTTTTAAGTTAACGTAAGGAACTCTTATGTTGTCTTTTATGTATGTAGTAGAACTACAACAAGTATCGTTAATTAATTCAAAATGCAATACTATTGGTTTGATTTTTATTTCAATATTATGTTTTGGTATTAACTTATTGTCGTTGCAATAGGCAATACAATTGTCTGGTATAGTTTTAATTTGAATTGGCGGAGTCTAGAAAATACGTTAGTTAGGTCATTTATGTGAGAAGGGATATCGTATGAGTAAATTACAATATCATCCAAATATACGAAGCATTGAATGCCTTGGAGACCAGATAGAGCGGAGTTCATTAATCTCTGGAAGGTGGACGGTGCATTTTTTAGTCCAAATGGCATACGTGTGAATTCGTAATGCCCTGTCGGGACTGAAAATGCTGTTTTGGGAGAATCATTAGGAGACATATTAATTTGATGAAAGCCGGAAGCTAGGTCTAATGTGCTGAAATATTTGCACTTGCCTAATTGGTCTAGGATTTCGGCTATGTTTGGGATAGGATAGGAATCTCCAATGGTCACGTCGTTAAGTTTACGGTAATCGATTACGACGCGCCATTTCCTTTGACCGGACGCATCAAGCTTCTTGGGTACTACCCAAATAGGTGAGGACCATGGGGACATAGAAGGTTTTATTATACCTTGTTTTAACATTTTTTCAACTTGAGAGTCAACTTCTTTTTTGTGACATTCGGGGAATCTGTATGTTTTAACATGAATTGGGTTATCAGAAGTGGTTTTAATTTTATGCTCTATTGCATCAGTGCAAGTTAACTGGTCGTCGGGTAGGTGGAAAATGTCTGAAAACTGAGAACAGACAGAGTATAATGCCTCAGTTTCTTCTGTATTAAGGTGGGACACGCGAAGCTGTTTTAAAACCTCTTCTGTGCGTCCATGAATATGAGGTTCGGTTGTGGTACCGATGAATACTGAACTTTGTGGATCAAAAGGAATTAAACGTAATCTAAGGTCAGACTCAATGCTTACAGATTCTTCTGAGGTGTTAACAACAGAAATATTAACACGGTTGTTATTCTTAACTTGGACTATACAGTTTGCTATTAATAGATCTTTGGATATATGTTGGTCAATTATTAAGCCTTCTCCGATTTCTGGGTTTGCTACAGTACATTCAATTACGGTTTCAGTACGTGGAATAATACTATAGACGGGTTCATTGAAATGCATTTTAAGTTTAATGTCCTTAAGGTGTAGTATACCTTCGTCATAGTTAATTTGGCTACTTATGGAATTGAATAAATCGTTGCCAATAATACCATCATAGGGTAGGCTTAATTCATTGACTAGATTGAATATATGTGTAAGGTATTTACAATCACTGTGGGATTTATCATGTGTATACATAGTTATAGGGATTTGTCCTAGTGTGCGTAGAGGATTATCAGAGGCTGAATCAATGCCTTTGATTTTAAATGTAACTGATTTATTAATTATGGGCATATTGCTAATGGCTGATTTTTTTATTATACTTATAGATGCGCCAGTATCGACGAGGAGGGATAGACCATTAGTGGATACGGGAGTACTCACTTGTATATAAGGTAAGTATTTATTTGGTATATTAGATGTAAATTCGTATATTTCTTTATTAATATGTTTTTTATTTTCAGGATTCTGGATGACGTCTACAGTTTGGGGCTGGTTACCCTGTTGCTTGACTTCATGAATTTTTAAAGGGTTTGAGTCTACGATTTGGGGCTGGTTACCCTGTTGCTTGACTTTAATATTTTTTAAGGAAATAGAGTCTACGGTTTGGGGCTGGTTACCCTGCTGCTTGGCTCCAATGGAATGATGACCTCGAGTTTGGGGCTGGTTACCCTGTCCATGGGTCATTATTTGGGTTTTGGCGTCTTCTGTTATAGAGGTTATCTGTCCCGTGCGACGCCTAATCGGGACATTATTTAGTTTAAATTATTGTCAACCGTATCATAACCTTCTACTTCGGTTACGACATTAATATGGGGTTTGAAAGTAGATGTGCTCGGTTGCGCGCTGGAAGTGGAAGGTTTGTATTGATTAAATCTTTTATTATTGAATTCGCGGAGTTGACATTTTTCTAGAATATGCCCTGATTTTTTGCAGTATCTGCAGAACGAATCATTAACGGAAGGCTGATAAGAGGTAGGTTTTTGAAATTGGGTATTATTAGAATTATTAGAATTATTGGATTTATTTGGTTTAAACCCAGTGTCATTTTGACGGAATGATTTCGCAGCTAAATTTTGTTTATAGGAATATTGCTGCAATTTTTCTTCAGAAATCGCGTAGTTTATCGCGTCATTAAGGTTTTTCGGGTCCCTGCACCTAACAATGTTAGCTATGCGGGGAATAAGACCCATCGTGAATGTGTGGAGAGCAAGATCTTCCATTGCAGCTACTCTGCCGGGAATTTCATTCTTTTTGTGGCTGGATACGGAGATCTCTGTGAGTAATTTAGACAGACAGGTTTCTATTCTAAGTGAGAATTGGTTAACATTCTCCTGTGCGCCTTGTCTGCAATCCTGGAGCTCTGCTAGGAGGTGAGCGTAATGTTTACGCTCTCCAAATTGTTTTTGGAGGAAATCTTTGAGGGATAGCCACGAATCGAACTCCTTAATTGAACATGCAATTTCAGCTTTGCCGTCCAATTGGCTGATAATGTATTTAAATACTATGTCAACTTGATAAGAGGAGGCTAAGGAAATTGCACTATCGCAATTATTTATAAAAGCATTTAATTTTTCTCTACTGCCATCAAAGGGCTTAATGAATTTAAGGATAACATTTAAGGGTATTCCCTCTTTAGACTCCTCTTTCAGGGCTTTTGATTCTTTCGACATAATTACTAACAATAATAAATCGTTACAAAATTAAAAGAATAAGATTAGATAGCTGTAAGTAAAATAATTAAACAATGTAACTTAGAAGCTCTCCTTATCGCTTATGCTCTGCGTTGAGACGGGAACTGCGACGAGTGGCGAGACAACATCCGTTGATACGAGGATTGGAATGTTCAACATAAACTGTTGTGAGATATTTGTAGATAGAACTTTGATCACTTTAGTATTTAAAAAGGTAACTTCACAACTCACAGTATTATTGCGCACATTTTCTTCATGTTTTCGCTGGATAGAACTGGATCTGGAGCTGGAACTGGAACTGGAACTGGATTGACCTTGAATTTGGTCAGTACCGGGTTTACCGGTGAGATGAGTCGTCTCCGGAGCTTTTGAAGCACTTTGGCACTTCGAATTTAAAGGATTTTAGGATTTAGCACTTTTCTTTTTAGAACTTGGCACTTTTCACTTAAGGACTATCACTTTTCGGAATTCCAAGGATATTTAATCCCTTTTACGCTGCCACCAATGTTATAACGGGGTTCCGGATTAGGTTTTTAAAAAAAGGAAAAACCATTTAAACTAAAAATAAACTTTGTATTATACTTTTAAATACACGAGTGCAAGTTACATGTGCACGGTTGGAAGGATGGAAGACGACTGAGGTGCTGGATTGCGAGGAGCGGGAGAGAGGAATGATAGGATGCTGCGTCAGCAGCGGGAATGCAGCGTAGGCTGCTGAGTAGGCCAGGAAGGGAACAAAGGTAAGATGTAACAGTACGTACCACTTAAACTATAATAAAATTCCTATAATTTCATCCTCTCAAATGTACAAAAAACTACTTTCCTTTAATAAATAAAACCAAATAAAGTTTGTCCATAAATCAATACAATCCTATTTTCAGTCTACGCTCGTAGAGCTATCGTAGCAGCTCGTAGCGACACTCGTAGAGGCGCTACGCGGTCCATGACCTCGCCTTTAGCCTTTTATCGCAATTCTTTGAATGTGTGAGTTCGCTTAAATTTGTTTGCATACATTCAATATGATAGAAATTGAATAAAATGCGGATATATAACATTTTATATGCATGTGAGATGTTTTCCATTGAAGAACTATTTTAAAATATTTTCATAGGTTGTTGTTACTGTGCGGGTTGATATTAACAAGAAATATTGTGTAGGATCCGTAGCTAAACTTATTTTTTTTGCCAAATAATTCTGATAAAAAATCAATAATACATAATATATTAATCAAAGTATTGAAATTTGTTTTCTCAAATAGGTATTGTTTTAGCATAGCAATATGACTTGCCTAATCAACCGACTTCATTAAAGGAAGAGGTTCTGTGTTAATATTATTTTATAGAGGTGGCGTTAATAATGATGAGTAAAATTTTCGGAGGTTGACAACGGAACTCCTCAATAATGAACAGTGCACGTTGAGTAATTTTATTATTGTACTATAGGTGGACATAAGATCATGGACTTCATCAAAGACATTCCCGTGAGTTTTGAAGAACTAATCGATTACACAAACACACGAAAAGTGAATTTATTTTATACAAGATATAGATTATGTAAGACAGACCCTAAAATGAAAGCCTGATATTAAAACCCGCACAAGATCACTCCTACACCACATTGACAAAGTTATTACCTTCCAGCTCCTGAAACTTTCACAATTCATGATTTACGTTCTAATAGCCGCTGAAATATTGCAGTACTCGAATAAGATCGACCGTTAAGTTTGTTCGAGTTTAATAAGAATAACTGCAAGTGAACGGCGGTCGGTTCAGAATATGTTAAGGCGTATGCTGTTTAAACTGATGGAAGAAAAAAGGAGAATTGATTGGCGAAATTATTTTCACTTGGAAGTCTCTCCTGAGTGTCAGACTCTTAGTGACTAAAACCCATTAATTTTCCTTCCTCAGCCCTTTATGTTCCGGGGTAGCGGTAACACTTTGGGCCAATCCCGCTTACCCGGCAGGCTTTGGCCCTAACGGGCCTCTTCAAATGCTGACATCTCTTTGAGGCGCGCGTGGAACACGTACGCGCCGTCCGGCACGGGCTTGGTCCTGATCCCTCCTGAGGAATAACTGCCTCCGAAACCAAGTGTGTAGATGTAACTTTAAAGCAAAGTAAAGCTGGCTTGACGTTAGAGGAGCAGAGCAAGGTGTGGAAGAAAAGAGCTATTTCGCAAACTATGTAGCTCTTACTAACTGTCTCTAGCCTTGAAATCCCAAAAAATTGCAGCCAAAGATGACCTCTTCTCTAGTTACGACAAAATTTTAATAGACTATACCAAAGCTATCCGTAGCGCAACATACTTTTTTTACTAGACTATATTGTGTCCCACTACTGAGCAACATACACCTACTAAAGTAATAACATTCTACTAACAAAGGCTACAGTCCCTAGACTATAATTATTAAAAGAGGTTAATAACATTCAATATTCCATCCAGCCAATTTAACTTTAAACTGTACAACCTCCCCTTAACACTCTCATAATGTTATTCCAATACGAAAATAACTAGTTTGTAGAAAGTTCTAGAGCTCTGGCTTAGTTCCATTATACAAACATGTTCCATTCTAGGGGTAGCACTTGTCTCGTGGGTTTTATCATGTGCGTAGTTCAAAATATCTGTTTTAGGAGATGATAGTGTGAGCCGGGAGTGTACGGAGGTTTTTAGGGCTAAGACTAAGACTCCGCTATCCGTTCGTCCGTCCGTCTGTCTGTTTCTCATGAACCGTGACAGTTAGACATTTTTACAGATGATGTATTTCTGTTGCCACTTTAACATCAAATACTAAAAAATTGGATAAAATATTTTAGTATATAGGGGGCATACAACAAACGTAATTATTTTGCTCGTTTTTGATAGATATTGATAACGGCAACAGGTAGACGCTTGAAATAATCACAGAATAATTAGTTATATATTCACTTTAAAAATAAATTATTTAATTTAATTAAAAAAATACATTTAAGGATGCTCACATACAACAAACGTGTTTTTTTTTTCTCGTAATGGTACGAATCCCTCCGTGCGCGATTCCGACTCGCAATTGGCCGGTTTTAAGTTTTGCTTAGGTAACCACTGAGAATCAGCGCTGTGTTGTGGGTCCCGTGTACCGCACCATACTGAGTGGAAGCCTACGCAGTCAAGACGTGCAGCTGTCGACTATGTTTTTTGTGTTTTTAAATTATATGTTTGATTTTTTTTAAGTACTTCATCTAACTTGTCTTGTCAGCATGAACGTGTGACGCTGACAATAAAAAAAATATTTTTAGCTAGTTTAATAGTTTAAAGTTTCATCAAAGGCTCTGAGCAGGATTGTTTGTAGTTTCGCTGTCTGAAGTTTGAAAAGACTAGGTAGTTTATAATGATGGTAACTGAGTGTTTAATTAACTGCCTAGGGAATGGTATAAGGGTTTTCTCATACGCAAATATAACTTCTGTTCGTTGATTGAAATGTTTTTTATCCGTATATTGCATTGAATTTTATTTTTGACTTACCTGAATCTAGAGATAAACAAACTATTTGTAATAATGAATTGTTTGGATAACATTTTGTAGGTTATTTTGAAATTCATGTATTCATAACTTTCTTTTTCATTATTTTTAAAATATCTAAATCTTAAAAATCTTGAATCTAATGTCAAACATTTTAACACAGTGTAACAATTGATTCAACCCTAAAATACGTCCATAAAAAGAATAAAATTATAAAAATTTGGTGCGGAACTTAAACAAAAAACTGTCCCTTTTATACCAAGTTATCTAGGGGAAAAACACTTCTATCTACAGCAGAAAATCTTAATTAACTAAACAACAGATTTCTCATAAACAATTCGTAGCGACTTCAATACAATCCGGCGTCCATTTTGTCTGGATGATCCAGTTTAAAGCGGTTCCAGCTGGCTCCTTGCTATTCAGGGCTTGTTCCGATGCAGACACGCCAAATGAAACTGTCTCGGCTCTGTCTAATCTTGGGGAATGTTACTAGGGAAACTCGAATTTGGACTAGTTTGGCTTTTGAACAAGTAAACTAAATTATGGGCAATTAAATCTATACTAATATTATAAAGAGGAAAACTTTGTTTGTTTGTTTGTAATGAATAGGCTCAAAAACTACTGAACCGATTTTAAAAATTCTTTCACCGTTGGAAAGCTTAGTTTTCTAGGAGTAACATAGGCTACTTTTTATCCCGGGAAAAATAACGGGTCCCACGGGAAAGACCACGGGAGCGAAGCCGCGGGCAAAGTGCTAGTTATAAATAAAATGAGGTAGACTGCTCCACAAGTGACACGTAAAAAAGCTAGTTAGCAAACCTGAACTCGATGCTGTACCGACGACGAAGAAAGCAACATTATTATGCTGTTCCCTTTTTAGCGCCCGAATATTACGACATGCCTTCCTACTTCCAGGTGCCATCTAATATGGTTTGACATTACAATAATAATATTACGTTATTATATGTGTGCGTTAACTTGTCATTTTTAAAGATCGAATGTTGAATGTTGAATGTTTTGTCATTTTCGTTCATTTTGTTGTCATTGATTTTGGACCCTTTTTAATCCAACTGTGGCCAAAGCCAATGGGAAGATAATGTATTTTTCTCTTTCTTTTTCAGGTCGTTTTGATAAGACATATTAAACATGATTGTCTATCGTGCTCAGAAAAAAAAACGATTGGTAAGTCATTTTTGGCTTTCCGCCAGCGGATCTCCAAATCAGCGGGTACCCAATTTAAATTAATATTTTAACACACTAATAGTGATCACAGTGTAGTTTAATTGTCACACTGGAAGTGTCCTCCTATATAAATTATTTTATCTGAAATTTCCCTTGAAAATCTTGAACAAAAACATTCTAGAGTGAAAGTAAGTCGTTTGAAGTCCTTAATTACTTTCAGCACTTTGCCCAGTTGATGGTAGCTGTGCTAAACTCGATCCATCATAATATTTTATAGCTGACAGGGTTACACTAAGTAATGTCGACAAAGGTTTTTAACAGTTTCATTTATAAAATATTGTACTAAACTACCTATAGAAAAATATGATTGATTTCTGAAAGTGTTTATTATTTTATTAATATGATTTATCTCTGAAAATGTTTATTTGTCTTTGACTGCCATCTGGAATTTTTAGTAGCTGCCCAGAGTCTGGATTCGTGCGCGGTTGATGGCAATAGGATACCTTAGTGACTTTGGGGATTCCAGGCTCCATAAATTACATTTTTATAGTAGTTATATTACGCTGTCAAGTATTTTGACAAAATTTTAGGAGATCTGGAGCCTTAAACTATGTCTAGCTTGGTATAGTGGCAGTCATAGGAATAATATTCGTCGCCGATTAAAACAGGGTCTTAGAAGACTGTCCTTTTTAGCACGCTTTTATTAGCTCGGGTTGTATCTATGTATGTATGTAACGGAATCTTTGAGCTTAATTTTCACCGGTTTCTAAAAGTCTGATCAACTTGAAACTTTGCACACGTCTCAAGGACCGATGACAATGCAATAATTTGATAATAGTTTCCCATTATCCTTATTACACGCTTTATATTAGCTTCACTTGTATGTATGTTTGTAACCGACTCCTTTAGACGCGATTTTCACCCATTTTAAACGGCCAGATTTCATTCAAATTTTGTAGATTTATCGAGGACCGATGACAATACATTAATTTGAACTAAAAAGTAGGAAATAAAAAATAGTTAAAAAAAACTAAAAAACACGCTTTTTATAGAAAACCGATCTAAAAAATAGAAAATAAATTTTACTTTTTCAAAAGCGTGGGGTGCATGGTGGTGGTGAATATTATCTTAAAAAGCACCCCACGCTTTTTAAAAAGTAAAATTTATATTCTATTTTTTAGGTCGGTTTTCTATAAAAAGCGTGTTTTTTAGTTTTTTTAAACTATTTTTTTTGTGTTAGTTTGATAGGTACTTACCAATTTTAGGAAAATGACCCAGTTTCACAAAAACCTACTTTTTGTACGGATCAAAAAACTTTGCCGCAACAACTGAGGTTTGAGTACTAAAAGTCAGAAAACGCGAAAAACTTTTGCAATACATTTCGTAAAAAATGAGACGCCAAGTTACTTTTATATGGTGAGTAGATGTTATAACTTAGTACTTAAGACATAACTCATGAAATGAAGAACATCTACATATACAGTTCTGCCTACCCCTTTGACTCATACGTAAGACTGAAAATTTCGACACTATCTAAAAGTTATATGACGAACTCATGAATAAATTACTCTTTTAACACAGATTTAAATCGCTGGATTTGCCCTCACCGTACTTGGATTCCGCAAAAGTGTGCTTATTGAGAAGAAAAAGCTTACATATCTCGCATAGAACAATAGAATACTATACCTATTCAGTATGAGCAAGCGAGACGGAGAAACCGAATCGTGACCGTCGCTTGACTCAGTTGGACAAATGTAACGATTTAAATCTTCGGCTTTTAGCCGACCATGTATAGGGTTCAACGAAAAAACCACAAGGGTGTTCATTTTAGATTTTTGTCTTGACGAGATAGTTACCCTTAAAGTTATAATTATTAATTATGAATTAACGCAGACAATGACAATTGCTTAGGGCTGTTGATCTATAACATGTTAGATGTCACGCCGGTGACGACGGTCACTGGTGAAAATGAACAAAAAAAATATTCTATTCGTCATAATACGCTGCGTCATATTCCTCTATGCTCAGTCAATGACTTAAGAATACTCTACATTAAGTATCTACTATACTGAATATACAATACGATTATCTGAAAAAAGTAACAAAACTAAACTTTACAAGCTTCAAAGAGATATCGACAGCAAGTCGTCCTCGAGTATCCGTAGTAAACAGATTTAGCGAGCATCCGGTATCGGCCGGGTGCCAACACGGCTACTGTTAGCTCCTTTTTCATCCCCCGAACGATCCTCTTGATTGCTTGATTTCACTTCTAGGTATTGTCTGCCCACGTTGCAGTAAACATCAGAACCCTGAAACTAGTTCTGGTAGATACCTATAAATTATAGGGAGTTGCTTCATGTTGATTACTTAATTTAAAAAAAAAGTACAACCTGGTCTTTCGAAAGACAGACTTTTGTTTTGTTTCTTGCCACCAACTTTCGAAACTGTATTATTTTTCACTTTGTAGTGGTGTTTTTGGAAGTTGTTTGTTTTTTTTTTCACCTTTTATTTATGTAAGGTACCCTATTAATAGACCTCGCGTACAACTTTTTGCTGTGACTACATCGATGACGTGGAATAAGACCTTAATACTCATAAATTACACAAGAAAAAATTATAAAAAAAACCATGATCATCATCCTTACCGGTTACAGAAGTTTATTAATACTGGTCACTCTTATTTGAAAATAACTCTAATATTGATTCCTAGCCACTCAAGTCCTTCGTATAATAAACTGAACAAATACCAACCAAGCTATATTTTTTTTCATTGTCACAAATCTGATTCAAATGTAACGAATCACCTACGTCTCTCTGCCTACACCACAAAGACAAAAGATGAATGATACAAAATAAAAAAACAGCACCGGCTCAAATTATAAGCTCAAACCCAGATTAGAAATATGAGCTTCCTAATTCTTGTGAACGTTCACTAAGTCAGAGGGTCGTCGCTAAGTATCAAGGAAATCTTTTAGGGTTCCGCAATCCAAAAGTACCAAACATCTTTATAACAAATAATGTAATGACGAAAGTATTTTCTCGACTAAATAGTATAATTAATTAATACAGTAGGTACCTTATTTTGTTGTCGATAACAGACTCGGAGATTTCCATGAAATGATACCTAAATTTTTGAAATGAAATTTTATGGTTTTGATATTTATTCATTTTTGTGTGTGTCAATTTGTATGTTATAATAAAACAATAATCAAATTCCTATACAGCGCAGAATAAAATTTTAAGGTGTAGGCTCTGGCTCATTTTGCTTTGAATATAAAGTACTAACAAATACTCAAATACTCAAATTTTATTTGCACTTGACTTAAGTCATATTATATTTTATAATATCATGCAAGTGACCTATGCAAGGATCCTTCAAGGTGGCTCAAGAGAAGGATGTCTGGAAGGATTTGCGGCAGGCCTTTGCTCAGCAGTGCGACATTGTAGGCTAAGTAAAACAAAAAAAACAAAAGGATCCTTCCTCGCACAGGTCTTTTTGTTTTACATTATTTTGTTGGTATTAATGTTATTTTTATACTTCTGTATTTATTTTGCTTATTCTAAATATTTTTTATGCTTTCGGTGTCTTACCCGCCTATTTACGAATTCCTTGTTAAACACAAGATAACTAATGCTTTCAAATAAAAACAGACAATTCTTGTCCCATAGTCCGCGGGACCCAGTACAAACATCCTGTTGCCCGCTTGCCCTTATTTTCCCCAGATTCTTTCATGACGAAGTTTGTTGAACTGGGCTCTAATTAGGTGAAGAACTAAGATTGATTAGCCAGCCAATTGAATCCAGCGCTTTAAGGAAGCGTTAAAAATGTTTTTCAAGTATAATTTTTTCCTACTTTTTTCTCGGCAATTAGATTTTCGCTTGGAAAGCGTGTGGAGGTTTCAAAAGAGTTTTAGATCTTTAGATTCATATTTTTGGATTGCTGAGTTTTTTGAAATGTATTATGAAGAAAGATGGACACACACCTACGTGTTCATTATAGAATAATACGGCGTATGACACAGCTTAAAATCATCGTCAGGTGGTACATTATGTATTAGTGGTTATTTGTTGACATTGTGCTGAGCTGAGGCCCTTTTGTTTTTTTGTTTAGCCGTTAAGGCGTGAAAAGGTTATGGACATACAGTCCTGACAGTTATGGACATACCGATTTGTATGGATGTTAACACGGGCGAATGGTTTCGAATAACACAATTTTGGATATTAAAAACATATCTTTATTATAAACTAAATTCAAGTTAACCTTAATTACAACACAACTAACCCCCTTTTTAACTAACCAGAGCAACTAATTCCCCAAACTATCCAGTATCCAAATCAAGCTTCGCAGTAACTGTCACATACATTAAACGTGGACCGGAGACAACGCCCGCCGGTGTATTCCGACTTAAGCCCCAGTTACGGACAACTTGCTTTTATTATGGACAACACCTGAATAGGTGCTTGAAACTCGCTTAAATTTGACTTAGCTGGCGAAGTTTAGATATTTAATTAAGGACCAAGTTTGGCCGGCCATGATTGGGGCCGACTGCCGGAGTTAGGGCTTGCGTAATGTATGTCTTTGTCTTTAAGATTATCTGATATGAAGACTTAGTTTGTGCTTTTAAAGCTTGGCTGTGGGTCAGTTGCGGTTTTTCTGGAAAAATATTTTTAAAAAGTTTCGTGTTTTGAAAAGGATCAATAATTTATATACTTATATTGCTATTCATTTTGATACATATAATAACAACCATTCTTATAAATTATCCGAACGAAAAATAATAAATGATTTGAATTCACAATTTGTGACAAAGAGAAAAGTAAATAAAAAAGGTTTTTTGAAATAATTTAAGTATTCATGGAAAATGTTCTAATACATATTTACAACAACACTAGTCAAAAAATTATGCAAGAATAAGATTTGAATTTTGTTTTTGCAAAATATTAATTGTAGTTTTGAACAAAAAAAATACTGAACAAAAAAAACACTGTCATAGGTATCTCCACTTAGCAGTCACTAACGAGTCACTCGTCAGTCAGTCGTCTATCAGTCGACAGTCAGTCACTCCATAATCATTCCAAGTCACTCTTCAGCCACTCGTCAGCTACTCTACAGACACTTCTCAGCAACACGACAGCCACTCGTCAGCCACTCGTCAGCCACTCTACAAACACTCGACAGCCACGTGTCAGCCACTTGACAGACACTTGACAGCCACTCGTCAGCCATTCGTCAACCACTCGTCAGCCACTCGTCAGCGACTCTACAGACACTCGTCAGCCAAATAGCGAGCGGCTGACGAGTGACTGTCACTTGCAATTTACTCGTCAGTTACTCGCCAGTCCCTCACCAGTCCCTCGACAGTCACTTGCCAGTCACTTGACAGTCACTCGACAGTGACTTCATAGTTACCAGTCAGTTTTCAGCGCTTGACAGTCACTTGCCGTACTGTTAATATCGGTATGTAAAATATTATTGACTAGCATTCAGGAAACTCAACTAACATAATATCACGCCTTGTTATGGGTTGAGGTGTGACTTAACTAGTTTACTGGCGACTTAACTATCTTTATTATCTCTATGTACAAATCTATTTATATTTGTTTTATGGTGTTTAGATAACGATACCCATCACGTGTGCAGATTTTTGCTAGTTAATATGATAAGACCTTGTATATAATTGTAACATTAATGTAATACACACATTTATTAACCTTCCAGAATAAGTGCTCTATGTGATGGTGAAACCGTAATAAAATCCGTGAGAAATCAAGAAGAACAACGCGGATCAGACATGCCAAGTTTCAGTCCTCTTGACGTAGGTAACACGTTAGTTCCTATTCCGCCTTTCTTCGTTAGCACACCCCTAGGTTCCCTTCCCCCACATATAGGGAATTCCTTTAACCACATTCTCAATGCATACAAACTCCTCATTCTACCATCAGATAGATCTAAACACATCGGTGTAACTTTTGTAAAGGCCGTCGCCGCTCTGTAGCCATTCACGCCGCTATCCTACGCTTGTCACCGCATCTAATTGGCTTTGAGCTATCTTAAAAGGGGGTAGGCACGATATGAGTCTGTTGCCAATGGTGTCGACACAGATTTCATATTGGTTATATTAGTATTTATTCGTCAAAGTAAAGTCGTTTATTTCAATTAGAACATTTAAAGCCACTTATGAACGGTAATATTAAATTGCAAGAACAGATTCTAGTTGCACCTCCCAAATGAACTAACATAATTTCCGTGTAAAATCAAAATAAAAATTGCTGGTTTATATGAAATATTTTCAGTATGAAAATATATAGTTTTATTAATGTCTGTCACTTTTTTTTGAACTTAAAGGTTCGAAATCATTATAGTGGCAGATGCCTATTTGCTGATGATAATTTCATAAAAAAATTGACGATATTTTCATTTAATTTTAGTCTTGTTTATTTAAAACACAGGACTGTCATTGACTGAGAAAGTTTTTAATAAACCAATTAATCACTTTTTGTGGGGTAGGAAACCGCTAACTATTAAGAACCAATATGAAACAATAATAAGTAATTCTTCCTCCCGTATGACTAATCTGCCAATTGTGTATCACAACTTCATCACAAAAACCCGACACAAATCACACCAAATGGAAAAGCGCACACCACACTTAAGCCTCCCTTGACATCTACTACAGAGGCCCATTCATACGCTCAAAATATTGACAACCCCATTCACAGTGGCTTTGAAAAGCCGGGAAGAAAAAATGAGACCCGATTTTTCCTTACTTAACTCCTTGAATAGGATGCGTACGAAGCCGAATAAGCTTTTGCTGCAGTTCGGTCTTAAAAAGGAGTGTTTTCGTTGCAAATTGCAACGAGTGTTTGGGACGAGACCGGTGAACTGACGATGAACTGACGACTCTTAAAAGTGAATTGGATGTGAGCGCCGCTTTTGGGATGTAGGCATGTTAATGTGGATTGTTTTTGTGTTACTATTTTGAGATTGTTTCAATAAATTGAAGAGCTTGTGAACGTAAAAGTAACAATATTGATTAAATACTTTATCGAAACTAAGAATTTTCATCCCTTATTACGTACTAGCTTCCGCCCGCGGCTTCGCCCGCAAAATACGTCGACAAATTATACATATCGCCGTCCCCGGGGAATAAAATGGTAATCGTAAAAACTAAATTTTACAGGAAAATTAAAAAACTGTTTTTTGTGAATATCTCAAAAACTAATAGACATAGCGGGATTCTTGAAATACCAAAAGAAAGGTGATTTTTTACAAAATAATTTTAAACTATATTAGATAATTTATATTTCTTAGAAATGCAGTAAATAATGAAATTAAATTTACCATGAATTAAGGGCACATACTTTAACTGTAAAGCAACATTACGATATTATTCGCGTAAAATCTCATGTAATACGTTACCGTAATGATGCATTGCTATGTTATTGGTCGATAAACTGTGAAAGGACCGCATATCGTAATGTACTGTTACTATTTTATTCGCTGACAAGCAATCAATTACAGATGACAGTAATAGCAACTTACGTGTATATTCTACGGAAAAATTATTATACTAACTAGAGGCAAGTATCAAATACTGAATAACATGTTTTGTACGTGTGCAAGGTAAAACAAACAACTTACTATCTATTTATTTTTTATTTTTCACAATTATTAACAACTGTTTATAAAAATCAACAAATTAGGAACTGTCTATGTCAAAGTACTTAATTATAATTTTTTAAGAAGTAGATCTCTGGGTAGCTGCTCTACTCCGTGTCGTCTACATGTGAAGCTAAGTCAGAGGCCCATGGGCAGCATAAAAACTTTGACACCAGGTTAGTGACTAACCACACGAAAAGAAGAGAAGACCTCATTCGGGAGCATGACTGCTTCGCAGAAGGAGGTGACTGACTCCTACTCCCTCTCGCTCCGGACCATGGCTTGCAGCAGGGCCGGGCGTGAGGTCGCCGCCGCCGCCAATCGCCTCTACGAGGACACGACGGTGCTCCGCCCAAGCTGGGCAGATCTCCACCGTGTGCTCCACCGTGTCTTCTAGGTGATCCTCATAGTGGTAACAGGAACCTCCCGAAACATCCATGTCCGGTGAGAACCTGCGTCAGGCGGTAGGTGCGGACGCCGTGACACCTCTTTAGCCACTCTTTAAAGAGGGGTTTTACCGGCCGCGCTGGGTTGTGCCATGAGATCGCGCCGTAGATCCATCCGCAATTTGCCGCGGAAACGGATTTTTGCCCCTAAATTTCGCCGCTTAATACCTCCACGCGGCACTCGTACAGGCGCGCGAGGACTATCGCCTCCAGATCCCACGGCGGCGGCAGTCCGACAAGGAGGCTTGCCACCTCACCCGAGATCATGCGGTACCCCCAAATAAGCCTTTCGGCTACCACCTTGTGGGGCGCATTCAAATAGTGGGCGGCTCGCCACCGCAGCGAACGCGCTCACACCGGAGCCCTATAAAGGGCCATGGACCGCACGACTTCAAACCCGCCTTCAGTTAATGTTCCATCAATCTGCCTAGCCTTTTCAAAACTATATTGGGATCGGTTTCCAGTCCAACCGGATGCAGCTAAATACCAGTATTTTACATGGAGCGAATGCTTATCTGACCTCCACAACCCAGTCACTAACTGGGTAATACGAAACCCCTTTGTAAGACTTCTTCTTAGCGTGTCGATGGCAATCTATATCTCCTCGGCCCAGAATTCAGCTAGGTACGTGTTTAGCGCCATCACTAGCGTCCATCAGTTCCGGTAACGTGCATACGGCAGGACACACAGGACACGAAATTAAGTGTCCCATCGTTTGTGGAACAGCACCACATTTACACTCCAAGGCGGAGCTGTCTATGAATCCCCATCTGAGCAGGTTTTCCTTGCTTCGGCCAACCTGGGTCCGGAGTCTGTTTAAAGCCTTCCAAGTTGATCAAGGCAAGTCGCTCCCAGGAGGGAGACGGTAAGCAAGTGGAACGAATGGAGTGGGTAAAGAAGCACTGTCTCGCCACAGCTTCAGTCTTTCTTTATTTGGTTCGACAGTGAGTGGAACGACACACTTTAAAAAGCTGTTTCGGCTTTTCAGCCTTTGTGGCACAAGGATGTGGTCGTGCATGGGGTGTCGTCTTTTGTAAGACTGGCTGTCAGACTTTCGTGCTTCTGACTACCCGTAATGACTGTCAAAGATCCACGAATGTTAGCCAGGTCCAACGGCTTAACGTGCTTCCCGAGGCACGGAGGAGTCCTCGATATCTGAAAATGGTTACCCATCCACAGACCAACCACGAACAGAGATTTATCTTGTTTTTTTTCTGATTCTTCTAATAAACCATTCATTAAAGTACATTGTATGTTTAATTTCTCTAGAGTTAAAACCCAATAAGTAGGTGCCCTTTGTAACTAATTTTTTTTTATGATGAAATGGTTCACCTTAGAAACTAAAAAATACTGTTTAACACTTCTTCAATGTATACACTTTTACCTCAAATACTCATTATAACGATATTATTTGAATAACGTAGGTATTTTAGTCCTTAAAACTTAAATATTGAATATTTCGAAAGTAAGAATTTCGTACTTATTGGGTTTGAGCACTATACCCTCGAATTGTTTGTTACCGGAATAAAATTGTATTGAGTATTACGCAAATTGGGTTGTCTATTTTTCCCAGGAATATAATGGTAAGAGCATCTTACTGGAAAAGTAACGTATCGAAATAATTGTAATAGTCTCTTACAATTTTATTCGTTGCAAAAAGTCTACTAAGCATAGAAATAAATAATATTGTTAAATTCATTACAATACACATAAAAAATTCGTAATTTCTACAATAACAGTTGGAAAAATCTAAAAAAAAATGACCAAGTGTAATCGGACCTCTAAATATCGAATATGCAATAAACTTAAAACTATCGTAATAGCACATTACCATTTTATTCCCCGGGGACGGCGATATAAACCTTCCTCTTGAATCACTCTATCTATTAAAAAAACCGCATCAAAATCCGTTGCGTAGTTTTAAAGATTTAAGCATACATAGGGATATAGGGACAGAGAAAGCGACTTTGTTTTATACTATGTAGTGAAGCGCCATAAAGTTTTAGTAAAAGCCAATTCGACTATGTCGGTATACGGTTCTGTTAAAATTTTTTGGTTGATTACTTCTTCTAAATTCTGTTCGAAATTAGCCTTCAAAATACGGTATAGTGTCTCACATAATGATGCAGTAATTTCATTCACATCGGGCAATTAATGTGTTTAACTAAATCAGACTTCATAATGACAGATCATTAACATTGTCACCGAAACTCGTAAAATAAACACCAAAATCCTCTTGGAAAAGAGTCGCAAATAAAAATTATTTACACATTTCTCGCACTGTACCGGCTTTGGACAGATTAAGTCGTCACGTCCCGGCCATATTTCTTTCCCGTCGAGATAGCTTGCACTTAAATAAATAAAAAATACGCCAACAGTTATTTATTACTGATGAGATGTGGTTGTACAAATTTTCTTCTTTTGCTTGACTGGTGATTAATGGGTTTCTGCATACAATCGTGGCAACTGCCTCAAGAAGTGTGATTCTCAATAATTATGGGGCTTCATTTTGAACATTGCCTTAATCACCACACTTGGCAGACGGATTGGTAGTTCCAGCATGTTATTATAACCATACCTACAGAAGAACCTAAAAACTCATGTGAATTTGTCCATTTTACAGTGAAGGGGAGGATGGCTTTTTCAATACTAAATAGTTTTTTCTTCGTAATTACGGACGATAATTATTGTTGTTTTTTTTAATAACTTTACTGTTCCTCTCCTGGTCAAAGGTGTTTTGCATACTTTCTGGTAAAATAATATCATTATTACCATAATATATTAATACTACCTTACTGAATTACCTACTACTTGTAAAAGTAAAATGTTCAAATTGTTTATGCAATAAATGTAGATTATGCGGGCTTGTAACCAGAGTTAACATTTGTCGGTAGAACCCAGTATAAATGCAAAGCACGTCGATCGGCCCCCAACAATACAGCCCGCGAAAAAATCGCAAGATTTCACATTTCAACACTCAGCGAACTTTTATAAAGTGCGCTGTTTGCTCAACAACCCGTAAAGGAACGAGTTACGGGCCCTTACACCTCAAGCGCTGCACCGCTTCAAGCGATCGCTCCACGTAACTAGGGGAAGGAAGTGTAATTTTACACAGCTGATACAATCGCTGTAGCGCTGAATAATGAATGTGGTTTCCGACTGGCCGGAATGGTTTATTGATTATCGCTGTGATACCTGGAGGATGTACGTTGTTTTGTTTTTGTAAGTCAAGTAACTGTGGTGAGGTTTGGATTTGGATGGGTGGGCAGGCAGTTGACATTAACTGATTGTAGACAAGGTATAGAAATTGCCGTGTGCTGGGGTGCTTATAAACTGGATTCAAAGTAAAAGTCTGTAATTAAAGGCAATCAAATAGTGTAGGTAATTCAATGTTTAACACGCGCTTTCATTGTCGTATGAGTAGTTAACTATAATTGTATATTATTAGTTTACCTTCTCTTATAACCCTTAACTAGGTAAAAGGCAATACTTTTACTGCCACAGCACTTCTATTACTTGGTATAAAACTAGTATAGTTAACGTTGAAGTACAGTCAAGTCCTACCTACCAAATAACTTCACAGTTTACAAATAATTTCTTTTATCTAGTTTTCATGCAATGATAACAGAATTCTTAAGGTGATCAATGTATTTTAGTCGTGACTGTACTTAAAAAGAGTTTAATTAATTAATTTTACCAAATACTACGTTTATCAGCGTAATACAAAGCTGCAATTAATATCCCTGCACTATCAGCTATGTCCTTTAAACTGCTGCAACCATGCCAGTCTCTGAAATCATTTTTCAATTAATGCAATTTCACTCGACGACGACGATTATCTCTGAAAAAGATCTCCACTACAAACAGATAAACGGACACCTAGTACCATCCTACAGCGTTATCTCAAACCATCCTTAAACCGTAAACTCTTGAACCCAAAAGATCACTAACAAATTCTTTAGTTCAAATGCATTGTACAGAGGCCAGCACATCAAGCT
Source organism: Hyppa rectilinea (assembly GCA_951799385.1). Taxonomy (NCBI): domain Eukaryota; kingdom Metazoa; phylum Arthropoda; class Insecta; order Lepidoptera; family Noctuidae; genus Hyppa; species Hyppa rectilinea. The sequence continues at coordinate 1,038,394 of OX637319.1, forward strand.
ACTCCGATCTGTCAACTTTCTTTGATAGATTTTCAACTTTATTACAAAAAATAAGGTTCATGTTCAATTGGGAAAATTTGACAGTTTGGGATAGCTTGGTGTGCAAGCGTCTGTATCGCATATCCCCAAGGATACTGTAAACAGTTTACCGTTTTTCCCAGTTGACAACTTAACCTTACTTATATACTTGACAGAAACGGGTTGTGAATGCTACAGCTTTCCCTGGAATATCTCTCTGCGTTGCAGCTTGATACATTAGCTACCACGTCTTTACTCAGTTCAGTTAGAATGGTCGAGGAATGGATTGGTGGGTTTTGTGGTTGATAGTTTCAGCATATTGATAAGAAACTTTTGGAAATGCATTTTGGTTCATATTTGGAACACCATACACATGCAAAGGCAGCGGCGGAAGGTAGAGGGTCATTTGATGATTTCCCATGCTTAAAAACAAAATGGGGTCTCTGGCCAATCTTATCTGTCATGGCTGCATATGTTTGCATTGTTTGTACTTAAATCATAAGTGTTGTTTAGAATATTCAAGTATACTATTTTTACCACGATCACGAAACTTTTCCTATTTTTTATTGTACAGATTCTTTTTTGGCGCGTATTTCGCGGGATTTTAAATAATTTTGACAAAATTATTGAGACTTAACCTAATTAGAATGATCATTTTGCTTTTAGTGGTCCTAGAGTGGCGACCACGCACCGAAAAATTTAGTGTTGGAAGGACTGCCACACTACGATAATGTTGACCGATGATAAATGATTTTATAATCGAAATGATAAATTATTTTATTTTTGAATATTAGATTTTCACAAACAATTTTGCACGTCAATACCTTGGTGTCTTTGTAAAGGCCACAGACATCCGACGGATACGGGAAGCACAGAACCGGTCAAAGTGGCGATGCTCGGGGAGGCCTATGTCCAACAGTGGACATCTTTTAGCTGTAATGATGATTATGATGTATACTGAGGGTAGATAGCATATAAACTTACCCCTTGTTACATACTCCTAACAACTTTCTGTAGAACTTGGGTGGGATGCCGTAATGTTATGACGTATTAGAGTTAGTGCAACAACTACCAGATTCTAATAAACCTACGACAAACAAACAAAAATCCACTCGATGGCTTTTCTTATTCCAACTACATCTTGTATTTGCGCCACTGAAATATCAGAACTAAAAGTAATACAAAATACATAAAGCAAGTTAGTTCACAAACTATTTATAGTATCAATTTATACCTCTATCTTTATAGGTTGTAAACCTAGATTGGCTCAGTTATGTACTGCAGCTGTAAGTTTTATAGCAGTGCTATAATAGTGCTATTATTTCGTATAATAACTCTGTGACTTTTACGGTGGTATGGTTCTTAATGAGGGGGTGTTTGGCTCGTTTGACTGTGTTGCCCCTATAGGGGTTGAAATAATTAAGTAGTGAGGAAGTCTGGGAAAACAATTTTTAATTATGATATTTTTTTTTCATGAAATAGAATTGTGTGGCAGTTGGGTTGGTGATTTTAAGACTTGATTTGCCTTTTTGAATCAAGCTGATAGTCCCTCTTTTATCTGTTCTGTGGTTTCAATTACCACACATGGCTTTAAATGAAAATGAAAAATATAATTAATCCCTTTCATGAAATGAAGAACGATATTTTTGTTCTCTAAAATGCTTTTAAAACACTTATTACACATAAAAAAAATTAACCTAATATTATTTGAAAACTAGATGAGGTCCTTGCTATCTAACTGACAACGATAAGAAATACGAAAAACAAATTTCAGAGGGATCATGTGAGTACCTTGCAGACTAGTGTCTGAAATAGTGTTTTTAAGATAAAAGCCACACAGATTTGACCATTCACGGACATACACGCCTGTATCAGTAACCTTGCAGCTCAAATTGATTATTTATCTCCGAAGAATTTTAAGTAGGTAATCAATAGGTACACTGAATTTTAAAAGCCCAGTGGCTCCCTTGTTAAAAAAAATAAATAATTGAAAGGAACCACCTAAAGCTAGACTACTCTCTTTTTGAATTCGTCCGTTACACACCACAAATAGTTTCAGTATTTCGAACCCAAATTCAGGTCGTGCAGTGCTCTACAAAGGTTCCTAACCCAAAAGCAAAGACTAAAATTTATTGTATCAACGTACGATACGTTTCACTCCTTACAAAGGATGTCCTTTGTTGCCTACTCTCCTTTGACCAGCTGACCAAAACGTTACATTGGGTACCTCATCCGGGAATCGATGTCGGACAGAGCTATTCGAAATTTGATTAAGTACAATTTGTTCTAAAAGTATCTGACGAAGTGTTAACAACGTAGTAAGCAATCACTGCCTAAAGAGAATTAGTTACACATTTACCTGTATTTAGAAGGTAGTTTAGGAAGGAAGGAATTTTATTGACGCACATTAACTGCCAATTATAGGTTCAATCAGGTTTAAGTTTTCAAATAATCAAAATTAAGCACCCGACTTGTGACAAATTGGTATCTACAGTGTTCTGATCCATTTGTTTATATTTTCTTTAGACACTGTTGGAACAAACAGTAGCAATTGCATAAACTTTGACGTATTACTTGGCGAGAAGACTAATGTCCTTTAAGTATAATTTCTATTGTTTATAGCATTATGCCTTCATCAAGTATTTACTCATCGGAGAGGGATGTCCAAGACAAAGCAAGACGTAGTGATATCTTGATGTCCTTTGCGAGAAAAACATAATTTAAACAGGTCCGATAATTTTTCTATCATGAAAAGCAAAATGAAAATTTTATGCATAAACAAAGTAATATAAAATGCACGTTTTTCAATGAAAAAGTGATAAGTTACGCCTTCCCTGCGCTGTAACTTTATAGAATTTCCGTCGCCCGACGTTTACAACTTGCAACGCATGTTAAGCAGTTAATTTATTAGCTATTTTTAGATCGGAATTAAAGATTACTATAATTAGAGTACTTTGTCATTTATACACCTCTGAGTCATAATTAAGACGACGTCAAACGATTTCTGGCTTGCTGATCGGCAATTTGTCTGAATTGTTCATGAACTTTAAAAATTATGACTATTCAAACTCATGTTATGCCACTGATTGGAACAGTTCTCTAAGCCAATATAAGCCAAGACGTTCTACCCTATCTTCTTCTTTATTTTGTTCTCTGTAAAATGCATTACCGATCCTTCATCAAAGCACAAGCATTGGCTAATGGGCCGTAAATCCCTGACTCAGTTACAATCAGAGACGGGTCAGGGTGTTCAACACGTGTGTCGAACAAGGCGTTGCGTGTCGAGTGACTCTCGAGGGCCAATTGATTTCTCCTGCGACCGTGTACGACGGAAATCTGTTATCTAAGTACGTTGTTTAGATTTGTCGATTTTTTGTTTTGGGGTTAAAATGTAGAATTGTATGCTAAAAGAGAAATAGTAATAAAGTCAGGGAGATTAATTATTGCAAATTGATACCCTACGTCAATTTGCCATAATAGAGCGATTTCATACAATATTGTCAATTGTATTTAAGTTTAAAGTCATATTGCTTCGAAATTAATTTCCCTGATTGGACATCATACAGCAGTTTGCATTATCTAACAAGCGGTGCAGCTAGTCGACTGCCAAGTCATAGGTCTCGAGTTCGAACCCAAGCCACGCACCTCTGATAACATCGTGAGGAAACCGGCATGCCCGAGAGATATCTCTCAACAGCATGTGATGCTGAATCAGAGGCCCAGCATTAAAAACTCGGACACCAGGTTAGTTACTAACCACATGAAAAAGAAGAAGACAAGAGTCCTAAGAGTCTAAGTCTTAGGGGAAAAGGTCACTTATTAAATGCAACATCGTGTATACCAACGTTAACTGCACTATTTATAGTCTACCATCAGATGGGATACTTATTATTGACATAGATGTGTACACAGTCTGAGCACACAGATCTGAGAAGACGTCGTCTTCTGTCCTAAAAAGACCATCTCAGATACTTATCGGCGTCCTTTGATCTGATCAAGACGATTCTGATCGAGACTAAAGTCTGGACTTTAAAAACAGACCGTGACCTCTTGCTTGAGTGTTTCTTCTTAGAGTAGCAGGGTAGGAAACACCAATTTCATTTGTGAAAACCAAGACATATCATTGTGAAAGATAAAGAACATAGGTATGTATAAGAGGGAGAACAAGGACACTTGCCTTAAGAAACTATAAAATATATTACACAAACAATCACTGTTAGGTACCTAGTTAATATTTGCACAGCTATCAAGGGACGATCACTTCCAAAATCATGTAAAGTACAAGCAAACTTATCAGTTGTCTCCAATAAGAATTCAGAAACAAGAAACAAGATCTTTTGGGCAGGTGTCGGACGACAAAAACCCTGGACCCCTGGGGGCTGTCCTCTCCGTGTCACCGATTTGTGGTGCTGAGTCATGGGCGACAGCGGGTATAGTTACGAGGGCAGTAGTAATCATTATTTATTTTATTTGTTAATTATTTTTGCTGTTGCTGTTGTTTATCGGAAAAGACCACATAGTTTTTCTGCCGAAAGGATTTAGTAGTCTTGCCTGCTAATCACACTAATATTATAAAGGCGAAAGATTGTGAGAAGTTTATGATTGTGTGCGTGAGTTTGTATGTTTGTCCCACCTTCACGCTCAAACGGCTAAACGGATCTGGGTGAAATTAGGCAAAGAGGTAGTTTATAACCTGGATTAACACTTATAATACTTTTTATCCCGGTAGTATAGTAGTTTGGGATAATTTCCAACATTCACGCGCGCGAAGCCGCGGGCTAGAAGAGAAGCTATAAATAACATATTTGTTTCATCAACAATCATAATGTTGAACGTGGATCATGTTTAACAGTCGTTTTCATTGAACCGTGAATACCTATAAATAAAATTCAATGCAACATATTTTCACCAGCAAAATAATTTCAAATAATGTATTTCAAATAGGCACAAGTAAGGAACTTTTGGACGTCAAAATAAACAAGAAATAGGATTGATTCTAGTCAATTGTTTCATTAATTTGATAATTAGTGGAACATTTATTCGATCTTCCTCAATTTAATGACGTTTTAATACACCAAGTTTATATTCCACTAATAAAGCATTTCCCACAACAATTGCAGCTACTATCATCAAACTATCCCAAAATCCTTCAATCGCCTATAACTTGCACCATTTCCAGATTCCTGACAAATTGAATCTTGCTTGTCCGCCCGGGGCAGACAAAAGGGCGATTCGCATTTTATTTGCCATCTGATTCCGCCCCGGGCCCGCTTCATTTTCATCACCCAACACTAATGGGATTTCAATTACCGGAACTGATAGATTTGTGTACTGTTTGTCGTTGCTAGGGCTGGAGGGTCGGGGGAGGAGTGATTAGTTCATTTAAAATAAGGTTGAATGATGATTGATTTGGAATGGTTGTCATTTTTGATGGTTTACAGGATAGTTGCGTGACATTGGTACATGAAATGAAAATTGATAGCGACAGTTTTAATTTTGACAGTGAATCCACGTACATTGCGTTATTTACATTGTTGAGCAGACGAAGTTTTCAAAACTATGAAGCAATGAAACGGGAATAACCTTGGAAACCTGATCAGCAGAACGTTTGCTATACGTGATCACTATGTCAATCCTGGAATGGAATAAAAGCAGTAGGTAATATCTTTTCGTTTACATGAAAATTACCTAGTATGAGTCGAAGTGGATTCGTGCTTTGTATCCGCCATCCATGGAAAAGAGGTGTTCTTAAGGACAAGACTGACTTACCTTACCTTCCCTACGCATTATACTGTAGGCTTTAGAGTAGTTATAATTTCATTAGGATTGTCCAAAAGAGTTACCACTAACCTGGAACATAAAAGGCTAAGTAAGGTACAGACGCCAGCACATCAACCTATCCCTAACTGTCAAATTTTCTCAATTAAAAATGAACCTTACGTCTTTGCAATAAAGTTGAAATACTATCAAAGAAATTTGACAGATTGTGGTAACTTGATGTGCTGGCCTCTGTACATGGTACAGGAACATGGATGGGTTTTAGTCAGTAAGAATCTGACACTCCCTTTCGCTCCACCCACAGCGAGTCAGTCATTTTTGATGATTTCCCACCCAAAAAAAAAAGATATTTTTTTTATTATGGTTTAATAATTTATTACATTTTAAAACAACCCACGCAAGAAAGTAATTGTTATCATCATTCCTATTTGTCCACGGGACATCCAGATATTCCTATATTGAAATTCTACGTTACATTGTCGATATTCCACTTAAACGTACAAAGTATATTGCTCGGATATTTTCATAGCCTTTGGACGAATCGCTAGGATTTCAATTTCGTTTGAACGTGAGTTTTTCCTGCACCAATGTTATCGTTTGTCAGTCGTGTTCCTGCAATCGGTTGCCGTACAAACTTTGTAAGGCGCTCAATTTTTCGAAAAAGTTTCTCAAGGTAAAGTATGGTCGTTTACACGCGAAGATAGGTGTGTTTAGGATACTGGATGGCCGGACAAACAATTTTATTCAAATTGAGAAACTCCTTTTCACAAATTGGTTGCGACGACATCAGTATCGTTATAAGCTTCATTCTACGACATAGCGGGAGGGGTTAATAGTAATAATATATCATTTATTTTAGGTAACAAAGACCCATAACATACCTTACAGACTATCATACATATTTATAAAAACCACAAAATCGAATGTACACGAAGTGACGGCGTCGTGTTGCGCTGCGTGGTGTCGCATACCCTTCCGCGGAATCGCCAAACTATGGCTACCGAGACTAACCCCAATAGAAGGCTACGTATTAAAACGCTTTTTTCAAATAAAACCAAACAATAATGCACCCGTTTTATTTAATTAATTATATTGATTAATTCATAACATAAGGTACTCATATCGTAAACCTTTTTACTCTAAATTAATAAAGTTAAAAAAGGTGAAATTGAAAAGTTTGATTAAAACAAATTCCCTAACCTAAAATATTGCTTTAAAATAACTTTTTTCTACTAAGTTTCAGTTTCAGTTTCCAATGATTTTAAATTTGTGGTGAATACACGAATGGTTCCGTATCCCAAGGGTGCCAAACGGAACCACTATCACTAAGCTTTCGCTGTCCGTCTGTCTGACAGTGGGCTGTATCTAATGAACCGTAAAAAGTAGATCGTTGAAAGGAGATTGTTCTAGACCGCCCTATAACCAACAAACATTTGACGTGTACGTTAATTTTAAATATATTTTAATATGCTTTTTAAAAATAATAAATTCAAGCGGACACTGTTTAATTCTTAATAGGTTTTTAAAAGTGACCTCATTGATTTTATTACCAACTGAACTCGCCATCTTTCAAGGAATTGTCAATGTGAATGTCACAAAAGATTTGACAGTGTCGCTCTCGCTCATCTTACATAAATATCGATATCGACGACAATGTCCATAATATCTAGTGATAAATAATGGATGTTCGATATTTATCACTTCCAAAACATTGAAAATGTGCAACATAAAAGTTTTTCATGCATATTTTTTTCATGGAATTAGTTCCGTGATCACTTTAATAGAACTTATGATGAATATGGCCTAGCACGATTATGATGAAAATATAATGAACAAAACAAACTCACAAAAAGTACTTACTAGTAGAGAATGAGGGATTTTATCACAAGTGAGAAAATATTAGTTCAAAAGAGGCGTTGGTAAAAAATACGTCACTGTGTCAGGTTTTTGACATCAAATAAGCTTTCTTATTTAGGGATCTTATTTTTGTTATCAGTAGCCAGTAAAACAAAGACGTATTTTTTACCCACGCCATCTATTGAACTATGTTTTTTCACTTGTCAGAAAATCTCTCATTTAACGATTGAAATGTCATTTACGAATGACTGGTTGTGACTGGGTGAAATGGTTATGAGAACAATTCACTAGAGTTGCGCTAGTGAATTGTTCTCATAACCATTTCACGACTTCAATAGCCATATTTTTACTTTTTAAGTACTTAAACTCTATTTGTAAATGTCGCAAACTAAAACGTTACACATTGTTCGTTGGGAAGAAAATATTTTATTTTAGCAATAATTTAATTGAAGTAGAATCATAGCAACAACGTGTTTATGTTTGAAACGGAACAAATTAATTGACATTTGACATATTGATATGTCATTTTGGCCTACTAAATTAAAACCTCAGATTATATAAGTGGTCATTGATAATCGATATAGAATGATTGATCTTCGAGAGAGCATCTCTATTCTCTACGTCACTACGTCAGTCGGTTCGTCTCACCGAGTCTTGTGTTGCATTGTATTTGGTAATTTCTTTTGGCGTTTTTTATTTGGTTTCTGTTTGTAATACAACTGTATTTATAATAATATTTTACTGTATTTGAAGTGAAAGCTTTGTAGAAACCAGTAATAGCGATTTTAGAAGGAATTACTTAAGTTTTCTTTTATTAAAAATAACCTCAAAATCGGTTCCTTTTCTTTAAATAAATCTGTTCTCTAAAGTGTCCGTCAAGAAACTTTGTTCTTATGGGCTACTAAGGGCAGTTTACAAATAGAAAATGATTTTTTCTATGCTGTTGGCTCCAGGGCGAACAATGTATGGGCGTAGAACAATCTCCTTCACAGCTTCTGTATCAGACAAATATTATTAAGGCGAAAGTTTGTGAGTGTGTGTCTGTGTGAGTTTGTATGTTTATTTGTCCTTTACGCTCAAACGGCTGAATGGATCTGGATGAAACATGCCAAGTTTAGGTAGTTTATGACCTGGATTAACACATAGTACTTTTCCCGGTTGTACAGACGCCAGCACATCAAGCTATCCCTAACTGTCAAATTTTCTTAATTTAAAATTAACCTTATGTCTTTGCAATAAAGTTGGAATACTATCAAATACATTTGACAGATTGTGGTAACTTGATGTGCTGGCCTCTGTACGTTCCCTTGGGATAATTTCCGCCGGGAAGCCGCTGGCTTCTAGTCAACAATAAAATAAAATTGAAAATTCGAAGTCAGTCCAGTGACACGTGTTTTTTTAAAACGGAACTAAAGTTTGTAATGAATGTAATGTTACTGCTCAGTAAATAAAAAAAAGAAAAGTATTAGGACTCGCACAGGAAGAGCACGTTTAGTACGTGCTATTCCTGTGCGAGTAACAAAAATAAACATAAAATCTTGCACGAAGACAATAATTGTTGTTTTAGTCAAGCCACTCGTACTGTAGGGAGTACGAGTGGCTTGACTACACGTTCTCAACTCATAACAACTCAACAAGTTCTCTTCAGTCTCTTCCTCTCAGACCTTACCCTTAGAAACAAAAGAACGCGTCATGACGTGCCCAACTCATAACATGCAAATCGAGCGACATGACAAAAAACCGCTGTTAGTTAATGTAATATTCAGTAGGCAAAGACGGCAGGTTATATCAAAAGTTTCGCCAGAATTGCTACTTGTTTGTATAGGGCACGTAGTGGTTTTGTGGCGAACGGCTGCCTTTGAGAAGTGTGCGTGTACAACAAATTGAGATTGGGATTCAAATAATATGGTGGTTAGTTGGTACGAGCATGGATTGCGAGCACCTTGTTTTTTTTAATGAACACCTAAACAAATTGAGCTCCTTAAGTTTTGAGGTGAGCTGCACAATTAATTACAAATGCGTGCACTGAAGAATCATATTTTCTTGAACACACAACCTTTTTTTGTGAGGGTGGGAAATCATCCAATGACTTATCCCGCTCTGGGTAGAAGGAGTGTCAGACTCTTACTGACTTTAACCCATCCGTGTTCCTTCTCTAGCCTTTTATGTTCCGGGGTAGCAGTAACTCTTTCGGACAAACCCGCTTACCCCGCAGGAACACACAACCTGACACTGTCAATTTATTATGTACTAGCTTCCGCCCGCGGCTTCGCCCGCATAATATGTCGACAAATTAAACCTATAAACCTTCCTCTTCAATCACTCTATCTATAAAAAAAACCGCATCAAAATCCGTTGCGTAGTTTTAAAGATTTAAGCATACAGGCGTTAGGATATAGGCACAGAGAAAGCGACTTTGTTGTATACTATGTAGTGATGAATGTTATTTCAAACTTAATTTTATATTTTTTGCTGTGCCCTACAGGGTCCGTAATCGTACCTTAGCTTTAAGCTTATTGAAAGATCTTCCCGCATTATGGAATGCAATTAAAAATATGAATATGAAGCAATCAATCTACCTAGCCTTTTCCCAACTATGTTGGGGTTGGTTTCCAGTCTAACCGGATGCAGCTAAATACCAGTATTTTACATGGAGCGACTGCCTATCTGACCTCCACAACACAGGCACTAACTGGGTAATGCGATACCCCTTGGTAAGACTGGCTGTTAGACTTACGGGCCTCTGGCTACGATGGCTGATCCACGAATGACAGCCGGGACCAACGGCTCAACTGACGTGCTTTCCGAGGCTCTGAGGAGTCTCGATATTTGAAAATGGTCACCCATTCACAGAACAACCCCGGCAAGCTTAATCTGATGGGGATCCGTAATTGGATTAGCTTTAAGCCTATTTATTGTAAGATCTTCACACATTATGGAATGCAAATAAAAATAATATGAATATGACCTGCAAAAAACGAAAGAAAATTTGAATTTCACGGACTACCCCGGCTAGTTAGCTAGCTAGTTAAGAGAAGCTCCTTACATCAAAAAATTCTTAGATAACAATTAATTCTCTCCGTGCTAACAAACACTAAGATATTTGCACACAATAGTAGTCTTATACCGAGTCAGTCTAGACTTTTTCTCTAATGAAGTTAGCAACGCCTCAGGGGCTGCCTTTTATATCACCGCCTTAATTATAAGTACAAAAGATATATAAAGAGAACAATCAACCGTTATATACGTTTTGTTTACGAAAATATGTGAGAAAATATTATAAGAAAAAATAATGGTGTTAGAAACCAAGGAAGAACTTTGGTTAAAGTTCGGGATTTTCTGGGATAGAAGTGTTTATTTGTATGTTTTCAAATAGTTTGTAATAGACCTTTTTTACACTTTTCAAATAAAATTTAAGTAAAGAATACTATATTTTCGCCATTTTTATTGATCACAATGTGGGTGGATGTTACTCTCGGGTGAGTTAATAGACAATATTTGACTTCTATAGATGACATACATATTATATTGTTCTGACATTTTTATAATACAAGATTTACTCGGCCAGATTTTGCACAGGTAGCACTAATTTCTTACCTACCACGCACCTAACTACCTACCTACCTATCCACCTTTCCACGTAGGTGACCGACCTACACTAAAATCTACATACATATGTATATACAACGTGTAACGGAAGACAAGACTATTCAACCGCACCTCACCGTAGATTTATTCACCTTATCTCTTTCACCACAACCATACAAAATCTTTCAGTCCTTCCAAATTCCGCGTCTCTGATGTATTGAACAAAGTTCGCCAAAACAAAAAATAAACAGTATGTTGGCATGGCAAACGGCTGTACCTAGTTTGTTCCTCAAAAATACCATTGATTCGATTTATAGAGAACACTATAGATATCCTAAAAACCTATTGAATACTAAAGCCACATTTCCACAACATTTTACCACCGTATCTTGAAACTTGTACAGCATCGGACGAAAGTTGAGCACTAACTCACTACGGCCCCGCGAGAGGGCGCCACTGACTTCTCTGTTATCAGTTGTCATACACTTGGACTGAATTTAACTTACTTTTTATAATACTTTACTTTGTTGAATTCTCTGAAGAATTGGTGGTTTAACAGTCAAATGTAGGCGGATGTTTGGAAGATGTTTGTCGCTACACATGAGTTTTATGATTTTTCTCTTTCTTATTTTTTAGTTTACAAAATTTCCTCTTCTACGAAAACTTGTTGATTAAGAGGAATGTATAGCATCTATTAATCACTCTTATAATTCCAATTGCACTTAACCCATTAGATGTTAGCCAATTAGAAGCCGTTTGCTTACAAGAGCTCAACGATTTACACGGTTATATTTTATTGTCGTTTCGATAGAATTTTTCTCAAGAACCTACCGGCTTAGACAACATTTGACAGGTTAATAAAACAATAAACAGTTAATGAGTCTTAAGCTGTTGAAAACTCGTCTGAAGTCATTTCTCAGATCACTGATAAAGTTGACAATGTGTCCCAGGTCCCACGTATACAGGCAAAGGTAAAAACTTTACATCAGATGCACCTTCAGCCAACAACATAAATAATAAACGGGACAGTTTAAATCTCAAAAACCATAAAAAATAAAGTCCCAAAATCCATGAAACATAAAAATAGCCCTTTCACCCGGAAATACAAACGGAACTCCGAGTACACAACAGAATAACATCAACAAAACATAAATCGTCTGTACGGTTGTACCTACCCTCCGGAATTACAGCGACAGACGACAGAACATAATGGCGACGCAAACTGGAAAATATAAACGAACCATTTAGTCTGTACACCCTCAAAACGTTAAAATGCTCGTTTAATGTGGTTTAAGCTTATCCGATTCAGCTATGAATATTTTAAATGTGTTATTTTGATGATCTGAGGAGTGGGTACTGTAACCAGCTTGATGACTTGTTTGGTATAGGGTTTCTTGGTTCAATTCTTGCATTGTATTGTTAATGTCGAATTTATGGGTAGCTTGATTTAAAATAAAACTTACACTAATTCTGTTAAAACTTCGACTTCGACTGGCTACATAATATATTATCGTTACTCAGACGTATCTGTTATGACCTGGTTTACATCGTATGTAATGTTCACGTAAGTTAATTAATCATTTTCTTAATAATTATTATTGACATTGTTTTTCTGTAGGTAATATAAATTCATAAGTACCAATCAAGGAATTTTCTTATTTTGTTTCTTTCTGTAGATAAGTTACTATATCTTTGAGAAATCGTCCACGCGATTGATTTGATTCACAAATGTAATTTTTGTTAATGTAGAAATGGTTGATAAAATACTTTATATCAAGCTGCCATGAAGTTGCTCAACCTTCTTCGCCATGAAGACCTAGTTTTAGAACGAATAAAAATAACCTTCCTCATTCACGTTATAAAATATTTATTGACACACAAACCTATTAAAATAAATGCTGATTTTCATAAAATTCATTCCCTACACAATACATATATTTATAGGTACTTTCATTCACAGTAAATTTCTAGTACCTACTTAACCATTCTGACACCCAAAGCATGCTTATTAGGTTAATATAATTACCTATACATTTACTTTTCATCCACTACAATTGGACACAGTCCCATTTCTAGAACCTAGTGTGCGTGAAGGTCTCTACGCATCGCTGCCGCTTGCCGGAATGTTTATCGGTCCCCTCCAAGCAATTGACCTGTCCATGACTGTGACATTAGTCCATCTGCTGCCTTCTTAGTTCCAGATCTTGTCACGTAAAGAGAGTTTTATAGAATCAGAGCTTTGCTTCTACGTTATAATAATCCTACTATCTCTTCATCTCTATCGGGCATCTTTGAAAGGACTATTTGAATAATTCAGAAAACTGTACATGCAAATGAGCGCTAAAACAGAATTTATTAAGCATCATTAAATGCCATCAACAGATCCAAAAGGAAATAACGGCAAAAAATAACACTCTACAATTCATTATCGCCCCAATCAATAAATTAATGCCATCCAAAACTCTCACCTGAAATTACGTCCCATCAATTCATCGAAAATTATACGCGCAACAAAAAAAAATGGCCGACGCCTTCATTTGTGACATTAAAGCGAAAATTATTCGCCCCGGGCGATAACGACGTATCGGGCCGATCCGCAAATCGGTTCCAATAACGCCGATCCGATCAACAGGTCTGACAAGACGGTAATGGAGGTTCCACCGATGAATGCGCTCGTATTTTATGTTAAACTACCCTCATTATACGTTTAGTCACTGGGATGATAATCTGGATCTAATTAGGAAAGAGGTTGCTACTGAGAATCGAGGTTTGGGGAGTAGGAAAAGTCAATTCCGAAGATTTACAATCTTGTTCCGGGTAACCTTTTCCCGTTAACAAGTTGAGCGCCAACGCGGTCACCGGTGACCGCGAACAATAGTTTTTCTATTGTGTCTGCTGCGTGGCAGATAATGATTTAAATACCTTTTGTCAATGAAATTAAGGTATATAAATTAATTATTATAATTATTAAATAATACCTTAATTATACAAATTAAGGTATTAATTTTTAATGGCCTTAGTGTCAATTTCACAAATGAAACGAAACGTGATCAGCTCGTCTTAACTGTCAAGAGCTGTGAGTGTCAATATTCCGGAACAATGAACAGCTCTTGATAAATGATGACTGATGATAATGTATCACTGTGTGAGACAATATTTATGCAACATTTTTAGTGTCGGGAAACACGAGTTATGTGCTAACTATTTCAAGAAAGGTTAATTTTTGACGATACGGTTGGCGCAGTCGTTGAGCGATTGACTGCTGCGCACTATGTCGCGGGTTCGATTCCCGCACGGAACAAATATTAATTGTACGACCTGCAAGTATTTGTTACGAGTCTGGGTGTTTTTCTATCTATAATATATATGTATTTACAAAAAAAAATGTATATAAGTAGTTTATCAGCCATCTTGTTACCATAACACAAGCATTAGGTTGCTTAGCTTGGGACGATATGGCGTTGTGTGAAATGTCCAAGGATATAATTATTATTATTTTTTTAATTGGTCGCTGATCTAGGAAGAGAGAGATCGGTTGTGTATTTTGAAGTTATGGATTATTATATCGAGGTTGTACAAAAGGAACACATATTTTAGATATAGAAATCTTCGCAAAACCATGCAACCTCGAACCGCATTTTTCTTTCTTTATCATTATTGACATTTCTGGGCGTCTACACAAAGTCACGTTTTCTTTTACGATAAAGAAATTAGATAAATCCGAAATGTATGGAATTGAGTTAAGCTTTCGAAATGTCACGTAATCAATCGTTTTCGATCGCTTTGTGCTAGACAATGTCAAATTGTGTAACGACACTCGATCAATATTCCCATACATATGTGTTGACAAGTGGCGTTGACAATCCGAATCAAATTGATCGATCAACTATTTTCGAAATCAAATCGACACGGAGCGACTGAGACTTGAATACGGCCCCTGAGTACTAGGTCTCCTCGCTTTTATGCCCGGTCTATGTGAGACTTATTCAGAACTTCATCGCAATCTTCTGTTGGTAATCCACCCACTATAGTCTATTGGCTTTCTGATATGTTTACAGCTCTATTCATTTCCTAATTCATTGCCAGATATGTACATTCGCGCATACGTTTGCGGCAGCGCGTGTGATTTGTTTTTACACGCGTTTGTTCAAACGCGTTGCATCGATGGTGGCTCCAGTCAGCCCCAGTCTGATCAGGGTTCTGAAAGTGATTGCTGACAAAGTAGAATGTTCATTTATATGTAATTCACTTCTGTCAGCCTGCTTTATGTGCCATCTTATCATGATTTTTGCTAACACTTAGTTTTAAGGACAATGTTACTAACCCTACATGAGTACTATTTGTTGCTGTGCCCGACAGGGTCCATGATGATCAAAATTTTAAATTTACCACCTAAGTATACATTGTGGAATGCAAATAAAATTTGAGTATTTGAGTATTTGAGTCATCACTCTAATTAAAGATTTAGAATATGACTTTTTCTACTTAGTACGAAAACTGTAGGACTGCATGAAAAATATTTCAACATTCGTCATTAATTAGCCTGTTAGTCTTTATTCGCTATACAAAATTTACTTTATGTTACTATATGTTTTGAGTGACAGTAGTTTTAGACTTTTCCGGATTTAGCAGGCAATTGATAAAGTTCCCAACCATTAACTTCTGTGACATAAAGTGCACGACAATTTGTTGTATGAATTTTATGAAGCACTTCACACATTAAACTGTCGAGACGCGAAATAATGCTAATGCCAGTGGTTAGCGCCATACACAGCGTTTCGTCGCCAATTATCCGCTTTTAACCGGCTTAAACTGCTTCAAACCGGTTTGAAATAGACATGAATTCATTCGTCAATTTGCCGCTGTTCGCAGTTGTATGTCAGTTAGTCTACTTTGCATTTTAATAAGAATGAAATAGTTCAATCGTTGCAGTGTCGACAAGATGAATTGAATTAAATTTAATTAGCTAATCCTGCTTTAGAACCATTTCCTTCTATACAGACAAAGTTTAAGTTAAGTTTCGCAGCTTTTTCCTCATTTTGCTTAAATAAAAGCGCACTTTTATTTATCGCATGACTTGTATTAAAGCCTTCTCATATTAATGTGTGGAGGTGCGAACGATGGCCGGTGGTTAGCGCTAAATGCGTCTCGTCGCCAATTAGCGGTCCTTCATCCAGTTCGCACCGGTCCAAACCGGTTTGCACTGGTTCGGGCTGTTTGTAATGTCCGTATTGGGAGCGTGTGGTAATTTACGATTCAGTTTGTAAACGTTTCATTTAGTAACGGAAAAAGCGGCGTTTGATGTGCAATTAGTGTCTGATTGGAAGTTTTTAAAGGAATGTGTAAATAGGTTAGTTAATTGGCAATTTGCGGGTATTGAGGAGTTTTATTTTTCTACCGGTTAGAATGGTTACAGTGCTGCAATTTGTGGGATATTGAAAAATGAAGTTATTTAAGAGGACTTGCTGATTCTAGTACAGTCAGACTACTTTGTTTGCGCTGTTTTTGTACCTACATTGTGGTAGAAACAACCTTTTTTTAATAGATACACGTTTTAAATTTCTCCCCAAACAGGAGGGAGGTTGTTCCTTGAACTAAGCAATCCCACATGAGCATTTTTAGAGGTCGAACTCGTAAATGATTTACCACCCTAAAAAGTGATAAAGAAGTTACGAATACCTACAAAATTTTTCGCTACAAACTCGTTATTGCCTTCTCCATAAAAATAATACTTATTGCCTTGTTTCCATGCAAAATTGATTAAAAAAATCTCGTGAATAATGTACCTTCAACATAATTGAGTAAAAAAGTTAATCAACGACCCGAAATAAAAAATGGCGTATTCCTGTAGAACATTTCTCATTTGAAACAACGAATAGTAATTTTCTTGGACGCAGTCGGCTATTTCAATTTAAAACTAGATTCATTTGCATTTGTCGTTATCTTTTTATTTTGTTGTTTCATTACTGACAATGTTTCTTTGTTACTGACTTTTGGGCTGTTTTGTGAGTTTTTGGTATTTTTAATTCCGGTAGCGGATTGCTGAATGGACAACAGACTGCGACGGGGCGTTAAAAGCCCGAAAGTCTGACAACAAGTCTTAGAAAAGGCGTATCGTGTCTCAAACTCTTACTGAAGCCATTTATTTTAAATAAACCAATTACAGGCACTTTTGAATAGTTGTCTAGAAGTCGATCAGTCAGAAAGATGAAGCTAGTTGTCCATTCCAAAGCAGTAGGTACTGTAGAGGATGGAAGATCCTCTACTGAGGGGGCTCAGTGGTAGAGCGTGTAATGTGTGTATAGGGCTTCTATTCTATGAAGTGAAACCCGTTAGCAGTTTAAACGTATGAACTTATATTTCACTTTGGTTATAACGAATACATCTGTTTAGCTTCGCTCCCGGACGTCAAGTCTAGAATATACGTAAAAACCTATCTAGCTTTTTATTCATTTGAAAGGTTCGAATGCCGTCAGATATTTACCAGCCATGTATAACATAAGGTTTTACTCTAAGGCTCTACATCAGCTACGGCGAAGCGCGTCTTCTAGTGGAGACTCTGGCGTACTCCACCAAAATGTAGAGGATGGAAGATCCTCTACTGAGGGGGCTCAGTGGTAGAGCGTGTAATGTGTGTATAGGGCTTCTATTCTATGAAGTGAAACCCGTTAGCAGTTTAAACGTATGAACTTATATTTCACTTTGGTTATAACGAATACATCTGTTTAGCTTCGCTCCCGGACGTCAAGTCTAGAATATACGTAAAAACCTATCTAGCTTTTTATTCATTTGAAAGGTTCGAATGCCGTCAGATATTTACCAGCCATGTATAACATAAGGTTTTACTCTAAGGCTCTACAGTACCTATGGAGAAGAATGGGCAAGAAACTCTACTCTTTTAAATCAGAATATTGGCTACATCATGTTAGACATGTGACAACGATTCAGAACTTGAAAAGCTAATAAATATATCAAAAATAAAATAATAAAAAGCCGTGGCAACTAAGAGATGACCAGTCCCTACTGACATGTTACCCAGTAACTGGGTTGGGGAGGTCAATTCAATTTTGTCAAACCAGGAATTCTTTGCACCTACAGTATTGTATACTTAACGCCTCTACCCCTCTTCGAGGAAACAAGGTGTGATGTTGTGTTATTAAATAAAAATCCCTAAAGACAAACCATCTCATTCTTCAACTTAAACAGCTAATAGAGAGTCGTTAGTATAAACTCTTCACTCTTACCTCCTTCTACCGTATTTCGCTCGCCGGCCATAAGGAAGGAAGTGTAATTTCTTCACGATCGCTATCGCCAACGCAACAGCCCCGTCCAGGATGCCTTTTAATGAATGGCCATTCAAAATAAATTTTTAACACGCTCCCCGTTTTGTTAGTGCGATTTTTTACAGTGTAGATGGTTCACTTGCGCCTTTATTAGGGAAGTGTGGAATATTAATGTGATGGGTGCTGTTATTGTGTGAATTTAGACATAAAAGTGCTTTATGAAAAGTATGAAGAATAATCATATTTTATGTACCTCAAACTACGTATCAATTACCAAAAATCATTATTGCGAAACGAATTTTAATTTTAGTGTGCAAAATTGCTTTTACCGCAGAGCAATGAACGCACACAAAACATTTTGCTTATGGTCGCTTACAACTGAATATTATATTTAAAACTAGTTAAATAAAAAGTTAGGGCTATGATTTTCAATCTATGTAGGTATAACGAAAAACCCGGATTAAAATAAAAAATGAACAAAATAACGCTTAGAATTAAGTGCCAATTTCACCAATGAAACTGAACGCGATTAACCAATCCAACCGACGTTCAAGTACTGTAGTTGTCAATAATGCAACTCCAGCAAACAGTTAGTCCTATAAATTCATAGTCACAAAGTAGTCTAGAATTTCCCTTCCCTTCACTTACCTCAGTAACGTATAACTGACCTAATTCCTCACTTCAAACTATGATGAAAATAACTTAGCACTAAAGTACTACAATAGCCACTACAGTAAGTTGCACTTAATCGTGAGCGAAGTATCTATTCTGTTAACATAAAACTAACTTAGCATCGGACTCGGACCGGGGGGTGACCCTGTAAAACTATGTCTGTACTTAATCAAATACATAGTTTTGGGTTCGAATACGTAACCGGCTGCTGGGCTGCAGATGTAGTTCTAATGGAAAGGGTACTTTATTTAAATGTCCCTATGAGTTAGTATTCGTTGCAAGTTAGGAACTATCTCTTACGTTTACGATGGCCGTTTTTCGTGGATAAGACGCATAATTTCCACTTTCTTTGCGTCACGCTTACCGCAAATAAACATAATTTCTTCTTTTTTCGTACTTTCTTATCCTTTCGGTCTTTTTCTTTTTGTGTGGTTAGGGACTAAACAGGTGTCAGAGTTTTTATGCTGCCTATGGGCCTCTAACCTAGCTTCACATACTGTTGAGAAATATCATTAGCATGCTTGAGAGATCTTTTTGGTATAAATCCAAATAATGTAGAGTTAGTTTTACAAACGTCGTAATCGACAAGGTTTCCTTCTGGTTGGTTGGTTGGTTGGTGGTGCATTTACAGACTCAAATACTCATACACCTATACATGGAATATTAAGGCTGACTTACATTGATCCAGTAATTTCCAATCCATGCCTGTAATCTTATAACACTCGATAAATATTATAATAATGTCCCATTTAAATACTCCACCATCCAGTATCCAACGTTAGATTTGAATTAATGATTGACGTACAATAAAACTGTTTCAAATCAAACGTGTTTGGTTCAAAATAAATAGTAACAGTCAGTATTCTGTGTCTACAATAAGATACAGAAACTTTAGTCAATCTGCCTAGCCTTTTCTCACCTACGTAGGGGTCGACTTCCGGTTTAACCACCCATCCACAAATCGACCTTCGATGTACACGGTGTTGCTGTTATTCCAATAATTATTAAAGCCGGTTGAGATGTCTGTCGCATCCATACTCCCTATATCTCCGTTCGGTCCTTTGTTAATAACAACAAAAACACGTTTCAGTGGTCCTCTAGCAATACTCGCTGTATAATAATTAGTTTAGAATGTCCGACGTGATTTGTCTACAGATAGAGTGTCCTTTGACAATGATACGAAAACTACTTCGTTGTGCCAGTAACAATAAGTAGTTAAATTCTATGTCATAATAGGTATGTATTTAAGACGTTTTTCTTTTGTTTTTGTAATCAGTCATGGAAGCTTTTGAATCAGCATTGATAACTTATGCTTGCTTTATTCTCATTGTTGTGAGATAAGTACGTAACAAACTTGTAATGCCAATGCCGTTCATTTATACAATTCAACAAAATGTATTGCGATAAACAGGTATATTGCTGATTTGAAATTTTCAAACGTATGAATTCCAAATTCATAAGCTCCATTTATGAATTTGGAATTTTATTCAAAACCATAAGTTATGGCGTGAACGACTATCAAGGCATGCTTTTCCAGACATAACCATTAACTCCAGACTAAAAATGTTTTCAAAAATCCCACTGTGAAAACTAAGATGAAGTACGCTGTCAATGTTGCGGGATTGTCCGAAAGGGTTACCACTACCCCAGAACAAGGACTAAGGCAGGAACATGGATGGGTTTTAGTCAGTAAGAGTCTGACACTCCCTTCCGCTTCACCCAGAGCGGGAGGGGACAATTGATGATTTCCCACCAAAAAAAAAAATTACGCTGTCACAATGTTTAATCCCTAGCATCAGGTGGAATTAGAGCTCTTTAAGCTTACATGACCTAAGTTTCACTGCACTACTCCACAATTCTACATTCGAACTTACCTATACCAAACCAGACCTCTAACTCCTTATCCCACGTTCACGTCCTGAGCGAACAAACTCCAACATTCAACAAAAAAAGTTCCAGGTGGCAATTGTAAACGGAACAATTCATAAGTTGTTGGGTAGTTCGCGAGTTGTTCTGGGACAGACGGTGCGACAACTTCCTACGGCCAGTGATACGGACCCTTAAGTTGGGGGTGGAGTTGTGAGATGAATATGGGATCAGTCTATGGAGTTGTAAGGGGGTAGAGGACTGGCCGTTGGGAAATTATTTTTGTTGCGAATTGTTTGATGGTAGGAGAGAAAACGACTCATGTTATTATTATACGGGTTTGTAAATAAATGTGCCTCGCGGAAATACATCAAAGGAACACACATTTGGGATGAAGTTAGTTGACTTATGCTTTTTTTTCTTTATTTTTGGAATTAGAGCAAACGGCATTAATATAATTTTGAAATGATCACATAGAAACATAAATTATCATGTCTTTAATCCCGGAAGAGTTAGGCAGAGGTGGACCTATATACATCCACACTTCGCCAGTAATGTTTGAGGCCCATGTAATAATGTCCCATATTTTTTTTTCGACAATTTTTAACGTCTTTATAGGGGTTGGCGCGGGGGAGCCGCTTGCCGCGGTTTATAGGGGTCGATTTAAAGTGTGGATACGCATAACAGGTTATTCTTGATACCAATAAACCAAATCAAAATTTCCTTATTCTAATCTTCACCTCGACAGATACTTCTTTTACGCCAACACTATACAGCATCACTACAAGCTGTATCGAAAGGTCAGTGAGTGACAATACATTACGCGGGTGTTCGCACAAGTTGCCAATTTAATGGTATTTCGGTCTTCACACTCGCTACTGGTGTTTTGTTCCGTTTATTCGAAATAAGCCTACAAATAACTAAACTGTTTGTTTTAAGGGAATTGGAATTCTTTTTGAAATGCTATCTAGAAATGCTTTTATTTATTTCCATCATCATCAGCCCATAATAACAGTCCACTGCTGGACATGAGCCTTTCTAATTGTACGACATTCTGGAGAGCAAAGAAACGATGGATGGAGTGTGTGAACGATGATATGGCTAGAAAGGGAGTGACTCCCGAGATGACGACTAATAGAGAAGTATGGAAGAAAGAGACATGTTGCGCTGGACCCAAATAAATTTTGATAAAGGCAGGAGAATGATGATTCTACTCAAATCTCGGCCATTCTCATGCAGCTGCTACCAGCCACCTTGCGACTAACGTTGCTCCACCAAGCCCGAGGGCGACCTACCTTATATTTGATCGCAAGAACACCTCTACTCCAACGGTTATCAATTCTATGGCTAATATGGGCGGTCCATTGCCCTTCTGCTTGTCTATTCTGGTATGTTTTATATTCATAAAATATAGCAAAATAACCTGTAAATTACTTGAATCATGTGGACCTACAATATTGCATAGTAAATATGAATCTAGACTAATCAAAGATGTACGAAGAAAAACCTCATTTACCTTAACATATTCTAGGTTTTCAGGACCAAATTTACGTAAATCTCCCTCTACCAAATCACCCAGATATCGTAAATCTGGAAACCGCAGCAAGGGTTGAATAAATTTCTGGAAAACTGGACATCAACGCAAGACATCTTTCATAAGATATTTTTTACGATCGACCGGTTCAGGGAGCCATGTGTTCTAACTTCCGCCGGAACGATACCGGAAACCGGAACCGGCCCCCACCCGGCTAATGGATCGAAAGGGCAACGATAAATATCTCGACAGATATTGAAAATTTTCTTTAAATCCTTTATATTTTATGTCGGAATTATTTATAGCTGTTTTATGGCAACATTTTCTGGAAGATTAGTTTTAGGATTAAATGGTTCTGGATTCAGTGATGGGATAGGGGTGAAATCTAGTGGATTCAAGCGCAGAGAATATTCGCGCACAATTAAAGAAAATTACACTATCCAATAGACAACCTCAAGTTTGACTGCTTGATAGAATGTTATGGTTGAACTGCCGATTTTCATGATTTGTAGAATCGAAGAAGCATAGTACGCAACAAAGAACATGAAATTCAGTACACGACAAACTTGTCGTCTTATAAAACATTATCAATCTGCATACATAATGGCCTTATACAGGGTGTAACCAAAAGGATATAATTATACATACAAACTCAGCTGTTCAAAAAAAATCTGCTGTTCCTTACATTACGACGAGTCACGGTCGTGACAAAAAATTTATAGAACAGCAGATTTTTTTTTTTCGGTGTCGGAGTGGGTCCCGTAGTAAAAGTTGTTCAGTTTGGTGGTTTGTAGCATATCCTTTTGTATGTATATACCCTTTCGGTTTCACCCTGTATAAGACTAACCTTCGACCAAGCTATTACCATACTTCACATAATATTGATGTGTGTTCTTATGACATGTAATTACTTTTGCCAATATTACCCAAGGATTCCCTATACCATCGTGTGGTTCCCCGTATAGTGTACATTATAAACATGTCATAATTACAGCAGGTCATATTTAGCCAGCGCGGGAATCAAAACCGCAGCGAAGTACATAGGGTACCCTGCCACAGCCACACAGTTAATTAAGTCAGCAAAATTTGTACCTGCGAAAGGCTATATTCGAGTAGTTGCTTACATCACAATATATTATATACTTCCCAATTAATTTATGTTCATTATTACACATGACGTCATCGCGCCTGTAGCTCGTGGCCAGGTAATTACAGCCACACGTATCGATCCATTAGGTTAAGCTACGCTTGAAGGGGTTGGTCCGTGGATGGGTGACCATATTTACATATCAAGACTCCTCCGTGCAACGAATGACTGTCGGGACCAAACCTGGCAGTCATTCGTGCATCTTTGACAGTCCTTACGGGTAGTCAGAAGCCCGAAAGTCTGACAGCCAGTCTTATCACGGGTATCGTATTACCCAGCTACTGACTAGGTTGTGGAAGTCAGATAGGCAGTCGCTCCATGTAAAATACTGGCATATTGGTATTCAGCTGTTTCCGGTTAGACTGGAAGCCGACCCCAACATAGCTCATAGTTGCGAAAAGGCTAAGCAGATTGATTACCTGTATACAAAGCAACTCCAGATTGAAAAACCAAATAACATTTTGCCCGACCCGGGAATTCAACCTCATGCTCAGCAATAGCGTTAGCGACCACAAGACCAACGCGAACGAGGCAGTTAGAGTTTATCTTATAGAATTTTAATTTTAATTTTTTGATAAACACAATAAGTATCACCCATACATATAAATAAAGTCTTATAACTAAGTACAGGCGTCAGCACATCAAGCTATCCCAAACTGTCAAATTTTCCCAATTGAAAATGAACCTTATACAATTGTAATAAAGTTGAAAAACTATCAAGGAAGTTTGACAGATTGGGGTAACTTGATGTGCTGGCCTCTGTACCTAAATGTTACGTGCGAAACAAGTATTGAAATTTGAAAATAGTTCCAATTTACATTACGATTGCTTGAAATGTTTAGGTTTAGAGGCATACAGTACCTAGCAAGTTCGTTGTTATATCCAAACGTTACTGGTACAGATCCGCTTTAGAAGATCCTTCTGCGAAATTGTAACACCAACAGTTAGGAAAGGTTAGCTTAAATTAATTCCTGGTTAAAGTTAGCTGTACTACATTTCATAATTCCAAACTCCATTCCCAACAGCAGTATTTCAACAAAGCCATAACAGATTCTTCATCATACACAATGCAAAAACAAGAAACACCCCATTCCGTTTTCCGCTTTTATTTCACAGAAAGAAATTCCAAAAAACTTCGCGGAACAGCGAGAAAAATTAATCAGCATCAATCACGATGTTCACCTCCGTACAGGAGGACCATTTATTTTGTGCCCATAAACACAAAAACACAAAAAGGACCATAACAATAAGTCATCTGAGGGTTTCACTTAAAGGGGCGTGGCCACCGTGAGTCGTGACGTCACATAATGGACAGTTGCGAATTTATAGAGAGATAGATTTATCGCGAGCGTGCATCGCAGCCACGTGGGTGGTCTGCGGTGAGCGGGTACTATCGGTTCTCGATTGAAACTGTATTTTTATTAAAGTAACTTCCGACGATGACACTAAAATGCCATTGAATACAAATGTAAACTAAAAATTAACAACCTTTACCAAAAGAAAGGTGAAGTTTTAACTGTCGCTGAAAACTAGCGCTAGGATTCAGTCTCGCGTTATGCCGCGGCATTTTGCTGAGTGATGGCCGTTTTGCGTGGATGCGTACGTGAGGAATATGTTTCCTCAACTTGGTTTTTTGCATTTGTGTTCTTTCTTTGCGCCGCAAACAAATCTATTTTCTTTCATTCTATGTAACGTAGTTTTTAGAACAATATTCCTTATACCTAATATAATAACGCATCTACCCTAGAACCGAGCTTTTTATCTGGATCGAAGTCTTTACTAATTTGTAAAGCAAAAGAGAATACTTTCCAAACATTTTTTCCATCGTAAATAACCAAATGCATACATAGAAAACCTCTTAAATAATGTTATGACTGAGTCGCATAATTTTTGAGGCAAGGCATGTAAATTACATAAATTAGGTAAAATAATCTACCATTATCAAGATTACATGGTAAAATCATGTCGAAAAGGAAACAAAAAGTACGACATTCGTGTAGCTGTGTAACTCGATTAAGATTTAAGTTATGTGTCCGGTAAATATTTAAATAGACGGTAGTCACGCATTATGGGGGAAATGAAAAAAAAACTTTATCAGTTGGGCACGTGTAAACAGGTATAAGGAGATCATTAAGGTATGTTCATATTTGGGCTAAATGTGTAGACTAATTATAAAAAGTTAACTACATTCTGTTAATATAATGTTATTCTCTTTACTTTTCACCATAAGAGCTAATCTATAAGGAGTAAATATCATCTTTATCACTTTTTAAACTATAGTTCTAGGTTTATTTACCGCGTCGCTACTGTTTTAGAAATTTTAATAAAATTGTTTTCGTATTTTTATAATACTACTAGTAATAACTGATTTAATTACATTATTACGTAATATTCTTTTAAATACTACGTATTAAACACAGTATTTTTCATACACGTATAACAGGACCGAAATAAAAATGTATTTATTTTTTTGTTTAAGTGAAAATCTATGGTAACGCACAGAACTTAGGAGCGTGCGTCTTCGAGAGTTTGCGGCATAATTAGTGTTTAATTTAATAAGCAAACTCCACTAAAGCAGAGTAAATACTTATGTTATTGTGCAAGAAATCATCATTAGGTACTGCATACAGGATTTGTTGAAATAAACGCAAACGCTTTTGATATAGTATTTTTCGGTCGGGAAATAAATGTAGATGGATGTGGATTGACAGGAAGGCCAATGAAAACATAAATTGATTAAAAAAAATGAGCTGTTCCATACATTTATGCACTCGTAACTCAATTAAATGTATGGAACAGCTCATATTTTTTTCGCAATTTCAGGGTTCATCCCATAGTAAAAGTTGTTCGTAACGATGAGTACAATGCTCCCACGAAATTCTTAGAGTTAATTTTTTAACACCTTATTTATATAAAAAAAGGGAGTGAATGACGACAGATGAGAATGAAAGAAGAAAACTAGTTGCGTCGACCCAAAGTAACATCAGACAAAGAAAAATAAATAATTTAACAATTTTAGAAGCTACTCGTATACCAATTACGGTACCTACCGTCCTGACTCTAAAATCAATAATTGAAAAAAGCGAACAACATTGTACTCACATTACTATTCCTTTCCAAAGAATCTTTCATTACCTTCCCAATCTCATATGAACAGTAATTCAACAAATTATAATGCTACCGTTAACAAAAAAATTTAATCAAAACGCAACAGTAGTAAGGGTAACTTGGTTGAATCTGAACAAAATGCGGGCGGGGAAATTAATTCAAGAGCCGGTATCGTATGCCTTTGTATTCCTCTTTTTGCTAACGACAGATAAATTCCTTGCGACTTATCTGAAATTAGGTCGAGTGGATTTAATACCGTTTGTACAGGATGCCGATGGTAGATTATTTCAATTTAATATTGAAGGTCTGTATTGTAAGGGCCTGTGAAGTGGCGAGGGAATTCGTGTTCGGCTCGTGACGTAACGATGGGATTAAAGGCGGTAGGTATTGTAGGATAGGAAGACGGGGTGGATTGTAATTAAAGGTCACCTCGTGTTCATTGTTGCAGTTATTTTGATTTCAGTTCATCAGCGTCTTTCGAAACAAAATTACAAGAAAAAAATCATAGATTTATCTGTATTTAGTGAATAAATTTATTTGACTTGGTACAAATAACATTGATACTTAGAATTTATTTTAAACTCAGTTAGCTGTTCGAGTTTTAAATACAATTCAGCATCTACCACTAGTTATGTCCAAAAACAAAACAAAATAATACACAAAGGACTCGATAATCACTTTTTCATAAGATACTTTAACATGCGGGCATGATTATCTCATTATGATAATTAAACATCGTTAACAAGAGAAATAACAGCTTCGGTACGTCTGCATAAAATTAATAAAATATAATTAATCCACAGAAGGCCTTACACATTGGGCAGGATTATCATAAGCGATATCTGAATTGCTTAATTTAAAATGAGGTAGATAGCCAGACCTTTTTGGTGTAAAACAAAAGAGGTTTGCGGGTAAAATGAGACTTTTACCCATCCAACCTGCAATGTTACAGTTGAATGAATAGATGGAATCCTGGCGACCTATAATTGCGAATTTTCACTTAGAAGTAGGTACGACCAAACTGAACCATGTAATTAAATACCAGGTGTTTGACGGTCAGAAGCAACAGTCAAAATTGTGGCAATTGGGCGATTCGCTTGAGTGGTTCTCCAGTTCGACAAAAATTTCACATTTTACAATGATGCTACAATTTTTAAGGCACATTATCGATATTTAAACACAAATTAGCTTGTTCCTTTAGGAGCGCTTTTTGAAGTCAAAAGGCAGTAATTACCAATTCACTTATTTTCTGCTCATCCTTGCCTTGCACCACAGCTGAGAGGGTCGACCGTTATCGAATACTAAAAATAATATCATCAGCCAATTTGCTAATTATCCCTTCTGGGCAGACCACGGCGTGTCCAATTAGTGGATTAAAATTATTGTAAAATAGCATTTTGATACCCCATCGAGCCGCTGGGAGGCCATCTGGTCTGGGCTCCTACATTTGTTGATTAACATTGCCAAAATTAATCTTTGCCACTTTAATTTTTCGTTGTAGGTACATGTAATTTTAGCGTCGACGACTGTTTGTTCTATGTTTTCATTGATCATCATCATCATAATTTCAGCCGATAGACGTCCACTGCTGGGTATAGGCGTCCCTCAAGGACCGCCACTTGAACCGGTTCTGTGCTTTTCGCATCTAGGATTTCTGCAGTCATTAATAAATTATGATCTTATAATTTTCATTTTATTTGTCTCCAGTCATAACTATCCCATTGCCTAGCAGTGAAGCTTTGGGATATTAGTCTTACAGTCACTTACCTATTACATATTTACCTATCATTATACTTTTAAAAAGGGTATACGTATACCGTTACTATTCATTGACTCGGAGCTCGTGGCTGTACAGTATTAACAACCGCACAGTTCGATCTTCCAGGTTAAGCTACGCTTGCAGGGGTTGGCCGTAGATGGGTGACCATCCTTACCGAGACTCCTCCGTGCCTCGGAAAGCACGTTAAGCCGTTGGTCCCGGCTGTCATTTGTGAATCTTTGACAGACGTTATGGATCGTCAGAAGCCCGAAAATCTGATAGCCAGTCTTACCAAGGGGTATCGTATTACACAGTTACTGGGTTGTGGAGGTCAGATAGGCAGTCGCTCCATGTAAAATATTGGTATTCAGCTACATCCGGTTAGACTGGAAGCTCACTCCAACATACTTGGGAAAAGACTATGCAAATTGATTATTACTATTCATTGACCATCGCATATCCTGAACAATATTATCGACTTCTGTCGAACCGCAGTGCCTACAGTCTCCTACGTTTCGATCTCTTCCATCCCTTTCAAAAGCTATATTGTAAAACGTGTCAAATCGGTACACCAACCAATTCCCGAAAATGTAACATTCTAAACTCTGTCGAATTCCGATTTCTCTCGTCGGTATCGTATCGTCGGCGTCGGCCCAAAACGAACCAGATAGGCAATTAGCTTATCTACGCTGTGTCTACACTGTAGCCGCGCCGCTCAACCACCGTCCTAATTAGAGTAGGGACTGGATCGAGAATTTATTGAGCCGAACCTCACTATTTTTGGTTTAAAATAAATATCTACATTTTTGGTTTCAGAAATGTCTTTTGGGTGTTTGTTGAGGTGTTAAATCGTAATTAGTTCATTGTAAAATGTTTAATAATTTTCTGATTTATTGGTAATTCTTGAACGAATATTGCATGATTATTTTTAAATGGAAATGGCTACAAAAGACTCTTTGATTTGAAACATTTGTTTTTAAATTGGTAGTTTGAAGTAGAATTACCAGTTTTTGCTGTTTATCATAAAGAAGCCAACAAGCGCGACGCGACCACAAAACAGAAAAGAAAACAACAAACATTGCAACAAAAGAAGCAAAAATTAGGCCGAATTTCCCAAAAAACAAAACAAGAAATACAGTGTAATACCTCCGATTATCTGAAACCTAGCCTAGTCCCCAGGTGATCGTTGAACGAACGAGTGAACGAATGAGGGGACGAATGAATGGGCGGGTCGGCTAATGGGCCCCGTCAAGACTGCTTTGTACAATAAAACAAAAAGGTACCATTACTGGCTGAGTTCTTATTAATCTTGGACCCTTTCTCAGAGTTCCAGCTGAGGTAATAGCAAAAATAAATAAGGCTACCCAACTACCCACATCGCATAAGAATAATGTGACGTTGATATAAAGGAAGGAGGATCTGGTGGAGGTCAAGGTGTGCGGATCGGTACTATAAGAGGATTTTATTTATGATGTTTGTGGAATCCTCTTATGAGATAGCTCCTGGAAGTATGGATCCTTCTAATAGTTCTTTTGAAACACATCAATGGATTAAGATTTTTATGATAGTTGGCGAGAATGATGACAATAATACCCTTATTTGTTTTATATGATCGCTAGAAACCTCCGTATTATGGAGGTAAGTGAAAAATATATATATCAACTTGCTAAGTAACGTAGGGTTATGCAGAGGTGTACCTATAGTACTCCCACATTTTGCCAGTTATATTTAAGAACCATGTAACAGGCAGTGAGACCATTGCACATTTTAGTTGCAAACCGGACTCTGGATAGTCCGGTTTACTACTAAAATTTCTTGATGGAAAAACCCAATAACACTTTGCCTGACCTGGGAATTAAACCCAGGATCACCAGAGATTTTTCAAAAGTAATATTTGTCTACATGTTTGGAAACTATTATGTGAACGCAGATTACACGGTTTTATCTATTTCACTGGATGAGGAACTCTAGCCGGCGCCGTTTCTGCTAGAATATCCGTTCAGTTGTGACTTACGGACAACCTATTTAGGTGAGAGCGAGTTCTGCAAAACCTGTACATAAAGTTACGTAAAGAGAAAATCTAAACGGTTAACAGGAACGCTTGTGAAAGGGGTATTTTAAAAGGTTTCCCATGATTTCAGAGGTGTTGAGCTATTAAACTCAAACGTTATAAAAAATTGTCAGAAGTTGTGTTTAATATAACAACTGTTTGTCAGGTGAGTGACTAAACTGAGAGTAAAGACAAGGTAACCAAACCGTTTATTTGAAAATCATCAAAAAACTAAAATACCAAAAAATATCTTCAGTTAGCTTATTTTGTACTAGCTTCTGTCCGCGACTTCGTACGCGGACCCTGTTGCTTATGCCAGCGACAACGGGGTCGCCATTTATGTTATTTTTTATAATTTTTCCCATTTAAATCTTTTATCACACTGAGCTTTAGTTTTATTTCATTCCAACAACCACCAAAACATACAGTCCATTTGTCATCGTTTTCATTTCCCCACTTGTCTCTAGAGACCTAGAAGTCAATGCGTAGATACGGTTGGAACTCAAGCACAATTCTCTAGCCGTGAACGTCTCCGACTCGCGAGACAATACATAACGTTCACGATCAGCCGTCAGTCGCACATCACGTGCCCCACTTGTCTCTAGAGACCTAGAAGTCGATGCGTAGATACGCTTGGAACTCAAGCGTAATTCTCTTTCCGTGAACATCTCTGACTCGCGAGACATTACATGACGTTCACGATCAGCGGTCAGTCGCGCATCATATTCTTCACTGGTCTCTAGAGACCTAATGAATACGCTGAGAACGCAGGCGTGCTTCGCGACCCGAAGAGGTTTCCACGGAGCGAGTTGCAGCCTAATGTTCTCGAACAGCATCAAGTCTCTCCTGACGCTCTTCGGTAGATTCTTGGGATCTTATGATCCTCAAACTTTTAGCTCTCTTGGAACATTGGGAAAGATTTTACCTCTTTCTAGGCATGGTCATAGTTTTATTGTGAAGATACCTGATCAATAAAAATCAAAATTAAAATGACTGCTCCCCCGCGTTACCGGGTAGGCTACCGTGTCACGAAGAGAAATGGAAAAGGAAATTAAACACTCAAACAACATAAGCCTGAAGGCATATTCATACGATAAAATAAAAAAAATAAATAGGAGTTTTGGCCAGTAGAGTCAAATTTTCAATGATATACCATCGTCATCGAAAATCAGTCCTAAACTGTTACCGCCTTCACCGCGTGCAGGTACTCCCAGTTTATGTTATTTTATAATTACACAGTAAAATTAGTGATAGCTTTGATTTCCACATCAGATGTTTCTGATCTTCGATTTTTATAAGTCAACAGGAAATGCCCATCATATTGAACAACAAAGACGTCAAAGACGTTATTCCTATATGTGTTATGGTGTAGCTAGGCTCTTGGAGTTCCACAACAGGTGTTCCAGATCTTCAATGTTTATACGTCAACAGAGAGTGCTCATCAGGCTGAACAACTTTCGCTAAGACGTCATTCTTATATGTGTTATGGTGTAGCTAGGCTCTTGGAGTTCCACAACAGGTGTTCCAGATCTTCGATTTTTATAAGTCAACAGGAAATGCCCTTCAGACCGAACAACTTTTGCTAAGACGTCATTCCTATATTTGTTACAGTGTAGCTGGGCTCTTGGAGTTCCATATCAGGTGTTCCAGATCTTCAAATTTATTCTCTCAGCAGAAAATGCTAATCACGTGGAACAATTTTCATCATTTTTGTATCTCTTATAGTTTAGCTGGTCTGTTGCGGTTCTGCATCAGGTGTTCAAGTTTCCAAGATAAATTATAGCCTATATGTTGCCCAGACTTAATACCTATACAACAAAAAAAAATCATTCCAATCCGTCCAGTAGTTCCGAAGATTAGCGTGTACAAACAAACAGACAAACAAACAAATTTTTTTTTTTGGATTCGTGCTCTATTACTGTTTCTAAACCCCCCTCAATTATTATTTTTTTAATATATTCAATGTACAGACACAGTTTTTTTACTGTTTTATTATATGTATAGATTACGTAAATCTTTACGTGTCTGCATAAAAGTTACATATATACAAATATTAAATACAATATACATACATACCTAAAACAAAAAATAAATATAATGTGTACGCCAGCACATCAAGCTGTACCAAACTGTCAATGCTTCCCAATTGAAAATGAACCTTATGTTTTTGCAATAAAGTTAAAAAACAATCAAAGAAATTTGTCAGAGTGGGATAGTTTGATGTTCTGGCTTCTATACAATTTTACAAGTGAGTGAGTGAGTGTGTTTTTGAAAAGAAAGAATAGCTCATTGAGCGTCAAAATATTCGCCCTCATCGCTCTCATTGTCAAAGTTTTATGCACTTAACACTAGTGCAATTTGGCTAATTAATTTATAGTGCATTTTTCTTAAGTTGTATCATTTGGTAAACAAATTTTGCGACTTATATTCAGATTTCTAGGTAATGTATGTGTCTCTGAAGTATTTTTTTTCTATAATTTATGCCTTTTGTGTATTACACAAAGATCAAGACGATTATGTTTAACTTAAACTGTATGATTTATACGAAAAATCATAATTTTCGTCCCATGTTTGTTTACCAAATTGGACACTTTAAAAGAAATACCCTATAGAAGATTTTAACTTTCGACTCGACTTACATTATTTACCTTTTTGAGAACCAACCCGGACCAAATGCCCAACATTACAACGACTACAACAATGTCGTAATAAAAAGACACAACCTTAGACGCTACAAATTTGACATGCCAATAAACGAGCAATGATGGATGATGCTGAACCCAATCAATACCTAGATTCCATCACTCCTTCTGTACTAATTTGACGTTTCTCTGACAATGACGAATGGTATACGACTTTTTGGATTTTCCTACATTTTCTTTTCGTTTTAAGGTTAAATCGTGGTTTTCGTGTACGTGAAAAGAAGTCATATCTAGAAATCAATGGGTTCGTGGCTAAATGATAAAAGCCGCGCATGTCAAACGAAGGTTAAGCTACGCTTGTCGCGATCGGTTTGTGGATGGGTGACCATCCAGTAGATTTAGATACCTCCGTGCCTCGGCAAGTACGTTAAGCCGGCTGTCATTTAGATCTTTGACAGCCATTACGGGCAGTCAGAAGCTCAAAAGTTTGATAGAAGAGAGTCTTAACACTTCCCGACCTCAGGTCGCCCGTAAATTATTTTTTCTTTAATTTTTGTTTTATTCTCGTTCTTTTCCAATGGGGTACTATAATAATTTTTCACTTTTTACCATTTTCAAACGCTAGGTGTTTGGTGGTGTTAATTATTTCCGGAACATGTTATGTTTTGCATTAGTCAATCTCCCGGTCTGATCACACCTTAACTCACTGCACTCAACTTAGTATAGCAACAAAGTTTACATTCCTGTTTGTCCCAAATTAATCACATCGTCAACGAGACACATAATAATCATTCACGATACCTGATTGCCGCCAACACAATCTCTAATCTAATCGCAGTTTATGACTGTACAAACATAGCGGCCACAAAATGACTATTAATTACATTTGGGATTGCCACACCAAAATAGATCTTACACACACACATTGTATTGTAAGACTGTTTATAACGATAAACTTCATAGTGCTGATACATTTTCGAATAACAGTAATATCATAACCAAACAGTCATTAAAAGCGTGAAGAGGCAGGAAGGCCTGGAGGCCCGTCACGAGTACTCATCTTCTTCTAATTTTGTAGGTAGGTGAGCGCGGAGATAGGAATAAAAGGCTTCAGATCACAATCGACGTGTTTTAATTGTGTGATGGTGAAGATTCTGAGCGATTCGTCAAAAGCGTGGTGCGCGGGCGCAGTCTCGAACAACAGTGTCAGTTTCAAAGATGACCGCCCGCACTACCATCGACAATGACGCTTCGCTAGGTTGACATTGACAGTCCAGTCAACCTGACGTTTGATGTAAACGCCGTCAAGCGTATTACCTTGCTAAATAATTAAATGAGAAACCAGTTGTTCTTTCAGGAAAAGAAAGAGGAGGAGGACTCTAGTTCGAACCCACGGCACGCACCTCTGATTTTCCGGATTCATGTGCGTATTCTATAATTATCACTTGCCTAAAAAACGGTGAAGGAAAACTTTGTGAGGAAACCGGCATGCTTGAAAGATATTACGCTGTTGAGAAACAGCCTGTGAAGCTAAGTCAGAGGCCCATGGGCAGCATAAAAACTCTGACACCAGGATAGTCACTAACCACATGAAAAAGAAAGAAGGTAAAGAAAGTCCAATCGATTCAATTTACTGAATAACAGAAATTATTTTAGAAGAAAAACGCTCACTTATAAGATTTTCAAATATTTGTCTAAATTTTTCAGAAAGGATGGAGGATCACCATCGTCATCTACAGCCCTACTTCACCCACTACTGGGCTTACGACTCCGCCTGCTTGTGATAGACTCCATGCAATAAAACATCAAAGAAGAATGAAAAGATATTAGGTAAGTTATAAAGATATACTTCTGAAATAGTTTCACCATAATCACAATACAGCAAAATATCAAAACCCATAGACTAAACCGAATACTTGATATACGATACGAATACAAACGCAAACAGCGCGATATTTATCCCACTTTACCCGCTTAATTTCGAACACTCGATGTTTATTTGTCAAAGCGTTGCTGTAATGTTTCCGTCACAACCGATCGATATTTGATTATCGATATCCTGTTATTTAAGGCCGCGGCCTTCCTCGATTGCTGGGATATAATTAAATGTGTCAAGTGAATTTAGGCTGAATTTGTTATTTGTTTGGAATATAATAGTGTGAGTAGTGTTGTTAAACCTCCCTCTTGATAACTTTTTACGATAATCTTCTTTTTACAATTCACAGCTTTATGAAAAGATTCATTTTCCATAACCTCTTCAAAATGTCATACCTTTTTTGCAAACAACCTTAGGTCGTTCTAGCTGTAAGTGGGATTGCCCGAAAGGTTTACCGCTACCCCGGAACATAAAGGACTAAGGAAGGAACATGGATGGGTTTTAGTCAGTAAGAGTCTGACAATCCTTTCCGCTCCACCCAGAGCGGGAGTGGTCATTTGATGATTTACCACCCTCAAAAAAAAAAACGGTCATTGTAGGTTCTATATTGTTTGCAGCAACGGTATCAACCTAACACAAAATTATGCTCTCTTACAATGACTAACTTTTTCCGACCTGTAAGGTCGGTTTTCAGTCCAACCGAATGCCAATACCAATATTTTACGTGGAGCCACTACCTATATGACCTCCACAAGGCTTTTAGGCTTCTAACTACCCATAATGTTTGTCAAAAATTTACAAATGACAGCTGGAACCAACGGCTTGTGACCAATTTCTTTTACATTTGTTGGATTAGATTATTTAAAAAAAAAACACAATACTCTAGCATCATTATAATATACGTTTTCCAAAGTTTGTGAGTGTGGGTCTAAATATTAGTATCATAACAATAACGCTACATTATCTTCAACGTTAAGCCGAAACTCATCTAATTTGTAGCAAATTGTATCATTTCATTATGTGACGTCATTATTGCGCTCATATTGTGTTGTCATTTGGAACTCAATGATAATAACATTACATAAGCCTCTCAATTTAGGCTGAGCAGCTGTTGTACAGCTCACACAGGCATTTAATTATAATTAATACGGCGCTAAAGTCAATATCTTCAACACCACTATGGAAATCGAATCATAAGCTTGAGAACATGGAATCAGCGTCAACATGGCGTTTGTAGCCAGTTTCTAGTATTCAATTTACTATTTGAATCTGTAAAAAATAAAATATGTAATCACGTAGATGAAAGACCAAAAATTAAATATCATGCGAAGATGTAATTGTAACATAGCATTTAATCCGCAATAATAGCAATCAATAGTATTCAAATTTGTTCTAAAAATCTGTGTAGTCACATTGTTATATTTCATACAAATCACGTACAAATTCCGCGTTTTGACAATTCATAAAATATAACGTTATTGACTATCTTATATTGTTGTCCTATATCCTTTATTATTGACTATACTATCCTTCAAATACCCAATTATTTTATTAGTATTTTACTTGACCAATCTTTATAATATGACCGATTGTTAATCATATGAGGCTGCTAACAGGCTCGTTGAGATTCAGTCTTTTGGAGTTACTGTATATCGGATGTTTATTATAATTTTTATTCTACGACTCCTAGAACCAACCCGTATAATGACGCTGTGCTTAACAGATTTTCACATATCGGTTTATTCACACACTACGTGTACCCACGAGTTCATTTGAGAATTATCATAAAAATCAAGAACGAACGTGAGCATGCTTCCCATCATAAGCACATAAACTAGTCCAACATCATCTAACCCAATAGGAGGATGTCTACAAGAACTATTTAATAGACTCAGACTTGGCCGTCGAGTTTTTCCGAATGGGATACTACATCCGGTTTCCGGGCGTCGCTCGTACAGGAAGTTTGTCCGGGCCAGGGCGGGCGGGGAGTGTAGATTTCCGGTGATGTCACTGCCCTTGGCTGCGGCAAAGCCTTCGATTTTTATTATATTTGGTGTTAAGTTTCTTTGAAAATGGATTTTGTTAGGTCTTGTTTTATGCTGTTATAAGAATTGTAGAATTTTTGTTAAAATTTAGACAACAAGACGTAATTTAATTTTTGTTATTGTAATTGATTCTTTTTTGAATAGCTAATAATTTAAAATTGCTGTCATATCATTCATACACATTTCAGTTTTAAAGAAACTTTTTTTATTAAATAAAAATCAATAGGCAAGAAGAATTTCTTCATGTAATGTGTTCAATTGCATAACATCACGCCTTGTTTCTTCGAAGCCTTAGGCATAGATGTACGATCAATTTATTAATCACACTAATATTATTAAGGCGAAAGTTTTTGTGACCGTCCTTCACGCTCAAACGGCAGAATGGATCTAGATGAAACTTGGCACAGAGGTAGTTTAGGACCTAGATTAACACTTAGGATACTTTTTATCTCGGCAGTACGTTCCCTTCGGATGATTGCCGACATCCACGCGAGCGAAGCCGCTGGCAGCAGCTAGTCATTCATAATTTATTATAACATACCTATTTGAATTTGAACCAAAGAAACGATATATGGATTGTGTGAATGACGATAAGGCGTGACTACCGAGATGACGACTAATTGAGATGAAGCATCAAAGAAAAGTTGCATTTATGAATGCTAATTAAAATGTAACTAGTTACCCAAAAAACACTTTACATAAACATCATGGGCATCTGATGAAACGCGACCGTCTGATCTACTCCCAAACTCAACAGTCATTAA
Organism: Hyppa rectilinea; assembly: GCA_951799385.1. NCBI lineage: Eukaryota > Metazoa > Arthropoda > Insecta > Lepidoptera > Noctuidae > Hyppa > Hyppa rectilinea. The sequence goes on from OX637319.1 coordinate 1,076,381, forward strand.
AAACAAAACTACTGGAGCAAGTCGCGTCTCAACTTAGGAAAATCCTCGTTGGACGCTCTCAGAAGTTCTCTGTAGTAATTGGAAACGTATTGGTTGGAAGCAGCCATGTCACAAAATAGATAGGAGCAGAAGGCCGCCTCGATTCAACGAGCGAAACCGCATGCACAAAAAGACTTCGGAAAACGAATGACTATCACGAGTACGTTTGTAAATCCTGTGTCTCGTCTGCCACGGCTGGACCACCGACATCCTCTTTCTGAAAGGCAGTGGGCTGTAATTCACCAAGCGCGTCACAATGCGTTGATATTGTATGTAAGTCTTTAAGGTTCATTAGAAAACCAGCGTCAGACACAGACAGCATCTGTCTGACATTTAATGCTTAATGCTGAAATGAACCTTTTTGGCGCAGTCGGGAGGCACACCCTGTTATTATTTAAAAAAAAATTGTTAATTGTGTTGTGTGTGTCACTGCCGCACAGGTCGATCCGTCAGGTAAAGCTACGCTTGCCGGGGTTGGCGGTGGATGGGTGACCATCTTTACATACCGAGACCGGGACCAACGTGCTTTCCGAGGCACAGAGGAGGCCTCGGAAAGCACGTTGGTCCCGGCTGTCATTTGTGCATCTTTGACAGTCGTTACGGGTCGTCAGAAGCCCGAAAATCTGACAGCCAGTCTTACCAAGGGGTATCTTATTGCCCAGTTACTGGGTTGTGGAGGTCAGATAGGTAGTCGCTCCATGTAAAATACTGGTATTCAGCTGTATCCGGTTAGACTGGAAGCCGACCCCAACATAATTGGAAAAAGGCTGGGCAGATGATGTGTCACCGACTGTGTCCAAATAAATGTTTTTTCTTTCTTTCTTAAATATGGTTTATCTGGTTTGTCCTAGAACCTTTTCCGTTCTAGGACACACCAGTTTCCTCACGATGTTACTTTTCATTGTTTTGATATGCAATAATAGAAATAAACTGCGCGAAGTGTAGCGCATGCCTGCCTGGATTAAAACCAACGACTTGCTTCTTCTTCTTTTCATGTCAATGGTACATTTTTGGATGTTATTAAATTTAATTCGCCCAGTAGGTTGCCACATTTATCGCGGCATCAGTGGCATTCTTTAAGTCATCCTGGGTGCAGGTGAACGGACTCTTAGGACACTCCAGCAGGTGGGGCATGGTCTGGGCAGAAGCTCCGAAATTGCACTGGCACTGTTGGCTGGATCAGTTCAACAGGTTGTGCCTGCAGTGGCCTACTTGCTAATCAATATAGCCACTGCTTTCGTGTCTACCTGTGCGCGCGTTTTCAGCCGTTTCATGAAGCTGGCCTTCTGTTCCTATTCATCTTGTGATCATGTCCCGCATTTTGTACGTCTGGGAATCAATAAATCTCGTATTCAGTTCACCTATGTGAGTTTGGCCGCGTGTCAGTTTATCTGTAATTGTGTGTTGTCTTCCCACAACTTTGTTATTAGTCTGATCGGGTTGGTTGGAGTTATGTAGTACCATTGTCTATTTGGTATACAATGGTACCATCGGTATTTGGTTGTCTTTGGTATGTAGATTATTTATTGAATCTTTGTATGACAGTAATTTTTAAATTGGTTTTTAATACATGCACTGCACGAAGTTAATCAATGGTACCTCTGCGTTTAGAGCAGCTCGTGGCTAAGTGAGGAGCTCGTAGCTAAGTACTAACAGCCGCACAGGTCGATTCATCAGGTTAAGCCGCCCTTTCCGGGGCTGGCCGTGGATGGGTGACCATCTTTACATACCGAGACTCCTCCGTGCTTCGGAAAGCACGTCAAGCCCTTGATTTCAGCTGTCATTTGTGCATCCTTGACAGTCGTTACGGGTCGTCAGAAGCCCGAAAATCTGACAGCCAGTCTCATCAAGGGGTATCGTATTGCCCAGTTACTGGGTTGTGGAGGTCTGATAGGCAGTCGCTCCATGTAAAATACTGGTATTCAGCTGTATCCGGTTAGACTGGAAGCCGACCCCAACATAGTTGGGAAAAGGCTAGGCAGATGACCTTTGCGTTTAATATAAAAAATTCCTACCTATTTTGGTAAAACTGTAAATATTTGCATTACGTAAGTTATTTTGGATCACAGCTAATATTAGATCTGTTTGTGTCAGTAAAGCCCTACTTCTCTTCACTTTTTGGTCAAAACAATATTATTCATAGCATTTCTAATCTGTTCAGTAAAACGCAAACAACAAGACCAAGGTAAACCCGTAAACCGAAAACATCCCACAAGTTCAATATTCGCAACCTTTTGCAGCGAGCATGCACACGAGCGGAGTTGCCGACAAAAACTTGTCCTAACTCGTTCGAGGCTTTCATTCAACTCGTTACCTGTACGTTTCTGGGACAACTGAGAACGGGAGGCGGGAGACGGTTTACTAGGAGTTTGGGTCAAGTTGTATTTTTTAATGAAAAAAGTATCGAGCATACCGTATACAGAGTGAAATTGAATTCATGGGCATTATTTTAAGGAGTCTACGTACTCATCATTATAATTTTAAAAAATCAGCTGTTCCATACATTATGCTCGGAATAACTCGACAAAATGTAGGGAACAGCTGATTGTTTAGTGAAAATTGTTCATAATGATGAGTACAATGAGCCCATAAAATAATGCCCATGAATTAAATTTCCTTCTATAGATTCAAGTTTGTAATATTACCATCTTATCGGAACGTAATTGAAGTTTAAAAAGATTCGGACAAACTGAGAACCTCCTTCTTTTTAAAAGTCGGTTAAAATGTTTGATATGGTTTTTATGTAAAACTAGCTGCGGCCTGCGGCTTTGCTCGCGTGGAACCTTAATATTTTTTTCTGAAATAGAAGTTGCCTAACTAATAAACTATGGAACTTGATTCTGAAATAAATGTTTATTATTATCGATCCTTAAAACAACAAATGGCGTAAAAGCCATTTTGGCCAAAATGACTTATAAATGCCATTTTGTTCAGTTTTTGAAGCTCTATCGATCTGTATATTTGAAATGTTCAAATTCGCAAAAAAATGGCTCTTACATCCAATATTTTTTAAGAAAAAATTCCAATAATTTTATGATTTGTGTCGTTATAACCAATATTAAAATCGAAAACTGCAAATTTGGGGCGTAAAAGACTTAATTTCTTAGTGATGTGGTTAATATTACATTTTACGATTATATCGAAGTAAATAATATCAAAGACAACTTGTTTTAAAATGCAAGACTTTTAAAAATAGGCTTTTACTACAATTTAATAGAATTAAGTTTTACAAATATAAAACGTTAATAATGTCGTAAAAGACAATATTTTATTATAATTGGCTTATACGTCAATTTTTTAGCGTAATAATTAAAACCGAGTGTTTATCTCTTGATCGTAAAAACCAAGACGGTAGGAAAATGGTTTTCAATGTATTTTTTCATAAAAAAACTAGTAAAATTAATATTTTTTTATGATTTAATTGTTTGCGACATCTGATACGTCAAACCGCTACAAAAGATTACGCATCACGATCCTTAAAACAACAAATGGCGTAAAAGCCAAAAAGCTACTTTTCAGGAGAGCCAAAAAACTAAAATGAGTAACTTTGTTTCCTCAATATCTCTCAAAGTAGTAAAGCTATAATAACCAATTAAAGTTGTATTTTCTTAGAATTTTCATGTGTATAATTATAAAAACCTAATATTGTAGGGCCTATGCTAGTTTCCGAGATAGCATGTCTTTTACTACAAAAAATTTTGCTCTAACTGGCCTTTACGCCGTGAATTTTATACTTTGCAAGTTAAACAGGTTATGCGCACTTAGAGTAAAAGACTTAGGGAACATCTATGTTTGGGTTTTTGAAGAAATAAAAGACAAATATAATTACCGAATGTATTAATTATTGCAATAAATACAACACAAAATTTTGAAAAAGTACCAGTAAATCTAACATTTCGGATCAATGTAGTTATCTAAATTACGCCATGAACGCTATTTTTAGCGAAGAATGAATTGAGAAATTAAATTCAACATGAACATCAACATCAATTAAACAAACATCAACGAAATTGAAAAAAATCAACGAAAGTATTAAATATTGTAATAAAATAATACAAATTTTGAAAAAAATTAAAAGAAATAAGAAAATTTGAAATTTCGTATCAATTTACTTTCTAAATCGGTACTATAAATGCTATTTTTTAACGACGAAATAAAAAAAAATTGAACATCAACTATTAAAATTTGGATCGAACTTAATCAAACACTTTCACCTCGTACTGATGTTTACAAACAAATCAGTCTTAAATTTACCAATTACAGTTTTAATAACTAAATTGCGATTATTATTATTTTATATAAACTAACTAAAATACCACTATTATTAGAATCAGTCTAAATAATCAGTCCTTGCGGTAGAATTTTAATTAGTCTTAGAATGCAGTTGTACAAGAAAATTAAGTATTAATTACTTACTGCATAAAATATTTAAATAAATGAGTATTTTCTACCAAACTATCTGCTTAAAAGTAGTTAAAAATATAATAGGTAACAGAATTGTGGTACCTAATAGGTAACAAGTTTAATAATTAGTCGACATCATTATTTTCATCATTATCATCTTCTTCATCAGTTTCAATCGAGAGTATCTTTCTTATCACCGATGTAAGGCAAGTCTAAGTAGTCTTTATGGAACCTCTTCGGTATTGTCCCATCTAGACATAATTTTTTCAAATCTTTATATTTCAGAGCAGAAATTGGTATTTTTTCTGAATAAGCTTTTGGCAAAGTAAAGGTATTTAATTCTTCCAAGTAAGTTTGGTCTTCATTTTTAGCTTCGGACGCTCTCTTGGCCTTTCCCTTTCCTTTCCCTTTCTTTGTTGGTTTCTCAAATAAAATAACTGTCCTGGCTACGGCATCTTCTTTCATGGAATACTTTATATCAATTTTATTAAGATGCTTTTTCTTGAAAGTAGCTATGCGTATTATATTTAACACAGAATATGATTTAGGGTTTCACACTCCCAAAAAAGATAAGTGTGTTTTGTGTCTCAAAGCAGAAAATTTGTGTGATGAAATGACTGAAAGAGACAAAGAGATCTACAAAAAACATTTGGAAGAGAAAGTCGCTATGAAAAGAAGATATAAAGCACACCAAGCTCTAAATGATGGTAAAACCATGTGTAGTAGTTTCGATCTTCAAAAGGTTTTAAACACACCTTATGGTGAATCCATGTTATTATACTACGCAAGAAAATACGCTGTTTTCAATTTAACTGTGTACGAGAGCTTAACACGAAATGTTTACTGTTTCACATGGGGTGAGTGTGACGGAAGAAGAGGCAGTACGGAAATAGCTACTTGTTTATATTTATACCTTAAAGAGTTGGACAAGCAAGGTGTTGAAACTGCTCTTTTGTATTGTGATTCATGTACAGGTCAAAATAAAAATAAAGTCGTTCTATCCGTATTAAATTACTTTTTAGCAAAGTCTGTCAATTTACAGATTATACAAATAAATTACCTGCTTCCAGGGCACACGTACATGCCCGTTGATTCAGTACACGCCACAATTGAGAAGGAAGTTCGAAAAATTATAGTATGGAGTCCTACTCAATGGAGTTCCTATTTTGAAGCAGCAAGAAAAACAGTTAGACCGTATAATGTTCATGTTTTGGAGCACACAGATTTTATAAATTGGGAAGAAATTGCGTCAAAAACTTTTACGAAAGATACTTGTAAAAATATCAATTTCAAAGATATACGCATAGCTACTTTCAAGAAAAAGCATCTTAATAAAATTGATATAAAGTATTCCATGAAAGAAGATGCCGTAGCCAGGACAGTTATTTTATTTGAGAAACCAACAAAGAAAGGGAAAGGAAAGGGAAAGGCCAAGAGAGCGTCCGAAGCTAAAAATGAAGACCAAACTTACTTGGAAGAATTAAATACCTTTACTTTGCCAAAAGCTTATTCAGAAAAAATACCAATTTCTGCTCTGAAATATAAAGATTTGAAAAAATTATGTCTAGATGGGACAATACCGAAGAGGTTCCATAAAGACTACTTAGACTTACCTTACATCGGTGATAAGAAAGATACTCTGATTGAAACTGATGAAGAAGATGATAATGATGAAAATAATGATGTCGACTAATTATTAAACTTGTTACCTATTAGGTACCACAATTCTGTTACCTATTATATTTTTAACTACTTTTAAGCAGATAGTTTGGTAGAAAATACTCATTTATTTAAATATTTTATGCAGTAAGTAATTAATACTTAATTTTCTTGTACAACTGCATTCTAAGACTAATTAAAATTCTACCGCAAGGACTGATTATTTAGACTGATTCTAATAATAGTGGTATTTTAGTTAGTTTATATAAAATAATAATAATCGCAATTTAGTTATTAAAACTGTAATTGGTAAATTTAAGACTGATTTGTTTGTAAACATCAGTACGAGGTGAAAGTGTTTGATTAAGTTCGATCCAAATTTTAATAGTTGATGTTCAATTTTTTTTTATTTCGTCGTTAAAAAATAGCATTTATAGTACCGATTTAGAAAGTAAATTGATACGAAATTTCAAATTTTCTTATTTCTTTTAATTTTTTTCAAAATTTGTATTATTTTATTACAATATTTCATACTTTCGTTGATTTTTTTCAATTTCGTTGATGTTTGTTTAATTGATGTTGATGTTCATGTTGAATTTAATTTCTCAATTCATTCTTCGCTAAAAATAGCGTTCATGGCGTAATTTAGATAACTACATTGATCCGAAATGTTAGATTTACTGGTACTTTTTCAAAATTTTGTGTTGTATTTATTGCAATAATTAATACATTCGGTAATTATATTTGTCTTTTATTTCTTCAAAAACCCAAACATAGATGTTCCCTAAGTCTTTTACTCCAAGTGCGCATAACCTGTTTAACTTGCAAAGTATAAAATTCACGGCGTAAAGGCCAGTTAGAGCAAAATTTTTTGTAGTAAAAGACATGCTATCTCGGAAACTAGCATAGGCCCTACAATATTAGGTTTTTATAATTATACACATGAAAATTCTAAGAAAATACAACTTTAATTGGTTATTATAGCTTTACTACTTTGAGAGATATTGAGGAAACAAAGTTACTCATTTTAGTTTTTTGGCTCTCCTGAAAAGTAGCTTTTTGGCTTTTACGCCATTTGTTGTTTTAAGGATCGTTATTATGAAGTTACTCCTTATAATATCAGGTATCTGATCTGTACGGAACCTTAAAAACCGTTGGTTTCTACTTGGTTTGCCAAATACGTAGCTAAACGTGAATATTATATTTATTCACATGAATGAATGATTCAAATAATCGGCTATACCAAGTTATTACGAACAAAATGGGTTAAGTAAACCTTACCTATACGACTTCTCTGAAAGAACTTCCCTCAACAAAGACTTACAACCGCGCTGCTCCCTTGAGACAACGAAGGAGTATTTAACCAAAAAACCCGATGGTTAATTTAAGTCAGGTCCACATTACACAGCCCCAATCATAAGGGTGGAACTGTGGAACAAACTCGGTGGTTCTAATTAATCCTAGTGTGTCCCCCGCGACCACAAATTGGTTCCGTACCAAGCCCAAGTTTTTCCATTTGAAATTGTAAAAAGGTGGCCACACTAATTTTCTTTTGATTGCCCCTTCCTTTCTTGTGGGATGTTTTCTGAAGTTTTAGTGAATCCTTTTAAAAGTGGATTGTTCGAAGACGAGAATTTGTAATGGAGATTGATGAGTTTTTATTTTAAGAGTTGCATACATGTCGTAATGTAATTGTAATGTGCTGGTGGTCTTTATAAATAAGATTATGCAGCTTAAGTAGAATATACGCATCATTGCATCTATCTATCTATCTTATACATATTTGGTATATATTTTTTTTTATTCGTGGCGAATCCTTAAAATGGCGCCTGGACTTTTGGGGAATACCAGGGAGTGTGGGATTCTTAACTCACTAATACCACCTCGGTGATAACCATCAGCACATGGAAGGGGCCCCGATATTTGGTGCACCTAACACAGAAGAAGAAAAATAAAACACAAACGCTCATTTAAATAATGATTGTATTGAATACGGGAGGTGCAGGTTGTTCCCACAAACATTATTTGATTAAAAGTTGAAGAACTTATATCACCCTATTCAAATTTCAAAAATACATAATAGGAACTTTTTACTTTTATAATAACGAACTAAGATTCTAATTTTAGAACCAATTAAAAGAGAAAGGTTAGACTAGAGCACCATTTTAACTTAGTAGATAAGAAGGTTTTTGAAGTAAAAGACTATGAACAAACGGTTTAGTATAACTTTAAAACACCTTTTAAAATACACCCTCAAGGCACAAACTCCTCTTCCTCGCGAGCTATCAGGTGTGAATCGCGTCTCACATTATCATAACTACCACAATACATGTAATGTGGCGCAATTTGTGCACAAGTGCGCCTGCACTGGCTATAAATATCACAGTGCACGTAAACTGTTCGTAAACATGATTATCAATATGCATGGAACACTTTTTTTAGTTCTTTTTATGACATTGTGGCAACATCTATCCAGCCACATAGGAACTACACTGATAGCAAGCGATTTGTCAAAAGCTACGTCACACAAATCCTACATCGCGCAAGCAGAGTTTACCGCGCGATCTGACTTGTATACTCAGCCCCGACTGAGAGTTGTCGGGCAGTAGCTCGCCAGACATAACACCTGTCCGGTTGGAGGATCCTCCCATTTCAATGGAAGGATTTTCCACCCTGTTCCTCCATTTCCACTAAAACATAACATAACTACACGCCTGTAATCCTGCAATGGTTAAGCAGAGATGTACAGACGCCAGCACATCAAGCTATCCCTAACTGTCAAATTTTCTCAGTTAAAAATGAACCTTATGTCTTTGCAATAAAGTTGAAATACTATCAAAGAAATTTGACAGATTGTGGTAACTTGATGTGCTGGCCTCTGTACACCCAAATTTCACCAGTTATGTTTGAGACCCACGTAATACGAAGTGAGTCAAAAGCCAACGACCGGGCACAAATCCAGACTCCGGGCTCCAACTGACAAATTCTAGATGTAAAAACCCAATAACACTTTGCCCGCCCGGGAATCGAACCCAAGAACTTTTTATCTCTATCATTCTTTTTAAGGGATTATCTTTCAGTAGTCAGCTTATTCATGCTTGTGGATAATAATTATTAAAGTTAGGTACCCACTTCGTAATTCAAAAGCATTCAAAAATTAAACATTTTAGTGTTTGTTTAGGTTTTACAACCACATAATGTTTTTCTTTTCTTATAGTAGAATCTGCAATTTGGTTCATTAACACAAACTTATGTATTAATGTTACCATGAGCTCATGAATCATTCATGCTTATAAAAAGTAAAACAAGACATGATTGCTGTGATAACTTTTCTTAATAGTTCGTAAGTAATTATAGCAATTGATGGATAAAACCCATATTAAGATGTATTGGCAAACCTGTCCAAATATATCCAGCTTTCTATACCTAAGCTAACTTGTCTTACCTTCATTATTAAAATGCAAATAAAACCTTATTGTATAGATTATAATACTATATTTAATATGTTCACCATAAAAAATCATTCATTCTACCTAGCCTTTTCCCAACTATGTTGGGGTCGGCTTCCAGTCTTACCGGATGCCAGATTTTGTAAATTTGATACTGCCGGATTTTCGGGCTTCTGACGACCCGTAACGACTGTCAAAGATGCTCAAATGACAACCGGGACTAACGGCTTGACGTGCTTTCCGAGGCACGGAGGAGTCTTGGTATGTAAAGATGGTCACCCATCCACGGCCAACTCCGGCAAGCGTAGGTTCACCTGATGGATCGACCTGTGCGGCTGTTATTACTTAGCAGCGCCTCACCATAAAAAATACAGATATAAATGTAGAAAGTTGACATACATAAATCATGGTTTTATTGCTTGAAGCGATATTTTAAAGACAACCTTTGGATGGATTAAGGGAGGCAGGAGAGACAACTCTGCAAGTAGTTTTTTTTTCTTTTTGCGGGTGGGAAATCATCAAATGATGATCCCGCTCTGGGTGGAGCGGAAGGAGTGTCAGACTTTTACTGACTCTAATTCTGTTCACACTAATATTATAAAGGCGAAAGTTTGTGAGTGTGTGTCTGTGTGAGTTAGTATGTTTGTCCGTCCTTTAAGCTCAAACGGCTGAACGGATACGGATGAAACTTGGCACAAAGGTAGTTTATGACATGGATCATCACATCGGATATTTTTTTATCCCGTAGTTAGGGAACGTACTATTCCCTTAGGATACTTTGCGAAACCCACGAGAGCGAAGCCGCTGGCAGCATTAAAGAAGCTTATTTTTTTTTTGAGGGTGCGAAAGCTCCAAATGACTCCTCTTACTGACTTAAACCCATCCATGTTCCTTCCTTAGCCCTTTATGTTCCGGGGTAACGGTAGCCCTTTCGGACAATCCCGCTTACCCGGCAGGTTTCGGCCCTAACAGGCCCCTTCAAATGCTGACATCTCTTTGATCTGCAGGTAGTCTGGGGTGTGCCTTATTATCAATTAATCACCATATGATTTAAGTGAAGTTATTTCTACAAGCTTTGCAACACCTTAACATATTGCCTGTGTTATTATTTCAACCAGATTGCCCTGCACTTAGGGCATATGATCTTTGTAATGATTGCCCGGCGGCGAGGCAGCGATAGCTGCTATTAACATTATTATCGGTAAGTCTGAAGACTCTGAACAAAACGTAAAGTGCGAAATTGCAATAAGGATAAAAATATGATGAGAGGGGTTGATTGAGTTTCTTTTTGTATTAATTATGTTGGATTAGTACTGACGTAGCATGTTTCACAGAGGGTACTTCTTTTACACGTTCTTCAGTGTACCTACTACAAAGGTTCTTAACAAGTCGGACTCGGTCGCATAGGGTTCCGTTTCATTATCTATAAAAACTGCTAAAAAATCGCGTTTGTTGTATGGGAGCCCCTTTAAATATTTATTTTATTCTGTTTTTTTTAGTAGGTATTCGTTCTCAAAGCGGCAACAAAGATACATAATATGTGAAAATTTCAACTGTCTAACTATCACTGTTCATGAGATACAGCCTGGTGACAGACGGACAGACGGACAGCGGCGGTTTAGTAATTGGGTTCCGTTTTACCCTTTGGGAACGGAACCCTAAAATGCGTTCGCTACGCATTAGCAACAACAAAAATGAAGAAATCTAGTATTTGTTTGTGTATTTTGATTATTCATTAAGGTTCACTTATAATGCAAATCAATATAATTTATTTATATGCCTGTGAATAACCATGATTCAGTATCAGAAGTTATCTCTGGCAACACACTGGGCAAAGACTTTCGTCTTGAGACATTGCGGCATGTAAGACGAGAAGATAATAATATGGCGTAGCTTCTCGTACGCTGCCTAGCCGAGTCGGATTCGACAATTTACCTATTTTCCAAAGCAAAACATTCATAATGTTTACCATCCAATAACCTACTTTTTTAATATAAAACAGTTTTTAAATTAACTTAATAATAGTTGCTTTAGCCAACAAACCAACAACATAGAAAAAAAACCTTACATTATATAATAAAAATTAACCCTCAAAATAATGCCAGGACCACCATAAAACCACACGCTGGCCGTCGCCAATAATCTGACCTAATAATCTTAACAACTCCTTGAAAATACCTCCATAGTAAAGTGTGGGCTAACATCATAGCGCGTACAAAATAACAGTTATTATGCAAATTGACCGGTCGATTGAGACACAATGGCCGCCACCACGGTGGTCGATAGTGGCTGAAATATTGCGCAGGCTATTGTTGATATATTTCCCGTGACTTTGCTCGGGTTTAGATTGGAAAGGAAAGAGGATGAAAATGATTGAAAACAAAAATCTCGTATTATACGAACATGAATACTGAATTAAATATAAATATTTTATTAGCTGCTTCCGCGCGGTTTAACCTGCTGCCCGGCTCCTATTGGTCGTAGCGTGATGTTTTATAGCCTATAGCCTTCCTCGATAAATGGACTATCCAACACAAAAATATTTTTTCAATTCAGACCAGTAGTTCCAGAGATTAGCGCGTTTAAATAAACAAACTCTTCAGCTTTATAATATTAGTATAGATTACCTAATACAAACTAGGTTTTATATTTTCTTAAAGTACTGCAAACTTATTTCAGCTTTCAAGAACCAAAATTCAAACTACCTAAAATAACCCAAAATAAACTTTATAATTATCTACTTTAAAAAGGTTTTCCTTCAATATTTCTAGAATGAATAACAACTAAACTTCTTCATTTTCCTATAATATCAGTCTGAAACTTTATACATTTACTACATTTTAATGTTATTACTGGGAAATTTACTAAGACGGACGTAATGTACGGGTTCAATAACACATAAATCGGTGTGAGAAATAAGAGTCACCTTTATTTGTCTTAGTTTTAAGCCGTTGGCTTTCTCACAATAATAGCATATTATTTCTAAGTATTTGGATGATACATTTTTAATCACATGTCTCAAGGGCAGTTCTAATAAGTACTTAAACTGTTTTGTTTTCAATTTGTAACTAATACAGACATGAACGTTACAAACTACTGACTATCAGAAATAAAGTTTTAGGGTACCTTTAACATACATAATTACCTACTTTCTTCTTTGAGCTGAGTTATAATAATATAATAATAATAAATTCTTTATTTAGGACAACATTAGATCCACTGTGTTAGTAAATTCCTTATAATGAATGTTAGTGACGTATTATTTACTTTTTCTCCGAGATCGCTTCATGTGGACGACGCACAAGCGAAGGGAACGTACTTCACTCGTTCATCACCCCCACAAAACGACTCAGAATAGGAGAGTAGATGCTCTCTGCCACTATCCTCAGAATACTGTTGTCACTGTCCCGCAGTCTTGCTATTAAATTAATACTTATTCCTTTTATTTAGGGCCGATTTTACAATCATCAGATAACTTTTATCTGAAGAATAAAAATGGTGGTTTGACATATCATTTTGTACGCAAAAGCTGTCATACTGCCATATTTATTCCTCCAATAAAACTTATCAGAGGATTGCAAAATCAGCCCTAAATAAAATATGCACATGTAAAAATACCGTACAAAGTCGGACTTAATGTCTGAGTCATTTTCTACCAGTCAACATTTGGTTATGCAGAGATAAAACATGCCAGTAATAGTGGTGTACAATGATGTATGTTCACGTAAGTAACCCATCTATCTCCTGTGACCACTTACTTAAAATAAACTTATCTAGAGATCTAACACGTTTGATTTTTTTAAATAATTTATTCTTTGTTTAAACCAATTTATACTCCGTTTTTTTACAACTTACACATTAGATAAATAACGGCTAAATAACGACAGTTATTGTGTAATATTGATGACATAACTGCACTTTACAGTTGTTTTTTAAATGTAAATGGTTAATAGATAACATTGCTTCGTATGTAACGTGAAATAACGGAGTTAAACATACGTCTATATAGAAATAACGGAAGGGTGATAACTGTTATTTGTCCAATGTTATAACGAACAGAGTATAGTTACTTATACAATGTGGTAATGCCGCCAGTTTCTTGGCCACATTACTAGCTGACAAGATGCGAAGTTTTTTTTTTGACACCATTTTTTATTAGTTACTATGCAATCAATAATGTTAATACTTATCTAATAATCTATGTTCTATAATAAATGTATGTACCTAACATTTACACGCCACACTTGGCAAAATGTGTTGCTACCATATTTTAAAACTATATTGTGACGAATAAAATGATTATGATTAAGGTTTTTTTGGGTTAGCGTTATGTTAATGTGAATAGTTTCTATGAATTCAAAAAATAACTTTTTTTTTGTTCTCATCCTTTTTACATACTTGTACATAGTTATTATTAATATTTTAATTCTTTTCAGGTATGTGAATATTATGTGAATAAAAATAAATCCTATGTTAAAAAAAAATCATTCGTGTCCTAGGTGAGAACAGGATATGACTAGCTTATTTATTCTAAAGCCGACACAAAATATCTCATTGTCTCTCCCCAGACTACCGGAGCACCCTGTAACTTACGCACCCCTTATCTCACAAAGATCATCTCTTTATACGAGTATTGCTCCAGACGGTGCCAAATCGCCATTTTCTTGCCAAAAACGTCGCACATATTTCGCTTCCTGGTAAAAGAGTGGTGAACTTCTAAATTCATAGCTAAATCTAATCTCTTAAAATCTCATACGCGAAGAATATGATGCAAGTAATTAAAGAATAATTACTGCTTTACTGTCTATAATAAACAAACAATAAGCAACGAAGCAACTGGTAAAATTGTAATGGTTGTTCTTTATATAAGCTAATAGTCTAGTAGAAGCTAAAAGTATATTAAACGAGAAGGTAAAAAATTATAGGGCATCAAAAAATTCGTCCACATCGCTATCAACCGAAAAGCATCCAAAAGGCTGGCAGCATTGCCACGTTGTAGGGAAATGTTGAGTCTTTACCTTTATTGAACTGGCTGAATAAATGGCTAAAATTGTACCAAGAAGCAAATTGCTCCGATTTCTTCTGAACATAACGACGAGCCTAAAAATGATTTCTTAAATTCTGATACTAAACTTTTTAAACTCAATTCATCGATACTTTAATCCAGCCTTGTGATTCCCGCTCTCAAACCGATAAAAACACTCATACATTACCTCAGATGGTGTTAAATTTTCTTCCCTGCTTACTATCTTCTGTAGCGAGGCGCAATAATACCACTCCCATATACTCTGTATCAGTACAGAGATGAAATCCATAGCTCTGCTCAACTGTAACTCATTTCCAATCGGTAGTAAAAAGCGAGCTTTGCTTGGAATATGTGAAGGGTGGAAAAGAAATTGGTATGGTATGTGGTCTAAGATGTAACTCAACTCACAATTAAAAATGTATTTGAAATTGTGTCAGATAATTTAGGTGTAAGATTATTATTTTAAGTCTCATAATTATTGTACAGAATACTTAATTATATGAATGTCTAATTGATTATTTCAGATTGTTTACTAAGAAATTGTCTGTCTATTGAATTTGTATATAAACCCAATATCTACCAATAATACCCAAGTACGTGTAAGAGCCAACAAAAAATTAAAACCTCTTTTTATATTTTTATTCTTCTTCATTTTAAATTTTTAAACATGTCAAATTCTTTTGTTTTATTTGACATCTCATGTATGCACAAAACGTAATAAATATTTTATAATATTTCATTATTTGTTTGCGAATGTCTAACAAATTTGAAGCCGAATATAAGGATTACAATTATATAATACCAAATTTGTTAGACATAAGCATTCAAAGAATGAAATATTTTTAAATAGATATTTATTTAGTTTTTGCGCATACATTCGATGCAGTGTGTGTGTATATATGTGTTTGCCTCAGTGTAAATGTGACATCATAATAGTGCTCCACATTAAGTGCTATTTGAGTATGATTTTTTTTTCGTTCTCGCATCTCACCTACTAAAGAAATATTGCAAAAATATATTATTCAGATTCTTCCAATAGACAGACATTTCCCACCCATATTGTTTCTTCCATTTGGGTAAATTAAATTATCTAAATTGATTGCAAAAACAAGACAAGATACTCCATTCCACGTTAACACAATCCAAGCAGCACCGCTCACTGGGGGTGCATAAAATAATACTCTTACAATGAAAAGAAAACTGTTCGGATAAATCGAAGGAAAGCAATGAATTTTTATGTACCCATTCGTAATACAAGAGATTTATAGTGGGTGTGCTTGCCCCTGTTCGCATTACCACTCGTGTTTGGTATTTGTTTTTTGAAACATCCTTTTTGAAGGTCAATACAAAGTGTTGTAACATCACAAACTATTGATCATAAACCTTATATTAGCAGTAGAAAAAAGTCGGTTCTCATGTCTACATAACAAAAAATTTAAAAAAATAAGTGAAAACATGCATTCATCAGTTTTTTGTTTTAGAATTAAACGTTTACAACCCGTATTTTTATTATTTGAATCAATGGCGGTGGCAAGAGAAATGAAGTTTTGCTTTTTTTGTGTCAACTTTTTCTTCATTCTTTTTCATTTTTTTCTTATTTTCATATGCGTATCGTATAATTATCACTTAATAAAAAATCGGTGAAAAAACATCGTGAGGAAATCAGCATGTCTGAGAATGATATTTCTCAACAGTCTGTATGTGAAGCTAAGTCAAAGGCCCATGGGCAGCATAAAAACTCTGACACCAGGTTAGTCACTAACCACAGGTAAAGAAGAAGTATTCCAACGCGAACATAATTTGTCATACCACTCATGCCGACAAGAGATTTTACATCTAAAGTACAGGCAGTATAACTACATCTAGATAAAACTGATGAAGACTCCAAAACAAAAGAAAAGCAACCTCTAGACAGCAATAAAGTTACCTGACATACAAATGTCTTATTTAGTCAAGCCAAATCTCCCGAAACTCAACTAAGAACTAGTAATCTCACTCTGAACAATAAAATAGTATACATTATTCAATTCTTTGGACCCCAATTTACCAAAGAACAGTTCTATAAGGTCCCTAAAAAGAGCTTGAAGCAAAAAATGTTGTCCCTCTTGTATTGTTAAGAGCCAAACGTTTAATCTAATCTCATCTCAACTAAGAGGCTGGAGAAGGGCTTGTATTAGAAGTGGAAACTTACGGGCCGATAATAGGGACGTGCCCTTTTTTTTGAGTTTGAGAAATCATCAAATGACCCCACTCTCTCTGGGTGGAGTGTCAGACTCTTACTGACTAAAACTCATCCATGTTCTTTCCTTAGCCCTTTATGTTCCGGGGTAGCGGTAACCATTTCGGACAATCCCGCCTACCCTGCAGGCTTTAGGGAGGTGCCTTAATGGAATTATTGGTATAGAACGAGATATTCTACATGTGTGATTTTAATAAATCCTGATTTAAATTAGTATAATATTAATTATTTAGAAATAAGATTAGATAATAGTTACTGCGTAAATATTGTCTATTGTTTGTATTGTCTCTTTTTATATAACCAGTGCTACTGCTCGTAGCCTGATGTATGCATTTTAGGAAAACTTATTAATTAAATTTTTGACTAATTTGAAGTTGAAAATTGTCTTGGCCAGTATTGTGCTTACTACAGTTTAAATATTTTGTTAACTTGTAAGATACAACTTTCTATAGACCCTCGAGAATTAATAGCATACTAACAGCATTTTTTCTTTCCATATTTTGACGACACGGTTGGCGTAGTGGTTGAGCGATTGACTACTGCGCACTATGTCGCGGATTCGATTCCCGCACGGAACAAATATTTGTACGACCTGCAAGTATTTGTTACGAGTCTGGGTGTTTTTCTATCTATAATATGTATGTATTTACAAAAAAAAAATGTATATAAGTAGTATATCAGCCATCTCGTTACCATAACACAAGCATTAGGTTGCTTAGCTTGGGACGATACGGCGCTGTGTGAAATGTCCAAGGATATTATTATTATTATTATTTTTTTCTTATTCAGGGCCCGTACAAACTATCCTCCCCTACGACCCCGGCATAGATCCCCAGGTGAGTGTTAAGCGAATGAGGTTCCCGAGTTAAGTGTAACGGACAGACGGACAAATGGTTCGCGTCTGCAGCCCGCCCCTTAATTTCCGAGCATTTTCTCTGTATTTTCTTGTTTTCTATTAATGTTTTAGCGTTTGTAAGAGTTTTTCGGCCTTCATCTTTAGACATTGATTTTCACTAGTGAGCTTATGTTATTGCAATTGTCAGCCTGTTAGAAGGATGCTACTTGAAAGCGCATTTAATGGTTGGAACCTTCGAACTGAAAAGGTATTTGTAAGAGGAAATATTTGTCTAATCTTTTACATTTAATTATTTTTATGTAGGAATGGAACGCGACGGATGCATGACATGTGTGAAAGCGACAGAAGTATAAGTGTGAGTGAGACCGGTGATGTATGCTTGTGATGACGTGAATGTCGAGGAAGAGAAAGCAACACAATAAAAATGGCAGACGACGTTACGGTGTAAAGACGAAGTGTACCTATCTAAAAGTTAAAAGTTGAATAAACCGATTTATGATCGAAATTACGCAATTTGTTTGGCTCAAGAACCTGATCCCACATTTATATTAACTTTATTTAATTAGCCTCCAATTGGTCACCCTTGAAGTTACCCCTAGTAAGTCTCTTATAGGTATATAGCTTTTAACATTTCAGTCAACGATTTAAATATTACATCGACCGCAAAAAATCCATCACAAAGCAAAAGACAGATTAATACTGGATGCAGACCTGCACATCCCAAGTTACGCCGCAATACATCTTCTCTCGTGGTACCCCGTGGTGATAATTATTCAGACAAATTGGAAGTGTGGCCGGGCTAACTGCCACGGCTACTTCAGACTGTCTTTTAGTTTCGGAAAACACGGTAATATAAAAGTATTTCTAAATAGATTGCTCTTCAGTCCGCCTAACCGTGCAGCCACCTTTTGTAACCCACTTAATTTTACTCCACGTCTAAACATTAGCTGAGTCCATGTGATCTCGGAGTGGGCACATTTATCTTCGCAGCCGGTAGGCCTACGGGCTAAATTTCTATACATCGTAAGAGGGATGGCCCTAATGTCGGAGCCTTATTGTTGCTTTTGTGTGTTTCGCTTTGCAGTAACTGGTGGGCACACGCAACCATCACTGAGGGTTAAAGGTTGGTTCCGATAAGGCGACTGGTCGCAATATGTTTATTGTTTTATTCTTTATTATTTTTATAGAGTTATATGGGTGTGTTTCTGATTCTTGAACCTTATTTTTTATTAATTTAAACGTGTACTTACAATCAGTTGAGACTAAATAAAACAATATTAATATTTTATAAACTACTAATTTAGTCCAAAAATATCCCTAAAGGGGGGGGGGGGTATAGGGAATGAATATTAACCAAACTCCATGCGGACAAAGTCGTGGGCAGAAGCACTAGCTTCTGCCCACGACTTTGTCCCCCCCCCCTTTAGGGATATTTTTGAGATAAAAAGTAGCCTATATCCTTCCCCATGATGAAATCTATCTCTCTACCAAATTTTATCGAAAATAGGTCAGCTGTTTAGGCGTGAAAAGGTAACAGACAGACAGAGTTACATTCGAATTTATAATATTGGTATGGATTAGGTATGTGTTTACTTATGAGCAGTCGAACGATTCTGTGAAAATCTCACTGTGATAAATTAAGTGAAGTGAACGTGAAGTGAGATGTCGTTCAAACTAATGCTAGGGATTGACACTGTTGACAGCTCACTTTAAATTGACTTCACTAACGTTATCACGGTGAGATTAACAGAATAGCACTAGTGGTTATTCTGATAGTCACAAAGGCACAAAATTATTATTGCATATTGCATAATTATTATATTGCTATTAGTATGGATAGTATGGAAAAATAGATTTACTTATTCTTCTGCAATCCCTTTTTTTAACTGACTTCAAAGAGGTGGTTAGTGGGTTTCTTTTTTTTTTAATATTATGTTCATCGATAATTTCGATATAACATGATTTTGATTTTTCTTTCATTTGCTGGGGGTTTGCGCGGTGGTCCCGTTATTAACTTTGGTTGGATAGTACCTATTAGATTTTTCAATAATTTTAAATCTGGATGATAATATGAGTGACATACAATTTTTTTTTGTGTAAAATTTTTTGTAACTAGGCAGTGGAAGATCCACTTTTTAGTGTCCAAAAGAATTTGTAGTTCAAATTCATCCATTTTAAATACTGACTCTTGTCCTACGTGTCGATCAACCTCAACGCTTCCAGCTGATAGCCACTAAGCGGTAAGATGACAAGCTCACATTACCATGTAAATACATGAATCTATTAGCGTATTGCTGTCAGCTCCAATTTGCATTAATTATGATACACACCGGGACATACTTTCATGTAATTATTGTGTTAGGTGGTTGAGTTGTTGTTACAGAAATTGATCTAATTAGGGTAGCTAAATCATTGGTTTAGTTAATCCACGGTACAAAAAATTACATAATTTTGGTTAAAATGTATTAATAATTAAAATCATAATATCCTAAGTTTTGAAACAGTCATAACTGTGAAGTGATAACTCAACGTATCGAAATTTAATAACTCAGATTAAAATTATTTTTTTAATTGCTTAAAGCGTACTTATACTATACTTATACTATAAGCTGAAACAAGAATACAAGTTGTACAGTTTTTATTTAGGTACTGTTTTGTTTTTTATTTTTTTATGCTGTGTATCTGTGTGTCCGGTATAAAATATTTTTCTTTCTTTCTTTTAACTGTCTAAAAAGATGTAAGTTTTTTGTTGCTTCAATTTTATTGTATGTCAAAGCCATGAAACCAGGATTATGTAAATCAGGTTTAGTGTGGTCTTTATGTTAACTTTAAATAAGACCTTCATGTAATTCAAACAAATTCATAGTTTTCAAATCAAGCCGCGTATCATACTAATAAAAAGTCGCTCTTAATTGACCACGAAGTTCATTATAATAAAGTCGCATCTTAAAATCGTGTTCTAAAGACCAGCCTCCGAGCACAACCGGGGGTGACGGCCTCCGCGTCGGTTTCGCGCGGGCTAAGTAAACTTCCGCCGGTGCCTACATCCGGCGGATGTGAATTCTCCCATTTGCCGGTAACGGAGAGAACATCCGCAATTATTTTGTATACCGTTTTATACCATTCTACCATTCTCTTTGATATCCGAATTGTGTTGTAATTGAAAATACTTTTTTTACGTTTTTCGATTGTTTGCAATGGTGGTCATTAGTTGGGCGTAGCGATCATTTGATTTTTAAATTGGTTCTGTTTTGCAAACATGCATTGAGCGAACTGGGTTTTATTTTATAGTAGTTGCATAATACGTGTGAGAAACACGTGGCTAAGTACTAACAGCCACACAGGTCGATCCATCAGGTTAAGCTGCGCTTGCCGGGGTCGACCGTGGATGGGTGACCTTCATTACACACCGAGACTCCTCTGTGCCAGTTTGCCCAGTGACTAGGTTATGGAGGTCAGATAGGTAGTCGCTCCATGTCAAAGATTGGTTTTCAGCTGCATCCGGTTAGACTGGAAGCTGACCCCAAGATGATGCATAATACGTGTATCTTTTTACAGGTTGCAATCAGATCCATTAACAATTTAAAAAAGGAATTGCAGTTGTGGATGCCAAAGCCTAACATATGATTCGCTACCTTTTTGGTTACTGTATCGGCTATAATCGACCGTTAGCATTTTTTTTTGAGGGTGTGACTTCTCCCGCTCTGGGTGTAGCGGAAAGGAGTGTCAGACTCTTACTGACTAAAACCCATCCATGTTCTTTCCTTGGCCCTTAATGTTCCGGGATAGCGGTAACCCTTTCGGACAATCCTGCTTACCGACAGTTAGCATGGTCGCCAAACACGTCATCACAAGCCAAATTGTTACCGCTGCAAAGGGTCATTGCAAAAGATATAGCCAATTTATCAACGCACTCTATTGCACACAAAATTCCATTAAAACAGTTCAACCCTGTACGTAACAAATAATGTTTGTAGGAGCGTACACGGTGACCCGTAAACGCTTCGGCCGAATGCAATGGAACTTAATTCGGCCGGTCATCGGGTCCAATAACTGTCGCTCGGTTTCCACGCGATTTGCTCGCTTAGACCAAAGAGTACACTACGTAGAAGTGACACTTACGTAGTAACAGCCTGGGAATTTAATTATAATTAACTAAAAACTTATTTAACAAAAATATTCATTCAACTTCCAAAAAAAACATTTAAAATGATTTTTCACTTTATAGTAATTTTTCCGAAATCGTTTATTTTTTACTTTTGAGTGTTGGTATTCTACCTACCCCACAGTCCCCACACCTATTCGTATCCACTACTAAAATTGCTATGTTAACAACAATAATCTGAATTAATAATATGTCATCAAGATAAAAAAGTGGATTAATAAATAATTAATACGTATTATAGAAGTTAACTCAAAACCTGTTCAAACGAAGTTAATAAATTAATATGGCACCAGCTCTGAAAGGTCATACGACCTACCAAACAAAAAAGAATTATCAAAATCAATTCATAATTGCCGGAGTAGTCGCGTATTTAACAAACAATAAAAAAAAACCCAGTTGAGTTGAGAACCTCTTCCTTTTTATAGTAGGTAAAAAAGCAAATTGACTACTAAGTGAATTGTACGTATATTCAAATCACAACTATCATTCTTTGACAGTTGTTTGAATGACTTTAACAGGGCAAATTAACGTAGGTTGTCAATTCAGTTCTCTGATTGTACGTTTTCTTTGCGCTACGTTAAGACACTAGATATTTACTGTTCGCCTACACGGTTCATTTGTCTTCTTTTCGTGTGGTTAGTGACTAACCTGGTGTCAGAGTTTTTATATTGCCCATGGGTCTCCGACTTAGCTTCAAATGCTGTTGAGAAATATCTCTCAGACATGCTGGTTTCCTTCACCGATTTTAAGTGGACTTGGTACTTGACTTGGCAGTCCGACGGTCACACCACCAGGCTATCACTTCTGTCGACTCATCTGTAATTATAAGTCATTAAAGAGCTAAAATGTGTTAGTTGTATCCCCAGGCACCGCCTACTCGCCTGTTCCTTTGCTTCGCATTGAACGGATTCCGGCTACCTTCACCAGGTCATCGGTCCACCTTATGGGACCCAAATCATAATATTTGGTTGATAAAAATCATTTTATTTGCCTAATTAATATATCAAACTTGCACATATCAACTCAAGTAGCCAACGAGCAGTGAGGTACTTGTTTTTTTCATAATATGTAGCAACAACAATCCTTACTGTGACAAACGTAAAGACGAAACTGTTTTAGAATTCGTTCAGACATGGAGTATCGCAGCTTCCTCCACGTTTTTATTCTATGTTTAGACCCCGTAGCCGCACGGCGGGTTACAACAAATAGCTGGATTTTATTTTAGAAAATTGTTTTAACCCTTTTTGCCAAGTAATGCAGTGGGTTTTTAGTGCATTAAAATTCTCTACAAGTGATTTTGAGTTTGTAAACTATTGAAAGAAAAAAAGAAAGACAGGAACTACGTTTATTTGCGGTTAACGTGATGGAGTAAAAAAAAACAACAGAAAATCATGTTGTTGGGGCAATATGCGTCATATCCGCACAAATCGGCCATCGCTCAGCATAATGCTTCGACCCTATATAAGTTACATTGGTAGTCAGATTAACCTCAAACCGTGTAAACTGACTTATATTTCTGTCATGCATTTTAGAGATGAGACTTGAATCCCAGCAGTAAAAAAGAAGATAGAAAATTGATTTATTTAGTGTGCTAATTATGCGAGGTGA
Source organism: Hyppa rectilinea (assembly GCA_951799385.1). Classification (NCBI taxonomy): domain Eukaryota; kingdom Metazoa; phylum Arthropoda; class Insecta; order Lepidoptera; family Noctuidae; genus Hyppa; species Hyppa rectilinea. The sequence goes on from OX637319.1 coordinate 1,099,826, forward strand.
AGGTGCTTGACACGAGTGAAAAATATCTCTGCTTAGTAGATTTTGCCAGCAAACCTTCACCTCAAATTGGTAGCTACTTAATAAATCAATGGCTAGGCAATTCATCTCCTCATAAATACGTTTGCCTCAAAAGTAAAAGCATCCATAACGCATGCCAACTAACTAACAATCACCATCAGCTAAACGTGGTGATTGTGTCTATCTCTACCGTATTCACTAGCATACTACCAGAATATTCTGTATTAAAATTTCCCGTTTCAATTTTAGCACATATTTCATAACTTTCATGCAAAATTTTAATAGAATCAAATTCTGGCACTTTAGTGCATCGAATATTGTTACTAGATTACGCTTATTTGTTGGTTCGTTCCGGCTACTAACTGGTACAAAGTACTTTTGCTAGTATGTGTAATGTTATAGGTTTATGTACAGAGGCTAACACATAAAGTTACCACAATCTGTCAAATTTCTATGATAGTTTTTCAACTTTATTACAAAATAATAAGGTTCATTTTAAATTGGGAAAACAGTTTTGGATAGCTTGATGTGCTGGCGTCTATGTACAACTTGGAACACGATTGTTCATTTTGTTCAATCGTCAATTTGTTTAAGCCTCATTACTAAGTATGCGTTGAACGTATCTCGATCGGGGCAGGTAGCCGCATTGCAAATAGTGTTGACTAGCTAACATTCTTATCACAATGTCTTAGTTATGTTGAATGCTTTGGCTCGTGTCGATACAAGACACCAAATCTAATCAAATGTAGTCTAGAAACGTGTTTGCGGATGCTTCCATTGATGATTTGTTCTCCATCTTTATGAAAAGAACTGAACGATGATGAGCAGGTCCATGGTAGAACCAACACGGTCGCAAAAATGCGTGCAAAATGATGTGTTTATTTTGTACCGGGCAAGAGTACACATTATACATGCACAGAGATAGGAAATAGATTTTTGTTATTTGAACAAGAATAAAACTTGTTTTATTTACTAACAAATTACTTTCGTATTTCTATATTTTTAGGAACGTTTGCATTCCAACCACTCCCAATATATCAAAATTACTTTGATTCCCAAAAAAACATACATTCATTGTTAATGAGATAAATTGGTACTGAATTCAGAATGTGTTTCATTACCGGAATTTGCCTTCAGGCTTCTTAGGGTGAGCCAAAATACGTCGCCTTTTCAACATACCACGTGGAAATTCTTAACCAAATTAGGTAGGCACCAACAATAGGTACACAAGTTCCAAATTCCTATATTATATATTTAATTTGGTCCTATCAGAACCGGGCATCAGAACCGGGTATGTTTCCGCGTGATTTGCGCTGCCAGACCCGGATAACCGCAAGCCCGGTTAAAACGAATAGCCTAACTTTAGTCACTCCATTTTATTTTGGAATTCAGTGTTTTCGAGTTCCTTTATACTGCTTTCTGGATCTATTAATTACGAGAATACGCACCATAAAATTTAACGATGTTTTTAAATTGGCATGAATGGTGCAGTGGTGTTTTGATTTGGTCGTGGGTTTCGAATCCGGTCCGCAAATTTCTAATTTTTTAAGTTTTGTCATGAGATATTTCTTTTAGAAGAAAACCTATTCATATCCTAACCTATCCTTTGATAACCAACATTTGACAAACTATCCAGTAGTGAGTCACGCTCACTTCATCCATGTCTTCACGATGAGATATTTACAGAATCGACTGTCAATCCTGAAAATCAGTAGCGTGTTGAATTAAACCACACAACAATTTTCAATAACAACACAAACACTTTAAGCAAAAACATTTTTTTCACTGAGCTCTAAACATATTGTTAAACTGTAAAACTAAGTGGCTAAGTGTATCGTTAATATTTAGCCGACTACCCTCACTTAAACTAGCTTTTAGTCTACTGTAGAAGTTATATACAGAGTTTTTTTTCATGTCTCAAGTATAAAAGACGCCAGTTTTTACATCTAGGAAGTAATTATCTCTCTGAAGTTGTAAGGAATCAGGAGTGGAGGAGTCGGGACGCGTATTTTAAAACGCCAATACGCTTACGCATGTAAGTTTTCAGATTTGACCTGCCTTGTAGACATTGATATTTTGAGGCTGTTTGATTTCAGAGATACAATTATGCCCTAAGTAAACGACAAATGATACACCTTCCACTAATGCAGTGACGATTATGAAAACCTACGATCACTAATGCTATCCGTAGAAACATAGATAATATTCTTGACGAATGTTCTGACCGTTAATAGAGTAGCTCATGATTAGTACTCGGCTATGACTAATAAGAATTTAAATACTTACTTAAGTATTATTTTTTATTCAATTTAATGAACTTATTAGGTTCCACTCAGTGTAACTTTATAATATAGTCTTTTACTTTTTTTCGTAAGTTACGATAACGTTTTCTGTGCATGCATTTTTACACTCTATTCTGATTTTTTGCTTGATTGTACCAGTTTATACAATTGTTGGTGAACCTAATAAATAAATAATACGTAAAACTGAAATCCAATAATCTATTTTGAAGTCAAAAATACCAAATCAGCACATTCAACATCTACTACGTTTCAGCGCTCACCGTCTTCAGACTTGGCAAGCTCGCGGCCCTGTTCGGCCGGAAGGAGGGTGATCATTTGACCAACTTTTTTCATTATCTCCCGGAACTCGAATACTTTTATAGTACTACTATTTCGTTTTAGTTGTGATTTTCTTTTCCACTCCTGTTATTTTTTTCTTCTTGTTAACTATAGTCGTTAGCTTTTAGCAGCCATTCAGTTCTTTATGTTGGTACAAATGAGCTAACTTTATGGGCTAATGTTGAGTTGCCTGAATACTGATTAGTCTATGGATTGTTTGGTGGGAATGAGGTTTTATTGGACTTGACGGGTCTTTTAGGAGGAGCGATAGCGGAAGCGGATTGGTTTGTTTAGTTCGGTTCTGCAGTATCAATCTCCTTCTTCTTCGCTTCGCTCTTGACAGAGCGGTCAAGGTCACAACGGACTGTGCCCAATCGAATATCTCTGTTAGATGTCAGTCTGGCGCTCTCAATGCCGCGGCTTCCAACCGATTGCGGCAGTAAAAATAGGCTTATCTTATTAATAGGTAGAGATAGAGGCCTTAGAATACATTAACATGTACCTAGGTTTAGCTTTTACTGAAGCTGTTGAATTGATTTCAGTGTGATTCATGGCCAGACTTTAGTGTGAGAACCAGATTTATAGCACCTTTGAATCTGTTTTCTTTAGAAAACAGATTCGTTTCCAAAAATGTTTAAAACCTCTCTGGACGACACAATATTTATTTATGAATTATTTTATTTTATAACTATTTATTAAATCAAGTAAATACCGTACAAGGGCGGATGTTATGCTTGAGACATTTTCTACCAGTCAACCTTTGAGTGATGCAGAGAGAAAACCTGGCGGATGCAAAATGACAAAAGCATTTTCTAATGCTTGGTTGGTGACGAGAAAGTTATTTGATGCTACGTATCCACTCAACTGTTGAACTATCAGTATGATTCAAATCCATAAAAATTGTTATTTGTTATGCAAGGCTGGAAAGTTGATTTTTGGCGCGAGTACTTCTATTGAAACCTGAGTAAGCGAAGGATTCTAGGGTTGAACCATGAGCGAAGCGAGTGGTTCAAATATAGAATCCTGAGCGTAACGAAGGTTTCAAAGGTACGAGACGCAGAAAAGCTTTGCTACCGAGCGCAACACACAATTTTTCACCTCACTACAGCGAGGAAACTGCTAGGTGCAAGAAAACAGGTGTTATATGTTGAGTTTTATTTTGGTCGTGCGTCTCAGATACATGTGAAGAAAATAACAGATACTTGGCAATGTATCTTATGAGTTACGTAGAATATCTCCAAAATTAAATACCCTGTATTTTGTTCTATATCCTACTTGTTCTCTAAGGAGAATGAAAGAAAAAAACTAATTTAATACAAATAACTAACTAATTTAATACATATTTATTTTTGCCAAGCAAAGGATTAAATAACATATTACATTTATTAGTATTTATTTTATTAAAACAATTTAACTTAAATTACTACACAATTGGGTATTTGACAGGGTAGTATTTTTATGGCATATTTAAATGTGACGTCACAGATTTTTTTAATCAAATGGAATACTTATTAGCATTAGTTCCAATTTTACAATTATATCCTCGCAAAATATTTAATTTCTGTACTGTGATGGAAGTTTTTAAGTTGAGCGGTATTATTTAATATTTTATTTTAGACCGTGTCATGCATTTTCAGTGGACTGGCAGTATAGAAAATTATTAAATAGAAAGGTTCGAATTTTAAAAACTCTTTCCACGCTAGAGAGCAAAAAGCGATTTTCGGCTCAGATTTCGAATGACAAACAGACTCTTTCCGAGCCTATGAGGTGAAAATGTAATTGTGTCTCATTAGCCACAATTGAGCTACTACTACTCTTTTTTAACTGTTGTCATGCCATTACGTACTCATTACTATTATATCCCGCTCCCGCTCAGCTTGTTATGAAACATTAGGTTTATTAAAATAAATAATGAACGATGTTTATCATGTCTAGACTAGTATTGTTATGGCTACCTGCCATATGGGGCTACTTACTGATTATAAACAAATAGGTAACAATTTGTTGACTCATTTATTAAAGCTTATTATTTCTATGGTATGGCGAACGAATATTAAAGCTTTTCCTTTCTGGGTTGATGGTGGCTTGTCGTGTAACCTAATGCTGCTCTTTTTTTTTGAGGGTATTAAATCATCAAATGTCTACTCTCGCTCTGGTTAGAGCGGAAGGGACTGTCAAACTCTTAAGGACTAAAACCCATCATGTTCCTTCCTTAGCCTTTTATGTTCCGGGGTAGCGGTAACCCTTTCGGACAATCCTGCTGACCCGGCAGACTTCGGCCCTAACGGGCCCCTTCCTTCATGCTGACATATCTTTGAGGCGTGCGTAGTTTGCGCCGTTACGGGACTGGTCCTAGTCCGACGGTGAATAAACCATTACTCACCGTCCGCAGGACCACGTCTACGGTGGGTGGCTCCCTACTTCCGGAACGTCTCTCACGGCGGCTGGGACGTGAGTTTCTGTCTCTAAGCAGAAGGAAGTGACTGCCTTCCACTCCCTCTCGCTCTGGACCATGGATTGAGGGTCGGACCGCCGCTACGAGGACCCACACGCGGTGCTCCGCCCAAGCGGGGCAGACCTCTTCCGTATGCTCCACCGTGTTTTCTGGGCGAACCTCGCAATGGTGACACCGGAGCAATGTAATGCTGCTTTATAATGTATTGTTTCTAGCGTCATAACATGAAACTTGTAATAATGACTATAGGGAAATGCTGCTAGGTACCTACCTTGGTACACTTTATGCGAAAATAGGTTTATTTTTAAGGACCTTGAAGCTTCGGTCCGGTCAGCTTCGGTCAGGTCCTATGCGTGAGGAATTTGTCAACATAGATTTATGTTATAAATGTCATCACATTCTTATACGCGTCCTCCGAAGTGTCTGATGAAACGCAACAAACATCAAAAAAAAGCTACGTACTTTAAATCTAACGTCTAAGAATTCTTTTGACAAAACATTAGATAATAATTATTATCACAGAGCATAACAGCACAAAACACTACAAGAGGTATCCCAACGAACCATAGAGCTAGGTGGAGCAATATTGCTCCGCTTTGTAGCCCGACTGTTCTTTCCGGTGCACGGAGCCGCCAGGAAGTTTACTTAAAAGAGGTGGAGGGCGCTCAGAAATATCGGCAGTGGTATTCTGAGGAGTGGTGAGTTGTTTGTTGGAAGTTTAGTTATGTGGGCCCGGAATTATTGATATTTTTAACGGGTTTTTTGTACGGTATATGGATAACGGAAACAGTCAGAATCCACTGTGTAGGGTTCCCGGCTGAATGGCATAATAATTACTTTTTTAGTGCCCCAGCAATAAAGACCAATTGTATATAAAAATAGTTTTCTTCTGTGTCTAAAATACAAAGTAAATCGTTAATTATTCAATTGTTACTGCCAAAAAAAATCTAAGTCAAAGCCAAAATCAAATAATTTATTTCAAATACGCACAAGAAAGGCACAAAAAATATATCAAAATCGTTCTCATATCGTCTCTCAGAATACCTCCATTCTCGACAATCCCAGAAACGTCACGGATGTAGTGGCACCGTGCCGCGGGCCAGTGACGTCACGCGAACACGTCGAAACTTGTTACGTGACGGAACTGAACGTAAAGTGCCTGAGTGGGCAGGACGATTCGATTTTCAAAAGTAGGTGCAATACTCCTGGTTGGTATCACTTTCAGTTTTATGATATCAAATCTCGAGTTTAAATTCATTTATTCAGTGAAAATCAATAGTCTCTACAAAAGTAGGTATCTATATACACATAATACAGATAGAATAACAGAGATACATAATTTTTGAACTGTTTTTACATATTTTATATCGGATGCTTTTAACGATCTGCATCGTTCTCACATGTATAATAATACCTAATATGAATTATGTAACCAACATTTTTAACCATATTTTGTTTAAAAGAAGTTCCACGTCCGTTCTTCTCCATAGGTACCTACTGCTTTGGAATGGGCAATTAGCTTCATCTTTCTGACTGACCGACCCCTTGACAATTCAAAAGTGCCTGTAATTGGTTTATTTGAAATAAGTTTGGTTTTAGTTAAGACAATATTTTTAATTTTTTCGATATGTGAAGAGTCTTTAAGGATAACCCTAGAGCCTTTAAAAATAGATGACTATTTTATGTGGTAGTAGTTTTTCGTTGCGCAAATATTTTACAAAAATCTTGATGTGAGCATGACGTGAGCTGCTGCTATCGTATCAACCTAATGCTAGGGATTCACACAACTGATAGCTCACTTTAAACTCATTTCACCTACATTATCACGGTGATATTTTTACAGAATAGTACTACAGTCCCATATGGGGGCCCCTCAGGGCCAAGCCTGCCGGGTAAGCGGGATTGTCCGAAAGGGTTACCGCTACCCCGGAACATAAAGGGCTACGGAAGGAACATGGATGGGTTTTAGTCAGTAAGAGTCTGACACACCCTTCCGCTCCACCCAGAGCGGGAGCAGCGATTCGATGATTTCCCAGCCTTAAAAAAAAAAAGTCCCATACATGGGACAGTCTTCAGTCTTTTGCATACGCTCAATGAACATCTCATAAACTCATTGTGAGTTCGAAACTGTAATAAACTTTCAGTCTTTCTACCAGCTCCGAAAGAAAAACAGCCAACGTTTCTTAAACTCCTCAAGCCAGAATTTAATTGCCTACTAATAAACATGTTTATTCATGGATGAACAAGTAGGTTTATTCAAGTATTTCTCAGTTTACTTACTGGTGCTCCATTCAACATACTCACGGAAAACCATAGCTGAACATAACTTAAAGGAAACTTATCCGTATTCGGTAAGGCTGTGTGCACAGAATGTTATTGTCGTGGTATACAGGTATGCTGCAGACCACCAAACTGAACAACTTTTACTATGGGACCAACTGAAAAAAAAATCAGCTGTTCCCTGTATTTCGACGAGTCACGTGACCAAAAATGTATAGAACAGCTGATTTTTTTTTGCGATTTCGGAGTTCGTCCTATAGTAAAAGTTGTTCAGTTTGGTGGTCTGTAGCATATACTTTTGTATGTGTATACCCTTTCGGTTACACCCGGTATAACAGTGTATCATCTTCTTAGCGTGCCGATGGCAAAAATAGTGACGAAGGGATTCGTTATCAGTGGGTCGCGTCATCAGAAATAATACTCACAAAAACTTCGTTAACACTTTTAATTACTTGCTAACTAGCACTGAATACAAAATAATCAAGAGTGACTCGATTAAGAACTAAGGAACGCTTGAAGTTTAGCGCGGAGTAACGAACGTCCACTCAGACTGCCGGACCGATTCAAAGTGTCCTGACTCAACTGTCAGCGCACACTTGTGCCCCCCACTTACAGGTTAGCCAACCTACCTGTCAATGTCAAATAGCTGATTACACTTCCGGATCGACATTTGACTCGATTATTCGCTCGGTGTTGCCATTACTCCACGCTAACCATCCCCAAGTTATTACTTGACGTTCCGAAACGTTAGCTGTCAAATCTTACTACATAGTTCCTCTAGTAAGAGATAGATGGCGTTGATCCAGATTGATTGATATGCGTTGACGCTTCGACAAATATATATTTTAAATTAGTTTGGTCCAAAATTCTGCAAATAATAATTATAATATAATTTTGCAATTCAGTGCACTCATTCTATCAAATAGTTAGTTATAGATTATTTTAAAGATTCGTGTTTGGCTGTCATTTACTCATGTCAAAAAAAACACAAACCTCGAATAAAAAGAATAAAATTTGACGGATATCAAGTTAAATATTTTAACTATCGTCATATTTTTATTTTTACCCTTGTTTTACAAACTGGAGAATTATTTCATCACACATAATATTTAATTTGAAATAGAATCAAGAACTATTAGTAGTTTCTGTCCATTTCAGGCATTTTCTTGGCATTCTCCTTTAAACATCATCTTTAAGCTCTTGGAAGAATGTTTAATCAACATCTTTAAGAACTTAAAAGGATTGTAAAAAAATCTTTCATGTTTTTTTTTGTTCTTGCTTCGTAGCAGTCCACTATTTTCTTAGCCCACGTTCAGCACCGTGCAGGTAGCTCCTCTTTATAACAGCACCTTTACCCAGGTATGCAAGTTATTAGCTCGACGACAAGTTTTAATGAGCAACGCTGGGTGCCTCCACTATTGACGCGAGTTGTTAAGATTCATGAATGCCGGGTAAATGCGGGTATTTTGAATTGCACCATGTCTCAGGTTTGCAGTTATATGTTGATATTGGTACTGGAATTAACCAGTTTGGAAAAGTTTCTTATACGTTCTGACTGGCTGATAGAAAAAAGAGGGATATTATTAATGTTGAGAAAATGTATTTATTTAATTGTTCACTTTTCAATCTGAAACAAATCACAATATGAAACAAAAACAAAGGCCTGTGATATAAAGTTACATTAAACGTATTATCATTCTTCTTTCTTTTCTTTTGCACATAGATAGGTAATATTTTTTTTTCAAAATCAGAAAACGTTTAAACCCGTTCTTAATATTGTTAGCATTATGAGATCGAGTTACGTGAGCTACTGAGTCATCGTATCATTCCGTGTTGTAGACTGTCATGTACCTAATCGCAATTAAAAATTATAGAGATCCTTTTTAATATAACATTATCCGTAAAAACTTATTGATATCCATACTTCATTTTGTCACGCCGCGCCGATCACAATCGATCGTTATGAAATTAGATAGGACCTGAGGGCCTAGATATGGTCACATTTTCATTTACTAAAACGAAATTAGATAAATCCGAAATGTATGGAATTGACAAAAGCTTTCGAAATGTCAAATGTGTTGACAAATGGCGTTCTTGACAATCCGAATCGCTGAGATAACGAATTGTTCGATCAACAATTTTCGAAATCGAATCGACACGAAGCGACACACTTGTCTAGTTCCTTTAACTGTTTGTTCCAAATACAAAATACACGCAAGCAAAGTTGCAAGCAATACGAGCGACAGACGAAGTTCAAAAGATACTGGCACGACGTAGATATTCTTCAGTGCAGACCTGCTTGTAGCAATACGTTTCTAAGGTCATAACGATGAACTGCAATGGGTATACAGCTTCCTTTACGAGCTGCGTAGTGTACCGATTTGTGTAGCGCCAGCTGTTACACTTTACTTCGAGAAATAGTATACAGTTCATCTTGCAAGGCTTGGGAAGTTTCATATACCCTACGTTGGGTTTGAGAATCTTTTCGATATTGTTTTTATTTGATAAAATATTTTATTAATTAAGTTTATACGCCTTTATTTACGTAGGTACGCATAATTAGTTTCAAGTTTTCTCAACTTGTTTTTTATTTAACCAGAGGACGTTGAAACTTAACTAATCCGTTAGTCTGTATGTCCACTGCTGAATTATTAATTGAGCTTCACATAAATTAAACTATCTTTTTGCTAATAATAACAGAAAACATAAGAATTAAAATAGAGCTTCCATCACTAACTCTAACTCGTTTACCACACGTATGTAAATCAACTCTACGAAAGCAACCCCTCATCACCAGCTTATTCTTATCAGTTAACTGTGGACATAGGTCTCTCAAATTACACGCCATTCAGCTCGATTCACGGCAACTCTCATCCAGCTGCTACCAGCCACTTTGCGAAGATCGTGGCTCCACCTAGCCTGAAGGCGTCCTACCTTACGTTTGCCGATTCGTGGTCTCCAGTCTAGAACACCTCTATCCCAACGGTCATCGGTTCTACGGCTACTATGGCCGGCCCATTGCTACTTCAGCTTAGACAACAACACTTAGAGGTACAAAATAGAGTAGTTGTAAACGTCAAATTGTTACCATGCAGTCGATTGTAGGTACGATCAGCAATTGAGGACCAGGCCCCATTAGTGCGTTGCGCTGCGTCGCGTCTTCACAGCGTCGTCGCTGCGTCGTTTTCCATATTTTTTTAATGACATGCCCCGTTAGACTTGGAATGACATGCGTTGCGTCGTCGCGCGCGACGTTTCAACGGATCGACGGACAAGAGACGAAGCGACAGGGAGGCTCATGCTCATGCGCTGCGTTGCTCCGACGACGGTCAGTGATCCACTGCTAGACGAGCGTAAGCTGAAACGCAGCTGCGACGGCATGCATACCCTCTTGCGTTGAGGTGTCGCAGTGTCAACGCAACACAGGTGTGGCAGACAATGCGTTATTCCGTTGCGACGACGCGACGCAACGCAGCGCAACGCACTAATGGTGCCTCACTCTAAGTCATCTCAATAATTGACAACAGATTTCAAGCTGCCACATATTTCTAAAGCCCGAAACGAAAGCAACAAAATAACCCGGTGCCCTATTGTAGTATTTTTTTCTTTTATTTTCAGTACAGACCGCCCCTAATTGTGGTCAATCAAATTGAATCGGACGGCACATCGCGAGGCACGCAACCGGCAACCAGCGACTATTCGTTAAAACGTGATGGTTGCTTAGTGTAGTTAGTTATTCAGAAAAAATTGAGCCTAACGTATAATTTCGTTAAGAATTGGATAATGTATTGGTTTGGTTTGTTTTGTTTTTGGAAGCTATTCGAAGTACCAACACAGCCATTGTACCAACACAGTGGGTCTAATGTTGTCCTAAATAAAGAATTTATTATTATTATTTGTTTATTTATATCTTTTCTTATTATTATTATTATAAGAGGAAGGATAAAGAAAGATTTTGACCTTGAACCGATATTTACGCGAAAATGTGGAAAACGTAACTAACGTAGGTAATTCTGCCCGTCATATACACTACCTAGAATTCTACCTTTTTCAGCATTATGATATTGTTGGATTTGATGGAGATGGGTGTTTCTGAAATAACAGTCACATGAAGCATTTCAACTTGATGTCTAAAGTTGGCACGCAACACCAAAACCCTTAGTTTTACAATTGCCAGGTGGTTACCACTTACTGCCAGATGGGACGTTGCCCAAGATCGGATGATAGTCAAATCATGCTTTATTGGTCTGTCTTACATGTAATAGTTAGATTTCAACATAAACTACCAAGAAGAATAAAGAAAAAAAGAATAGTTCAAAAAAACACGCTTTTTATAGAAAACTGAACTAAAAAATATAAAATAAATTTTGTATGGTCATATGGTTTGGTGAATATTATTTTAAAAAGCACGCTTTTTCTTTCTAAAGCGTGTTTTAAAAAAATGGAATAATTTTATCAAATTAATGTATTGTCATCGGTCCTCGATAAATCTACAAAGTTTGAACGAAATATGGCCGTTTAAAGTGGGTCCAAATCGCGCCCACAGGAGTCGGTTACAAACATACAGGTGAAGCTAATATAAAGCGTGTAATAAGAAATATTGCTCCCTATTTTTTTCCGTGACAAAATTGTCGTCATAATTATAGAATAAACCCCCTAACCTACCCGAACTAATCATGAAATTCAATCAACGTAAATGTTTACCTTTGTTACACGGACCTATTACCACCTCAACCCCAAAATGTCCCCTTCACAAAAATATAAACGTCACGCGCGTAAATCCAACCCTCAAACGGTAAGTGTCAAGTCAGTACCCTCCAATTAAACACAGGTTGTCTTGGGCGCGGAAAAATTACCTTGCGTGTACAAGCGGCCACAGAATTGAATTAACATCAGAATAATTACTCCAGAACACGCTGTGCGCGCCTGTACAAATTACGCGTTGTGCTCGACTTTACGCGGAACCATTGTATTTGACAGTCTCAATATTACAATTTGTTTGAATTTTTAGGGTTGATCGTCACGTCAAGCGCGAAGTATTTCAGTTCCATAATTGAAATGAATATTTTATAATTGCTTACGAAAACGGTTTCGTGAAATTGAATTAAATGTTGTTATTACTGCTAAACACGCTGTGTGCGGCTGTACAAATTGAAAAGCGTAACATAAGTCACAGGACTGTACCACAACAGATTGTGCTGATTTATTTGTTAATTGTTATAAAATACAGAACATTTTAGGTACCTACACCAAAATTATTAAAGAGCATAGTAATTACATAGGACTGAACAAACTGCCTCGTTGGTATTGTGGAAGCAAGAATCTACTGCTGAGCATGAAGTCCTGGGTTCGATTTCCGATTCGGGCAAAATGATATTGGTTTTTTTTATAAGGAATTTCTCAGTAGCCTTTGTTTCTGGTTGATGGCAATATACTTACCCCCTATAAGGAACTTAAACATAGGTGGTGAAATGTGGGTATGCTATACGTACACTCTGCCAGACCCTTCGGGGATATTGGCAGAATGTTATATTATGCTAAAATGAATAGGTACATTAAGTTAAAAAAGGTTATAATTTCTGTAAACTGTTCATCTCTTTAATTTTTGTAAACCGCGTTGCTACATTAGTGCCCTCCTAATTTTCACACAAGCAAGAGACAGCAGCAGAACGGAGTTTCAGACTTTTACTCACTAAAACCTATCCATGTTCCTTCCTAAGCCCTTTATGTTCCGGGGTAGCGGTAACCCTTTCAGACAATTCCGCTGAAAGAGACTATAATCATCTGCCTAGCCTTTTCCCAACTATGTCGGGGTCGGCTTCCAGTCTAGCTGAATACCAGTATTTTACATACAGCAACTGCCTATATGACCTCCACAACCCAGTAACTGGGCAATACGCTACCCTTTGGTAAGACTGACGACCCGTAACGACTGTCAAAGATGCACAAATGACAGCCGGGACCAACTGCTTAACGAGCTTTCCGACGCACGGAGGAGTCTCGTTATGTTAAGATGGTCACCCATCCACGGCCAACCCCGGCAGACGTGGCTTAACCTGATGGATCGACCTGTGCGGCTGTTAGTACTTAGCCACGAGCTCCACCTCCTTTAAGAAGAGACTACGAGTATAATCTTGTGAAATAAATACTAAAAGATAGAAAAAGGTGTTCTTTACATGATTTTTCTGTTGCGTTTTCACGCATTTACCATGTCTCCCCTATCGTACAAATATGGCGCGTAACATGATTACTTTGAGTGTAATGTTACGAGTATAACCGAGCGCCAGAGTGTACATGCTTCAATAACTGTAGGTGTGCTGGGAAGACGTTTAATATTACGTCCGCCTTTGTTTTACTTCGTTGTATCACGGTTCAATACAGGTCTTTTCTATAAAAATCACACCATGTAAACTTTATTGAAGTGACCTGACCCTATCATCTATACTAATATTATAAAGCTGATGAGTTTGTTTGTTTGTTTGAACGCGCTAATCTCTTGAACTACTGGTACGAATTGTAAAATCTTTTTGTGTTGGATAGTTCATTTATCGAGGAAGGCTATAGGCTATGTAACATCACGCTTTTTTTTTTTTTTTTTAAGGCTGGGAAATCATCCAATGACTGCTCCCGCTCTGGGTGGAGCGGAAGGGAGTGTCAGACTCTTACTGACTAAAACCCATCCATGTTCCTTCCGTAGCCCTTTATGTTCCGGGGTAGCGGTAACCCTTTCGGACAATCCCGCTTACCCGGCAGGCTTGGCCCTGAGGGGCCCCTTCATATGCTGACATCTCTTTGAGGCGCGCGTGGAACATATACGCGCCGTACGGCACGGGTCTGGTGCTGATCGGACGGTGAGTCACCCATTACTCACCGCCCGCAGGCCCGCGCCTACGGTGGCCGGAGTCGTCACGTGGCTCCCGACGCCCGGAGCGTCTCCCGCGGCGGCTGGGACGGGAGGACCTTTCTCTCTCCCATCCCGCCACCTCCTTCGCGAGCATAACTTTTTCGCAGAAGGAGGTGACATCACGCTACGATCAATAGGAGCCGAGCAGCGGGAGCAGCTAGTTATAGATAAAGTGATAAATTACTTCTAGATCACTTTTCACGAAAAGTTTTTCTAGATTCGACCGGCAGATGTTGTAAAAACATTGGCTGTACCGTGGTGATATATAATTCGTTTCTTCTTTCTGTTGGGTGGGAAATCATCAAATGACTCTTCCCGCTCTGGGTGGAGCGGAAGGGAGTGTCAGACTCTTACGGACCCCACCCCACCCCCCTCTTACCTATCCCCATGTTCCTTCCTTAGCCTTTTGTGTTCCGGGCCAGCGGTAACCCTTTCGGACAATCCCGCTGAAGGACGTTGACTCTAAGTTGTACTCTTCACTTTGACTTCTACTCAAAACATACGATAAAAAATGCAGCAAAACTGCTACCCGATTTATGAAAAAAGATTTTATAAAAAGCCAGCTTTTTCCACTTCTGGTTAAAAGCGATCGAAGTGGACATGAACCCAACCTGTCATTCATAGGCCCATGCGTTATGGCCGAGGCGCAACACTAGCATACAAACATATTCAACATTATTTATATCCTGTAAAATTTGTTTTCATTTGCTAAAAAGTAGAAGAAGTCAAATATAAAAAAGGAATATCGTGCTTTTCAATTTGATAATTGTATTCTAAATTTAGTTAAGCTCTAGAAAACAATGCTTCGTTAAAATTGATATTTATTTCACCATTACTAGTAAATAAAAGTTAAATACTTAGTACAGAGGCCAGCACATCAAGTTACCACAATCTGTCAAATTTCTTTGATAGTATTTCAACTTTATTGCAAAGGTATAAGAGGAAGACATTGGATCCGCCTAGATACAGGATAGTTTTAATGTTATTTTAGTTAGTTTGTTTTATTATTTTGTGTTTTACTAACTTAGTTCTTAAGTGCCTGTGTAATACTAACACTCTATGGACTATTCTTGGTCTGAAATAAACTATTATTATTATTATAAGGTTCATTTTTAATTAAGAAAATTTGACAGTTAGGGATAGCTTTTTAGGGTTCCGCACTGGAATGGAAATTTTGCTAAATGGAACTTCGCTGTTTGTCCGTCTGTCTGTCAGCGGGCTGTATTGTATGGTTGTTTTCATGATCCGTAGTAAGCAGACAGTTAAAATTTTCAGATTGTGTATATCAGTTCCCGCTTTAACAGCAAATAATTAAAATAAAATAAAGTACAAATTTAAAGGGATACCAAGACCACAAGCGAAGATTTTTTCAACAGAAGAATTATTTTGTAATTTTGTGGTGGTGTCAGTCTTGCTACTACCATACTGAGTAGCTCAAATTTATTCGACAGCATAATAAACTATTAGTTAGTGTGTAAGGGTGCGAGCAAGTAGGCGAAGAGATATAAAATAATAGTTATATGTCCAAAGCCAAGCATCCATCAAAAAACAAATGAATTCGTTTAATTTTAAATGCTTCTGCAGAAAAAACTCGTGGTTGCAAAATCTTTTGATGAGTGTGTTTCAAAGTAAAGAACGTAAACTTAACACTCATATGTCATATTTTTCTCAACCAGCAACACGAAAGTATTCCGGGAGATAATATTTAAGAGCCTCTCAGTAACTCAAGGCTGCCTCGTATGAGTTCATAAAATTACGAATTTTATTATAAAACATTATGTTATGGTACTTAAAAGGGATTTTGATGTAAAACCCCATCCTTTCTTAAGGCACTCATTTAATTGAACCTCTAATAATTCCCATTTTGCGCTTCTAAAAATATTATTGAGCACTCTAATATAATGATTGGGATTCTTTTTGTGAACTTTAAACAATTTCTATTGTGGGGTCCTACAAATATTCAATAGCCAAGAAACTGCAACCATGATGGCTTCACGCAATAGGTCACAAGTCTAAACTAATCTAACTCCGTTCAGTCGGAGTATCCTGGCTTACTTACTGACAAAAACTGTGATATAAACCCACAAAATTAAAAAGAGGCTCAATTATTTAAAAAAGTGTGCGTCATAAGAAGGTCAATAAATTTTTAGAAGATGACTTTAATATTTCTCTTTATTCATTCTGTCCAATTGAATTCAAAGTTAAGATATTTTCCAGATCCATTTCTATCATATTGCAGGATTATTGTGATCAGGTGCGTATAAATGCTCTCACGATATTAGTGCGAGAGTGAGACATAGCTATAGTTGACCGATAGCACCATCCTTTTTGGGACTGGAATCATGCTGACATTAATACTTCATAACATGGCCCCTGGGGATGCGAATATTAGCTGGTTAATTTTATCTAATTATGATATTTCCTTGTTTAGACAGGCAGCAGTGATAAGGTTTAAATGTGATAGCAATTGTTGTGATGTTGCATTTACTAGGCCTCATAAATTAGCACTTGGGAATATAAGCTTTATCAAAATCAAAAGTCATTTATTCTAACTAAGCTACAAATCAGCACTTTTTGAAGGTCAAAGTTACTTAAGACAGTCCCCCAAAATGCCCACCCTTCACCACTTCCTAGTGCTTTAGCTGGAAGAAGTGGCACAACAAACTCTCCAGCAGCACAGCTCTCTGTTTAGTTGAAAGCACTTGATTTTACACATTTATCGTATAAGAAGTAATTAACATTACGAAACACATCACATTAAAATCAATCATTTGTCACATGTCAGCTAGCACACGCCAATATACCAATTAAAACATTGAACACTGACTGTACTCAAGCGTAAATAAAAAAATAAAAATAAAAGAGCCTCCAGGCATAAAGGGCGTGCCGTGCTTACATGTGCAATACTCTTTATTATGTAATAATAATAATATCCTTGGACATTTCACACAACGCCATAATAGTCCCAAGCTAAGCAACCTAATGCTTGTGTTATGGTAACGAGATGGCTGATAAACTACGTATATAATACCTATATTTTTTTGTAAATACTTAAAAAACCTAAAAAACTGTTAAGGCCTCCTAATAAAGAAAATTTGAGATGGCTCAGGGTGTATAGGAAACTTTTTCAATGTAAATAGAGACCAATGCGCTAGGCAATGTATGGAAAAAAATGCAAACGTGTATAAATACAAAACCGAATCAAAATGCATCAACAACAGTTAGTGGTGCCTACTATTTGCATTTATCCGTTTCTAAATTGTACTACCCGTGTTAGAACAAACAAAAAAAAACAAAACAGTATCAGTTTCATCAAAAGCCCTATTTGATGACCAATGATGCGTATGTATTGGCATGATATCTCTATATTCATACCAAACACGCAATGAGTTTCAAAGTTACGCGAATGATCGCAAATTTCATAACAGGAGATGAAACTGTAGTAAAGGTTGAATGACCGTTGTAACCACCGGGGTTGGGTTGTTTCACAATGATAAATGTCGATGGATGATGTGTTTGGGGTTTTTGTCTTTCGTTGTGGTAGTTTGTGACAATATGTTTGAGTTAGTTGCGTCCACTATATTTATTGTCATGAACACAAGAAGAGATAGTTTACAATTTCATAATCTTGAATATTTTACCATGCTATGTGTTTTTCTTTTCACCTTTTGAGGTGTAGTGTTTTTATTCTGGGTGCATAACTCATGTATACACACATTGTAAATTATTTTAAAAGAGTGGTGGAGTTTCTTGCCTATTCTTCTCCATACGAAACTACCTTTTGGAAGGGGCGACTGGGAATAAATTCTATTTCTTGTTCATTTTGACGTTCAAAAGCGCCTTTTTTGTGCATATTTGAAATAAATGATTTGACTTTGACTTCGACATGCAGTTAAAACCATGCCTTGATTATTTCTATCCTTCACGAACAATTGTAGATAATCGTCATTGTTATCTTATATTTTACTGTTATAACTATTTCACTGTTTACATACTGCGTGTATCAGAAATGTGTGACTATGACACATACATTTCGGACACATCCTGTATACTCTTTTTTTTTTTTTTTTTTAAGGCTCGAAATCATCCAATGACTGCTCCCGCTCTGGGTGGAGCGGTAAGCGGGATTGTCCGAAAGGGTTACCGCTACCCCGGAACATAAAGGGCTACGGAAGGAACATGGATGGGTTTTAGTCAGTAAGAGTCTGACCCTGTATACTCTAAGACATTTTTCTACTAAGTTCTAACAGATGCTCAAACTTTTTCTGTCTTAAATTTCTTGAACACAAAGTAATTACTTTCAAGACAACCTTGACTAAACAATTCACATCAAAATGTAGGGTATATTATTAACAAACTACCTTAAATTAGACTCAACAGTCTAGTCACACCCAAATCGGACTTCATAAGATAGTTATTGATAAACCCAGCCTTGATGGATGGCTACATGGGTAACAAATCCAAGTCTGACATGTGGCATGCAAAGATAAAGCGGTGCGTATAATTGTACACCCAATAAAACTGGCTAGGAATAAAAAAGTATATTGTGTAGAACACGCAAGCTTTGTGTAGTGTGTTTTTTATTATGAGCTTGTGGCTAGGTCCTGGTTTGTTGTTAGGTATATGTTATTTATATGAGTTCAATTATTCATTAACTCAAACAACATCTTATTGATTAAGTTAGCCTTTCCAATGCATGCCGTAAGGGTCTATCTTAGTAGCCGATCTCATTAATTTTTGTACAACATCCTATACCTGTTCCTATGTACATTCATCTATACTAATATTATAAAGAGGTAAAATTTGTAAGTTTGTATGTAGGGGGTAATCTACGGAACTAAAGATCCGATTTCAAAAATTTTTTCACTGATCGAAAGCTACATTATACCTGAGTGCTATAGGCTATAAATTATATTTATATCATACATATTAGCCGAGCTATTGCAATTTTCGTCTAGCAAGTCGGAAAGAAATACCTCCGAAAACAGAATTATTTGCATGCGCTGCCTAAACAGTTACAGTATATCGCAATTTTCCGCGGACAAAGTCGCGGGCAGAAGCTAGTAGCAAATAAAGTTCTGATTCTGATTCTAATTCTAAAATATTATTTTACTGCCCTTGACCATTGCAAAGATATTACTTAAATTACATTTATCATTCGTGCACTCAACATTACATCTTAAATAAAACAAGAATCTTCCAAGGAGCGTCAAGAGAGACTTGATGTTCTTCGAAAACATCCGGCTGCAACTCGCTCCGTGGAAACCTCTTCGGATCGCGAAGCACGCCTGCGTTCTCAGCGTATTTACGATCTACATCCAGGTCTCTAGAGACCAGTGAAGAATATGATGCGCAACTGACCGCTGATCGTGAACGTCATGCATTGTCTCGCGAGTCGAAGACGTTCACGGAAAGAGAATTACGCTTCAGTTCTCAGCGTATATATACACATCGACTTTGAGGTCTCTAGAGACAAGTGCGGAACGTGATGCGCGACTGACCACTGATCGTGATTCAGATCTTCAATTTTGACGACCCCGTTGTCGCTGGCATAAGCAACAGGATCCGCGTACGAAGTCGCGGGCAGAAGCTAGTCTTAAATAAAATACCTAGCAGTAACTTTGGATTAACAGCAATTCTTGTAAGAAGATGCTTACGGGCTGAACACAACAATAGACATACCTTTTACCAAAACACCCGAAAACCTTTCCAATTTCACAAATGCGTTCACTTAAGCCACAAAACTCAACGACTGTGCCGATTCGCTCATAAAGTTCTAGCTCATATCCTACTTTAGCGTCCGATGTAGCATCTCTGCTTAGTCCTTACCTAACTGGAGACCTGACCTGACCTTGGGCGACCCTTTTACATATAAACATGTTTATGAGCTACGCTTGAGCCGTTTAGCTTAACATTTGGGTTAGTTGTTACAGGGATTAGTAGGTATTTGTAGTTACCTAGAATTAGGCTACAAATTTTATTTTATTGTGTAAATCTGGGAACTAAATTAAATGGTCCTCATCTGCCTAGCCTTTTCCCAACTATGTTGGGGTTTAGCTTACAGTCTAACCGGATGCAGTTGAATACCAGTATTTTACATGGAGCGACTGCCTCCACAACCCAGTAACTGGTAAATACGATACCCCTTGGTAAAACTGGCTGTCAGATTTTCGGGCTTCTGACGACCCGTATCGACTGCCAAAAATGCACAAATGACAGCCAGGACCAACGGCATAACGTGCTTTCCGAGGCACGGAGTAGTCTCGGTATGTAAAGATGGTCACCCATCCACGGCCAACCCTGGCAAGCGTAGCTTAACCGATCGACCTGTGTGGCTGTTAGTACTCAGCCACGAGACGATGACTGCAAATAATGTCCATAAGTATCCATGAGACCACCATACCAACGAAACGAACTAATCTGCAGGTAACCTACATATAAAATGTATGTGTGCATAGTGTGTACAAATACATTGCATTGCATAGTATCTTCGCTACTAAAAATGAACCCATTTCCATTATAATTAAGTATTAAATCGTTCTTCCCATCCTTTATACAAATAATTCCCCGCTCAATTCAAGTATTCATTGCTGAACGATAACCTTCTTCTCTTTCACATACCCGTAAAACCGTTATTTCTTTTCCCATGAATGCTAAATCTTCCCCAGCATCTGCCCCGCCCCTAAGAGCCATTAAACCAGCTGATATTGTGATGCGGAATAACTTTAAGTGCCTATAACAATATTTGGATCGCGTGCGGTGTGGGGAGGCGAATTAATACTAACAATTACTTGGGCAGCACGCACGAAAAAAACCGTCCAAATTGCTACTGTGCGTGATGGAATTAGATGTTGCTTTTGTGATGGGAGGAGCGGAAGCGGGAGAGGAAATGTTGATTTTAATGTAAAAAATACAAGAGGACAGTACATTTATATCTGGTTTTCAATCTGAGTTGGTCTTGAATATGACTGCGATGAAAGAAGATATCGTTAGGATACCTGGACTTACATGTAGTTAGTTGTTCAAATTCGTCAACCAATCTTGAACAAGCGTTATACGAATGGTATGCCTTTGCCGCGCGGTGGGATAATATTAGGCTGTTGAAACCAATTTAGTTGAAACCAATAGTACGGCACCCCTTATTCAGGCTATCGTCGACCTAAAAAAACGTTGCAGGTTACGTTAACTATCAGGTTGTAATGAGTTGCCTTCGATGTTGTACTCAGTCTGTTTTAGGATGTCTTGCATTTTACGAAACAACATTTTTAATTTGTCTAGGTGCTGATTATTAGTAGAAATTAGCGCCTACTTGCCAAACTATTCCACAGTAAATTCTATCCTGTATAAGAAGAAATCGTAATAATATGGTTGTTTACACCCGCTACCTCTTATCACTCAGACACCTACTCCACTCGCCCTATTAATACCGATTGAATCGAACCTTTTAAAGCCTTCGACTTTATTATTTAAAAAGTCCAAACTAATTATTGCACAATAATGAGTTCTATAATGAAGTGGAATTCAATTTTATGTTCATTAATATTTTAGTAGGATAATAATTAATTTGTTAAAAATCAGCCTCATTTGTGTGGCTTGTAACGAGTATTATGGTTGTCATCGTAATTGGAATTCGAGAATTGATTTCCTATTTTGTTTTATGCTTAAATATTTCAAAATATAATGTTCAATCGAGAGTTTTCCTCTTTAAATATACGTATAATAGCGGATTCTTTAAAGAATTTTAATTTTAAATCTTTCTGCTAGTGCCTTATACCAAAATCACAATTCTAAGAGACGAATACCCATACATTTTTCATAAAATAAAGCCCCTTATCAGGCACAACAAGCATCATTTAGCACCGTCATCCCGGACCCTGCGGCATCCCTCAGGACTCCTCATTGTTGGCAGAACATCTCTTATTAATGTCACATCCATTCGTTGGTACAAAGTTATATCCTACCCCCAAAAATATAGGTACCACGTTCAATTAGATCTCCCGGAACCCTCGTCAACGGAAAAATCCCCCACAGTTGTATGTTCATAAATTTCTGCCACAATTTTGTATAAGGAACTTGTACAATCCGGATAAGTGTTCAGGATTTAATTTCCAAAAATCCTTATCTTTAAACAAAGTGGATTTGAAGTGGATGCTCGTATTTCATCTTGATGGGACAGGCTGAAGTTTGGGAGAAAATCATGGTGGACTTGAGTGGAGATGGTTTTTGATTTACTGAGGAGTGAAGGAGCGATGGGTTGAGAACACAAGTAGTGGCAACAAAAGCGTAATTATCTTTTGGATAATTAGTAAGTGGTTAGTTGATAAACCTTAATTCCAATCGAATTGATTGTTGTGAATGAATTTACGCTCACAAAACCGAGAATTCACACATATCGTTTAATGTCAAATAGTCTTAATTAGCAACCTTAAAAAACTAGTTTTACAATTATTAAGACTTTTCAAATCGCCATATTTGTCGTTCTTTCGATTTTTAGGTCTCTCCAGGCTTTATCATACCTTATGGTCATGAGTTAGTCTCTCATATGCAAAATATCCTCACCTCCAACTCACAATCGCAAAAATCACAGTGATATATACACCATACCAATTAACAACTTAGAGAATTACGTCTCGACACCCACCCACGACCAACATTCGAAACAAGTTTACGCAAATTGTAATTTCGCATGAAAACACCGATCAAAACGTCAAATAAATACCGACAAAGTTGGGTGTAATCAATCATCCGACGGAAGTCACGGTGTCAATAACTTTGTTTGTCCCTCCTGAAAATCGTGACATAGATAAATTAGTGAAGTAACTTCGTTTTCAACTCGTGAACTGATTAATGATAATGGAAAATATTTTCGAAAAAATGCTTTCGGGAACTTCAACTTAATTGTCAGCAGATGGGAATTTTGGAAGGTACTGTTGATATCGGGGTTTACCATCAATAATTTAGTGGAAATCGTTAATGTTACCTGATAAGTTGGCTGATAACTAACGAGTAGAGGTGATGATAATAATGTGTATTTTTTCATAAAGCGTAACCCTGAAAACGAATGTCAGTGACTTGCTTAGCGATGCATAGGCTTATCTGCCACAAACTATAATTAGTTAAATATTTAACTTGCTATAAATTCAGTAGAAATTGCAATGACATCAACAGTCAATTTGGCATTTCTGAAAGTTTGTTCAGAAATTCGTTGTTTTAAATTCGTTATTTAAAAGGCTGTTGTTGTGTTGTTGTATTGTGTGGTAGATGGCAATCTAGCACACGCCTTGATGTTCTAAATATTCATACATTCATATCAATATGACTGGAATTTGTGGCTAAGTAATAATAGCCGCACAGGTCGATCCATCAGGTTAAGCTACACTTTCCGGGGTTGGCCGTGGATGGGTGACCATTTTTACATTCCAAGACTCCGTGCCTGGAAAGCACCGTTGACAGCCGGGACGCTGTCATCATTGTGCATCTTTGACAGGTCGTCAGAAGCCCGAAAATCTGACAGCCAGTCTTACAAAGGGGTATCGTAATTACCCAATAACTGGGTTGTGGAGGTCAGATAGGCAGTTGCTTCATGTAAAATACTGGTATTCAGCATCCGGCTAGACTGGAAGCCGACCCCAACACAGTTGGGAAAAGCCTAGGCAGATTGATTGATATCAATATGAGAGCTAATAAAATATGTCGTGAAAGCTAATTATTATTTAATCCTCCACAAGACGCTAAGTGGCCTCAGGGAGCAGCCAAACGAAGATGTTAACTAGCCAAGACTAAGGAGTCTGTCGTTCTGTGAAGTCCCGGTGTGTTTGCTTGCAAAGTTTAGCTGCGTCTAGACTTTGTGTTCCAACTCTTAGGAAGTGGCGGTTAGTTTCACAAGTAACTGCGGATGCAAGTTTTCAAGTCCCAACTCTTATTGTTGACCTTTTTGTCTTTTATTTCGTTCATTGAATCAAATAAGCTTTGGCTGGGTGAGCGGGAAATAAGTTTGGAGTAACTGGGTTGCTCGCTCTGTTGTACGCTCTCTGAGATAAAACTTGGTGTTTACCGCTGTTTTGTTTGATGTTTTTTTGAGGTTGGATGTGATGTGATGAGTAGTTTCATGGTGTAATTATGATAATGTCTAGGCTGAAAAGAAAACACTGTCATACTTTTTTTGTTTAGGTATTTAAAAATGTACCAAAACTGTGGTTTTCTCCAGCAAGATCAAAGACAACAACAAAATCATTTCTTTCAATTAAGTACAAAGGTCAGCATATTAAGTTACCGCAAAAGTGTTAAGGTTCATATTCAATTAGGAAAATTTGACAGTTAGGCATAGCTTCATGTGCTAGCGTCTGTACATAAAAGTTGAACATCAAAATGTAATACACACATCAAAAGTGTCTAGGGATCAACATATATTTTTGCAATAACTTTTCTCTTGATTGATATTAATTTAAATTTTCTTTAAGGATTCATCAAATAAAGTGTTTTCGTTTGTCACAGTAACGATAAACCAAGTCACCTTTGCATTAATAAAGAAATTTGCCATTTTCCTAATAAAGGGATTTTTGACATTTGAACCACTAACATTAAAGTTCGAAAAAAAGACTGAAATAACAGTTTTCTTTAAAATTTTATTGGGTAACTTAAACAATTAATAATCCGTGTTTCTACCGCGAACACTAACAACACAAGAACATCGGTTTGGCATACTCAAAATGAGTTCATCCAAATCACGCTGTGGAATGGCCGCCCATGTTCGTTGCAACAACAAAAAAAGGTCTTCTTGCAACTGGATACCCTCCATATTCGGCAGAGCTCTTCTCTGTAGCATATCCCATGCATGCTCAATCGGGTTCAAGTCTGGCAACACGGAGACAAGACCGATACATTCAAATCTTAACTCGAAGAGCTCCAACAATAACCGCCATGATGTTAGCCGTGAGGCTTCATCACTCTTCGACATTAGCGACCAAACAGTCAGAAACCGCTTGCATGAAGTGAACCTTCATTCCCGAAGACCGCTACGGGTACCACCTATAGCAATGCACAATCGTAGGATTCGATATCAATGGGCTCTTGAACACAGAAATTCACAGAACAATGGCGTTTCGTGTGCTTTTCTGATGAGTCTCGTTTTGGTATGAGACCGGATACAAGACGTATACGACACTGGAGAACCCCTGGACGCCAACAGCGATTAAAATCCTGCCAGGAAGTCCATCCTTATAGTGGTGGAACCATCATGGTATGGGCGGGTATTTGGATCGGCGGAAGAACTGAGTTGATTTGGATCAGAGGCAACCTCAACGCTCAAATTTATGCTGAGACGATTGTATCTGACGTCATCGTTCCTCTACAAGTGCAAATCGGTCCCTTATTTCAGTTAATGCATGATAATGCACGACCGCACACCGCAAGAGTTGTAAGACAGACTCTCGCCGCAGCTAACATCAATGTCCTGCCCTGGCCTGCTCAGTCGCCAGACTTGAACCCGATTGAGCATGCATGGGATATGCTACAGAGAAGAGCTCTGCCGAATATGGAGGGTATCCAGTTGCAAGAAGACCTTTTTTTGTTGTTGCAACGAACATGGGCGGCCATTCCACAGCGTGATTTGGATGAACTCATTTTGAGTATGCCAAACCGATGTTCTTGTGTTGTTAGTGTTCGCGGTAGAAACACGGATTATTAATTGTTTAAGTTACCCAATAAAATTTTAAAGAAAACTGTTATTTCAGTCTTTTTTTCGAACTTTAATGTTAGTGGTTCAAATGTCAAAAATCCCTTTATTAGGAAAATGGCAAATTTCTTTATTAATGCAAAGGTGACTTGGTTTATCGTTACTGTGACAAACGAAAACACTTTATTTGATGAATCCTTAAAGAAAATTTAAATTAATATCAATCAAGAGAAAAGTTATTGCAAAAATATATGTTGATCCCTAGACACTTTTGATGTGTGTAGAATTGATTCTAGTTGTCCCTTCCAAACGATGTATCGTATGGAGAAGAATGGGCAAGAAACTCCGTTAATACTCTTTTTGGTTGTATGTTATTATTAAATAATAATTGTTAAGTTGGTTTGTGTATTTTACTGTAAATTTGCTATTTGAATTGTTTAGAAAGTTGAGGTATAACTGTTTACTAAGGCCCGTATTACAGAACCTCACTCAAGACCCAAGCATTGCTTAAAACTACTTTTAACCAATCAAATGGCTTTAATCAAGACTCAAGCATTGCCTGAGTATTGAGTGAGGTTATGTAATACTAATAGTTTTTTTTTTTTTTTGTTGAATGATGTGCCCTAATACAGAAACATCATAAAAAATACAATCTAGCTTAATACTAAAGCTAATAAGTAATTCAATTTTGACTTAATTTGCTAGGTAGAATAAGCCTAAGAATGTGTCCATTAACACTTTTCTTATTGTCTCTATTAAGGGGAAGACACTTTGTTCTTGTGTTCTTTATGGGTAGCACTCACTTCACTACATTAAACTAACACTTCACTAAATTAACTCAAAAGGTTTTGTCCTTTTTAGTCTTCTCACTATATCCGTGTTGTCGAGGAGCGGGATAGCCTCGATGTTCACATGATGGTGAAGCCTTCGTTCATGAGTCCCGATGAAGATCGTCATTTCGAATGTACCAGGGCGCATTGACGATTCAAATAATAGTGTGACGAATAGTAATGTGAGCATGAATGTGGATGGTTATACAAGTAGAGGGAGACCAAAGAAACGATGGATGGATTGTGTGAAAGATGATATGGCTAGGATCTATTAGTCGTCATCTCGGTAGTCACTCCCTACTACCGAGATGGCGACTAATAAAGAAGAATGGAAGAAAAAGACATGTTGCGCCAACCCCTTATAAATTGAGATATGGGCAGGAGAATGATGATGATGATTTGACGAAAAGTAATCAAAACAAACCTTGGAAAATGATTAGTAGGCCAAGCATCCTATCTTCTATAGAAAAACCAATTTTATCGGCAGCACCATCAGATCAACTCAAAGGAATTGATTCCTTATCGATTTGTTAAATACCAAAGCTATTTGTTTGTTCTGTTTGATTCCATTTACATTATTGCCAGGTCAATGAGTGTCCTTGAAGGTAACGAAGTGGATTGATGAAGTGAGCATGAAGAAATAGAGCCGGCTCACTGGAGGACTGGTTCGATTCATTTAATTTATTTTGTTTTGGTTGGTTTTTCATTTAAACTGGTGCTTGATAAAACGGCAGGTTATTCCTACATAATTATTGTTTACTAACGACCAGCCCCAGTTTTTACAAGTCAATAAATGTAATAACAAGATTTCTATAATGTATGTAAGTAAAATTATATAATGTATTAGGTTTATTCAGTATTAAAATGAAATGTAACTAAATAACAACTTGAAGTTAAGTTATAATAACCTAACCTAAAACCAATATCAAACTAAAATATGACCTCCGAAAATTCCCCCGCATCGTTGTCGTCTGGTCATCTACCCAAGAGAATGGCGGCACAAAATATATTATTTATTTTGAATTAAAATTAAATTATCATATATAACAACTTATACCTATTGACAACACGGTTGGCGCGGTGGTTGATATTCAGCGGGTTCGATTCCTGCACGGAACAAATATTTATACGACCTACAAGTATTTGTTTCGGGTCTGGGTGTTTTTCTAGCTATAATATGTACCTATGTATTTACAGAAAAAAAATTATATAAGTAGTTTATTAGCTATCTCGTTACCATAACACAAGCATTAGGTTACTTAGCTTAGAAATATATGGCGTTGTGTGAAATGTCCAAGGATATTATTATTATTACCTATGTTATTTATGAAAATATAGTTTTAATTCAAAATAAATAATATATTGATTACCTATTGCTCTTACTGCATTAATACTACAGTTAAACTTTTCGTATTAAAATCCATAAAAATTGGTGAAAACCGCATCAAAATCCTATCCTATCCTAAAAGAACAACGCGGTTACCACACAGAGACACGAAATGCGAGTTTAATTTCCAATATTACTAGCTGACCCGACAGACGTTGTCCTGCCTTAACTATGATACCTACCTACCCTACCTACCTTATCACTAAGGGTTATGAAAAATAGATACTAAATATGCATATAAAATTTCATAGAAATAGGTCAAGCCGTTTCGAAGGAGTATGGTAACTAACATTGTGACACGAGAATTTTATATATAAGAAGATGTAAAGTAGTAAATAAGTAACTAGTAATAAAGCGGTGTAGCAAGAATTATTAATACGTTATCAAGTCATAATTATTGTGACAGCTTTTTAAACTAGATAGACCTTCTTCTTCGTTACCGCGACTGTATTTCAAAAGGTGGCTCTTATCTCTAACTAGGTACTTGTAATACGTCTAGTGATTTTTTCTTCTTTTGGTCACTGCTGGATAAACTCCCCTAAGTACTTCCGTGTACTTTCCCAAACCGTCTCGAGCCAGATAAACATTAATTAATCAAGTAATTATTTTCTACGGAACACTAATGTAAACTCTCTTTTTCTTTCTTCTTGAAAACAACTTCAAACCAGGATAAACCTCAATTTATCCATTTTGCCAAATAGTTCCATATCTATTTAACATAATTGAACACGGTTTTCCATGTCGTGTTATTGTTTGACAAGATAACGACTGGTTTCAATTCTGTCACATTCAATTGTTCCCAGAAATTATATTCGGAGCAAACATGATGCTTGTTAGGATCGTCAGCAAAATAATCTCAGAGTGGAAGATCAAACAGGAAGAGGAAGCGTAGGAAGGAACAGGAAATAAGTAGGTATTTATTTATTTATCCATTTATGTACACACATGAACAGGAACAGAAAATAGGTACAAAAGTGATGCTTATTTCTAAAGAATCTCTACCAGCATACCTGCGATAGGAAAGTAGATAAAGGAGATGTAGACAACGTGTGAAAACCACATGATACATAAATATGTAATATTCACTAATTTCAATATAAGCATACACAAAGAGAATAAACATACTTAGATACATGGAGTATAGATATAAATAATATTTACATACCGAAAAATACCTAAAATATTAATAATAACTATGTACAATTATATAAAGCTGAGGCCAAAAATAAATAAAAACATACATACATACTACAAAAATAAATATCAATACAGTATATTTACTTAATGATGATGACTTACGTATGATTTCCTACACGTGCCTTTTGTTGTTGCCGAAATCAATGTAACATAAAAAATTATAGACAAAGCTTCAATTCTGTTTTAAAACTTATAAGTCAGATATTTGGCCTATATTTTTGATAGTAAATTAATATTTTCCTTTTGATTTCAAGCACAAGTAAGTTACCTGTGATAAATGGAATATTATCAGCAATTAACTTCCGTTGCTTTGTTATTCTGCCAAGAAAATATACTATCTTTTTATTACTATCTTTCCTATATAATTATTATCCTTAATAAATATTGCTAGTGTTTCATAATTCCATGTCGGACGTACAAATACACTAATAAAATAATAAAAGAAAGAATAAGATATTATGTTCAAAAATAACATATCGTTTCTCCAGACCGTACCAATCAAAACAATGCTGTCGAAATTGAATTAAAAACCCCGCGAAGGGTCTGACGTTTATGTCACAACAGTCGGCGTCCAATGAATATTTATGGGGCAAGTGTACCGATCGTGTCAGTGGGTGGCGCGCAATGTATGAGATCATTGCGTAAGTGCCATTGTTTGCCAGCAATGTGCGGTGTGAATCAGTGGCATATTTTGGTGTCATATTTTTAACGTTGTGGGGAGTAAATACCTTTTAACAGATTGTTGAACTTGAATAAAAGGTGTGGGTTATCTAGGTATTGGTACTCGAGGTCGGCTGTAAGACTACTAGTAATGCTAATGTAATAATAAAATCTGAATCGTTTCGTATCGTTTATTTGTATAATTATCACTTGCTTAAAATCGGTGACGGAAAACATCGTGAGGATACCAGCGTGTCTGAGAGATATTTCTCAACAGCATGTGAGAAATATCTCTCAGCTAAGTCAGAGGCCCATGGGCAGGATAATAACTCTGACATCAGGTTAGTCACTAATCACGCGAAAGGGAGAAGATCTGAATTTAATAAATTTTTAGGGTGCCAAACCCCAAAGGCGCCAACGGGGCTGAATTAGTAAGGGAACCGCCATCCGTTCATTTCCCACAGTACTGCATATTTTGAATCACAGGTAGACAATACAAGCCCCAGGCGTCGGGAGCAACGTGGCGACTCCCGGCCACCATAGGCGCGGGCCTGCGGACGGTGAGTAATGGGTGACTCACCGTCCGATCAGCACCAGACCCGTGCCGAACGCCACGTATGTGTTCCACGCGCGCCTCAAAGAGATGTCAGCATATGAAGGGTTACCGCTACCCCGGAACATAAAGGGCTACGGAAGGAACATGGATGGGTTTAAGTCAGTAAGAGTCTTACACTCCCTTCCGCTCCACCCAGAGCGGGAGCAGTCATTGGATGATTTCCCAGCCTTAAAAAACAAAAAAAAAGGTAGACAATACAAAGAGATAATAATACAAACAATATAAGAAACATGTTCTTTTTTCTACATTTTTGCCTTGTTCTAAGAAAACTTTCGTTTATGAGTTCGAAACGCACTTGGGCCATATTTATAAGTCAAAATGTGTAGCAGTTTTCTCGAAACGTCGAAATCGCTTGACATTTTTACTACGGATCTGGGGGACGTGTTTTGTAAAATTAGGTTAAGATTTAAAATGATTGACCTTCACGACTTAAAGATGAAAATGATGAAAATGATAATTTTAAATACACTGCATGCAACCTTCTTTCTCTAAGTAAGAATAGGTTTTTGGTCTACAGAGGGTTTTGGTGTATTTGTCACACAATACAGTCTATGCAATATCTAGCCTCCAAAAACAAAACAAAATCAACGTTCCATAGCACACAATGAAGAAAACTGCAAGATGAATCTTTTACTACAAAACAGTTTCCCTGAAACAACCACTTCTTACTGTAGACAGGTGGATATTGAAGTTTCTAACTCTTAAAGCGGACTTTGGAAAACATCGGGAGGGCTTAAAGCGCTTGAGGTGCAACACTCTCACGAAATGGTACAGGTAGGTGCTTTATTTCCTCAGAATTTCTTTTTCCGTGTTTTGTTCTTTTTGGGTTATTTTTATAAGTGAGGAGGATAAATAAGGAGCCCGTGGCTAAGTAATAACAGTCGTGCGGATCGATTCATCAGGTTAAGCTACGCTTGCCGGGGTTGGTCCGTGGATGGGTGACCATCTTTATATCGAGACTCCTCCATACCTCGGAAGCACGTTAAGCCGTTGGTCCAGGCTGTCATTCGTGGTTCTTTGACAGTTGTTACGGGTAGTCACAAGCCCGAAATGTAAAATACTGGTATTCAGCTGCATCCGGTAGGCAGATTGATTGATTGGTTATTTTTAAAAGTGTGTAAAAACTATTTTAATTACCTACTACTACATTTTAAGGGTGGAAACGTTCCAAAAGGAGAAAACTCATATTCTGTGTGTACAGACGCCAGCACATCAAGCTATCTCTAACTGTCAAATGTTCCCAATTCAAAATGAACCTTATGTCTTTGCGATAAAGTTGAAATACTATCAAAGAAATTTGACAGATTGGAGTAACTTGATGTGCTGGCCTCTGTACATTTCGCCAGTTATGTTTAAATCCCATGTAATAGGGGGCGAGGCTATTGCCGTCAACCAGGCTGAAATCCAGACACTTGACTGCTACTGAGAAATTCCAGATGGATAAACTTAATAACACTATAAACTTAATAACACTATGGTCGACCTGAGAATCAAACCCAGTACCTCGTGCTCAGCAGTAGCGCTTACGACCACTTGACAAACGAGGCAGTAGAACCTGTTAAAATATTTTTTTTTTCTTTTTTATTAACACACCTTAACCGCCACTGATTGCCTGACCGTGTTAAATGACAGAACTAGAGCGTTTCCTCGTTTAACACTAAAATTGCAGGAAAGGAAACTAAAATTACCTTTAATACGAAACAAAAGAACCACCGTCATTTCAACAATTTATTATTTACGGTTTCCGTTGGAAGCGAACCGGATCAAGTAGGTAGGTTCTATTTCCGAGTTCAAAGGTCCCGAAAGCCTTAACAATAAAATATAAGACATATGTCCTATAAGCCATTACGATAAAACAGTACAATGAAATAACAAGCGATTCGATAACAAAAGTCTCGGTATTTGAGTAATCGAAACTTTACTGAACCGGTTCGAGGCGGTTCTAAGCGGACCCGTATTCTGGATATATCGATTTTTATAATCGTATTAGTTAATTGAAATCGATTTTAGCTTTTATTATGTTTCATCGATTAATTGTCGTTTTTATAGAATCTCTCTGTATCAGAATTCCTATTCATTTATAGAATGTTGTAGAATTATCTATCTCTTATATCATCGTAAGCATCAATCTGTAATCCATATTTTTTATTTTTTATCAGTATTAGTACAAATGTCCTTTGGAATGTAGCTACTGATTAAAATCCAATTTTTTTATAGTAACAGTAGATCGTTTTACAACTACCCACCACATAAAACAAGGAGTTTAGTTGTCATTTAATATAAAATTGCCTCGTTCGTTTAGTGGTTGCAAGCGCTACTGCTAAGTTTGAGGTTCTGGGTTCAAATCCCGAGTCGGGCGCAAAGTGCTATTGGGTTTTTCTATCCGGAATTTGTCAGTAGCAGTGGAGATTGCATATTTTGCTGGCCCGCCACCTTTTCAGACATGCGAGTCAAAAAAACTGGCGAAATGTGGACATTTCGCGGCCTAAGCCTGGCATTACTGGCGTGATGTTGTTATGTGTTAACCTTTTGAAAGCCATTGTCAGATACACGTCACAAGCAAGCGCATTCCCTGTACGCCAACGACACAAATATGTTACAGTGCCGGTACACTATAACACGAATAAACAATTAATTCATTACTTTTGGGTGTGTTTATATAGATATGTTAAAAATTGAAGCTCTCGAACGTATTTAATGACATGAAACAAATTAAAAGATACCATGGATATTGGGAATTTCATGATAACAAGAAGAAATAAATTTGTAGTTTGGCGTGGAGGGCACGCGCGTGTTTTTATGCTCTGGCGTTCAAAAGGTTAAAATGAAAACCCCACATTGCAAGCCACTTTGTCTATAACTTTGCCAATCACACTCATGAACGAACAACTCCCAACGTTTTATTATCTTCAAACCTTTTAACTCTGGAAGGCAATGTACCAGAATAAGCCCCCCAAAATGTTTGGACATTAGTCTTTCTCAAAATTTCTATAGGTCACGGTAATGATAAATAGATAAAGTATTTCTACGAACGGTCGAGCTTTTGACGTAATTTATACGATTTTATTCTTCACTGATGGTATACCGTGGCTTTGTTCGCATTTAGCGAAATGTAAGTGGTATTTCTAATTTTGGTGGTAATTGATGTATTTATGACATTGATTGTGCCTACCATTATTAGCAAGGTGTAAATGAAATAACTTAAACGTTAATTTATTTCATTTATAACGATATGGGTTCATCGCACTCATGATTGTTCAGAACCACTTTTATTATGGGACTAGTTGCTGCCCGTGGGTCTGCTTGCATCAATGTTGAAAATTATCCAAAGGGAATACTCTCCAGGAATGCAAAGTATCCTAAAAATATTTTTTTCATACAAACTTCTACCCCCTATTCCACTCTTTACGGGCGCGGTTTCCTAAAATTATTTCTTAACTAATGTCTCCTATTCATAATCTGTGCCAAATTTCATTTTCATAGGTCTAGCAGTTTTTAAAATTGCGTGTTAATTCAGTAAGTGAGTGAATGTACGAATGGGTGACCTTTCGCTTTTTGGGTGAATAATGCTGTTCTGTCAGAAAAAAAAACAGCTGTTCCATACATTATTCTCGCATAACTCGTCAAAATGTATGGAACAGCTGGTTTTTTTTTCGCAATTTAAGATTTGTTCCCAAACTGAAAGTTGTTCATAATGATCAGTACAATGACCGCTTAAAATAATGCTCATTAATTCAATTTCGTCAGTCACCCAGAGCAGGAGGGAAGGAGTCATTTGATGAATACTCTCAAAAAAAACTGATTTAAATTCATTCAGCTAAATACAATTGTGATTTTACCTACCACATAACATGGCTTGATTTAAAACTCATGAGACCTTTATTTATCAGCGGGAGGCAACTCTCAGCGTCGGATGCCTAACCTGGATTAAGGTGTAGACTTCCTACTCCCAAGAGGGCAGGAGTAGAGTGTTCGGGAGATTGTAATATTATACTTAAAGGAGTACCCATACAGGTTAAAATTGAATTCATGGGCAATTTTTTTAGAGATCATTGTACTCATAATTTTGAACAACTTTTACTATGGGAACACAAAACGCGAAAAAAATCAGCTGTTCCCTACATTTTGACGAGTTGTGCGAGCATTTATGGAACAGCTGATTTTTTTTACGCGATTTCAGATTTGTTCCCATAATAAAAGTTGTTCATAATGATGAGTACAATGACCCCCAATTCAATTTCACCCTGTATATTGTTATTTTGATAGATATATTGACAGATACAAAATATACTCACCAAAACCGACCTATGGAGGGGTAGGTAGAAACAACAGAACTTACTTCCTTTACGCTTACTCTATAATACATTTTTTTTTTATATAATAATATCAACTTAATAAATACTGCTTAAGTAATCAAATTCATTCCACCAACTAAACAACACTAAAAAACAACTAAAAGTGGCTTTACCACAAAACGACGACACCGTCCATTTTTTAAACTGAAAACTTCCCTATTCCCGCCTTCGAACGCTTCCCAAAAAGAAAACAAAAGCCACAGAATATCGTCCCGAAACTACCTCGTTAAGCATAGTTAGGCTATCCAGTCGCGACAATCAGTGAATCTATAAGTATGTCAACATGGAAACGGGCTAATGCCGTGCAAACAGCGCTATGCGGGCTCGCCATTGTTGCGTTGCGTTCGTTGGGAGCGGTTCAGTTCCGATGAAAAGGATCAGTATCAGTATTTATCTTTGGAGTTTGTTTTAAGGCTTTGTTAATTGTAGGATTATTGTTAAATGTTTTTAATCTGTGGTAATTATATAATACTTCCATGTATAACTTTGTTTTGTTGCAAAAATGATAATTATTAACTATTTTGGAATTGAATATGAGAAACGTTTACTGCTAGAGAAAGGTCTACCTAAGGTTTGCCATAAAAACCGATTCTAAGTTAACCGTATTTAGCGGATTCTTATGACTGCCGCGGTTTCGTCCCGCAAGCAATATTATTATTAATCAATTTATTTTCCGATTTCATAACATACACTATCAATTTCAATGGCTTCTATTTTGACAGTTCAACAACATTCATCGCGTTACTTACGTTGCTGAGCAGACAAAGTTTTCGAACATATGAAGCAATGGACAGACAATCCAAATGATTCAGATAGTGATTGACTATGTATTACACAAGTAGGTTGCTGGTCATCGCTCCATCTACTTACTGCCACTGCCCACTGCCTCGGGAAGGTCTAAACAAAAATCACTTGCTTATAAAACGGTGAAGGAAAACATCGTGAGGGAACCAGCATGTCTGAGAGATATTAATCTACAGCATATGAAGGTAAGTCAGAGGCCCATGGGCAGTATAAAAACTTTGACATCAGGTTAGTCATTAACCACAGGAAAAGAACAAGTATACTTATTTGTGCTCTTGCTCCAGTCTTAAGTCCATACTGGGTGGGTATCGGTTGAACTTTGTAACTTTACACACTGGCTAGGTACTGTCGCCAGTTCATCATGTTATACTAAACTGTAAAATTTCTCCTAAATTAATTTAAACCTTAAAACGTTGACCGTTAAGTTCAAATTTAATTGAGAAAATTTGACAGTGTGTGGTAACTTGATACGCTGGTGACTGTACATACTTACCACACACCACGCAATGGTTCAAAACTATTCACCAAGCACAGTAAGTATTTTAATCTTTTAATTTTTATCACGTACGCTAACGCCCCATTTATCACGAAACTTGACGGACCGCCGCGCGCCGTCGATCTAATTTATGTGCAACATAACAAATTCCTGTGTTTATAACACATTTTATTTTTATCTTTAACGTCGGCAGTTTGACTAATACTATTGTGGAGAAAGTCCGAAAATTATGTCGTTTGCGTAGGAGTTTTATATCTGTTTTAATTTTTATTATTTTGTTTTTGGATTTCGTTGTCTTCAACCTTTTGAACGCCAGAGCATAAAACACGCGCGTGCCCTCCACGCCAAGCTACAAATTTATTTCTTCTTGTTATCATGAATTTCCCAATATCCATGGTGTCTTTTAATTTGTTTTATGTCATTAAATACGAAGGAGACCTTCAATTTTTAAAGTATCTATATAAATACTCACAAAAGTAATGATTTAATTGTTTATTTCGTGTTGTAGTTGTAGTGTTGTGGCCATTGTCACATATTTGTGTCGTTGGCGTAACGGGCATGCGCTTGCTTGTCACGTATACATCGTTCAAAAGGTTAAGAGGAGCCTGTAGATATTGGCTGGTCACTGGTCCGTTAAGTTAACTGTAGAATGTCGATCAATCAAAAGAATAATCACTATGCAGAAACTGCAATTTATTTTGGAGAGACACATAGCTATCGTTCCTAATATATAATAAATCCTAATTTAATCATTCTAGTTCAAATTGAAGGATTTTTAACTGTTACAGTTGTATTCGCCTTCAAATATGAATTGAAATACAATGTAAATATTTTATTATTAGCAGCCAATTTATTGTATAACAGATAAGTTACTAATTGAGTTTTTATTACTCCCATTATCATAAATTTTACACCCTGTAAAGTTTTCAGCTTACACTGTTACCAATTTCACTAATCATAAATAGTTAATTAAATCCAAACATAAATCATTTAACTGCTCATTATTCACGCTTTAAATCATCTAATCTTTTGTTTTATCACGCCTGATTGATTATCTCGTTATGTGCCAGGTAAGGTTGGGCTATAAATGCCAAGTTTTAATAGAAAACGTACTGAACATAAAATTTTTACTGTACAACATTACCCAGGACTATGAGACTTGATTAACGGGCATTCGCAGACTTTACCTAATTAAGGCTGTTTTATGATCAAGTGACTTCCAACGTTTCGTACAAGGAATAGTGGGGTAATTCGTTTGTTAGTACTTGCCTGAAATACTTTGGTGTTGTTTTGTTTTTAGGTCCGACATTAAACAAATTAAGTGGGAGTGAGACCGGAGACTTCTTTTTAGGCTTGGCGCCGTATATCTTAAATCTTGCGTGACGTACGATAAAGCATTTTCTAGTCGGGATGTAGTGAGACTGATTTCATAGATCGAGATGGGGTTGCATAATAATTATGGCAACGTAACGCTACAATGGTGACATTAATTTACCACACATATATACGTTTTCAAATTTTCGGTTTATGAAGACATTATATTTCCATTAAACGTTATTATTTACGGATTTATGTAAAATGTTAGAAAATAGCATCTTGGAACAACCTGTAGGAATTTAAAGAACTGTTGCGCAGCGGTCATTTGCCGGGGTCACAGATCATAACATTCGCATCAATGAAATTAAAACGAATAAGCAATACTATTAGAATATTATTTATTAATCGATTTATTTTTATATTGCGATTTATTTTAACCTATCAACTTATATGATTAATGGGCACAAGCTTTACCTGCCGTGTGTTAAATTAATATCACCATTGAAAAAAAAAAGTTGAAGGTCTTTCAAATGTATTATTTAATCATAACAGTAGGTATATAACGTAGGGAAAGAAACGAATGTGACATTAAAATAATTACTTTTTTAATGATACTGTAATCAACAATATGCTACGATTGATGTGACGAATTTTTCCTTAACTTACAATTCTCACAAAGACTTTCCCTAATCAACAAACTTTGTATCTCATTTCTTACTAACAACTTTTTAATTGGGCTTAATTTTCTTAGATATGGCACTAGACTCTTAACGAAATGTAGATCATCGTCTATGTCTCCGTTGTCATCAGTATTTGATGCGACGTCAGCTACTGAAAGCTTTTGAATTTTTGATGAGACAACTGGTTCGGATGTGGTTTCAGAAGTGTGTCTTTTACGTCCTTTATCTTCTGACGAGACCCCTTCAACTGATTCAGTTTTTAGAGGTTGAATTAAGAGTTGATAGTTCATATTTCGATTATCTTCAATCGAAGCAGGAGTGACTGGTTCCTTTTCATAATTTTCTGAGTCATTATCGCACATATTAGCTTGTTCTCCGAACATATCATTTGAGTCTTCGAATTCTATTAGTTCTTCTTTTATAATATCATCGTCATGTATTTCATTGTCTTCTGATGGGGAATAGCACACGTTTGTCATTTTCACTGAGAATTCTCTGAGAAAAAGCATTTGCTCGAAGTATATCCACTTGCCTCTGTAGTATTGGATGTATGGTTTCGTAGGATTGGAGAAGGGAACCTTCACCTTTTTAATTTCCCTTTGGAATTGGTCTCGTAAGTTCCGCCATTTTTGTTTAACGAAGTCTTCTGTAACAATAAATATTTGAACGTTAGTCAATAAATAATTGAATTTAAAGTACAGTCTCGATACTACTACCATATCACTTGCTTTCATAAAAAGGCATGTACAGACGCCAGCACATCAAGCTATCCCTAACTGTCAAATTTTCCCTGTTAAAAATGAACCTTATGCTTTTGTAATAAAGTCGAAAATCTATCAAAGAATATAATTTGACAGATTGGGGTAACTTGATGTACTGGCCTCTGTACGTAGAAAAATACAAAAATGTTTCATTTTCGGAATGGTCAGGTTATAACTATTATTTCCTACATCATGCCTGTCTAGTGTCTACTACCTAATAAATTAAGGACTGCATTGTCTACGCAGGTAAGTATTTAAATATGCCGTGTCTCAATTCCTTAAACCTGCGCCGGCGCCAACTAGCGGGACAGTTTAACAAAGCGGTTTACAAACACAGCGAAGAAACCTTATTGGTTGGACTTGAAGAAAGAAAGAAAGAAAAAAGGTTTATTCAGCACAAACACAACCCACATTTCTAAAAAGAAACTAAAAAGTCATTAAATACACCCGTACAGAACAGCTAAAAAACTTCGTATTCAGAAACATTAAAACCACTGACAATTAGAATCTGGGCCATGGACAATGGATGGACCACAGTCAAAATACTGACAACTTAATCAAATTATTGTTTAAGAACATAAACATGACAACAAACTCTAACAAATCTAAATAGTTATTTTTTTAAATAATAACTTAAAATGCAGAATAAAGAAGAATTTGTCCTTTTCGTCTTTGTCAACATTTCAAAAGGCGATTACTTATTTAAATAACTATCTCACGATTAAAAAGCGACCCCAAAACTGAGATAAGATAGCTAATAGCGTTCTTTTGTGGGGTGAAGATACAATAAATCGAAAAAGGAACCGTATCAACTTACAAATACGGGTTAAAATTATGTAGCAAAGTTATCGCATCAGTGTCAAGGCCAGTAGTTTACCGGTGTTTGACGCATGTATACATACAAGCGACTTAATTTTTGTATGCAGTCTTTTTATAATAATAGCTATAGTTGATCCGTAAGTGTAGAAACAAAATTGCACCAGTTTACCCGAACAGGAATGGAACACAAAACCATTCTATTCAATAGCCACTGTTAAAAATAAGGCAAATTTTGGCTATTTATTCATCATCATAGGTAATCTTTGCCCAACTGTGTTGAGGTCGGTTTCCAGTTTAACCAGGTGCAGCTGCTGAATACCAGTATTTATTTAGCGACTCCCCATCGGACCAACACAACCCAGTAACTGTGTAAAAAAGGGAATGATGGTGTTGTCATGTCTGGGTGATACATAAACCCCTAAAGAAAACTTTTTTTTTAAACCAGTAACTGGGTAACGATACGCCTTGGTAAGACTAGTTGTTAGAATTTAGGGTTCAGGTTGTACAGAGGCCAGTGCATCAATCTGTCAAATTATCTTTATTGAAAATGATGCCATTGTAATAAAGTTGAAACCCGATCAAAGAGATTTGACTGATTGCGGTAACTTGATGTGCTGGCCTCTGTTCAAATGACAGCTGGGACCAATGGCATAACGTGTTTTCTGAGAGACAATTATGGCTATGTATTAAATCTGCTTAGCATTATTTATAACTTTCTGTCAAATTTCTTTGATAGTTTTTCAACTTTATTACAAAACCATAAGGTTCATTTTCAATTGGGAAAAATTGACAGTTAGGGATAGCTTGATGTGCAGGCATCTGTACAGGAATAGACCAGTTACATAGTTCCAGACTTCCAAACATAATAAAGTCTGAAGTTTCAATTTATTTAAATGGGAGTTTCTGTCAAACGTATTAAAACAGAGAACGTCCGTATTAGAGCAGCAATTGCCCAGTGGTGCCGGCCCCGACTTAAGTTGTTACGGTCGTGGGTTCGAACCTAGGTTTTTTTTTATATTGGGAAATCATCAAATGACTCCTCCCGCTCTGAGTGGAGCGGAAGAGAGCGTCAGACTTTTACTGACTAAAACCCATCCATGTTCCTTCCTTAGCCCTTTAGGTTCCAGGGTAATGGGAACCCTTCGGACAATCTGGTGTTTCACTTTCTGTATTTAATTTTATCACCACTGCTCTCAATACCTACATTGGCACGTCTTAGAAGTAAATATTCGAAGACAAGTGACATTTACATCAGTCTGAACTAGGCCCTCGTGGTAGATTACAGCCATTAAGCAAATACAAAGAGGAGATGCCGTAACTGGATTTCCCTCTAACATAATGCGTGACACTTTACGGGGAGCGAGGGACGTTACAAACCACGCCCCTCTCTATTTTCCATCTAGCGCTGAATAGGACAATTAATAGATTAAGCTTTGTCGATTGTTACAATGTCGTTTTAGCTAGATTTCGCTAGATGTCACTAGTGTATAGGTGTGTATAGTGCTATTCATACTATACAAAGTGGCGCCATCTTTTATCGAGCAGTGACACTATTGTTAAGAAACAGAATGCACAGATTTTTCTAGAACGCTTCTAATGATTTATGAAATAAAATTACTTACACGTATTATGCCGTCCAAGGCATCAGAACGTCTATCTGAATAGTTTTTACATGATAGTACATAACACTTCATCTTGTTCTTTAAAATAAGATAGAAAATAATAAAATAGACTGTGAACACTGGACTGTAAACATGTAGTTAGTACGCCGCCGTGTGCCGCCAACTGACCGAGGCCACGCCCACCGCGATGACGTCAGGACCGATTTATTGTCACAGTGCACATTCACATTATGACATCTCCTCTTTGTATTTGCTTCATGATTACAGCCCATCTCGAAGAGGGGACCGCCCCTAAGGCTACCCACTGACCGGAACGGTCTGCCCAGCCGTGGGAACCTAAAGTATCTCAACCTTCCGCCCGCGGCTTCGTTCACATAATATGTCGACAAATTATACACATAAACCTTCCTCTTGAATCACTCTATCTATTAAAAAAAACCGCATCAAAGTCCGTTGCGTAGTTTTAAAGATTTAAGCATACATAGGGATATAGGGACAGAGAAAGCGACTTTGTTTTATACTATGTAATGATAAGAACAAAATTTGTTCTTATACAAAGTTGACAAGTCATACAACAAAAACCCTTTCCCTCTCTCCTCCATTGCTGTAGATACCCCCCGACAGGGTC
Source organism: Hyppa rectilinea (assembly GCA_951799385.1). NCBI lineage: Eukaryota > Metazoa > Arthropoda > Insecta > Lepidoptera > Noctuidae > Hyppa > Hyppa rectilinea. The sequence continues at coordinate 1,141,950 of OX637319.1, forward strand.
CAGAATGATTATGTCTGTGTATACCTACCACCTAAGTACAAAGAACGCAAAAAAAAAATACGTAGAAAATGTCAAACCTTTCTCAAAGAAACCGGTTCGCTACTAGCTACTTACTAGTTATGTAAGCAATAAACAAAAGCTACCTACGTCACTGATGGCGCGAAAGAAGTGACCTACATAGCGCAGCGCAGACGCAGTCGTGTGACGTCATGCAATAATATCGTGTTGACAATGTGTAGCAGAAACCTTGCCCGATCCGAAACCTTGTGATTAGATCAAGTTATTTCTGTTTAATATTTACGTTTGTCAAAATTACCACAGCTACAATTAAAAACAAAAAAAAAATGGTCATATAACTTGTTGACACTAGTTACACAACGACCGCGCCCCTTGTATTTACCGTGTAAAATTTCCTATTTAAAAATAACTGGAGGTATTTCTTTTTTCCTTAAAATTACCACTTTTATAAATTATTCATAACACTACATTTATCAACACCCTCACAGTCGGCATACTGTTTTTTTACTTATTGTTTAGTCTTACAAAAATGAAAACAACCTCTGTGCATCTCTAGTTCAAATCCCTTTACAACCTTACCGAATGACATACCAACAAACTAGGGTAACATAAATAATTAGTACGGAAATAAAAACGTCACATAATACTTACTATCTTTATTCAGTAATGTTGCTATTCGCGCCCATTCATTGTCCATTACCGTTCGATTATTATAGTCGTTGTGATATCTGTTCCACAGTAGAGGTGTATTAGACACCTCCTTGATCAACCTTTGTATAATATTCATATTTTGTCTATGCCCGTCCAATTCACAAACGACTTCCATATTCGGAAGCCACCTTTAAATCTGCATGCTGTCTCAGTAAGGTACAAAGTTCAACGAAAAAGTCTTTATGTTCAAACTCTTATGCCCATCTTTATTATGTTGTCAGTTTTCAAACGAAACAAAAATACGACGCACCATCACAAGTTATCGTTTGTTTTTGTTAACACATTTCACTTTAACGTACCAGACACACATCCACAAATTAGGATAGCACATTGTTATAATGAATTATCACTGTTTTTGTACATTAATCTAAATTAAATAAACTGAAAACTTTTACAAACAACGAAATACGTGATGCGATCGACACGACAGACGGTGAACTAAAAATAACCACGCGACGTTGCCAGCTCGCACAGCCAACGCGAGCGACGCGGCCGCACGACGTCACGCACGCTATCCTACGAGTACGTGCATGTGTGCGTAAGAAACTTTTGTTGTATTTTGTATGTGTGTGCGAAGTAACCGTCGCCGCGGTGTAGTGCGTTAGCGCTGAGTCTGTGTGTCGTCATGGTCGAATGTGCGAGCTGGCAACGCGTCGGCGTCGGTTACGTTCCACGACCGTGTTTGACATTCTTGACGCTGAATTGCTTACGCGAGTATTGGCTTAAAACAAAAATTGAATAACATGATTATGATATGGAACGTGTAGTAATGTATCACTCATATTAGCAATAAGACTAAAATTTCTAATAGTGATTAGTTAGCGTAGTTGATTATAGTGTTATGGGAAAATATTAAATAAACAACGGCGATGTGTACATAAGCGCTTGCGCATGTTAGATCTGAAAGCCAATTTTAACTTATCCTGGTATCCTTAATGGTTTTTAATACTTATAAATTTGTACTATTATGCATTCAATTATTGCAGGTAACTTTTTTATTAATTTGTAAATAGGTAATATTAAATACTCACTTATTATTTACTTCTAAAAGATTTCGTAATGTCACACAGTATTCGGTTTTTCAATGTAATCAATGATAACCCCCCCCCCCCCCCCCCCTAAACGGAGGAGCTCCGTCGATCCATCAGGTTAAGCTACGCTTGCCAGGGTTGGTTCGTGGATGGGGTGACTATCTTTACATATCGAAACTCCTCCGTGTCTCGGAAAGCACGTTAAGCTATTGGTCCCGGCTGTCATTCGTAGATCTTTGACAGCCGTTATGGGCAGCCAGAAGCCCGAAAGTCTGACAGCCAGTTTTACCAAAGGGTATCGTATTACCCAGTTACTCACTGGGTTGTGGAGGTCGGATAGATAGTCAAAATGCTGCTGCATCCGGTTAGACTGGAAGCAGACCCCAACAATGTTGAAAAAGGCTAGGCAGATTGATTGACTCAAAAACAAAGTAACGCTTAATATTAATTCGTTTATAGACGTAGGTCTCGTTGTATTCGTTTAGCTCAGCGTTAATTGGGTGATCTTTATCCAAACTTAAGTTATCAAGTTTCTTGACATTCAATTTCTCAGCTTGCAGTTATTGCACGGATACCTTCAATACAAAAGGCACAGTACAAAGTATGTCACCAACAAGTCGCATAGATTCACTTTTGAAATAACATTCAAATAAAAAATACGCTAAAAGGCTTCGATATTTTTCACTGAACTTTCGCAATCAGTCCGCGAGTTTCATTAGGGTTGTCACGAAAACATAAATAAAGCCATTTTTTTAACTTTCTTTTTTTTTGTTGCAGATTCAAGCCAATTATAATAGCACGTTATGACAAGCGCTCTCAAGAGTATAAGAGCAGTATGCTTTTCAGAGCACAACAAACCATATAATGTAGGTAAGATGGTGTTCAATTAATGAATATTTTGAAACTGCCTAATAGACTCCATTGATTTTTAACTACGTTTTTCTATCTATGTGTACATATTCTCGTCTTTATATATCTTTAGCTGTAACCGATTTAATGCAATAATAAACAATAACTAAGTATTTTATTCTATTTTTCCTACAGGACATGATTGACTGTAGGTCTAATAAGTGGGTCTCCCTATTTTTACCGAAAAGAAATTGCCAAATTATCACTTCCCAAACAAATTTTCGCATAATTTCATTTGCCAAATTATTACTTACCAAAAAATCTCTTTACAAATAATTGTTACGAAAACCTATGTTTGGCAAGTGAACGTTTGAACAATAACTTGTTCACCAACTAGTACTTTTACCATTTTTTATCTAGTCAAATATTTCAGTTGGTATAACATATTTTATGCAAAATTAAATAAGCCAAATATTTGGTGTCGTCAATTTTAAACTTAATAAGATCTAACGTTGAAGACGTTTTATTACAAGCTTTTTCCACTTGGGACAAATTCTAAACAGGTAATAATAATGTTATTATAATTATATTATTTCTCTCGATAGCCTCCTAAAAATAATCTCTTTTTTCCATATAATCGCTCGCTCGGCTCGTGCGTAGGTGGTCACAGTTTTAACCTAACCTAACCTAACCATTTTTTTTAAATTAATAACCTACTGTAACTAGTTCCATAAATAACCTAATGTCTAGTAACCATAAACTTGACTTGTTTCAGACAAATTCAAGCACATAAGCTTACAAAGAAATACGCAAATGACATCAAATTTAACAAACAAGTAAAATGTTTATTTTTGCCTTTACATTTTTTGTCATAACAAATCATTTGACTAAACGTTTATTGTATAAATATTGTTTGCTGTAATAAATCATTTGATTAATGACCAAAAGCCTTAATGACATTATCCTTGGTAATAATCTGCCAAGTAAACATTTGACCAAATGAAAATGTGCGTACTAAAATTATTCCAAATATTACATTGGCATAACAAAAGGTTGCTAAAATTTGTTTGGGTGATGAAAATTTGGCAAAATCTTTTCGCCAAAACGGCAGGATCCCCTAATAAGTCAATAATAATATGGCATTTTTGAGTTTTAGTCACTTCTAGAGCTAGCATACGTGTCTAATTCTCCATAATATAACTTTAAAGAAGGGTGACCAAGTGATTACAGGGGCACGAGTCGACCGAAGGTTAAGCTACGCTTGCCACGGTCGGATTATGGATAAGTGACTATCTATTACATATTGAGATGCCTCCGCGCTTCGGAAACCACGTTAAGCCGTTAGTCCCGGTTGTCATTTGTAGATCTTTGACAGTCGTTACGGGTATTCAGGAGCCCGAACGACTGATAACCCATTCTTATCGTATTACCCAGTAACTGGGTTGTGGAGGTTAAATAGGCAGTCGCTTCATGTAAGTACTGATGTTCAGCTGAGAGCTGTTAGACAAGCAACAATATAATTGAGAAAATCGATATAATTTTTTATTTTTTTATTTTACGGAATTGGTACATTCACATTGTACGAATATGCATATAAAATTTCGTATTTCATTATATAAAATTCATATCACTCTCTAAAAAGACGAAAAAAAAAATATTCCGTGCATTTTTCAATATTATAACTTCATTCAGTGCCAACCCTAGTGTTGAGGGTTTCGTAATTACAAATGTTTCAGGCTGAACTATGAGCGCTTTCAGTTTCCATGAGTTGCCTGAAAACTGACGTTTATACCTGTAAATAATGAAACATTGTTGATTGAAGTTCATACGCCTGTTTTTATTATATCCGATGAAACTGTGGATGGAACATATTATTCCGATATAGCTTTATTCATGAAATGCATTATTTCATTTGTTCGGTTACCTATAACATGTTTTTTGTTTCTTTAATAGTATCATGTTTCGGATTGTGTATGTACACTTGGAATGGGTATCGTGTTTGTTTTGCAAGTAAGCTGTTTATTAGCTGAGTGATTTATTTAAATTATATTTTAACAACTAGGTATATAAGATGTTAAAAAATTAACTTTAAGAATTTCGTGGCAGCATTATACTCATTGTTACGAACAACTTTTACAATGGGATGAACCCAGAAATCGCAAAAAAAGAGCTTTTCCATACATTTTATTGAGTTACGTGTGCATAAATGTATGTTATGCAATACATTTATGCACACGTAACTCAATAAAATGTCATAGAGAACGGAGAACGCGAAAGAAATAAGAACAGCTCATATTAAAAAAAAAAATAACTATTAGAATTTCGTGGGAGCATTTCCCACGAATAATCTATACATATAATAAATTTGTAGAAAAGTGGTGTCTGTACAATGGAAATATATAAAAAAAAAGTAGCAGGGGTTGTTATTATATCGATGCCGAACCCGAAATTGTAATTAATTTTTTTTTTGTCTGTTTGTGTGTTTGTCTGTGTGTTTGTGCACGCTAATATCAGAAACGGCTTATTCGATTTAGATACGGTTTATTGGTATACGGTTCACTAATATATTGTAGTAAGCTTCACTTAACATTTAGTGTTTATTTCATGTCAATCGGTTCATAAATAAAAAAGTTATGTCAATTTAAAGAATCACGGCAAACATTTGTTAAGGTATTCTATCAGAGTACGTATACGCATCGCGCCTGCGCGTCCGTGGCTATATGTATAAAGCGCGCTGAGAGCCGCGCCGCTGTTACCCCGATCCAGCTGTCCCTTGCTGTTCTCCCCCAGCGACGCCCTAAGCCGAGGTCCATACCCCACAGGGGGTGCCCTTAGCGTGTAGTCGCTTAGTTTGTAAGTTTTTATAAGCGCTGGCTGGAGGCTACAATTCTTTTGTGGTATCCACAGGCAAATCCGGTTAAGCAGTTTACAACCCTATGGTTGAGCTGCGAGATGCCACTATAAAAAAAAAACACCTCGCTGCCATAAGGATTCAGTTATTCGTAGCGAACGCACGTATCCTGGAGAGTATAGGCGAATAGAGGCATTCGATTATTGCGATTCACTTGAATACTGACTGTTTGCATATTTCATTTTTTTATATTTTAGGGTTTTTAGGTTAGGTTCTTTTAATAAATTTTCCTTAAAATCTATCTACGTATAATAAAATAAAACAGTAAAAAAACTGTGTCTGTACATTGAATATATTAAAAAAATAATGATTGAATGGTTTAGAAACAGTAATAGAGCACGAATCCAAAAAAAAATCGGTCTGTTTGTCTGCATGTCTGTTTGTTTGTACACGCTAATCTTCGGAACTACTGGACGGTTTTGAATGTTTTTTTTTGTTGTGTAGGTATTTAGTCTGGGCAACAAAAAGACTATAATTTATTTTGGAAACTTGAACACCTGATGCAGAACCGCAACTGACCAGCTAAACTATAAGAGATACAAAAATAATACCGTAGCAAAAATTGTTCCGCGTGATGAGCATTTTCTGCTGAGAGAATAAATTTGAAGATCTGGAACACATGATGTGGAACTCCAAGAGCCCAGCTACACTATAACAGATATTGGAATGACGTCTTAGCAAAAGTTGTTCAGCCTGATGAGCACTCTCTGTTGACGCATAAAAATTTAAGATTTGGAGTACCTGTTGTGGAATTCCAAGAGCCCAGCTACACTATAACATATACAGATTTGATACGACAGAGGGGCTTTCCTTTAAACACCTTATAAGAGGGACCATTTTAAAGCTCTGTACCAAAAATCAATTAAATAGGAGCAGTAGTTTAGTCGCAAATGTTTTTTTTAAGTTTTTGCCCCGTTTGAACACGACGATCTTTCCTAACAGCGCTCCGGCGTGCACGCGTCGGTGCCGCTGCGTTACAAGGTCAGTTTTTATTTACAAAGGGTGGTTGCGTTTTACTCTGATTTGTAAGCTATTTAGTTTGTTAGAAAAAATAAAAACCTCATTTTTTTTTATACCCTACCGAGTTAATACTAAACACGTATAGTATACGTAGTGTAATTTAATGCCCCTCTGTCATATCGACTCTGTATAGGAATGACGTCTTAGCAAAAGTTGTCCAATCCGATGAGCACTTTCTGTTGACTTATAAAAATCGACGTCTTAGCAAAAGTTGTTCGGTCTGATGGTAATTTCCTATTGACTTCTAAAAATCGAAAATCAGAAACATCTGATGTGGAAATCAAAGCTATCACTAATTTCACTGTATAATTATAAAATAACAAAAGCTGGGAGAACTTACACGTGGTGAAGGCGGTAACAGTTTAGGACTGATTTTCGCTGACGATGGTACAGACGCCAGCACATCAAGCTATCCCTAACTGTCAAATTTTCTCAATTAAAAATGAACCTTATGTCTTTGCAATAAAGTTGAAATACTATCAAAGAAATTTTACAGATTGTGGTAACTTGATGTGCTTTTTTTTTTGTTTTTTTAAGGCTGGGAAGTCATCCAATGACTGCTCCCGCTCTGGGTGGAGCGGAAGGGAGTGTCAGACTCTTACTGACTAAAACCCATCCATGTTCCTTCCGTAGCCCTTTATGTTCCGGGGTAGCGGTAACCCTTTCGGACAATCCCGCTTACCCGGCAGGCTTGGCCCTGAGGGGCCCCTTCATATGCTGACATCTCTTTGAGGCGCGCGTGGAACATATACGCGCCGTACGGCACGGGTCTGGTGCTGATCGGACGGTGAGTCACCCATTACTCACCGTCCGCAGGCCTGCGCCTACGGTGGCCGGGAGTCGTCACGTGGCTCCCGACGCCCGGGGCGTCTCCTGCGGCGGCTGGGACGGGAGGACCTTTCTCTCTCCCATCCCGCCACCTCCTTCGCGAGCATAACTTTTTCGCAGAAGGAGGTGACTGCCTCCCACTCCCTCTCGCCCCGGACCATGGCTTGCACCAGGGCCGGGCGCGAGAGGTCGCCGCCGCCGATCGCCTCTACGAGGACACGGCGGTGCTCCGCCCAAGCGGGGCAGGTTTGCACCGTGTGCTCTACCGTGTCCTCTGGGCGATCCTCGCAGTGGTGACACCCGGGCCTTTCCTCCCGCCTGATGATGTGCAGGAACCTCCCGAAACATCCATGTCCGGTGAGGACCTGCGTCAGGCGGAAGGTGAGGGCGCCGTGACGCCTCTCTAGCCACTCCTCAAAGAGGGGCCTTACCGCCACTATCGTGGCGTGCCCTGCGCTGGGTTGCGACAGTCGCTGATTCCAGGCCGCCATGAGATCGCGCCGGAGGTCCGTCCGCTCCGCCGCAATTTGCTGCGGAAACGGAGTTTCCCCCCGGCTTAGTACCTCCGCGTGCCACTCGTACAGGCGAGATCGTGCGGTACCCCCGGATAAGCCGTATGGCTACCACCTTTTGGGGCGCGTTCAGATAATGGGCGGCTCGCCGCCGCAGTGAACGCGCCCACACCGGGGCCCCGTAAAGGGCCATGGACCGCACGACTCCCGCGTAAAGCCTCCGGCAGGAGGCGTTTGGCCTCCTCAAATTGGGCAAGAGCCGCTTGAGGGCGGCCCCAGTCCGTTCCAGCTTGGGGGCCAAACGTCGGAAATGCTCCACGAAATTCCATCGGCTGTCGAGGACCAGACCCAGGTATTTCATCGTGGTCTCGACGCCGATGTGAACCCCTCCTACCGTAAGTTGGGATCCCGATGGTGGCCTATTCCGAGGCCCATGAAAGGACATGGCCTCGGATTTGTGCAATGCCACCTCGAGACCCAACTGCCGGATCCTCTCAACGACTATCGCAACCCCGCGTGTCATCGCGTCGGCCGCCGCCTGATGCGACCTTCCCTGCGCCAGAACCAGCGTGTCGTCAGCGTAACAAATTACGCTGACGCCGTCAGGGAGGTCGGCCCGCAGCACTCAGTCGTAGCCGATGTCCCACAGGTGCGGCCCCAGAACCGATCCCTGTGGGACACCGCACGACATCTCTCGCCGGTTCCATTCCCCATCGCGACCAACTTGATGTGCTGGCCTCTGTACTTATATCATTGAAAATTTGACCCTGCTGGCCAAAACTCCCATTTATTTTTTTATTTTACCAAATAAATATGCCTTCGGACTTATGTTATTTTAGTGTTTAATTTCCTTTTCTATTTATCTTCGTGACACAGTAGCCTACCCGATAACGCCTGGGAGCAGTCCCTTAGATTTTAATTGATCACTTATATTCACAATAAAACTATAACCATGCCTAGAAAGAGGTCAAATCTTTCCCAATGTTCCAAAAGAGCTAAAAGATTGAAGATCATAAGATCCCAAGAATCTACCAAAGAGCGTCACGAGAGACTTGATGCTGTTTGAAAACATCCGGCTGCAACTCGCTCCGTGGAAACCTCTTCGGATCGCGAAGCACGCCTGCGTTCTCAGCGTATTTACGCATCTACATCCAGGTCTCTAGAGACCAGTGAAGAATATGATGCGCGACTGACGCAGATCGTGCAAGTCATGCATTGTCTCGCGAATCGGAGACGTTCATGGATAGAGAATTACGCTTGAGTTCCAAGCGTTTCTACGCATCGAGTTCTAGGTCTCTAAAGACAAGTGGGGAACGTGATGCGTGACTGACCGCTGATCGTGATTCAGATCTTCGATTTTGACGACCCCGTTGTCGCTGGCATAAGCAACAGGATACGCGTACGAAGTCTCGGGCAGAAGCTAGTTAATAAATAATTTTTGAACACCTTATACACGGTTAAATATTAGTCGTTTTAATCCCCTTAAGGGGTCATTGTACTCATCATAACGAGCAACTTTTACTATGGAACCGAACCTGAAATGGCGAAAAAAAAAATCTGCTGTGCAGTACATTTTGACGAGTTTGGGTTTTAGTCAGTAAGAGTCTGACACTCACTCTCACTCACTCACTCTCAGTCTCACACAGAGCGGGAGCAGTCATTGGATGATTTCCCAACCTTAAAAAAAAAAAGGCGAACATTTTTTTTTACTAAAATTAACCGTGTATTCTATCATCGATTGGGATGTATCGACAATTTGTATTATTGTAATCAGAATTCCCAGCAAACAGCTATCAAAGATAATAAAAGGTACCTAACCATTATCAGCATAATTACCTATCATGTTTCCACTGCTGGGACACAGGCGTCCTCTCTGTGAGAGGGCTGCAGAAGGCACTCACGCGGGCAACACAATATAGGTGGTTTATCTGAATTTTATTCAATTCCTTTATTTCAATGGAAGGTGGGGAGGCCTTTAGTCTTTCTGGCACGGCGTACTGTCCTGGCGGTGCTGCTGCATCTGCTGAAAACCTCAAGCGGCGGACGTATAATTACCTTATGGATTTTGGGCCAATTGAGGTTAAAACCCTCGGGCCGAATGGGGTCCGAGTGCTCATGGCTTACCTTGACTGGATCAGAGACTAAATATTGCCATACGACGTGGTAATGGTATATTACTAGTTGACAGCGATGCAGAGGTAATTTTTGAAGCCATATTTAGTTCCTTAATAGGTTTAGTTTCGTATACAGGCATTATTTGCAAAAAATCAGCTGTTCCATATATTATGCTTGCATAACTCGTCAAAATGTATGGAACAGCTGATTTTTTTTCGCGATTTCAGATTTGTTCCCGTAGTGAAAATTGTTCATAATGATGAGTAAAATGAGCCCTTGAAATAATGCCTATGAATTAAATTTCACCCTGTATAAATATGTTTGTATGTACATTTAATTTTAATACTGAAGAATATTGAAATTTGATTATTATATTTACTTACAAAAAAAATTTGTTTATTCGAATGGTTCACAAATTGAAAAACATGATTGCGTACTGCAACCGCGCGGTTAGGTTAGTACTAAGCTTTTTTATAGTTGTAATTTTCAAAGTTATTAGCTTACTGGTAAAAATATTTAAAATTCTTAAATGTGTACTTTGAATTTGCTTTTCGTGTCGTTGCAATTAACATTTACTGCCACCATTACAGTAATTACTTGCATAGCTATAATTATTACTTCACTTTTCTTGTGTTGATATTTTTATTTTTATGACCATGCATGGCACAAGAAAACGAAATTGTAGCGTTTTGCAAAATAGTTTGTCTGTTAAAAATAAGTAGTAAGAGGGATAATTATCAGTAGGTATATTCAAATCGTAACGTAATAGTTATAACACGGCGAATTGACATAGGGTGTCAATTGACATAACAATTAATTTCCTTGATTGTGTACTTAAATTTGCCGGGGATGAATTCCATACGCAATGGAGAGAAACAGCATCCTTCTGTCTCCTCGACAAAAAAAGTTTAGCTTATTTTAATAAAAAAAACGTTTTTTTTTTAATAATAGTATAATTTAATATTTTATGGGCAATTTTGCGAATAGAGCACTATATAACACAATATAGCACTATATAATGCACTATATAGCTCTTGTTGAAGCGCCTGCGCAATTAAACTTAGCTTTAAGTGTTCCGTCCTATTAACCTATTAAGTTTTTTGTTATGTGCTTGCACGCACATACTTCAGATGTCACTATTCCGCAAAACATTAAAACACGTACACGTAACCTGTGCCTGCTGCCTTTTATTTAAATCTCGCTAATTTCCGCACATATTGGACCGTCGAGCCGGATGGATTAAATAGCAAGGATCTGCTATTATTAAATGAAGATCAAGAAATTAATAGTGGAATTAACGAATATTAATTATTTCGTACAACGAGGTTATTGACCGGCAGTGTGGTATGTGAATCAAGTGCATAAAATAAAGCGGTGTTAAGTCTAAGGTATTGATAATATCGTCACCCAACACTCAATCAGGTAGTATAACGCCAATTAAGGATTTATAAGGTTAGTCTTATTAATTACCGATTGTATTCTGCGTAATTAGTTTGTTCCGGTACCTACCGTACCATTTGCATTGTGATAGTTTTATTGTCATTATTTTGTATCTGCAGCAATTAAATTAGAAATCACACTTATTAAAGTGAGTAATATTGATTTATTACATTATATTGTTTAATTTAATTGTCCTTGCCAAAGTAATTACTAATCACGTTAAGTATTTTTGCATAGGTAGTAGGTACCTACTTAGCAGCAATATAATTTAAGAGTGTTAGATATTGTTAATTATTGTTTACTGTTAATGTAATTACCGTATTATTTTAGTTATCGTGTTGTTGTACTTTATACAAGTCATTATTAGTTTATTGAGATTTGCATAAGAATAGTTAAACGAGTTAAATATTATTGATGTAGGTATTCACTAATTGGTACCTATAGGTTGAATCATAAGACATACGTAGGTACTTATAATATTGTTAAAACTTTATTGTATAAATTCCAGATTTACACTCGAATCCCAGAATGACCGAGGAAAGGGAGTTAATAAAGAAGCGAGGGAGCTTCAAAGGCCGATTAACTGCTTTTGTAAATTATCTGGACGCGCTGGACAATAAAACGTTATCTAGTTCTAATATAACGGAACTACAGCTGCGTACAGGTAAAATGGAGTTGTTATACCAACAATATGATGAGGTACAGTTGCGTATGGAGTGTATTGCTGATGATATCAAGGCACAGTTTTCAGAGCGTTCTGATTTCGAGTCTCTGTATTTCAAATCAATGTCTAAGGCTCAGGTATTTGTAAATAACTATAATAAAGATAATGAATCTGTCAGTAGCAATAAAAGTAATTGTGGTAGTACTTATAAGCCCGTTAAGTTGCCCACAATCCAATTACCAAAGTTTTGTGGATCTTACAATAACTGGTTGGAGTTTCATGACACCTTTACGAGTCTCATTCATTCCAATGATGCTATAGACGAGATCAACAAATTCCACTACCTTCGAACGTCTCTGGAAGGATCCGCTGCCGTAGTGATCCAGTCGATCGAGTTTTCGGCTACTAATTACTCTGTGGCATGGAAGGTATTATGCGAGCGATATGATAACAAGAGATTATTAATTCACAATCATGTTTCGGCTATTTTTAACATGGAGTCAATTACAAAAGAATCATCTGTCACATTAAAGAATTTAATTGACCAAATAAATAAACACTTACGAGCATTGGACACTTTAGGTGAGCCTGTTAAATATTGGGATACCCTTTTAATTTATATTTTTACTCGAAAGTTGGATAGCAGAACGTTCCGTGAGTGGGAGGAGTACAAAGGTCGTATTGACAAAGATAGCAAGATTACCTTCGATGCGTTCCTTAAATTCATACGTGAGCGCGCTGAGTTAATTGAAACATTAGAATTATCGCGTAGTAACCAGCCTCAACCTTTTAATAAATCAGGGGCTAAGCTGAAGTCTATGGTTACCATTCAAAGTGGTGGTAATTCTAGCTTAGATTCAGGTACAAAGGTCTGTCCCAAATGCAAAGGTGACCATAACTTGAGTGAGTGTGCACAGTTTCTCGCAATGTGTAACGAAGCTCGTATTAAATTGTTGCCAAACTTTAAAGTGTGTTATAATTGCTTTCGTTCGGGTCATTTCGCGAATCATTGTAAAAAGCCAGGTTGCAAGCTGTGTAAGCGCAGGCATAATACTCTTATCCATGTCGCTGATTTTAAACCTAGTAGTCATAATAATATAAATAATAACTCGTGTGATAACTTGTCGCCGCGATCGTCTTCGACGTCTTCTGTGTCCGAGACGAATAATGTCGCGTTGTCGGCCAAGGTCACATCTTCGCACAGTAGTGTGAGTCATGATGTGTTATTGTCAACCGCATTAATTAAATTACGTGATCGTAATGGTCGAGAACATGTTGTTCGTGCAGTTCTTGACAGCGGTAGTACATCATGCTTTGTGACCGAAAGATTATGTCGACAGTTAAATTTAGAGACTAGGCAGATAGATAGGTCGATATTCGGCATTAATAACGTGACCTCCCACGTAGGTAAAACGTGTCGTATTAATATGACGTCATTAAACAATAGTTTCAGTACTGAACTTTATTGTTTCGTTTTACCATCAATAACTAGTGATGTGCCATGTCGTGAAGTAAATCCATCTATTCTGAACATTCCGTCTCATATTTGTTTAGCAGACCCTACTTTTTACAAGCCCGCTCATGTAGATATTCTGATTGGTGCTGATGTCTTCTGGGACTTGCTGGGGTCGCAAAGAATCAAACTAGGTACTGGTAAGCCAATTTTATGTGAAACCAGGTTAGGCTGGATTGTATCCGGTCCTATTAGTCGTAATTACGTTGCATTGCTTTTAAGTAACATTAGGTGTAACGTTACTAAAATCAATTCTTCATCTGACGACGATTTCGATAAAATACGAAGTGATTTAACTCGCTTCTGGCAGTTAGAAGAAGTAAATAAGAAGTCTTCTCATTATTCGCCAGAAGAGAAAGTATGTGAGCAGCATTTCCTAGATAATACGAGCAGATTGCCTGATGGTCGTTTCTGTGTTCGTATTCCCCTTAAACACGATCCATCTATTTTGGGAGATTCAATTAATAAAGCTAGTCATTGCTTACAGTCGTTAGAACGTAGGTTAAAAACGAAATCTGATTTTAGTAAAATGTATCACGAATTCATGTCTGAGTATGAGTTACTAGGTCATATGACTAAATGCAAGCAATCTGATTTAAGCCCTTCTAGTTATTTTATTCCGCATCACGGCGTATTACGTGAAAGTAGTACCACTACGAAACTTCGAGTGGTATTCAACGCAAGTTGTCCTTCTTCAACTGGCGTTTCATTCAACGATTTACAGATGGCTGGCCCTACCATTCAGGATGACCTGTTGTCGATTCTTCTCCGCTTCAGACAGCACAAGTATGTTTTGTCAGCAGACGTCGAGAAGATGTACAGACAGATAGTCGTCCATCCGTCTGACAGATATCTGCAGCAGATATTGTGGCGAGGTAAGGCCTCTGACTCCGTTCATTTTTATCAATTAAACACCGTCACCTATGGCACGGCAAGTGCGCCATTTTTAGCTTTTCGGTGCCTTCATCAATTAGGGCTCGATTGTAACAATCAGAAGGTTGCTGAGGTCATAAAGCACGATTTCTATGCCGATGATCTGTTATCTGGCGGTGATGATTTAGAGGAGGTTAGATTTATCCGTCAGGAAGTCACAAGTGTACTTGCATCGGCTGGCATGCCATTGCGTAAGTGGAAATCAAACGAGCCTCAATTATTGTCTGAAGTTGATCAATCTTTGCTTGACTTAAATATCGGTTCTAGTGAGCCTGACAAGTTGCTCGGGCTAGGTTGGTATGCAAGTTCAGATGAGCTAGTCTTTTCCATAGGATCAACTATATCCTGCAATAGTACCACTAAACGTGATTTACTTTCAGTGATTGCAAAGATCTTCGATCCTTTGGGGCTGTTGTCACCATTTGTAATCACTATGAAAATGTTACTTCAAAGACTGTGGCTGGATAAATTGTCATGGGATGATCCATTGTCTCCTGAAATTAAATTACAATTGCAGACCATTACCAAAACTCTGCCTCTTGTAAATGAAGTTCGTGTTCCTCGAATTGTTGTGTATCATGCATACAAGGAGTTGGAACTGCATATATTTACAGATGCGTCTGAGCGTGCATATGGCGCGTGCGCTTATGTGCGCAGTGTTAATAATGAAGGTGAGTGCATCGTTCGGTTACTTATGGCCAAAAGTCGAGTGGCGCCAATTAAACCTACTACAATTCCAAGGTTGGAGTTGTGTGGCGCTGTAGTGGGAGCTCGTCTGTGTGAGAAGGTGTTAGACTCACTTCGTCTTAAGTTTTCGCGCATCTTTTGTTGGACTGACTCGACCATCGTGTTGGGGTGGTTACAGATATTGCCTTCAAAACTTCAGCCATTTGTTCGCAATCGCGTCGCTGAAATTTTAGAGCAGGCGGGTCACTGCACCTGGCGGCACGTCCCAACCAATGAAAACCCAGCAGACCTATTATCTCGTGGTGTGGATAGTAGTCACCTGCAGGGATTAGATATGTGGTGGTCAGGTCCTGACTTTCTCCAACATGACTCAAGTAGTTGGCCTTCGCAATTTAAATGTTCAGAATTAGGCTTACTCCCAGAAACTCGAACTGATGTCACTTTAAATGTTGTCCTTGACACTAACGATAAGCCATTTATTATAAATTTTAGTCGTTTTTCTAAATATTTGAGACTTTTACGGTCCATGGCATATGCGTTGCGATTTATAACAGCATGTAAACGTCAATCGCCACATAGTTCTTTTTTATCTGATGACGAATTAAAGAAAGCATTAAACATTTTAATCTATCAGAGTCAACAAGAATCATTTCCCGAACATAAATTACTTTTAAATAAACAAAGTTTGCCAAAAAAGAGCGTCCTATTAAAATTGAATGTGTATTTAGATGACAACAATTTAATGCGTGTCGGAGGACGTCTCGATAATTCAGATTTTACATACGATAAGCGGCACCCTATTATTATACAGTCCACTCATACTTTTACTAAATTATTATTTGATTTTGAGCACAAAAGGTTAATGCACGCGGGCCCACAATTATTATTAGCTTCGATTAGAGAATCCTATTGGCCTATAGGAGGACGAAATTTAGCTAAAGCTTGTTATCGTAGATGCGTTCTGTGCCAACGCATGCAGGGTAAGATTGTTACTCCATTGATGGGTAACTTACCGCGGCAGCGCCTTCTTCCAGGCGGGTATCCGTTTGAAAGTACTGGTGTTGATTATGCGGGCCCTATTATGAGCGCTAGTCGTCAAGGTCGTGGATGTAGACTCGTCAAGGTGTACATAGCTATTTTTGTTTGTTTTACCACAAAGGCTGTGCATTTGGAGCTTGTGAGTGACTTGACGAGTCATAATTATTTATTAGCTTTATATCGGTTCATCTCACGAAGAGGTAAACCAACTCACATATACTCCGATAACGGAACCTCATTTGTTGGTGCGTATAACGAACTATCTAAATTTTTAAAAGTTAATTCTGATGCTTTGAGTGAAAGCATAGCTAATCATGGAATCAAATTCCATTTTATTCCCGCGTATACTCCACATTTTGGCGGTCTCTGGGAAGCGGGTGTCAAATCGGCAAAATATCATTTGCAGCGAGTGTTGGGACAATGTAATTTAACTTTTGAGGAACTTAACACCACGTTAGCCCAAATAGAGGCAATATTAAATTCACGCCCACTAACGCCACTGTCTTCAGATCCTGCCGATTGCACTCCATTGACACCAGGTCATTTTCTCGTCGGCCGGCCACTCACTTCATTGCCACGGAAAAATTGTGAAGACCAATCTGCAACCCATCTTAGTCGTTACCAACGTATTGAGCAACTCCGCCAACACTTCTGGACTAGATGGTCTAAAGAGTATGTTGCAGAGTTGCAGCAACGGACAAAGTGGCGTTCTTGCAAGGATGGCTTAAAGCTGGATTCATTGGTAGTCATCAAAGAGGAGAATCTTCCACCTCTGAAGTGGAGACTAGGAAGAGTCATTGCGCTACATCCAGGTACTGATGGAATTTCCCGCGTAGCAGATATCAAGACCTCTACTGGAGTCATCCGGAGGGCCTTCAACAGGATATGCCCACTACCTGTCTCTTCAGAATCGGAGTCTGGTTGAAAGCACGGCTTTCAACGCCCGGGGGCATGTTGAAGCGCCTGCGCAATTAAACTTAGCTTTAAGTGTTCCGTCCTATTAACCTATTAAGTTTTTTGTTATGTGCTTGCACGCACATACTTCAGATGTCACTATTCCGCAAAACATTAAAACACGTACACGTAACCTGTGCCTGCTGCCTTTTATTTAAATCTCGCTAATTTCCGCACAGCTCTATATAATTCAATTTGTTAGTTAAGCACCTCACCGTTAAAAATTCATTTGCAGTAAAAGAACTAGGCATAATCAAGAGTAAGTTTATGGTTCATTAGAGTTACTACACCGAAATAGCTGTAGTTTTGAATACGTTTTAAGGGGGGGGGGGGGTATGTATGTGTGTGCAGGGTGGCAAAATATTCCCCGGCATCGGTCAAGGGAGTGATTTTTTGCGTCATGCTAAACAACTTTCGTTTGAAACTTATAATATACAACGCGAAATTGAATACATGGGCAATATTTTAAGGGACCATTGTACAGACGCCAGCACATCAAGCTATCCCTAACTGTCAAATTTTCTCAATTAAAAATGAACCTTATGTCATTGCAATAAAGTTGAAATACTATCAAAGAAATTTGACAGATTGTGGTAACTTGATGTGCTGGCCTCTGTACTTATAATGAACAACTGTAATTTAGATATTTTTTTTACGAATTTACTTTTAATTTTTTTGGAAAAGTGGTTCTGTTGGTAGAACGGGTAATTTTTTTTTTATTTAGGAATGCGCCTGCTCTTGGCCTAGATCACGCCTGATGGAAAGCGGATTTTTCATCGGTTCTAAAAAAAATCATCTGTTTAAATCCTGTGTTTTTAGAGCTAATGTATGGATAAGCAATTTTTTTTAATAACTCCCGAATAAGGGAGATACAGGATCATGCACAAAATCCATGGTAATCCAGCTCCTCTAAAAATAGACCGTTATTACTGTTAATCTTTATTGATTTACAAAAAAAAGCATTTAGTAAAACATTAAAAACTAATTGCGGGGAAAAATATCTTCAAATGCGTTTTCAGTATAGTTCTTGAAAGAACACTACTCATTTCCACAATAAAACCCGGACCCATGGGGTATAGCACAAAATGAGACTTTCCAATACAGTGCCTCTCTTTGTCGATGCTTCAAAAGATATCTTAATTAAAATTGTAATTAGTTAAAAACAGCGGTGAAACTGGCGGGTGTTGATTTTAATTTCAAATCGAATATCGTATTCAGTACGTATGTATGTAATCAGGAGATCTGTGTGGATACCGTGTGCGGTCATAGTGACAGAAGACGCGATAGTGAGTGGAGAACAATTTGGTAAAGGGCCAACTTAAAATGTAGATTTCAATATCTGATGTATGATAGATAGATTGTTTAAGATATTGCAGTTTTACTATAAATTGATGATTGAAGGAATTTTAATTCCTTCTATTATACATATCTAACTATCTATCAATTATTATTCCCATTTACTTTACTTTCAGCGAAGCTATTTTTTGTCCCATTTTTTTTTTTGCAGGACTAACCAAGTGGACTTTGCTTGACAATGCTTACCCGCTTAAGCAAGCAAGCATAAATAGCCTAGTGGTATGACCGTCGGACTGCCAAGTCTTTGGTCTCGAGTTTGACTTATCTGATTCATGTGCGTATTGTATAATTATCACTTGCTTATAAACGGTGATGGAAAACATCGGAGGAAACTGGCATGCCTAAGAGATATTTCTTAACAATATATGAAGCTAAGTCAGAGGCCCATGGGCAGCATAAAAACACAGACACCAGGTTAGTCACTAACCACAGAAAAAGATATATTCTATTCTATTCAATAAGTCCTTTGTTGCGTAAGAAGAATGTAGAAACAGAATTCGTGAAACAAACAAGTGATCGGCTATGTACTGAAGAAAATTCCCGAAAAAGATAAGTCCTTACCTCCCTTAGATTAGACCTTATTAAATCAGAGTATTAGGTACCTACCTGCAAAAAGCAATATAAAAAATCTGCTCCAAAATTCGCTTCACTCATCATATGATTATCTCCCGCTCCACTCCGCCACCGCTCGTCACAAAACTCACAGCCTTAAACAAAAGCATCGCAACAGCACGGAGAGCCCTCTAGCCTGCAGACTCTTTTAAACATTTCCCGTTGCATTATTGAGAGTGCCGACTGCTCCACTCAATCGATTCCACCTTAAAGAAACTGCGGACGGAGAGCAGTTTAATTCCTCCACTGTTTTAAAAGCTTTCCGATTTCGTGGTAAAGAGATCTTTGAGAGCCTTTTAGTTTGGTGAGATTTTTTGTGGAGTGATAGGGGTGTTTGTTGGAGTTTGTGGGTCAGTGCTGTTGTTTATAAGGATTGGATTCTGGTGGCGCGTATTTTGGATAATTTAGCTCCCATCAAAATGGTTGAGCTGAATGGTGCTAATCCATTCGTCATGTACATGAACGGGCGCCGTCAGTAGGGACTGGTCACCTCTTAGCTGTCACGGTTGTTTTAATATTTAAATTAATTTTGAATTGTTTTTTAAATCTTGTAATTATGGACGCTTTTATTAAGTTCTGCATCCTTCTCACGTGTATATTTTAACATGAATGATGTAACCCAGTTTTTATAAACATATTTTGATTTAAAAGAGTGTCCATGGAGTTTCTTGCCCGTTCTTCTCCATAAGTACCTACTGCTTTGGAATGGGAAACTAGCTTCATCTTTCTGACTGACCGACCCCTTGACAATTCAAAAGTGCCTGTAATTGGTTTATTTGAAATAAATGCTTTGAGTTTGAGTTTGTTATGGTGTTATTAGGTCATTTCTATTAAGTCCATTGTTATTGCAAGTTTTTTTTTACAATCTCATTTTTATTTAGTGCAATTATCAAAATACATGTAGAATTAATTACTTACTATATACAACCTAAAAATAATAAAATATATCCATTATGTACAAGTGGTAAGAAGGGGAAGAGCTCACAGGGCGTCAAAAAATTCTTCCCCATCGATGTCAGTGGGAAATTTGCCCAAAAAGCTGGCAGCATTGCCACGTTGGATGGAGTATATTGTATTGCAAGTACACTTTTGTGCGATCTAGTCTCTCTTTCGTAGATCTGAATTTCGTAGCAGTAAAGGACTGACGTGTTGCCTATCATGTCAGTGAACCACAGACAATAGACGTGATACAGGTGGTATCGGATGCAGATACCCACAACAATGAACCGCATGTATCAGAAAGGTGTTCTGACATTTTAGGGTGTCGTGCAGACCATTAAACAGAGCAACTTCTTCCAACTCACGTTCCTTCTAACATCGTAATCACGAAAAAAAATTAACACATTTGAGTCGAGGAGGTATTATATTTTTAACAGCCTAGTGGTGTGTACAGTGATAGTCTAGTGGTGTGACCGTCGTACTGCCAAATCATAGGTCTTGAGTTCGAATCCAAGGCACGCACCTCTAATAAATTATCACTTGCTTAAAAATCGGTGAAGGAAAACATCGTGGGGAAACCAGCATGTCTGAGACATATTTCTCAACAGCATGTGAAGCTAAGTCAGAGGCCCATGTGTGGCATATAAACTCTCTGACAACAGGTTAGTCACTAACCACATAAAGAAAAGAAGAGGAGGAGGTATTGAAATTTTGTATGGGACAGTTTTTTTTTTGCCATTACGTTGTTAATCCCATAAAGTAAGTTATTCAATTTGATGGTCCGTACCACACCGATACAATATGACCACACATTTCTTATACACTCAGTAAATAGAGGACCTCAACTTACGCCCCTTACTTTACCTTTTTCCTTGTGCCGCTAAGCCTTAAACCATTGCGTCAGTCACGTTAGCCAGGTCATTAAAATATCAATACAAAGACATGTTAAAACATGTCCGATTTATAACATGTCATATTAATTTAACTGGTGTCAAAAATCGTTGTACAAACACAGACGCGTGCCGCCCGACACTTGTGATGTTTGACGAGTATTAAACCTATAGTGTGGGGTAGCGGATGAGAGGTAGCGTTTTAAAAGAGCACAAAATACAATAAATATTAAGGAAAAATTGGTTAGAGTTAATTAAGTGGGGTGAGCTAATACCGCGGTTTTCTTATCATTTTTTTTGGGTTCTGTACCCAAAGGGTAAAACGGGACCCTATTACTAAGACTCCACCGTCTGTCCGTCCGTCTGTCTGTCTGTCCGTCTGTCACCAGGCTGTATCTCATGAACCTTGATAGTTAGACAGCAAATACTAAAAACAGAATAAAATAAATATTTAAGGGGTCTCCTATATAAAAAACATGTTTTTTTTGCCGTTTTATAGACAATGGTGCGCGAGTCCGATTTGCACTTAGCCTGTTTTTTTTGACACCTGGGGTCAACTAGCTGACGCCCCTTAAACAATTTTAAATAATGCTGATAATATTTATATTCTAGCGTTGTATAGATAAGCTGCTGCTGCTGTTTCAGTAGTCTTAGATATAGTGTCTAGTCTTTGAAGTGGCTATCAGGCTGGAATTACAGCCAAGATACAGTGAACTTAATTTCAATAATATTTTAATTCTAGAGTGCACACAACCCTTTTTTGGAAATTGCTAAGTCTCTTAAACTAATTGTTTATGGCGCGTTGTTTTGTTCAACAATTATGAGGATTAATGATATAGGTATTATACGCTTATTGGATTAATCTAGATTCTCCATATTTTCTCTGTGAATTATATATCATTATAATATATTCTATATCCACTTTGGCAATAGGAGTCGCCGCAGCTTACTTTTAAGACTGCGTATCCGGAAATACTTTGTTTTACGACTTAGCAAGCGATTAGAATAGACTGGAACACAACAGGTGACAATTTATTCAAGGGGTTTAACGTTTTTTAATTGCTCATTTATAGCTCCATAGTTTCACTATTTAAATACTTTTGTTTTTATCTTTTTATAAGTCGCTTAGCTTTGTATTTTGAGAACAAAGATTAATGATCAGTATAATTTTGACGATGCAAGTTGTTGTACTAATGGTAAAAATATCTGTTTCTGTAACTCAGTAATGTAAGCAGGAAAAACAAAAACTTAGTTATATGTCAACAAGTGACAATATCGAAATTATTTGATTCTAATAGGCATTATTATTCAATAGGCCGAATTATTCATTATAAGTAATGCCCTAAAGGCTCGTGGCTAAATACTAACAGCCACATAGGTCGATCCTTCAGGTTAAACTACGCTTACCGTGAATGGGAGACCATCTTTACATTACGAGACTCCTCCGTGCCTCGGAAAGCACGTTAAGCCGTTGTCCCGGCTGTCATTTGTGCATCTTTGTTACGGGTCGTCAGAAGCCCGAAAATCTGACAGCCAGTCTTATCAAGTGGTATCGTATTGCCCAGTAACTGGGTTGTGGAGGTCAGATAGGCAGTCGCTCCATGTAAAAAACCGTCTGCATCCGGTTAGACTGTAAGCCGACCCCAACATAGTTGGAAAAAGGCTAGGCAGACGATAAAGTTTTGCTGTAAAGAATTATTTTCCACAAAGTATAGATTAGTTTGAAGATTCAGTGTTTACAAAACAGTTCATGCAGCACTAGTTCCATAACTTTACAATGCTGTTATACTAAACAAACCCTGAACTGTACATAACTCTAGTGTATTATCGACCATCCTAAGTTTCAGTTGATCGCAACTATAACCGCTACTACAAATTCAAAGTTCTAACCGCGTAACCAACAGCCTCTTAGTTCTGGTGTACAGTCGATAGCACATCAAGCTATCCTTAACTGTCAAATTTTCCCAATTGAACATGAACCTTATGCTTTTGTAATAAAGTTGAAAAACTATCAAAGAAATTTGACTGATTGGGGTAATTTTGTTGGGCAACAATGTCTGGCATTTCTGTCATTTTCTTCTTGTTCTAAGTCCAGTTGGTATTAGCTATTATGCGATGGGACTAGATATAGACCGAAAGTTTTCGTAGTTGTTTGTGGCGTAAGGTTGTTTTGTCACAGCAACGGCTAGATTTTGACTCTGTGTAAACTGATACTCAAATATCTTATTCATTCAAGGGCTTCAGAACCTCAAATCACAGGCCCTCGGTGAGAGGCCGTACGCACAGACATGAGCCCAGTACAGGTTGCGTAAGCGGGATTGTTCGAAAGGGTTACCGCTACCCCGGAACATAAAGGCATAAGGAAGGAACATGGATGGATTTCAGTAAGTAAGATCTGACACTCCCTTCCGCTCCACCCAGAGCAGGAGGGGTCATTTGATGATTTCCCACACTCAAAAAAACGTACTGGTTGCTAGATGTCATTTCAAGGACATGTCTGTTAACCCATAGTACTACTATATTATTATTATTAAGTTAAAACAGCGCGAAAAAACTCTGAAAATAAATCAGTTTAAATGCGTACTCAACAATTTAGGAGGTAATTTAAAATATTTTTAGTGTATTCGTTTATGGTTGCATGTCTCGTTGAGCACAATCTTAACAAAACCAAAAGCATTTCCAGCTCTAACCAGAGCAAACCCTGCTATCGAAATGGGCAAATGCGTAATTTGGCCGACAGCTTTCCGGATGCCGTGAGCAGTCAAGCCACTTCAACCATTGCTCAGGCTACAAAATCCAAAGCGTGAAGTTCTAAACATTCCGCATGGGGCTCGATTCGACTGACAGCTTCTTAATTAAAGTTCAGCGTTTGTTCCATTCAAACCCTTGTAGCAATTATAATAGGGGTGTATTGAAGGAGTTTTTAACATGGATTTTGGTTATGTTAGGGTTCGAAACATAGGCAGTATTTTTTTTACCTTGTAAAGATGTATTTTTGGGTATATTGTACCTCACGTAAACAATGAAGGGTTATTTTGTATTTTATTTTTTTATGCATTTCAGGATAAAAAGTATCGTATTTATGTCCTACTTCAGGTCCCAATCTCATCACCATCATTATCTGCGATGCTTTACAGGTTCCAAGTTAAAAGGATGTAGCTGAATACCAGTATTTTACATAGAGCGACGGTCTAAGGTTGCCTTTTTGTTACATTTCATAACGATCAATTCAATGGTTTATTTATTTATAAGGGAACAAACAGCTAAAACAGAAAATTAACAATTGTTTAAGAGCCATACAGCCGATTACAGGCAATAGCTCCTTAAAATTTATAATGTTAAATATGAATAGATATTGTTTTCTACACTAATATTATTAAAAGGACGTATTTGTTTGTATGTAGAAATCTTTGCCACTAATGATTCGAGTAAAAAAAATTTCACTAATGGGAAGTGAACGTCATATTATATAGCAAAGGGGATTCAGATAGAGCGCGGGCAGAACAAAGTTTCTTTTTTTATTTGTTATTGAACCGTTATAATATAAACCAATGGCCGTTGAAGCAGAAAGAAGAGACATCTCCAAGCGTAGTGTGAGGTGCTGGATGCCGAAGAAACGAGTTTTGTGCCCCAACATGAAGGCCCCTATAAAAAAAGGCAAAAGACTGCGTTAGTCGAGTTCAAAGTCTAGACCTAAACTTTTTTTTTTAAGGCTGGGAATTCATCATCCAATGACTGCTCCCGCTCTGGGTGGAGCGGAAGGGAGTGTCAGACTCTTACTGACTAAAACCCATGCATGTTCCTTTCTTAGCCCTTTATGTTCCGGGGTAGCGGTAACCCTTTCGGACAATCCTGCTTACCCGGCAGGCTTGGCCCTAAGGGGCCCCTTCATATGCTGACATCTCTTTGAGGCGCGTGTGTGTAATATGTTCATATACGCGCCGTCCGGCACGGGCCTGGTCCTGATCGGTGACGGAAAGTCACCCATTACTCACCGTCCGCAGGCCCGCACCTACTGTAGCCGGGAGTCGTCACGTGGCTCCCGACGCCCGGGGCGTCTTCCGCGGCGGCTGGGACGGAACGACGTTTCTCTCTCCCATCCCACCAACTCCTTCGCGAGCATGACTGTTTCGCAGAAGGAGGTGACTGCCTCCCACTCCCTTTTGCTTCGGACCATGGCTTGCACCAGGGCCGGGCGCCAGAGCTCGCCGCCGCCAATCGCTTCTACGAGGACACGGCGGTGCTCCGCCAAAGCGGGCCAGGTTTGCACCGTGTCCTCTGGGCGATCCTCGCAGTGGTGACACCCGAGACCTGACCTACAGTTATTTTCTCTAACATCAATCGGTCTATATTATGTTCACAGGTGATTTCGTTATTTATCATAATAATATTAATATATAAATATTTATGAAGCACATTAGATAAACAAAACGTATCAATAAAAGTCACTCTCAAAAAATATTAAATTGACCTTATTACAATAGAACGAAGGTTTAATATTGAGTATCGACTCCAGAGTTATTAATTTCCGTTATGTTTGGAAATAGTTAATTATAGTTTAAGGTGTTTGTACAATATTTAATATAGGCCAGGTGGCAGTCAGCAGGTAAAAAGTGAATCATATTTTATGTCGGTTTTGGTAAACATGGAAAAAGAAAATTTGAACTTAACTTTTTCCAAATGAGACTTTCATTAAAAACTTTTTGTCATTATTTTGGTTATACTGGTGTCGTTTGGAACACGTTCACGTTCGTTCCTTTACACATAAACCTTCAAACGAGAATGTCGCAGGGTAAACTAATTTGCCAATTTAAAATAAACGACTTCGGTCCTTTTTTCCACTACAAAATTACTTCCAATACTAACCCAACAAAGAATCTCAAGGCAGAAACTATAAAATGAGATGCCCTATTCAGATCAGGGGCGCATAAAACAGAAGAGCCTAAGACTTTATGACTTCAGGAGTAACCAACAGCTGTACCTTATCATAAACAGAAAGGGCCTCCTAATTTTGATAGAGCTCTGTAAGGGCGCCCGTAGACAACGGATTTGTCCAACTAAACTGTTACTTGGTGATACTAGTCGAATCGGTCTTCACAAAGCCAATATTTTTGTTATAAGGTCATCGTTTAGTCATCTGGCCGGAGTGGAGTAGCTATAGTCTGTTTCCAAGAGATATGTTGAAAATGTAAACAAATATATCAGCAGATATGCCTTTAAGTACACACAATTGTAGGGTCACTTACAAAGCAAGCGCTTTTATTTGATTACTTATGCCGAGATTCTAATTTTAAATGACCATAATAATGTTTTATATTGGACATATTCAGGTTAATTTTATAGCTTCAGTTTGGCATCACAGAATCGCTATGATTTTCTATGTTATGTTGGTTTCAAATAATTATTCATTTTCATATAAAATTCTCATATTGTTTTACTAAGGTAAACTGTTATATTGGTGTAAAATCAGCTGTCTGTAGGCGCCCTAAATTTTCTATGAAATTGATAGGATACCGGCACACTGCTTACGTAAATTACTTCTATAATCCGGGATGGGTCGATCAAAATGTTAATTTATCACTAGGGATCTTTATAGTTGCTAGGCAACGGATTCTGTTAACAAAGGAGTTTTCGAACTTGGTCCTGTCGGGGCATGTGCCCTACTTTAGTTCTTGATACTATCTTGTTTTAGGTAAGTGAAATTTTATACTGGGATTATACTAGAATATCCTTTTGTTTAAAAAACGACAGTTACTGGGAACATTCTCAAGACTTAAGGTTGTTGTCATGCAGCTGGAATGTTTAACTTTATCGCCATTAAGTATCAATGCATTAGCAAACATTTTTATGCAGCATTCATCATTTTCACAAGGATTGTTGTTATTGTTATCTTGTCTTATTTGTTCTGCTCTCCAATTCAGTTTTAGGGGTCCTTTTTTTTGAAAACCATTATTATTATGGGCCCGGAAAGAAGGCAGTACTCCTCGGTACCGCTCGTATTGTAAGGAGCACTCTCTGGTGCTCCTCTGACTCTTTAGCTTGGACATTGGCTCCCAATAAAGCGGATCCTTGAACAATGGCTCCCAATAAAGCGTTCCTTGGACATTGGCTCCCAATAAAAAAAACCAAGTTTATGTGTTCCAGTAAATAAAAAAACTAAGTTTACCATAACACACTCCTTCAATCGGAATAACTAACCATCCGTAGGTACACATTTAAAGTAGATAGACCTACTTTCTAACAACTCATAAACGGGCAGCGTTCACTTGTGCGAAGTGCGCTCTTTGTTTTAGCGTCTTGTTTCAACCGGTGTGAGCTGGTTCGAACTGGTCTGAACTGGATTGAAGCGGTTCCAAGAATCGATTGTTGATTCATTGCTTGGTAAGTAGGAAGAGAGAAAGAGAAAGAGAGAGAGAGAGATTAGAGAGTGAGATTCTATCTCTAGGAATATCTAAGCTTCTTCTTTCGATTTTTGTTCTAACCATTGACATATATTTTAACTTTCTAGCTTCTATCACCTCAATCGTCAATATCGTTTTATAATCACACTGTTGTTACCATATTCCACTTAAAACATTTTTAAACCCTTTAAAACATATTAAACAGGTAACGACGTCTATCTTTTATCCAAATAAATCTTGGCCCAATTTATAACTTCAAATAAAAAATGTATATACATCACTCCGATGTTAAAATGAAAATAATTAATACGACAGAGTTTTAGTTTATTGAGCGATTTATCTTTACTATAAATTACTTTGGCGCTCATGTTTTGTGGCCACAAGAACGGCTGCTGCGTGAGCGTGCGAATAGTAGGCGGAATCGCTGACGCTTGTAAAATGCAAATGCTAATATAGTGTTGTCAGCCAACATTCGACCTTGTCGGTTATCAATGCCTGTTAGTAGGATGATGTCAGTTGTCAAAAAAAAAGCCTTATCGGAAATTTAATCTGATGCATTGAGCATGACCACAAACGACCGTTGCACATTGTACTATCATACCTATCGGGCACAAACTATTATGTTAGCAAATTGTTCATTGTATAAAGTTATTTTGTAATTAATCTTTTGAACGCAAGAGCATAAACGCACGCCCGTACCCTCCACGCCAAGCTACAAATTTATTTCTTCTTGTTATCATGAATCTCCCAATATCCATGGTGTCTTTTAATTTGTTTCATGTCATTAAATACGTACGAGAGCTTCAATTTTTCAGAAATCTATATAAACACTCACAAAAGTAATTATTTAATTGTTTCTTTCGCGGTATAGTGTTGTTGCCACTGTCACATATTTTTGTTGTTGGCGTACAGGGCATGCGCTTGCTGGTGACGTATATGTGACAATGGCGTTCAAAAGGTTAAACCATTGATACCAGTATTACACACCGAATTAACTAAAGGCACCTGTGAACAAATTAAAAAAGTTATAGCTTATTCTTCTTTTCGTGTGGTTAGTGACTAACCTAATGTCAGAGTTTTTTTGTATGCTGCCCATTTTTTTGGCATTTGGCCATTTTATATTGGCCTCTCACTTAGCTTCACATGCTGATGAGAAATATCTCTCGAGACATGCTGGTTCCCTCACGATGTTTTCCATCACCGATTTTTAAGCAAGTGATAATTATGCAATACGCACATGAACCCGTAGAATCAGAGGGTTGGGTTGGGTTGGGGAAGACCTATGACTTGGTAGTCCGGCGGTCACAACACTATGCTATCACTGCTGTGTTATAGCTAGTTGGTAGGGAATGACTATCGATATGACGACTAATAGAGAAATATGAAAGAAAAAAACATGTTGCACCGACCTCAAATAAATTGGAATTATAGTTCTAGTTGTACTTACGTAACTGTTGCAGCCCGCAATCTGGATGGCATTAGTTGCCTTATATTTAGCAGTCAAAACCATAAACACGCGCAAAGATCCTCAAAAATGAGGAGATGGAGGCCTTTGCTCATAACTGGAAATCCTAATACTGATATGACGCGGGCTTTTCAAAAACATATATTATGTAGAGTCAGACATAATATTTATATAAGACTGAAGATAGCTTCTTCTTAAACGCTTTCTTCATAGCCCCAAAAGCTCAAAAGTCAATATCAATCAACCTAATGATTGCCGACATAACTTGCTCTTGTTCCCACATTATTGATAAACACATATTGATCAGCTCATAAGACTAATTTACCTTTGATCATGGGACTTTAATTTGACTTCACGCTTGCTTCATAATATGGTAATTGGTAGAATGGGCTACAAATGTGCCGTGGTTAATAGCGTGGTGATTGGCCTATTAATGTATCAAAGTCAAAGTCAAAGTCAAAACATTTATTTCAAATAGGCACAAGAATGGCACTTTTGAACGTCAAAATGAACAAGAAATAGAACTGATTCTAGTCGCCCCTTCCAAAAAGTAGTTTCGTGTGGAGAAGAATGGGCAAGAAACTCCACCGTTACTCTTTTAAAATGTTTCACAATGTTTTGTATACATGTATTATAACATTATATGTGAAGACGATGCACCCAGAATAAAAACAATACATCACAAAAGGTGAAAAGAAAAACACATGTAGCAGTGGCAAGTAAACTTAATTATGTCATAAGTGCATGGTGCTCACATATTTACAAACATTCTAAAAGTTAATAATAATAAATTAATCAATGTGTGAGATGTTATTCCAATATTATAAAATAATATGGTACAAATTACCTAATTTACTTAGCAACCAGTTTGATTTTGTCTAGACACTAGATTGTCCTGTGGAGCAGGACCAGCATGTTTCCAAGCATCCTTATCTTTGATATAATCTTCTAATTTGTAATAAGCTTGTTTACAAAGTGTACTTTTAATATGAGTTTTAAATTTTCTTTCATTTAATTGCAGTATGTCACAAGGTATTTTGTTGTAACATTTAACACAGAACCCCATAAAAGATGTATGTACTTTTGACAATCGAAAAAATGGTTGAATTATTTTATCTTTATTTCTACTTCTTCTTACTTTCTATCGTTTTTGTTCTTTGAAACTTTAATGGTCCGTGATTGGTTTGGCGGGATTTTGGATTGGGGGTTAACAGAATCGTTAGCTTAATCAGCCTATCATGTTCCCACTGCTGGACTAACCGCCTTATCGTCTTCTGAGAAAACAAAATGCATTTTGCGACTGTTATGTTTAAGTATAATTATGAACAATAGGGCGGCAAGCTTTGATTACCACATGGACACCCTTCATAATTATTATGAATTTTTGAGAAAATTCTAACCTGATTTTCAAATAATTGACAGTTCATTTTATGTCAATAAGTATATGGGTATTATTTAGAACAACCTCAGTTTATTGACTCAGAAGAGAGCAAATGAGATAATTATCTTGCTCAAATTTTAACATTCAAATCAATAAACCTAAATTTTAATGAAGAAAAAAAGCATTTTAAATAAAAAAATCATAAGGTCTATAATTGAACGGAAAATTAATGAACTAAAGTGAGTAATTAATTAATACTTAATAGGGTGCTTATTAATAGTGAAGCGATAAGCGAACCTTTAATTAAGTTACTCAGTGTTTTTGACACTTCCTTTTTTGATAAAGGCCTACTGTATCAATTTTTTTCCGGTTTATAATATACTGTACGTAAATCTACAAATTAATCGTTCATTTTTTGTAATTTTTTTGGGAAAATCATTCATGTGTATCGTAGAAGGTAAAGGTTGGCCTCGAGGCCTAATCTCGTACTGCTCCTAAACATCATCAACCGTAGTTGATGGTAGGTTATCTACACTTATCGATTCACTATCGTAATAGTGACTCGTAAGTGTAGATAACCTCATTTAATTATTGAAGTAATTGCCAATGATAAAAGTTTATTTATTTATTTAAACTTATCGCACACATTAAAGATACTAAGGCGGACTAAATGCTTAAGTTTCTTGTATTTAAAAATCTGGAGTGGTCTTGAGTGAGGTAATCTGTAACCCCACAAACGAACCTGCTGACGTATTACAAAGCTTCATACACCGTACCATACTCCGTATCCTACGTTTGCTACATCGTAAAAGAAGAATCACTTGCACGATTAGCATAGTTACGTCCAAACCAAACGTTATCAACCGTTGGGCCGTAGCCCATCAGACACGGTGCCCGTCTATCCTATGAAAACTGAAGAACTTTCCATGCAGTTCCTAATAAAGCTGCCTCCTAGGGAGTTTCTTCTTCTTTTGTTCGAGTCGATGGTAAAGGTTAAAATTAATTAGGTCGGTTAGGTTAAGAGGTCGGGCTGAGTAGGCGGCCACGCCGATCGCGGCATCAGTGGCGTTTCTAAGGTCCTCAGAAGTGCATAGGCGCTTTGGACACCCCAGCTTTTGGGACATGGTTTAGTCAGGAGCACTGCAATTCCACAGGGCTGGGTTAGTAATAATAATAAATTGATTACCCCCTATTAAGTATTAGTAACCTTCCATTTTGCTGTGATTCCAGCGGCTTGAGTCCACAATCAATTGATTGTTTTTCATCTACTCGACTGCTTTCCAGATGTCCTATTTAAAACTAGTCTTTTACAGGTCTGTATGATGAACTACCTATCAAAATGATTTGTACAACACCCACGCCATACGGACCCATGGTGTGAGACCGTGAACCATGGCTGCTAACCCCATTAAATTAAAAGCTTTTATTCATTTAGTACATCGTTGATGACAGCTATTTAGTGGGCATGTTTACATCAACTATATTAAATTCACGACTTCCTCTAACCATTTACTATTTTAGTGTAGGAGCTTGCGTAAAAATGATAAAGGTGATCTTCATTATTATTTTGCAATTTATTTGTGGTTCACAACATACATTTTTCGTCAATTAGGTACTTACTTCTCTATTAATCGTCTATATCAGTAGTTACCAGTAGTAAAGGAGGAGCTCACGGCTAAGTAATAATAGCCGTACGAATCAATCTATCAGGTTAAGCTACGCTTGCCGGGGTTGGTCCATGGATGGATGACCAGCTTTACATATCGAGACTCCTCCGTGTCTCGGAAAGCACGTTAAGCTGTTGGTCACGACTGTCATTCGAGAATCTTTGACAGTATTTGAGGTAGTCAGAAACTTACCAAAGGGTAAGTTACCACAGGGTAGGTATCGGATTACCCAGTTACTGACTGGGTTGTGGATGTCACATAGGCAGTCGCTCCATGTAAAATACTGGTATTTAGCTGCATCCGGTTAGACTGAAAGCCGACCCCAACAAATTTGGGAAAAGGCTGGGCAGATGATCAGTAGTTACCCCCTTTCTTGCCATATCATCTTCACACAGTCCATCCATCGTTTCTTTAGTCTTCCCCAACTCTTATAGCCATTCTTATTCATACTCAATACTTTCCTTACGACATTTTCCTCATTCCTTTGTTGTAAAGGTGTATAGGTAATTATGCATCATTAGTGTCAACTTATTGTTTGTAATATTAGTCACTTTTTGTAGTTCAAAATACTTTACCTTCTATTTCATAAAATGTTTTAATAGCTTGCGCTTTTGCTGCTATAAACGGATTTTAAAAATGTCTATGGGTCATTATCTGCCTAGCCTATTCCCAACTATGTTTGAGTCGGCTTCCAGTCTAACCGGATGCAGTTGAATACCATTATTTTACATGGAGCGACTGCCTATCTGACCTCCACATACTAGTGACTGGGCAAAATGTCCCCTTGGTAAGACTGGCTGTCAGATTTTCGGTCTTCTGACGACCCGTAACGACTGTCAAAGATGCACAAATGACAGCCGGGACCAACCGCTTAACGTGCTTTCCGAGGTGTCTCGGTATATAAAGATGGTCACCCATCCACGGCCAACTCCGACAAACGTAGCTAGACCTGATGGATCGACCTGTGCGGCTGTTAGTACTTAGATGTTTTATTAAAAATCCTTTTCATAATGCGCTATTTTAACTTTCAGCTCTCCGACTATTAAACAATTTTAGTAATTCAGACGGAATTTGTTAGTTTTGACATTTTGAATTAGTAAATAAAAAATAATCACACTAACACTTTTAACGATGTTGTAAAGTGTTTCCTATAGTCATGTTGGTAAGTTTGTTTAATCATAAATCGGCCACGTATTGTAAGCTGCAGGGGGTATTATAGAAATGTCTCTGTACGGATACTTTAAGGTTTAAGTAGGGTTGTCCAGGTAGGTAAAAAACTTTTTTTATTATGCGTGGAGAAATGATATTCTGTCCAGCTTTAACTAACACTAGGAAACATCTGAGCACATCTAAGTATCTGAATAATACATTCTGAAATTTTTAACTGAGCGTTGAAATTCGAACTGTGCGCTTTTATTTAGGCATTTGTTTTGGTGTCATTTTTAGTGATTAGTGGTGGTATTAGTTGAATGTTATATCTTTACCTGATTATTGTTTTAGAAAAATATGATTTAATTTATTTACCGGCGTAAAGTTAGTAGATATCTAAATCAACATCTAATATAACATGCAATAGTAAATTATGTATACAAATCACATCATTACAGCCATGTTAAGATATGGGAAATCTAGTACTTACTACTTTAGTAAGTTAATGAAAACATCGCTTAAACACATTAAAAGTTTTAAACTTTGGCAACCCTATATGAACCTATTGGACAGAAATCGGTCAGATAGCAACAAAATTTTATTTCAATTTACGAAATCGAATGCCACTGCATTTTCGCTCTTATTTCTGACGAATAAAATTCAAATGGATCCATAAAAGTATTGTCGCTGTCATTCCATTTATGAATTTAAACTACGAATTGAATTGTTACCGTTTCCGGTCTTAAAGTTTTATGTTTCTCACGACTCTTCTGTCAATGATATCAGATTTAGTTTTGAATTTACTTTGCTGTACTTTTAATCTCATTATTTCAGGAAACTAACAAATTCTTCTACAATTGTAAGCTTTGGAAGCTCTTAGGCTAAGCAAAGCGACTATTTTCAAAAGGTGACTGGATGAAAGTAGTCGAGGGTCGAGTCAAATGTCCTGTGAAAATTTGATAGCTATATTTTTATCCACGAGCTACACGCTCAAGTGACACGCCACTCTTGTGGACAACAGCGACTCCGAAGAAAACAAATGAAAGAAGTTCCTTGTAGCAGCATACTACGAGTCACCACGATGCGAGTCGCGTCAGACACTGGGCAAATCGTCGCAAGCGTCGCCAGCCGCAATATCATCCGCCACGAAAGAGTTGTAAGTATGGCAAATTTAATATGTTAATATTGTAATTTAACAATACATGCCTTCATGGGTAGATTTTTGAGCTCCTATAAAATATTTTGAAGACCTTGTTGTACCACCAAAAATCGCATGAATAAAAACTTTGACTTTGACTTCGACTTTGACTTTGTGAAGCGTAATTTCTGTAAGCAAAGCAATGCCGAATAAAATCTTGGTAGACACCCAACATAAAAATATATTTTAGTATCCATAGTACGATACATCATTTTTGTTTCCCTATCTTTTCGTACACTAAAAATATCTACGGAGGAGCAATCTGACCCACGATTTTAATCTTTGCACACAACAGCATTACCTCGGCAAAAGTATCAATAACAATATTGATTTAACATCGAATTTTTAAAAACTTAAGATTTTTTTATTTCATGAATATTTTAGTTTGCCGCATGCACCAGCATGAGGCAGGTTAAACTTTAAATAGCGTGAACTTAACTGCAATTAAGTCTTCTTCTTCATCTTTTTGTGTCGATGGTACTTTTTATTTGTTAATGTTATAAAATTGAATTCGCCCAGTAGGTTGCACATTAATTGCGGCATCAGTGGCATTCTTTAGGACATCCCAGGTGCAGGTGAACGGGCACTTAGGACACTCCAGCAGTTGGGGCGTGGTTTGGTCAGAAGCTCCGCAATCGCACTGGGTGTTGAGTGGATCAGTATTAGGTCTATCGATTAACGACTAAGTTTTAGAATACATGGGAGCAACCCATCATTCTCCTGCCCTTATCGTCGGCTCAACATGTCTCTTTCTTCCATACTTCTCTAATAGACATCATCTCGATACCACTTTTTAACAAACCATCCTTCAAACACTCCATCGTTTCATAAGGAACGGAGAGGACGTTATGTATTTATATACAAAACATTAAAAACGTCATCCCTGTATATAGAGCAAAGTTGGTCACCAACAAAATTCCTTAAAAGAGTCGACGATAATCTAAGGGAAAATAAATCGCCGCCTAACTCCTGCACTTGACTCTAAACGCTATAACAAAAACCTGTACAATTGATACAGTCACTTCCACGGCCCGTTCCGTTTCTCATTGCGGATCGTGCGACAGTAAAACCGTTGCATCCGCCTTATTGAGCAATTCTCTTGACTGCCGACTTTATGGGCGAGACGAGCTATGCCCGATATAGTGAAATAAAAACACGGGAATCACTAGCATTTCCATGCGGTTGTAGTGGGGTTTGTAGGTGCGGTTCGGTTAGTGTTGTTTGTAAAGTTATCTGGTAGATATTTGTGAGTTTGAATTTGTAGGTATAATTGTACAATCTCATTAAAAAAAATGTATAAAATATAATGAAAAGGGTCAGTCATTCTCAAACGAAACTAAAGAGGCCAAATTGTTGTGCCACTTAGGGTTCTTACAGACTAACGGCAAGTTGTGAACGTCAGAGGCTACTTCAGCCGACGCGTTGACGACTGTCGTCGACAGGTGGTGACGGCTGAAGTAGCCTCTGCCGTTCACAACTTGCCGTTCGTCTGTAAGAACCCTTAGAAATCTTGTAATTATAATAAAGAATATATAATAAATTATATTTATAAATATTTATTATAAAAAACTTTTGTGAATAACATTGATTTACTTAATTAATTGCAAAATAAATGTTGTGTGTTCATTTGAGTATTAAAATCTTAATTGTTCGGGTGGTCAAAAAGTTATTTTTGCGACGACAGATTCTCATGAAG
Organism: Hyppa rectilinea; assembly: GCA_951799385.1. NCBI lineage: Eukaryota > Metazoa > Arthropoda > Insecta > Lepidoptera > Noctuidae > Hyppa > Hyppa rectilinea. Next base: position 1,177,928 of record OX637319.1, read on the forward strand.
TTCTTGATGTTCGCTGTTTCATATGACAAAAGGTGAAGGAAATCGCACAATAAAACAAAGAATTGATAAATGCTTGACATTGTATTAATTGGAAACATTTACAAGAAACAATGTTTTTAACAATATTTAAAGTCCCATACTTAGTATGAGGTCGGCAATTGACATTAACCTATTTTTGTTGTTACCAATTAATTAAAAATGTACAATACTTAGCACCGTTAGTACTAAATTAGACTAGATTTTATAATTTCGTTACTTAATATTAATTTATTTACAATTTTACATAATTACAAAACTGGTTGAAAATGGACGCGGGTACTAAAAGTACAAGGAACGAGGTTGTGCGGAATCCATTGCGTGCTATGTACAGAAATTGTGGAAGTTATCGTTTAAAAGACGCAATGGAATTCAAAACTTAGTTTTGAAGTTTGGAAGGTAGGTTTTGGTTGTGTTGCTGTTTTGTTGCTGGATAAATACATTGATATCTAAAAGCTCTTTACAAAGAACTTTCAAAAGATATCAATACTTGTCTAAGTTCAAAATACATAAATTTAAATATTATGTAAAATCATTCAAAAGTGTGTCACACATATTTTCCAACAACTTTAATATAAAATAAACCCTCTCTTCTACGTCGCACAGATTTCCGAAACGGCGTATTTATACGTTTGCTCGCTGTGTTAAAATAAAGTAGAATATTATCTGCAGCCGTCGACGTGGGACGTCTGTACGCTGCATGGTTTTATGACGTCATTGCTGCACGCGTGGCTTGACGCAGACATGAAGAGAAGTGTCGCAAAATGTCATGCTTGCATAAACTGCAAATAATTTGTTGCATTTGAATGTCACTTGCAGTTGTGGCAGAGTCAGGGTTATTTTAGTTTTTTATTATAATCAAGTGGTCTATATTAGCCCTAGATCCTAAGAGCTGGAAGTCATGCGGAGGCTTTGCCTAGCAGCGGAATGACTCAGACTAACTGTAACAGTACCTACGTTTTAACAAAAATCCTTTTGTTTACGAACGTTCCTTTAAGTTATGATAAGCGACTGCTTAACCATACATTTTTGACGTTTGTACTTCTCTTAACTTTAATTAAGTTTTATAAATTAAATTCATGTCGCAAAAATTGAATGTTAAATATACAGAACGAAAGCAATCAGGACCTGGACAACCACTTCTTTTTGCTGTATTATATCAATATTACCTACTTCAGTGTGAAAACGAGACGGACAATCTCTTTCCCATTGTGAAGTATATCAAAATAATCTACTTTCAAAGGCGGTTATCAGCTCCCAGAATCAATCAGTGTAGGTACACTAATTGATAAATTAATAAATATATTGATCAAACAATCCAACAGCACAACCAACAAATTATAATTTACGTTTTCAACTTTTTTATCGCACACTGTATAAAATTAATAGATAATTGTTTAAAGCAAATGTTACAGAACTTAATACTAACAATTTAGTTTCAAACACGAGCGATAGCACAAATTTTACACGTGATTATCTTGAGCAGATGAAATTACACGTTAGGGTTAGACTGCACTGGAAGCTATGATTAATTTACAAAGTATATACTGCATTTGTCAACAATATAACATGTCATGTTGGTAGCGTGTAAAAAAAATATTGCACTTAGGTACTATGTAGAACAAATATAACAATACCCTTATTGATATATTTTTTTTCGACAGCTTAATAAATAAAACTGGATTAACTACGTTCATTAGATTAGAAAAAAGAGGCTTATAATTTTTATTTAAACACACAAAATACATAAAATCACGCCAGTTTTCCCCGAAAGGTTAGACACATTTCAACACAACAAATCCAAGTGAAAAACATTTCTTCTGATGAAATTAAATTTTGAACGTGTTACGTGAAATTCGTAGCTTCATCTCACAGTTAGTTTGTATTTCTTAGTGAAAATTTAATCAACCATTATACATTAAAATAAAATTATAGCTTTCAATGGAATCCCACCTCTACACACAAACTCAATTACACAAAGTACATATTTGGTTACAAAAATAATTTATTTGAACAGTACACTCGCTAGTTTTGATTTAAGTGTTATTTTACACTGAGCTGACGGTAAACAACTGTAGATGAAAACGAGTAATCAGGCTCTATGAATTAATGGCAATTATAATGTCTGCCTTTGAAACTATGAAGATGCGAAATGAGTTTTGAACAAGAATTGGTTTTGAAAAATCAAAAGTTTTCTTCATTTTTTTTTTATTTGTAAACTAGTCTGTTACAGATATTTTAAAGTAGACAATGGGCTTTACTGCAAATACAAGGTCAAACTGATTGCGACATTCCAATGGTTGTCCCAACCCTATGCGTATTAGGGCGATCAGCACTGGCTATCGACTCGAGAATGATCGATAGACGACACAAATATTCTAAAGTGCGCGGGAGAGCAACGTGTTGTATCTTTGTATACAATATAATTATTATAAAGTATTCATAGTTTTCTGTCATAAATTTACAGTGAATTCATGGCGAGATCAATATTCCATTGTATAATGTGCAAGGTTTGACCCTTGGCTCGATAGATGGCGTTGGCGGCGATATGGTTTCGTTACCCTTAGTATTTAACCTTAGTAGGATTGGTTTTTTTTTGTTTCGTGTGAGCCTTTTATTGATAGTTGTAGTGTTTGAATATCGCTTATAGTGTTATCTCATTTACTCCTCGCCAATATACGGACCCTCGGTGAAAATAAAATAGTTGAATTTTGAGATCGAACAGAATCGGAGACGTACGAACTTCGTACTTCTCCGATTTCGATTTCTACGACTTCGTACCACGAAGTAACTTAGTAAGTATACCATTAGGTTGGTATACTGAATTGATTGTAATTATATGTGACTAATGAGACTCAATTACTTTTTCTATTATTTTGAATCATATATCGACCAAAGTTAAACATACCGCATTGCCCAATACTTTAAATCCCATATAAACGCAGGCAAATCACATGTCAACAGTGTACCAGAAAACCAGTGTCACCAATAAGACAACTCGTTATGTTGTCAAGTGTGAGCTTCAAGCACATAATTCTGACAATGTTATACCAGTTGTGAGCAATTTACAACGACTTAACAGAGTTAAATAACTGTCGGTGCGTTAACTGTGGATAAATGTTGTCGTTCGACTTAACGACACTGCGTGTGGCCGGTGTAGTGGGGCTATGAAGATGGCGGGTCAGAAGCGGAGCGGGTAGCGTGAAGTTACAACAAAATCTCACTTGTTTTGATAATAAAGCCTGATATATATGGTGCGATTTAATTGCTAATACCATAAGTGGAAGCAAGAATAACAGTTACAGCACTGAAACTCAATTATAATAATGCCACAGGTAAGGAACTTGCTTCGTGTAAGCGGGATTTGAAGTCAGGCTGCCGAAGCAATATAAAAGTGGAAAATATTGAAATGGTACAATTGCTAAAAAGATAATATATCGTTGTGAGTTTAACGAAATTAAAGCGAGTAGTAAAAATTTGGATTTACTTAAGATTTCTAGTAATTTGACATTTTGCCAATATGTTTCATTCATCCGTTACATTATAACATAACAAAATGGTTACAAAACTCTCTATCTGATATCCCCATCATCTTTTTCATCATCTAGCCTAGCCTTTTCCCAACTATGTTAGGGTTGGCTTCCAGTCTAACCGAATGCAGCTGAATACCAGTATTTTACATGGAGCGACTGCCTATCTGACCACCACAACCCCGTCGTCTTTATAATGAATTTAAATTATCATCGCTTTACTCACTCCAAAATCGCCGTCTTCGTAGCCCGCACCGCCTCACTTTTCAATTGATCGACAAAACTAACAAACAAGCCCTTTCTCAGAACCAATCATACTCCAGTTTGTTTACTAACGTTTGCTCTCAATATTCCTATTTTGAGTTTTCGTCCCAAACCGTCACAAGACTTGTTACTTTTCGTCCCAAAAGAGTCACATTTGTGTCACTTTTGGAAACGACTGATAATTGTTTTTTTAAGATTGTCACAAGTGTTAGGAGGTTTTACAAAGACATGTTAAATCTCAAAGTAGAGTACAAACATGTGTTTTCTATTTAAGTTTCTAATTATTTTCGATTTGTTTTAAAGTTCTAAGAATCTTTGCGTCAAATAGTGATCATTTGTGTTTGTATGAGACTTCTTCGAAAATGAATTTCCAGTAGATTGTGAGTACAAACTTTATTAAAACAGACAAAATAATTGCCAATGAGTTCACGTCTTAATTCGTCTTCAGTGTTATAAATACATTTGTCTACTTATGCTAAACAAAACTTTGCACCACTTCTAAAAATGAAACTTCGAATCCTATGTATGTAATACATTTTATCATTTGATTCACACTATAAACAAGGTCGTTAATAGAATTAAATATTAATTACTTTCTGGCATTTATATTATTTAGTTCTTTTTTTTGGATACATTCTAAAAACATAAAATGTCTATAAATGGTGCTTTACTTTGATCAGTTAAGTTAAACTTCATCGGGGTACAAAATTACAAAATCAGAAATAGAGTTCTAGAAAATTCTCAATACTCCAGAATCGAAAAACGAAAAGGAAAAGGACGAACATTGTACAGACCGTCATGACTTAATTATCTACTATTTACAATAAAACCGACAGACGGCATACCAAGCGTATCACATACAAACACACAATTGAAAATTCATAAATCTTTTACAAAAATCTCGTTTTCATTAGACTATAAAGGAACACAGTCAATACCATGAGAATAATGGAATTGTACAGAAGCGAGACTGTTTTATGTGTCACAAATGCGACCCATTTTATACCCACTTCCCCTTCACCACATGAAACACCATGTGTATTGCCTAGAATGAACTAGTTGTTATCTTTTTGTTAAGCTAGTTAACATTCAGTGTAGTAACCATTTTAAAGAAGAGAGGTACTAAGATATTTGTAATTTTAATTGCAACAAGCCACTAGACACAACAACTCAATAAAAAGGTTATTTTGACTGTGATAACTTCACACAGTAATTGACAGAAATACTATGAGTATTCAAACAAATCTTTGTACTTAACTATTTTTAGTTTTTCTGCCAGTGGGCCCAAAATATGAAATAATTGATAGCCGCACATGGGTTGTGAGCGAGTGTGAGGCGCATCAAACTGTCATCTTTCATTAAAATAAACAAAAGTAGGTAAAAACCACGACCAACACAAGTGTCGCTTCTACACAGATTCATCACTCTTACGTCAATACTTAGTATAAAGGCTATTTACACAGGATGGGTACGACTACGCGACGATTTTATATACAGCTCTCTTGCACTCGATGCGAGGTCGTGACGACTTCGGGCCGCAGTCGGTGCGCCGTCAGCGATGACGTCACGCCGGTTGCTGAACTCGGGCTGCACGCGTTCACGCCTTTGTTCACGCGGCCTAAACTATGGTAAGACTGAAAGAGAAGACGGATGTTAGACACTTGTTAAACAAGTAAAGATTGTTGGTTGGTTAAAATACAGAGTAGTAGCCATACACTTTGATAAGAAGCATTATGTACCTATAAGAAACCAGATATTTGTGAAATACCGCTCATCGATGAAAGGGAACAAGCATGTACTACGTAGTTTCTGAATAAAAGCCTTAGAATCAAAAGGTCAGCTACAGTCAGGTCAGGTCAGTTTCTCGTTCATATTTTAATAAACTGTTTCGTAATGGTTAGCATTGATCCTGAAATTATTAAGATGAATAAGCTCAAAGCTTAGACCGGAGCAACACCCAACTAAGGTTCAGCGCAGACCGACTGAGAGGCGGCAAAGCGATATTCTAGGGTGTTTTCTCGTGGTAATACTATTTTGGCCTACCAGAAGGACCACGAGTATAACACCTTGTTTACAAAAAAAAACTACATGATATTTAAAATCGACTTTCATTTGTGCGTTCTATCTAGTCACTACATATTATAAAGGAAAGTCGCTTCCCGTGTCCTAATGTCTGTATGTATGCTTAGAACTTTAAAACTACACAACGGATTTTGATGCAGTTTATTTTTATAGATAGAGTGATTCAAGACGAAGGTTTATATGTATAATAACATTTAATTTCCGTCATCCACGCAGGCGAAACCGCGGGCAGAAGCTAGTACAAAATAAAATAATACTCACACTAGTTAAAGGTATCCTATAATCCTTTTTCCTATAATCGGTGTAGTAGGCACCCCCGTCGGGCTCGGAGCGCACGTCCTCGCCGCTCAGCTTGGTGATCTTCCCCGAAGATGGCGGCCGCTGCAGACTCATATAGCCGTTTGATACTGGCCTTCGTTCTGTATGGGTAACAAAATGGATTAGGTTTTGACATCATTTTTGTTTTTTTTTTGTTACAGACATGGCAGAAAGCTTTAAGCTTGAACTCATACATAGGAGCAGTGAATAAGTAATTTTTCAGCTTTCTTTGAACTTTTTGCCACTGATATCTGGTATGTATACAAATACACTGTTCGGAATTATTGTATGTGGACTATCTAAAAAACTGCACAAAGACAAGACACTTTAATTTGGGCAAATGTGGACAACTCCTTAATATTATCCAGTAGCTATTGGAACCCCAGCTTCAATACCATACCATCTGATTAGTAGTGACCTCACGATGTAAAGCTATCCTACTAGAAATACTATTTCTTGCTTTTTTTTTTTTTTTTTTTAAGGCTGGGAAATCATCCAATGACTGCTCCCGCTCTGGGTGGAGCGGAAGGGAGTGTCAGACTCTTACTGACTAAAACCCATCCATGTTCCTTCCATAGCCCTTTATGTTCCGGGGTAGCGGTAACCCTTTCGGACAATCCCGCTTACCCCGCAGGCTTGGCCCTGAGGGGCCCCTTCATATGCTGACATCTCTTTGAGGCGCGCGTGGAACATATACGCGCTGTACGGCACGGGTCTGGTGCTGATCGGACGGTGAGTCACCCATTACTCACCGTCCGCAGGCCCGCGCCTACGGTGGCCGGGAGTCGTCACGTGGCTCCCGACGCCCGGGGCGTCTCCTGCGGCGGCTGGGACGGGAGGACCTTTCTCTCTCCCATCCCGCCACCTCCTTCGCGAGCAAAACTTTTTCGCAGAAGGAGGTGACTGCCTCCCACTCCCTCTCGCCCCGGACCATGGCTTGCACCAGGTCCGGGCGCGAGAGGTCGCCGCCGCCGATCGCCTCTACGAGGACACGGCGGTGTAAACCTGCCCCGCTTGGGCGGACCCAAGCGGTGTGCTCTACCGTGTCCTCTGGGCGATCCTCGCAGTGGTGACACCCGGGCGTTTCCTCCCGCCTGATGATGTACAGGAACCTCCCGAAACATCCATGTCTGGTGAGGACCTGCGTCGGGCGGTAGGTGAGGGCGCCGTGACGCCTCTCTAGCCACTCCTCAAAGAGGGGCCTTACCGCCACTATCGTGGCGTGCCCTGCGCTGGGTTGCGACAGTCGCTGATTCCAGGCCGCCATGAGATCGCGCCGGAGGTCCGTCGGCTCCGCCGCAATTTGCTGCGGAAACGGAGTTTCCCCCCGGCTTAGTACCTCCGCGCGCCACTCGAACAGGCGCGCGAGGACTATCGCCTCCAGATCCCACGGCGGCAGTCCGGCAAGGAGGCTTGCCGCCTCGCCCGAGATCGTGCGGTACCCCCGAATAAGCCGAATGGCTACCGCCTTTTGGGGCGCGTTCAGATAGTGGGCGGCTCGCCGCCGCAATGAACGCGCCCACACCGGGGCCCCGTAAAGGGCCATGGACCGCACGACTCCCGCGTAAAGCCTCCGGCAGGAGGCGTTTGGCCCCCTCAAATTGGGCAAGAGCCGCTTGAAGGCGGACTATTTCTTGCTTAAGGTAAGTTTTTAGCTTCTAATTTTCATAACTAAAAACAATTGAAGAACTCACCATATAAACTGGGAATGATATCCGGATCGGCATCATCAGCCTCCCTGGGGTCGGCTGTATGCAGTAATGCCCCCCTCGCCGCCCGCTCCCCTCTCTCGCCCCGGTCCCGAGGCTCAGTGCTACTCGCTCGAGACTCGGCTTCTTGCTTTACAGGGGTTGGGCAGTGGGGGGCGCGTTCAACGTACATTGCTTCACTGTTGACAGAAGAAAATCATTATTTTTAGGGCTTATACAAAATAAAGTAGTAGTGGCCCAGTGGTAACTGGTCCGACTTGTAAATCGTGGGTTCGAACCCAAGCAAGCGCTTTACTTAATGTAAATAATTGCATCACCACTGCTCTAAAAACGGTGAAGGAAAACTTCTAGAGGAACCCGACATGTCCTAGAACCAAAAATTCGAAGACACGTGACCTCCACCAACCCGCGTGGTGGATTCCAGCAACTCCCTCACGAAGACTGGAGGCCTGTGTCCTAGCAGTGGGGATATTATAGGCTGGTTATGCTATACAAAATGTTACCAATATGTCCGAAGCAGTTCTGGCTTAGGCTTACGCTTTATATGTCCTAGGCTCGAACCTAGATAGGTAGCTAATACTCTGTATTATTTTTTTCGTCTACAGTACTCTCAGAATGGTTAAGAAAGACATCGTAAGCAAAGAGATATAATTCTAAAACTAAAAGTTCGAAAAAAGTTACATCCACGAAACGAGGCTTTACCAAGCAGCCAGTCTTACCAAAGGGTATTGCCCAGTTACTGGGTTGTGGAGGTCAGATAAACAGTCGCTCCAAGTAAAATACTGGTATTCAGCTGCATCCGGTTAGAATGGGAGCCGACCCCAACATAGTTGGGAAAAAGCTAGGCAGACGATGAGATGAAACGAGGCTTTAGTCCCAGAGGCAGCAATAGGCGGATATGCTATCTCAATTATATATATTTCGGTAAACTTCAGTCAGTGGCCAGCTTTGATTTGACTGTAACCAATCATGTGGTACCTAGATATTCAAATTAAGCTTAATTAGGATTAGGTACAAACCCAGATACTGTGTAAACAATTAGCATTAACCACCAACCTCAATTTGCGTGTTACCTCCTAGTGTTTCAATAGTTATGTACCAACATGGGGATACTGAGAAGTAATTTACAAGGGGCTGATGAGACGATTCTTGAAATCTGTCCTGTCAATTAGTTGTTTTATCTAACAACAAAACCAGACCTAATGAAGGGTACCATAGAATAAAATGACAGAAGCGAAAAAACCAAATGCATTTGTTTGGTTTTTTCGCTTCTGTCATTTTATTCTCCTGAAATGAATCCAATAAATCTTCAAGTAAGCAATGTTCTGTTTTGAAACAAAAATGCGGCGAAAGTATAACCTCCTTCTTCGATCAACAATTTTCAAAATTGAATTGACACGGAGCGATTGCCATTTGTCTAGGCCCCCAGAGTGATATGGAGACATTCCTAAAGAAAAACCTAAGAACACGTTGTTCAACCTCGTAATCGAACCCAGAACCAGTAATAGCGCTTACGAACACTAGACCAACGAGACAGTAGCAGAAAACCTAATCTGTAGCTAACTACATACACACAGACACCCATGCGCAACACAAGTTTCGCTTCTCTACGGTTTCATAACTGTATGTCCCTACAAATCTATTCACCGGAACTTGTCTTGAATGCATAAATGGTCACCCATCTAATCATTGGCCGTGTCTAATTACCGATAATTAGCCGCAATGCTCTATTGATTTGAGCGGACAATGGCGGACTGCGTGTGGTTTTGAATTATAGGATATTGGTACGACCATAGTCTTAGCTATAATGCCAGGTGACACTTAGTTTCCGAAAAAAATATTATGAGCTTACTCTTAAACTAGGTTTATGTGTGCGGGTCTTGGGGCGAATTTCACGAACACATCTAAACTGCGCTCAAGAGCCGTCAATATTCCACACACGGTTTAGATGTCCTGATTGAATTCACTTTCAATGGTGAGATTCACCCTTAGTAGTCTGTTTGCCTTTCTAGCAAGCCTCTATTTCTTAACTGTACCTATAAAATGTATAAAATTACCACAAGTTATTAAAATAAGTTAAGTGGGCCTTAGTAATCAGAAATATAATATTTCAGCGTGATTAACTTCAAAGTTTTACAATACACATTTCAGTTTTCTGACATGTTTTACACCAATTTTAGCCATGAACCCATGGCGTGTTGCGTGCCGTTAGTTTTCGAGCACCCTCCATTAAAGTTCTAGAAAACTTTATAAGTAGCTATTAGTGAAATTTTACGTCATACAAGTACCATAGACATGCTTTGTAAAGGTAAAGTTGGCAGACTCACAGATGGCGCTGTGAGTAATTTTAAGGCTGGGAAATCATCCAATGACTTCTCCCGCTCTGGGTGGAGCGGAAGGAAGTGTCGGACTCTTACTGAATAAAACCCATCCATGTTCCTTCCTTAACCCCTTATGTTCCGGGATAGCGGTAACCCTTTCGGACAATCCCGCTTGCCCGGTAGGGCGCTGTGAGTACTAACGTATCGAAAAATATGGTAGGGGTTTAGTCTCATGTGATAGCAAGCTACATAGTTCGGGTCGGCATGATTTGGTACATCCCGGTGGCGAAATTCAACTTATATAAATATTGGTCCGGAAAAAAGCCCCTTGGCTTGGCTCAAATTGCGCCGAGCTGACTCGAGCACAATTCAGCAAAGGTTGATGCCGAACGGAGGTGGCCGATCCGCTCGAGTCGAATTAAAGTCAAATATGTATAGTAATTGTTTCTGAATTTAATATGGCGATCTGAACAAATAATAATTATATCCTTGGACATTTCACAAAACGCATATAGTCCCAATCTAAGCAATGTAATGCTTGTGTTATGGTAACGAGATGGCTGATAGTCTACTTATATACATTTTTTGTAAATACATACATATTATAGATAAAAAAACACCTAGACCCGGAACAAATACTTGCAGGTCGTAGAAATATTTGTTTCATGCGGGAATCGAACCCGCGACATGCTGCGCAGCAGTCAATCGCTCAACCACTGCGCCAAACATGTCGTCCAATAAATGACTGAGTTGAATCATTTAAAAATCTAGATCAACTTTCTGTTATCTGAAGTTCTTTGTGCAATCTTCAAACCACCTTTTCATTTTGAAGTCCAACTGCATCCCAAGACTGCATTACGTCATACAACCAAATAACTCCTTTATACCTTTCATTGGCGGATGCGACTATTACCAGCACTAGTTCAGAAGTCAAATTACAACTCGACTGATTCAAAATCGAGAACTTGAAATCGATTTAACTTTACTGGTCCTAGGAGACGGAATGAAGCCGGTGGATTAAAGGTTTGACTACATCACAGGTATTGTCAGTGCTTATTCCAGTAACCCGGAAATAGAATACTCATCATCATAAAAACTCGTCGTAAAACTGAGATGGTCGTCTTTAAACTACGTCTGAAAGTGACACAAAACAATAGAAACACACTTTGAATAGGTATTAGGTATATTATTAGGTAGGTATTAAAGAATTGTTGGTTTATTTAGTTTGTTCAAAACAGAAATTTTTCATAAATTGACAAATTACTATCCAAATGTAATAATGAGAGTTCTATGAGCGTTTGGTCATAGAACTCAAAACCAGCAAAGTGCGAGTCGTGCTCGCGCACTAAGGGTTCCATTATCTATAAAAACGGCAAAATAACCGTTTTTTGTATGGTATAGACGCTAGCACATCAAGCTATCCCAAACTGTCAAAGTTTCCCAATTGAAAATGATCCTTATGATTTTTTAATAAAGTTGAAAAACTATTAAATTGACAGATTGGGGTAACTTGATATACCTACTAAAAATTTGGAACTTACCTCAGAGGCGCATGCTTAGCGGGTAAATGTCGATGTCTTGCCGCGTGCCGCTTGTACAACACCGCGAGCACGCCGCACACTGCAGTAGCTAGGAGAGCTGACATGGCTGCTATGGATGCCAGCACTGGAGACATGCCGAGGGCACTGCCTTCACCTGGTGACAAGGAGTTCATTAGGATTTGAAATATACGAGAACCATTTGTTTACCTATGTTTCACAAATTAAATATTTTGGTTTCATTTGATTTTGATTTGAGAATTGTAGAACAAAATCCTCCGTTCTCTTTACACTGATTCATAAGGACTGCAATTGAAAAAAAAAGCTAGTAGTGTCTGTGGTTACGATAAAGATATGTCTTAGCCATACATTTTTTTTAAACTAGCTAAGCCCCCGGCTTCACTCACGTTAAGTCATAGTAGTATACTTATTCATAAGGAAACTTTTTTTTACTAAGCCTACGCTGTCCCACACCTGGGCAAAGGCCACCCTCCACTCCTTCCATCTTTCGCGAGCCTTTGACGGAATATATCCAGCTCGTCCCGTCATTTTCTGCGTGGTCTGCTGCGACCCGCCTCGCACTAATTCCGTGCTGTTTGGGCCCACAGCTTGTTTGGCATATGGCAGTCATGTCCTGCCCAGTCCCATTTAAGTTGGACAGCTGTTTGAGCCAAGTCGGCTACCTTTGTTTAGGAGTCGCAGTACTGTGTTCCGAACACGATCCGTTAATTTAACGCCTAGTATACTGCGCTCCATTGCTCCTTGGTAGATCTTGAGTTTGGACTTCTGGATGTTACATCCTAATAAGGAAAATATCCTAAAATATCAGTTGACTTTGTTTTAAAAACATAAGATGGGTATATTTACGTGCTCTGCTGTGGCTTCCAAAAAGTACTACTACAATGCATGTATTATTATGCATCTCGAAATGAGAAGCCCTAAGTAGCAATTTTAGCTGATAGGTTGATTGGTAATTAGAGATTAAGAAAACACGAAGCCCGCAGGAACAGAATGCGCTGGCGCACGTTTATAGTGGTGCGTGGAGTGTCCGCGCGGTTTTTTGCACACGGGCGTTCTAATTAGCTAATACGCGAGATCCTCGCCCCGCCTACCGCTGCGGCCGCCATTGCTTGCAACGACCACTGAATAGTACATTTTCGTTGATTTTATTTTCATAAAATAAAAAATACGTAATGTGAATTAGAATACATGTTTTTATTTAAAAGACGGGCTAAGCGGGATTGTCCGAAAGGGTTACCCTACCCCGGAACAGAAAGGGCTAAGGAAGAAACACAGATGGGTTTTAGTCAGTAAAAGTCTGACACTCCCTTCCGCTCCATCCAGAGCGGAACTGACTTCTTCATTGGATGATTTCCCACCCTCAAAAACAAAAAGTAAAAGACAGGCGGACCGCCACGCCGTCGTCAACAGCTATGATTCCCAAAACATGTTTACACTAAATCAAAAAAGAACTATAAACAAAACAAGTAGATCGGGTAGAACTGATATATTATAAAGCAGTAAACTCGTTATTAATACAACAATGATATGGTAATAGTAACGAGAAGTAACTTATACGTACCAGTTATAAATCTAAAGTCACAAGAGAATTCCAAATCTAAATTAAATTCTAAAATGTTATAACAAGCTAACTTTTAATAATTTCCAACACAGTGAAATGTGACAAATACGGGTGTTTTAAAAGTTAATATAAAAACTATGAGCACGCCATTTTAAATAGAAATGTGAGTGCCACGACGCGATATGCTAATCCCTTGGGGTAGGCGCTAAAGCAACAATAAATTACTGCGAACAAATATTTATAAGGTTTTATTGTTGTTTTAGGTTTTAAAAAAACGTAATTGCTAACTTAGAGACTTATAACTGGCATGTCGTGAAAAACCGCAGTAACCTAGTACTTCTGTATTGGTAGCTATAAGCGACACAAACACAATAATAAAGAGAAGAGAAGAGAAATTAAAATAAATAGGAAAGAATATTAATTAAAGTAGCAACAGAGTCTCTGACGAAGCAAATACAAAAATCTTAAGAAAACAGAATAACAGAACTAGAGAAGAAATAAGTATCTGTTCATAAGTCTGCTCAAAGAACAACTTGTAATGAAAACTATAAAAAGAAAAGTTCCATCCGTTGTATCTTCAAGTTATAACGTTGAAAGAAATAGACTAATTCTACATAGTCCTTGTTACGACTTTTGTGCTGTACTTAATTTAATTTGTCCAATTAGTGTGTCATGCTTAGTTTGGTCCTTAATTATTTTGGGTCATACTAAATTCGTCCATAACTTTAGATCAGCCTTTTTCAAAGTGGGCGTTAACCGATGCGATGCAGGCTGAATGGGGGGCAGTAAGAGACCTAGAATTGAGGCGTTGTGTAGAGGCTTAGGGGGCGATTTGTAATTTCATTTAGATAGTTAGTAGTTTTTTTTATCGCCTGCGACACAGGTTTATCCTAGTGCAGGCATATTTTCTAACATTATGTTACCAATTGGTTTTCCTAAGGTTTTATTTTTGTATTCTGCCACTTTACTTTTTGAATACATTATTATTATTATAGTGGTTTTTAAGGAAGTAAGGCGGTCAATAGACCAAAATAAGTTTGGGAAACTCTGCTTTAGATTTTGGGGTATCTGGCAAAATTCGACATATTTTAGAATTTTGAACACATTTTAGATAATGTAAAAAAACGTCATTCCTGAACTTTTTGTTAAATATGTCTTGTCATCATGCAGGACTTCATGTGGACTATACAGTCCACATTAGTCCTAACTAGGGCTGCATATCCATCAGAAATGTGCGACGTAGCTAAGACATCGCTTAGCTACGTTACCGAGGAAAATAATCACAAATAGGATCGCTTCATATTCATAGCTTAGCCAAGCTCGGATCGGTAACGGATCCTCCCACATCTTAGATGGAAACGCACCCTTAGGCTCTAACTCCATTGGATGATTTCCCAACCTTAAAAATAAAAAAAACGCTCTAACTCAGGCCGTGGGCTAAACAGCCTAGCTTAATGTTCACGTTAATAACAGTAAACAGAAAGGTAGTTAAGGCCGAACCTAGTTTCAAATTAGGTGCTTTATTGACCCGTGTAACGCAACCTGTACTTATTAAAATTTGCGGTCGTTTCTCCCTGTGTATGGCGAAACCAAAATGATCATGAACAGTGGTCGGTTCATAAAGCCGTGAGTAAGTTGGTCTGTATTATGCTTTTACAAACGTTGGACGCATATTTTAAATGGCTACCTGTTCTTCACTACATAGTATAAAGCAAAGTCGCTTCCTGCCTGTATGTATGCTTAGATCTGTAAAACTACACAACGGATTTTGATGCAGTTTTTTTTAATAGATAGAGTGATTCAAGAGGAAGGTTTATATGTATAATAACATGCAATTTTCGTCATCCACGCGGGCGAAGCCGCGGGCAGAACTTTAAACGTAATTTCATAAAAGACAACTAAGGGCTGATTTCACTATTGAAACTGAAGTCCGTCAGCGCTTAAACTAGTTTCAAGACATGTAAATGTTATTATTTTTGGGGAATATTGACACTGACAGTTCTTGAACTCGGTTTTGACATGCTGATCGCGTTCAGTTGCATTGGTGAAATTGGCACTTAATTAATGATAGTGTCGGTACGCTGAACTGCGAAGTACGCTCGTTAGTTTTAAAATTTTGTCAATTCGTCTGCCAAGTGCGGTGATTTTTAACGGGAGAGTTTTAGCGAATCCCCCTCTTCGTGTGGTTAGTGACTAACCTGGTGACAGAGTTTTTATGCTGCCCCTGCTTCGCATGCTGTTGAGAAATATCTCTTAAGTAAGCCGGTTTCCTCATGTTTTCCTTCACCGATTTTTAAGCAAGCAAGCAATAATTATGAAATACGTACATGAATCTGAAAAATCAGTGGTGCGTGCCTTGGGTTCAACCTCGAGACCTATGACTTGGGAAGTCTGAGGGTCACTCTACTAGGCTATCACTGCTTTCGAGCGAATATTTTATTTTTACAATAACATGACATGTGTATAGCCCGTATGTCCACATTGTCAAAACTCCGTGTTACCGTCTCTCTAATATAAATATCGTTCTTTACCCCATTACTTCGCCAACAATCTTTCTCCATTCCTTAGAATAAACAACCAAGTCGTTTATTAACTCATTTCGCTATCGGGAGTTGTGAAATGAAACCAGCTCACGTTAGCGTGACCAAGTTATAAGAGCACATTTAGCTTTGCGGCTATCTAGGAATTAAGCGTTGGGTCGCTGCCATAGTTTTATTATGGTCTTTACCGGCCTATTGGCTGCAAAGAAATTGCACTGGCGTTTCGTTACTCTTTAAATTATATTGAAGTATGGTTGAAGTAGAATTTAATTGTGATTGCACATTGTTTGTTGATGTTGCTTAGGATAAATGGTCTTCTAAAATGCCCGAAGAACAACGATGATAATTATTCAATTTGCCTTGCCTTTTCCCAACTACATATGAAGGGGTTGGGTTCCAGTCTAGCCTCATGCAGCTGCATACCAGTATTTTACATGGAGCGACTGCCTATCTGACTAATACAATACCCCTTGGTAAGACTGCCTTTCAGATTTTCGGGCTTCGTAACGACTGTCAAATATGCACAAATAACAGCCGGGACCAACAGCTTATCGTGCTTTCCAAAGCACGGAGGAGTCTCGGTATGTAAAGATGGTCACCCTTCCACGGTCAACCCCGGCAAGCGTTGCTTAACCTGATGGATTGACCTGTGCGGCTGTTATTACTTAGTTTAGTGACCAAATTATTTTATTTTACTTTTGCCACATAAATAAGCGTGCTGCTGGCTGGTAGTTAGTCTTTTATTCCTCGGCAAATTCTCCGAAATGTCATCTCTCTCATGCCTAGGAAAAACTAAACGGAACCCACTACAGCGATCTAATTGCCACCGAACTCTATCAACGGAGTTTCCCGATACTGTTTGCAAGTAATAAAAACCGTGAACTCGGTACAAAGAAATACATTATAATGGTTTAAGAGTTCGAATTGGATCGCAAATAAGTAAACAATTTCAGACTTTTGGGTTCAAGCACAAAAAAGTGAAAGGAAAGAATATCCATTCGACATAAGACTCGGAAAACTACTTTATCTAACGCTCGAGAAAACGCGCCTTAGTGAGGTAGCAGAAATCTTGGCTTTTAGAACTAAGAGAAGTGTTATTTAACAACGGGATAGCCAGCCGAAAGAACCTGAATATAGAAAAGATTGTGTTAAACCAATTCAAAGTATTTTTAGTTCTCAATTCAATTTATATTTTTTCATGTATGTACATACACCGATAACGATGAGATTTATGAACCGATTTACGTGATTTTTCTTTACTTTGTTGCGGAATAGTTGCCATAATTTGGTCCCACAAAAAATTAACATAGTTTGACCCAGTAGTATTCATTTTTTTTTATTTATGAGCATTTTTATCTCGCTGACATATAAGTAGTTCATGTCAATGTTGTTTACATAAGTAGCAAGTTTAGCAATGGATACGGTAGTAGGTACTAAAACTCAAAAGTGAAATAAAAATCTTTTTGGAAAACACTTTTTATTCTAGCAAATGTTTGAACAAACTTGCTTATTGCTTGAATAGAATAAAATCAAATAAAATATTAATTTAAGGTATTTACAATAAGGTACATGCAAATGTTTAAAATTTACTTGAATGCGGTATTTGAATTAAGCTTGTAGTCGCCACTCCAGACCTATTCCTACATTTTGATCCTTAGAGCTAGATAGAAGCCAGACAATTCGGTGTACTGATATTTTCGTGCTTTCGACTGCATTATTTAGTAGATGCACGGTTGCACCGAACAACTACCACAAACGGGCCTACCACCACCACCAGTAGGTATTATTCAGTTTGAGAAAGAAGAAAAGTAGTAGTAGTATAGCCCAGTGGTGTGACCGTCAGACTGCCAAGTCATAGGTCTCGAGTTCGAACCTAAGGCACGCACCTCTGATTCTACGGGTTCATGTGTGTATTGTATAATTATCACATGCTTAAAAATCGGTGAAGGAAAACATCGTGAGGAAACCAGCATGTCTGAGAAATATTTCTTAACAGCATGTGAGGCTAAGTCAGAGCCCATGGGTAGCATAAAAAAACTCTGACACCAGGTTAGTCACTAACCACACGAAAAGTGGAAATTTGAGAAAAAGATGGAGCTATACAGCAGGTATAGCTCCACATTTAATAAAGGAGGATGGAGCTATACCTGGTGTATAGCTCCATCCTCCTTTATTAAATGTGAAGCAATATTAAGAGGTGGTGGTTGGCCTCAAGTTCCCAAGTAAACCTTCTGTATTGATCTGTGGACTAAGTTGAACTTTATGTGGGCGTCGTTTTGGAGCGTGAGAACTGCTTATTTGAGGGAAGCACTTAATAGCGATACCAACAGATTCTAAACGAAGAAATAGCAAGTCGAGTGGGTATTGTGTTCCAGGGTTGGACGTAAAGAGTTTTTATGCTTTTGTGTGCGTTAAAAATCCATCTTGTTATGCATGGCTATAATGGGAATATGGGTAGTATAAAGTTTACTGTCACCAGGTTATTTGGTTTACGTGATAATATGTCAATGTTACATCTGGAGTTATGAGTTGTAATGTACAAAGAACTAACAAAAAAGTGGTGAAATCAATAGCTCTTCGGATATTTTGAACAGCCATATTTGTTGTGACGGTTAAAAAAAGTAACTTCAAATATTTTCGAATGTTAACGTGTTAAATGTTATTAATAGGTGTTGGCAGCTTGGGCAACCGATCATGAAATCTGACATCAATTCGAGAGCAAAAGAAAGTGCAAATGTATGGATTCTTTTTTCTCTAAACGGCAAATAATTTTAATGATAACTGAATCCAGGGTAACCGTTCTCACATCGATGTCCCACCGCCCTGAATAGAGCCTAATATCTTTGAAAAAACTAGGGTTTCGATTATCAAAAACGCTCGTTTCTCCTTTACTATAAATAGGTTATAGCACCAAGAGACCCCATTCATAGAGAGTAGGCCTGTGTCTCAATAGTGAGAACATATTAGGCTGTTTATGAATATATATAGCAATAGTTCTTTTGTACATCTGAAGGACAAGTATTGACATGTTCAGAGACTAGCTTTGTTATTCATTTAAAAGTCAGAACATCAGAATCAATTTAATTCAGTCTTTATTGCATTCATAATGTTCACACACAGGTGGTAAATATTAATGATAAAGAATTTCAGCAACTCACCAGTGAATTTGGCCTGTCCTTTCAACGTGACCGTTTCTATCGTGGACACGTCACTCCTTCCCTTTGCGTTGACAGCGTACAGGTCGATCCTGTAGCTGACTCCAGGGGGAAGGCCTCGAATCTCGAAGTAAGGAGGGGTTCGGTTGGTGGAGACGTTGTAGCGTACCTGGCGAGATTTTTTTTGTTAATGGTGAACTTATCTAACCATGATTTCGAAGTTAAGTTATTACAAAGTTTAGCCTCGAAAAACATACGGTTAAGCTGAAGTTAATTCTGGTCCAGCATAACCCCACGTTTCTGAAGAGAACCGTAGATTTGACTTACAATGAGTGAAGGCAGTTCCAGCAGTTCCATCAAGAAGGTCTGTGGCAGTCCTCCATCGAAGTTCTCAACGCATTCTACGTTCAGCGAGTCGATACTCTGGTTTGCGACCGAGCAGTTCTGCAGGTGGAAGGGACGACCTGGGAAAAGAAAATAATGTTTCTTAATAATTAATGTGGGTGTGTTATAACTGTGGGAGAGAGAGAAATAGGAGGTAAGAAGATGGTATGGTATCTTCACGTAGTGGTATACAGATTTTGATGTTGCAAGATTTTTGAAATTTAATTTAACAGGGGTCTGAGGATTAATAAAAATAACAGGTGACAGGTGGCAATCCAACCAACTAAATATATTGTACCTTTTCTGTTATTATAGCGGCGTGGCGTGAAGTTTAAAGTAAGAAAATACCTTTATTTGCGGCAAAATGACGCAGTAAAAGAAAAAACAGGCAACAAAAAAACAAGTTGTGGGGAAATATGCGTCACATCCTCGCAAAACGGCCATCGCGAAACAAAAGACAAACACAAAAACAGACGAATATATAGATTGTCAGTTTTAATTAAATAGAGCCTCAATTTTTCCCTTGCTGGCAGTCGATTTCCAACATAAATAATAAGAATATTGGGTAAATTCTGTCTAAAAATACTACGTAAGTTAGGCATCAAGATAATATACCCCACTTCACTTCAACTTCAACATAACTATTATGTTATCTATAAAAATAATCTTGACCATCGACGCTACAAATAATAGAAAATTAGTTTGTAAAGTAAATCAATAGCTACGTAATACAACTTTATTGGGTTATTATTTCAAGGCCTAAACCAAAATCAATTTTAGCTTTATGATAAGAACTCAACTTGATGAAATCTTGACTTAAAATCTTATCACATTATTATTGTACGATGCTAATGGTGCTCGTGGCTAAGCACTAACAGCCGCACGGGTCGATCCATCAGGTTAAGCTACGCTTGCCGGGGTTGGCCGTGGATGAGTGACCATTTTTACATAACGAAACTCCTCTGTGCCTCGGAAAGCACGTTAAGCCGTTAGTCCAGGTTGTTATTTGTGCATCTTTGACAGTCTTTCAGAAGCCCGAAAATCTGACAGCCAGTCTTACCAAGGGTTATCGTATTGCCCGGTTACTAGGTTGTGGAAGTCAGATAGGCAGTCACTCCATGTAAAATACTGGTATTCAGCTGCGTCCGGTTAGACTGGAAGCCGACCCTAGCATAGTTGGGAAAAGGCTAGGCAGTTGATGATGCTAATGGTGATGACGTCAAAAATTATGCATCAAAGATGAAAGTTCAAAAATAATCTTCATCATCATCAGCTTACTGGACATAGCCTCACCAGTTGCAAACCATTCGGCTCGATTCAAGGCACTTCTCATCCAGCTGATACCAGACACCCATTTTTTTTTTCAGGGTGGAAAATCATCAAACGTCTCCTCCCGCTCTGGGTGGAGCTTTAGGGAGTGTCAGACTCTTACTGACTAAAACCCATCCATGTTCTTTCCTTAGCCCTGTATGTTCCGGGGTAGCGGTAACTCTTTCGGACAATCCCGCTTACCTGCCAGCCATCCTGAGAAGATCGTAGTTCCACCTAGCACGAGGGCGTCCTACCTTACGTTTACCGATTCGCGGTCTTAAAAATAATCTTACTTTGCTGTAACTGACTAACTGATCATCCCTTTGTGAACCTACCATTTAGATTTACATTATGGAATGTAAACATATTTTTTTATTAACAGAAATATCAAAGGATAAATAACGAGTTTAATGTGAAAAACACCAAAGAGATTATCATTTTCGTAAGGTACACGGATTCGGACACTACACAACTTACCAGCAGCTACTAACTGGAACAGGCATGGTACTTTCTGCTGCCCCACAGCATTCTCTCCATAGCAGGCCAAGGTTCCGTACTCCATGTCAGTGGTTGGAGTGTAGTTCAGGGTCGAGGTGTGCCCGTGACTGCTGTATAATCTAAGCGAGAAATAAAATTGTTTTAAATTGTGTAGGATAATTTGAGGATGCCTAATGCTAAAAAAAAAACAACAAAACTGTTAGCTACTGGACTACACTTCGCTTAGTGAACAATGTATGTATGTGTTGCAGAATAAATAAAGAATTAAACCCATCTCGCGAATTTAATTTCATCATATTTTTTTTAAGTTCGCTGGCAGGTTGTAATTTATAATAATACAACCTGCCAGCATTGTAATAATCATATTTTGATCAGCAAGCCACCCGATACTGAAAATCTGTGTAGCAAAGCTCTGATTCGTAGAAAATTTTCCTTTTCTAAAAGAAAATAGTCCTGTAAGTACCTTAAATTGAAATAAATTAAAATTTAAAAAAAGAAATACCTACTATGGTATTTCTTTTTATAATTTATTCTGTAGCCCAGTTCGAAAGGGAAAGCAACACTTACACTTTACCATCTGATTTAATATAGGTATTCCATATTAAATACTAGTTGCAACTTGTTATTAAAATCTAAAATTAGTACAATATCTAACTACTGCTCATTGTTTACGACTTTCGAAGCAACATATCTGGGCCAACTCTGTGTACCTTCAATGAGATATAAAATATGGAGGATGAAAGGGGAAGATAGGAAACAATGGCCGTTTGGAGTTTAGTGTCAAACAAAGTTGTACTTATAATAATTTATTGATAGGTAACCTTTTGCTAGCCCAGTTTAGTTTGAATAATGTGAACTATTTACAAAATGTCTATACTAACTACCCAGAGCACATCAGAGGTAGTATTGTGTACTCTAGTATTGTGTAGGAACTTTGCGTCATAAAGGTGGCGAGAACTAGAGTAGGCTCTTAACTAAAATGAATGAAAAATGACCGAATGAATGACCTACAATGTATTACAATGTATTTGTGTACTAAGTCTCTCTTAAAAATGAGTTCGGGATTCAAATCTCGAATGGATAGGTTAGTTTTAGGCCAACGTGCACCAACCTGGATGCACCGCATAATTGCATGACATCAGCCAATTGGCACTGTCACATTACAGGGCTATTCTGAAAAATCTCACCGCGAACACGCAGGTGAGAGTGAGCTTGAAGTATCTCGCCTGTACTATCAATCTCACCGCGAACACGCAGGTGAGAGTGAGCTTGAAGTATCTCGCCTGTACTATCTCACCGCGAACACGCAGGTGAGAGTGAGCTTGAAGTATCTCGCCTGTACTATCTCACCGCGAACACGCAGGTGAGAGTGAGCTTGAAGTATCTCGCCTGTACTATCTCACCGCGAACACGCAGGTGAGAGTGAGCTTGAAGTATCTCGCCTGTACTATCTCACCGCGAACACGCAGGTGAGAGTGAGCTTGAAGTATCTCGCCTGTACTATCTCACCGCGAACACGCAGGTGAGAGTGAGCTTGAAGTATCTCGCCTGTACTATCAATCCCCAGCATCAGCCCGCATGACACGCAGGTGAGAGTGAGCTTGAAGTATCTCGCCTGTACTATCAATCTCACCGCGAACACGCAGGTGAGAGTGAGCTTGAAGTATCTCGCCTGTACTATCAATCTCACCGCGAACACGCAGGTGAGAGTGAGCTTGAAGTATCTCGCCTGTACTATCAATCTCACCGCGAACACGCAGGTGAGAGTGAGCTTGAAGTATCTCGCCTGTACTATCAATCTCACCGCGAACACGCAGGTGAGAGTGAGCTTGAAGTATCTCGCCTGTACTATCAATCTCACCGCGAACACGCAGGTGAGAGTGAGCTTGAAGTATCTCGCCTGTACTATCAATCTCACCGCGAACACGCAGGTGAGAGTGAGCTTGAAGTATCTCGCCTGTACTATCAATCTCACCGCGAACACGCAGGTGAGAGTGAGCTTGAAGTATCTCGCCTGTACTATCAATCTCACCGCGAACACGCAGGTGAGAGTGAGCTTGAAGTATCTCGCCTGTACTATCAATCTCACCGCGAACACGCAGGTGAGAGTGAGCTTGAAGTATCTCGCCTGTACTATCAATCTCACCGCGAACACGCAGGTGAGAGTGAGCTTGAAGTATCTCGCCTGTACTATCAATCTCACCGCGAACACGCAGGTGAGAGTGAGCTTGAAGTATCTCGCCTGTACTATCAATCTCACCGCGAACACGCAGGTGAGAGTGAGCTTGAAGTATCTCGCCTGTACTATCAATCTCACCGCGAACACGCAGGTGAGAGTGAGCTTGAAGTATCTCGCCTGTACTATCAATCTCACCGCGAACACGCAGGTGAGAGTGAGCTTGAAGTATCTCGCCTGTACTATCAATCTCACCGCGAACACGCAGGTGAGAGTGAGCTTGAAGTATCTCGCCTGTACTATCAATCTCACCGCGAACACGCAGGTGAGAGTGAGCTTGAAGTATCTCGCCTGTACTATCAATCTCACCGCGAACACGCAGGTGAGAGTGAGCTTGAAGTATCTCGCCTGTACTATCAATCTCACCGCGAACACGCAGGTGAGAGTGAGCTTGAAGTATCTCGCCTGTACTATCAATCTCACCGCGAACACGCAGGTGAGAGTGAGCTTGAAGTATCTCGCCTGTACTATCAATCTCACCGCGAACACGCAGGTGAGAGTGAGCTTGAAGTATCTCGCCTGTACTATCTCACCGCGAACACGCAGGTGAGAGTGAGCTTGAAGTATCTCGCCTGTACTATCAATCCCCAGCATCAGCCCGCATGACAGCTCACTTCACCTAAATTTTCAGGGTGAGACTTTTAGAATTTCAGAATAGCCCTGTAAGTGTGACAGTGCCAAAAAAATTAAGATTTAAACATACTTAGGCGGCAGTTCCGTTTGCTCTCCGGAGTTGTTGAAGGTCCAGTGGAAGGAGACCAGTGCTGGGTTGGCGTCCACGGAACAGTGTAGGGAGACTGTCTCCTGTTTCAGTGCACCGAAGAGTTCTCCATCTCTTCTCTCAGCACAGACAGGGGCATCTAGGAAAAGAGAAACTTGCTTTATTATGCTTCATTTAACAATTCAACTTTGTACCCCTTTAGCTACGATAGCTTTAAGCAAATTGACAAAAATTGGTCGTAGCCTGAAACAAAAGTAAGGTTTAATGATTTTCCCAATAAAACTATTAGCTTTAATAAAAACTCTGAAACATCACCCCCCATAAAACAAAGTAGCAAAAATATTGAAGGATACTTGTCATGTAAGGAGAATCAAAGAAAAAAACAAATTGAATACAAATAACTGACTAATTAATTTTAATACATATTTCTTTTTGCCAGGGTTAAACAACATATTACCTGTATTTATTTTATTATAAAACTAAACTTAAATTACTTGAATTAGGTATTTGTCAGAGTAGTCAATAACGTTACTATTAATGAATTGTCTATAAAAATATTTTAATGGGGCGTCACAGATTTTTGGAATCAAATGGAACACTAGAAAGGTTCGAATTTTAAAAACGCTTTCCACGCTAGCGCGCTAAATGTACTTTTGCGCTCAAATTTCGAAGACACACAGACTCATTCCGAACCTGTGAGATGAAAAAGCATTTTCAATCCAAAGCTAATGTAGCATTATAAATAATACACACATTTAATTACATTAAAAAGCCTGGGAAACCGCCCCACGAAGCGTCATCATACAGACCTATTTCCTTGTTGCCAGTGTTATCAAAACTATTTGAAAAACTATTGCTAAAACGATTAAAACCAATAATAGAAGAAAAAGATCTTATCCCAAATCATCAATTTGGTTTCAGAGAAAAACACTCTACAGTAGACCAGGTACACAGAATAACAAACGTCATTGAAAAAACGCTCGAAAACAAGGAAGTCTGCGCCACCGTATTCTTAGATGTCGCGCAAGCTTTTGACAAAGTTTGGCATGATGGCCTAATATTCAAACTTAGATGTATGTTGCCTCCAGAATTTGCAGATATTCTGGAGTCGTATTTAACTAATAGAATGTTTAGAATAAGACAAGAAGATGCATATTCCGAGCTAAAAGCGATAAAAGCTGGGGTACCTCAAGGAAGTGTGCTAGGCCCAATCTTATACTTGTTGTACACATGTGACATCCCAGAGCTAGATAACAACACCATTGCGACCTTTGCTGATGATACTGCTATTATGGCTACTGGATCGAATCACAAAGAAGCAGTAGAAAAAGTTCAACTTGCTGTGAACAAAGTTTATGACTGGACACAAAAATGGAAGATCAAACTGAATGAGTCAAAATCAATTCACGTTGACTTCACAAACAAACAGTGCGACTACCACCCAATCTACAAACGGTACGCAAGTGCCTTATTCTAATACAGCCAAATATCTTGGCATAACCCTCGACGCTAAGTTGCGATGGAAAGCTCATGTCAAAAAGAAAAGACAGGAACTCGACATACGCTATAAAAGTATGTATTGGTTACTCGGAAGGAAATCCTGTTTATCAATACATAATAAGATTATACTCTATAAGCATATTCTGATGCCAATTTGGACGTATGGTATCCAACTCTGGGGCTGTACTAAACAGAGCAACCTCAAAAAAATACAACAATTCCAGAATAAAGTACTCAGAGATGCTGTAAAAGCACCTTGGTACATCAGAAATGACGACCTCCACCGTGACCTTAAACTAGAACTCGTCACCACCATCATTCAAAAATTTGCTGAAGCCCACGAACACAGACTTCACCGACATGTGAATGTTGAGGCAATTCAGCTGTTAGACAACACGGACCTAGTGCGTAGACTAAAGAGAACTAAACCTTTTGAGTTAGTGTAGTGTTTAAAGTTAGTGTATAATAGTGATCATTGCTGTGCTATGCATATAACACATGAACAAAGTGTTTTTATCAATACCAGACTCTAAGAAAGTGCTATGGACTTGTATAAAAGTGCTAAAGGACGCTATTCTTAGTTTTAACAAAACCTTTACCGTATAATAATAAGTTAGAGTTAAATTGCTTATTAGTCTTTTAGGCTAGATTGTAATCATTTATTAAGAAATCTTTTCTTAATAATAAGGAAAAAAAAAAAAAAACATTTAATTACATAATCGCAAAAAAAAAACTTTCATCCCTTAAAATGACTCAACTCATAAATACCCATAAACAATAACAAAACTTCGGGCAAAGTATGACGTACAATATTACATCGCGTCGTGTAACAAGACTGGAGAAACTTGGCGATAGTTATAAAACTGCAGCTCTGAACACTTGGCCAGCACTTTTAATGATAAAGTCCAACCTGTGACGTAATGGAACTAGTTTCACTAAGCTTGATAGTGTTGAGTTGTAGGTTAAGGCTTGCGGGACTAAAATACTGTGGTTTTTTGGTTCTGGTCTCGAGTGCTGTACTGGACGAGTAATTAAACTGTTTGTCAGTGTTTTGAGTAATTAACTCTAGCTTGTTATCCGATCAATTTATGGACCACACTTGCTTGTATCGATTAAATTGGTGAATATGACTCTCACACGTATGATTTTTGCCACAGAAACAATTAAAAAAAGATCGTCCATTCACAGACTTAATGGATTAATTGAACTAGAAATAATTATATGGAAATATACAGGCAACTGCTAACAGTATGGTGCTCAAGCTGTATCTATATCCATATAATAAATATATTTATCAAAATTTCAGAAACACTTTACGCTTTAAACATAAAACTTAAAATAACCTAAACGAAAGCATGTTAATAACATTCCTTTCATCCAATTTCCCACAGACAACTTCTACGCATCTGCCATTAAACGTGCTCCTGTTTATAAAAGGACAATTTTAGGCTCCAACGTGCAACCCCTCATCCATTTTGCAAGTAAATTGCATTTTCTCAGGTTTTTATATCACTTCCGTGGTTGACGGAAGCAGGGAGGGTTTACGATCCTCGAGGGAATTTTAACCTCCCTTTGCTCCTCCCAACAAATTTTAATATAATTTTCAACAGTTTAAGTGATAATATTTTGCGGGTCTCTTAGTTCTGGTGTTCTCTCTTAATTGTTGGGTTTTGGTGTGGAAAATAGTTTCTGTTGTGTTTGTTGAGATTTTATTTCGTGTCTGCGACTGACGGTTTTCAGAAACAGCGGGTCGGATTTTTGCGCTGTATTCGCAGTCGGAATTTTGGCCTTTCTCTGCTTTGCTTGATAACTACTGTTGTGCCATATTTTACTCGCTTAAAATGAAATTTGGAGGTACTGTTATCTTAATTAAAGTATTTTTCAAATATGTCATCATCATCATCATCACCATTTCAGCCCTTGTTAGACATAAGCCCCAAAGTACCGCTACTTCTGTGCTGGTCGCATCCTGCAAATTATTGCAGCTTTCGCAAGGTCATCGATCCACCTTGTGGAAGGCCTTCCAACGCTACATCTTCCGGTACGCGTCTTCTTCATTATGTAGATAAGTGTAAACGGTGAATGGGTATCAAACGACAAAATTACCTTGCACGAGGTAAGTTCAAACATTTCAAGTACCAAAACTAAACTGAGCGTGCCTCCACGAAATGTGATTGTACAGAAACCGTTCAAAACCCCAAACCAAATATTCAAACGTTGATTGTTCTAGTCACATTGTACTCTAAACTTCCATTTACATTGTTTGAACGGGCTAACAAAACACTTAAGTATTACTTCGTTACCAATTCTCGGGCCATTATTCCACCAAACGTCCGCGTAACATCTTTTCTAAAAGCATTATTCAAAACGTAGTACCCAATCTAGGTCCCAAAGCAATCCAACGGACTCTAAAATTTTGTTAACCTCAAACGAATGGTGAGTGTACTGCGGAATTAGGGTTGATATTTACACAAAGAGGAATAGAGAATGAGATTTTTGAAATGTCCTGAATTTCAAAACAAAAGAGAGATATTTTTTTAATTTCCAAACTTTGAAACGCTGAGGGCTCTTGAATTATGTAGTTACTAAAGGAATTCAAGGTGAAACTTGTTCTTTTTCTGATTTTGTTTTTCTGAGTCATGTTTATTGCGAATAAACGTATTTTCCCCACCATGCCAAAGGAGTGTATTTCTCATTTTGTTACTTGACCCTTTTCTTTTTACTATTCAAAGGGTCATGCAGCAGTGACCAGATTGTTTTAAGCTTGTGAGTTGTCTTTCACTTTAGCCGCAGGTAACGCCATTTTATGTTTTGTTTTGTTTTAACAATGTCCTTATTTTTCTTGCAGGAATATGTTTTGGTCTACGAACCAGACTTGACTTACTTCTGATCTTACTTTCCGGCTCCATAATGATTTTGTACGAATGATGTTGAAAAATTAAAACTAACAAAGATATTTAACAAATCTGCGATGTGTTTTAACATAATTTTAGTCTTAAATAGTCACCATTTACAAGAGCGTAGCTTAACGATTCTTCTAGGATCTTGACTTTATGTACTTAAGTCCTGATTTTATCATCGTGCTCAACGAAGTATTGGTCATGTGTATGAACTGACATCGGTATCATTTACAAAAAGGTGTGATTAAGAAGGTAAGTAAGTAAAAAAGATTACGATTAAAAGATTACGAAATGTTGATTAATTACGAGAATTATAGTTTGGCCAGTTGCTTTAACCGCAAATCAATGCTGCGTGGTGGTTCACTAATCCTAATCAAAAATTGTATTAAATCAAAAACTCGTGAGGACATAGTTGAACTATCAGTTGAGCATAGCATTGAATTGTCTTGTGTTGAGCTGGATAAGCATGTTATAGTGTGCGTTTACAGACCCCCTAATTATCAGAACTACTCAATATTTGAGGCAGTAATGGAAGATGTTCTGGCAAAACTTGCTTCCAGTAATAAATCAGTAGTTATCTGTGGTGACTTTAACATTAATATTTTAGAAAATAATTCAAACACGAGTAGACTATTAAATTTGTTTAAATCATTCAATTTGTCAAATGTGTTTGTAGAACCCACCCGAATAACTATGTCTACTGCTACTTGCGTTGATAATGTTTTTTGTTGCTGCGACTATTTAGATAAAGCTATCGTTAATTATCTCCCTTCCGATCACAGTGGTCAAACTGTAACTTTTGAGTCCAACACACCAATACAAAAAATCCAAATACAATCCAGACCCATAACAACTGTTAATTTAAATAAATTTAATATCGCCTTAAATTGTAAGTTAAGTGCTCAAGCACTTTCTTTAAAAAATATAAATATTTTGTATAAGGAATTCTTTACGGTAGTGCAAAACGAGTTTAATAATTGTTTTAAGAAGACCACTAAAACTATAAATCCTAAATTTTTATTTAGTGACTGGGCCACTAAAGGACTCAGGAAAAGTAGGGAAAGACTTTTCGAGCTTTATGGCCTTAAGCCTCTTATTAACACAGAATGTTTTAATAAGTATGTTGCTACCTACTCAAAAATTTTTAAGAACACTTGTAAAGCAGCTAAAGCCAAATACATTAGCAACAAGGTAAAATCAGCTGAAAATAAAATAAAGACGGTTTGGAAAATTATCAATAATGAAACGAACAGAAACAAAAGGCATAGCTCTGATTACATTCTGGAGGCGTCATGTGGTCCCATTTGTGATAGCAAAGAAGTTGCTCAAGAATTTGTAAATTTCTTTACCAGTATTCCACTAAAAACTACTGAAACCTTAAATTCATCGCCTTCCCTCTCTTTTGATTTACTAAAGGCGAACGTTTCAGCCTGCTTAATTGAATTCAACTTTAAGCATATTAACCCCATAACAGTAATTAAAACTTTTAAACAAATCAAAATAAAATTAACCGAAGATCTTTGGGGAATGTCTACTAAAGTCTGCACCTCGATCATTGAGACAATAGCACCTTACTTAGCCTTAATATTTAATTTATGTGTGGATCAAGGCATCTTCCCGGATTTAATGAAATACAGCAAGGTAATACCACTTTTCAAATCCGGGGACAATAAAGATACCAATAATTATAGACCCGTATCCGTGCTGCCGGTTTTCAGCAAGATCTTTGAAAAGATAATGCTTAACCAAATGCTTAATCATTTTTACACTAATAAAATCCTTAACGATCAACAGTATGGTTTCACCAAAGGACGTTGTACAACTGACGCCGGTGTGACCTTATTAAAACACATTTTCAATGCGTGGGAAGAGGCTCAAGATGCCATAGGAATCTTTTGTGACCTCTCCAAGGCATTTGATTGCGTTGATCACGAAACCTTGCTGTTGAAGCTAGAGCATTACGGACTTGGAAAACTTGCGCTTAGTTTAGTAAAATCTTATTTAAATGACAGACAACAGCAAGTTCAAATAAAAGGTGTCAATTCACTCGGTTTAAAAGTAAAAATGGGTGTGCCACAAGGTTCAATATTGGGTCCTTTCCTCTTTTTAGTATATATTAATGATCTTCTCCATTTATTAAAAAAACAACCGCAAATGGTGTTATTTGCTGACGACACTTCTTTAATTTTTAAGATAGATAGACGTGCTAAAAATTTTGACGACGTAAATAACGCCCTACTGCAGGTCCAGAATTGGTTCACTGTAAATAATTTAGTATTAAATGGAAAAAAAACTAAGTGCATTAGATTTTCTTTACCAAATGTAAAAAGTAGTGATTGTGAGATAGTATTGAATCAAGAGAAACTAGAATTTGTCGATAAAACTGTTTTCCTAGGGATCACGCTCGACTCAAGGCTACAATGGGGTCCTCAATTAACATCTCTTGCAGGACGGCTAAGTTCTGCAGCATATGCTGTCAGAAAGATCCGTCATTATACTGATGTAGATACCGCGAGACTGGTCTATTTTAGCTATTTTCATAGTATTATGTCTTACGGTATTTTACTTTGGGGACGTGCTGCAGACATCGAGTCTATTTTTATTCTGCAGAAAAGAGCTATCAGAGCCATTTATAATCTTCGTAGGCGCGATTCTCTAAGGGAACGGTTTAAGCTTATTAATATCATGACTGTACCTTGTCAATATATCTATGAAAACATCATGTATGCAAGGAAAAATCTACATCTTTTTAGTAAAAGAGGTAAAAGACACAATTATTTCACTAGAAATAGGGACCAATTAGTTCAACCAGGTTTCAGGCTGGCTAAAGTAGATTCATCTTTCATGGGGTACTGTTTAAAATGTTACAATAAAATACCTCCCAACATTCTTGAACTTAATGAAACAAAATTTAAATCCTGTATAAAACGCACACTATGCAGCCAAGCATATTATACATTGGGAGATTACATCGCTGATAAAAATGCTTGGGTCAATGCTATTCCTGCTCCACAAGGGCGTATCACCTAATTCATTAGACTTCTTAAAAATCTGTTGGAGCTGCGGAAGATCAACAACAATAAAAACTATATTTGCCATGTATAAATTCAATTTCTTAATATTGTATAATTGCTTAGCACATATGTGAGTACTATGTACCTAATATAAAGTGACCATTTACTGGGTACGTCTTTCATTGACTTGAATGTGCTTTGGCGGCTGAGAGTATGTCATGCTCACTTTAATGTCTCGCTGATGGTGGCGTGTGTGTTGGATCATTTAGCTCCCTTCAAAATGGTTGAGCTGAATGGTGCTAATCCATGCGTCATGTTCGTGAACGGGCGCTGTCGGTAGAGACTGGTCATCTCTTAGCGGCCATGGCTTGTTTTAATTTAACTTTTGAACTTTTTTTTTTTACATTATTTTATATCAGATGCTTTCACCGTTCTGCATCGTTCTCACATGTATAATAATAATAATATGATCTATGTAACCAATATTTTGTAACCATATTTTGTTTAAAAGAGTGTCCATGGAGTTTCTTGCCCGTTCTTCTCCATAGGTACCTACTGCTTTGGAATGGGCAACTAGCTTCATCTCTCTGACTGACCGACACCTTGACAATTCAAAAGTGCCTGTAATTGGTTTATTTGAAATAAATACTTTGAGTTTGAGTTCGAGTTTGAGTTTAAAGCTGTATGATTGATAGCATAACATAATTACATAGTATCACGCCCGTACTTCCTGAACGTTTAGGCAGTGCTGCAACTATATATCCACATTTCGCTAGTAACGATTAAATCCCATGTAATAGGTACAAATTCTAAATTCTTAACTGCTACTTAGAAAACCGGAAAACCCAACTATGTAGCCCAACCCGGAAATGGAATCCAGTACCTCCGGCTCAGCAGTAGCACTTGCGACCACTAGACCGACGAGGTAGACCAGTATTAATTTATTTACTACGATTAAGCAGCCCTACGTGTTCATCGAATCTCTGGAGACATTCGCTTCCCACACTAAATGCTAGTCGCCGAGACACGAGTCCACGTGTGTTGCTTGCAGAAATCGAGGATATACATAAGTGCTCGTATACAATATTTAGTGTTTGGTAGTATCTCATCATGTGGCTTCATCAGTTAATTTTAAAGGCATAGGTTTTACGTTGTTAGTTATTCCCTTTCAAAGAGAGCTATGATCCAGGGAGTGAATGTAAAATGTAGGTTAGAAGATGCTACGAGTACTTCATTGAACTAAGCAATAATTAGAGGAACACTACAGTAGGTCGCAAGTCGCCACAAATAGAGCAAATACAGAATACGTAGATCGTCGGAAAGTTTTATTAGGGCACATCACCGCGTGGCGTTAGGCTGTCAGCAAATGAATGAAAGAAGATTATGGAGGGCTCAAGTTATGCCAAACTCCTTGTTATCAGTATACAGGTACCTAAGTCAACGCGCAAGCTGCTATCATGAATTCAAGCAGTCTACGCGTTGGGTACCACTAGCCTCCCTGGATTAAAAATTATGTGTTGGGTATATCTTGATAGCCATACCCCACGCACCTTACGGCGCATGTGCCATGAAAGCGGCAAACACCCTTTTTGACAATGGATGGGTTTTAGTCAGTAAGAGTCTGACACTCCCTGCCTAAACCAAATATAAAATTGCCTTTATTGCGGTTTTTGAAAATGAACAAAAATCGAAAAAAATTCCTACTTGATATATGTGGACGATGTTCTAATACTGTAATTTACATACCAGGTAGTTGTATTAAAATTATGGGGGGGGGGGTGGGTTGTGTAGGTACCACAACTAAAAAATGAAAAATAAAAACTTTTTTACAAAAAATAAAACCGACTTCCAAAAAAAACACTACTAAGTGAAAAATAATTTTCATTTCGGAAGTCGGTGGCAAAAAATGAAAATACAAAACCCAAGACACCGACTTCCGAAATCAAAATTATTTTTCACTTTGTAGTGTTTTTTTTGGAAGTTGGTTTTATTTTTTGTAAAAAAGTTTTTATTTTTCATTTTTTAGTTGTGGTACCTACACAACCCACCCCCCCCCCCATAATTTTAATACAACTACCTGGTATGTAAATTACAGTATTAGAACATCGTCCACATATATCAAGTAGGAATTTTTTTCGATTTTTGTTCATTTTCAAAAACCGCTTATCCGATTTCGATAAAATTTTTATGGGACCAATTGGGAAGTATACCCTTTCCAACAAAAAAAGAATTTTTCAAATCGGTTGGCAAGCAACGGAGTTATGCGCGAACAAACATAAAAAAAAAAATATATATATACAGTCGAATTGAGAACCTCCTCCTTTTTTAGAAGTCGGTTAAAAATTCATTAATCCAATTTATTCAAATCAAGATACTCACATCGAACCAGTAAAGTGACAGGGTTGCTGGTGCCCTTTCCCTCGCTGTTAGCTGCCATACAGGTGTAGTCCCCAGCTGCAGCCCTCGTCACACTCTGCAGGACCAGGCTCTGAGCACTCAGGATGACGCCTGCACCTTCGTTGTGGTAGATTTCGGAGTTCTGGATAAAAAAAAAAGTTGAAGTAAGGTCTAAATTTTAAATATTAGTCTGACTCATGTGCTACTGCTGTGATTATGCGTTCGATTCCCAGGTCAGGTGTTATTGGATTTTTTAACAGAAATTTCTCAGTAGCTGCTACTGAGAAATTTCGATATATTATGGTCCATTATGTATGCGGAATTTGGATATATGGTCAGTTGACAGCAGTAGGCACGCTGTTATGTATAAATATCATAATAAAGACTGGTTAGCGTTAAGGGAACTTACTTATATTCCATGGCATTAGCTGACGCGGTGACGCTGCGTTAATAAACATTAAAGTTGCGTAAGCGCAGCATGCGCGTTCAAGAATGTCTACACTAGATTCTAAAGCTGTCAATGTTACCAAGACATTTTTTTAAGGATTTTTATGACCATTTTATTGTTTCATCTATTGTTGGTCAGCATAGGTACCTTTGCTTTCTCTCATAACAACTCATAACATACCTTAAAAATCTAAAAAATAAACGAACTATTATTTAATATACTTCAGTAGTGACATCAAAGAGAACTCCTTTACAATGTCCAGAGCAAAACACACAGAATTACAAATAACTACGTACACCTTGTGGTTGCCAATGCATTAATGAGAATAATATTAAATGTCTTTTAACAGTTAATACCGTAGTACGTTGCATTTCCTGGAACCTTTATACATAAAGGAATTATAGTTCACTAAGAGCTGGAAGGCAAGTAATTTTATGCTGCATGAATATTTTACCATACCTACATGCCAGGGTATTTACTTCTAATGAATTGCTAAAGAGGGTAACAGTGTGAGTCGCACTTTTACTCACTTTTAATTATATTTAGAGCCGATGTGTCTCATCAATTAATTATTCATTATATTATTTCGATGTGTGTCATCGAAAGGCTATAGTTATTAATAGGTGGAGTTTCTTGCCCATTCTTCTCCATACGAAACTACCTTTTTGAAGGGGCGACTAGAATCAATTCTATTTTTTGTTCTTTTTGACGCACAAAAGTGCCTTTCTTGTGTCTATTTGAAATAAATGTTTGACTTTGACTTAGCAATTGGTTTACTCATACAGTACCTACTAGTTGAAAATCGTGTTTGGCGAATTTAGCCGATGATCCCTCTAAGTTGTGTCGAATGTACCGTTAATTATCCGAAAGGTAATTCAATTGTAGAACCAAAAGAGAATTCAAATCATTGACATTGGCTACATTGACACTAAGTAGGATCAGAATAAGATTCGTAACTCGATTTCTTTTATTCTCCGAATTGATTTTCTTTCGTTAATCTTGCTTATTTTCAGACGCCAATTTTCCATTGGATCAGCTTGTCAGCTATGATTGGCAATTAGATTACCATTCTATTTTTTATTTCGGGACAAGGAGAAATCTTGTAATAAATAAATATGTTCTATTGTTTTATGTAATTGAATGGCAAACAAGTAGACGGTTGTTCCATGGTCACTGCTGTTTATGGTCATCTGTAAAGCCAGAGGAATTATTGATACTATACTATCCCATAGACAAAGCTCTCATGAACCAGTCATCACACCAACAACAATGTTATCAGCAGAATTGGGTACTGATTTAGTTAACGACCCCAGGATATAGCGTACACATGTGACTGTTCCTAATTACCGTAGTCTGATAAAATTTTCGTTTTTCCTAACCTCGTA
This sequence comes from Hyppa rectilinea, assembly GCA_951799385.1. NCBI lineage: Eukaryota > Metazoa > Arthropoda > Insecta > Lepidoptera > Noctuidae > Hyppa > Hyppa rectilinea. Next base: position 1,213,797 of record OX637319.1, read on the forward strand.
GTAGTAGATAGGTGAGAAAAGAAGAAAAAATTGTTTATGTGTTTCGCTCACTACAACAGAATGCGCTAGCGCGGTTTTGGCGCGTGGAGTTTTCGCGCGGTTTTTTAAGCACACTGGTCGTTGCGAGCAATGGCGGCCGCAGCGGTAGGCGGGGCGAGGACCTCACGCATTAGCTTATTGGCTAATGCGTGAGGTCCTCGCGTGCAGTCCTTTCTCGTTAACTTTATTTTATTACAATAAAAAATATATAAGTGTATTAGAAAACATATTTTAAGTAAAAGACGGGGGGACCGCCACACCATCCTCAACACTCGTCTCGTTAATTCTTGTGTTTAGGTCGGTTCTCCCCGTACATCATTACCAACAATACCATAACCGCAGCTTACACTAAGTGAATCACAATGATTCCAATTACTCACATCATGAAACCAGACAAGGCGATGTGTCTTGGGATTAGCCTTGACAGTACACTCGAAGTACACGTCGTCACCCTCCTTAATCTCATCAGGGTTGAGATTTGAGCCCATCTTCAGGTCAACTATGGGGACATCTGAAAACAAGATGATACGTAAGAAGGCTTATATCATATATTATAGTTATCTATATTTTGTAAAATAAAATAATGTAATAATGCGTACGATACTATGTTAAAGCATGTCATAACGCACTCGGCAATAGAGCTTTCTTTTAGTGCACACTAAGCTAAAAGAATCGCCCATAATCAGTAAAAATAAAGATTTAAAAATCAATTATAATCTGGGGAAAAATATGCTTTACAAATTGGTTATCATTGGCATTAATATTATTATTGCACATGCGAATAGAGCACGCACTTAGACACTCACAAAACAGCAAATTAAAGTCATATAAGACTTCCAATTAACATTTCTCATCTCAAGAGGACACAACTTAATTTTACCTACACAAGATAATGAAACGAAAATTGCAATTTTATTACAACAACATGAAATCGATCACACAATAATATTACTTAGCTTCAATTTCCAAACATCTTTGGGGTCATCCACCACTTCTTATAGCAGTTATTTAATTTATTTTAATATTATTTCATGCTTGAAAAGATATGGAGCTATACGTAGTAATATTAAAAAATACAGTTATAAGAAGTGGTAGTGTAGGTCCTGAAATAGACACTTGAACAACAATAAAGCCAACTACAATGTAGAGAATCGAACTGAAAGAAAAACAGTGTTTTAACAAAGAAAGTTCGAGAACTTGAAAGTTATCCAATCACAAGTTGATATCAGAATTAGTAAGATGACTTGAGTGGAATTACCAAGTTGATAATACAGTGGTCGGGACACGTGTTCGAAGACCACTTTCTTCGATATTTAGTTTAGAATTAGTTTTTTCATTAAAGTCAAAGTTGCTTCAGACAAGCTTGAAGATATTTGTAAAGTTTGTTACTAGAAAATAAACGAGAAAATTCATGTTGTATAAGATGTTTCACATCATACTTTGGAACGTTAAACTTTTGTAGTCGGTGTTCCTTTTCATCATAGTAAAATATTATACAGAGTTGATACGACAGAGGGGCTTTTCTTTAAACTGTAGGCAGTTTAGTCCCTAGTATAGGTACTAGGTACTTTTTTCAACCTCTGTGCCAAAAAACAATTAAATACGAACAGCAGTTTAGTCGCAAACGATTTCTTAAGTTTTTGCCCCATTTGAACACGATGTATCTTTCCTAACAGTGCTCCGGCGCACGCGCGTTGTTGCGGCTTTGTTACAAGGTCAGTTTTTATTTGCAAAGGGTGGTTGCGTTTTACTTTGATTTGTAAGCTATTCAGTTTGTTTAAAATAACACTAACTTTTGGTACTTTTTATTTTTATACCGTATCGAATTTATACTAAACACGTATAGTATATACGTAGTGAAATTATTGCCCCTCTGTCATATAAACTCTGTATATAGGTCATTCGATGATTACTGCTGAAAGGAACATCTAAACATACAAAAAATATTTACTGTATGAGGTGCCAAGAATATAACGCCCTTTCTTTTATTATAACAAGATATTCTTATAAAGTAAAAGACGGAAGAAATACTGACTTGAAATCTCAAAATCCATCATCGTTTCTGTAATCAAAATCCTTTCAATTCTGATTAATGCTTACACTGAACAGCGAGGTTCCATTTGTCCTCGTTAGGAAAATGTGTGTTTTCAACGGAATCAGTATGTACTCGTATGAACACGTCATGCCCAAAATTTTGCATAAACTCGCCTAAAATCGTGACGAATTTTTTGAATTATTCATAAATTTTCAATAATTTTCAGTTATCCTGGCTTAAAAGACTCACTTAGCTCTTAAATTTTCTCTAAGATTTTCTCTAATTCAGATTTCAGTATTTTTAACAATAAATCGTACAAGTCACCTACGTCCTATTTAGTATTATTGTCTATATCCAATACCTTACTTATACGTGTTATGTTAATCGTTCCAACAATAAAGCGATACAATTTAGCTTCAATTCTAAAATTTGCACTAAAACGCTTTCAAACCCATCTCCTCAATCAAGCCGCTTCAAACTGTCATCAATACTCACAGTGAACATTGAGCCTCCATTTGTCCTCGATAGCGGAGTCCTGTATATGTTTGTTCTCAGCGCGGCAAGTCAAATATTTACCGTCGTCCTCCACGCCCGGCACTAAGCTGAGCACGCTCAACGTCTCATTGTTCTCGGAAAACTGTGAAAAGATGCGCTTTATGTTAAATTGCATTTGATATTGTGTGCTTTGGAAGTGATTCTGGTGTTGGGTGTTGAGATTGGGTCGGTTATAAACAACGGAGATGAGGATTTTAAGGTTGACGGGATTTGGTTTGTGGGTATAAATTTTAAGTTTTAGCTCAATTTGTATCTTTGATGATTTACAGCATCTAGAGTGTACGATACATATTTCTTTGTTCTCTAACAGGCAATTCTCAGAAAAAAAAACATGTTAACGCGTTAATTTATTTCCGGTAACTAACACATCTATGAATGGAGCGATTGACACTTGTCTAGAGCTACAGCTCTAGACAAGTGTCAATCGCTCCGTGTCAATTCGATTTCGAAAATTGTTGATCGAAAAACTTGCTATCTCAGCGATTCGGATCGTCAAGAACGCCACTTGTCAACGCATTTGTATGGGAATATTGATCGAGTTTTGTTACACAATTTGACATTGTCTAGCACTTAGCGATCGAAAACGATTGATCACGTGACATTTCGCAAGCTTATGCCAATTCCATGCATTTCAGATTTAGCTAATTTCGTTATAGTTAATGGAAATGTGACTTCAAAGGGTGAGTGCATTCAAAGTTATACCGTTTACATGTACAGGTAACTCACATTTTTCGCCATCCTCTTAAGTTGTCTATTGTTCTTCCACCACGTGACGTATGCCTCTGGTCTTGAACCTGTCGTCTTACACTCGACTTCGTACCTTTTGTCAGCTGATACCTGCTTCTCTTTCGTTAGAATGTTCACTGTTATTGGTTTTACTGTAACAAAAATCGACAATATCAAAATACATTTTACAAGCATCATGCAAGAAATGTAATTCTACTGAAACAGCATTTTGGTTTTCGAAATTGTTTTTTAATATTCACTGGCAAAAAATATTACCCTACTCAAATAGCATTTCGGTATTCGTTTTAAAATGCACTGACATAAATAAAATGCTGAATACGCAAGTGTCAAATATTAATATATTGATAGCAAATTGGAGGGAAAACTACGGCCCAATAAAAAAAAAACTTTCATTGATATACATTTTTGCGAGGAAGCAGCAATTAGTTTTCGATGGCAATGCGAAATAGTAAGTTGTAAAACTGTTTCCGGTGACATCACCTAGGAAGAAATTTAATATTTTGCAAGCCTGTCTTTGCCAATTATTCTTTGACATTGTCAATGACAGCTCACAACTCTTCTAGGTGAGGCTGAAAGAACGAAACAGACTAGACATAGTTACGCGGTAAGTTCCGCACGGCTATGTCCTATATATTCCCACTTTCTTTAATAACAATACATAATTATATGGCATCTGCAAAGAAAAACAAATGGTACTTACAATTTATATCTAAAATAAGAACTTTGGTCTCCGGCTGCGCGAGGTTGGTGTTAGATGCTTGACAGACTAGCCTCGCGTTCAGGTGCTGTCGGCCCACGTTAGGGAACGTCAACGTGTTCATTGTGACGCCGTCAGGGCGCTGCTCGAACGAGTCATCTATCACCACGTTCTCCAAGTACCACGTCACACGTGGCCGCGGTCTACCTGTATGGTGGAAATTTGATTATAATATCTTAAACCAACACACCATCATAACGTCTATATCCCATGAAGGTAGATAAAATGATGAAACTCTTCATTTCACCAGTAATGGTTAAGTGCAATGATATAGGGACCAGCCTAATACTATTAATGAACACAAATTCAAACTCGGGGTTGTTACTGAGAAATTTCTGATGGAAAATCTCAACACTTTTCCAAAAATAAGTATATATATGTAATTAATCCACAAAATGTGATAATAATCTATTCTTCATCGCATCTCATTGGCTTTTTATCGTCAAAGTTCATTTTGATATAACGCATGTTTTCAAACACCAAATATTAGTTCGATAACAACGAAATCACGAGTCTACAAGAAAATCGATCCCCCTGTCGAAATAGACACTATTTGTCTATAATTATCTGAAGTCCGTGGTAGCCACCATTAGTCTTATTGACAAATTGTCGCTCCAATCATAACGGGGTTTAATGGCTTCATTTTTCTTTCTGACACAACTCGGCTTTCATCAAGAATTGAAATATGTTAAAGTCGTTTCTAAATCAAGATGGTGATTTGTCCGGGGAAATATTTTAGACTTCATTGATGGCGTGATTAATTTGAGTTAAAAAACAGACACTTCGCTTTGAGTTGCTCCTTAACAAACTATATTCAATATTTCACTTGAGCTGATTTCATTTAACGCATTTTCATCTATGATAGCATACCATCATGGAACTAGCTTCTGACTCCAGAAATTCCAAAATACAATTTAACACCGCAATGAATATGTCCGTGTTCACTAGAAATGAATGCATCGCAACAATCCTTACCAAATGAATGTCGGATTATCATAGCTTCTAAAATAGATTTACTGTTATCGAAAGCATCATAACCATTTCCCATATTATATTTCCCATCATTAACGCCCACGTATCCTGTGTGTTTATCATTTATGGTGCCATTGTTATTTCGGGCCCAAATTGTATGGGATCGGAATGTTTTATTGTTTAACACTCGAAGGCTACAATTATGGACCTTAATTGGTCGGATAGCTTTAAAGATTTGTTATTGATTCGTTTTGATATATCAATTATTTGGGTTATTAGGGCTTAGGGCGGTTGTCGTTTATGAATTTTAAATGGTGGTAGATAGGTTTGTTTATTTTTGATAGCCAACACTTCTTTTTTGGTTATTTTTAATATGTTTAATTTTTCGACTAACTGTTAGTTTTACACATTCACATTCAGGGTTCTTCAAAACGTCACTTCATATACAAAATAAATCGGCAGCTACTGTAAATATACGTTATGATATTTTTATATACATACTAGATATATACTAAACAGCCATCTTTTACCTATATATTACACACAGCCTAGCGTTTTATATTAACACACAGTCATCATTTGTTTATACGCAATGTTATTACGTATTTCACCTGGTTCCTCTCTAAGACATCATTCTTGTTTCATTTCCTTTTATGCCTCAGTGCCTAAGGTTTATTCTACCTGACATTTAGCTGTATTAGCTTAAGCTAGACATCTCTATGTTGGACCTAAATTAAACAGCCTCTCTTGAAGCCATTTGCTGAGCCAGTAAATCTGTGTGACTTAGATACTTTGCCTTTCAGTGGAAATGTTAGGTACATGTGTTTGGATAGGCTGGTTTTATTTAATCTTTGAGTAAGCTTTCAGTCGCTAGTTTTGTTTTATTGACATTGTTTTTAATAACTAGAGTTTTTTAATATTTCATCTACAAAACCTGTGCAATAGTTGAGTATACTCATCTAGCTTGTAACCGCGACTTCATTCGCGTAGGATAGCGGATGACTATGCGATTATAACTATCTGAAGGTTTCTATTCCAAATTTGAGACAACTTTGTTCAATGGTTTAAGCTGTGTTTAAATTTTAGATCAGTCAGTCACGGTTTCCTCTTAAAATAGATTTTCGCTGAACTTAAACATTTGGCCAGACTGTTAAAACAATGTCATATTGTCAGAAATATGTAGTCATAGGGAGAAATTTAGTTATTTTACCATTATCATTTTGTGAAATCTATAAATACTCCTTCCTACAAACAAAAGTCCGCTTCAAATAGAAGTTTCAAAAGTGTTTATGAATTTAAAGTTTATTAATATTTTACAAACCAAAGTAGCTAGGTAATTACAGAGCTGAACTAACTTCAAAATATTAATTAGTTTACGTTTACATATGATTCGTAATTAACTTTGGTAGGTAATACTTTTCGTGAATATTTGGCTGGCTCGTTTCGTGTATTACCGCAACTACTGAGCACGGAGTCTTGCGTTTGATATCCAGGTGGGGCAACATTTTATTGAGGTTTTCAGATTTTTTTTTGTATCAGCTCAGAGTCTAAATTAGTGCCCCATTAATAGCAATATGGTTTCATGGGATTCCATTTTATCTTCTATGGCTGATGAAAAGTTAATGTAATAATATACCTTTTGAAACTAAAGTATGTTACTTACTTCATACACATTGATATATTTGCTAAGGTAATCTTCTTGTTTTCGCGTGGTTAGTGACTAACCTGGTGTCAGAGTTTTTATGCTGCCCATGGGCCTCTGACTTAGCTTCGCATGCTGTTGAGAAATATCTCTCAGGCATGGTGGTTTCCTCACGATGTTTTGTTTTGTTTGGTTTTTGATGGTAGATAAGATTATAACTTACCTCCTTCGACCTCGCAGATGAGGAGGACGTTGGATCCTTCGTTGTAAGGCTCCACTAGTTTCGTCCTGTCTCTTCTCTTTGCGTCGAATATTGTTGGACGATTTGGTGGAACTATAGGTAAAGGAACATAACATTAATTATATTTCTATACTCGTTTGGTTTGACTGTCCATATAGAATATTCTTTCTTTTTCATCCTATGAACCGCGTCTTTGACTCATAAGCTATTTTCAATTTTCCAATCCAGTTTAGTGTAATTAATTATAATTATGATCATAAAATATCAGTCGATATTTCGATGGTCAGCCAAGTGTTTTTCAAAGATGACTGGGTGGAGAAGTGTTCTATTTCTGCATGAATATATTATAATATTAATATCATGACGATGACACCATGGCGTTAGCTGAAATTACTGACATCATTATTTTTAACAACTCGTCTAGTTTAAAGAATATGGGTACTTATATATAATTACATTTGTTTGTTTGAGACATAATGGTTTTGAGTCTGAAATGGAGACAAACCTGTGTTGCTTTGATAAACATTTACATCCATTAAAACAGTCAGTAGCTACAATTGATTAAACAAGCCCAATACTCACTTATAACAGTAAAATTAACTTTGAGGTTCCTAGTAGGCGAATTTTTGAAGTCTACCCTGCATCTATACACGCCAGCGTCACTGGCTATCACATTGTCGACCATCAGAACTGCGGGGGTGGCGCTTCCTCGGAAGAAGGCGCGGTTCCCGAAGACCGTGGGAGAAGACCACAGCTTTGGCTGGTTGATGGAACGGCCTCTGATGTCGTAGCTGGTGGGGAAAAATTGTATAATCAGACTTTTTGTTTATGTAGATCAAACGTCAATATGGCGGTGCTTGTGGAAAGCTATGTCCAGCAGTGGACGTCTATTGGCTGAAACAATGAAAATGATGAAGATATGTCTACTAGTAAACGTTTACTGGCTGAAATTGTTGATCTAATATCCTTAATGACACCTTGTATACCATGTTTTATGCAAATAAAATATCTTATCTTATCTTATCATGGTGATAAGTTGTTTGGGAAAGAAGAGGAAATATTTTGTGAAAGTGAAGCGCTGAAAAGACAATAAATGCAGTGTGTTAACTTTTTTGTTAAGCACGTAGATGAAATAATAACTATATATAATAATATGATTGCTTCTAGTTCTAGTTCTTCCAACTAAACAGACAGCTGTGCTGCTGGGGAGTTTGTTGCGCCACTTCTTCTTCCCAGCTAAAGCACTAGGAACTGGTGAAGGGTGGGCGTTTTTGGGGGACTGTCTTATGTAACTTTGACCTTCAAAAAGTGCTGATTTTCAGCCTGATTTGAATAAATGACTTATTATTATTATTTTGATTGGTTACACCTCTTAATTTATTTGTTGCAGGCAATTATTTCGAACAACTAGGTTCATTTTTCTGACTGACAGACCCTTTTACAATTCAAAAGTGCCCGTAATTGGTTTATTTAAAATAAGTGCTTTGAGTTGAAGTTTAAGTTTGATCAGAAATACTAGGTTCCATTTCCAGGTAGATTCATCATTATTATGAAGTTGGGATAAGCTTGTTGGGAAATTAATTACTGATCCCGTCTGTTATTGACAACAAAAGGTAATTCGATTGTCAAGCGTTCTGTATACAATCAACTCTTTGTCTGATATTTAGTAGGTAGAGATTTTCAGCGGGAATGTCCGAAAGGATTACCGCTCGCCGTAACATAAAGGGCTAAAGAAGGAACATGGATGGGTCTTAGTCAGTAAGAGTCTGACACTCCCTTCCGCTCCACCCAGAGCGGGAGGGGTTGAATAAAAAAAAGTTAGATATTTGAAACGTTTGCACTATTAACATCATCATTTAGACAGTAACCAAATCAGCTGTATATCAAGTTCTACTAATGCTATTCACTCCAATATCATCAATTCTAGTACCTACCTACGTTACCATTAGTTAAAGTGTTCCATGTTGATAGTCTAAACAGTATTCCATGTGCTGGCTGTACATACATAACTATCACTTCGTAGTAATTTGACTGCCATATTGACGTTTGCGACTTCTATTTAGAGATACTCTTCCTTATTGAAATTTATTTCAAGGTTTGCTGTCTACTCCAGTCGGTCAATGTGTTTTGATTCTGTTTGATTATTTGTGAAACTTTTGCACACGATGCTTTCTTTGAAATGATATAAGAAAGTATAGATATGCTTGAAACATAGAGAAAAAGAGTAGGGTAGTTTTTAATTAAACTGATCTGCATTAAAGCTGGAATTGTTGGATGTTTTATGATCTGAAATCTGGTTTCAAATAAAATAATTCAGTTCACCTATTTAAGAGCTACAATGCCACAGACAGACGCACACAACCACAGCGGTCAAACTTATAAAACGCCTCTTTTTGTGTCGGTGGATAAAAACGGAAAATGATGTCACAATATGACGTCATTAATATATTAAAGAAACACTAACTTAGCGCTTTTTTCTTCGGCATGAAATGTCAAGCCTTAACAGTATTAAACTACTACAGTATATTCCCTTACCTGTACAAAGGTTGATCCCCGTCCGACTCCTTGAACCAGAGCACCATGACCACGTCATCATCTGAGTGCAGAGGCTGGATGTCGCACGGCAGAGACGCCTTCTTGCCCAGCACTCCTTGTACGTCTGATGTTGGCACTGTGAAAGAAAATAATAATATAAATTGATTGAAATAAAAAGATTGTTATTTTGACTGTGAATTTGCATCAACATCAAAGTAATTCTTAATTTCGTTGCAACAGGGTTGCTGCTGGATGGCTGCTGTCGAAAAATAACTGAAAAACACTGTAAAAAGACCTAACCTATTAACCTATATATGTACGTATTTAATTCATAAGTACCAGTGTCTCAATGTTTTATATGTTCCTGGTCTTTAAAGTACCTGCCATCTAATCTCTTCACCACGGTTGCTTGTTCTTGACTGGTAGAGAATGTTTAAGGCATTAAGTCTGCATTTGTACTTTTGTGGTGCGCGAAAAGTTTTAATAAATACATAAATAAAACTTAACCATACCGTATTGGATAAAACAAAAATAATGTGTAAGCATAGATTTTAAATACTCTTGCCCGAATGGATAGGTTGACGTCCAAGGATTAATATACTGGGTTTAACTCAATTCTAGAAACACGTAGTGTTAAAAAATCAACAATTCAATTGGTCACCAATGTTTCCGTAAAATCACAAAACTTTATTGAAAATAACACTAATAAAATACTAAATGAAAATGACATACCACCCTCACACACAAAACTACAATATACATTGGAAATCGAAATAAACCGCGTAAAACCGCGAATTCACCATCGATTTGCAGTTAATTGCATGACAGTACACCGCTAAACCAAAAACTCAAGGATAAAAAATATTACTACCGTTATATAAGAGTACCTTCACAACTTATCCAAAAATCATGACCTACACTTGCACACGTTCGATATTATGTAATAAACCACATCCTAAATACGAGTATAATCACGTACCCTCAAAAAATTCACCTTATTTCCCGTCACGCGATTCTAGTTCTAAACGTACAAATTATAATGTCTATAATTGCACACGCGTTGTTTCAACTCACACAAATTGTGGTGCCTTGAGCACACGCTATATTCCTTGTTACTCCGTCACGGAGTTGTTTTGGTGTAAAAGTAGCAACATGAACATTGCCAGTAAACATGCCAACTTCAAGAAAATGTTCTTTGGATATGATTTGTTTAACAAATAAATGTCGATAGTTCTTAGAGGTCGATTGTGAAACTTTATGTGATGCTCCGAACAGTTTTCTAGTTTTTATTCGAAAGGCGAATGTCGTTTGAACAAGAACTAGAACAAATTGAACGATTGGTGGAACAAAATGGTATCTAAAAGAAAGTAAATATTTTCTGATGAAGCTGAACAAACACTGACGTGAAAATAAACTAATCTGTTTATATTGCCGTCTATAAACTTCTAATAAAGCTATAATATCGAATGGGTTATAAATACACTATAAATACAGGTTTACTACCGAGGAAGATTTTATTGGTATAAATCTAAAAAACCACCTTAGATAGAGCCTACAGATCCACACACTATTGAACGATCTATGTATTTTCAGAATACTAATATTATATAGTTTGAAAAGTTTGTGAGGATGTATAGATTTAGGATGAGGATGTGTTTTTTATTATTGCATGCAAATAGGTACTACTGAAGGGATCTGGATAAAATATGGCACAGATATAGATTAATAATTATGGTCTGGAATACCAATTATAAATCATAATATAACGAATCTGAAATCGCGAAAAAAAAATCTGTGGTTCCATACATTATGCTCGCATAACTCGTAGAAATGTAGGGAACCTGTATACACCCGGGCCGTCTTAGGAAATTTCTCTACATAAGGACAAATTAGGTAGAAATAACCAAAAGTCAATTTGGTATAATTTTGAAAATAGAATCTAGACATTACCTAGATATAGGGTAAAAATATATTTTAGAATAAATCATAGGAAGTCTAAAACAAGATATCTATAATATATATTTTTATTTCCTAAACCTCATATCACCCAAACGATTGGTCCCAAAAATATCAAATCAAACTATAAACTTACACTATTTGAAGGTCAAACACATAAAATAGTTCCAATAGTCGTAAAATGGTCATAAAATCACTTAAAGGTCCCAATTTTAATAGAATATTAACACTAGATCCCTCCAAACGCGCCCCTACATTGTGTCTACTATCCGGTGGCCAAAGATTTGTGATTAAATCTCCACCCGGTGATTTTATAGTTTCATTAACATCGATAGCATAGTTTCCAACTATCAGAAAATTGTTTCAAACGCTAGGTTAGTTTCCTTGAATATTCTTGGGATAAAGGCAAAAAGTAATCGTGGGAGGAAATTCAATATTATCTTTATTTTTCTCTTGTTTCTTTTCGGAATCTACAGACATTTTTATTTTCCTGAAAATAAATAATATAATAATGCTTTGGATTTCTTGTCCTAGGCGACATTGAAGTTTTGTCTCCAAAGTACTAATAAAAGCGAAGACCAAAATTTTGGATTATTTTTGGTTATAGCCAATCATTTTACATCTGAAAAACTATAAACGGTAGCTGTTGAAAAGGCTCAGTTTAAAAAATAAAAACACGACACCGACAAAAAGAGTCAAGATCACTTTTCAAGCAGTCTGATGCAGTAATCGGTATCAAACCTGAGATTGAACTAAAATAATTGCAAAATGCCTTTGCTGGCGTGTCTTGGAAAAAAAAGGAGCAATCCGCTTTGATGAAACTTGCTTCCTCTATGACTGAGTAACAGCGAGTCTATCATGAAGTGAACATACTTTTTCCGCGAATGTTTTATACCTACTTTCATCTTAATTCCCAAATTACTATGCAAATCAAAACACTCAAGTCTTGATTCTCCATGTCGTCAATAGACTGAAAACTTTTCATGTAAGCGGCAGTCGGTCGTGTTGACCTACTTTGCGCATTCGCGGCGCAGCGTCGAAACACTACACGCTAGAAATATTGCTTTTATTTAATTTATTAAAGCTAGGCATTAAAAAATTGAAGTTCATTTCTTTAAAACTGTGCTGGCACAACTACCTACTGGTTTGCTCCTGGTTGATTTAAGAGCAAATGTTTGGAGGAAAGGAATTTGCTTTAATTTTTAACGGGTATATCAGTGGCAGTTTTAGTCATTAAAATTACATAATGATGGTAACAAACTTGGGTGTTTTCTCGTGGTCCTACTATTTTGTCCTACCAGTAGGGTATGTTATTGCTGTTGGTCCTACTGAAGTTTTAAAACCAAAATATCCGTCCTGTATAAGTAAATTAACTAGGTGTGGGACGTGTTACAGTTTCAGTCTTTGTTTTGCGTACTTCTTTTTATAAAAAAAAAAAACAGAAAAAAAAACAGATGGTTAATAATAATAATATATTTTATTTAATTTATAACATGGCTTTGGCAACTAAAACAAGCAAGTCAATTCTTATAAACAGTATTCGCTTACACAACAAGTAAATTAAATTAAATATTTTGTCTAAAATAAACTGTTTTACAGAATTGGCTTCACAAAGTGAATGCAATGCAATTCCATAATAACAATGAAAGTATCTTCACCAATCTAATCGTAAATTCTATACGCAGCGTGTTTAAGAAACATGACTGCACTCTGATCGCGGTCACGTCAACGCTTCCCTCCGATATCGCAACGTAACCTGGCATCCCATCCTCGAACCAATTGTTTCTCTTGCATCGTACAAATAACACGAAGTATAAAAACATCGCTTGATAAAAACTCGTACTTCGATAAAATAGAATAATTTAAATGTAATAAAAGCCGGATATTGGTAAATGTAACCGAAATCTGTGGTTTCTTGGAACCAGGTCACGTTTGAGGCTCGATCGTTACCCATATTTACATTCCCGTTTACTTTATATTAAAACTTATTTTTATTAAAGCTTATTTCTATTCACAGTTGGTTTTCTTTCATGAAGATGTTTTTTTGGTGACACTTTTTGTTTCATTGGGTTATATGATGTGACGTTGTGTGTGATGTGATTGGGAAGCAGTGATAGCCTAGTGGTGTGAGCGTCGAACTGCCAAGTCTTAGATCTCAAGTTCAAACCCAAGACACGATCCTCTGACTTTTCGGATATATGTGCGTATTGTATAATTATCACTTGCTTAAAAAATGGTGAAGGAAAACATCGTGAGGAAACTGGCATGCCAGAGAGATATTTCTTAACGGCGTGTGAAGCTAAGTCAGAGGCCCATTGGGTAGTATAAAAACTCTGGTACCGGGTTAGTCACTATCTATACGAAAAAGAAGATTGTACAAGTTGTTCTACTATTGGCTGAGGATCACTTCTATATTTTTCCAGGAACTTGATTCTTAAGTAGATTTAGTATTCGGTGCCTCCTCGACTTATTAATTGTCACTCAAAACATTGAATTGTTTATTTTTCATTAGTTGATGGACTTGGACTTTTTTCTACTAACTAAATCCAAGAATTTCACTCTGTAATTCTACCTACCTGTAAATGGTCCTCGGTATATTTGATATTCCAACACGAAACGCTACCTTACCAATTTGCCAACCCAATAATTACTTTAACACTCAAAATAAATCACAAAATGGCGGTGTGTGACCCCACTCGTCTACCACATTGAGGAAATGAACAGTGAGGAAAATTACCCACCAACTTACGTTTTTGTTCTCCTAGTACCTTCGACCCACAGATTATTTATAGCACGAACACCTTATCGCTCCTTTATTTTATAATTTGATGTTTAATATGAGAAAGATTTCACGCGATGTGTTTTGGGTGGTGACTGTGTTGTAAGGAGCCCGCTGGAATGTTTTTAATTGATTATACAGTGTGTTAGGTTAAACGAGAGACATACTTTCAGGAGAACCGTATAGAACGTCTCGTATAGAACTCATGAAAATGAATAACGTTGACTATGGCACCAACTCTGAACTTAAACCAAGAAAAATTAGCTGTTCAAGTACAGACGCCAGCACATCAAGCTATCCCTAACTGTCAAATTTTCTCAATTAAAAATGAACCTTATGTCAGTGCAATAAAGTTGAAATACTATCAAAGAAATTTGACAGATTGTGGTAACTTGATGTGCTGGCCTCTGTACATTTATGTTCGCATAATTCGTCAAAATGTATGAAACAGCTGATTTTTTTTTCATATTTAATTTTACACACTGTATCATGTATGGGTAATTATATTCATTGACACTGGAAAAGGGAAAGGAAACTTGTGATGCGTCTTAACACCACAGGCTTTTACGGAGAAGTCTGTTATGAAACACCAAGCTCAAATAGTTTCAAAACATATGCTGTTTTGACGTGTAAAAGTGTTTGAACCAACTCATCTCACATTTCTCCGGGATAATCAGGAGTAATCCTCCGGAGTAATCCTATAGTCTATTCTAGACTAAAACATATCTCTGTCTCTTTCATCCAGATCCTGTCAGCCGTTTTGGCGTGATTGAGTAACAAACATCCATCCAAACTTTCGCATTTATAATATTATATGCATTGTCTTCACATATAATGTTATAATACATGTATGCAAAACATTGTGAAACATTTTAAAAGAGGAACGGTGGAGTTTCTTGCCAATTCTTCTCCACACGAAACTACCTTTTGGAAGGGGCGACTAGAATCAATTCTATTTCTTGTTCATTTTTGACGTTCAAAAGTGCCTTTCTTGTGCCTATTTGAAATAAATGTTTTGACTTTGACTTATTACTATAGATTTTGCAATAAATGTTTGCTAGACCATTTTAGATAACAACATTACATAAAATTGCAACCTTTTCAGGCATCTAGTCCCAACGAAATTGAGTTAACGAACAGTCTGGGGAGAATTTTAAAATAATTATTATGTACCCTCGGATGGCCAAAGGGCGGTTTGACTAGCAATATCCGTTTGCCCGTTATTCATTTTCCAATGGAATTTTAAAAAGTTTTTGATGTTTTTTTTTATTGGTATTTTGTAAGCAAAGCACAATTTGTATTGAAAATTTTAAGATTTATATATACCACAAAATAAATAAGTTAATCGAGCGTTTGTAAAATGACCATGGCTGAGCAAAATATTTGTTACAAGAAAAAAACAGCCAGTGCAGTAACACAAAACAGTGTTCCGTACCAGTGTACAGAGGCCAGCACATCAAGTTACCCCATTCTGTCTAATTTCTTTGATAGTTTTTCAACTTTATTACAAAAGAATAAGGTTCGTTTTCAATTGGTAAAATTTTACAGTTAGGGATAGCTTGACGTGCTGGCGTCTGTACAATATTTAGCACTAGATTAAAAAAAAATCAGTTTAAAAATAAACACGTTCCTTAAATACCCCTTTTCATTTAATTTATTCTATTCTAATTATTTTTTATTACAGCGGCAATAGAAATACACTATCTATGAAAATGTTCCTTCCCGCTCATCTATTACGGTTTATGAGATATATCCCGCTGACAGACAGACGGACCGATAGCGGAGACTTAGTAACAGGGTTCCGTTAGCACCCTTCGCACACGGAATACCAAAAAAGACAACAATGCCCAACGTATCTCATTGACCAACTTCAGGAAGCAGTTTTAATCCGATTAGCTGGGCAAGATAGATTCTTTGTCGGTTCCGGAAATATAAGTAGAATGTCAGTATCAGCACATAAACACTTATATCATACAAAAGATAATCCTGTGTGGGTTAGTCTATGTCCACATACCTACTCGTCGCCTACGTGTACATTTTTCATGTTTATTGACGACCTATTATTATTAGAGATTTATGTATTAACGGTTTATTTAGATGATACTTTTGTGGCCATAAGTTTTTTGGATATTGAGCGTATAATGTTATTGTGGTTTAAATTTGTATGTAGCATTGTTGTTATGCACTCGGGTTGTATTAGAATAGTGGTGTTACTTTATGTACCTTATATTGTCACAGTTACCACCTTTCTGACCAGGTAATTTCATTATCAATATATGGTATATCTTTATGTAGCGCTAGGAGTCGCACGAATCAATCCATCAGATTAAGCTACGCTAGCCGAAGTTGGTCCGTGGATGGGTCACATCTTTACATGGTGAGACTCCTCCGTGCTTCAGAAAGCCTAACGGCTTAGCCGTAGATCCCAGCTGTCATTCGTGGATTGTTACAGATGTTATGGGTCGTCAGAAACCAGAAAGTCTGACAGTCAGTTGTACTAAGGGGTATCGTATTACCCTGGTACTGGGTTGTGGAGGTCAGATAGGCAGTCGCTCCATGTAAAATACTGGTATTCAGCTGCAACAAGTTAGACTGGAAGCTGACCCCAATATAGTTGGGAAAAGGCTAGGCAGATTGATTGGTATATATTTATGTTGTTGGTGTTCATACGAGAGGAACGCTGGTCACATTGGTCACATTACCTTTTTTAACGTGGATATTGTTATTAAAAATAATTAATTTTAAAATAATATTCACCGCAGAAGAGTTAGTAATAATAAAATCTGTGACCTTTTGTATTATCAACCGATATAATTGAATAAGCTTGAAGAATCCCCCCAAAAAAAAACTAGGAATGGTAAAGACAGATATTTCGATATCTACAAAGGAAAATTTATGCGGTATTCTTAACCGAGGGGCACTCGGCCTAATATATTATAAGGTCCAAGTATATACTTCAGCATTTGAAACGGTAGCAATGTGATATGTATGCTAATTGTTCAAGTAAATCACTGGGGTATTTACCGACCGGGAATGTTACACGTTTTTGAGGGTACAAGTTTGTTCCTTTGTATATTTTGGTTTATTTAAAATTAAATGAGTTAAATGGTCGTAGAAAACCCCGCCAGATGTTGGCTTGAATATAATTTCCATGAAAAACGTATAAATTGTTGTCCACCACAGATATATTAAATATAAATCTATACTAATATTATAAAGCTGAAGAGTTTGTTTGTTTGAACGCGCTAATCTCTGGAACTACTGGTCCGAATTGAACAATTATTTTTGTGTTGGATAGTCCATTTATCGAGGAAGGCTATAGGCTATGTAACATCACGCTACGACCAATAGGAGCCGGGCAGCAGGTGAAACCACGCAGGAGCAGCTAGTAAGATAAAGAATAATCCGAATAAGATTTATTTTCTTTTAAACATAACCAGACTGTAATGTTCCCACTGCTGGGCCACAGGCCTTCTCTCTCAGAGAGGGAGTGGGCCAGAATCCACCACGCCGGCCCGGTGCGGGTTGGCGGATGTCACGTCATATCTTCGAATTTTTAGTTCTAGTATATGCCGGTTTCCTTACGATGTTTTCCTTCACCGTTTTAAAAAGTGGTGATGAAATTAAATACACAAAGTAAAGCGACTGCTAGTTCCACTCCACCCAGAGCGGGAGAAGTCATTGGATGATTTCCCAGCCTGAAAAAAAAAAGGGTTCGAACTCACGACTTACAACTCGTAAGCCGAAGCCGATACTAGGTCACCGCTGCTAAAATTGAATGATTGGTTTTTGATAATAGGTACATATTTCATGAATCCATTAACAAACGAATGTGAAAAGCTAAGTTTGGAGGCGTACGACGAAGTTTATAGTTCAGTTTTATTTTAATGTTAATTACATTAGGAATACCGCAGATAATTTTGAAGTCAACGAAAAAACTGAAATCGAGTTCCACGCAGTTCGTCAAGTTTTGATATACCGTGACCCGAAGAACTTTTCAGACATTTTAATTTTATCGTTTCAAAAAGTTGTTAATAGCATTTTACGAAAACTCTCCAGTGTCTACTGATTGTAATAGAATTTAGTATTCGCAATAAAAGACAAAGTACTCGACGATAAAGAAAATTAGTCGTTTCGAAGTTTTTTATTGTTCAGTTTTCGTTCTGATCTTAAAAGTTTGTTCATTTATCGGTGGGAGTCAAAGTCGAATTTGTTTTTAAAGAAAGTCTCGTATAATGTACGCAAAGGTCAAAAATATGTTAAATTATTGGCACTACTTATCACTCACTAGTTCCTGCTGCGCGGTTTCACCCGCTGCTCGGCTCCTATTGGTCGTAGCGTGATGTTACATAGCCTATAACCTTCCTCAATAAATGGACTATCCAACACAAAAATAATTTTTCAATTCGGACCAGTAGTTCCAGAGATTAGCGCGTTCAAACAAACAAACTCTTCAGCTTTATAATATTAGTATATGTAGATAGGAAGTGTAAAGATAACTGAGACATTAAACAAAAAAAGCTCGGGACATAAACGTCAAACGTTCATGACGTGCCTCACCAAGGTAAGCAATTAGCTAAGTGTCAATCATTGTTTAGAAAGCTGACCTAATAATTTTGTATCGCCACTTAATTGTGCTTGTATACTCTTTATGTGTTGGGTCATCTTTTGTATAGATAACCTACTAACACTTAATTAATTATATTAATTGAATTTTACTAATTATAGAATTATAAAGAGTTAATTAGTACTGAGTTAAATTTATATAATCAAACATCCCATTTTGTTTCTAATGAATCAATCTGCCCAGCCTTTTCCCAATTATGTTGAGGTCGGCGGCAGCTGAATACCAGTATTTTAAATGGACTGCCTATCAGATCTCCACAACCCGGTCAGTAACTGGGTAATACGATACCACTTGATAACTGGCTGTCAGACTTTCGAGCTTCTGACTACCCATAACGACTGTCAAAGATCCACGAATGACAGCCGGGATCAACGGCTTAACGTGCTTTTCGAGGCACGGAGGAGTCCTGATATGTAAATATGATCACCCATCCACAGACCAACCTCGGCTAGCGTAGCTTAACCTCATAGATCGATCCTTGCGGCTGTTATTACTTAGCCACGAGCTCCTTGTTTCTAATGAAGATCAAGTTAAATAAAAAATGTGATATCGAAATCTATTACGATGTTGTTATTTGCTGAGGAGACTACATATGTGTGCAAATAGGTACGTATAAAAAGAAAGGAAACGATACAAATCATTTTTATCCTGAGGTGCCCTTTGCGTATAGTCGCTCAGTTTGTAAAATTATGCCTTATCTGGAGACCCTAATTTATTGAACAGAAATGTTTAAATAGCTCACAACCTCCTAGATTGTCCTGCGAGATGCCATTCCCAAAAATATATAAACCATTAATACCCAAGATAAAAATCGCGGCACAGCTATCATTTGTACAATACCTCAAAGCAATAATAGGCTGTCAATTAAACAAAATACACTCGAGAGCAATGAATCCGGGTCACTTAAAGAATGTAAAAAATCTCGGAAACTAAAAATGATAGGTTAATGCAATAAATTGTATTTAATAGACAATGTAATACTCCTTAAATGAAAGTAAAAAAAATATGAGTCACCATACATTTTATTAACACAAAATTACATTAAGAAAAAAACTGCTGATCTCTCCTTAAAACAAAAATAGGAAACATGAATTTTTTGAACTTTATTACGATTTTCTTGAATTTTAATACTTCGTATTGCCTCCTCGTGCTTCCATTACTGCGTTTACGCGGTTTGGCATGCTGTACACCAAGTTCCTTATACGATTTTGGGGAATATTCTCCCATTCCTCTGTGAGAGCAATTTTGAGCTCACGAAGCGTGATTGGGGGAGGGTTTCGTTGTTTTACGCATCTGCCTAGCTCGTCCCAAGCATGCTCGATCGGGTTGATATCCGGGCTGCGCGCTGGCCACTCCATACGAGTAATGTTCATCTCTTGAAGGTAGTCATTCACAATCCTACCTGTATGAGGTCGGGCATTGTCATGCATAAATATAGCATCCTCACCTAAATTGACCATAAATGGACCAACGTGATCATTGAGGATTTCTTCCACATATCTTACGCTAGTTAAAGAGCCGTTTTCTATGATCACCAGCTCTGTGCGACTTTCAGAAGAAATTCCGGCCCACACAAGTACAGACCCACCACCGTAGGCTACTTTTTCTTCGATGCATGCTTGCTTGAATCTTTCCCCTGGTCTTCGATACACTCTGTGTCTTCCATCGTGCTTGTAGAGCATAAATTTTGATTCGTCGGAGAACATAACTTTTGACCAATCTTCAATACTCCAATTTACGTGGCCCTGGGCATATCTTAGTCTTGAAATACGATGCCCACGCTCCAGTTTAGGGCCGTTTGCAGGTCTAAGGGGTTTTAAGTTAGATTCAGCAAGCCGACGTCTTACTGTCCATGCACTTGGGTTACTTCCTCCGAGGCGTCGAAACTGATTTGTGAGTTCAGTTCCTGTGAGAAAGCGATTTCGAAGCATGGTGTTCACCAAGTATCGGTCTTCTCGTGCTGTGGTACACCTGGTTCTGCCCGTTCCTGGTCTGCGTAGGTTAGAACCAGTTTCTTCGTAACGTCGGAGAACTCTTTGTACTGTTGACAGCGACACACCGACAGTCCTGGCTGTATCGCGCTGACTCCGGCCGGTTTCCAGCATTGTAAGTATTCTGGTGCATTCTTCAGGCGTAAGCGACATAATTTCAGCTTGAATAATGAATATAGAGCACTATCAACATGGTTTATGTACCCACATAAATGACAGATTACAAACAAAAGCAAAACCAAATGCTGTAATTTCGTAGTTCCATCTTCGAAAGTGGCCCTTTTTCAAATTTGATTTTTTTATGATATAACTTTACAAAAACTAAGAAGTTTTAATACCTTCATTTAAGGAGTATTACATTGTCTATTAAATACAATTTATTGCATTAACCTAGCATTTTTAGTTTCCGAGATTTTTAGGATTCTTTAAGTGACCCGGATTCATTGCTCTCGAGTGTATGTTCAAACAATTGCTACACACTTTTTGCACAGTCATACGGCATGTCAATGTTTTTTACCGATTGTATTTTCTACACACAGTCCAAGGTTCCAAAATGACGTGGATTAGAATGAACCGGAACTTGGATACTGATGGTATCTTTAAGCGAATAGTAAGAATGTTTGGTGGTCATGTCTATTTACTGCTAAACACTATGACACAGCTATGACATCATGAAGTTCGTTGGACTATGTTTCCGCTTGAACTGGTCATCATATTAAGTATTCTACAACTTTGCGTTTTAGGGGTATCATCTTTATGTGAAAATGTCTAATGACATTTGGATTATATTGTTATATTGGCCCGAACTTTACAGGGTGCTGCCTGAACTTAGTGAGTACAATAATATGGGAATATTAACAATGTCCCTTCTTCAATTTCATTTGTTGGTACTTTTTTAGTCAATCTTTTGGAAATTACTTAGATTTATTTGAAATATGAAACTTAGACTCCTGATTTTCAAAGAGGTATTTATTTAAAGGGGCCCATCAGGGCCGAGCCTGCCGGGTAAGCGAGATTGTCCGAAAGGGTTACCGCTACCCCGGAACATAAAGAGCTAAGGAAGGAACATGGATGGGTTTTAGTCAGTAAAAGTCTGACACTCCGTTCCGCTCCACCCAGAGCGGGAGAAGTCATTAGATGATTTCCCACCCTCAAAAAATTACTTATGATTTGTCCGATATTGCAAAGAGCACGGTATTTCTTTGTCAGAATAAAAAAATATTTGCTCAGAAGCGGTAGAAAAATTGACGGTAAAAATTGCAGTGTCAGTAGAATGAGCGTCGCCATATTGAATTTGACATTGCGTTTGCATAAGGCAAATAACGCACTGTAGTTACACACCCTGATCCGTTAGCATGTTTGATTGGCTTTACGCTGCCTGCCTGTGACTATTGAACTGACTCACTTTATTGACAGTCTACATGTAGTATAGTATCTTCTATAGATTGATCATTTAGATTTGAGAACCTTTGTGGAATGTCCAGCTTTATTCTGAACGTAGCAAGATTTTATGGAATAAAATCTTTTCATTGTCGTTTTCAAATGAAACCAGGTCAATTTAATCCAAGATTAAATGGTTTACAAAGCTTAACTTATTAAATTATTTTTTATTTCCATGTTCCGGTTTAGAGTAAATATATTATTATTATTTATGGTAATAATTAAATTATGATTAATCTTTATTAGATTGATGCTGGGAAATTGCTTTCAGTAGCAATTATTATTATAGTTAATATTGTAGTCTGCGTAAACTAATATAATTATTTAGCTGTTATTAGGTTTTGATAACTAATTAATTTGGGGTAGTGTTTACTAACACGACCCAAATTAATTAGTTGGCTTACTGTGAGCTTCTCTAAGGAACTCTATGATATTAAATTTATTCATCAATTTCTGTTTCAGTATCGTAAATGTACAGACGCCAGCATATCAACGTATTCCAAACTGTCAAATTTTCCATTTTGATCATGTACCTTATTCTTTTGCAATAAAGTTGAAACAGAACCAAATAAATCTGACAGATTGGAGTAATTTGATGTGCTGGCCTCTGTCCTTATTAATGTAATTACAATTTATTTGTTGAACAATCATTATTGTATCAGCCACAGTCAAAGTCAAAGTCAAATCATTTATTTCAAATAGGCACAAGAAAGGCACTTTTAAACATCAAAATGAACAAGATATAGAATTCATTCTAATCGCCCCTTCAGAAAGGTAGTTTCGTATGGAGAAGAATGGGCAAGAAACTCCACCGTTACTCTTTTAAAATGTTTTACAATGTTTTGTATACATGTTTTATAACATTATATGTGAAGACCCCAGAATAAGAACACTAAACCACAAAAGGTGAAAATAAAAACACATGGCAGGTAAACTTAATTTTGTCATAAGTACATGGTACTCACATATTTAAAAGCATTCTAAAAGTGAATAATAATAAATCAATCAATGTGTGAGTTAAAGTTATTCGGACTAAAGAAAAAAGAATGCAAGACGAATAATTATTGCAATGAACATGAAATAAACACCTACATGACTTACACACTTAACACAATAATCAAGGAGTTAATTGGCATCTTATTAATTTAAATTAGTTAAATCAGCTTGCTTTGTTTACTTATTACCCTTGAATGCATCATCCCTTCCTCATGTAAATGTTTAAACACTTCTAAGCTTGAGCATAATTTATTTTATCATTTCCATTAACGATTCCACCTTCATCTTCCGTTATTAACAATCACAGCAAATAACTAATTTGCGATTATGCGATTTTCATAAGTTTGATCAAAATCGTTCAAGTGTAATATTCCTTAATGATGTAAAGATCTCGTTCGTGAATCAGTGCGGCATTTCCTGTCGTTAATGACTCAATCCTTATAATTATCATAATGATGAGTTCAACACCCTGTTTCGTGTTTAATTTAAAGATTCTATTTTATATAATGTCGTTAATCATAATTTTATATTAATTCGATGGACGACTAATTTATTGTGTTACTAATTGAGTGAACAACTTAATTATTGATGAATAAAATTTGGAATATTTCTCAGGTTTTCCTAATTAGAAGGCTCATTAGTTTCTATGCTTCCTTTTTCGTTCATACATAGTAGAGACATAAGAACGCTTATTAGACTTCATACATTTTTGGAAAGTAGTATTATAATCAAGAAATCATCTAGATACACTAGAATTTCAATATCAACATAAAATCGTGAGTACTAAATCTTTATTCAATTAACTTACTACAAAATCAATTACTAAACGAGATTAGCATGTACAAACAATATTAATTTTTACTCTGAATTGATATTTAATTTTAAGAGGATGTTGGTATATGATGAGACCTGATAATAACCGGTCGTTACCACCACTAGATAAACTATAATTTCACACCACCTAACTGGTTTTTATGTAGGTACCTAAATTATTGGGTGAGTTAATTATATAAATTATCTTTGGAGTATTGTATTGTAAGCAATCAATTATGACACCAGTTTTTAGACGATGTTATTACAAACTTACTATTAAGCTGTAATTAATACGAAAACATGTTTTTTTTCGGATATTATTATTTATTGCACTCAAAAATAAAATGAGGATAACGTAGAAAAGGTGGTAAATGATCATTTCATTTTGACAGGAGATGACAACAAGTTGCTTGAAATCAATATTTTTGTATTCGGATTTGAAGTTAAAACAGTTTAAAAACCACACCCGGCTGAATTTTAAACCTAAAGTAAATACCAGGTCATAAAACCCACTATCCGCCCAGTGTTCTAGAACAATTTCAACTGACCAAAATATTTTAAGACACCGAATACGCCATCCAACGTTCTCCGGGGACTTCCAACAATAACCGGCTGAACTCGGCCGTGCAGTTATAATAAAAGGCTTTGCATCGCGATCCTCGGCACGGAGCTGCTCTTATTATATTACGTCACTCGTGCACAGATTCCTTGGTAAACTACTTACAGCAGGCTGAAATGAACGGGGGCAGGTTTTAGTACCATCAATTTCAATAATTGAATGTTTTGGGACTAGGTTTTGGTTTTGATAATTCTGTTCTCTCGGTTTATTTATTTATTTATTTATTTATTCAATGCACAATGTACACAACCAATTTTACATGTTAGCTTAAAACTAGTGAGTACATGACCCTGTTAGGGCGCAGCAAGACAACTTAAAACTAATAGTTATTGAATTGTATAATTAATAGTATAAAATTAGTTACTTAAATAATTAGTTAAAACAAAACAAAAGAAAAAACGTAACTTGATTAACAATTAATAGATAAGTATATCGTCGCTAAGTCAATAAAATTAAATAAAAATCACAATAATAATAAACAATGTCAACACAGTAAAAATAAAAGCATTTAAAATGTCACACCAACTTCATCGAATGTGCATAAGCGGAACATATTATATGAAAATGGACACATACAATTAGAATAATATTACACAAAATCCATTAAGAAAAAATATCATAATTTTAAAATAATAAATAAACAGTTTTTTTTTTTGCATAAGCGGAATATATTATATGAAAATGGACACATACACATATATTTTGAACTCTATTTTAACATTTTATCTTCCATAAATTCTTGGATACTATAATAACACTTTTCTAAAAGTAATGACTTTAGCCTAGCTTTAAATACACATAGTGTTCTCGTGGACCGAATGATTTCAGGTAGTTTGTTGTATACAACATGTCCCAAAATTCAACGATAAGCCGGCACCAGAGGATGGACCTACTAATGACTACTCGAGAAAAAAAAAGAAAAAAAAAATACCTCTACTTTTTTTTAAATTACTTAAAAAAAAATGGAAATTCTTCGAAAATGTATACCCCTTATGACACTTTTAACTACCATGACCACAATTTTTCAAATATTTCAGTTTTTTTGTTTGTATCGGCAACCTAAGTAGTACTACTATTCACCATAATCTTTGAAAATTACAGAATTTTCGTAGTTTTATACAAAAAAAACAACCAAAAAAAATTATTTCCCTATAATTTTGAAAGATTTTAACGTTCAGTACACTTTAAGTCATCGTAGTGTAAAAAAAAATATGGACACCACTATGGCAAGTTTTTTAAAAAATTAGCGCAACTAACCTAGATTTTAAAATGGTATAATACTTTATTTAAACTAGCCACAAAAAATAAATAATGATACTTTTTCTAATCAAGAACCAAATTTTATAAGTTGTTGTTAATAGTAATTACTTCTACTATGTGCCCAAAATATATTTCTTTCGCAAATTCTTAGAATTTGGAAGGGACATGTGCGTAGTCAGTGAAGTTCAGAAGTCAGAAAGAGATAGATAGTATACGTTAGAGAGAGATAGATAGAGAGCGATTATACGTTAGAGAGAGATAGATAGATGTTTGTTGTTAAATAACAATAGGGCAGGTAGGAATGTTGCTGTTCTCTACAAAGTACAAAGTCAGTACGCTCTGCTTCTTTGTTTACTGTGCACCGTTTCGTATTCAATTGATGTGCCTCTCGTACTAACGACTTTTGGCTTGGCTTTTTGGACTGGATTAAGTGATCTGCAAACTGTACTAACCTGGCATTATTTTGAACTGGACTGTGTTTTGTGAATTGGACTTTTGGCGTATTTTGGACTGTTTAGCGTTTATCATGCCGCTACCATACACACCGTTGGAATACGCTAATATGCACCTCATTTATGGAGAGTGCCGATGCAATGGTAGTGCTGCTAGCAGATTATATCGAGAAAGGTACCCAAATGCTCAAAGATACCCGAATTATCGAGTATTTATTAACGTGCATCAAGCGTTTTCGGAGGGCCGTTTACCATCTGACAGGAGAAATGCTGGAAGACCTAGATCGGAACGCGACGAAGACGTTCTCAATGAAATTGAAAATGATTCAACTACCTCGGTACGTGCCATAGAAATAGCTACGGGAATCCCAAAAAGTACTGCACATCGAATCCTAAAACGTCACAGACTTCACCCATATCACTACAGGCGTGTGCAGACGTTATTACCGCGGGACTATCCACTACGAGTCGCATTTTGCCGTGTGATGCTGCAAAAGCACAGAGAAGATCCCCAATTCTTGGATAATATTCTATGGTCGGATGAATCAACCTGCAAGAGAGATGGCTATTTAAATCTTCACAACCTACATAGCTGGAGCAATGAAAATCCGCACCTGATGAGACAAGACAAATCCCAATATCAATTCAAGGTTAACCTATGGACGGGCATATTAAACGGAAAAGTGATTGGGCCTTTTGAATTACAAGGAAACTTGGATGGCAATAGTTACTTGAACTTTTTACAAAATGACTTGCCAGTATTATTAGAAGACATGCCCATTAGTGATCCACAAAACATATGGTTCCAAAATGATGGCTGCCCAGCTCACTATGCCCGTCCTGTGCGAGAATACTTAAACCAAGAGTATCCAGGGCGTTGGATAGGGCGACTTGGTCCTATTTTATGGCCACCCCGTTCACCCGATCTAAACCCCCTGGACTTCTTCTATTGGGGTTGTCTCAAAGACAGAGTCTACTCGAAACCCATTGCAACACTGAACGACCTTCGCCAAAAAATCACTCAGGCTGCGGATCATATCAATAGTAGAAGATATGCACGACGAATAAAACGATCTTTTTTAAGGCGATGTCATGCTTGTATTAATGCCGGTGGTAAACAGTTCGAACATTTATTATAATATTATTAATAATGCAATAAATTTACATTTATTGACACCATTTGTTTCATTCATTCAACATTTTCCAACAACAAAAATCTATTTTGGGCACATAGTAGAAGTGATTACTATTAACAACAACTTATGAAATTTGGTTCTTGATTAGAAAAAGTGTCATTATTTTTTTTTTTGTGGCTAGTTTTCCTAAAGTATTATACCATTTTAAAATCTAGGTTAGTTGCGCTAATTTTTAAAAAAACTTGCCATAGTAGTGCCCATATTTTTTTTTTACACTACGATGACTTAAAGTGTACTGAACGTTAAAATCTTTCAAAATTTTAGGGAAATAATTTTTTTTGGTTGTTTTTTTGTATAAAACTACGAAAATTCTGTAATTTTCAAAGATTATGGTGAATAGTAGTACTACTTAGGTTGCCGATACAAACAAAAAAACTGAAAAATTTGAAAAATTGTGGTCATGGTAGTTAAAAGTGTCATAAGGGGTATACATTTTCGAAGAATTTCCATTTTTTTTAAGTAATTTAAAAAAAAGTAGAGGTATTTTTTTTTTCTTTTTTTTTCTCGAGTAGTCATTAGTAGGACCATCCTCTGGTGCCGGCTTATCGTTGAATTTTGGGACATGTTGTATGTATACTTCGATATTCTGGGGTTTTACCTGTTTATGCCTACAATAGAAAATAGAATTATAATGAGGTTATGAAAATAGAATTATAGTGTCTGCCACGTTTACTTTGAAATAACTTTTATGACATTCAGATCTTATTCAGTATTTTGTGATGACTATGGCGCCTATATAGAAAATTTACGTATGCATAAAAATTATGTCATGCATAACACTTTTTACTTCTTAGTACTTTAGTTGTCGAAACGTTATAGATATTGCACTGTATAGCACGATGATTACACACAAACGCACTTTATAACTCTTGTTAACTATTTTATAAAATTTTGTAATAAATAACATTGGCAACATTGATTGTCCAGATTATTATATATGCAAGCGTTTTTTTTTAAATTTATTTTAAAAATAATGTTGCCGACATTTAAGCCAAAACATGCCCATTAGGTTCATGCCATTTAGTTACGCATTGTTGAGCTACATATTTTGAATAAAACTTACCTATACTTTTTGTATAAATTTTATAAAATAAATATTAATAAAATATTAAATATATTAAAATTGTTTGCCCTATTTCAATATCTGTTTGACATTAATGTTACTCTTTTTCGAATTATATGTTAATATGCAGACTGTTTATTGTTATTAACCGACTTCTAAAAAAGGAGGAGGTTCTCAATTCGACTGTATATTTTTTTTTAATGTTTGTTCGCGCATAACTCCGTTGCTTGCCAACCGATTTGAAAAATTCTTTTTTTGTTGGCAAGGGTATACTTCCCAAATGTGGGACCATTTTAAATTTTTATCGAAATCGGATAAGCGGTTTTTGAAAAATCAACAAAAATCTAAAAAAAATCCTACTTAATATATGTGGACGATGTTCTAATAAGTTCAGCTGTCACTGTAATTTATTTACATACCAGGTAGTGAAATTTGAGGGGGGGGGGGGGGGGTTGTGGTACTAAAAAGTGAAAAATAAAATCTTTTTTACAAAAAATAAAACCGACTTCCAAAAAAAACACTACAAAGTGAAAAATAATTTCGGAAGTCGGTGGCAAAAAATGAAAATACAAAACCGAAGACACCGACTTCCGAAATCAAAATTATTTTTCACTTTGTAGTGTTTTTTTTGGAAGTCGGCTTTATTTTTTGTACAAAAGATTTTATGAAGTTATAGGCCTTTTTTTCGTCGCTATTTAAAAATATTGTGGGAATGCTGATAGCTCTGACAGTGCTAGGGCTTTTTTTGAGGTTGGGAAATCATCAAATGACACCTCCCGCTCTAGGTGGAGTGGAAGGGGTTTTACTGGCTAAAACCCATCCATGTTCCTTCCTTAGTTCTTTATGTTCCGGGGTAGCGGTAACCCTTTTCGGACAATCCCGCTTAAGTACTAGGGCTTAACATCGATATAAAAGTGATAATTAATGTTTGTAGTGATACTCAGACAGGTAATTGAGCTGATGAGTCAGCCTTAGTACTAGCAACATTATCATAACCCATAGAGAAACATGTCTAACTGTTTGAAACGGTGTATCATAAATCTCCACCAGTTGATATCAACTCTCTTCATATACAGTACCAGAGATCATTACATAATCTAAGGCAGGATTGAAAGTACTGGTATTTTTGGGAACCGGTAGTAATAGCCTTGGTATGACACCGACATCAGATCAACTATTTCCATACATTAGGGTGAGAAAACCGATACAGTAAGTAAACATGATAGTTACGAGGCGTTAGAGGTTAGGGTTCCTCATAACAGTACGAAATTTTACGCGGCGAGTACCTGAATTTGGTACCGGTAATTATTGTTAGATGGAGTACCGATATCCGTCTGGTACCGGTAACCAGGTACCACAAGAATGGCAACCGCTAAGTACTCGTCCCAAGCCCCAATACAAGGTGTTCACGAGAACATTTCTAATTATGTGAACACATTACTCGTGATTATTCATAGCAAATTCTCTTGGACGATAACCGTAAAAAAAATTGAAAAATAAAACACAATTTTGTTACAATTTTAAAACAAAGACAAGTAGGAACTTCCACTTAGTTAGAACATATAACACACGCTGCACAGCTAACACCGGTACATAAAGTAGAACTTGGTGTACCTCGGACTTTGCAAACAGTGTAACACACCCTTAAGCCGCGTGTGTTCACGGCTCACGCCGCTCTTATTGAGGCTTTTCGGTACACCTGGCGAGACTATACCGACATACCGCGGCGACCGGTGTTCTAAGGTAGTGAAAATCATGTAAAATAACCTGACTTGTCTTTAGAAAATTAACTTAGTTAGTTATTTTTTGACCATTGTCACAGCAAACGTTTTGTTAGCCGCCGCTTGTTAAGCGTGATTGTCCGTAAGGATACCGCTACCCCGGAACATAAAGGGCCAAGGAAAGACCATGGATGGGTTTTAGTCGGTGAAAGTATGACACTTCCTTCCGCTCCACCCAGAGCGGGAGGAATCATTAGATGATTTCCCACCCTCAAAAATAAAAAAGCCGCCGCTTGTGATATAGAGTTCACACGGTTTGATTTCTAACCAACTCAAAAAAAGGAGGAGGTTCTGAATTCCACATGTTTTTTTTAATGTTGGTTACGCGATTACTCCGCTAATTTTGAATTGATTTTGATGATTCTTTTTTTGTTTGGTAAGTCGTCTTACTTCAGAGGATGCCATATTAACTTCCTTTGAACTTTGGAGTTTTTGAGCTGGCTTTGATAATACATATTTAATCCACTCTTTTTATCTTTTAGTACCTACTTAAGGTCACTGTTGTTTACGTAGTAAGATTAGTAGTGGATAAGAATTGGAGTGGAGACTGTAGGGTAGGTATCAAAACTCAAAAGTGTGTTTCGTTTTGCATTATTTATTATTTATTTATCAGGAACAATTTAAATTGTGTTTGATACATCATCATTAATAATACTAAAATAATTTAAGAGACATGCAATAATATTAAACATGCAGCAATAATTAAAAACAAAACAGACAATATTAAAAGAATACATGATTATAACCAAAAATTAATCCAAAAACAATAACAATAAATAGTTTTTTTTTATAGAATATTGGAATTATAATATTGAATTACAGTTCGTCTACTGAGTACAAGTTTCTATCCAACAGAAATGCTTTGAGCTTGGCCTTAAAAGAGCCAGTGTAAAATAATAATTTTAAATCTGCTGGCAGTTTATTAAATATTTGTACAGCTTGGTAATGAGGGCTATGCTTGACAATATTGAACTTAGGTACAACAGTATTTCTAAAATCCTTCCTACGAGTGTTTTCCCTGGATATTCTTTGTTCCTCAGATTCGAATTCATGGACATATTTTTTTTAAATTAACTAACAATACAAGTATGTATAAGCTGGGCACTGTTAGAATATTTAACCGCTTAAAATTAGATCGACAGCTTTCTCTTTGTGAAATTCTGACAATTGTACGTAATGCTCTTTTTCGGAGAATGAAGGCTCGGTGAGGATTATAACCATAGCTTTTCCCCCAGAACTGTATACTGTATCGAAGTCTGGATTCGACAAGAGCATTATATACCATCTTTAACTGTTCAGTATTTATTTCGTCTCTCAATTTCCTCAACACATAACACGCAGATGATATAGTAGAGTTTTCGGTTTTTGCCACCGAATTCCGAAATTAAAATATTTTTTTACTTTGTAGTGCTAGTTCGGAAGACGATTGTTTTTT
Organism: Hyppa rectilinea; assembly: GCA_951799385.1. Lineage (NCBI taxonomy): Eukaryota > Metazoa > Arthropoda > Insecta > Lepidoptera > Noctuidae > Hyppa > Hyppa rectilinea. Next base: position 1,245,728 of record OX637319.1, read on the forward strand.
TTAACATTTAAATAACATTTAATTCATTTCCTCCTCGTCAGTAGGCAAGTAATTGAAAATAAAAATAAACGCTACAATTTATAAGTGCAGATAATAAAACATGAATCATTGCGCAGTCGTTAATTACTATTTTCAATAGCCTCTGTCCGTAGGCAGTGAACTAATTACCTGTCACTGTGTAGACGGTGATGACACACAATGAGTTAATGACTTCACGGTTCGCGCTATACAATACTCGTTGAGGAGTATATTTTGATGGACGTAAGCGTATAATAATCTTAGATTACTCTCGATCTAAAACAAAGAGGTATTCCATGAAGCACACCCAAACGAAGCACACCCAGACGAAGCACACCTAAAGTATTCCACTAAGCATACCAGTAGGTGGGCTTCAAATAAAAATTTAAAAGAATTAATTTCCTATTCCACGAAGCACTCCTACGAATATCACTCGCATAGTGCGGAGACTAAAATAGAAATGTCGATAGTAACAAAACAACCCCCCTGTATTCTTTCTTGGCTTCCTCATTGGCGGAAGGAAAGGAGCCAAGCTTTGGATCAGCATAATCGTTAGTAAAAATGTGACTGTCTAGGCCCAAGCATAAACTTACTGAAACCTACTCTATACTAGACGATTTTATTAACTTAGTTGTGAGTGATATTCTTGATAAGCTTTTACAGCTTCAACAACAGTATTAACTCTACTCTCTCAGTATTAATATCAACTCAATTTTATCCACCTTTATACCTCGGTAGTTTCCTTACTACCGAGAAAATTATTATTAAGTTAGATCTACACAGTAACTTACCTTCCACCTACATTCATCGTATTTTATGCCACTTCAAAGAAAACATGGTGGTCCTCAAGTCCCTACGAAGCCACACGGCTGACCTATGTATATGCAGTTCTTGTTAGAATCCCTATTAAATAAGTCTTTACAGTTCAATTTATTTGTAACTAGTCCAGCTTTGACCTTAAGGTCGATTATTGACAAATAAACAACACGTACAGTGGCCAGCACATCAAGTTACCCCATTCTCTCTCTCAAATTTCATTGATAGGTTTTCAACTTTATTGCAAAAGCGTAAGGTTCATTTTCAATTGAAAAAAAATGATAGTTTGGGATAGCTTGATGTGCTGCCTGGTGTGTACAATACTGATATCACAATTAATGGTTTCAACAAAACATTATCTTCCCACTCGTCACCTACGCAGTCGTTTAACAATGTAGGTTTGTGTTAATGCACTCATTAGATAGATTTAAGGTGAAGAATTCGTCGTGTTTCGGACATTACGAAACTATAATGGCAGTAAGACCGAATTGCATTGTCGGAACAAATAATACACGACAACACGAGATAAAATAGTGGATAAAAGACTAGAGAGATTTGCAAAATCGTAACGACCAGACAATTAACATGATTTTGAGCTAGTGAGTATGAGTGATTAGAAAAATTGTATGAGAATGGGGTGAACGAAACTTAAGATCTGGTCGAAGTCTGTTTGCACAAGTTTGCAGATGAAGATAAGTGCCTGCCTGCCTAGCCTTTTCCCAACTATGTTGGGGTCGGCTCCTAGACTAACCGGATGCAGCTGAATATCAGTATTTTACATGGAGTGATTGCCTATCTGACCTCCACAACCCAGTAACTGGCTAACACGATATCCCTTGGTAAGAATGTCTGTCAGACTTTCGGTCTTCTGACTACCCGCAACGACTGTCAAAGATCCACGAATGACAGCCGGGACCAACGGCTTAACGTGCTTTCCGAGGCACGGAGGAGTCTCGTTATCTAATGATGGTCACCCATCCACCATGGACCAACCCCGGTAAGCGTAGCTTACCTGAAGGATCAATCCGTGCGGCTGTTATTAATTAGCAACGAGCTCCTCGCTCTAGCTCTTAGCAGATAAAGATAAGTAATTCTGTAGAATTCAGTTATTTACAGTCTACAATTGAGAACCCACAAAGTTGACAAAATCTCCGCATATAATCATACCCATAGTATAATATAATCAAACACATAGTAGCGACACACCTCTTCTTAAACAGCCTTGAAACCAACCAACACAAGATAAATAGAAACAAACAACGAAGGCATTGTCCGCCATTGTAAAAAACTAATTGTTTCTACGTTCTTGTGTGCTGTCGGCTTGCTTGGGCATCGATCAGCGCCCACATAGGGTACCGTGCAACAGTGTCATTGAGATGGACTTACGAAACTCATTGAAGTGTGGTCCATTCAAAAAAATTGACAACATCCAATAGAAAAGCTTGCAAACAGCTGGCGGTATTGCCACGTTGTATTGCTGATTCTTTGACCAAACAATAGGCCGGCTCTCATGATGAGTCAACTAACAGCTTGGCGATGTCTTGATAAACAAAAGTTATAGGAAACACTAGTGTCAGAAAATTTGTATCATTATTGGTCTTTTGATAGACAAAGCACTTAATTGCGTAACACCACTATCAATCGCAAACGAATGAATGAATTAATGATTTTGGAGGATATTCATCCATTGCTTCATCATCATCTGCCTAGCCTTTGCCCAACTATATTGGGGTCGACTTCCAGTCTAACCGGATGCAGCTAAATACCAGTATTTTATATGGAGTGACTGCCTATCTGACCTCCACAACCCAGTTACTGGGAAATGCGACACCCCTTAGTAAGACTGGCTGTCAGATTTTCAGGCTTCTGATGACCCGTAACGACTGTCAAATATGCACAAAAGACAGCCGAGATCAACGGCTTGATGTGCTTTCCGAGGCACGGAGAAGTCTTGTTATGTTAAGATGGTCACCCATCCACCACCAACCCCAGCAAGCGGAGCTTAACTTGGTGGATCGACCTGTGCGGCTGTTAATACTTAGTCACGAGCTCCTCATCCATTGCTTCATGTTTATGTCATATTCGTCTGCCCAATAGCGTAAATAACGCAATGAATCTCTTTGAACTGTCAGAATGAAACCCACTGCTACTATTACTGTGTAACGAAGGCGCCGGTAGAGATTCGGATACAATCAATGGACATCTTATCTACGTGATTTAATAGCTTCATACTTGACGCGAACGCTTATGTCTTAAACCGTTATTAACCACAGAAGATTTCGTAACAGCCTAATAATGATTGTGATTAAGGTATAGTCACTGTATGCAAAAACAACATTATATTGGTAAATTTCGAGTCAAGGTTGCGTGTGTCATTCATTTGATTGATACCCAAGTCCAGTCAGTAATGAAGATCATTTATTCATAGCTTAAGGCGGTGCGCACATGTTGCTACTTAAGTTGACGGAACTATCAACTTTTAAAAAGTTTCCGTTAGCTGTTGCCAAATTGCTCCACTCCGAGCACTGCACAGACGGAGTAATATTGTTAAGTACACATTATGGTAAAGCAATAAAGATATTGAGTATTGATTCTCGAGTTTCTGGCAATTAGCTAACCGTAACTACCTGTTCTTCACCATTAAAATTTCAAGAACCTGGGGCAGACGTCTAGCTGTTGCTGCTACTGGCAAAAGTTAATGGATTTTTTTTATAGTTGTCAACAAAAGTTGCTCCGTAAGTATGCATAGCGCCTAAAAGTTTTTGCTTGTCTGATTTTATAACCATAATGAGAGGTATTGTTGGAGATGCTCTTGGGGTTTTATGATATATTAAATCTTTACATTCCATTAGCTGTTTTTTTTAGTTGGGAAGTCATCAAATGAAAGCGGTCATGTGCTGCATGCTCTAGGTGGAGCGGAACGGAGTGTCAGACTCTTACTGAATAAAACCCATGTTCCTTCCTTAGCCCTTTATGTTCCGGGGTAGCGGTAACCCTTTCGGACAATCCTGCTTATCCATTACCTGCTTGTGCATTAATAAAACATTTTATTGCTTTGTTGGTCTAGTGGTAGCAAGCACTACTGCTGACACGTAGGTTCAATTCCAGGGTCGGGCAATCGAGTTTTTCATCAGGTTTTTTTAGTAGCAGCCTGAACATTGAATTTTTGTACGGTTGATGCCAATACCTTATTATCTACAAGGGACTATCAGGGAATGTAGGTATAATATATACTTACTTGGTCCACCTCTGCTTAACCCTTAGGGAAAAACTAACGTGATAAAAATAACAAACTGACATCACCAATCCATCCGCCATACTTATAGACAGCTGTCATTACCTTCCTTGATCATGCTTCTCCGCAGTCATTGTAGACCATTTGGATATTTGAAAGGGTAGTCAACAACATTACTTTTTATGAACTGTCAATACGCGGAATTGGTACGTGATTTGTAAGAAACATAACAATGTGACGTCACAGATTTTTAGAATCAAACGGAATACTTATTAGTATTAAACGCAACTTTACAGTTATATCTTCGCATAATAAATTAATTTCTGTACGGTGATGGAAGTTTCTAAGACGAGAGGTTTTTTATCTATGTGACTTCATATTTTATTGTTGACCGTTTCAAATACTCAATTGCTTACGATGTCTCTTTCATAAACAACGGTATACAGTCAAGGCCATTGCCTTGACTGTATAATAGTTGCTCCTATAATAATACAGTCGGATAATAATTGTCTTCAGGTCAATCCACGTGTATCTAACAAAGACATGACTTTTCCAAAATCTTTTCGTATTATTCTTTGCTCTACAATTCTACTCAAACGATTTTCTAGACCCAGAATAAGAGGCGGAGCTGTACGAGGGGTACAGAGCGGCGAAGACCGCCCTCCAAGAAGCTGTCCAGCGGGCCAAGGACTCGGCCCGCGAGGAGATGGTGGGGACTCTGGATAGAGATCCATGGGGGCGCCCATATAAAATGGTGCGGAACAAGCTCCGCACCTGGGCCCCCCCTCTGACGCAGAGTCTCCGCCCCCAGCTGGTGGAGGAGGTGGTGAGCGCTCTGTTCCCCTCACGGGGGGAGCATACTCCCCCGCCTATGGCTCCGCCCGAAGCGGACCACGAGGACGACGACGACATCCCCGAAGTGACCGAGGTAGATCTGAGAGCGGCGGTTGGAAGGCTCAAGGCCAAGAATACCGCCCCAGGACCCGACGGCTTGCCTGGTAAAGCCTGGGTCCTGGCCTCAGGGGCTCTCGGGCCCCGACTGGAGGCGCTCTTTAGCGCATGCATGGAAAGAGGCCAGTTTCCGCTCCGTTGGAAGACGGGGAAGCTGGTCCTTATACAGAAGCCAGGGCGCCCTGCGGACTCTCCGTCCGCATTCCGGCCCATAGTGCTGCTCGACGAGGTCGGCAAACTCTTCGAGAGAATTATTGCGGGCCGCCTCGTCGGGCACCTTGGAAGGACGGGGCCGGACCTTGCGGACTGCCAGTTTGGCTTCCGCAAGGGGCGCTCGACGGTGGACGCCATCATGCGCGTTAGAGCCCTCACGACGGGGGACGCGGTGTCCCAGGGTAGGGTCGTCGTGGCGGTGTCACTCGACATCGCCAACGCTTTCAACACCCTGCCCTGGAGTTGCATTGGGGAAGCACTCCGGTATCACCGGGTGCCGACCTACCTCCGTCGAATAGTCGGGGCGTACCTGACGGACAGAGCCGTCATCTACCCCGGTCGCGATGGGGAATGGAACCGGCGAGAGATGTCGTGCGGTGTCCCACAGGGATCGGTTCTGGGGCCGCACCTGTGGGACATCGGCTACGACTGGGTGCTGCGGGCCGACCTCCCTGACGGCGTCAGCGTAATTTGTTACGCTGACGACACGCTGGTCTTGGCGCAGGGAAGGTCGCATCAGGCGGCGGCCGACGCGATGACACGCGGTGTTGCGATAGTCGTTGAGAGGATCCGGCAGTTGGGTCTCGAGGTGGCATTGCACAAATCCGAGGCCATGTCCTTTCATGGGCCTCGGAATAGGCCACCATCGGGATCCCAACTTACGGTAGGAGGGGTTCACATCGGCGTCGAGACCACGATGAAATACCTGGGTCTGGTCCTCGACAGCCGATGGAATTTCGTGGAGCATTTCCGACGTTTGGCCCCCAAGCTGGAACGGACTGGGGCCGCCTTAAAGCGGCTCTTGCCCAATTTGAGGGGGCCAAACGCCTCCTGCCGGAGGCTTTACGCGGGAGTCGTGCGGTCCATGGCCCTTTACGGGGCCCCGGTGTGGGCGCGTTCATTGCGGCGGCGAGCCGCCCACTACCTGAACGCGCCCCAAAAGGTGGTAGCCATTCGGCTAATCCGGGGGTACCGCACGATCTCGGGCGAGGCGGCGAGCCTCCTTGCCGGACTGCCGCCGTGGGATCTGGAGGCGATAGTCCTCGCGCGCCTGTACGAGTGGCGCGCGGAGGTACTAAGCCGGGGGGAAACTCCGTTTCCGCAGCAAATTGCGGCGGAGCGGACGGACCTCCGGCGCGATCTCATGGCGGCCTGGAATCAGCGACTGTCGCAACCCAGCGCAGGGCACGCCACGATAGTGGCGGTAAGGCCCCTCTTTGAGGAGTGGCTAGAGAGGCGTCACGGCGCCCTCACCTTCCGCCTGACGCAGGTCCTCACCGGACATGGATGTTTCGGGAGGTTCCTGCACATCATCAGGCGGGAGGAAACGCCCGGGTGTCACCACTGCGAGGATCGCCCAGAGGACACGGTAGAGCACACGGTGCAAACCTGCCCCGCTTGGGCGGAGCACCGCCGTGTCCTCGTAGAGGCGATCGGCGGCGGCGACCTCTCGCGCCCGGCCCTGGTGCAAGCCATGGTCCGGGGCGAGAGGGAGTGGGAGGCAGTCACCTCCTTCTGCGAAAAAGTTATGCTCGCGAAGGAGGTGGCGGGATGGGAGAGAGAAAGGTCCTCCCGTCCCAGCCGCCGCGGGAGACGCTCCGGGCGTCGGGAGCCACGTGACGACTCCCGGCCACCGTAGGCGCGGGCCTGCGGACGGTGAGTAATGGGTGACTCACCGTCCGATCAGCACCAGACCCGTGCCGTACGGCGCGTATATGTTCCACGCGCGCCTCAAAGAGATGTCAGCATATGAAGGGGCCCCTCAGGGCCAAGCCTGCCGGGTAAGCGGGATTGTCCGAAAGGGTTACCGCTACCCCGGAACATAAAGGGCTACGGAAGGAACATGGATGGGTTTTAGTCAGTAAGAGTCTGACACTCCCTTCCGCTCCACCCAGAGCGGGAGCAGTCATTGGATGATTTCCCAGCCTTAAAAAAAAAAAAAAAAAAAAAAAGACCCAGAATAAGTAGCTCTTCAACTATGTTGGAGTAGATCTGTACTTGAGGTAACAGCCCTACATTTAAGTTCCCATTCGCAGAATTGGTAGGTCTAGTGTCTTTTGTTGTCAAATACCAACCTTATTTTATCTGGATAAAAATGGGAAGGTAAAGATAGATAGGGAAAATGGAATGAACACGTGCGTGATGTGTTTTTTTATTATCAATTTATTGCTGTCTCAGGAGAGACTTGTTGGTTATACCTTTTTTTTTTGAGGGTGAGAAATCATCCACCGCTCTGGGTGGAGCGGAAGGGAGTGTCAGACTCTTACTGACTAAACCCCGTCCATGTTCCTTCCCTAAGGAAGGAACATGGACGGGTTTTAGATTACAAAAGCATAAGGTTCATTTTCAATTGGGAAAATTTGACAGTTTGAGATAGTTTGATCTGCTGGCGTCTGTACATAAAAGGAAAAAAAGGAAGAATTCGTTCGCATCGGTTTCATTTGGAAAGTGCCCAAAAGGCTGGCAGCGTTACCACATTGAATGGGAATGCTGATTCTTTGACTTAAAAATTGGCCACCCTTTGGTCACGTGTAAAGTCTACCAACCGCTTGTCACTAACCAATTTAATTTCAATTTAATATGAGATTGCCGGTCGTTTACTCTGTATAGTAACTAGGAACTGAGTACTAATTCGTAATTAGTTGGTAGCCTAGATAATATAGACTAAAAGCGAAATAGATAGCTTGTTGATAGGTATAAACGATTAACACGAAACTATAGTCAATTTAGAAAGTGTAATTAAAATGTTCTTTGGAAACTTGTTGAGTTTCAGTTAATTATAGTGGTATATTAAATTACTATCTATTGTTTGCAATCTGATAGCGTTTGAGTTGGTAAAAACGTTTACTTGAAATAAAGTGCAGCACTTAGTTAGTTTTCTTTGCTATCTATTCCAGACTGTTAATGTATTCTAAGACCTTATGTGGTGAAGTTTAATAAGATGATACTTAAAGAAGACGCATGCGGTAGGGGTACCCCGGCCAGGATTTAATTTAGAACAATCACAAATACTTTTTAATTATAAAGCCTTGAAACGAACTTTTTTTTAGAAATTCCTTTTATCTCGCATAGTCTGTTTTATCAAGCTGCAGAAAGGTTTTTAATACAGCCCCATCTAGTATAAGTTTTTGGAAGTAGACTTTATTGTATGAGAGCTTTTAAAAACTTATGTTAGATGGCTCTGTTTTAAAAACGCGTATTAAATTCACAGTCTCTGGTAAAAGGAAAAAACTAAAAAGTTGTATGGAAATCACGTTACTAAAAAGCGTTATGCCCCGCATAACACTTTTTCCTTACGTGACGATTTCTGCAGTAAGTACAGTACTAGTAAACTCCTTCCGCAAACCGCAATTTCCATTGGAGTAATTGAAAACAATGATCACAAAAGTATGTCTTTAGAAAAAAAAGAAAGGTTTAGTTCTTCAGAAACAAGTGCATACAGAAAAAAGTATGAAAAAAAAAATAAAAAACAAAATAGATCAACATTAATCGTCAATTTTTTTTTAAGTTATCTACAATATACCTACTACATTTATGCCTGGACCTTACTCTCGTGTATAAAATACAAGTCAGTCGTCCATTGATCTTTTTTGGCCTTTTCTTTATTCTGTCGGCCAGCGTGTTTCAGTACGTAGTACCTAATTCACGTCACATTGGTCTCTGTCACCACTCCATTCAACTTGTTGGCCACTGAATTATTAAACTCCATCAGCAGAAAACTACCAAAACTGTCGCTTCGAAAAAAATCTCTAACTTTCGTTAGCTTTTGACTTTGGTAGCTAATATTAGCTGAAATATAAATAAAACACTCTGCAGGACAAAGGGTCACTTACTTCATTTTCATTTTGTTGTATGTTTTTGATAATTGACTATTTGAAAGGTAAAAAATAAAAATCACATGTAAAAAGACCGCTCGTCTTAAAAACTTCCATCACCGTACAGAAATTAAATATTATGCGAAGATATAATCGTGAAATTGCATTTAATGTTAATAAGTATTCCATTTGATTCTAAAATTTGTGACGTCACATTGTTATAATATATATTTCATACAAATCAAGTACAAATTCCGCGTTTTGACAGTTCATAAAAAGTAATAACATTATTTTTTACCTTACTTCCCTTTCAAATACCTACCCAATTGCATAATTATTTTGCATATACTGAATGTATATGCAAAATAATTATGCAATTGGGTATTATTATAATTTGGGTATATAGGAAACTGAGAAGGTACTTAGGACAGAAATTGTTGTTTATCTGCTGTTCCTAAGATTCTGCGTTCAATACCCAGGTAGGGTAAATTGACTTTTCCCATCTGGAATTTCTCAGTAGCAGCCCGTACCTTGGATTGGCGCCCAGATGGTGACATCCTTTTACATAAAATTAAACTGGCGAAATGTGGACGTATTAAAGGTACCTACACTTCTGCATAACTCTCCGGGGAAAACAAGCGTTATGTTATTAATAATATATGTAATGTAATGTTCTTTGCCATGAAGACGACTAATTAAAAAAAAAAAAAACATCTTGACCTTGTCATACATCTAACATTACCATATTAATTTTATCAATGTTAAAGCATCACCCACAAAGGTTAATTAAACCTAGTCGATACCGTCTCGACATAACTGAAATTAATTGAACTGGAGAATTTATATAAAGCGATACTTCTTCCCTTGTGACAGGCATTAGTCCGACGGGAGGGACCAATTTGGGAGTGAAAGCGATTTTTGAGGATATTTATGGACCCAATATTGGAGTAAATAGACTGTATTGGGTACATAAATATCGTCTTACTTTTTTGGGCTGAACGGTTTCGTGTTTAAGAGTGGTAGCTGGAGAAGGCGTAGATTAGGGAGAAAGATGATAATGTGAAACTACGTAGTTTATTTACTTGGGTAAATCGTTGGTTCAACCAACGGAAATAATAAATTATCCATACTAAAATGTTAAAGTAACTATGTCTGTATTAAGACTTTACAGGTCAGGCCTTCAGGACTCAACGGATTTGACTGAAATTTGTACGAATGGGTTGATCATGACCTGGGTTAGGCTATAAGATACTTTTTATCCCGGTTGTACCTACGTTCCTGTGGGGTAATTTCTGAACCTGCGTGTGTCAAAACCACGGGCAAAAGCTAGGATTTTAAAAGTGTGATTTGATACTTTGGTATCAGTTTGACTAACCATCAATCGTACATCAAAATTATGAAAACAACAGACGTACTTCATTTTCATCTTACACCTACCAAATATTTTAGAATAGCGACAATAGAAACATTCGAAAAGAAAGAAGGAAGGAAAGAAAAAATGTTTATTTTACACAAACAAAACGTGCATTTCTAAATTTAAGATAACATTCCATCCCCGCTTCATCTCCACATTTACGCCGCATCTTAAGATATTGGACGCCAAAATCTTCTGTCAGCGATACGATAGAGCCAAGAATAATGTGGGGTGATGAACGAGTGGGCCAGATCGATACCCACGTTAAATTTAATGTTTGAAAAATTGCCCCAACTCACTCTAAAACCTAATTTATTGAGCAATTAATGGATGAAGAAATTGGAGAAGAACTGATGAATCTTACCCGTAATTTGTCACCAGATTTAGATTATAATTGTTTTGTATGAAAAATTGTCTTGAAAGTGAAATGATTATAAATTCGAACGAATTTTTTATGTAGTTCGTTACGTTAATGATGTAGCTGAATAGCCATATTTAGGCTAATCCAAATTGCAATCTAAGTGGAGCTTTTGCGCTAAATAATTGCAACACCACTTTGATTATAAACGACGCTATTTTTAACCAGCTTTAGACTCTTTAATTATGAATTTTGTCATCAATTTTGTCACCCACAACCTTCCATTAGCTAAAGAGTCCTCAAAAACCAACCCTGAAAAGACAAAAGCGAGTAAAAGACTCGTAACACAGTCAATATTTTCTGAATTTGGTATACCATACTTATCCTATTGGACAAAGCAAGTGCCTACACACGGCTGGTTATTATAAATCCCTTTATCAAACACTATACTCCTACTCTCACCCGATGATCATATAAGTGCCAATAACTGTCAAAGAATCAAGTAACCAGTACACATTTTCAAACCTCCATTGTTACCGGCATGGCCACCCACTGTGTAACCGGAGTATTCAGCTAGAAGCAGACATAGCTTCAAAATGAATACGGCGCGCTCATTGGTCAGATTTCATTCCGTGACGTTAGGTTCTGTCAATCAGCCAACGAGATCTGGTTGTTGAGTGTTGGAAGTGTGGATGTATCTTTTTTTATATTCTTGAAAGTTCTTTCAATGGTAAGTGTTATGTGATATTACTGTGTTGATCGGATACGTCGTGAGTTATTCGGTTATAAAGTTTCGCTGTTAAACATTTAAGAAACATGTGTTTTATTGTTATGGTCACTGTTTTTATTGTGCTTTAGCTCGAAATGGTATCGATTTTTAAGTGGTAGACAGACGGAGATAAAAATGTATTTACATAATTGGTTTGGCGATTTCGTAAACTTTATTTGAAAAATCGTTTACCATTTCTAATCCATCTTACGGCTCCATGATATGCTGATCGCGTTCAGTTTCAGTGGGAAACTGAACGCGATCAGCATATCTCAACCTCATTCGAGCGGTGTCAGTGTCAATATTCCCCAACAGTGATGACACTGACAGCTCCTGAACGCGGTTTCGATGTGTGGTTCCGTTTAGTGTCATAGGTGAAATTCGCCCTTAAGCTTCAAAAATTTAGATACCTGCCTGGGTATCGTCGACCTAAGGGCCTATGCACACCACGTTTTTTAAACGCGCCGTCGACGCGCGTTTTGGGAACGCGCGTCGCCGGCGCGTTTTTATCCTGCAGAGCAGTTTTTTGTCGTTTGTATCGATACAAACGCGCGGCACTGTCGCGTCTGTATCGATTCAAACGCGCGACACCGATACGAGCGCTAGCAACGAGGGAAAGGGAAGCTTGAATCTACGCTAGTAGCAATCGAGCGATTTGATGCACCGCACGTCTTTTGAACAAAAAAAAATGGAGCCTTTGACACAGAATACTTCATAACTGAAATTCAAAACCATGTTTGCATCTCGTCTGTATCGCTACACACGCGCGTCTGTATCGCGTCTGTATCGCTACACACGCGCGTCTGTATCGCTACACACGCGCGTTTGCATCGCGTATGTATCGCTACACAAGCGCGTCAGGTGTGCAAAGGTCTACAGGCTGCGTCTGACTTGCGTGCGTATCGCGTCTGTATCGCTACAAACGCGCGTCGACGGCGCGTTTAAAAAACGTGGTGTGCATAGGCCCTAACAAATAATGTATCTCACTTTTTTTTTTGAGGGTGGTAAAACATTAAATGACTCCTCCCGCTCTGGGTGGAGCGGAAGGGAGTGTCAGACTCTTACTGACTAAAACCCATCCATGTTCCTTCCTTAGCCCTTTATGTTCCGGGGTAGCGGTAACTCTCACGTTGCTTTAAAAGATTAATGTAACAGTACATACCAGTACTTAGATAGTTCAAAGTATGATTTCAACTTACTGGGAGATAGTCAAAGTAGTTCCAAGGCCAACTATACTATTCAATTATTCTATTATTTATGCGATACCATTATCATTCATAACAAAATATAACAGAAAATATAAGGTCAGAATTCTAAAAATAGCTCACCAAAGGAAACTAAAAGAGAAATCACATTACCGTCCGTGAACAAATAACTCGGTGTGTCAAATAAGAGATCTAGCCTCTTTGTCTCTGGGAAGACTCCATTTTGGTGCCTACGAGTATCATGACAGTGAGTGTAGGGAGTAAGTGATAAGAGGGAGCTGTTTAGTACTTACCCTATTCTGTCAAATTTCTTTGATCGATTTTCAACTTTATTACAAAGGTATAAGGTTTATATTCAATTGGAAATATTTGACAGTTTGGGATAGCTTGATGTGCTGGCGTCTGTACAATAGACATAATTATAATGTTTTGGTATTGGCTTATAGAATGTTGGAACGGATTTGAAGGTGAGATAAATGTATGTTCTGTCTATAAATGGTGTTGAAGTTTGAAAATGACTTAGTTTCTGACCTATAACTCATCTGATGGATATCTTTAGTAGGTACAGTTTCTGTTTTTAATTATGGATTCAAGCTGTCTTTACAAGTGTATAAATCATTAGATAATATTGTTAATCACGAAAACCTGAAAAAGTGAGTTTGATATTTTCAAAAGTCTAGTCCATTTTTCAGACTGAAAAACCGTTATCATATTCATAATAAAACTAACAGAATTCGGCCTACAGTTCTACCCAGTTTATCACTCACTAGCATCCAAACACAAACTAGATGAGACATTTCACTCCGCTACCTCCGACCACAATGCCATCACCTTTCCGCACAGAACAAAATTGAACGCATAACTTCTGTTTAACCGGGACGCAGGTTGGCGAATGTCCGTGCCTCTCGAAATTTCGGAGGGCACATATATTTACCTCCGCTGTCCTCAAATGCGATGCTGAAATACTGTCCTTGCTTATTGGAAACTAGCGCTTGTCATGTTACACTGGCATTTGAGGATCTTTAAGAAAATTGCTAGGCAACGGAAAATGTAACAGAATCTTTGAACGTGAAATATGTATGTATCAGAGGTCGTTATCAAATATTATGCAGAACAAAATATTTCAGAGAAGGTTCTATGAGATGCTGATGATGATGAAATTAGATAACATTGAGATAAATGGAACGGTAAGACCTAAGTAGGTAACAAAACGTTGCTCAGACAACAATAAAAACTTTTAATAAAATCCTTTCCCCAAACCAACAATTCCAACAATCTCCAATCTTACCATCCAATTTCTCCAATACTGGCACTAAAAACTTAATCAGAGCCAACATCTTGGAAGCAAACATTCATCTTCTGGCAAAAATCTGGTCTCCACTCCACCCTTTATGGCATCGCGAACGAAAAATTCCACGTCGCCAAACCTCTTTGGGACAGACAAAAACTGCATTCAATAACGGAATGTCTGACGTCCCGACATGAGATTTGAAACCGTATCTTATTTAGAAATCAGAAAGCGAGGAGGAGGGAGCCATTCAAAAAACGTACCGAGTACGCAAACACGATTCTACTGTTGGATCTCGAAAGAGATTTTTGGACGGAATATTATCAAGTTGTTTATTTAGAAAGGAAAACGGTATATTCGGTCAAATAACGTGTATGAAGGGTTCAGAACCGTATATATTGAATCAGTGTAACTAATGCTTTATCGGCAAAAGGTGATTTCTAAAGAAACTATCAAAGACAAACACGTGTTTCACTGGCTGTGGATTCTTTCAATGAGATACATACAACCGCATCATCACCATCTGCTTAGCATTTTCCCAACTACGCTAGGGTCAGCTTCCAGTCTAACCGAATTCAGCTGAATGCCAGTATTTTACAAGGAGTGACTGCTTGCCTAAACTCCACAACCCAAAGATTGGGTAACTTATTTTCCTTTGGTAAGACTGGTTGTCAGACTTTGGGGCTTCTGACGACCCGTAACAACCGTCAAAGATCTGCAAATGATAGCCGGGGCCAACGGCTTAACGTGCTTTACGAGGATCGAAGAGGTCTTGGTATGTAAAGATAGTCACCGATCCATAGATCAACGGCGGCAAGCGTAGCTTAACCTGATTGAACGGCCCGTGCGGCTGTTATTACTTAGCCACAAGCCGACATACATTTTACAACTACAAACTTTTATTATTTCCAAGATAACAGTTCTTACACAAGGCAATCAAACATAATACCTACTACGATTCACCCAACAAGAAAAATATGAAGAAAACTGCAATAGGCAGCTGATTCAAGATCGTTGACATGTAAAACAAAGATTTACTAGAATAGAATAGAATCATTTATTTCTTAGTACATGGTAAATGCAGAGTTTCACATAAGTATACTACCGTTGCCGGTGTAGAAATATAATTAAATGGAATTAACAATTTTAAAATGAAATTAAAATATTTTTTAAAGTAATTATTAAATAACATGAAATAAAAATTAAATTAAAATTACAATGGTCCCTCCCTGCAATTTCTATCAAATACGGTCATGCCTTTCAAGGTTGAACAATTTTTGTTTGTTTCATACCTCATGTATAATAAAACTGTCATACAAACTGATAGACTCACTCTTACTCTAACTCGCTTTTCCATGTTGTAGTGAGAAACATAAAAACAGTTTCCGAAACCCATGGTACAGCCAGAGTCAATCTTCCCAAAGCCAGTTGAGCCACGGGTGAGTAAACACATCTCAGTGTACCCTCAAGTACCCTCGGTTGTCTAACTCTCCTTACGACTCGTCTGCGAACATAAATCGTTCCGGTGCTGATTCTAGATGAAAAAGTAGGATCAGCTTTGCCTTGGAAAGATCTAAATCTTTGTAGGATCCCAAGGCGATGCGACAGGATAATTGGCTGTGAGTGTGCGACCATATGCAATTCTCTTGGCAATTATAACTAGTTATGAGTATTTAATGGAGGTTAATATCTATTATGTTTGTTATGTTCCATTTGTGCTATAGTGAGAATTGTGACATTTTACGTTTATGAACAGCTGTCACATTACCGTCACAGAATTAACCTCTACGAAAAACAAATATAAAAATAAATACCTACTTAGTATTTATTATGCAACTTGCAATCCATAACTTAAATAAATTATACAGGGTGAAATTGAATTCATGGGCAAAATCTGAAATCGCGAAAAAAAATCAGCTGTTCCCTACATTTTGCCGACTTATGGGAGCATAATGTATGGAATAGCTGTTTTTTTTTTTGCGTTTTCAGATTTTTTCCCATAGTGGAAGTTGTTCATAATGATGAGTACCCATTAAAATAATGCCCATAAATTCAATTTCACCATGTAGAAGTCAATATTTTGTTTGTTTTAAGAAAACAACTCAGATAACGTTACTGAAATAGTACAGCGTTTTTTCCTGTATAATATTCACTGAGAGAGAAACCACTTCTGCTAAAAAAACCAGAACACAACACTGTTGGACATTTAACCTTAATTAATAATACCTCCCAGGAAATAAAGAGCTTTACAATTGCACTGGATTTAACGATTTTAAATATGAATTTCCAAAATGGGAATGTTTATTTCTCCGTAGATTTTTTTTTACATTTTACGGGTAAATTCAGTAGCAGGCAAAATCAGCTAGGTTCAAATTTTTCATGTTTTTGTTGAATTTTAAAAAAAACAAGAGAAACCAAAGACAACTCTCTCTTACCAAGTTATTTATCGTATCTCGGAAGAACAGAACAATGTGTTGAATCGAACACTTCAATGAAGATCGCTATAACTCTGCGAAGTTTGCCAAACTGTACGCTTGAGTGTTCTTGAGAACTTTAGACTCTTCTATTCCTTTGGGAGTTTTAAATTCTAGCTTCACATTTCCCTTTAAACGGTTAGCAAGAATTCTTTCTTAATTGGCTGTTCAGAAAATCATGAATGTTTGTTTTATTAATCATTCGTTTTCAAACTGCATTCTCTCATAATTAAAATATAACAGCTTCCAAGAAAACACGATTAAAACATAATCTAGTTCGACTTTATTATAACAGCAAAACTGCACATTAAAACCTTATTAAATTCCAAATATAAATGCCCCTTCCCACGAACCTACATAACTCGTAACAACGTTAAGCCTTACAATCAAAAGCGAGCAGTGAGCAATTTTGCAACAGCTATGATACTTAAATTCTCAGCTAGTGCTATGTTAGAGGCATTATCAGAACATTCTGGAAAGTTCACCTGCGCAGTGTTGGATGCCTCTGTTTAGTGATGTTAAGGCCTTTTCACACGGTTTAGAAATATCTAAGATGTTCAAAATTTTTTGTGAGAGGAAAATGTATTGAAAATATTTTGGGAAAATCAAGTGCTAGCATCAATCTACTGTTATTTTGTAATCTGTATACATAATAAACGGACACCGTGACTGACTGGCTAATCTATCAACACAGCTCAAACAACTGAACGGAATGGGCTGATATTTGGCAAACAGTTACTTAGAATGTCAAAGACTTCCGCTGTTCCACGCGAAAGAAGTCGCAGGAAGAAGATAGAGGTTTTTATAATATTATGTAAACCTGCTGCGCCTTTGTGCAGCAACCTACGCCCACCCCACTCTTTCCATTTACGTTAATAGTTTAGGTACATTAAAACTTTTTTACAAAAAATAAAACCGACTTCCAAAACAAACACTACAAAGTGACAAATAATTTTGATTTCGGAAGTCGGTGTCTTCGGTTTTGTATTTTCATTTTTTGCCACCGACTTCCGAAATCAAAATTATTTGTCACTTTGTAGTGTTTGTTTTGGAAGTCGGTTTTATTTTTCACTTTTTAGTTGTGGTACCTACCTACACAACCCCCCCCCTCCCCCCCAAAATTACACTACCTGGTATGTAAATTACAGTGACAGGAACTTATTAGAACATCGTCCACATATATTAACCCATATATGCCCAAGAGCACGAAAACGACCCAATTGTACACGTTCGGACCTACGGCTCCGTAAATAAAAATGGTCAATGATTGTTTGAGTTTAACGACATCTACATGTTTTTAGAAGAACTACGTAAGTTTCGCACTGGTTGCATTTTGCCACACTAAAACAAAAACAGTTGACATTTAGCATACAAGTTAGGACGCGTTTTTTTTCGAAGAAAATTGTGAACCTTTGGTGAAAAAATGTAAGTATTTACTTATTTATTTGTAATTTCGCAAGTATGGTTGATAAAATAGTAAAATGAATATATTTAGCATGTACATTACTTATGAAATCTATTCAGAACTATTCATTATTACTAATATTGAATGAAATATTTGTTGGGGTCGAAATCGACCCTTTGGGCAAATGTGATACATAGTTTACCTCTTTTTCTCAGGTCACGACGCGTGCTCTCAACTAATGAAATCGCTGATGTGTTGGAGAATTTGTCCGGTGATGATGATTTTTGTGGCGTTGACATATATTTAGACCCGCCATGTGGAGGTACGATATCGGACGGTGACTCAGGCGACGAAGATTGCAATGATATTGCAAGCTTCAACAGGCATCAGCTCCTTGCCCCAGCTGAGATGATTTTACAAGGTAATGAAGAATCCGATATCAACGTTACAGAAAATATTCCTTTTGTTCAGCAATCTGAGACTGAGGTACCTACGGATGTCGATTTAGTCACTCCCTCTACTAGTCGTAGTCTCATATCGAGGCGACAACGTACCACCGCTCAACCTCGTCCAAGAAAATGGATCAAACGAAGCCTACCTGAGTCAGACGTTGAGTGGTCAGTACCACCACCACGATCAGTAACAACACTATCGGCTGATAGTGAACCTATTGAGTTTTTTGAGCTTTTCTTCGATCTGGAGGTGATTAGACACATTGTGAGGCATTCCGTAATGTATGCCTTCAGCAAAGACCCAAACACTACCTTCTCTCTATCAGCCGACGAGATATACTGCTTTATGGGTATACTCATCCTCTCTGGCTACGCCCCTCTGCCTAGACGTCATATGTACTGGGAATTGAACGAGGACACGCATAACGTTCTTGTTAGCAAATCCATGCGACGCAATCGTTTTGAGGAAATATTTCGGTATCTTCATGTAGTTGACAATAATAATCTACGTACAGGAGATAAAATGGCAAAAGTACGCCCTTTATTTGACATGATGAATGAAAAGTTTTTGATACATGCTCCGATTGAAAAAAATATAAGTATCGATGAGTCTATGATCATGTATTTTGGGCGTCATGGGTGCAAGCAGCATATTCATGGAAAACCAATAAGATTTGGTTTCAAGGCATGGGTGGCTGCTACACGTCTGGGCTACTGCCTACAAGCGGACCTCTACGAAGGGCGATCTGAAGTACGCGAAACTGGGCTTGGCGAACACGTAGTCACAAAACTAATAGAGGCTGTTCAGACTGTATACCCTGACTGTGCGTTTTCGGTATTTTGTGATAACTTTTTCACATCGCCCTCGCTGCTGAGTAACCTTCAGACGAAGAATATCAAGATTACTGGAACCGTACGGCAGAATAGAGTGGACAAATGTCCACTTCTTGACGTCAAATCATTCAAAAAAAAACCCAGAGGTTTTTACGATTATCGACTTGATCTGAATGATAGCATTTGTGCAGTTCGCTGGCACGACAATAACGTGGTGACACTTTTATCAAATGAGTTTGGCGTCCAGCCTATCCAAAAAGCAAAGAGATATTCAGCTGCTGTAAAAAGAAGAGTAGAAATTGATCAGCCGAATGTGGTCGCCCAATACAACAAATTTATGGGCGGAGTGGATAGGTTGGATGGCAATGTTGGTGTGTATCGCATAGCCGTAAGAGGAAAAAAATGGTACACATCTCTCCTGACGTGGATTATTGATGTAACAGTCAATAATTCTACTTTGCTAGCCAGATCTTTAGGAGCCAATGTCGATACGCTGGAGTTTAGACGCTCAATTGCGAGAACATTGCTATTGAAGTACGGGAAAGCAAGAGTTCATCCTGGAGTCCCTCTGAAAGTGGTATCGAACGTGCCTGCATCAGTACGTAAACATGCTGCTGATCATATGATCGTTGTGTCTGAGACACGAAGAAGGTGTGCACTGTGCAAAAACAAAACAATAAAAATGTGCCGATCATGTGGAGTCAATCTTCATGACAAGTGTTTTGAGCCCTTCCATGCCTAATATTAGTGTTTTTTTTCTATATGTTACTTGATGCCAAATAAAAACTTTCCTACTTTGATAATTAATAATAATATAAACTAGATTTCTAATTATAATTCATAATTATTTTGTTTTATTTCACATATATATTTTTCACATTTTTGAAGCACATTAACCCAAGGGGTCGGTACCGACCCGCTGAAAAAAAGGTACTTCCAATTATTGCAACTAAAAATTACAAATTTTCAGTTTAATTACTACTATTAGAGACAACAATATCCAAAATTCAAAAAAATTGGCGATCAAAATCTTTCTGGGCATATATGGGTTAAGTAGGATTTTTTAGATTTTTGTTGATTTTTCAAAAACCGCTTATTCGATTTCGATAAAATTTATATGGGACCATTTGGGAAGTATACCCTTTCCAACAAAAAAAGAATTTTTCAAATCGGTTGGCAAGCAACGGAGTTATGCGCGAACAAACATAAAAAAAAAAAAAAAATACAAACATCCGAATTGAGAACCTCCTCCTTTTTGAAGTCGGTTAAAAACACACTTGTATACTTTAAACATTGAATTATTTCAGTCAAAACTTAACGCTATCGTAGTTAAAAGCACTGACTTCCCTTGTTATGCGAAAAAAACTCCATATCTTCTAATTCCACAACAGAACCAATTTCAAACCCCACCATAACCATACAACGTTATCAATAGCAATCGTATTTTTTCAACAAACGTTCAACATTCGCGCGCTAACTAAACTTTATGTTGATTCTGTCCCGTGTAACGACGCCTTTACTGTTAGTACTTGTACCACGTTTATCTAAGCTATATATTCCGACTAACTGTTCAGTTAAGCGCGCCAGTTTAAGTTAGTATACGTTTATAATTGAGGGAAGTCATAGTTTAGTTTCTCACATTGTGTTACGTCATAATATTAAACTATGATACGGGGACTTAGGTTTTGACTGTACTCTACTGATAAAGGGTTTTGGTGGATGGAAATGTTGAGTACTAAGTACTTTTAGCGGCATCAATATCGCAGGCAAACTACGCGTCACACTGACGTCACACAAAATCCTGCACCGCACAAGCAGAGTTTAGGTACCGCGCGATTATCATAATAAGTTTGGGTTAATGGTTTAATGGTTTTTAAGTAGTTTTGAACCTATTAAGGGGTCATTCTATTCATTATAACTAGCAACTTTTATCATGCCACCAAACCTGAAATCACGAAAAAAAATCAGCAGTTCAGTACATTTTGATAAGTAAGGCGAACATTTATGTTCGCCTTACATTTATGTACTGAACGCAGATTTTTTTTTCGCAATTTCATCATATGAGTAGCTTATTCTCAATTAAGTTGGGGTCGGCTAGCAGTCTAACCAGATCCAGCTGAATAATAGTATTTTACATGGAGTGTTGACCTATGTGATTGATATAATTATTTATATAATAATATTTTGACCTCTCTTTGGGACTACTTAAAGGTTTCTCTAATGCTCATATTATAATTTCAGCAGCGTGCAGCGATCCAATCCAAAACAGATCGCAAATAAAATCATTTAAGCAGCGTTTTGGTTCTTTAATTTTGAGTCCTGAAACCAAAGTTGTTTTCAAAAGTATCTGTCTAAAGATAAAGTAAAGGAACTTTAACGAAGTTTGCTATCTATTCTTTAACTTAATTTAATATTTCGCTTATCGTCACCTAGCTTCAGTAAAGTGTGAAGAAATAACGACGTAGTAAAAATATTTAAGTAGTTTTTAATAATATCTTGGATCTTCGTTTTGACCGTATCGTTTGAAGTGAGGTACTCTCGTCTTTTTATATACAACAAAAAACTGCAATGACAAAATCAACGAGGTACTTATCGATTATAATTATCATATCAAGTACGAACTTGTCACTTAACGCC
Organism: Hyppa rectilinea; assembly: GCA_951799385.1. Taxonomy (NCBI): domain Eukaryota; kingdom Metazoa; phylum Arthropoda; class Insecta; order Lepidoptera; family Noctuidae; genus Hyppa; species Hyppa rectilinea. Next base: position 1,267,612 of record OX637319.1, read on the forward strand.
CACAGACGCCATTTTTCATTCAAAATAAATCCTACTACACAGCGTGTATCAGAAATGTGTGATCATATTTTAGGGTTTTGTATAGACTACCAAACTTAACAACTTTCTCTATGGTACCAACATTAGTCACGAAAAAATAATCAGCTATCCTATACATTTGAGTCGAGTAGGTACAGACGCCAGCTCATCAAGCTATCCCTAACTGTCAAATTTTCTCAATTAAAAATGAACCTTATGTCTTTGCAATAAAGTTGAAATACTGTCTAAGAAATTTGACAGATTGTGGTAACTTGATGTGCTGGCCTCTGTACAGTAATTTTGTATGAGTCAGTTGATTATTTTTTTGCGATTGCAATTTTTAATTATTTAATCATTATAATAATTTATTTGTCTGAATTTGTATTATTATTTTATTGTATTTTTCACTGTATATTATTATTTTATGGATTAATTTTTATCTGAAATAAAGTGATTAATAATATCGGTTCATTAAAAAGGCTCAGTTTGATAGTCTGGACCATACACACAAATGTAACTACACATTCCTGATACACGCTGTATACCAGTAAGTCGGTGTGACGACGATAGCCGTCAAAGGAGATTGTTCTACGCCCATACATTGTTCGCCCTGGAGCCAACGGCATAGAAAAAATCATTTTCTATTTGTAAACTGCCCTTATTAGCCCATAAGAACAAAGTTTCTCGAGGGACACTTTAGAAAAAAGATTTATTTAAAGAAAAGGAACCGATTTTGAGGTTATTTTTAATAAAAGAAAACGTAAGTAATTCCTTCTAAAATCGCTATTTCTGGTTTCTACAAAGCATTAAACTTCAAATACAGTAAAATATTACCGTACATACAGTTGTATTATGCCTTTTAGGTACAGTTATTATTTATTGGTTGAAGTTTACTTTAAGCGAAGTCCGTTATCCGTTGTCAAAATGCTAAGGTGTCGTTTAAGCAGATCACAGAATCAGTTATTCGAAGCCAGGTCACGTTGAAAGCAATCCAAATTGTAGTCCGTTAAACAGAAACAAAATCAAAAACGCCAAAAGAAATCGCCAAATAAAATACGTAGTCACAACAACACAACACAGCCACAGGTTCGTCTCGGTGAGACGCTCCGACTGACGTAGTGACGTAGAGATGCTCTCTCGAAGATCAATCATTGTATATCGATTATCAATGACCACCTATTTAATCTGTGGTTTTAATTTAGTAGACCAAAATGACAGATCAATATGTCAAAAGTAAATTAATTTGTTCCGTTTCAAACATAAACACGTTGCTACGATTCTACTTCGATTAAATTAATGCTAAAATAAAATATTTTGTTCCCAACGAACAATGTGTAACGTTTTAGTTTGCGACATTTAAAAATAGAGTTTAAGTACTTAAAAAATAAAAATATGGCTATTGAAGTCGTGAAATGGTTATGAGAATAATTCACTAGAGTTGCGTCGTAAATGACATTTCAATCGTTAAATGAGAGATTTTCTGACAAGTGAAAAAACATAGTTCAATAGATGGCGTGGGTAAAAAATATGTCTTTGTTTTACTGGCTACTGATAACAAAAACAAGATCCGTAAATAAGAAAGCTTATTTGATGTCAAAAACCTGAGACAGTGACGTATTTTTTACCAACGCCTCTTTTAAACTAATATTTTCTCACTTGTGAGAAAATCCCTCATTCGACTAGTAAGTAGATTTTGTGACTTTGTTTTGTTCATTATATTTTCAGCATAATCGTGCTAGGCCATATTCATCATAAGTTCCATTAAAATGTTCACGGAACTAATTCCATGAAAAAAATATGCATGAAAAACTTTTATGTTGCACATTTTCAATGTTTTGGAAGTGATAAATATCGAACATCCATTATTTATCACTAGATATTATGGACATCGTCGTCGATATCGATATTTATGTAATATGAGCGAGAGCGACACTGTCAAATCTTTTGTGACATTCACATTGACAATTCCTTGAAAGATGGCGAGTTCAGTTGGTAATAAAATCAATGAGGTCACTTTTAAAAACCTATTAAGAATTAAACAGTGTCCGCTTGAATTTATTATTTTTAAAAAGCATATTAAAATATAATTAAAATTAACGTACACGTCAAATGTTTGTTGGTTATAGGGCGGTCTAGAACAATCTCCTTTATCATCAATTAGTTATCCGATTAGTATTTACATACATTAGCGATTGAAAATTAAAGGCGATTTGGAATAAGAGCAGTACTTTTTAAGAGTGTATTAAAATATTATGAGGTTGTTTCGACATCATAAGGTTGATTAATTATGATGTAGGAAAGATGGTGACAGTTCATTAATCTTAGGTAATATTTGGAAACTGGCCAGTGCTTAGCGAGTAGGTTCTCTTTAGATGACGTCTGAGGATGATACTCTTGAAGAAAGCGATACTGTAGTGTGGTAGTTTATGTAGTCGCCAGCACATCCAGTTACCAGAAACTGTCAAATTTAAATCCATTTGGAACTTAAAAATCAACGTCGTATGGTTTAAAATCATTTAGAGAATGTTCACTACCAATATTGTTGAATTTGTTGATCTGACGAATCATCTCTGACCATTCTTTTTAAGGTTCCGTAGCCCATAAAACGAGACCCTATTAATATTGTGTTTTTTTTGCTGTTTATAGATACTTGTACGGTACCCTTCGTGCGCGAGTCAGACTCGCACTTGGCCAATTTTTTTACTAAGTATGGGCGCTACCGCATCTGTTTATACCAATCTGTCAAATTGCTTCAAATGATTTTAAACCTTAAAACGTTAATAACTAGATGTATTGGCGACTTTACATTTCCTACAGCAGCAGTAAAGTAATTCATCCTCATATTTTATGCTTATGCTCTATGATTCTTGCTTTACGTATAATGTATCTGTACACCCTCGGAGCAGCTCGTGACTAAGTAATAACGGCCGCATGGATCGATCCATCAGGTTAAGCTACACTTGCCGAGGTAGGTCTGTGGATGGGTGACCATCTTAAACTTCGAAACTCCTCTATGCCTCAGAAAGCACGTTAAGCCGTTAGTCCCGGCTGTCATTCGTGGATCTTTGACAGTCGTTACGGGTACTCAGAAGCCCGAAATTCTGACTGCCAGTCTTACCACGGGGTATCATATTATCCACTTAGTGACTGGGTTGTGGAAGTCAGATAGGCAGTCGCTCCATGTAAAAAACTGGTATTCAGCAGCACTGGGTGAGACTGGAAGCCGACCCCAACATAGTAGGGAAAAGGCTAGGCAGATAGATTGTATCTGTTCACCCAGTATTATTAGTGTTAGAATCACTTAAGTCTATTGTATCCCTCTGTACATTAAGTAACGTACTAAAGGACTCACATGACATGGCTACACATACACAGCCTGTTTTAGGACCCATCGCTTTGCGTCGTAAAATGAAATGTAGGATAACAGAGTACAATGTAAGTCCGGTAACAGTTTTAGATGAAATATCTAAGACATAGTTTACGTGAGGATCTACACTACACTGTTAGTTTGGCGTGTGTATATTCACATAATTATTTAGCCTTAATTAAATGTGCATTTAGTAGGTCGCGGGTTCGAATCCAGACAGGCGCTTTACTTTGTATAAATTACCACCTGCCCCCGCATGGTTTCACCCGCTGCTCGGCTCCTATTGGTTGTAGCGTAATGTTACATAGCCTATAGCCTTCCTCGATAAATGGACTATCCAACACAAAAATTCGGACCAACAGTTCCAGAAATTAGCACGTTCAAACAAACAAACTCTTCAGCTTTATAATATTAGTATAGATTCCATCACCACACCTCTCAAAACGGTGAAGGAAAACATCGCCAGGAAGCCGGCATATCCTAGTGCCAAAAAATCAAAGACATGAGACATCTATCAACCCGTAACGCCCCACTCCCTCTGACCGAGAGGAAGCCTGTGTCCCAGCATTGGGAACATAATATTCCGCGGAAGCACGAAGTAGGTACTGTTGAGCCTGTATAAGACCTCCGCGCCTTTGTTGTAGGTAAATGGAAGTTTAGAAACGATAATTTTACCAATTTAGAAAAGAATAGTGGAAAGAGACAACTGACAGAGCTAACAACTAACAGCTGAAAATAAAAAAATATGTAAAGATATTACAGTGTGATATTATTGTTTAATTAAATGCGTGTGTGACTGCCTAGCCTTTTCCCTACTATGTTGGGGTCGGCTTCCAGTCTAACCGGATGCAGCTGAAAACCAATATTTTACATGGAGCGACTGTCCATCTAACCTCCATAACCTAGTAACTAACTGGGCAATACGATACCCCTTGATAAGACTGAATGTCAGATTTACGGGTTTCTGATGACCCGTAACGACTGTCTAAGATCCACGAATGGCAGCCGGAACCAACGGCTTAGCGTGGTTTCCGAGACACGGAGCAGTCTCGGTATGTAAAGATGGTGACACATCTACGCACCAACCCTGGCAAGTAGCTTAACCCGATGGATCGACCTGTGCGGCTGTTATTAATTCGCCATGACCTCTTCCTTATAATTAAATGTATAACAAACTATAATATACAAAGTTAATCATACTACATCGTTTGAGATACCGTCAGCTATGTTATGCTAATAGTACATACTAATATGCTTCCGTGAAATGTTTCCCTTATCACCAATAACACTACAATGGTCGAATAAAACCTCCTCGACCACGTGGGAGTCACTGCAGCGTAAGTACCAAAGATTGTTTATCTGAATGCATCGTAATGGTACAATTATATCGCTGTGGGACAAATATCACAGTTTCTAACAATAGCAGCTAGATAAGTGTTGTGAATTTGTGTATCGTTATATATAGACTACGTCATGGGCCTGCCATAAGGTGGACCGATGACCGATGGATGCGGAAAGCACAGAACCCGTCAAAGTGGCGGTGTTTAGAGGATGTCTTTATCCATCAGCGGACGTCTTTCAGCTGAAATAATAATGATGATGAATAAAGACCTAGGTACAGAGGCCAGCACATCAAGTTACCACAATCTGTCAAATTTCTTTGATAGTATTTCAACTTTATTGCAAAGACATAAGGTTCATTTTTAAATGAGAAAATTTGATAGTTGGGGATAGCTTGATGTGCTGGCGTCTGTACTTAACGAAAAATCCCTGAATGGTTGGGCAGAAGCCATTTCACCAGCTATTAAGTCCCATGTCATAGAGGGCTAGCGTATTGCCATTCACCGAACACAAATCTAGACTCTGGGATGCTACTTAGTACCTACTAAGCAGCTGCTGTAGCTACTAAGTATCTGATTGAAAAAGAAGAAAAAATTTGCCTTCCACCGGGGACAAATCCGGATTCTGGGCTGGTACTGAGAAGTTCCTGATTGAAAAATAATGTTAAAAGAAGAAAAAATCCCGACCTGGGAATCGATCCCAGGACCTCGTGCTCAGCACTGCCGCTCGCGAACACTAGACCAAAGACCATAGTTGTGCATAGTCAAACACTTTGTCTCCGTCCAAATTTTTATTCGATTTGTGTAATAAAGTAAATGTGGGTGAACTATAGCTACAGCTCTGCCTAACACTTTCAGGATTACAGGCGTGATGTTATGTTATATAATAAAAGTAAAAGGGATATTATTTTGACAACTAATCCTATTACCTAACACAATCCTTATAACATAACAAATAACGAACTCACATGTTACAAACTCCTTTTGAAAAAAAAAACTAATATTCATACACAATGATCGGATCGTTAGTCCTACAGCCACTTAAATAAAGTCGATCGGCTCAAAATTTTTACTATTTTTTACGAACAAAAAAATAAAAAGTACGTAACAACAAACCCAGTAGCCGTCAGACAATACATTCGTACGAACACGAAATAATTGGCCATTTGTCAAACAAACAGATAAAATATTGTAAAACAAAAAGTACAATAAAACTATGAGTAACAATAGTTTTTCTTATTTAGGTCGCGTTTTGTGGGCGGCTGTACCTCATTGTAAGAGATTAGGTTTACCACCTGCGGTTGGCTACTGGGTACAGTCGGTTGCAGAAGTGCTTATATTTTATGTTAATATTGTTATTAAGTTTTGTGCACTCAATATTTTTTAAGTTCACTTACTTTTGCTGCACTTACTACAGAGGTTTAACTAGAATACTGTTGATTATTTAATTAATAATTGCTTAGCTTACTAATATTATAATAAGAGGCAAGATTTGTATGTATGTTTGTAACGAATAAAGTCAAAAACTATTTAACGGATCTGGATGAAACTTGGCACAAAGATAGATTATAGTATAAGCAGCATATAAGCTTTTTAACCCGGAAAAATGTACGGTTCCCGTGGGATTATTTCCTACATACACGCGGGCGAAGCCGCTGGCAAAAGCTAGTTTTGTATAAAGACATAAAAGAAAAAAATAGAATGCAATATTTCAACTAACACTACCATTCCTTGTGTGCTTCAAATAAATTACCATCCTAAAAACAAAACGAAACACAAAAGAAACATTTTATTAAACAAAATAAAACAAAAGACAGATAAACAAGTTACGACAAAATCCAGGAAGTTATTTCTATGAAAGTTATTGTATAAAACTGTTGTTACTCATTACGGCTCATGTTTAGATGTTTCCCGTCTTGATGCAAATATAGTTTGTTTATCAAGCAACGTTACGTAACACACAGTCTGTGTAAGATGTACTTTCTACCGGAGTTAAATAAAAATAATTTTGTCCATGTTGGGAGATAAATGATTGGGTCTGGTAGCTATCATAAAACAATGTATTTTTAACGAAATTTTTGGTTTAGGAGCAATTAAGTCATTGACTGCCACGCAGCAGACACAATAGAAAAACTATTGTTTGTCGGACACACGGTGACCGCGTTGGCGTTCAACGTGTTAAAATATTATTATGATAATTATCTTTGAATTATTCAAATGGGTTCTAATTAGGCATACTTCTATGTACTGCAAAAACGGGATAGGTGTTTGATTCAGAAAAATATTATAACTATACATAAATGTGCAATCATTGTGCATCATGCAATATAGAAGTATATACAGCAATACAATTAAAAAAAAAACACAATTAATTTTCATTTTTTTTATTTATTTCAAAATTCGAACGTGCTATAAGTAGCCGTTCTTCAGAGTTTGGCGTTATATTACCTATATCACAAAAGTAAGCCAAATAAGGTTGCATTTTAGGTACCTACAAAATATCATGTTACTCGTTTCATACTAACTATTACCAAAAAGGTACCAACGGTGAACCAGTCCTAAACTCGGCTGCTATCAAATTATCTTCAAGTCGACCTGTTCATTCGTACCCATTAATCAATGTTTAAGGTAATATTAATTTTGTGGCGCTACACAAAATATTCTTATAACAGTTCTGTTAGTTATGGAATGATAAACTATGTAACTTCTTTTCTGTATTATTTTTTAAGTTTTATTAATGTTGCTTTTGGTTCTTTTACACGGAATCTTAATGTTTGATGCTTGTCTAATTAAACTTATTGTTGGATGGCACGAAATCTACATAAATGTGTTATTTCATGGAAACACAAAATCCTATTCAAAATCAATTTCAAGATCAGTAAAATAAGAAGAGAAAGTGACAGTACAGTATTAGAAAACATTAAACAAAAAATATCCAAACATTACCCTACTTTTGCAGTAGATAGCCTAGTGGTGTAACCGATGGACTGCCAGTTATTAGGTTCTGTGTTCGAACCCAAGGCACGACCTCTGACTTTTCAGATTCAGGTGCGTATTGGATAATTATCAAATGCTTTAAAAACAGTGAACGAAAACATTGTGAGGAAAACGGCATGCTTAAGCGATATTTCTCAATATGCGAAGCTAAGTCAAAGGGCAGCCACTCTGACACTAGGTTAGTCACTAAGCACACGAAGAGAGAACCTTACTTTTGAGCTATGCTGTTGTTGGATAAAAACAGCCATATGTAGTATCCTAAGATCTAAACATACAGAGTCTTACCCCCAAACGTACTGATGTCAAAATCCTAATCTTTACAATTCAAATCCCATTTTTACTACAATATAATCCGTAACACCCAAACATTCGACATTTGAATACTAACCTCAGAGCGTTGCATCCAACGCGAGATTATGACAAATGGCCCATCGGTTGCCGCACTGCGTGGGCCACGAATAGCCACAATGGCCTGACCCCAACTCATAGTGTGCGGGTTATATCGACTATCAAGATTATATTTTACGGGACTTTTTTGTACAATAAAAATGGAAATGCATTTCTTTTCGTTTTGTATGAAAGTCGTTTCACAAGGTCGATTTTTTGTTGCGTAATGTGGTTGTTGTTATAATAATAATAGTGGAAATGTAATGCTTATTATTCACATGGGAATAACATAAATAATAATTGTTTCATATTAGAGAAGGGAAGGTATTCGAAAATCTTTTTTTTTACAATACAAATAATGCTTTTAAATGGGCTTTTGAAACAGTAAGTTAAAGGACAACAATACCGTGGAGCAAACCATTACTTCCCTTGGAATATATAAAAAAAAACGTTCAAAATGGAGGTTATCCATTAATTCATGTCTTGATAAGTCAAGACTTATCCTTTTATAATAACATCTAGAAAGGAGATGAATATTCAAACAGCTTTTGTTATCGGACTAATAAAATAACAGCACTTTTCTGCAGCTCGCAATTTAAAGTTTCTCTCAGCAAAAATCTCTTATTATGAAAATATTTTATCCTCCTATTGTTTAAGGATGAAGCGAGACAATGCGCTTCGAGTATTGTTTAAAAAAATCTCGTGTTCTAAATTGCTTTCGTGTATGAAAACAAAAACATGAAAAAAGTATTTTTGTCCGTGCAAAACCACGTATCCAGCAAAAACGAAACCAAAATTCATCTATTGGAAACGTACCTACATCTTCCGGAACCGTATGCATTTATCTACCTACGGAAAAAATAGACGTTCTTTTTAAAAAAAAAAATCTTGATTACGTCACAGCGTGCAACAAACCGCCCATAACCCGCGACCCGAAAATCAGCGATTTGTTTTTTTTTTTCGGCAAAGCCCCAACAATTGGCGTTCGAAAAAGTTCGACGGCGGAAAAAAAGAAAAACAGCATAATGGGCAATCGGAAAGTTTCAAATACACTCATCCCAAAGCACCGCTGAGATAAACGATTCAAAAGGCAGTAAAAAAGGGGGGGAATCTCTCCGAAGTTTACCGGAACGGCCGACAGGTGTCCTCGAACGCTGGCGAAAGTTTCCGGAATTAGCAAAGTGAGGGTTAGATTTTTTTCGGAAATTATGCTACCTCTTCTAAGATTCCCGGTGAAATATAAGTGTTTTCTTAAATCACTTACTTGAAAAGTTTCTTAACTGGAATTAAAAAGTTGAAAGGTTTTGCTGCGAGTGCCTATTTAGGATTGGGAGCTGAGGGCCGTGTTTTTAAAAAGAGCTGACTTAAGTAAGTTTTGTAAAGATTATTTTGGATAAAGTCTCGTTTAGATAAATCTTTTATGAAATACAAAAATAAATAAAAAGGGAAGCTTTCATAGCAGATTGTTAAATCTAAATCCGTTTTTTCTCATCGCAAACATTTTCATTAATTTGAGCTTCACAAACATTGATGCTGATTTAGATTCCAACGCCATATAATTATTTCTCTACCCTTCCTCTATTTTTTGTCCAACCACTAAAGAAAATAAAAGGCATCAATTGCAAAATCTTTCTCAGGGAAGTAGCCGATGTATGGGCTAGTTAAATGGTAAACCAAGCCTGGGGTCCACGATTACCGATTCGTCACCGTTTGGACGATTACGACAGCCAGCAGTTATTCTAACGAAAGACTTGTTACCGGATAGTAAAGAGGGAGAAATAATCGGTAAGTATCAGTTAGTTCAGTCAATTTAGTTGCCTCATTGGTGTAATGCTAAGATTTGGTAGCAGTTACGGAACTAGGCAGTAAGGTTCTCGCGTTTTTGAAGAATCATGTTTTTTTTTATTTGCCTTGAATAGTCATTCTGCACAGCCTTTTCCCAACTTTGTTGGGGTCGGCTCCCAGTCTAACCGAATGCAGCTAAATACATGGAGTAAATACAGGACCAGTAAATATATGGATCGACTGACTATCTGACCTCCACAACCCAGTAACTGGGTATTACGATAACCCTTGGTAAGACTGGCTGTCAGATTTCAGGCTTCCGACGACTGTCAAAGATGCACAAATGACAGCCGGGACCAACGGTCTCGCTATGTGAAGATGATCACCCATCCACGGCCAACCCCGGCAAGCGTAGCTTAACCTGTTGGATCGACCTGTGCGGCTGTTATTATTTAACCACGAGCTCTTCTTGAATAGTTAACTTGATAAATGAATAGCTACATGTATCCTTTTTATTGTGGTTTACATAAAGGAGGAATATTGCCATTATCATAGTTTATGGCTATAAAGAAGGTACGTACATACTGATGGGATTGCTGATAGAGATGCTAGAAGAAGAAAAAGAAGAAAGCTCCAAATACACTAAGACAGGAGGATGGTAATAATTAGTAATTAGCAGGTTTGTTTTGACCAGAGAACATTTAACCAATTAGATGTTTGCCTATTGGCAGCCGTTTGCTTATAACAGCTCATCGATCTCGATTTATTGTCGTTTCCCCAATCCATAACCCATAACCCAAGCGTACCGTGCCGTAACCCACCATGGTTCATAGCAAATTTGAGAGGTTAAGTATAGGTAGACTGATACCACTGATCCTTGAACTAACATCGACTAACTTGCAAAACGTTAATGCTATGCTACACAAGATGTTAATGCTATTAATAGTCTGAAATCAAATACCATTGACTGGCAACACGCAATTAATTGATGCTGTTTACTCTTCCACTGAAAAGTGAGAACTGATAATATCGAGTTGTATTATTATTGTTGTCGTAAGGAAGTAGTCGATGTTCTAATAAAGATTTTGAATAATAATATAATACATGAATATATAATCATAGATGCGTTATGACAAAAAAATTCTATTCAAAAGTACGAAGAGAAATAAAAATACATTCTCAATATTACTTTAAAAACAACACATAAAAATCAAAACCCAACAGACCAAACCTAAACCGAATCTAAAACCGTTTCCAAAATCAAATATTCAGCAATTTTTTGTATAAAAACTGTATCAAACGCTTTACTGAAAACACAAAAATATAAAACTACAAAAAAAGTCTTGATTATATGCTCCCGCGCTAAATTGAATTTCTGATTGGTAGAAATCAAAACAAAGCTGGTAACGGTTCACTGGCCGGTAACAAAAATAGGCCGGATTTGGCGTAGCGTTTACACAAACAGCTACCACGAAGAGAAAAAATATAAAAACAGAAATGCCAGGAACGAATCTATCTCGTGCCGGGGGAACGGGATGGGATAGGAATATTGTTTGTTTTGAAGATAATAGAGTTTTCTAGTTTACCTATTGTATAATAATATAATCAAAGAGGAAACAGTATAAACTTATTGGCTAACAAAGAATAAGGAAAAAGAAAAAGCTTAAAAATGTATGAAAGTGAAATGTGAGTTAATTAAACTTAAAAAATGTGCAAGCAAAGTGAGTCTTAAATTAATTTCAATGTTACGTTATGGACAGTATAAACATTATTCACTAGGTTCGAAGAAGATGCGTAGATCTATGATTTCAACAGTAGCGTTAAAAAATCCAGAATCTCTCCCAAAATCACATACGAATCCCTAAAATCGGACAGATTGTATGCATTGCGATCCAACTGCTACTGGTCGAGAATGAATGCAAAAGAAAGACTAGACTTGTTAGTTTTTCCAAGTTTCCAGATATAGCCGTTAGATCGTCGAATGTTTTAAGTTTGTTTTTAGAATACTGCAGCGCTGAGACTGAAGATTGAATGTTTGAAGAATTGAAGTGAGGAATTTGGAAAAAAATATTTTTATTGGTTTTATAATAGGGCATCAATCACTACAATTTTCGGTAAGTGTGCAGGTATGGCCCCAAAAATATATAATAGTACCAGCAGCTATAAACAATAAAGAGTGTTTGGGATCCTCGTTTAAATTCTGATACTATAATGTTACTACTCCATCACTGAGTTTACTACTGATAAACCGAGGTACGAAAAAAAATACATTAACGAACTATAAATGTACATACAAATAACGATGACGAATTATCTTGTTTTTTAATCCATGATGCACTATGATAAACTGACAAAGTATTCGAACATTGCCATGTTAAAACATTTGATTCCGCTTACTCCACTTTTAAGCCTAAAACACATTTCGTTCTAAAGTAGTATTTCCAAAAAGAATACCCACCCTTTACTCCCATCCCACAACACTTTGTAAACAAACTTAACCTTTCTCAGCACGGAGGAGATAAGGTAAACAAATTAAGTAGCAGTATGTGCGCATACGTTCCTCTGCACTCTGCTTATTTTGATATTTCGACCCACTTTAGTATGAGAACGTTCCTAAGTTTAGAAACCCTTTGTGATGTTTTCACATAAGATAAAAGATAACATTCGAGTCAAATGTGGGGTAGATGTAACGAAGTTAGTCTGAGTGAAATTCTGAATTAATATTTATTTCTTAGAATTGTCTGCTTGTGTTTCTAAACCAAGTTTGTTGAAAAATTTTAATACAGTTGCTTAAAAATATTTCTCTACGTATAATAATGAAATGTCTTTTCATTTCTTACAAGAGAAATATTTTCATACTAATTTTGTTTTCATCGCCTAACTTGGCTGTTATTGCTTTATTATTATGTATTGCTTTTAGAAATTTTAATATCCCTGGGCATTAAGTTATGTCTTATTTTCAACAGTAAAATTAAAAACTCTGACACCAGGATAGGCACTAACCACACGAAAAGAAGAAGAAGTTGTTGCAGCTGCACAATGTAATAACACGCAAAAAAAAGACTAGCCATAGACAGTTTCCAAATTCCTCACTATATATAGCTAATCTAGATAATAAAATATGTTACTCACTACGCGCTAGATACTATGTAGATCAAACCAACCAAATACTATCCCTGGACGTGGACCTAATTCATTTATCTCGCTAGCCTCCGACAAAGCTTGCATCACATTTACCTGATTATAATCTATTAGGCGTCCCCCACGACACCTATGGGAAGCGATGAAGCGATTCTAATTAAATCGGACATCGACAGAGCATTTCGCATTGTCTTCAACGCGACGCAACGGGAACTCGCTTCCCTGAACATCGAGTTGGTCAATGGTTTTGGAGAATTCAAATTCATGGAAGAGATACGATACTGATGGAATTCTGTAACTTCACTGTCGGCATGATAAAGGACATAGCTACCTACGAAGTCCGGGATTCCAAAATGGCGAGCAATAGTTATTTTGAAATGGTGAACGCCATTATGTGCATATTTAGATGTGTGTAAACGATTCAAAATAATGATTGGAATATTGTTCTTACCAATTCTTACATGGAACGAAGTTATAATAAAATAGTAATCAATATTATAAAAAATGTTTTTTTTTTTATTTTGCGTTATTAACCATTATTGTGTTTTTAATTGTGAAGAAAATGAAGAAATGAACACGTAATTTTACACTCATTAAACATTCTCACGCCCTTATATTAATTTATTTGGGCCGGCCCCAAATAAATTAATATATAAATAAATAATTAATATAAATATAAATAAAAAATACATGTTACACCGGTATAACATGTATTTTTCGTTTATTCTTCTTTATTAGCCGTCATCTTAGTTAGTAGTTATTAATTAGGTACCCCTACCCTTTCTAGCCATATCATTATTTCACACAGTCCATCCATTGTTTCTTAAATCGTCCTCTAGTCTTATATCCATCTGCATTCAAGCTCAAACTGTTCCTCATATTTTTCTCATTCCTCCGCATCCGTATATACCATGATAGTTGAGTTTTAGACAAACCACACAAACTCAATCACATATTATTACGACATTTTAAATAACAAAATACAATTAATATGACTAAATTAGACCATGATCTTAAGATGTTCACCCAAACGATGCGAAAATCTAAGCTTGCAAAGCACAGCTTAGCTTCAAGCTACAAAACATCAGATAATGGACACAGTAATCTTATAGCTTGAACTTTGAAACAAACTGTCTGGATGTATCTGTTTATTGTTGGAGTTCAACAAACAAACAAACAGACAGACAGTCTCCTGGTGAAGTTCCCTTTGCGTCGGACGAATCGTTCCGAGAAAGGATGGGAAGCGTCTGTGGGATGGATGTGCTTTCCAAATGTTTTGATGTTCATGTTATTGATTGCTATTTTAATTTATGCATAATGCTGATCTGTAGCAGTCTAATCGTTAACGTTGATTTATATATTCGTAATTTAGTCTTTGGTCATTTTATTTTTAGCCATAGTGCAGAAGACTATACTTTTAAGATTAATAGGTACGATATCCAGAAGTTATGTTTACACACAGATTCACTTCTGTATGAATGCTTATAGAAAACTTTGTAACGTAATTCTTCTTCTTCTTTTCGTGTGGTTAGTGACTAACCTGGTGTCAGAGTTTTTATGCTGCCCATGGGCCTCTGACTTAACTTCACATGCTGTTGAGAAATATCTCTCAAACATACTGGTTTCCTCACAGCATGTCTGTAACATTACAGACAAGCTATGAGGAAACCAGTATGACATATAACTGGTCTCTAATTTATATAAATTAGAGACCAGAAATTATATGTGTATATCAGCACACAGAACAGTCGCACTTGACAGAAATAACAATAGGTACTGAACACATCCGTTGTGTACCAAGAAACAAAAAACCACTTTTAACTCCAAGTCCACATCCTCCACATAATCACACACATTGAAATGTTTCCAAAAAAAACCTACCATATAAACATGGACGCGAAACGTAGCGGAACATAAACATATGAACACATGCTACCTTACAATAAACAGATCTTTGTACCGCCGCGCGCGCAGCTGGCGTACGGAGTTTTTTTCGAAATACCCACATCAAACCATCCAGTTGTAACTTTTTATGTAACCGATATCAGTCTGACTGTATATATTCTTTTAGTTACTTTTTCGGTTACCGTTTTTGAGAGTTAATTAGTTTTGCTAGTGATTTTTATTAGTGTGTCAATGGGCTTCTGTGCGGAGTGTTTTCATTTAATGGGTTAATTGAAGCTATAAATGAAGGGAAGTATCTTTTTAGCTTAATTAGGTTTCAAGTTACTTCATTACGGACTTCGCTGATGGTTTTTTTTAATATTGCTAATTAGTAGTGGCAAAAGTGCTAATGTTATCGATTCACGTAATTACTGCATACTGCGAATAAGTTGTAGTTTTGATAATGAAGTCTCTTATGGTATCTACTTATCTGTGTTCACCACGATGATGGCCCAGTGTGTGGATGACTGACTAATCCTATTAATATTATAAACGCCAGTTTGTGATTATTCATGGATGGTTGGATGGATGTTTGTTACTCTTTCACGCAAAAACTACTAAATGGATTTGGATAAATTTTGGCACACATATAGTTTATAACCTGGATTAACACAAAAGATACTTTTTATCCTGGTAGTACGTTCCCATTGGACAATTTGTGACATTCACGCGGGCGAAGCCGCTCGCAGAAGCTAGTTATTATATTTTTTTGTGCGATATTCAATTTTGGCTGAAGATGAGCAACTCGAACACATCATCACGTGTTTGATTAAAGATCATAAATGTTATATTTAGAGGCGCTATAACGATGGTTTGTATATTTCACACGCAATTGCATTTAATGGTGCAAGCAAATACGAAGTGTCACTGACCTTTCACAGTGAGACTGTTCCCAACATCTCTAGGCTTATTCACACGCCCAGTTATAAGCTAGTTGACTAAATATTAAGGTTTGTTAGGCGGTTTGGCCATCCACTAATATTATAAATGCAAAAGTGAGCTTGTTTGTTTCGCTTTCACGCTACAACGCGGCAACGGCTGCATGGATTTTGATGAAGTTTTGCACATTGGTAGACCTGAGTTAGGACATGGGATAGATTTTATCCCGATAGGTAACTATACGCGGACAAAAGCACGGGTATATGCTAGTATTTTCATAATTATGTTACTAATAAAATTATAAGTCATAATACACTGCAACCAATTCTCTTCTACGTCATCAACAGGGTTGAAAGTTATAGTTTTTCTAATAGTATACAAGATTCGACTCCCGTTCTATTAATTTAATTCTAATTCGAATCAGCCTAAGAGAAGTACTTTTTTGGAAAACATTTCCCCTCACTGCAATCGGGCTATGGGGTGATAAAACGTTATGTGCCGTTATCTAAGTTGCAAAGCTCTTAGGTAATGATAAGGAATTCTTAGGAAATGGGTGGAAACGGCCTGCATAACGAGTAGCGACATCTACAGATAGCAATAAAATTGAGACTAAATTTAACCTTTGAATGAAGTGGAACTGCTTGTTAACGGTTATAGCCTCCCATCTTAATATAGATTGTCAATTGGTGCTCCGTGTTCGTGTATTATTCTGTTTGTGAATAGGGTTTACAAATCAGATAATTACAATTTCAGTTATTATACTGGTTCGTTAAAGACATTTGGCAAAGACACAATTTTTTTTTATGAAACTGTGATAACTGTTGGTAAGAAAATATCGACGCTTGAAAGGCAAAACTTACCAAGCGACATGTTGGGCGATATTAAGTCGACACTATTTCATGACATATTAAGAAAGCTCATAATCTTTAAATGCCTGTTTATTAACCCTTTAACCGCCCGACTAAGTATCAGTTGTCGTGCCCCCAGCGCCCAACTCATAAAAAAAAAACTTATTTCAGACGAATATGGTCTTGCAATTACATAAACAACGAAATCCGAACAAAGATTCTCAGTCGTATAAACACGACTCAGGCGGCACGGGCACGACAACATTTGTCGTATTAATCCGACTGGGGCGGTTAAAGGGTTAAGCCCGTAATCATCATTAGAATTCGTTGGAATTAAGTAGCTATGACAAATAGGTGATTTTTTTCCAGAAATAAATACATTAAAATGCTCTACTCTAAAGTTCCCGATACTTCGTTTAGTTAATATTGCCTTTCAAGCGTCGATATTGCATTGAAATTATAGCAGAAGATTTTAACATGTTTACCAGCTGGTAATATAATATCAAAGAAAACATTCAGCACACCATGACGTTAGACATAATATGGAGAAAGTAACTGATACGTAATTCTTAACATAACATCACCAATAGCTATGCTACAAAGACAAAAAAAGACAAAAATATCCTCAAGCGAACCCGGGTGTCTCCAGCATATCCATATATTAACTAATCTAAGTATTTCTGAACTAACCTCTGACACCCTTGGAAGGACAGATGTGCAGTTATAAATAAACGTAAAGGTCACGCGTCAGGATTTATGAAAACTGGATAAGCAGGATTAGAGCTGTTCGCTATTCCAAATCTCATTAGCAGGGATGAAAGGATTTGTGTCACGATGGTTAACTTTTTTTGAGAGTTTTAAATTGTTTTTCGGTAAGCTCATGTCTGTTTTTTTGATCCTTTAAATAGGTATGTGATAATAAGTGGGACTGTACGGGCTAAAAACCAATCGGCTAATCTTTATTATAAATTTTCATGCTTTTAGCTTTGATTTAAAAACAATCTTTGCATTTCTAATAGGTATCAATTAAATGATTTGTACTCACTTAAATTTATTTTCAACGCAAATATAGTTAAAAGTATAATACCTTGCTTTGAATCACGAAATGTGTGAAACCTATGACGATTTCATAGAAAGGAATGCTCATTTACGAGAGTCCAAATCAACATTGTGATACAAAAAGGTTTTTAGAATGTGCCATTACTCATTAAGAGGGCTCAAATCCATCATGATGTTATGGATAAGAAACTATACATTTACTTTAATTTTTACGATAGTCTAGTTTTCAGTTGGTTTCGTGGTGCCTCAGCCTTTACAGAGGTAATCTTAGATTAAAAGAGGAACAATAGGGTGATCAATTATTTCAGGTTTTTTGGTAAAGGGTTTACGTTTGGATTTAATAATGACACGTATCACACGTACGTAACGTGTAACGCAGACTGCGACACGTTTGTGGATGGTAAATGTTCGTACAAAGTAATTTAGGAGTATGCGCGTCACAAAGCATTACATAATACAAAAGACAGATAACTAATACTATGGGTCAGATAAAATATTGTTGAATATTAAAATCCTAGATATTCTTCTTCTTCTTCTTTCGTGTGGTTAGTGACTAACCTGATGTCAGAGTTTTTATGCTGCCCATGGGCCTCTGACTTAGCTTCAAATGCTGTTGATTGATATCTCTCACACATATCAGCTTTTCTCACGATGTTTTCCTTTACCGATTTTTCAGTAAGTGATAATTATACAATACGCACATGAATCCGTAAAATCAGAGATGCGTGTCTTGGATTCGAACTCAAGACCTATGGAATTGACAGTCCGAGGGTTACACCACTAGGCTATCAATCCTAGATATTAAAATTGCGTTCTTACATTATATCTGTTACGAGTACAAGTTTTGCTTACACTGACCTTATATTTGAAGTCTATTCTAACATAAGTAACGATTAAGCAGCCTTGTAGCTAGATGTGTGGTGAGACAATTACATGGTCTAGCAGATTGAGTCGTGTTTGATGCACCGTGCTTAAGGGGTGACACTTGTGCTCGTGCACGGCTGCTACTATCTCGATTATATTCTATGTAATATAACTATATGTAACTATCACATGTAATTGTTCCAAATTACCTGAGGCTGATAAAATTTTCGTTTTTCCTAAATTAAGCTAAATTAGTGTTTAGGTCGGTTTTGACGAAACTTTAAACTAAGCACATGGATCAGACTTGGCGTTGTTGCAGTGAAGCGAAGACTTAGATATCCTGGAATTTGAAATATAGCCACACAAGTATCTAAACTGTAGTTGCGACTGGAAGCTTTGAATAGAGGAAATGACGTACTTAAGTTTTTTAAAACTTGACAATGATGTTACAAGGGTACAGAAAAAAGTACCTAATCATCCGATCAACCAGGCTCGTGCCGGACGGCGCTTACGTGTTCCACGCGTGCCTCAACGAGATGTCAGCAATTAAGAAGGGGCCCGTTAGTCGAAGCCTGTCGAGACAGCTGGATTGTCCGAAAGCGTTACCGCTACCCCGGAACATAAATGGATGGATGAACATGGATGGGTTTTAGTCAGTAAGAGTCTGATACTCCCTTCCGCTCCATCCCGGGTGGGCTCAATTGATGATTTCCCAACCACAAAAAAAAGAAGTGACATAATAGGTACTACAACAAGATAAGGTGAAGGAGATTGCATCAAGAGCTGTGATGCCATGTGACATGCCATGTGTGTTACACGGTCTATCAAATCGAGTTGAGTTTGTTGCACCGTTCATAAGGAGTGGCACATGTGCTCGTGCGGGCCTGTGTTTCAGTAGGAATTGTTGTAACGAAGTCGTTGGCAATGGACATATATTATGCGTTCGTTGCGTGGAATGTGCATTGTGCATTATGTGATGCAGTGTTTGTTTCATGTTAGTATTTTGATTGTATGTCATCATCATCTGCCTAGCCTTTTCTCAACTATGTTGGAGTCAGCTTCCAGTCTAACCGGATGCAACTGAATACTAGTATTTTTGTAATGTAAAGAGAAAACTAGTAAAATATACTTAAGGCTGAGTGACAAACAAATGTTAATCCTGAAATATGCACAATTAATGGATTTTTCGAAACTCAAGCCTAGAGAGAGTTTTGTTAGACCCGCTCTAGGGTTGAGGGTTGACTAGTATTAAATTTAAGAAAAAGTCGCGGGAAGAAATTAGGTTATTCTAAAAAGGCCAGCAGCTGGATGTTTGTGATCATCCAGACCACGCAATTTCCCACATCGGAGTACAGGACTCTATAAACATTTTGTGAATGTTATCCAAGGATAATCCGGTATTTTTTTGGAATTTAATTAGAACATTCCTCTTTATTAGTCCCAAACTGAAATGCCAACTTTTCCAGCCTTTCCAATAATGACCAAAAAGGCAAAATTTTCTGCTTAATCAAATCTCTTTGGACCATTTTCATACAAAACATCGGGGCTATATTAGACGGTTCTGAATTAATAGGATTTCAACCCCAAAACATCTACTTTGATTAGCGTTTCAGTGGAAAGTCATTGTACAATGTTTGACTTCGTTAAACTGGAATTAGAGGATTATGTGGATAACCATATTTTTGTTGAAACAATGTAGCATTAAACACGGCTTAGGTTTTGCACTGTTTTTCATTTTGGTTTATTTTTTATGATTTATGTTAAAGGAGATTAATAAATTTAAACATTTTCTAAGCTAATAGACAGGCTCTTGTTTAAATAATTGACAGTTTAATGTCGTAAAAAAGACTTTTATAATCCTTTAAACTTATCTATTTATTTTATTTTTAGTCTGTGTTGTGACACTGCAGGGCAAAGGCCTCCCTTTCTCCTTTCCACTCCTCGCTGTCTTGAACTAGTATGGACTACATATCCTGTCTGGAGGCGTCCAGCTCATCGCGCCATCTTATCCTTTTTTTTTTAAGGCTCTTCAGACTCTTACTAACTAAAACCCATTCATGTTCCTTCCTTAGCCCTTTTTGTCCCGGGGTAGTGGTAACCCTTTCGGACCCGGCAGGCTTGGCCCTTAAAGGCCCCTTCATGCTGAAATCTCTTTGAGGCGCGCGTGGAACATATACGCACCGTCCGGCACGGGCCTGGTGCTGATCGGACGGTGAGTCACCCATTGCTCATCGTCCGCAGGCCGGCGCCATCTTTTCTTGCGCCTGTCTCGATGTTGATGGACTATCTCCGGGACCCACGTCATGTTGGTGGATTTGGCCCACTTAAGCGTTCCTGTTTTTTGGGTGACGTCGGCGATTTGTGTTTTGAAGCGCAGAACTGTGTTCCTAACTGGGTCTGACTCAAAGAATGCTGCCCTTCATTGCTCGCTGGCAAACCTCATGCAACAAGCCCGGCCTCTTTATCAGCACAAAAAACTTAACTGACGAAGTGGGTGTAGTTTCGGTACCTCAAGATGTGACTACCGCTTCGTAAAACAAAGGCACGTCGCTATGGGACAATGTTACAAATAACATCTGTCTGAAAAACAAAAGAAAACTTTACTAGACTCAATTTAGACGAGGACTGCGACCAAAGACTGGAAACCGAACAACCGCAACTTTGTAACTTATGCAAGAATAAAAAGCAAAATATTGACAAAGACGAAAACTACCCACAGTCGTCTAATGGCAAAGTTCAAAGAAACAATGAACGGACTTCATTAAAGAAAGCCAATGAAAGCAGACATCAAAGTGAGCGCTTGTTTAGTTTTGTTTCTCTGGAGCTAGTTAGCAGCGTCTTGGTAACAATTAATTCATAGTAGTTTTTGATCGGCTTCAGTTACTACGTTTATTTTAAAAGAACTTGTCTAGATACTGCCCGAGACTTCGTTCGCGTGAAATTCGCTTATTTTAACAGAAATTTGATGATAGGTCACTCGTCAATACTGTGTAGTTTAATATTAGTGAAATAATTTTCGTAATCGGATTAGAAGTTCCAAAGATAATATTAGTAGCGAATTCACAATTAGACACAAATACAACAACATTTTTTTTAAAGAAAATTCTCATAATTTAACCATTCATTTGTTGTTCGAATGAGTCAAATCTAATATCCAGACTATAACTCCGAATAATATTCGATTTTTTTTAACTAAACATATTTATTTAGTTTCCATCATTAGGCCACAATGTTACCATTCCAAACTGTTGAAAATCTATTTATAATGTTAGCAAAATATTGTTTAAAAGATATTAAAACTGCTAGTTGGAATCAACAAAAAGTTGCATCAACTTTTCATTCCACAACTATACATTGTGAATGACATTTTAAGTCCATAGACAAAGGACAAAGTGTATAAACAGCTTGTATACACTTTATCCTTACGAATGAAGACTGCAACCTGCAACAAACTACGTACAAACAAATAATTTATTTATGTAACGTGCAACCCATTCATGTTGCAGCAACTAACAATTTCATACGATTTTGTTTAGCTCTGTTACTAGCAAATTTTATTAGTTCCGCGTTTACATTGGTGAAATGTATGAGGAATTTAGCTGTAGCTGGTAACATTGGAATGCTTTTGAAGGCTTACAAAGAAGCTGGTATGGTTCAACTGGAGTCTAAACTTAATAATAGTGGAAGGATTCAAGTTTAACACAAAGGTGATTGAGGTTTTGTTAGGAGTGCCTGCTGGATTTTGTATGGGCTGGAATATTGTACTGTACAAAGATGATAATACTATATAAATCCTCTTTTGAATTTCATATAATTTCTCTAGTATCATGTACCCTTCCATCTATGAGTTTGATATCTGAGGTCAGCTTTTCGGTTAGAAAGATCTTTGTAAACAGTATAGTCTTAAATATTACCTACAGGCCATCTGTTCCTTTCCAGATTTTTTTTTGAGGGTGAGAAATCCTCAAATGTCTCCTCTCGCTCTTGGTGGAGTGGAAAAGAGTGTCAGACTTTCACTGACTAAAACCCATCCATGTTCCTTCCTTAGCCCTTTATGTTCCGGAGTAGCGGTAACCCTTTCGGGAAATCCCGCTTAGTATCTTTCTAGATTGGATTTTCCATTTGAAGACTGTAAGAAGTGATTTTTCATAATCGTCTACGGAGTACCTAAATTAAATAAGGCTTTATAAGGGTATTTTCAAATTGCCTTACCCTTCAAAAGTAACAGTCGTAACGTGCTACCGTGCTACATAAATACCGCCTCCCATATAATTAGCAACGAATAAACAACAACATCGCTAATCAGTGCTCATCGTTTGTTGCGGATGAGTTGCTCATTAGGGGAGAAATTCACCCCATCCCCCCCTTCCCACCCCCGTGAATCTTTTGTGACGAGTCGTCACACAGAAAAAATGTTGCCTACCCTACAAGTTTTCGCTTTCCAATTCGTTATGTTTTTTTTTGTTGTTCTTTACTTCAATGTGGTTAATCAAAATGTATTTTTTTAACTTTCAAAATATTTTAATTCGTCATTTGTTTTTTTGTTCTGAGATGGCAAGGTACTCCAATAGCTCTGTATTTACTCGAAATAAGTAGTATTATCTACTATCCAATATTAATACTGGAAATAGTCCGGTCTTATATAAATTACCCAATTAAAATTAGAACATTTAAATCGTGTATTAATATTTCTAAATAGATGACACAATACATGATACCAATTACCGCTGATTAACTCATCACAATAATAAACAGTTCCACCGCATCCATCATAATACCAATCAAAACAAATACTATTTAAATAGCTAATTAAAACGTCACTGCAATAACAATCGGTATAGCTTTTGTTATAAACATAATTATGATGCTGTAAATCTTGGTAGCCGTAAACGATGATCGTGCGATCGGTTTGCACCTCCCTCAAATCTCACGGCCTGATGTCTTTTTCACTGTTCATCCCCCTTTTATGATGGTTGGGGGTGAATGGGATAAGTCATAAAAGAATAAAGTTGATATCGTTGTTTTTGAATTTGTTTGTAAAGTAGCGGTTGTCTTAATAGTGTGATGTTTATGCTTGCAATTGTTTATCTCTTCCTTCGTTCGCACATAATATTCTATAGAATAGAATAAACGTTTACTGTCTCCGGTATTACAGCTAGTATCAGTGGTGCACACACAAAACTATAATAACGGAAGCAAATAGTTTAAGCGTCAGCATTATGCTTAGGTTAGCGAGTTGCTAAGCGCTGGATTTCAGCTTAAACCATTGAATCGTTTACAAACGAGAAAAAGTTTTTTTTTTAAAGTACACTAAGCAAACAATACATTAGTAAACTAAGTGTTAATTAACTGATCATACAATAATATTTTAAATTCTAATTATAAAGAAATAGTTTTAACAGTTTGTGGGCATGACTGGCTTATTTTATTTATAAAATTGTAAAAGAAAAAAAAAATATGTAAGAGTGTTGGTTTTCTTGTGGAATTTGCAGAATAGTTTTAGTCATGTTCTTTATTCTCAATGATACTATGGAAATAACGATAATAATGGATTTTATATTTTGCTAACGTTGTTGCTAGGGTACAAGGTTCTTGCTAGCGGAAAATCACGGACTTGAGCTTTAAATCGCAAATATGAATTTTGTAACAGAAAAAGCAACCTGTCATATTTCATAATAGTACCTAACCTAAAAATTTCTTTTACGTGGGACACTTATGCTGGCAAATTAGAGGTAGGATTTTTTGTATCTTTTTTTTTTTTAATACTTTAAGCAAAGAAATGTACAGAGGCGGACTTAATGCCATAGGCATTACCTAATTAAGTGGACAAATTTTTGTCCTACAGCTAAACAAATTCTATGAAAGAAGACGGCGTTATTATCCCGCCATCACCTCTGCTATACACCAACCTCCACAGTCGTAAAGATAATGTAGAAGTTACAGCTCTCATAACATTATAATACTCCTGCGTAGCCAAAAGGATATTTGAGTGATAATAAAATTTAAATATGAGTTACGACCATCGGGCGCATGGAATTGTAATAGGCTTTATCGTATGAATGCGAACAACAGATTATGTTATTTACTTTTATTCCATTTCACAATGGGTTCTGTATATTCATCTGAGTGTATGGTTAAGCTTGGTTAATTAAATTTTGTAGTATATAGGTATCCAATTTTTTTAAGGATGGGAAGGTCATAAAAAAGTCCTCTCATTCTAGGAAGAGCGAAAGGGAGTGTCAGACTCTTATTGACTAAAACCTATCCATGTGATTTGTGTTCCTTTCTTTGTCTTTCGGGGTAGTGGTAACCCTTTCGGACAATCCCGCCGACCCATATATCGGGCGGTGAATGCAGAATCAGTGGCGGAACAAGATGACACCATTTTATGAGACTTATTGTTAACTTGGCTATGAACAGTCGCACATCAAGTTACCACCACCTGTAAAATTTTCTCAATCGATTTTGAACTTAATGTTAAACGTTTCAAGGTTTAAAATCATTTGTAGAAATTTGACAGTTTGGTAAAACTTGATACGCTGGCAATCTTACTTCCGATATTATGAATGCGAGCCGGTTTTGTTGGTCAAATTTTCTAAAAATATAATAAAATAAAAAATGTATTGGCCCTTTGAATTTCACTTAAGTTGTGCCATGAGTAATGTTTTGAACCAAGCGTCCGTCGCCGCGTTCTGTGGAAGATGCTTGGTACAGGAATAGGTTTTTGTTAATAACTAAAGGCTTATACAATTGTGTTCCATTGTATAAATGAGTTAAAATCTACTTTCACCTACTACTGTCACCTATTTAAGGCACTTCAATATAAAATTCCCTATTCACAGTGACTACACAGTTAAATAATACATAAAAATTTAATGCACCCTCGATTCAATAATACACACAATAAATCCTTTGTCCGTTTATGTCCAAAGGAATTATTGAAGAAATAAACAAACATTTACGAGATCGGAATTTTATAACAGTAAACAACATTAAAAACATGTTACTTCAAATATGGTTCGTATTCATAGTACAGCCATTCAGACATTGTTCACGTTTATACCATTTCTATTTGAATAAGAAAGAATATCAAATGTAAGCGTGTGTGCACATCACCGAATGCATGTTGTAATCTCATATTTTCCCGCTAAACTTGCGTGTTTATACCCCAAGTTTGTGCTTTAATGACTTCAGAACAATATAGTGAAACCAACCTGCATTTCAGTGCAGTTTTCACTTTGTTAAGTGTTCAGTGGAAATAGAAATCCACACTAAATACTACTTATTTATTTATTTATTTATTTATTTATCCTTTATTTCAGGCAACGAAGGCCCATAAAATAGAGTACATGTATAAAATAATAACTATAAACTATTACATAATTTAAAAAATAAACAAGTTATAAACTACTGCACTCGTTGAAACGGCGTCGAGTTACGCTGCGAGGTGTCGCGTATCCGGCCGCGGAAACGCCGATACAGCACACCTTTCGGCCAAAACTCTTCCTTGAGGAAGGTCACCAAATGGTGAGTTGGAACGCGCACCACGAACGACTTGAAATTTGTGTTATGGCGCGCCTCCAACTTCTCCACCCTCAAGGTCCATTTGGTCTTCACCCGTATGTACTCTACAACGTCCTCAGCTTGCGTAGAGTGGTGCAAACGGGACACGTACAGCTGCGTCGTCGGCACTGCAGGACTTAGCAGCACGTTACATCCAGCCGGCGCCGTCCCGCACTGGTTGCGATAAGTAGGCTTCCTCTTCTTTCTCTCCACCTTGATGAAGCCGTCATCATCGCAAGTGTTCTTGCGTGGAACCTGATGTTCGCGGTCCATCACAGCGCCTTTCTTCGCGCTCGATGCTGAGCGACTCTGCTTTCCCCCTTTCAGATTGACTGCTGGTCGTTTAGTGTCTGACCCAGCAGATTAAAGTATTTACGAGACAAGGGAAGCAGAGTTGCGAAGTGACTTTGAATAAAAGAGTATTTGAATTTCGAATGTGGTATGCGCGTTCGTCAATATTGTTTGCCAGCGTGTATACTGCCCTAGAGTAAATTATGCTGTTTTTGACAGTTCTTGACAACTAATGTGACGGAATAATCGACCTACATTATCATGTCGGTGCAGCCAGGTAAAAAGATTGCTCAGCTGATCAGTCCACCTATCAATCAAAATAGTTCGTAGTCACTACATAGTATAAAACAAAGTCGCTTTCTCTGTCCCTATATCCCTATGTATGCTTAAATCTTTAAAACTACGCAATGGATTTTGATGCGGTTTTTTTAATAGATAGAGTGATTGAAGAGGAAGGTCTATGTGTATAATTTTTGTCGACATACTATGCGGGTGAAGCCGCGGGCGGAAGCAAGTCGTGTATAAATCTGTGAGATAATACATTTCCTTGACTCTATCTCTCATTAAAATCCAACATAAGTACTGTCACCGGCGGCGCATCAAGTTGTACCAAACTGTCAAACTCCAAATGATTTTAAACCTTATATTGTTGACTGTTAAGTTCAAAGTCAAATCATTTATTTCAAATAAGCACAAGAAAGGCACTTTTGAACGTCAATATGAACACTAAATAGAATTCATTCTAGTCGCCCCTTCCAAAGATAGTTTCGTATGGCAAAGAATGAGCAAGAAACTTTACCGTTCATCATCTGCCTAGCCTTTTCCCGTTTTTTTTTTAAATGTTTTACAGCTTTTTGTATACATGCATTTAAAAAAAACATTGAGAATCATTGACTTTGCTCAAAATCGCTTGAGAACATTTGACAGTTTGTGGTAACTTGATTTGCTGGTGACTGTACTCACATGATTATTACCAAGAGTGATTTAGTATAACGAGTCTATTTCTTTAGAACACAAACAAGTAACGCTAGAACTTTCAACCATTTAAGTTATACACTCAACACACATCCTTGATTAAATAATTAATCAAAACTCTTTCAAAAAACATAATGACTGCATCCATAACATTCTTCATTACACTACAAATAAATAGATTACCTCTGATCCCCATAAGAACACCATCGCTCACCTGCGAACAAGAAAAAGTTTATTAACAGTCATTCTGATGATAAACCATAATCTATTAACACAGCATGGGTTTTATAATGGATCCATAACCCGTTCATGGTTTTTTTTAGGGTTAATTTTTTGTGGCGTTTTTTTATGGTGCGATACCATTGAGGGTACGGATGTGAGGCAAACATTGATCTGATTGGATCAAATATTTGGTTAAAGACCCGTGTCAAAGTGGTTTACATACATACATGTGTACGTCATAAACTCACGCTGTATTCCTCTGGAGGTAAGCAGGTACAACAGAATGCCACTTACAACAATCTTTGAGTACTCCTTTTGCTTCGTTTAATGTATAGAGGCTAGCACATCCAGTTACCCAAATCTGTCAAATTTCTTTAGTAAATTTTCAACTTTTTTACAAAAGAATAAGGTTTATATTCAATTGGGAGAATAAGGTTCATATTTGACATTTTAGGATAACTTGATGTGCTGGAGTCAATCTTAAAGCATTTATTTCAAATAAACCAATTACATGCACTTTTAAATGGATAAAGAGTCGGTCAGTCAGAAAAATATAACAATTACTGATATGAAACGCTTGCTCACATTCGCACAAATATCTAAGAGTAAAAGATTAAAGTATTTGATTTGTTTAAATCGCTTACTTAGAAAAGTATAGTCAAAGTGCTTTCTGTGAATCTTTCCCTTAGTAATAAGCGCATGGCTTCATTAATTACATTAAAAAAATGAATTTGTAAAGCCAACCGCTCTGTGATACAAATTCTCTATCATTACTTCTAATATCCCAAATTATCATAAAATTTAGCCATCATTGTTCAAACCTTTATCATTTGCTTTACTTTCTTTGCTCGACCCCATTAAGGCCACCTCTATAACGCATATAGAATTAACCGAACGTGTGCAGTCATTTTCGAGATCATTGCAAATATACATACAAAATTGTCTTAGCAAAGAGAGTGAATGGGAGCGTTCACTTAAACGTTTGAATGTGAAGATAATTACGTATAATGGTTGTGTTAGCAATTCATATTTAATTTGTGTTTGATTACTGAGAGGAAATTAAATAGATCAATTCATTATGCTTAAAACGGTTGACATGATAACGTAATTAATGACTTGCAATCTAGATTATTTTCATAATTAGGTAATTGGTATTCGGTGTAGTTTGAGCAGTGGTGACCTTGACTGAAGAGTTGTAGGTTCGAACCCATTTTTTTTTGAGGGTGGGAAATCATCAAATGAAATCTCCCGCTCTGGAGCGGAAGGGAGTGTCAGACTCTTACTGACTAAAACCCATCCATGTTTCTTCCTTAGCCCTTTATGTTCCAGGGTAGCGGTAACCATTTCGGACAATCCCGCTGTTATAACTTGCCTATGGATGGGATATTGCTTAAAGACCTGCACCACCACGATACTTCAGCAAATGAAACCAGACGTACTCGAGGAAAGTCTTTCAAAAATTCACGCAAATCTATCGTTTAAGTTGGAGCGGTCGAGCCGTTTATACCTGTCCGGTCCGATCCACAGGGAGCGATAAATTAAAGTCCGCAGCACCGAACTGATGTATTTATTCCGGGGAGAGTTTTTACCGGCCGTGTGTAAGGGCCCTTGATAAATCCGTCAGTTTACTTGCCAGTAAAAAGTTCGGCAGTTAACTGTTTGTAAAATAGATGTTGTTTGTTTATTATAAGAGTGAAACTGTTTTTGGTAAGGCTTGTGGTTTTAATAATGTGGTTATATTTAGTGTCAGCTGATAAAGTTATAAAGATAAGTTGTATGTAAGTAAAGAGAAAAGTTTTGTCAAAATAAATTCATAATTTTAAGATATAATAATTATAAAATTCAATAAATTGAGCGTTTCAATAAGCTGATAATCTAATTAATTGGAATTGGACATCGATTACGTAACGATTTCAAATAATAATTTCATACACAATGATTGTGCAACATATTATAATTGAACACAAAATCGCCGTTCGGCCTCTTTCGCAGGTCTGCTGTAAGAAATATTTTAAGAAACAAGCAGTACCTTTGTACTCAGATTATTTAATTTAGTATTTAAATAATTATATTTTACAGTGGGTAGATTAAGTCATGAACTGCCACGCAGCAGACACAATAGAAAAACTATTGTTCGCGGTCACCGGTGACCGCGTTGGCGCTCAACATGTTAAATAATAAAATAAATAAAGTCTAAAAATTTTGATCTAAAAAAAAATAACGATGAAACAGCAAAAAAAAAACGGAAACAAAAACAATTAATTTAACATGTGTCACTCAAAAACTAAAATCAATTGCGACATCGTTGTGTCAATGTAACATATGCACAGAACCGCAGAACGAAATCTGTTGTGGTCCTATTGATAATCAACCACATCGCGGTTGCGGTGACCACAACGTTATAAAAGCTGGTTCCATCTGTCATGTGTGGTTGTCATGGATGTCATCATTTGTCAATATTTCTGCAAATTTTATGGGTATGAGGTATAGTTTTCAATAGGGATAGTGCCAAGGTAAAAAAAAGTTATATTTAGTCCGTCAATCAGATAATAAAAAAATATTTGACACGTATTTTTTGCTTTATCATATTAATAGAAAATTACTTAGATAAAACCCATTAAAGTTGGGGAGTGGGGTGGGGCTCACTACGCCACAAATAAGTATAAAAACTACATACTTGTGACGTCATGCCACATTTTAATTCAATGTATAGACGTAATCTTTGGATTACGTGAAAAAAGAAAAAATAACTGTCCATTATAATTATTTTAATAATCTAGCTTACGGACTAATTAAAAAAATTGTCATAAACACGTCTAGAAAATCGATGGGGATGCCATTGATTCTCTAGACGTATACTAAGAGACCAAACATGGTTCAGTCTTTTAAAACTACGTTAACGGAGTTTTGAAAAGGACTACCTATATAAAACAATATGAATCTTCTAAAACGGGATTGCTTACATAATTTTATTTCTTAATACAAATCAACAAAAAAAAAATAGTAAAGATAAAAATCAGTGTTACTTGTGATTGTAGGTCGTGGTAAAGGTACCCAGGCACGCGATTTACTTTGTACTTATAAATAATTTCATTACCACTGTTCTCAAAACGTTGAAAGAAAATATCGTAAAGAAAGCGGCATCTTCTAAAATCGAAAATTCGAAGACGTGTGATATTTGACAGTTAACGACATATTTGACAGATTTAAGTCCACTCCCACCCAAAGATGAGGCCTGAGTCCCAGCAATGGGAACAGTATAGGTTGTTTAGTGATTATGCTTAAGCTAAGAGATCATCGCTTAGTTCTTAGTGCATAGTAGACCACACAAGTCTGCCACACAAATCAACCATTATGTTTTATGGAAACAAAATGCTATTAAACCCTCTGTACATGTTATGGCAAAGTTTGCTAGCAAATATGTTTATGAGGGTGTGGTGTGAGTTAGAAGCGAATTTAATTTTAATGGCTTTGATAATCAAAGTCAAGAAAACTGAGAATATTGAAATGGTATTTAGACAATTCGTTGATCTTCTTGTCATAGGTACTGCTATGTGAAATTTGTGACAGCATGCTCCTGCCAACCTAATAATTATCTACTCAATCAATCAATCAATCAATCAATCCAGCCTATCGCAGTCCAATACTAGATAGTATATTACATGGAGCTAATGCCTACCTATTGATACTGTCACAGTCTTTCAGGCTTCCGACTACCCTTAACGACTGCCAAATACTTACTTGTGAGAAGAAATATTGACAAAATCACCACAACACAACATTTACGGATTCATGTACGTTTTGTATAAATTATCACTTGCTTAAAAAGTGGTGAAGGAAAATATCGTGAGGAAACCGGCATGTCTGAGAGATATTTCTCAACAGCATGTGAAGCTAAGTCAGAGGCCCATGGGCGGCATAAAAACTCTGACACCAGGTTAGTTACTAACCACACGAAGAAAGAAAGATTAGTTAAGACTTTCCAAGTTTCTAGCTTACACCAACACGAACTAACAGGAACACAATAGCACAAACATCGTGGAGAAATTCTCGGGCAGCATTACAATATAGCCGCGGTTCAGTTGAACACGTAGGACTGAAGATTTCAGCACTGAAACTGTGGGTTTATGTATTTAACAGAACATCTACAGCCTTTCTGAACTCAAATGTGAATTGTGGGGAAGTAATGATAAATTGTTTTGTATGAATGTTGTGGAGGAATGACTTGGAATGCTGCTTATGTTAGTAACGTATTCATTGTCAGCCTTTGTTTGTTTCAAATTTTTTTTTAACCATGGTGTATTTGCCTAGTCTTTTCCTAACTATGTTGGGTTCGACTTCCAGTCTAACCGGATGCAATTGAATACCAGTCCTTCACACGGAGCGAGTACCTATCTGACCTCCACAACTCAGTAACTGGGTAACGATACCCCTTAGTAAGACTAAATGTCAGACTTTCGGGCTGTTGACGACCCGTAATGACTGTCAAAGATCCACTAATGACAGCCGGGACCAACGGTTTAACGTGCTTTCCGAGGCACGGATGAATGTAAACCCATACACGGACCAACCCCGGCAAGCGTAGCGTATTAAGTAGACACGAGCACCCCATTTTTTCACTATTTAACACCTTAAAATGTTAAAGAAAACAGCCTTACGTGCTGGTCTTTCTGACGTCAATGACGTGAAAACCTTTAGAAGGTCAAAGCTCCATTTTTGTTGGAAAACGTTAATAAAGAGGGCGATTAGTCTTTATTAAATATTATCTTCATACAAACAGAAGATAAATTAAAGCAGCCTTAAAACGACCTAGTCAATGAGGACATAATTAGTTAAGACAAGCAGTGATAGCCTAGTGGTGTGACCGACGGACTGCCAATACTTAGGTCTCGAGTTCAAACCCAAGGCACACCTCTGACTTTTCGAATTCATGTGCGTATTGTATAATTATCACTTGCTATAAAAACGGTGAAGGAAAATATCGTGAAGAAACATTTTATTTTATAGAAACATCAGGAATGCCTGAGAGATATTTCTTAACATGTGAAGCTAAGTCAGAGGCCCATGGGCAGCATAAAAACTCTCGACACCAGGTTAGTTACTAACCACACGAAGAAAGAAAGATTAGTAAGACTTATAACGTTTCCTTTGAACCTTATTTTTCATGGAATTCGATATTTTTGAGAATTTTAAGCATTATTTCAGATACAAGACAAGAATTTTTAGCAACGAAAAACAAAAATCTTTTCTCCCGACTCTTTAACAACCCAATAAGCCCACATATTTATTGTCCCTACACAGCACAAACCCTGCCCGGACAAATTCAGCCAAGTCCGAACTTACTTGACACACACCTCACGTATCTTCTATGGGCATTGTGGAGGCATCCTAACAATACGTCGTAAGGACATAAGAGGCATAAGTGGCATGCTTACCTTCTTGGATTATGCCCAGTAATAGTCTTGCCCGGGCCGTTACACTGAATTTCACACGAGTTTTGAATGTGTGTGTGGGAAGGTATTCCGGAAATATTAATGTGTGTTTGAAGGAATGTTTGTATGTATCGTCTGTCTAGTCCTCTTTACTGAGACTGGTTTAGAAAAACTTAAACTGTTCTTTGTTCTTCTGACTGAAGTGAAGTCAATCATTGCACGTTACAGGTTCACACTGATATTAACTCACTTGTTACAATTTGTCAAAATCTGGACATTCTTAATTTAATAACTACGAAAAATTCACAAATATTAGCTTTATTTATTTAATCAATGTAATAAATCATTTTGTATGCTAATTTTGCCGACTTTTTCAAAACTGTTAAAAACTCGACCTTCTGTAAAGTACAGTCGCTAGCACAAGTTACTATAAACTGTAACATTTTTTCAATCGATTTTGAACTTAACCTTCAATGTTTTAAGGTTTAAAATCATTTTTGACAGTTTGGTATAATTTGACGCGCTGGCGACCAAACTACAAATTAGCAAATAAATTTAATCTAATGGTTCTTATACAGAGAATTTAGTGTAGTACTAAGCTAGCCACTGTTTTCTATCGTTGTCAGTAAGTGGAGTATTAGATTTACTAAAACGTTCCATGAACGTAGATTAGTGAAGCGCTATTAGACTTTGGAGATTGAGCGGGATTGTCCGAAAGGGTTAGCGATATCCTGGAACATAAAGGGCTAAGGAAGGAACATGGATGGGCTTTAGTCAGTAAGAGTCTGACACTCGCACGCTCCACCCAGAGCGGGAGGAGTCATTCGATGATTTACCATCCTAAAAAAAAAATTGGAGATACAACTTTGTGTCTATAAAACAGATGCCCAAACCTCTGGTCAAGATAATATAAGAAACAGAATGCTCTCAAATATACACATACTGCAAGGTACCATCCGCACTTGGTTGATATCCAGTAGTTCTATTCTGTAAGAATCTCGTCGTGAAAACATGGGTGAAGTGAGTTTAAAGTGAGATGGCAATGGTTGCAATCCCTAGCATTAGTTGGAACGACTCACTCACTTGACACTCATTTCACCTGTGAGATTTTTACAGAATCGACCGACTGACCAGTCGTTCTCATCGCTTCTTCTCTACAGTTAATATGCACAAAACCAAAGTGTAACACTCTCTGCGCACGTCTGTGTTCCCTTGCATATATAACGCATCTGCCTTCAATGCAAGAGTGAACAGGCATATACTGAGCATCTTCGCTCCATCATAAACCTGATCCAACGCTTTCCAGCAGGCGTGATTGAGGTCAAGAGCAGGCCCACTCAACATCATCATCATCATCATCATTCTCCTTATCCCTTAGCTCTTATCCCAATTTATTTGTGGTCGGCAAAACATGTCTTTTTCTTTCATACTTCTCTATTAGTCGTGATCTCGGTAGTCACTCCCTTTCTAGCCATATCATCTTTCACACAATCCATCCATCGTTTCTTTGGTCTCCCTCTACTTGTATAGCCATCCAAATTCATACTCACCAATCACCAGGCTCACTTAACAATTTTAAAATCTATAATTATATATAGTCCCATTAAACGAACCAAGCATGGGAAACAATACACTATTATTCTACATTGTCTACGTAATACAGCAATTATATTAATGTTTGTTTACATAAACAACTGGTTTTGGAGTAGCATATTCCGGCAATTTGAGACAATGGAGGAAGACGTTTTGAATGAAATTTGTCGCACACTTAGTTGTTATCATGTTATGGTATGAGGAATTACATCATTGATAGTTAAACGTAGTATTTTGACACTTGTGGAAAATGATTTTTGTAGTCAATAATGAATTGACTGAGTAATAATAGGCGCACGGATCGATCCATCAGGTTAAGCTACGCTTGCCGGGGTTGATCCTTGGATGGGTGACCATCTTTAAATATCGAGAGACCTCCGTGCCTCGGAAAGCCTGTTAAGCTGTTTGTCCCAGCTGACATTCGTGGATCTTTGACAGTGGTTACGGGTAGTCAGAACCCCGAAAGTCTGACAGCCAGTCTTACCAAAGGGTATCGTGATTATCCAGTTACTTACTGGGCTGTGGAGGTCAGATAGGCAGTCGCTCCATGTAAAATACAGGTATTCTAGCTGCTATATATGCTAGCTCTATAGCTGCACCTGGTTAGACAGGCAACCGACCCCAACATAGTACTAGGGAAAAGACTAGGCAGATTGAATTATTTATTGAATTTTTATTCCCAGAACAGAATTAATTAACGTTTAGCGTAGGCTTTTGATTCATTATAACTGGATTAATCTCACAAAACAGTCACCCACACCCACTTACAAAATACGAGCAACTGGCAGTACATAATTTTCTCTCCAACAATGAAT
Source organism: Hyppa rectilinea (assembly GCA_951799385.1). Classification (NCBI taxonomy): domain Eukaryota; kingdom Metazoa; phylum Arthropoda; class Insecta; order Lepidoptera; family Noctuidae; genus Hyppa; species Hyppa rectilinea. Next base: position 1,303,132 of record OX637319.1, read on the forward strand.
TCCACCGCAAGAGCAGAAACTGTATCTCGGAAACAAATCAGCAGAAAACAAATTTAACCACAAATATAACTTGAAAACAACTGAAACATGTTCATGAACTTTCAAAATGAACTCTTTTTCATGAAATAAAATAACGGCGTTACAAGTTTCATTCAACTTGGTTTGATAGTGAGGTCTTAGTGTTAGCGATTTGTGTTGTGCGATACGTTGTTGCTGAGTTATAATTAATAACTAGTTCGGAAGCGAGTACAAACAGCTTTTTTGTACTAATACAACATTAGTTTTAGTATATGCGAAACCCGAAACACGGTGTCTAGTCTTTTTATGTAAAGAAACTATGTACAAAATTTCAAAACTGTATTATGAAAAAAAAAATTAAAAGTACATCAAAAATTTGTCGGAGCTTGTTAAACTCTAAATTGAGAGCAAAAGTTTTAATGAATCGTTAGATGGAAATTAGTGTAATTGTTCATTCGATAGCTAAAAGACGATCAAATACCTAAATATCTAAGATCCAAAGACTGGCTTTTTCTTTTGACTTCTCTTCTTCTTTTTCTTCTCTTTTAGGTAGTTACACTTCTGTTTGATATTAAGCTTTCTACGAGAATTAACATCAGTAACACTACTTTAATTTTGTTTAAAAGAGGGTAACACAAGAAAATATCTAAACAAAGTAAACAAAACGTCCGATTGACCGTTACATAACTTTTATGTAGGTGCACTTGTAAGTAGCAATACCTAGTTTGGTGGCCAACACCCAATCCATACGTTATTTTCATTGTGCGTTGTGCACCCAACATTGGCGTCCTACGAAAGGTAATCTACGGATACCACGAAGGACGAATACCCACAGACTTACTAACGTGCCAAGTGACCTTAACTTCTATTATTATATCTCTAGCACTGGCACCACGCCCGCTCAACCGCGCAACACGACAGCAAGCGACAACACACAAACTTGAAGCCGCAACAATCGCGGAGTACATACTTTATTATGTGTTCGCCAGAATTATGTACATATCGTACGTACACAGGCAAGAATCATGTACATATTGTACGAGTACATGCTGTACGTCATACAAATACCGCGACAATGTTTTAAAAGTTTACGTTCCTTGAATACTTTTCATATTTTTGGTTAGCGTGTAAAATAAATTGTGTGGAAGGATTAGGTAAAATAACATAATTATTACTTGATTGAGTAATGATTAAGAGCTCAACGATTTATACGGTTATATTTATTGTCGTTTCGAGAAAAAATTTCGTATGAACCTGTTGGGGAACGACATTTGAATGTTAAGTGATGGCTATGGCTAATACCAATTAGTTAGACCGCTGCCCTTCAAACTAGGAACATCCTGTATTTTGAAAGAGGGAAGGGATTGACACGTTGTACTAAATATTCGTAATTGCGTAATAATTCTAACGTTTTATTGAGTGTATTTATTGACGTGTGAGGAGCGTTTGTATGAATGTGTTGGTGTGAGGTTAAACCAGTGTGGTGTGTGTGTCATAGTTAAACATAGTGTATAACACAAATTAATTCATATTAATTATCAATAGAAAATCAAAGTCAATAAAAGAGAAAAAACTAAAATTGAAATGTCAATACAGTACAAATGTCAACACAGACTGAAAAAAAAACAAACAATGTCAATAAACAACACTACTGTCAATGCTACTTAAATTCATTACAATACTAATTAAATTGATAGATTGATATAAAAATTCGTTCTAGTTGCTCGGGCTCACTTAGGATAACAATTTAGATAATACTCAATATGTTTATATGTAATAGATAATTTCAAACTTATTTATAAAGAAATCTGAGATACGATATTTACATTTTTCCAAGCATGATTTTAACTAGGATTAATGTTAAATGTTAATGGGTTTTTCTTTCTGAAATTTCTCCTGACTGGTGGCACTAGGCTTGCCCCCTATTACATGGGACTTAAAAATAACTGGTAAATGTACCCCTCTGCCCAACCCTGCAGAAAACAGGCGTGATATTTTGTATTTAAATCAAACTAATATTATACAGGTGAAAGTTTGTGAGTGAGTGCGTGTATGTGTGTGTGTGTGTTTATATGTTTGTCCGTCCTTCGTGCTCAAACGGCTGACCGGATCTGGACGGAACTTGGCACAGAGGTAGTTTATAACTTGGATTATAATATAGGATACTTTTTATCCCGGTAGCACGTTCCCTTGGGACAATTTCCGACATCCATGCGAGAAAAACCGCTGGCAGCAGCCAATACTACATAACATCACACCTTGGCCAACTTTCATGATATAGTTCAATTTTTTTGAATTTGACATAACATGTTCTCCGGCTAGTCATATCTAAAAGTCACAAATTGAAGTTTATTTGAAAACTAAAACGTCGCGCGAGTACGGTACTTGTTATTTACTTTGACAGTTATGCTGTTATCGGAACATACAGTAGAGCAGTTTCATATTATGATGGTAGTCACTAGTTGCATGACGCAAGGTTCGTGTTTTGCATTTATTTAAGTTCTACATAAGCTGTTAAGTTTATGTATGTGTTAAAGTTTCTGGAGTACCGATTTATTATTGCTTTGAGGAACATGAAATGTTTCGCGTGTTCTTTAGCTTGGTAGTTTTGAGATTTTAATTTGTGAATTCTTAATTGCGTTAGTTTAAGCGTTATTGACGCACGTTATTTGTTTTAAAAAGTATTCATAGATTTAACCAAACTACTAAATTAAATGACTAATTAACTAACCAATACCAATACGACGAAAATAAAAATAACAAAAGGACACTTAGGCGTCGAAGTACTCGTCTACATCGCTGTTATGCTCAGAAGACTGGCAACTTTGGCACGTTGAAGTGCAATGCTAATTCTAGGGCCAAAGAACTCCGGTCACAAATTTTCCTTAAAATGAATTGCGCATTCAGGACTATCGAAATTTTCTGTGATGTTGTCAATGTCTACTTTTGCAGGTAATAGATACATAATGGGCGGTAACCACTAAGTAATAGAGTGAAAAAATAAAGAAAAATAGATTTATTTGTCACAGAAAAACGAGCATACAAAAAGATAACCCGAATAAATAACTGAAAAACAAAACAGAGTTAGTAACAAGAAAGCTTTTTATAAGGCTGCTGTGTATTTACCAAATCAAAATCCACATTTTTATTCTTTACAATATCCATTTCAACTACCTCAACATTCGAATGAATAACGATGATTTTCGAACGTAAAATTAATTATATTAAAATTACCATTTGAATGATTTCGTGACACAGCGACCACATTTAATTATTTATAAGCAAGTAATCAGATTACTAAAAAGTGGATTTAATGAGTTTATAATGAAACGCTACAAAGTGGCTCGAAATCCTGATGCGCTTTCAGTGACGAGAGATTATTCGTGCGTTTAATATCGTTCCTGATTAGTGGTTTAATAACTCAGCAATTTAAGCGATGAGCGGTCAGCGTTTGTGGTGATGTTGGATTAAATAGATCGCTGACTTTTTAAAGCTAGTGGTTGGCGCTGAGACGAGTTAGTGCATAAAACATAGGACTGATCATTAAGCATAAACTAAATGTTGTTAGAGAAGCAATGGCAAGATATGAGTTTGATTTTTTGTGTTTGTACGTTTGTATTACTTTGTATGTTACGCTTTCACGCTAAAACGGCTTAACGGATTTAGATGAAATTTAGCAATAAGGATACTTTTAATCTCTTATACCAATCACCGCTTTATAAGTATTTTTTTTTAATTTTCTTTTCACCTTTTGTAATATTATTTATAAGATCAACGTCTTCACATAATAATTGTATTTATTATGATTAATGTATGTTAATATTTTAAAAGTATAACGGTTTAGTGTTCTGCTATTCTTTTCCATAAGAAACTTTCTTTTGTAAGAGAAAACTAGAATCATTTGTTTTTTAATACGTTAAAAAGTTTTTTTTTTCTATCTATACATATCTATACTTAATATTATAAAGAGAAAAACTTTGTTTGTTTGTTTGGTTGTAATGAATAGGCTCAAAAACTACTGGACCGATTTTAAAAATTCTTTCACCGTTGGAAAGCTTAGTTTTCTAGGAGTAATATAGGCTACTTTTTATCCCGGGAAAAATAACGGGTCCCACGGGAAAGACCACGGGAGCGAAGCCGCGGGCAAAGTGCTAGTTTGAAATAAAGTAATACTACTACTACTACTACTACCACCTACCACTACCTACCACTACCTACCTACCTACTACTTTTCGGTAGTAGGTACGTTCTACTGGATAATTTGCAACACCCACGCGGGCTACGCCACGGCAAAAGCTAATAATTAATGTACTAAAAAGCAATAACGCTGATGATCAAAATGGCCTGAAGCAAAAAAGCCTGATAACCGACATAACACAACATACAATAAAATCCAGAACGAAAACTGTTTCAAATCAAAAGACACAAACACTGATAGTTAAAGTGAATTTAAAAGTAACGAACATTAAACTTTCAACTTCATCACCTCATCCCGCGAACAACTAATTCTGCTGCTGGCTACAAATTAGACCCATAATTTAATATCGTGAAGTACAGTCTCATCGATTTGCCCCGGAATATCGGACGCTTTGAATCGCTAACATTCTGGGTTAATTAGGAAATGGACATTTAGATTTTAGAATAGTTTATAGAAACGATATAATGACATCTGCCTAGCCTTTTCCTAACTATGTTGGGGTCGGCTTCCAGTCTAACCAGATGCAGCTGAATACCAGTATTTTACATGGCAGTCGCTGCCTATCTGACCTCCACAACCAAGTAACTGGGCAATACGATACCCCTTGGTAAAGCTGGCTGTCAGATTTTCGGGCTTCTGACGACTGTCGAAAATGCACAAATGACAGCCGGGACCAACGGCTTAACGTGCTTTCCGAGGCACGGAGGAGTCTCGTTATGTAAAGATGGTCACCCATCCACGGCCATCTCCGGCAAGCGTAGCTTAACCTGATGGATCGACCTGTGCGGCTGTTAGTACTTAGCCACGAGCTTCTCGAACGATATAATGACAATTATGAAATATTATTTAGGGACTTATCTCAATCCATGATTTACTTGATAAAATTCTAATTTTAGCCGAATGATGTCCATTGCTGGAGACAGACCTCCCCCAAGCAGCGCCATTTCGACCAGTTCTGTGTTTCCCGCATCTAGCGGATTTCTGCAGCCTTTACAAGATCATTCATCTTGTGGGAGGCTTTCCAACGCCACTTTTTCTGGTGCACGGAAAACCAAACCAACTTCAAAACCTTTCGGTCTCTCATTTTTTCGTTTCTTTAATTACAAGTCTGCGTAATATTATGATTGTAAGTATTCACTCCAAAAAATGTACCTACAGCTTTATTGAAACTAAATTTCAACGTCGCAAACACGTGGTGCCTTTAACCCAACATTTTACAGATTAAATGAACTTTTGGTTACATTTTAAATTTTGAGGATATATTTTTTTTTCAATGTCCTGTTACACTCAAAAAAAGTAAAAATAAACACCGCATGAAAAAACTTTTGTGTATCCAACTTTCGCGAACTGACAGACAATTTCCTGAAAACGTCATTTTTCCAACGTTTTCCCTTACATGCATAAAATAGACATTCACACCGACAGACACCCCTTTTTTATTATATGTATCAGTGTATTATAACGAACCTTTTGATGTAGTAAAACGTAAAATAACCCCAAAATGATACTGAAATGGGAAAAACGTAATATGTTAATCGATAGCCTTTGATCTTTTGTGTGTTAAACATCGTTGAATGTTTCTTTCTACGATATATCTTTTTCGTTCGGAGATTAAGCCAATTTCACGTGTACGGAGGAAAAAATTAAATGCGAATATTTTTCGGGAATTGAGATTTTTTTTGCTTAAATCCTTTTTGAGTTGATTAGCGTAGCGGGTGCGTGGGAGCAAGGTTTGGAAGTTTTGTTTGTTGGGGTAATAGGAGCTTTGGTTAAGCTTGGTGTTACCTAGAATTTTTTTTTGGGCTGGTAAACTCAATTTCAGTATAATAATTCATTTGTTATACCTACTTTTTCTTGCCTTTTAAATGTTACGAGTAAATCACAGTATTATTATATAATACAAATTCAAACAGGGTAGAATTGAATCCGCATTTTTTTTTTAAGAAAGCTAGCTCTGAAACTTCTTACTTTAATTTTATGAAAACTTGAAAGACCTTTGTTCAGCCTCTAACTACCGCTGTCCAAAGCGTGTGCTATAGTGCTCTTGTAAACTATCATACTCCATTAGGAAAACCTGAACCCAAACATAATAATTTACCCCACTTCCCTCGACTAACATGAAAGTTTAAGCACATACAACCTCATATTTATGAATACCTGCATTACTTAAACTACACATTACACCGGTCGATACCACGATAAGTGCTTCTCAATTACCAACTTGGTACCAACAAAAACCTCGGTACCACCCCTCGCAATTCTCGCCTATACCTATTAACATATAAAGATTAAAATCGCTCGTACATAATAGCTGAGGCTCGATACCGAAGTAACACTATTACGACCCTCATTGGTACGAAATAAAGGAGGTTCGTGTTGCTGCTGTGACCTTTGTGAAGAATTTCGTTACAGCTAATAAAAGAACAGAGGGAGTAAATAACAATGACTGACATACGGTTCATTGGTTTGATGTACACGGTTGAAAGATGGCCTTTGATTTCTGAGAGCCTGGTACCTGTTCAATTTCATTTACACCCTAATTGCACCCACTCTCTTTTATACAAGCTTATTATTTTGACTGCCGAGTTCTTATGACGCACATAGCAGTACATACACAAAAATTTTAGTACCTACATAAACTTACACATTTTCCATAAGGGTAAACAGGATACTAGGTGCTAGGATAGATTTTGACGTCAGTTTCGCATATAACGAGATGTGATTGAATGTAACAACATGCCTATTTTTATTTATGTGAATCACATTGTGCGACATTTTCAAGATTATAATCGTACATCAAGAATTTTTTATGCGGGATTCTTTGATACAGAATCAAACGAAGCTTATTCGTGAAGCCAAGGTGCTAGACTCGCTCCCTAATACATGGGACTCAAACATAACAGGTGAAATGTGAGTGTGCTATGAGTACACCTCTGCCAAACCCTTCGGGGAATACAGCCGTGATGTTATGTTATGTTTATGATGCTGCAAGAGGTGTCTAGCATGATTAATTAAGAGTTTTTATATTGTCCTATTGCTATTGCAATCAAGCAAGAACGCTTACCGTACACCTGGGTTTAATGTCCATCTCAGGAAATGTGTCCTTCATTTTTCCAACAGACACAACATTCCTTATATAAGGAAAGAAAGAAAACAGAAATATTTTGATCTGGACACGCACACGTAAAAAAACAATTGAACAATAAAAAAAAACAAAGACCTAAGCGAGGCCGAAAAGGTATCTCAGCATAATGCTGCGCTATTTAAGAAACAAATATTATTTTAGAGTTTGGATTTGACCCCGATGATAGCAATAAACTCTCACCCTATTGTACCACCTTTCTAGGAATCATTTATTCTCCCAAAACTCAGGGAAAACAGTAACCACGTCGTCAGCCATTCATAAAGCTCGTAACACACAGCACGTCGGTATTGTAGCTGAACTAATCACCTCGTGTGACTTACGCCTGAAATCACTCGACGACTCGACGCGCCGCTCATTATTTTTCGTACGACCTGCGCGGGAAGGCTTTTGTAAACGTATTGTTAGGTATAAACGCTATTGTTTTGTGACGGTGCTGTACTGTGTTAGATGGGTAGAAGGCTCGTGATACATTATAGGGAGTTTTTAGTACAAACTAGATTAGGGGGTCATTATTAACGTATCAGGTAGGTTTGATAATACTAATACTTTAAATAAGAGGTCAGATAGGCAGACGCTCCATGTAAAATACTGGTATTCAGCTGCATCCGGTTAGACTGGAAGCCGACCCCAACATAGTTGGGAAAAGGCTAGGCAGATTGATTGTAGGTTTGCTTATACGCCAATAAGCGATAAGTTGTTGAAAGAATTTGCTCACAACGACGCTAGGGTTGTTTTTAGATCGACATAGATTAAAAACTGTGTACTTTTTTAAGTGACACTTTATTATCTTTAATTATTAACAAGTGACATAATCTTGAGAAGAACGTTCAATAAAATTGAATGAAATATTTGACAGCGCAATATTACGGACAACATGAATCAATTGTACAAAGAGGTGCAACTCTGTATTGTCGATAACATTGTGACCGTGCCACTCTCATAGGAAACTTACTTTTGTCATAAACAAAGTTTAATATTTAAAACTAATTTATACCGTATGGTGTTCTATATAATAGACCAGCGGTTTCGCCCGCGTGTATGTAGTAAATTATCCCACGGGAACCGTACATTTTTCCGGGCTAAAACGTAGCTTATATGCTATTCCAGAGTATTTTCTATCTTTGTGCCAAGTTTCATCCAGATCCGTTAAGTAATCTTTCCTCTTTATAATATTAGTATAGAAATGTAAACACTGTCTCACGCGCATCAGAGCGAGGTAATATCAACGAATATGCATCTAATTTACTACTTCTTTGTTAATTGAACAATATTCTCCTTCCTTTCCTTATTTTTCCTCATTAAACACAATGCTCTGTGCATAATCTTACAGTTCAATTGATCTCTTGGTATATGCCATCCGCATCTGACAGTTCATTTTTTCTACCTCTTCAAAAAAAAAACCAAGCACTTACGCATAAAAATTCCCATACCATACATACACCATTTTTTATTCCACCCTGTCATCGTTGATGTTTCTCTCCCTCATGCGGTACCTCATAAATATAATGACGTCTTGTATCCTGCATTACCTCATTTTACGCGTAACGGCGTGACGTAACCATAGCAGGTTTTATGTTTCGGAAATGTGTTACGTTGGTGACTTTTTTGTTAGGAAGGTAACTGGGAGGATACTGGTTTAATAAAAAAACCAGGACAAGGAAAAGGCAATTGTGGTTTTATTATTGGACCAAAGTGTGCATTTATGAGGCTTTTCCGGTTTAATTTTCGATCGTTTAAACCTTTTTACCTAGATACACATTGCAGTGATTTATGTTCAGAATTTTTGGGGGCCATTTGTTTAATGAAAAACATTCAGCATGTCAGCTATTGGGAGGCAGTCACCTCCTTCTGCGAAAAAGTTATGCTCGCGAAGGAGGTGGTGGGATGGGAGAGAGAAAGGTCCTCCCGTCCCAGCCGCCGCGGGAGATGCCCCGGGCGTCGGGAGCCACGTGACGACTCCCGGCCACCGTAGGCGCGGGCCTGCCGGCGGTGAGTAATGGGTGACTCACCGTCCGATCAGCACCAGATCCGTGCCGTACGGCGCGCGTGTTCCACGCGCGCCTCAAAGAGATGTCAGAATATGAAGGGGCCCCTCAGGGCCAAGCCTGCCGGGTAAGCGGGATTGTCCGAAAGGGTTACCGCTACCCTGGAACATAAAGGGCTACGGAAGGAACATGGATGGGTTTTAGTCAGTAAGAGTCTGACACTCCCTTCCGCTCCACCCAGAGCGGGAGCAGTCATTGGATTATTTCCCAGCCTTATAAAAAAATAAAAAAAATGTCAGCTATGCTAGCTATGTGGATACCCTTTCAGAAAAGATCTTACAGGGCGAAAAGCACGTTTAGTAAATCGTCAATATCAAAAGTTATAATTCTATTCCAATCATCATCTTGTCATCTGCCTAGCCTTTTCCCAACTATGTTGGGGTCCAGTCTAACCGGATGCAGCTGAATACCTGTACTTTACATGGAGCGATTGCCTATCTGACCTCCACAACCCAGTAACTAGGCAATACGATACCCCTTGGTAAGACTGGCTGTCAGATTTTCGGGCTTCTGACGACCCGTAACAAATGTCAAGGTTGCACAAACGGCTTAACGTGCTTTTCGAGGCACGGAGCAGTCTCGTTATGTAAACATGGTTACCCATCCAAGTCTATTCTAATAGTTAAATTAATTCAATGCAACCACCACGCAGTTCTTTAAACGAAACCCACAAAACTCAGAGCATTCAATTCCACTTTTAGAGCTCCTCCCTCACAAGTAATTATACCCTCCTCCTGCGCTTTTCTCATAAAGGCACAGTACTCGTACTAAGTATCTCCTCAAAGCTATATGCAAAACCTATTGAACTATGAAACGAGGTCAAACCGATCGGGCTTTTCCGAGGAAATTTCCTACGTACGTGTTATATTTTTTTCTTTTGAGGCGTTATTTTTTGTCGACGTAGTGATGTAGTTAGGTCCCGTAAGTAATTTTCGACGTGAGCGGGGCGAGTGAAAAGCGCTGGTGAAGATGATCGATGACGCAACAAAACATGCGGTGTTTGAGTTGTGGGAGTTAGCGGGGCGGCGGGAAAAGCTCCCCTTCGCCCCAGCCCCGCTTTTGAATGCAAAAAAATACATAATAATGCTAGCTATGGCATATATGCTATGGCTGATATACTAGCTAATGCATAATAATTAAATTGGAATGAGAATTCTCTTGTCTTTTTTTTAGGTTTATTTAAAGCAATTTTGAATTGAATGTAGAAAAATAATAGACAGAAAAAAACATAAAGCTCCATGCCGCGAAAAAAAATGAGCTGTTCCATAAATTTATGCACACGTAACTCAATAAAATGTATGGAACAGCTTATTTTTTTTCGCGATTTCAAGGTGCATCCCATTGTCAAAATCGTTAATAACGATGAGTATAATGCTCCCACGAAATTATTTGAGTAAATTTTTTAATACCTTTTATAAGTAAGATCCAGAAACTTAATAAACGCTTTTAATTTAGTGAAACTATAAGTCATCCTCATTTTAGTCATCTCCATGAAACACGATTAATTTAAACTCTGAACGTTCTTCCCTTGCGCCGTCCCCAGGGAGCGCGTTACGCGATGTTTACACCAAAATGTCGTGTTGAATATTGAATTTCGAGTTAGTTCGCATTAAGCAAAGCCGTGAGAGCCTGTCGTGAGCTCTCACGGAACTTACAATACCCCCTTTTTATCAAGAAAGCTGTACCCAATATCCAGCACTAACCTGGAGTCTTTTCACTGAAAAAAATCGACCAGTGTGGACAGAATTTACTTAATAATTATGAGTCCATATTATTCTTTACGCTCTACACATTACACTGTCTGAAAACTTCTATGTAGTAACATTTCATGAAAGAAGCTCAACTAAAACTAATAAAAATGAACCAAAAAATAACCATAAAACCTTCTACATTTTCAATTCATAGGGCAGACGTAAAAACAGTGTATTCACAAAATAACGGCGGCCGAACCGCCCACTTTCCCGTGCTAGATAAATTAAAATAAAAACGAAAGCACGAACAAAAATTCGGGAGCACTTTATATGAACCCCGTTTATCCGTGTCTGGTCCGGCCCATGAGGTCGTAAATTTCAGCAGCCATTTTTGGCACCCATTTTTGTACGGCCTTGTATGGTCAGGAGAATTTTACGGCTAAAATTCAATAGATAGTAGATTTGTACAGCGACAAAATGGGCTGGAAGATCTGTGACGGATCGGTCTAGGTCCCTACTTGACTTGGATAAAGGGAACTTTACTGGAAGATAATTTATTGTATTTTATAAGACAACGATTTCTCTTTGCCTTTCGTATCTTAGCTTAGCAGGTAGCAGTATCACACTGCTGGGCAACGAAATCTCTCCTACATAATAGTATGTCTGGATAATGTGTGAGTGTTGTGTGTGTGAGTGTGTGTGTGTGTGTGTTGTGATATTTTTTATCGAAATTCGAGCCCTCACTAAACAGGTTATCGTCACAAACATGCGTTTTTTTTTGAGGTTGGGAAATCATCCAATGACTTCTCCAGCTCTGGGTGGAGCGGCAGGGAGTGTCAGACTTTTGCTGACTAAAACCCATCCATGTTCCTTCCTTAGCCCTTTATGATCCGGGGTAGCAGTAACCCTTTCGGACCATCCCGCTTGTCACAAATATGCTGCCATGTATTGTACAATTCAAAACCGCAAAACAAACCCAGTTAAAAAAAAACCAACAAAATCCTTCTAACATTCTCCGTTGCATCGTGTCAATGCAAATACAGACTTAATCCGTACATGGTGGTACATGCATCGGAGCATGATCGATGACGTCACTCCCTACTTCAGAGGATTATTTTATCACCCCCGTTGGGGCTCAGGTGCTTAGCGCGTCTAATTTTGAATGGATTATGTATCAATCATATAGATGTTCTGCTGATCGGATGAAAGGATGAGGGGATGTTGATGCTGATTATCGTTTATTGCGTTTTGGAATATTCATCAGTGTGTTAATTTATTTTATGTTCGGATAAATATTGATACTGCAAGGGTTAAGGCTTGTGGAATTACGTGTTCGTGTAATGCTCCGCTTGCTCTTACTTCTTCTTTCTTTCCGTGTGGTTAGTGACTAACCTGGTATCAGATTTTTTAAGCTGCCCATGGGCCTCTGACTTAGCTTCACATGCTGATGAGAAATATCTCTCAGACATAATGGTTTCCTCACGATGTTTTTCTATACCGATTTTTAAGCAAGTGATTATTATACAATACGCACATGAATCCGTAAAATCAGAGGTGCGTGCCGTGGGTCCAAACTCGAGACCTATGACTTTGCAGACTTGCTCTTACTGTTGTAGGTATATATTATACTTTGAATATAAATTGGGCAGGTGACGGTAATATCCAGGAGAAATCTCCGTTTGAAAATTAATACTACCTAGAACTATTTACACCGCACTTTTTGCACTTTTGCTTACCACGAACGTACTTTTTTAATACTTTTTCACCAATCGGTTAGCTACCGGACTGTTACTAAGAAACTGAGGTGAAAGTAGCTAAAATTATTAGTGTTAGATACAGGATGTTTCAAGACAAGAAGTTACTATCAATGTATGTGCAAAAATTATTGCTGGGGAACGACTTTTATCTTTGGTGTGAAATTACGCGGTTTACGAGCAACATTGTGCATTTAGATTTAAAATTAAGTTGGGCATGATATTTAATATTGTTTTTGTAAAAACCGTTTACAAAAGTTGGAAATTTTACCTTTAATATCTCCGTAACCAGAAGGTTCCCAGGTATGGTCCATTGCAAAAAAAATCATATTAAAGGGAAGAACAAGCGACTCTCGGTTTATTTTTTAAAGAGTATTTTTTAAATCCATTATTTTGTGTAATTTTACCTTGATCTCTGTACAAAGCTAAAATAAATTGGCAAAGAAAAAACCAATAATAACAGACGTTTGTTCGTCACAACATTAATTTCCTTTAACAAGGAGTTTTGTGCTCAATTACTTTTCCTAGTAAACGGGTAGACAATTTCGGATTGTCCAGAAAAATTCTATCCGTAAGTGATGGCAAGTTGCCAGTAAGCCAATAAGCCTAATGGAGTCTACTCGGGAACATGGTCCTAATCGTAATCGGTAGGATAACAAGGCGCTACTTAGGGAGGTGCTGTGTTTGAACTTATCACGCCATTGTTATTATTTCAAGAGAGTGATATTGATAGTATTATTGTATGTAGGTGCTTTACATTAAAAAACGAGAAAGGTTTTTTGTAACAAACGTATAATTTAACTGCTTCTACAAAGTTTAGTGCAAAAATATAACAAGACAAAAGTTAACCAGAGCTGTCACACGCGCGGTTGCTTCGAGCTACTCTGTCGCTACGCAAGTCTATTTACGGTTAAATATAAAAACAACTTTAACGTTCATTCACAAAAGTTACAAAATATAAGGTTATCAATTATCGAGTATTTTTTATCAAGCAATGGCCATTTACTGGTTAATATTATAATATCGTTAACAAGTCCTGTTAACGTTGTTTTAATATTTAACCGTAATTACAGGCATTTACATATATTACGATTGATGACTAAATATATCACACGACAACAATACATTTGTGGTAAAATAATTCTGTCGTGTCATCCGTCTATCATAGTTCACTGAATATCAATATTTTTACTATGGTTCGTTTTTATAAAATATCCTCAAGTAAGTAAATTACTTACTTACTATGGTTCATTTCAATAAAAAATCCTCAATCAATACACGTGCTAAAAAAGATCATCGACTGTCTGCAAATAATTATATTTTTAGCCATTTCAAGTGTATTTCAGAGGCATCCATCGTGTGCCAAATGAACGGTGAATAATTTTACACGCTCAACGATTTTGTGGAGGAATATTTTACTATTTATTTTTGGTTACGCTCTATCTGTTACTAAATGTGCAAAGGTTGTGTTTATTTTTATTTAGGTTTCAAAGGCACTGGATTTTTTGTGTGTAGTGTGTCTTACTTGGAACATTTGCGTAGTCTCTTGAAGAAAACGTTTACTTTACCTGTAAAAAAATAAACAATAATTTAGTAGGTAATAAAATTAGCGAGATGACGACTAATAGAGAAGTATGGAAGAAAAAGACATGTTGCACCGACCCCAAATAAATTGGGATAAGGGCAGGAGAATCTTCTTAGCGTGTCGATGGCAATCTATATCTCCTCGGCCCAGAATTCAGCTACGTGTTTAGCGCCATCACTAGCGTCCATCAGTTTCTGTAACGTGCATACGGCAGGACACACAGGACACGAAATTAAGTGTCCCATCGTTTGTGGAACGGCACCACATTTACACTCCAAGGCGGAGCGGTCTATGAATCCCCATCTGAGCAGGTTTTCCTTGCTCCGGAGTCTGTTTAAAGCCTTCCAAGTTGACCAAGGCAAGTCGCTCCCAGGAGGGAGACGTTCAGCAAGTGGAACGAATGGAGTGGGTAAGGAAGCACTGTCTCGCCACAGCTTCAGTCTTTCTTTATTTGGTTCGACAGTGAGTGGAACGACACACTTTAAAAAGCTGTTTCGGCTTTTCAGCCTTTGTGGCACAAGGATGTGGTCGTGCATTGGGTGTCGTCTGTCGGAGGCCAGTTTAGCTCTTTCGCTGGAGCTTGCTACCATTCTACGGACTTTTGGTGGCGCTATGCCTGCTAGAGGATACAGCATTTGTACGGGGGTCGGTTTTAGACAGCCAGTGATGATCCGACACGTTTCGTTCAAAGCTGTATCCACTAACTTTGCATGGGCAGAACGACTCCATACAGGGCACGCGAATTCTCCCGCAGAGAAAGACAGCGCCAGCCCAGTAGTCCGCACGACATCAGGCGAAGCGCCCCATCTCGAAGAGACCAGCCGCTGAAGAAGACTGTTGCGAGTGTGCACCTTCTGCTTGATGTTCTTGCAGTTTTTGGTGAATGTTAAGGATCTGTCCAGAGTAACACCAAGATATTTCGGGAAGTTGCTGTGCTCGATGGATACCCCGCCCCAAACGATGTTTAATTTGCGGCCCGCCTCTCTATTCCGGAGATGAAATATGCACGACTGAGTCTTGCTCGGATTGGGCTTCAGTGAGTTAGCGAAGTAGTACTTGGCTAAGTCACCAAGAGCGTCTGACAGGTGGACCTCTGCCTCCTCAAAGGTGGTGGCTTGGGAGGTGAGGGCAAGGTCGTCTGCATAAAGGAAGCGGGACGTGCACGGGCTAGATGGTTGGTCGTTGGTGTAGATGTTGAAAAGGAGCGGTGCCAGGACGCTACCTTGGGGAAGGCCATTTTTTTGTGCTCTCCAACGACTTTTTTCCGAGAGGAGATGGACCTGAAAACGACGGTTGTGGAGAAGTTCTCGGAGTATCCGGATGAAATTCTGGTCGCTGACCAGTGACTCCACCTTCCACAGCAACCGTCTGAGGTTGACTGTATCGTAAGCAGCTGACAGATCAACGAATACAGCACCTGTGACCTTTCCTGTCTCGAATCCATCCTCAATGTGTTGCACGAGTTTGAGGGTCTGGTTGCAGCAAGACTTGACGGGTCTGAAACCAGCTTGCTCCGGGATCAACTTCGGGTCAATAACACTCGTTAGCCGGTTCAGCAACAATCTCTCAAACAGTTTATATGTATGGCAGAGCAAGGATATTGGACGAAAGTTTTTGGGATCGTCTGTTGCTTTACCTGGCTTCGGAATAGCTATGACCTTTGATTTTCTCCAGAGACGAGGTATTGAAGCGGATTCCAGGCAGTTGTTGTAGAGTAGCAGCAACCACGACACAGCAACTGGACCAAGCTGTTTTATTTGCTCAACTGAGATGTCGTCCACTCCGGAGGCTTTACCCCGCTTAAGACCCTTAATCGCTGCGACGATATCAGAAAGGTTGAATGGCTTACTAATATCGTCGCAAACGCCATCGGTTTCCTTTGATTTAGGGACTTTACTGGAACGGCGTGTTGGTTTACCGTTAACAAGCAGTTGGTGGGCTATCTGGTTAGCGGAGACTTTGCTTGGCGGGGCGGGTTGAGGGGGCTCGCTAGTCAGCTTTCTTATAGTGTTCCAAGCCCTTTTGCTGTTATGGGTCATGTCAATGCTAGTGACAGTGTTGATCCACCTTTCCCGTCTGTTTTCGCCTAATTTTGTTAGCAGCACTTCTCCAGCGAGTGTGGTTTCCTCCGAAAAGGGGTCAGTGTGGTACAGCGATTCGTATTGGCTCAGCAGCTCGCTGGATTCTGTCGACAGCCCCGCAATGTAAGATGTCCTGCAGCCCCTAGGGATGTGTCTTCGGGAGGTCGTGGATACAACCTCAACAAACTGATCGTAGTTTTGCGGGATTGCCAAGACATTCCGGAGGGCATCATCAATCGACCGCGTAAACGACTCCCAGTTGGCCTTGGAGTAGTTGAATCGACGCTTAAAGGGGACATTTATAGGTCGGACCACGGGTTCAATGCAGCACATAATAGGTCTATGTTGAGTGCGAGGGATAGGCGAACATACGCTTTTGGTGCACTGTGAGCTGATGGAGGAGCTGGTGAAGAGTAGGTCGGGGTTGTACCCACGTTTCCAGCGGCCACTATTGAAAGACGCCGGTTGTTTGGCGTCATGTATTAGCGTCAGGTCGTTTGTCTCAGCCCATTCTTCGACTGCTTCTCCGCTAATGTCCGTATCATTGTAGCCCCAGTTGGAGCTACGGCTGTTGAAGTCACCGATTACAACTTTAGTGGGTTGGTTGCAGAAATTCTCAGGTGGGGCAAAATTAAAAGTGGTGCCAGGTGGCTTATAAACGGAAGTGATGGTGCAGCTACCAACATCAACGGTGATAATCTCTATGCCGTTCTCGTTTGAGCACTTGGTAGATAGTATTCTTACGCCGGGAGCAGCAAACACTGCGTTACCGTGCTTCGGGTGACAGATCTCGGCGATAAGCGTAAGTCCAGGGATGTGTGGCCGGCTTTGAGTTTCAGCTCGATGAGTCTCTTGAACGCATAGAATGTTGCAGTTGGTTTTGCGGTAGACATCAGAAAGAATTTCCGATTTGTCTTGTGAGAAACCTTCGATGTTCATCGAGACTACGCACAGAGCCGGTTTTATATGTGGACTTTGGATTGCCATCGTGGTGAAAGGATTTGCCAATCAGCGTGGGGACTCGCTGATTGCCCAGGGTGCGCCGGACGTATAATAGGTCTATAGATACGTCGCTCGGGGAGGCTCCTTTCTTGCACCCCGGAATGATGAGTAAGTAATAAAATTGAGTTCGTCAAATTAATGACTTACGTCAATAACAAGAGAATCAGGACTTCCACACCAGTTTTTTGCAGACCTAATATATTTTGAAACGACAAAAATGTGATGTCTGGGCAATCTCGATCTATTGTAACAAATTCATAAGCTATTTCCATATTGCCCACGTCTCTATTGGAGTACCCAATTTTCTGCCTTACAGTTTCATTTGGATAATACACATCCCACTCACTTCACACTCAAATACTAGATAAGGAAAATCTATTTACATTACTGCCGACAAAACTTTTGTACATTATTTGTGAGGCCTACCCGCAGCTGGCGTGAAGGAAAATGTTCAGTATTTCTACATCCAACAACATTTAGTGCCAAGGACCAAAACCGTTGGAATGTAAATGGAGAATGATAAGTCTATCAGTGATAAGTTATAAATAACGAGCTATGATTTTTATAAATGTGTATGATAGTCTGTAAGGTATACAAGGTGTAACCGGAAGGCTATATACATATAAAAGCATATGCTACAGACCACCAAACTGAGCAACTTTTACTAAGGGACCAACTCCGAAATCGCAAAAAAAAATCAGCTGTTCTATACATTTTTGGTCACGTGACTCGTCGAAAAGTAGGGAACAGCTGATTTTTTTTCAATTAATTATAAATAATGAGGTGGCACCTATTATTAGTATAATGCTGTAGCTAGCGTATCTGAGGCGCGTCGCATACTACAACAGATTCATAAAAAAATGGTTAATTATTAATCACATCTAAGCCAGTGGATCACAGTCATTTTATCGTACTTTTCGTTGAAATGAAGGTGAAAGTGTATAATGTAGGTTACTAGGTACGATACTGCTTTTCTCCGTATGATTACGTACTTATGTGTGTTTGGTGCCTCATTTTTGGTCGGTGAATCCATCACAGTCCCAAGCCGAGGTTCACGATTATTTTTGTGGCTGATTCTCTTGCTTCATCTGTCTCCATGCAAGGTTTGGTAACCATAGACCTTCTGAGTCTCCAATTCAATGAGTCCAAGAATCGTTCTTGTATAGTAGAAGGCTCGGAGCTAATTAGAGCGGGCCCCAACAAAAAGCTATTAAGGTTGTTCGTACTACAAGGCTGTATTATCGGAATTCGGCCTAATATCGGGATTGTTTCAATGTACTTGTGTAGTAGTTGAGGTTTGGGCCGGCTGTAATAATCGAAGCTGGTTTCTACTTTAGTAAGGTATACTCTTTATTTCATTTTTATGGTTGAATGAAGTTGTGTTGTTTTTTTTTTTTGAATGGCATTCGTAGTTCAACCTAGGAGGTTGTCTACTTCTTAACCGGGCTTGCCTGTGGATGCGTCAATAAATTAAGGCCTCCAGCCAGAGCTTAAAAAACGTACAAACTAAGCGACTACATGCTAAGGACATCCACTGTGGGGTACGGACCTCGGCTTAGGGCGCCGCTGGATTGGATACAGAAGTTGTATTGATGGTAGAGTTTTCAGTTTTATACTGGTTTGTGTGCACCTGTCGTACGAAGGGAAGTCGATAGGCTGAAAGGCTAGAAGATGAGCTTTTGTCGCTATTGTCGTAAATCTGCACTACTGAAGAGCTAAAAAACGCCAATGATTCCACGATTGGCGAGTCCACCTACTGCGCACAATTCATTTTACAAATAATCTATTAATATTTATAATATTTTTTACGCTGTTTCTTCACGCTACATAAATGGATCGGTGATTCTAAAATCACCGATCCCTTTATCTAGCGTGGTGATTATGAAAAAACTATATGTAGATTAATTGAAATTGGTTCCGAAATACTGGGTTTTATTTTAAAGGAAGATCAGGAAAAGTGGTAAACAGAAAAGTGAGACCTTTGCTCAGCAGTGGGATAGTACAGACTTGTAATACAACCAATTGAAAGTGTCCCAAAAGTTCTGCACATGCGTTGTTTTGCGCGCATGGACGTTGAGAAGCTTCGTCAAGATGCGTCAGACCTCAATTGGGAACATTTGGAAGCGGCGACAAATGTAGACGAAAAACTGTGCATTTTCGATCGGTCAGTCCTTGCTCTCTACGACAAACATGCTCCTGTTAAGCAGGTTAAACTTCGGCGCCCTCCTGCTCCTTGGATGACGACAGGGGTTCGGATGGCGATGAGGCGCAGGGATCGAGCCTTTCGTAAATTTAAAAAAGATCGCAGTGAAGAAAACCGGGTCCTTTTCAAAGCTGCTAGAAATCGGTGTAATCAGATGATACGCAACGCCAAACGCCGCCATATCCTTGAGAACATTTCTTCTTCTTCACCTGCTGATATCTGGAAGTTCCTCGGCACTCTTGGTATTGGCAGGCCACGTCATGTGGATTTTCCTAACACTATTGGTCTTGATGATATCAACCGTCACTTCACAACCACTTGTCATTTGGATTCCCAAATGTTGTCCCAGACGGTCGGTTTAATCAATGGCCTAGCTAGTCCCATTATAGAACCATTTCACTTCTCTCCGGTCACCTTGGATGAAATTAAAAAGATCATCCTGTCCATAAAGTCCAAGGCTGTGGGCTGCGATGGCATCAGTCGCAGTATGATCGTATGGATCCTTGATACCCTTCTCCCTCCGATTACCCACATCATCAACTTTTCTCTTCATTCCGGACAATTCCCATCCCAGTGGCGTATGGCCTTTGTACGCCCACTCCCTAAAATTTCTAATCCCTCCCTACCCAGTCACTTTCGCCCCATTTCCATTCTTCCGTTCCTGTCAAAAGTGCTTGAGGCCTGTGTACACAAGCAGTTTTCGGGGTTTGTTCACCGCAACAACCTCGTTAGCTCATTTCAGTCTGGATTCAGGCCTGGGCACAGCACAGCGTCCGCTCTCCTTAAAGTGACTGGCGACGTTAAAGAAGCAATGGAGGATACTAAAGTTACCGTTTTGGTATTAATTGATTTCTCCAATGCCTTTAACGCCGTCAGCCATGAGATTCTCCTTTCTATCCTCTCTCATCTTATGGTTTCATCCGAGGCCCTGGAATGGTTCTCTTCTTATCTTCAGGGACGCCAGCAGTCGGTACGCGTTGATGAGAGCTCGTCGAGTTGGCGTGATCTGCATGCTGGTGTTCCACAAGGCGGTATTCTTTCTCCATTGTTATTCTCCATCTTCATTAATTTTATAACTCATTGTCTTCGGTGTTCGTATCATCTTTATGCTGATGATCTTCAGTTGTATACAGCTGCACGGGTTGAAGGTTTATCAGACGCTATAGCAGATGTAAACCGAGACTTGGATGCTATCAAAAAGTGGTCTGACAGTTTTGGGGTTTCAGTAAACCCCTCGAAGTGTCAGGCCATTATAATTGGTAGCTCGCGCATGATGGGTAGGGTGACGCTTAGCTCTCTTCCACCTCTTATTTTTAATGGTACCGTCATACCCTTCACCCCTACTGTGAAAGATCTCGGTTTGCATCTTGACTCGACACTTAGCTGGCAACGCCAGGTCGCTAGTGTTAGTCAAAGGGTCAGTGGTACTTTGCGATCGTTGTATCGTCTGAGAAACTTTTTGCCCGCTAAGACCAAAACTATGCTTGTGCAGACCTTGATTTTCCCTATCATCGACTATGGTGACGTGTGCTACTTTGACTTGAATGCGGTTTTCCTGGACAAGCTCGACAGATTGCTTAACAATTGCATCCGGTTCATATTCAACCTCCGTAAGTATGACCATGTGTCTAGTTTTAGATCTGAGCTCAAATGGATGTCCATACGCCAAAGAAGAAGTTTACGGGCATTGACGACTCTTTTCTCCCTCCTAACCTCTCCCTCTCCTCCTTCTTATTTGATTTCTCACTTCCAATATCTTTGTTCTTGCCATGCTAAGAATCTGCGTTCTTCTAACAACCTTCTCCTACTCTGTCCTTCTCATACTTCTGACTTTGTTCATTCCTTCTTTCATATTCAGTCTATTCTTCTTTGGAATGCGCTTCCTCTCGATATCAGGACGGCTACCAGTCGTTATGCATTTAAGCGGAAATTGCAGAGTTATTTTCATAACAAATAGCGTAGAGTTATCTCACCACCTGTCTTCCTTGTATCTATATATATGTATGTATGTATATATGATATATATTTATTATAGTAAATAATTATGTATGTTATGTATTATAGTATAAACTGTTATTATAAGGTTTTAACCTATTTATGTACCCATTTTATTCAAGTCTCAATGTTTTGTATGTTCCTACTATTTAAAGCACCTGCCATCTAATCTCTTCACCACCCTTGGTTGACTGGTAGAGAATGCCTAAGGCATTAAGTCCGCCTTACCTTTATTGTGTGCGAAAAGTTTAAATAAATAAAATAAATAAATTGAAACACAAAAATAATAACAATATCATAATAATTGAAATTGGAATAATCCTCAAAATACATAAATCATTCAATTAAAGTAAATGGATTTATATTATTCCACTCTGGTGTTAGATCGAAATGGATTATAAATTAAATTTTGTGCTTGAATTATACTTGGAAATACGGTTTACATACATAAATTATTTTGTTTCACTCTCATGTTTTACGCTGATCTGATTGTGAGGAGATAAAATGCTTTACTTTGGAATTGAAGCTTAATAATGATCACGTGCTTAAATGAAAATTCACCAATTCTATTATAAAGTGTGATTTATTTTAAGTATTAAATTTGTATCGTGTATCACTTAATGAATAACACATAAAGAATGACATTGCTGTGTTTTTGTTTGAAGAGTGCTACTAAACTGAACTTAATATTTAAATTTAATAATACACCGTTAGTTAGCACGTTTCAGTCTTGCAAATGTTTAACTAGAATAGAAATATTTATATGATCCATTTCGTTTTTCTGAGTAGGTAGGTATGTGGGCATCGTAGCAGGTGGCGTTTTGTAGTTTCTTAGTACTCAATTTAAAAAAAACACGGTAGTCTATGTCTTCTTCTCTTATTGTGGCGCGAACTTTACCAAAATATATCTCACTAGCTTTGGTCAGCGGTTTCACCCGCGTGAATGTAGGAAATTATCCCATGGGAACTGTACATTTTTCCGGGATAAAAAGTAGCTATTTGTATGCTATTCCAGATTCATCCAGTTTCACCCAGACCCGTTAAGAAGTTATTAAGTTTATTTGTTACAAACATACATACATATCTTTCCTATTTAAAATATTATAGTATAGATTCAACACTCATCAGAAAAACGTCCATTGCTAGACATAGTCTCTCTAAACCTCATCATGAAGCGGTCCAGTGCTTCAGCGGATTCCTGCGATGGAAACAATATTATTCGAAGCTAATGGTACCTTGGCTGTAGGTACTGAAGCTAGCTGTTCAGCTGCGGAATGAATCTTTTAGGTACGAAATTGTCTACAGCGCAGCTAATCAGCCAACTCCAGGATCGCCATTAGCCTTTTCCCAACCATGTTGGGGCCGGCTTCCAGTATAAGCGGATGCAGCTGAATACCAGTATTTTACATGGAGTGACTGCCTATCTAACCTCCACAACCCAGTAACCGGGTAACCGACTGGCTGTCAGATGTTCAGACTTCTGACTATCCGTAACAACTGTCAAAGATGCACAATTGACAGCCGGGACCAACGGCTTAACGTGCTTTCCGAGGCACGGAGGAGTCTCGGTATGAAAAGATGGTCACCCATCCACGGCCAACCCAAGCAAGCGAGCTTAACCTGATGCATTGACCTGTAGGTGCGGCTGTTATTACTTAGCTACGAGCTCCTCGTGTTTCCTCGCCAAGAACTGTTGGTTTATAATGATTCGTTAGTCAGTATGGTGGTAGCGGGTCTGTCAACTTAAAGTAGATATCCCAGACGTACATTTAGGCTACACCACTTTTCCTAAAGAGGGTCATATAGGTAGCAACATAAAACAATTTCCCATTTCAAAGGAGGAGTTACTTATTCCTACCTACCTACATATACATAACACAGAACAATGTAAATTTAATTTTCCGCGTCGCGACGCTGCTCCTCATAATGTTCATTAAATTCAGAATATTGTCCCTAAACAGAGTGCTATAATGTCTGTACCCAAACTCCTAATTAAGGGTACCACGTGCCTCTTAATGGCTAATTAGGACAATATATCTGGTTCATTTCAGTTGATAAGTGTTTTCATTTCGATTTAAGTAGGTAGGTACGTATTGTTTTTATTTTGTAGAACCTCAGAATAAAAACTAAATACCTAATGCATTGACATTGGTGGTGATTGGGGCAAGTAAAGAGTTATTAATTGCTTTGATAATTTAGGTAAAATTATAAATCTATTATTGATTTGACGACACGGTTGGCGCAGTGGTTGAGCGATTGACTGATGCGCACTATGTCGCGGGTTCGATTCCCGCACGGAACAAAATTATTTGTACGACCTGCAAGTATTTGTTACGAGTCTGGGTGTTTTTCTGTCTATAATATGTGTGTATTTACAAAAAAAAAATGTATATAAGTAGTCTATCAGCCATCTCGTAACACAAGCATTAGGTTGCTTAGCTTGGGACGATATTATGGCGTTGTGTGAAATGTCCAAGGATATTATTATTATTGTTATTATTATTATTCGTTTATTTATTCCATTTCTTATCTAATATATTTTTAAATATTTTTATAAAAAACAAAAAAAAAACATTTAAAATTAAAAAAATAGTGGTCCGCCGATGTCGGGAGCAGGGTCCAAGGCACCGGTTATTATTATTATTATTAAAGAATTAATAATCTAGGGAATGGTAACGCTATTTCAATAAAAAAAGTAATGTTACTAACCTAAAATATTGTTTAAAAAACTGTTTATTAAACGTGTCACTTTTTCAAATAAAAATTATTGGAAATCTTTGTTACGATCGATAAAATCGTCCTAACTAATACAATCTATTACAAAAGCGTACCTAAGTGCTTGCTTGTTTGTTACGTTTTCACGCTGAACGAATTTGGATGACATTTAGCATAAAGATATTAGACCTTGAACCTGGGACATAGGCTATTTTATATCCCAGTAATATATTCCCGTAGGAAAATTCCAGCCTCCACGCGGGCGAAGCCGCGGCGAAAGCTGGTAGGTAAATATTTTGTGAGTTGGGGAATTGCCAGATCTTTATAAGTCGTAATTAATTGATGAGCAAAGTTGAAGTCCGTCGCCCTACAATTTTAGTGATTAATTACTGAATTCTCATTTCAACACGTAATCATTCATATTCTATTTAAGTACTGTGAGGAGTAGAGGGACCTCACCTTTAAGCAATGGAGGAGTACTCGCGCAATAAGTACTATGGAGGTCGTAGTCACATCAAAAAACACTCTTTGAATCTATATCATTATGTATTTCTTTATAGATACATATTTACAGCAATGCGCCTAATATAAAAGTCGTATTCAAACTTATTCTAATTAATTTCAAAGTTCGAATACAGCCAGAATTTTTTCCTACCAGCCAGCTATTAGTCAATACTACTCATCAACTAGATCTTCTTTTTAAAGGGTTTAAAAAAGTATAAAGAACCATTTTCGAAATAAGAATTAAAAAAAAAACAAAGAACCATTTTCAAAATAAGAATTATTGTTAAAAACATTTCATTGTTATTTGAAACAAAAAAATTGTTCTTTTACTACGTCTCAATCTTCTCTAAGCCCATAGCGCCGCACGAAGCCCACATAAACAATAACTGCCTATGTCGAAACACGTATCACATCCAATAATTATAGATCACTGCGGATTAACGTTCTTTCTCACGGATAAAACTATAAATTAACTCTGCCTACACCACAGTGCAGTCAGCGTGAAGATTAGTAGATGAATTAGTCAACATTATCATCATGCGATTGGGAATATTAATCCTATGGCACCCATTTCGAATGTATTGGTTGCATTTATGGATTTGGTTAATTATTATTGTGATTAGTTTAGTTGGGATCTGAATTGGTTTTTAGTATGGAATGTAGGTATGTATTAGTCGTTTTTTCGTAATATGATGAATCAGAATGACCAGGTGAAGGTTTTAGCGTATTCAATAAAAAGCTGAAAGCACTCTTGCTTTCAGCTTCTTATTCTTCTTCCAACATCACGCTTGTTTCCCAAAGGTCATTAAGGAATGCAATTAAAGATAATAATGAAAACGAGGACGTTAGTTTCCACCCAACTGTTGCCCGTTTGACATACGATTTACCATAAAATAAAATCAGCTTATCAGCTCAGCTTAGCTCAGCTCAACTTAGTAGTTAGGTTGAATAGAAATGTTATTAATGTGCAACTATAAAATATACTTTCACACACGTCTCATAATGGTAATAGTTAGATGGCCCTCTTCAACTCTGCTGCTTTGCTGTGCCCGACAGGGTCCACTGTGATTTTAGTAAACCTACCACCTTCTTTCTTCTTTTTTTTTGAGGGTGGGATATCATCAAATGACCCCTCCCGGTGGAGCGGAAGGGAGTGTTAGACTCTTACTGACTAAATTCCATCCATGTCCCTCCTTAGCCCTTTATGTTCCGGGGTAGCGGTAACCCTTTTGGACAATCCCGCTCACCTAGCAGGCTTCGGGCCTAACGTGCCCGTTTCTACCACCTAAGTTCACATTGTGGAATGAAATACATATCTATAGTATCAAAAATATTATTATACTTACAATAAAATGTGTAATCTTCGCATAGCTAAGTCGTTTTTAAAAATGGAAGGCACTATCACTTAACAGAACTATAACCATTACTTTAATTTAAGCAGAACCAAAAGTTAAAGATTCCAAGGAACCAGTCCACAGAGTAGCATAATGTAGCCATCTAATTATGTAAACGATTTGGACAACTGTTTAGTTTAACCATTAATATTAGGAGCGTTTTTATTCTGTGTAATTGCCTCATTCGTTTTTATCTGAAGTTCTTTTTTAATTGAACGCCTTGGAGATTAATTTTCGTAAATTAATTAAGTATTAGGTAATCCATATTTCCAAACTAATATTATAAATTCGAAAATAACTTTGTCTGTTTATATGTCACCTTTTCACGCCTAAACCACTGAACGGATTTTGATGAAATTTGGCATAGACTTAGGCAAGATAGATTGCATCCTAGGAAAGGATGTTTAGTACGTAGGCTATTTTTGTCTCAAAATATCTCCCAAAATTGCGATATAACCGACTTGAACGCCGCCGAAGTCGCGGGAAAAAGCTAGTAAAGATATATTTTATTATTTGTAGTTCAAGAAAAAGCAAATAGGTTTTAGTAATGAAGCTAGTCAAAGAGAAAATTATTAGTAGATACTTATGTAAGCACTTTCTCATATTCACTATAATTATTTATTATATTAATCACGAAATAGATTTAAAGCACCAATTTTCTAGTTTTCAGGTAGAGACTAAATCCACCAGATAAATAATACAATAGAAGAAAATTATAAATGATATAATCTGTCAGATACATTAACTGGAACCTATTCGTAGGTGACGGAAATGCCGTAAATATCCTGGTTTTTTCACTAGCACGACACCTAATGTCTTCTGTTCTCCGGATAAAAATGAACTGCAAGGAGAAATGAAAGAAAACCAAAAACTAGGACACGTGACTATGATGGACGATGTTGGATTACGTACTGAAGCTTTAAAATCTATCTATATATAATATGGTTCAGGTAGGTTATTCGTTTTGTCTTTATATTACACATACATAGCTTCAATGTGATGAATGTGAGGAGCTCGTGGCTAAGTAAGTTAAGCTAACAGCCGCACAGGTCGATCCATCAGGTTAAGCTACGCTTGTCGGGGTTGGCCGTGGATGGGTGACCATCTTTACATATCGAGATTCTTCCGTGCCTCGGAAAGCACGTTAAGCCGTTGGTCCAAGCTGTCATTTGTGCATCTTTGTCGTCAGAAGCCCGAAAATATGACAGACAGTCCTACCCCTTGGTTAGACTGTCTATCGTATTGCCCAGTTACTGGGTTGTGGAGGTTAGATAGGTAGTCCCTCCATGTAAAATACAGGTATGCGGCTGCATCCGGTTAGACTGAAAGCCGACCCCAATATAGTTAGGAAAAGGATAAGCATATCAATCTATATCACTACTTTCATCAGTACCAAAATCAAAGTCCTTCTATTGAAGGCCTATCTTTTTTCCATTTAATATCAAGAGACCAATACTTATTGCTACGACATTTTTGTGACCTAATTTCATTGTGTCTAGTTCTCACTGCGTCGGTATTGTTATTTACTCAATAGTGTTGTATTTATTAATATCTCATATTTTGTGCGTCTATCAATGAACCTTCACAACTCTTCCATTTTAAAACAATAAAATAAACGACCCACGAGTAGGTTCAAGGTTAAGTTACGATTGCCGCGGTCGGTTCTTGGATGGGTAACCATCAATTTCTCAACCTAGTTAGGAAAATGCTAGGCAGATTGATAGCAAAAATATACTGTTTGCTTCGGTACAAATCATTATTATTATATATCACATTGTAATCAATAGGTACATATCCTTAATACCATCTGCCAATCCATTCGAGTGTTAACCAGCACTACAGATAAATATCACCCTATATATCACTCAAATACGGAACTACCGTAGTTCGAAACGTAAGCGAACAATTACAATGGTATGGATTAGATTAATCAAGCAAAAACGGCCCTTAACGGTCTGCGAGACAAAGCCTTAAAGGATTAAAATCGCTCGAGCGTTTTATTGTTTTCGGATATCCTGACACACCACAGGGTGGGGTTCCAGTGGGATGATGAAGCAGATTGAAATTCGGTTATTTCATAAAATAATTTAATTGGAAGAGGGATTTAACATATTTGTGTGGGAAGGTAAGGCGATTTACTAAGTCTTGCGTGTAGGTCTTCTTAGTTTGTTTGTGTTATGTTTATTATATCATCCATGTTCTGTTGGAATATATCAATTGAAACAACAAGAGTTTTGTACTAATTATTACCTATAACGAACTTTCCAATTATGGAAATAGGCTCTTATAACTTTAACATCACTGGGCAAACGTGGTTGTACAGCACCTCTTCTTAACCGGGGAAAAGAAATGGTTTGGTAATGTTTCTTGACGTCTTTTTCATAAATAGTAAATCAGTTAGATTTACTATTTACTTGTTAGCTATAAATAATCCAATAACTATTAAATCAGTTGACCAATTAACTATCTTCAATAATAATTAATAGTAATCATTAAATTAAAAAAAAAGGTAAAATACAGTATAAATCTTAGAAAAACCCTACGTATTGCATAGTATGATGCCTGTACTAAGTAGGATACACCTGTATCATAGGCGGCATAAGTTCTTACAATTACTTAGGAAAACAGATTTTTTAACTATATTTTACATAACTTTGAAGCATTGTGACATAATTAATTTATTGTTATAATTAACTTACACCCTAATGATGTCCTAAACATGAAGATAAATTCTATATTATTTACGGAAAATAGTTGTTAGTCTCTAGTTACAGTAGTCATTACTTTTTGTCTGTACTGAGAAAACAGCAGAAGATTATGAAATTCTTAAATATCCATAAGCAGAGCATCGCTCTCACTCCCCCCACACCCTTACGGTTACCGCCACATTATAATAACGAGTGGGATAAAAAGGGAGACAATTACACACATTTACGACCCCCTCTGTATTTACACAGCTGATAAATACACCCCCTCCTTTGATAATGAACTTGGCTGGCCAGCGCCAAGCCAGCTTTAATACCTGTCTTTGTAACCAACTGCCTTTGACCTTTAAAGGGTTAAAGATAATTCAGACCAGACGTAGGGCAAACAAAACATTATAAACTGTTATTAGGTGTACAACGTTAAATGTTCTTTTAAAAGGTCTTGGTAAAAGTCTACGATGGACACATTATAAATAAAAACCTCTGTTTTACGTCATCACTGCTTAAGACAGCAGTGAAAGAAGAAAGAAAGGAAAATGTTTATTCTGCACAAACAAAGACTTTTATGGGGTTTACAGCACAATGAATAAAGGAACAGTAAAAAATATTTTTTTTAAAGTACCTATTTAAAAGGTAACTGAAAAGTACTAAATGATACTTTAAGCATAAAACTTGAATATTTTCTTAAAAGCGTGACGAATTTTATAAATATTTTTTCGTATTCTGAGCAAATCAATTGATACCCATATCTTGGAAGTCCTTAAAAAAATAAAATCTTGGGCACTACACCATTTTGGATTTAGAATGACGTCCCATAATTCTGATGCATCGTGATCCAAACTTAACGTGTTTGCCAAATTTGAGCCAAACAAACATACATAGCTACATTGCAAGTAAATTAACAGCTTGTAGAAATATTTAAAATTAATCGACTCGTAATTAAGTTCAAGAAACACAGAAGTTAGAGCGTCTTGTGGAACTGTAATAAATTGCCATCAAGTACACCTAGTAGCGTACTTACTACGGGCTAGCTCGATCACTAAACAATTCACAATGAACACGGGACACCGCGCCATCACGCGCCGTTAGCGGTTTTCTTTTTTGAGGGTGAGGAATCATCAAATGACTCCTGCCGCTCTGGGTGGAGCGGAAGGGAGTGTCAGACTCTTACTGACTAAAACCCATCCATGTTCCTTCCTTAGCCCTTTATGTTACGAGGTAGCGGTAACCCTTTCGGACAATCCCGCTAACCCGCTGGTAGCGGCTGCTAAATCGTATAATACAAAATAAATGTGCTCACATCAGGTATTCCATAACTGAGCATACTGGCAGTAGTATTTTTTGTGCCAGATGAGCTGACATTTCATTTGGCCAACTGATAATTTATAAACACCAACTTGGTGCTCGAAATCATGAGTTTACGCTTCGAAGAGAAAAGGTAATTGGCAGAAAATAATTCTACTTTTCCGAAAATTATTCTATTTCGGTCATGTTTCAAGATACAAACACGATTATCCTTCATTATGTTGTTACTAAACAAATAAAGATTTCTTAGAGAGACTCGGTGTTGGCATTCCCTCGGATGTTTGAGGAAAATGGGATAGCTTTAATAATGATACTTATTGGCTGGTAACAAATTAAAAATAGCTAAGATGGTCGACGTTGTCAAACTAAATAACACTGACTGTACACGCGCAAGTGTACCAACGGAGGGTGCGGAGAACGGAACGTAGCCACGCTCCCCGTTTCGTCATCGCCGGCGCGGCGGCGTCTATAAAAGACGAGCGCCCACGCAGAGCGTCCCCGATTCGCTGCCCGACGCTCGCCCCGGACGGACGTGCCGCGCGCTACCTGCTCTCCGCTACCTGCTCGCCGCACCCTGTCTCGCCGCTAGTGTGTTCCGGTCGACGTTCCTGTCGACGCCAGTTTCGTAGTCATCGACTACAAGTGTTTCCTGTATACTACTGCCTTTTTCAAGGAGGTAGTTACAGTCGCTATTTCTTAACAGAAATTGTGTCAAAACGTTATCGTCGGTCTTGGCCCCCTCTGGGTAAAACCACAGTTTCGTGGTCCTCGGTTGAAACCTCACGGTGTCAACGAAGCCGAGTGGGGTGTTGACCCAATCACACCCGCCGATCCCTTTCAGGGTGAGGCAGTCAATTGGAGCCGAGAGCTAGAAGTTTGGCCTTGGGGGATCTCCTAGTCAACTCTAGTTTCTGACTTCGTCCACAGCAACACACCTAGTGTCGGTTGGGAGTGTCTACCCCTTCGCACTAGACCCGGTCAGGGCCCGTTCGCACAATAAGATTGGCGAACGGTTTACAAGCTTAGGGCTCACCATAGGTACTCACCTCCCTGTCTGCGCCTGACAGGGAGGCTACACATCCCCGGGCCTATCCACCCGGGGAATTAGGTTCTAGGGCCGTTAGGTGCGAATGCCATGTGTTTTCGCATTTAGGTTTTAATTTTTCCCTACCGACAATGTCGGACTACGACCCGAGATGGGTCAAATATTTTCTTACGGAATTGCTCCCGGACCCGAAATTCGTGGCCCAGCATTCCGCCCGTGCTTTGCGTGCCAGTCCCACCGCGTCATCGTCGGCAGTCGCCGACTTCACCGACGCGCTCGACAGCCCGCTCTCGCCCCCGCCGGCCGATCAAGGCCTTATTCAAGCGGCTTGCTCAAACCCGCTTGCCGGAATTCCGGCTCCATTGTCATTACCGACAATTGAGCCCGCTTCCGCGAACCCAATTAGTGCGAGACCCATTGTCTCGGCCACTTCTATTGTTCCGTCCGCAGCTGCACTGGGCTCTATTGTCCCGGTAATGACAAAGGCTGCCCCCACCACCCCAGTCCAAGCTCTACCGGAGAGCATGGACACGTCCGCTCCGATCTCGGACGACGATGGCCCCCTCTCTGCCTCTTCCTCATCCTCGGAAGACGACTACGAGGTCGTCGGAAAAGGAGGGAAGAGGAAGAAAGGGTCTTCATCCCAGGCCAGCAAGGCCAAAAAGGCCGTAGCGGCCTCATCCTCCCCCACCCCTGCCCCTTCTCAGGCTCCCCGCCCCTGCGGCAGTAAGGCGAAACCCGCTTCCGCTTCTGGAAAGAAGCAAAAGCCCCCGCCTCCGGTCTTTATCCAAGACAAGGCCAAATGGACCGAAGTGTCCAAGATGTGCGTGGATCGTAAGATCCAGTACACCAGCGCCACATCAACCCAACAGGGCATCAAGGTGTCCGTTCCCTCGTCCGCGGACTACAGGGAGCTCACCGCTATGCTGCGAACGAGGAACTACTCGTTCCACACCTACTCTCTCCCGGAAGAGACACCGACTCGCGTAGTCATCCGCCGAGTCCCGAAGGAGATCCCTACGGAGGACATCAAAGATGACCTCTCTGCCCAAGGCATCTCAGTTTCAGCGGTGCACCGCCTTCACAAGGCGCGTCACGGACATGCCTACGACATGGTCCTCGTGGTGTGTGACCCTGTAGAAGGGCACCACCCGATCTTCAAGATCAAGTCGGTCTGTTCACTATCGGGGATCTCTATTGAGAAACCCCGCCGCACTAATATAATTGGCCAGTGCCATCGCTGCCAATTATATGGTCACGCGCAGTCTAACTGCTTCGCCACCCCCAGGTGCGTCAAGTGTCTGGGTGACCATGGCACAGCGGACTGTCCCCGCCCCAAGGATCGGGCTTTATGCACCGAACCCCCGAGCTGCGTACTGTGTGGTCAATCTGGCCACCCAGCCAACTACCGTGGCTGCCCTAAAGCCCCCAAGGCTTCCTCCCCCAAACTGGCGAAGCGCGCTAGCGATCGCCAGAAGAGGGAAAGCCCCTCGGCTACCATCAAGGTGCCCTCAGCGCAGTTGCCAGTGCGACTCAGCCCCCAACGACCCATGCCCTGGGCCAACTTATTCCGCAGTGACGCTCCAGTCACCGCGGCCCCCATCTCTCAGCCCCCTGCTACCAACCCCGCGCCTAAGGTTACCGTTAACCCTGGGCTAACCCCCTCCCCCGTGGCCCTTTTGGCAACTCCACCCGCCGCCCCCTTGAAGCCTGCCTCGGCAGCTCCGAAAAAGGTCCCTTCCCTCTCCCCAGCAGGTATCAAGCCCACCACGACGGAGATCCTCGTCCACACCCTCGCGGTTATGAACCAAGTGTTCGAAACCCCGGAGGCAATCGCGATGGCCGATCAGGTCTACGCCGCCAAGGGCGACCCTATTAAAATCCTCATGGCATACCACAGCTACCCCGGGGTACTGCGCGCCATCTCCAACCTCACCTTTTAAATATCAATTATGGATATTACAAAAGGTGCTAGATGTACAAAGCCCCGGTCCCTCAAGCTAGGTTTCTTTAACGCTAACGGCGTTAAAAGTCAACGCGATGAGATCGCCGCCTTCCTCCGCGACCATCAGCTTGACGTCCTATTAGTTCAGGAGACCTTTCTGAAGCCCCATATACGCAACCCGAACATCGCCAACTATCGCATAGTTCGCAATGATCGGTCACGCTGTCACAAGGGCGGAACCCTCATCTATTTCAGAAGGACTCTCCATTGCATCCCGCTAGATCCCCCCCCTCTCCTCTCTCACTTGGAGATCTCTCTCTGTCGGCTCGCCATGACCGGTCATCAACCGATCACCATCATCTCCGGCTATTTCCCACCGACCAACGGTAGCGAGGATCATCTATCCATCGCCGCCGACCTCTCACTCCTCTTCGGCTTGAGCGACTCCGTCATCCTGGCGGGCGACCTCAATGCCAAACATCCCGCCTGGAACAGTAATCTCACCTCTACCAGAGGCAGATTACTGTTCAACTTAGGGGCCTCCCTTAACTTTGACGTCATCGCTCCGATGACTCCCACCCACTATCCCGGCGACCCTAACCAAACTCCCGATGTCCTCGACATAGCGCTCCTCAAGAATGTGAACCTTCGTTTGCAATCTTTAGAGGCGCTACAAGAGCTTAACTCTGACCACCGTCCCGTCGTCATGCACCTCACCCCCTACACGGGGGGTCCGCTTGACCCTGACCACCCGCCCCGCACCCAGTTGGTGACCGACTGGAGGAAAGTAAGCGAAAAGCTTAAATCCGACACTCTGTCACCTCAGCTGGAATCCATTCCTGACCTCATTGTCTCTGTCGATGACACTACCGGCGCGATCGCCTCGTTTACAGAACACGTGCAATCCGTTTTGACGGATTGCTCACGGGAAGTCCCGGTGGTGGAAGACCACCGCTGGAAACTACCCGCTGACGTACGTGAGCTGATAACCGAGAAGAACGCAGCCATCCGTGCCTACGACTCCTTCCCCTGCGATGCGAACAAAGCCCACATGCGCAATTTACAGCGTGTTGTAAAGAAACGCATTGCGGAAGCTCGTTCGGACAACTGGGACAAGTTACTCGGCGAACTTGAGCCCAATCACCATGCCTTCTGGAACCTTCAGAGGAAGCTTCGCGCTCCCGAAGAATCTTCCACCCCTCCACTCATCCGTCCTGACAAGAGCATCGCTTTCGATAGCTCTGAAAAAGCCGAGCTCCTAGCCGACAGTCTCGAGTCCCAATGCTCCCCCAGTTCCCTTCCGGTCGACCCAAAGCACCTCGCCAAAGTCGACGCCGAAGTCGAACGTAGAGCCTCTCTCCCACCCGTCGAAGATCCAGATGATCCTCTGCCCCCCGTCACCCCTGACGAGGTGCAAGACATCATCAAGGGTCTTCAGGCTCGTAAAGCCCCCGGCTCAGATGGAATTACCAATAGGGTATTCAAACTCTTCCCCGCCCAACTGATCATGCTCATGACCGCCATCTTCAATGGCGCCATGAGTAATAACATGTTCCCACAAGCCTGGAAAGAGGCCTCTGTTATAGGTATCCCCAAACCCGGCAAACCCAAATCAGACCCCACCAGCTATCGCCCCATCAGTCTGCTCAACGTGCTCGGCAAAATCTACGAGAGGCTTATTTATAAGCGTCTCAAGGACTATGCCGAGGCGAAGAGCCTGATTCCGGACGAGCAGTTCGGGTTCCGTACCCAACACTCGTGCGTCCAGCAAGCGCACCGCATAGTCGAGCACATCAGTGCCGGCTTCCAGCGTGGCGCTATGACTGGCGCCCTGTTCTTCGACATAGCGAAGGCTTTCGACAAAGTCTGGCACAATGGCTTAATATATAAGCTATACCAACTCGGCGTGCCCGACCGTCTCGTGCTCATCTTACGGGACTTTTTGTCGAACCGCACCTTCCGCTACCGCATCGAGGGCGCTCTCTCCGCCCCCCACCCGATTCGCGCCGGAGTCCCCCAGGGCTCCGTTCTCTCCCCCCTAATCTTTACCCTGTTCACTAGCGACATCCCTAAGAGTAAAAAGGCCCAATTGGCGTTATTCGCCGATGACACGGCCATTTACTACACGGGGACCAGTCCGCCAGCTATAGCTCAGACTCTCCAGACCGCGGCCAACGTCCTCGGCGCTTGGTTCCGGAAATGGAGAATCGAGGTCAACCCCGATAAAAGCCAGGCTGTTCTCTTTAGGAGAATTCGTAGGGCCCTCCCCAACCCCCCTAATCCGATCACCATGTACGGCAAGCCGATCCCTTGGGCGAAGCATGCCAAGTACCTGGGTGTCACTCTCGACCAACACCTCAGTTTCGCAGAGCACATAAAGCAGGTCCGTTCGCGGGCCGCTTTCGCTCTCGGTAGGCTCCAATTCATGCTTACAGAACGCAGCAAATTGTCACTCCGGTGCAAACTGCGTCTCTATAAGGCTGTAATCCGCCCCATCATGACTTACGCTTGCGTCGTCTTCGCGCACGCCAAACCCAAGTATCTGCATCGAATGCAGACACTTCAAAACCGGTTCCTCCGTAAGGTCTCAGGAGCTCCCTTTTACGTCCGTAACATGGACCTTCATGTAGATTTTAAACTCCCCACAGTTCAGCAGTTCATGAAACGCCTCTCGAAGCGTTTCTTTGACACTGCCATAAAACACCGC
The DNA here is from genome assembly GCA_951799385.1 of Hyppa rectilinea. Taxonomy (NCBI): domain Eukaryota; kingdom Metazoa; phylum Arthropoda; class Insecta; order Lepidoptera; family Noctuidae; genus Hyppa; species Hyppa rectilinea. The sequence continues at coordinate 1,339,169 of OX637319.1, forward strand.
AATCCCCTGATTGCGGCCGCCTCCCGATACACCCCGTCCCGCATCAGTAAGGTTCGCCGTCCACGGCATACCCTCGTTGCCCCTGACGATGCCACCACTCTCCTCCAGGAGAGCAGCCCGGCTACTAGCACTATTAGAGTAACATACAGATACAAATTTCCGTCGTTCCGTCCTCGCCGTCGAGGCCCGTCGCGACGACCCTGTCCACTCTCACCCTCCCGACCCTTGCTCGAGCCAGCCCGCGTTGCCGCTGAGCCAGTAGTTTTAAAAACCCCCGATCCAGCTGTCCCTTGCTGTCCCCCCCCAGCGACGCCCTAAGCCGAGGTCCGAACCCCGCAGGGGGTGCCCTTAGCGTGTAGTCGCTTAGTTTTGTAAGTTAGCTTTAGTTTTTATTAAGCCCTGGCTGGAGGCTACAATTCTTTTGTGGCAGCCACAGGCAAGCCCGGTTAAGCAGTAGACAACCCTTTGGTTGAACTGCGAGATGCCATATTAAAAAAAAAAAAAAACAGAGCGTCCCTTTTTTCATCACCTCCAAACGACCCCGGTACCCGGTACCGGGAAGAACATTGTAGGCCGCGCGGCCAACCATTAAATTTGTAATGTAATCCAAATAGTTGTCAAGCTGAGATTATATTATTTTATTATAACGTTCACCCGTTTCATTTATCACACATTTGGCGACCGTGAGCAAAAAGAAATCTGCAACCACAACTACGAGAAAACTGCGACTCGGTAGCGTGTTCCGGATTCTTCGAACCGACCACGTGCGCGCGCCGTGCAGGCGCTAAACCGCCGGCGCCGCCGCTGCCCATCGGGAATCGCAACCGCGTGCATCAGGCGACATTGCTGGGAACACGAGGAGGCTACACAACCACGGCTGTCGAAGATCTACCTGGATACAGCGGGCATCGCGTCAGGAGGTCTGCCGAAGGGAAGTGAGCTCGTTCCTATTTTATATTTCCGTCCCCAATTTCCGCCGCTTTGTTTGTGTGTTTAGAGCGTCCTCCTCGTAGAGTGTATTCCTCGAGGTTAGGGGCAGCTTGCAAACAGAATTTTATTGCATTGTGGTAAATTTAAAATCTCGTGAGTTGTGTATCTAAATAATTTGGTCGTAACTCCAGACTAATATGAGGAGTATATTTTAAGCATATATATTTATGGCGACCATACAATAGGTCCCGCATGCCCGCATGGGTTATAAAATAATACACGTGCCTCTGTGCTGTGCCGTGCGCTGTGAGTGAAGGCATATAATTTTGAACGCTTATTATACATCTAGTGTTTATATTCCGGTACTAAATACCCAATTCCGTGTTTCATGCACCAATAACAAAGCTTAAGCCTTGCACTGCATTCTTGCTTCAAATAGATTTGCCGAACACTTCCAGGAAATCTGCGGGCTGCGTCTGCGCGCTGCCTCCTAGCGTCCGTCCGACCACGTGGCGAGCAGGGCTCCGCGGACCGCGGCGCGGTCGCAGAATAGCAGAGCGGCCATCTTGTGTGCCTGTGCGGCGTGCCTGCCGTAACAACGCGTGGCTGCGAGCTGCGACTGGAGTGTACGCCTAACCGGGCGTTTGGTTTGATGCACATTTATTGCTTATTTCATTGTTTGTACTCGGTTAGTGTAGTATATTTAGTGCAATCATGGACAAGGATGCGTGCAAATTCAGTGAACTAATTCGGAAACGCGGTAATATCAGAGGGCGTTTAACTAAATTAAATGATTATGTACAGGATATGAAAAACCTAGAATCTACTTTAAGTAGCGTTAATTTAAAAGAGTTAGGTAGACGTTTAGAAAATTGACAAGAATTATTTAGTCAATTTAACGACGTTCAAACAATAATTGAGGACACTTGTGAGGATTGTGACACTGAGGAACAACTCACATTAAGAGAGTCCATTGAATCAAAGTTTATTTCAATAATGTCAGTCATTGAGGACATTTTAGAAAGGCAAGGGTCAGACAAAGAAAAGTTTGGTGATGCATGTAGTAACAAAGGCTCCCATTCAAATTGCCTACAAAATGGCTTACAGTCAATAAGATTGCCCACAATTAAATTGCCAACATTTAATGGTTCCTATTTAAAATGGTTAGAATTCAGAGATACCTTCTATTCATTAATACACAGTAATGAGTCTATACCAAATATAAATAAATATCACTATCTGAGGTCTTCACTAGAGGGTGGTGCTGTTGAAGTTATCAGATCCTTGGAGTTTACCTCTGAGAATTACAGTGTTGCATGGCAATTACTTAATGATAGGTATAATAATAAAAAACTCTTGGTTAATAATCACTTAAAGGCGCTTTGTAGCATTGGCAATGTTAATAAAGACTCTGTTAAGGAATTGAGAAATCTCATTGATATTATTTCAAAAAATTTAAGAGCGCTCAACAATTTAGGTCTAGCAACTGACCAATGGGATGCTCTATTAATATTTATAATAACTGGGAAGTTAGATACCAGTATGGTTGTACGTTGGGAGGAATACAGGAATATCTTACCTGACTTACCAACACTAAGTGATTTTTTTAATTTTATTCGTAGTCGTGCTGATGTTTTAGAAACAACATCAGTCACATCACAACAAAGTGACAAAGGGAATATTAATAAATTTAACCAAAATAAATCAAAAGCCTTTGTCTCTTCAGTTGAAAACTTAAGTGAACTTTTATGTTTAATTTGTAGCGAGCAGGGTCATAGAATCCAAAAATGTCTCAAATTTAATAATATGAATGTTCAAGATAGGCTTAAGGAGGTTAATAAATTAAAGTTATGCTTAAATTGCCTGCGTGAGGGCCACAACTCGTTTCGTTGTCGTATGAAGGGTTTATGTAAATTTTGTAAACACAAACATAATAGTTTAGTACATGTAAATAAAACTAATAGCAACAGCAGTTCTGAAAATACTACTGCTGCACCTTCTACGTCAACTCAACAACAACCGGTATCACTGTCTGCGGTATCCATCAGCCAGGTTTTATTGTGTACCGCTGTTGTAAAAGTATTTAATGAACATACTAATGAAACTTACTGTGTAAGAGTTCTATTAGATACAGGATCTCAATCCTCTTTTGTGACAGAAAACCTGAAAGGAAAGTTAGGTCTGTCCACTAAAACTATTGAACCGCTACGGATTTCAGGTATTAATAATGTTTCTTTTAATATATCCAAGCGCTGCAATATAATAATAAAATCAAGACTAAATTCATTTAATTTAGAAATAAACTGTCTTGTAGTTCCACAAATTACAGGAACATTGCCGAGTGCACCTGTTAACATTCAGGAACTGAATTTACCAGAAAATATTGTGCTTGCAGACCCAAAGTTCAATTATCCCTCTAACATAGATATGCTATTAGGGGCAGATGTTTTTTGGAACATTGTAGGGACTAAGCATATTTCACTAGGTGTAGGTAAACCTATCCTACAAAATTCACAATTTGGATGGTTAGTCAGTGGACGTTTAGGAGAATGTAGCCTTAGTAGTCACTTGACATGTAACTTCACAAAAGAAATTCATAATGACCTAAAAAAGTTTTGGGAAATTGAAGAAATTAATTGTGTTGATAACACTTCACTCCAAGATAAATTGTGTGAACAACATTTTTTAGAAAATATGAAACGTCTTCCCAGTGGTAGATTTTCTGTTAAAATGCCATTCAAGGAGATTCCTGAACAGGCACTAGGCGATTCATATTACTTAGCGAAAAAACGTTTCCTTAACTTGGAGAAGAAATTACATAAAAATACTCAGCTCAAACTAAGTTACACTGCATTCATTGAAGAGTATAAAGAGTTAGGGCATTTAAATGAGATTAAACGTCCTTCATTTGGATATTATTTGCCACATCATGCGGTGTTGCGAGAGCACAGTGAAACCACAAAATTACGCGTTGTTTTTGATGCCTCTGCCAAAACTACTTCAGGAAAATCATTAAATGAAATTCAGTATGTTGGTCCAGTTCTACAAGATGACTTGTTGTCTATTTTATTAAGGTTTAGAACTTACAAGTATGTTTTAACAGGGGACATACAAAAAATGTACAGGCAAATAGAAATTGATCCTTCTCAGAGACATTTACAACTAATTTTGTGGAGAGATGATTGCTCACAGCCAATTAAGGTCTTGCAGCTAAACACTGTCACCTATGGGACAGCATCTGCACCTTTCTTGAGCACCAGGTGTCTAATTCAACTAGCTCATGAATGTTCTAACCCCATAATTTCTAATATTTTAAAATATGATATTTATATGGATGATTTAAATACAGGATGTCAATCAGAAAAAGAAATTAAAGAAATATATGATGACATCACTAATATATTATCATCAGCTTGTTTCCCTCTTCATAAAATACGCACAAACTGCCCCCAAGCATTGCAAACAGAGACTACATCTAAATCACTTGATCTGAGTAAATATTCCACAGTTTTAGGATTAAACTGGTCACCGTCACCAGATACTTTACATTTCACTGTTGATATGGATATGTCTAAGAAACTTACTAAACGGGTTATCATATCATTAACTTGTAAAATATTTGATCCATTAGGGCTGCTATGTGCATGCATAATTAGAGCTAAAATTATTTTACAGCAATTATGGAATGAAAAATTAGGCTGGGATGACCCTGTGCCACCCCACATTGAAAAGAAGTGGGTTAAGATAGCAGAAAATATTAATAATCTGTCTAAAATTAGTTTGCCTAGGTATGTACTATGCGATATTCCCATGTCAGTTGAATTACATTGTTTCGTAGATGCTTCTCAGGAAGCATATGGAGCTTGTGTCTATCTACGGTCAATTAGTAATAAAAATATTGTAGATGTTAAATTGCTGTGTGCAAAGGCTAGGGTTGCACCTCTGAAGGCTATGACAATACCTCGCCTTGAATTGTGTGGCGCATTACTTGGTGCTAGGTTGACCACAAAGGTAATCCAGTCCATTAGATGTCATAAGATAACACAAAAGGTTATATGGACCGACTCAACTGTAGTACTTGGTTGGATAAATTCACAACCAAACCTTTTAAAAGCATTTGTAGCCAATCGAGTAATAGAAATTAATGAGTTGACACAGGGCTTTTCGTGGCGGCATGTTCCCACTCACCTTAACCCTGCAGATCTTGCTTCTAGAGGTGTAGATCCTCAGCGTCTGCAGGTTGAACCCTTGTGGTGGGAAGGACCCTCCTTCTTAAAGGATGGATCATCTGCTTGGCCACAGCAACCTCATAAGTCAGTGGACTTACCTGAACTAAAGGTTCATGTACAAACAAATATAGCTCACGACGACAGTCATAAATCTATCATTAATTTTAGTAATTATTCAAAGTATAATCATTTAAGTCGCGTGTTAGCTTATGTATTGCGGTTTTTATATAATTGTAGGAATAAAACCAAATTATATGGTCCACTACAAACTAACGAAATAAATAAATCTCATACCTTTCTATGTAAAATATGTCAACTCGAATCATTTGATACAGAATTAAAATCTATTAAAAGAGGTCAAGGAATACCTAAAAAATCTAAAATATTCAATTTAAATCCTTTTCATGACTCTGAAGGTCTACTAAGAGTAGGAGGTCGTCTTGACAATTCAAGCTTTGATTACAATAAAAAGCATCCTATCATATTAGATTGTAAACATAGATTCACCCTTTTATTAATGCAAAGTGAACACCATCGCTTATTTCATGCAGGTCCACAATTATTATTAGCCTCCGTAAGAGAAAGGTACTGGCCTGTAGGTGGGAGGGCCTTAGCGCGCAAAGTATATAAACAATGCGTTGTATGCACTAGATTTCGTGGTAAGACTATACAGCCTATAATGGGCAACTTACCATCAGCGAGGATGCGACCTACTTTCCCTTTCCACTCTACCGGTACCGACTTCGCAGGACCATTTCAAATCTCTAGTAAAAGGGGAAGAGGTAATCGAATAAGTAAATGTTACCTCTGTATATTTGTTTGCTTAAGTACCAGAGCTGTGCACCTAGAGCTGGTGAGTGACCTCACTACATCTGCATTTATTTTATGTTTACGACGATTCGTGTCGCGCAGAGGTAAGCCCTATGAGATTTGGTGCGACAATGGCACTAACTTCGTGGGGGCAAACAATGAACTAGGTAAGGTGCTACGCTCCAGTCGTGACTCGGTCATTGACTATACGGCTAACGAAGGCATTTTATTTAAATTTAGTCCAGCTTATTCACCGCACTTTGGTGGACTCTGGGAGGCAGGCGTAAAGGCGGCCAAATATCATTTAAAAAGAACAGCCGCTAATGTTTCTCTTACTTTTGAGGAGTTGTCAACTCTATTCACTCAGATAGAGGCGATCCTAAATTCTCGCCCTCTCTCCCCTTTATCTTCTGATCCCTTTGATTCGAACCCTTTGACCCCCGGGCACTTCCTTATCGGACGGCCACTGACGTCGGTGCCCTCTTTTGCAGCTGAAGACTCCAGACCGAAGTACAACCTCATCTGCAAGCTACGCCTTGAGTTCTGGAAAAGATGGTCTCAAGAATTTATAGCAGAACTCCAGCAGCGATCCAAATGGAAAATTGGGTCTGCCGGGCCGAATGTTGGGGAGATGGTGCTCATAAGGGACCAGAATCTGCCTCCGCAACGCTGGCGGCTAGGCCGCAATTTACACGTCTACACATGGGCGCAGACAACACTTGCCGGGTGGTAGACATCTACACATCCAAAGGAACAGTCCGCAGAGCTATCCACTACATCGTCAGGCTGCCGGGTGAAGAAGAACCTGTTGAAGGCTGACTCCTTCAAGGCTGGGAAGATGTACACGCGCAAGTGTACCAACGGAGGGTGCGGAGAACGGAACGTAGCCACGCTCCCCGTTTCGTCATCGCCGGCGCGGCGGCGTCTATAAAAGACGAGCGCCCACGCAGAGCGTCCCTTTTTTCATCACCTCCAAACGACCCCGGTACCCGGTACCGGGAAGAACATTGTAGGCCGCGCGGCCAACCATTAAATTTGTAATGTAATCCAAATAGTTGTCAAGCTGAGATTATATTATTTTATTATAACGTTCACCCGTTTCATTTATCACACACTGACCTGGATATATTGGAGGTTTGTGGCAATGTGGTTTGGTTTAGTTTCCTATTTATAATATAGGTCATCCAGAATCTTAGAGCAAAGAAAAGATGGAAAGATTTTGTGAATGATGGTATATGGCTACGAGAGAAAGTGATGGCTTCAGTGAAGTTTGGAAAAAAGAGATGGAAATAAATGTCTGCAGTACCGAAATCAAATAAATTGTAATAAGGGCAAGGAGGTGAGAGTGATAATGATCTATATAGAATAGTTTTTAAGTAACAATAAGTGCTCAGGTAAGCGGGATTGTCCGAAAGGGTTACCGCTACCCCAGAATATAAAGGGCTAAGGAAAGAAAATGGATGGGTTTGAGTCAGTAAGAGTCTGACACTCCCTACCGCTCCACTCAGAGCGGGAAAGGGCGTTTGATGATTACTCACCCTCAAAAAAAAAACCGCCACCGGCGCGTGTCGGCGCGATGTTCCCATGTTCATTGTAAATTGTTTAGTGATCGGGCTAGCCGTAGTAAGGACTAGGCGTACTTGATGGAAATTAGTTACAGTTCCACAAGACGCTCTAACTTCTGTGTTTCTTGAACTTAATTACGAGTCGATTAATTTTAATTAGGAGGGATCATTTGATGATCTTCCACCCTAAAAAAAAAAAAAGGTTTCATTTAAAGGTGCTGGAGTATCGTAAAGAGATTTTGTCAGAGACCCGAGTTGATCAATTAACATTCAGTAATTATTAAGATCTATTTTTGTAGTCCTACCTTAGTGATACGACCAAAGAGACGCTTTAATATAAACGTAATAATTTCGCCAGGATCCTTTCGACCTTTAAGGGTCCTATAATAACGTTGACAGATTCGAGTTACATCGTTCGAACTCAATTATACCTCACACGCGGAATTATCGGGCCATGTATAATTATTCATAGAAATACAAATTTTGGTAAATTAATTTACTTCGGGTTACTTCGGCGGGCCCTGGCTAAGTTCGACAGGCTGGCTACGCGCTTGATTGTCGGGAAATCCTCTTATGTTACTGAATAGATAATGTGCCAGTTGTTCAGATAATGGTATTATGTACCTTCGTAAGTACTTTGAATGAACTTAGGCATTATTAGGAGCCAGGAATAATTATTATTTTAGGTTCCGAAATTCTATATTATATTGATGTCATCATTATTCCGATTGGTTGGGTCTCACGGAAAATATTTAGTTATTTCTACTTATATGATTTAACCTAATAGATCAGCACTTAAGCGGGATTGTCTGGAAGGGTTACCACTGCCCCGGAACATAAAAGGCTAAGGATGGAACATGGATGGGTTTTAGTGAGTAAGAGTTTGACACTCCCTTCCACTCCACCTAGAGCGGGAGGAGTCATTTGATAATTTCACACCCTCAAACAAAAAAGTAGATCAGAAAGCCAAGGAGATGGAACGTGGCTATAAATACTATTCCTAAAATTTTACCGCTTCATCGGTGAAATTACAAACATCGTCCTTCGATTTGACTCAAGTCAAAATTCACTACTTAATTTTTATTTACTCACAAAACCTATAGGTAGAACCCACTTGTAATTTCTTGAACAACCCATGTACGTTATAAAATGAGGTTTCAACTACTAAGGTATACTGTACCCGTAATTTAACCAAAACCCTTTCAACCTCAACATTGAGACACAATAGGTACAACTGCAAATCAACACGCCTAGGTATCGAAACTGTACTCATACTTTACCAAGTATGGCCCGCAAAGGGTCCATAGTACCAACGAGCCCTATTCATTATTCCGGCCCAAAATCCATTGTTTAATACAAAATACGATTTCGCTTAGATTTATCGTTCTTGGTTCGGAAAGCGAACAATTAAGTCTCCTGCGAATTGATTTTGACTAATTAAACACTTTTATTGCTTGTATAGGCCTGAAAACAACGGATTTGGGATGGCTGGAGTACTCCGAAATTAATCGTTCTCTGTTTAGTGGGAATCTATAATTTGAGGTTTGTGGGCGATTTGGGTTACCTGGGTTTCTTTGTCTGTATTCGAGTCTTTGAATTCAGAATTTGAATTCTTAAGCTATTGAAGAAAATACAGTAATATTTTCAACATCAATAATAGCATTTAGTTTTTCGGTATTGGTATTCGAGTGGCGTGTTGTAAAACAAAACATAAAAAAGCAAGTATATTGTGGTTTATGTATACACTATACTTTATTACGTAGAAAGGTCATGGCTAAATAACAAAAACCGCATGAGTCAATCTTCAAAGTTAAACACCGACGTCGTTACCAGCCATCGAGATCCCTCAGTGCCTCGGAAAGCACGTTAAGCCGTTGGTCGCAGCTCTCATTTGTAGACCTTTGACAGTCGTTACGAGTAGTCAGACGCCCGAAGGACTGACAACCACTCTTATCAAGGGGTATCGTGTTACCCAGTAACTCGGTTGTGAAGGTCAGATAGGCAGTCGCTCCATCTTCTCCTTTTTGTGAGGTTAGTGTCTAACCTAGTATCAGAGTTTATAGGGTACTAGTACCTACTTAGCTTCATATGCTGTTGAGAAATATCTCTCAGGCATGCTGGTTTTCTTACGATGTTATCCTTCACCGATTTTTAAGCAAATAATAATTATTATTATATAATATGCACATGAATTCTTGGGGCTCGAACTCGAGACCTATGAGTTGGCAGTCCGACGGTCACACCACAGCCCCATGTAAAGTACTGATATTCAGCAGCATGAACAGATTATTTAATTATTATGCAAATAGCTTCCGCCCGCGGCTTCGCCCGCATAATAATTATGTCGACAAATTATACACATAAACCTTCCTCTTCAATCACTCTATCTATTAAAAAAACTGCACCAAAATCCGTTGCTAGTAGTTTTAAAGATTTAAGGATACGTAGAGAAATAAAGACAGAGAAAGCGACTTTGTTTTATACTAGTACATATATATCGATGGTTTTATACTATGTAGTGTTATGTAATGTCACTAGTTTGTGGTGGGTTTCCTTTTTCTTAGTGAATAGGAGGCTTTTGACCAAATTATACGGGTATATGTTTTATGTCTTTTTTTCTTTAATGTGCGTTATGTTTGTGCAGAATGCAAAAAAAATCTTTTCTTTTCTTTCATGCGGTATGACTAGAAGCCGACCCCAAAATAGTTGGAAAAAAGCTAGGCAGATGATGACTATGCTTTACTGTGACTTAAATACAGATCATTCATATTCATACGTTGTCACTGTTAGTATGCTTATGTAGCCAACCGGTAGTATTTCTAAAAGCTTTGGCTTGTATTCTGCAATAAATTGTAGAGACTAGTCTCCAAAGCTACTAAGCTGTAGCTGATCCTCCTTTGGCGCATCGTAATCCGCGGGTAAATTTGGCCCAAGTCTTTCCGAGATGACGTATCTCTCCCAGTACGGTTATACCTGCGTTGGTAAACTTTACAATAATAATAATACACATACTCACACAAGTTTTTGCTAGAGTTGTTTAGGTTTTTTTTTAAGGATGGGTAATCATCAAATTACTCCTCCAGCTCTGGGGGGAGCGGAAGGGAGTGTTAGACTAAAACTCATCCATGTTCATTCCTTAGCCCTTTATGTTCCGGGATAGCGGTAAAACTTTCGGACAATCCCGCTGACCCGGCAGGCTTCAACCCTAATGCTGACATCTCTTTGAGGCGCGCGTGGAACACGAACGCGCCGTCCGTCATGGGCTTGGTCTTGATCGGACGGTGAACTACCCATTACTTACCGTCAGCAGGCCCGCGCCCTGGGTGGCCGGGAGTCATCACACAGCTCCCGACGCCCGGAGCGTCTTTTCTTTTTATTTTTGCCAGTTTTTTAGAAGTCCTATGTAATAGACGGGGACTATTATGTTGATAGCCACAAATTTAACAAAATTTATATATTATGATGTTTATAGGTAGACAATGCCTACCGATGTTATGAATCCATTCAAATGTTAAAATTCACCGAGTAAAATCAAAGCCTTTTCAGGTAAGAGCGACTGTATGAAGCTGGAATAAACGTTGCCTAGCAACCTTTGAGTCGCTTCTTATGAAGACTGTTTCTTTGCTGGATATAAGTTAGTAAGAATAGTCTCCTATACATTCCTTTGATCCTCTATGTATGTGGAATAAATTGTGGTTTTTCTAATAATTCTGAGGTTTGTAACATTACTTATATGTAAGTACACATACATTACCTATTTTATCTTTAGGTCATTGACACCTTGTGTCAACCAAATAATTTACAGGCTACGTATGGATAAAATTGAACTTTTATCTGAAGAAAAAAAATTGCGGTTTGTCATATTTTATATGCCATCATCATCAACTATGTTGGGGTCAGCTTCCAGTCTAACCTGATGCAGCTGAATACCAGTATTTTACATGGAGCGACTGCCTATCTGACTTCCACAACCCAGTAACTGGGCAATACGATAGATACCCCTTGGTAAGGCTGGCTGTCAGATAGTCGGTATGATATTTTCATATTTTATATGCTGTAGCTGTCTAACTGTGACATTTATTCGTTTGATAAAACTTATCTGACGATTAAAAAATCAGATAAATTTAAGAGTGACCCGGTGATTGTAAAATCATCTCTTAATGTATTAAAATGACGCAATTTTTTTGCAATAAAAATATGTGTACTACATATTGCTACTTATTACAATAATATTTTAAATTTCAATAACGTCCCTGTGTTACACGAAAAATTAACTACTCTTGAAATAATATTAAAATTAATCTAAATGTATCGAAAATGGTGCGCTTTTCTTGCTAATTCATACGATATACTTATATACAATAGATAGGTACCTAAAGTTCTGAACGGAGGAACAGTTCACGACCAACCAAAAAAACTTACAAAAACTCTTATATACTTAATCGCCCCCTTAAAAGTAAAGAAACTATTCCCAAAGAAGAAACTACCATCTCATAACCCATGAAGCCATTACACCACCATAATAATGTGCAAAGTGTAACGGAGCGCGCTTCGTGAATGCACGCCGAGGAATTCTTTTATCTCAGCAATTTGCGAAACGAGCTCCGTGAAAGCTTCGTAATCCTACTTGATCTGATGTAATTGTGATAGATTCGGTATTAGGTAGGTATGTATGTTGACTGGTTTCAAGTTTAAGATTGTAAATAGGTAAAGAATTTTTGATGAGAATCAAAATTACATAATAATAATAAATAATATTTGAAATAAATGATCACAATCTGAATGATGTGAACCAGACCATGCAAAAAGAAATAAAGGATCCGAGAACAATAAATTTCCAAAGAAATGAAAATGGTAGATTAAAATAGTTTAGCAAAGACCGACCTAAAGAGGAATATCGCAGTTAAAAGCCCTAGTCCCACCATCTCCCTTCACTACCAGAACACCAGACGTACTGCAGGATACTATCCACCCTCGGTTGATAAGCTAACGACTCGCACTCACCGATTCTCCTTCACATTAACATAGTGACAGTGCGACACTGTAACTTTTTGTTTTGGTTTACACTATGTGTCAATTTCACCAGTGAAATTGAACGGGATCAGCATGTCTAAACGCAATCAGCACGTTTAATGTGCTGATCACATTCCGTTTCATTAGTTAAATCGGTCAAAATAAATAGGACACTTACTTTTTTTTTTTTTTTTTATCGAGACTAATCTCGAAAAATGAAAAGCTTCACATTTTTTGGTTTTATTTGGCTTGGCTTGGAGTTGACCGTAAAAAGAAAGCAATACTACCATTTTTGCACAAATCATTAATGAAAGAATTTTCCTCATTCACCTTTTATTCCAGTTATCGGAACATACAAGAAATTTCTAACACTTTCCTTTTGCAAAACATTAAAAAAATACTCCGTTTTTCCTTTATAAAAATCAGTACGTACTTGGCCCGTGTCGAACGGGAATTAGGAGGAAATCAGAAAAAGTCACAATTTGCCAAAATGTAAAGGGTCAATTAAAAATAAATTGACGCGACTTCCCCACGTGAACAGATAGATGGGAAATGTTTTTAAGGGTTTTATTTAGTGTTGAGGGTGCGGAGCCCAGGTCGACATGGCGAGACGAAATTATTTGTTTTTAAAAACAAAAGGTTTGCCTCAGGCTGCAATAGTGAAAAAGAGAAGGAAGGCCATTTTTTTTAAATCATCAAAATATGACTTCTCCCGCTCTGGGTGGAGCGGAAGGAAGTGTCAGACTCTTACTGAATATAATCTATTCATGTTCCTTCCTTACCTTTTATATTCCGGGGTAGCGGTAACCCTTTCGGACAATCCTGCTTATTCAGCAGGCTTCGACCCTTTTTTTTTTTTTGAAAAGCTGGGAAATCATCCAATGACTGCTCCCGCTCTGGATGGAGCGGAAGGGAGTGTCAGACTCTTACTGACTAAAACCCATCCATGTTCCTTCCGTAGCCCTTTATGTTCTGGGGTAGCGGTAATCCTTTCGGACAATCCCGCTTACCCGGCAGGCTTGGCCCTGAGGGGCCCCTTCATATAATATACTGACATCTCTTTGAGGCGCGCGTGGAACATATACGCGCCGTCCGGCACGGGCCTGGTGCTGATCGGACGGTGAGTCACCCATTACTCACTGTCCGCAGGCCCGCGCCTACGGTGGCCGGGAGTCGTCACGTGAGGCTTCGACCCTAACGGGCCCCTCCACATGCTGACATCTCTAAATTGACACTGTAAAATAATATTGTGTGTTTTTAACACGAAAGTTTAATAATGTTAAACCTTTGTAATAAAAACATCAAGGATTCAAAGATGTTCAGGTTTTGACAAACGTCTATACTATCTATATCGTATAAACTAATAATAAAGCTGAAGAGTTTGTTTGTTTGCTTGAACGCGTTAATCTCTGGAACTAGCAGTTGGATTTGAAAAAGTTTTTTAACATTTGATAGCTTAATTCTTAAGAAAGACTGCCGTCACGTTACGAGTGGATCAAAAACAAAAAGGAAGGATGCTATGGTCTGTATTTTAATCCCGTAGACTAAAATGACAAGTGTAAATGATGAACCGACATAGATTACACATTTATGTCAGTTTAGACATTCGCTATTGTCAATTTAGTCCCCGGAATTAAAAAACAGGGGAATACGATAATATATTATAATATTTAATGTTCAAACGAGTCGGACGAAGTCGCAAGCTAATATTAACATATCCCAAAAAATATGTTATTTTAACAAAAACAATTTCGGAATTCATTTCAACCGTGAATGGAAATAAACGCCAATATTCCAATACCCTAAACAAGCCACCAATCCCCTATCTCCCTTTAGGTTCTATACAAAAATATCTAGATAATGTGGTTTTGACACTAAATTAGGTTTTCAAACAAACGTTATGTCGGGACAGCTCGATACACCGATACGATCGCTTTGCGTACAAGTTGTTATGTTGTAAGTGAAGCTAGTAAATGGTTGTAAAAGAACCACTGGACTTATTTTCAATTCGCTGTTAGCTCGTGGCCAAGTAATAACAGCCGCACAAATCGATCCATTAGGTTAAGCTACACTTGCTGGAGTTGGTCCGTGGATGGGTGATCATTTTTACATATCGAGACTCCTCCGTGCCTCGAAAAGCACGTTAAGCCGTTGTTACCGGCTGTCATTCGTGGATCTTTGACAGTCGTTACGTAAGTAAGAAGCCCGAAAGTCTGACAGCCAATCTTACCAATGGGTATCGTATTGCCTAGGTACTGATTGGGTTTTGGAGGTCAGATAGGCAGTCGCTCCATGTAAAATACTCCCCAGCTGTCATTCGTAGATCCTTGACAGTCTTTACGGGTAGTCAGAAGCCCGATAGTCTGACAGCCAATCTTACCAAGGGGGATACCCCTTGGAACCCAATCAGTACCTAGGCAATACGATAGTATTGCCTAGGTACTGATTGGGTTTTGGAGGTCAGTTAGGCAGTCGCTCTATATAAATACTGGTATTCAGCTGCATCCGGTTAGACTGCAAGCTGACCCCAACATAGTTGGGAAAAGGCTAGGCAGATTGATTGTTGATTATTACTGGCGTCACTTACGACAGTCAAGTACGGTCTGGTCAATTTATAATATGGCATTATCTAAGTGCTGCTCCATCGTTTACATTAACAATATTAGTAAATAAACTTTTGGTAATTACAATATTTAATAATAAAGCATGATCGAAGTCCTATCGCTAGAAATTTACCTCATTACACAACGACAGCTCCTGCATTTGCCATAATATCAAAACAACAACAACTCCTATCCACCCCTCGCACTACCACTAATCAGTCGCGTCCCACAACACAATCACAAAGCCAATTATAATCCACAAGCCCCATACAAACGTCTATTACCAAAGCAATACCCTCCTTTGACTGCCCCGTCAAAAGTTTCGTGTAATTCGGAAAATTTTCAACGTCCGCACCACTAGAAGTACCCAAAAAGTACCAAGCCGGCCCTAAAAGTGGCGTGTCGGCACTAAAAAGTACCAACGGAACCTGGGCGGCGCGATATAACCATTATGATAGCGAAGACATTTTAACCTCGCGGGGCGCGGATAAGCGTACGGGCATGAAATTAGCGAGTTGTTTGAGGTTTTTTGTGTTATCTGAAAGAAAAAGAAATGGTACCGAATTATATTTTTTTTCAAGATAATTTTATTGTGTCAGCACAAAGAACTTAAGCTCGCTAACTTAAGTGCTATGGTTTAAGAATTAAATAATTTTGCTTAAGCAGAGGTCGATTTAATGCAAACAACAATGTATAACACATCGTTCCAAACAATGACTTAAGTAGCTCTGACTTTTTCAAAGAAACAGGCAGAAAATGCCCTATTTCAGAACTCTGAAATAACAAGATGCGTTTGTTTGTCGCTTGATTACACCTAAAAGGCAACGGGATGACAATATAACTTCTCTCAGAGGACTTTTATGTTCCGGAAAAGACAGGTATCTCCCTAAGGAAATGCATGTTCAAAAGCGCGTTTTATTTGAACGATACAAAGTGTACGCTATTTACGTGTACTTAGCTACGTTTTTTTGTTGATCGTTGTACTGAAATACTTCAACGTCATGTCATAGCCATGGCAGAAAGATATACTTAGAGGTTCTAGTAAGTTTGGATACTCGAAATTTAAAAAAAAAACCTTTGTTTACTACATTTCAAACGACACTTTTTTTTTTTAAATATAAATATTTTTTTAATTTGGCTCTACATAATACAGTCGTCATAATCCCGTTAGTTCCCGGGCCCAACAACAAGAGAAACTTTTCTGATTTATTCATATCACGGTGCCCTCCGTTTGTAAAGTTGTTTCAAAGTTTTTGCGAACAATACGGATGAACGTTTCAAAGAAAAATAATTCGTACTCAAACATTGAGATATAAGTACCGAGATTGGATATGGACTCGGAAATATTATGGTAATCAGTTCACGATATGTTTTTGGTAGGACTCTGCTGAGGTATGTATGTAAATTTTATGTGCTGATTATTTCGGCATCGGTACATTCTGTTGTAATTCACTGAAAAAATATTCCATGTGTATATAAAGGAATGTTCGTGGAATTTGTGTGAACAGCCTACTTATTTTTTTTATTCATAAGGCTTCAACAGTTTATTGAAATGTACTAAAGAATAGAACAAACTTTGTTTCGAGAAAGAGAAGACATTACAATTTACTTACGTTCAACATTTGTATAATGATAATAATATCCTTGGACATTTCACACAATGCCATATAGTTCCAAGCTAAGCAACCTAATGCTTGTGTTATGGTAACGAGAAGGCTGATAAACTACTTTTATACTTTTTTTTTCGTAAAAACATACATATTATAGATAGAAAAACACCCTGACCCAGAACAAATACTTGCAGGTCGTACAAATATGTATTTGTTCCGTGCCGGAATCGAACCCGCGACATGCTGCGCAGCAGTCAATCGCTCAACCACTGCGCCAACCGTGTCGTCAAACCGTATAGTTAGAACTTTTAATACTTTTAAAATATGCATACAGATACATAATACCGAAAATAATCTATCAACTCAACTATACATACATAATAATAAGGACCCACAAATTGTTAGGAAACTGGCTTTATCAGCCTTTGAGATATTGAACTTAGTTTGAATCCTCTACACCACTTTAGCTAATAACTTCGTAATTTGTTCAACAATTATTAATTCCAAAGTAAGTTGCAAAATTCAAGAGAGCTTACAGTATTAATTCAAAATTTCCCATCGATGGGAATTTGATAGGAATTTTGAAATGAATATCATATCTGTGCTGTATTCACTTTAAATTTCTCAATAATTATGTTATACCACAACTTTTTTAACAACGTTTCTTCCCAAAAAAGGCCTTTATTTAAATTCTAGACAGGCTAATTTCCTCTGAATAAAGGGTTCGAGTCAGTGAGATGAGTAAATATTTTTAAAACGTGAGAGGTCGTGACATTATTTTGTTAAGTCATTGACTGCCGCGCAGCAGACACAATAGAAAAACTATTGTTTGTCGGACATACGGTGACCGCGTTGGCGTTCAACGTGTTAAAATGCCATGCAAACCTGAGGGTATTGGGAATTAAAGAGTGTCAAAAAAGTTTTCGCATTACTGGGAAACTCTCTGATTCGTTTCGGAAAAGCTCGCATCAAACGGTTTCTTTAATAGAATTTCTAAGTAATCGTTATTGATACCTCATTAAGTACGAAGCTAGATACAAAGTGTAAGAAATAAACGTAATTGAGTAGCCATTTCTAAGAAGCCATAACATAACATTGCTGATGATTTGTAATGAAAATAAAAATTGTCGGTAAGGTTAGCGCTTTTTATAACACATATTTAAAAAAAAAATTGAATTAATTTCTGGCTTAACAATAAAATATTATAATTATAAGTGTTACTTATTCCAATAAATAGTAATTTCATATCGGCAAGAAAGGCAAGATAATTAAATCATCGTCCTTTTTATTTGCTTTTATTTGACATGCTTGTGAAATTAATCGAATCACAGGTTTAAAAACTTTAGTCGCTAATCTTACTTGAAAAATCTAAAAAAAAAATGTTATATCCACTACGTTTATAAAAGGGTATCTTGTAAAAACATTTTTAATATTAAAATGCTAAGCTTAAAATCACGCAAGTACATAGTATACGGGGACAGGGTAATTTCCTCTAAATAAAGGGTCGGGTTACAGAGAGGAAGAGAACAAAATATTGTTATAAATGTACGGGGACGATATTAGACCGTGACGTGTACTGTTCGAGTGTAGTGACTCCGTGCGTTACGCTGTGATTGGGATTGTATTTTCCCAGTCATGGGAATTTTTAAGGAAAGAGGTTAATGTTAAATTCGTAAATAATATTACTTCTAGAAAATCAATAGCGTACATTTATATAAAATTGAAAAAAAAAATAACTACGTAATTCTTAAATGAAAGAAAGTTAACGGTGTTTAAACAAATTATGTGTACATGTAAAAAAATAAACACTGATTTATTTATAACAGTGTGACCTTTACTTAAGCTATTTCTGATAACTCGTTTTCAATGTTTGACTAATTATTTAGTTTTGGTAAGTGCTCCATCATTGACCGCTAAATAGCATGCCTAATTCAGCATTAATAAACCAAGAAACTTGCTTAAAAAATAAATGTAACCTGCAGCTCGTAAGTTCTATCAAAATAAACATCATGATCTGCCGAGCCTTTTCCCAACTATGTTGGGGTCGGCTTCCAGTCTAACCAGATGCAGCTGAATACCAGTATTTTATATGGAGCGATTGCCTATCTGACATACAACCCAGTAATTGGGTAATACCATAGGTACCCCTTGGTAAGACTGGCTGTCAGATTTTCGGGCTTCTGACGACTCGTAACGACTGTCAAAGATGCACAAATGACAGCCGGGACCAACGGTTTTCGAGGCACGGAGGAGTCTTGTTATGAAAAGATGGTCACGCATCCACGGCCAACCCCGGCAAGCGTTGCTTAACCTGATGGATCGACCTGTGCGGCTGTTAGTACTTAGCCGCGAGCTCGTCTATGAAAATAAACAGTACTTGTCATTTAAATGTACTTTCTTAAAGGACATATTACCTGAATAAAGTTCACTATGGATTCAAAACAATAACAAAAAAATCAAACCCTATCTAGCTTTATAAAACATGAGAATTCTCAAGGAACGTGAAATATCTGGTCACACTATTCAAACTCAAGTGCGGCGCTTCTCCAATTTCCTTGTCGAGACAGCCCCTTTCAACCCACTGGAACATTAAAAAATACAGAAATAAACTCCACCATTTTTTTTTCGCGTTTTATAAGCATTATTCGCGCTTGTTTTCATCAAATTATCTTAAGCCTAATTAAGGGTAAAGAATGTCTTTGAATTGTGCTGTTATCTTTTTACATCTTTTAGGAAGATATTTCTCTTTTATTCGGAAAGGGTTATAAATGTATTAGGAATTATTTTTCTTGAGGCTATTTTAATTCATACCGAAATTTCACTACCACCGACAGCTGACTGAAAAATACTTTCATTCATAATCTATTAATGAAACAGAAAACATAATCATCCTATCGCAGCTTTATACAGGGTGAAATTGAATTCATGGCCAATATTTTAAGGAGTCATTGTACTTATCATAATGAACAACTTTTACTATGGGGACAACTGAAATAGCAAAAAAAAACAGCTGTCACCAACATTTTGGCGAATTATGCGTAAATAATGTATAGAACAGCTGATGGATAGTCAATATTCGGAAAGACCCATATCCATCCTAAGTCACACGTTAATGAAACTACTTTCATGTTGTGATAGATTTCATTCCATCCTATACCAGAATCAGCCTTTTCCAGCCATAATAGTAAAAGCCCTCGTCTAGATCGCGTCCAGTTTTTTGAATCTGAATTTATGACCAGACTTCGTGCCCTATCTCTTGTTTCAGTAAATTATTTCATACTTTCCGTGTTCTGTCGATAAAAACATGAATTATTGTGTGCTTCAGCTAAGATAAAAAATACCTTATTGGTTGGAGAAATTGAGGTTTAATACGAACTTAGTAGAGATGAAAAGCCATCCTGGCACAAACAAACATTTATAATAGTTAGTTTATTTCAGACCAAGATAGTCCATAGAGTGTTAGTAATACTCAGGCATTTAAGAACTAAGTGAGTAATACACAAAATAATAAAACAAACTACTTAAAATAACATTATCCTGAATGTAGGCGGATCCAATGCCTCCATATATGACTCTGCATGTGTTCTTCAACCAACCTTTTATTTTATTGTTTTAAGGCTGGGAAATCATCCAATGATTTCGCCCGCTCTGGGTGGAGCGGAAGGGAGTGTCAGACTCTTACTGACTAAAACCCATCCATGTTCCTTCCGTAGCCTTTTATGTTCCGGGGTAGCGGTAACCCTTTCAGACAATCCCACTTACCCGGACTGCAACCATCCTCAGGTAGCTTTTGGGGCTGTCCCTCACTCTTCGCATCAGCTATGCTGTTCTTTTCCTAATTATGGCAAGGTAACTGTCCACTTCATGAGACAATTTCAGTAATTATAATTTTCCTATATCCATTTAGTAAACGAACCCCCGTTCTTATATAACGAACAGGAAATAACAATGAAGTCACAGGCCAGGAGCTGGTAACCTATAGCATAAATCGTCTCAACAAGCGGCATTAAATTATCAAGTCAAAATATCACAATTGAGCGTAAATAACGTAACAATCAGAGTCATAAAGTTTATCTTAAACGGTCCAATATATCAGATGGCGGGAACACCTGGCGATAAGTGCTTGTATCTAGGTTTAAATTAGATATAATCTTAGCACAATTACTATTGGTTTCGATACTAAATTGTATTATCTTGTGTGCTATCTTTATCTTGATTTGTGCAGGTTAGTGGCAATAGGATTAAATTACATGGGATTTCGATATAACTAGCAAAATCTGCACCTTGAACGTAACTTTTTTGGGAAAATTAGTATGATATTAGAAAGAGGTCTACTGGCACAGGTATCTTCATCCTTAACACGTTGAACGCCAACGCGGTCACCGTGTGTCCGACAAACAATAGTTTTTCTATTGTGTCTGCTGCGTGGCAGTCAATGACTTAAAAGAAGACCTCTACAATGTTTTTGATAAAACCTGTTGATTTTTTGAAAAAAGAAATACTTTTCTACTTTCCCCTTTAAAAGAACTACCTAATCGTAACAAAATCACTGAATGGGGAAAGTTGGTACTTTTTAACACGTTAAACTGCTCGAGTGTCTAGATAGCCTAGAAAATGAGAACTGAAGTGTTCGAAAACAGCTCATTACAACTTTTAGCTATCTTTTAAAGGGAGAAAGCAAATAGACTTTAAGATTCCTCGAAAAAGTATTTGTTCTGCAAGCAATTTTTTTTATTGAGTTGTACAACTGAGCAGTTGTTTACAATAGGATCACCCTTTATCATCACATACTATCTGCTCCCGCGTGGTTTCAGCCGCTGCTCGGCTCCTTTTGGTCGTAGCGTGATGTTACATAGCCTATAGCCTTCCTCGATAAATGGACTATCGAACACAAAAAGATTTTTTCAACTCGGACCAGTATTTCCAGAGATTAACGCGTTCAAATAAACAAACTCTTCAGCTTTATAATATTAGTGCAGATTATTATATCCCATACTTGGTAACTGGTATATTTATTTCAACCTCTTTGAAAAATTCAAAACGCAAATATTCTAAGCTTTACGCGTTTTGGTAAATGTTGTAGGTAATGTGTAAACGTCATCTCCAATAACCTTTGTTTTTATCCGCCACCTTTATTCTCGAGACAATTACCGGCAGTTCACCACTCACCGTAACAAGTTTCACCCTTCACCGGCCATAAACTTGATTTACACGAAAGAATTTGTGCGAAACAAACTACCCTCGTTCTCTGCAACAAATCAACACGCGACGCTCACAAAACGAAAAACACCTTAACATATTTTACAGTCCTCCCTTTCACCTTACACTAAAAAGTACCAATAAAGCCTTAACAATGCTTAGGCTGCCGGTACATAAACTGTCACGATACACTTTGATTAACATCCGTCTTCGAGCGTTGCGATTCAAGCCACGAACGAACCTTTATGTCTTCCAAATCCTGCCCAAAAACTCCGAATCAGCGGAGAACCTTTTTTGTAAACCGTTGTAACGCTAAAGTGTTATGAATAACCCCTAACATTAACCCTTTAATAATATTTTTTAAGCCAAAAAGCCGTCTTACTGGGTGAATTTGCCGGCGGGCTTTGGCAATTTTAACGCGGGCCGAGTTCAAATGTGATGTAATAACGAATTTCACTCGCTCCGTACGACACAACTTGTGGTTGGTTTGATGGGAATACGGCGTGATGGGTGGTGTTAATGTGTTTCTGGCTATAATTTGATTTACAAAGCGTTACAGTCACCTTGTTTGTAAAATAAGGCGCACAAGGTAAAAGTGCAAGTTGGTTTGCAGGTCAGTTTAAAAAACCGTGTTGTTAGCGACATTCCACTGTGTAATTGTGTGAATAACTACTGTGGCGACATCTATCGAGCCACATAGGATAAACACTGACAGCGATGGAAGGTGTCAAAAAACTGACATGTGACGACACCGCTTCGTTACACAAATCCTACATCGCGCAAGCAGTGTTTACAGCGCGATCTAACTATATACTTAGCCCCGACGAAGAGTTGTCGGGCAGTAGCCCGCCAGAAGCAACACCTGTCTGGTTGGAGGATCTTCCCATTTCAAAGGAGAGACTTTCCACCTTGTTCTTCCATTACCACCATACTAACAACATGTTTATTTACCATTCTTTTCAAAATTGTCAGTCGGTCAAGATCTTTCAATAAAATAGTTATTTCTAACTAAATCGAGTAATATAATTGCAAAATTTGTATCAGAATGTAAGGAAGGGTAGTGTATTTTCGTACCCTAAAAGCCTCAAATCAAAAACACAGTATCCACCAAAAAGCTCTTAAAATTAAAACAGGAACACAATTTACAACAACGAAATAAGGTAAAAAATACAAAATGAAATCTCCTTCGCTCAAAATTTACACCAGCACCCAAAGCGGGTCTGGAACTTGTGTAATTTATTCATAGTCGAGTAATGACACTCGATTACTTCAGCGAGAACCCTTTACTTTGAGCCCGCTTCAAAAAAAAGTGTTATTTTTATTAAATGCAAGCAAAATGACTTCGTTTCAATGCCTCAACGTCACGGAAAATTGTCGTGTACCGGGTTTTTATGTTAAAGAAGTGTGTCAGTGGGGGAAGTTGGGTGCGATGGATGAGGTTTGTATTGTACTGGGTTTTCATAGTGAAGAGTATTTGACTGAGTATTTTTATAAAAATATTTTGTAGACTTGCGATTTTGTAACTCGTCGCCTTTGAATTACGGAAGATCTTCCGGAGCTGTGGCAAAAGATGTAAATGGCTAAGGGGGAAAAAACAGGACTATAATTTTATGTGTAGTTAATGTTCATCTTATTAATGACTTTTTACGATTCTGCTCATGTCAATGTTTCGAGATTTCCTGACTTGCTATGCACACAAACTTCATTGTAAGAACCTATCACCTAAAATGCATGACGCGATAATTTTAAAAGTAGGTATAGTAAAAGGCGAAATGTAAACAAAATATATCAATTTACTGTTAAACTGTTCTAAGAAAAACCAATTGGTTCTATAGACTCTCAAAAAAATATCAGTTTACATACAACTTCAAAATTCAAACCCAGAAAATATGAAAGAAAATTCTCTTGTAGATCATGGAAAACATTGCATTACTTATTTATGAAATCCATTCAAATAAATAACGAGACGGGGCCGTTTGACGCATCAATAAACATAAATGCCTTCGCAAGGCCGAGGGAACCATTCTACTGAGGTCGAAAGGTCACTCTATATTTTTGGATCATGCTGTATAGTGGGCTGTTTTGTTTAGTTACTAAGGGAGGAAAATCTGAAATACTTTACTTCATGGGTAAAATCAAGAGCTATTAATAAATGAGTAACTACCTAAGTTATTTAGTTGCTTCTTCGTATAGAAAATGGTCTGTTGAAGATTTTGACTATTTTAAAGCAACTCAGGTAATTATGACTACCTAATGATTAATTGATCACTTATTCGCGACTTCAATCTCTAAAATTCGTTTTTTACAAACAACTGTAGGGCAATTATTCTTTGAAGTGAACTATTAACAGTGTTAAGATGCATGAACTCGTTTACTTTAAAGTTAAAACTTTGAGTTTTTACATCAACCGCATTTCCAACTAATTTTATATTCTATGTGTTCACGTATCGAGTTATGAAAGGCAAGAGCCCATTTACTTCGTTAAACATTTACATACGTTCATATTAATAAACATGTAATTTTACTGCGCACACAAAATGTACATACTCGTAAACAGGCCCATATCTTAGCCTATCACGTCTATAATAAAATATCATCCCTTGACTAACAACCACTATAAAATGATAACTTTATTCACGATGTTATGGGTTGTTTATGTGAAACCAGTGTTAGTACCAAATGACCCCAATTGACTGACCGAGATTTATGGCTAAAATGTCCCAATTTATTACGTCTAAGACTGATCGAAGTACCATTCTTCCCCAGCTCACTCTGACCGATAGGCAAAAAGGTACCAAATAACCCCAAATTACTTCAAACGTTGAATATTCGTAAAATACACATCAAAGGTTATACTGACCTTTGATCCTAAAAATAATTTGTTAATTGGTGTTAGTTAAAAAATAAAGATTAGAGATGAGCGTGTTATGTGTATCAAGGTACTAGATGTGATGTAATAAGGTCTCAGGGCCACAGAGCGTACAGCAACGCTATCAATATTGATTCTATAGTAAATTGGTATATAATATAATGAATGATTGATCTTAATTTTAGCCGTTTCTCATGACATGTCATTGATTTTTTTTACTCTCACAGGTAATAATTAATATAAATCTGTTTATCATAAAAATATAAAAGATAGTTTTGTATCTTTTAGACCGAATCATCACTACATAGTATAAAACTAAGTCGCTATTTTTGTCTGTTTGTTTGTCTGTATGCTTAAATCTTTAAAATTACGCAACGGATTTTGATGCGGTTTTTTGTAATAGGTAGAGTGATTCAAGAGGAAGGTTTATATGTATAATTTGTCGACATATTATGCGGGCGAAGCCGCGGGCGGAATCTAGTTTTTTATAATAAAAAATGTAGCTAAAGAATAATATAGAAAGAAAAAACCGACTACCTCGTTTGTGTAGTGATTAGAAGCGCTACTGCTAAACATGAGGTCCGGGGTTCAATTCCCAAGGCGGGCAGTGTTATTGGGCTTTTCTACCTGGATTTTTTCAGTAACAGCCCGGAGTCTGAATTGTACGGTTGATAGCAATGGACAGTTCTGTTTAAGTCCCATAATTATGACTAGAGGGCGACACCTAGCGGTACTTAAACATAACTTTCGAAATATGGTTGTACTATAAGTACACCTTTGCCCAACACGTTGGGGAAAGACGTGATGTTGAGTAGAAAGAAAAAAATATTTTCAACAAATAGTGATTCGTAGAGAAACGGTCTAGCAACTGAACCACTCAAACACTATAAAATATTCTGATCAAATATTTAAACAATATCATACTCAAGGAGCTCTTCTGAATATCTAACGCAGTTCCAAACTATCTACATAATAAACTTGTTTGAGCGGAAGGTCCCAGTGACCTTGCTGCCAAAAATACGCACCCCCATACGAAGTTACCGAAAACTTTGAGAGTTCATTATGTTATTGCGTTTTCTTTGCAAGGGGGATAGAGGAACTATGTCCTTATGTTTGGTTTGTGAATTTTGGGGACACTGTGAAGTGATAGTAGGGTAATGATTTTATTATCATTTAGCTTCTGCCCCTATTTCATATTAATAAAAGGGTTGGTGCAACATTGTTCTTCTAAACCTGTACGTATCTTAAGTTTTTAAAATCAACCGTCATCTAAAAGATCACTTTTCTTACCTTTTATATCATCATCTGTTACTGTCAATTCTATTATTTTTTAATAATTCAATATCTCTTTTATGACCAAATACCTAATCATCTTCTTCGTCGTGTTGATGAAAAAAGAGTTTTGCTAGAGTTATGCTTCTGATGAGAGCTGTGGCGACTGCTGTTTGTAATTATTTTAAGAGTTGCTACTATCCACCTTCTTTATAAGCACACATTTAAGTAATTAAGGTAATTTCTTACGTCAAAACCCAAAAAGGGCACAAAGATAGAGATCTCATTTAAAACGACTTACGTCAAACTACTCATTAAAAGGTATAATAAATCAATCCAAACATCGCGGCGCCATTGAGCGAGTAATTTTATTGCTATTTATAACGTTCTTGCAATAAAACCGTCACGTGCAACACTAAACGTGAACACGGAGAAGACCCACAATAAACGACATAATTTTATCAGGTACCTATATATAATGATTTCAGCAGGTAATTTTTTGGGGGTGGGAAATCATCAAATGATTCCCTCCCGCACTGGTTGGAGCAGAAATGAATGTTAGACTCTTACTGACTAAAAGCCATCCATGACCCATCCATAACCCTTTATGTTCCGGGGTAGCGGTAACCCTTTCGGACCATCCCTCGACTCAGCAGGCTTCGCCCGGGCCCCTTCCCTATTGCTGACATTTCTTTGAGGCGCGCGTGGAATACGTACGCGCCGTCCATCACGGGCTTGATCCTTTACGTATAATACCAACCTATTATTGTCCCCCTGTAGGACAAAAGCCTCTTCTCATATAGAGAGGGCACGTTGGTGATTTCAGGCATATAATAACCTTAGGTCCAACGTTTATCGTGATTTTTTTCCTTCATCAATGCCATTATATCCAATATCAACTCAAAAGGGTAATGCGAATTGTTTAATGCAATGTAATTCTGTCTTTTTCATACAAGGTGCAAGTTTTTCGAATCCCTTTACTTTATTATTATATGACACAAATCATTTACTAAGGCCTTACCCTAGGACCCTATCAAAAAGAATGATTATAACCTTCGTCATTCCAGCAAGTGCTGCGTCAAAGAACATCGTCAGACTGCTGACGTTTGTCTGGTGTGCTGGTCGCAAGCGCTACTGCTGACCTTGAGGAAGGCAGGTTCAAGCAAAGTGTTATTGGGTTTTTCCATGTAGTTCCTATGTTGCATCCTGGAGTTAGGATTTGTACCCGGTGTTAGGCTTCCTTGTTAACATAGATGGCGAAATGTGGGTTCTTTATAGGTATTCCTAATTATTTGAGGATCATATATTCATATATCTGATGTTATATTATTAAGTTTATTTTGACGGAATTCCCACAGCATTTGTATGCTTCAATCTTTCTAAAATCCCCTTGACATTGTGTGCCTTCTGCATTACGTAACCATTACCTTCAGCGATACTATCGCTGTACGGCGTTAGGTAACCTTTTGACAAACCAATTAGTTTGAAAGCGTGTATTTAAAGTCGCTCGGGCTCATAATTTTTTTTGGTTCGCAAATCAAAGTAAGTATGATTCAGTTACGGCGCATATTGATTTTGGTAAGCTAAAAGGGCTAAAAGTATATTCAGTCCCTTACGGGTAATTTTGGTGTGTTTGATTTCTTGAGAGTGGGAAATCATCAAAATGATACCTTCTGGGTGGAGCGGCAGGGAGTGTCAGACTCTTACTGACTAAAACCCATCCATGTTCCTTCCTTTGCCCTTTATGTTCCGGGGTAGCCGTAACCCTTACGGACAATCCCGCTTACCCGGCAGGCTTGGCCCCTTCTCTTATGCTGACATTTTTCTGAGGCGCGCGTGGAACACGTAGGTACGCGCCGTCCGGCACGAGTAATTTTGCCCTGGCTTTTATTTAAAAAAATACTAAAGAAGTCATGTTATATGGAATTACAGGTGAATGAGGGGAATAATGTAACAGTTATTGGGAAAATTAAAGCCTAATAAAAACGAATAACACATAAAATTAAAACCATACATAATATCACGCCAAAATTTACCGAAAGTTTAGGCAGAGTAATACCTGTAAACTAATGATTTCAATGTAATTAAATGTTGTTAAAAGTTATTTTGTTAATTTTGTACGTAATTATTTAAGTTTTTCTACAACTGATTTCCGGCGCTATAAATATTTTCTCCGGTTAGTGAACGGCAGTAGATTGCGAACTTCATTAAAATAATTTATCATATTTTATTTCTGGAAAATAGTACATAAAATTTTATTTTAGACATAAAAGGATCTACTAGAAAATGTCACTGCATTTTAAAGTAGTTCCGGTTAGAGTAAAGAGCTGCAACGTGACGCTTGTCCCAACTCGTTCTGATTTCCTAAACATATTATACATGCAGGCATCCCATATTTCGCCATCACTTATGTTAAATAACATGTTAGACGAATAAATACTTATAATTAAGTTCATTGTAAAATATTTCTTGCAAGGATAGCTATCTACAGAATTGTCCGAAGGGGTTACCGCTAGCCGTTACCGCTGAAGTCTCACTTAAGTGGAGTTTCCTGTGAATTGAACAACCAATTTCAATGAAATTCTTCTTAGTTAAGCATCAACAAACTTCGACTGATTCCAAACAAAACTCAAGCCATAATTTATTGATTCCAGAACAATTTGCCTAAATAATTTTATTCATACTTTAGAAAGTTCAATAAAGTTGGCTTATTACTGCTCTAATAGCACTAATAAGCTGATTATATTGGAGATTTCATTTTGATCCAATATTGAGGTTAAAGTTTTAAAACGCAGGCATTTCCGTGGGATGGTATTATTTATGGTACCTATTCTTGTGGAGTGTATTTCGTAAATCAAGTTAGCGCTGAATAAGCGGGATTGTCCGAAAGGGTTACCGCTACCCCGGAACATAAAGGGCTACGGAAGGAACATGGATGGGTTTTAGTCAGTAAGAGTCTGACACTCCCTTCCGCTCCACCCAGAGCGGGAGCAGTCATTGGATGATTTCCCAGCCTTAAAAAAAAAAAAAATTGCGCTGAATGGTTTAAATCATTATTTAGACATACTACGAGTGACAAGGCAAGTACTTATTTAGATCGAGCATCGCCTTCCAATGTCTCGTTTAAAGATTTTGAAAATTACCCCTGAAAAACAGACAACATTTTTTTTTGAGGGTGGGAAATCATCTAATGACCCCTCCCACTCTGGGTCGAACGGAGGGAGGGTCAGATTTTTACTGACTAAAACCCATGTTCCTTCCTTAGCTCTTTATGTTCCGATAAGGGCTGGGGATACGATTGACTTTAAGATAATTACTAGGGTTTTACAATAATCACGTGAAGATTACTCAACAAAACATTTCCCCCCTAATTACAGAAAGACGAAATTGAGCAACCACCAATAAAACTATCGCGAAACTGCTATGGAACATCTACCAAAATACGATCACGCTCCGTTTAAAATTAATTTAATGTCACTTGATCCCGGCGTCCCGTCGCGAAAGTAATTACCTAGAAACAGCTTTAGTACTTAAGACCTAGACTTGTGGTTGGTCTAGCAGCTAGCTCTAGTCTTGAAGGGGAACCACGATTTGTCTTAATGCGGTAAATGCGGTACTGGATGCGTCTATTTGGATTTTTTGTGGGGAATAAAATGGCGGACACTGTTTTTAGTGACTTTTATTCTCCATTTATCTAAGACGCAAGAGAAGTACTGGCTTTCAGTTGCATCCGGTTACACTGGAAGCCGACCCCAACATTGAACGTAATGAATATTAAGCAAGTTGTTGCAGTATTTTTTCCTACGTTGAAGAATGAACTTCTCTTATAGAAATTATGACCGTTGCCCTTGCGTGCTTACAACGAGATGGCAATTCCAAACTCCAATTTTTATAATGTGCGTAGAAATTACAACATTGATTATGACACCTAAGCAAATCACACTAGATTTTAACTGAATTGACTGATTGAAATACCAACGCGACATCCAAGTAATCACATAACAATTCAGCTAACCGAATGGTACTTTTAAGAGATGTGTTACACTCATAGCGATAGACATAATTTCATTAAAACGTATAGGTTGGCGATTAATTTACCTGCATCCGTCAAGGACCCATCGTCGTAAAAATCATAAGCCATTTGTGACATAAAACATCTTTGCAAAAGACGCATGTTTAAAAGTTTTTTTTTAATAAATCGGTTATGAATTTCGTAAGAAAAGTTGTTCAGTCGGTCGGGATGAATAAGGAATACAGGTGATATCGCCACCATTTATCAAGCAACACCTACCAATCTTTTACCTACAACTTCTCACAAGCGATTCCAATAATTTTCATCCAATAATTCCTAACTTGTCCCGTTAAAACTAGGCAGTTAGTCACTGGAGTCGAATTATGACGCATTGCGGCTCCCTCGCTACCGAGTGTCTTTTACACACTACAATAAAGAGAAGCTTATTGTTTAGACCCTAGCGTTTTATGTGTTGTTTTAGTTTGTGCTTTAATATAAGGGGTTTAGTTTTAAAATGGGGTGTTTTAATGAAAGTTTCTTGTTTAAAAGTGCGTTTATTATGTGTTTTTCTAGCAATGCTTTCTTGTTACAGCTGTGGTTTTTAATAAATACGCTGTAATCTAAGACTGAGGTCTATGAATGTTGCTTAGCAAATACTTTGGCTAAGTGATATTCCTTCCAGTTTGGCTAAGCTGTGCAACATACAGACAGAAACATTATCTTAGTCAACACACATGCTAAGTAACATAACATAGTTATCTTTTTTCATTTCCTATATAAACTGCTGGAATAATAATCACACTAATATTATAAAAGCGAAAGTTCGTGAGTGTGTGTGTGTGAGTTTGTATGTTTGTCCGTCCTTCACGCTCAAACGGCTGAACGGATCTGAATGAAATTTGGTACAGAGGTAGTTTATTACCTGGATAATCACGTAGAATATCCCGGTAGTACGTTTCCTTGGGATAATTTCCTACGAGTACATCCATGCGGGCAGAGCCGCTGGCAGCAGCTTAGTTACACATCATTCATTTTTTCATTATCATCCTGCCGGTAATGTGCCAAGGGATAGACCGATATGTACAGACGCCAGCACATCAAGCTATCCCTAACTGTCAAATTTTCTCAATTAAAAATGAACCTTATGTCTTTGCAATAAAGTTGAAATACTATCAAAGAAATTTGACAGATTGTGGTAACTTGATGTGCTGGCCTCTGTACCCACATTTTACCAATTATTAATTATGTGTATATTTGTTGTATGCTTTTTATCTTACGTAACAACATTTTCTTTTAAATAAAACTATTTCCTCGTGCTCTATTGAATCAAAAACCTACACAACATCGCACAAATCTCTTCCCTTTGTCGCACTTCCGTGGGCGAAAACTAATCTGATTGAGCCGAGATCCACATCAAGCCTCATTTCAATTAGGATGTAAAAACGCCCATGCCCACCTATCTCCTAACTATTTTCGTCCATCTAAATGATTCTGATATATCTGAGCAATCAAATAAGTATCAAATTGTATTCTAGGAGCTGGAACTTTTGATACTTTAGCGATGATCTAAAGATCGATCTTAACTGTGTAGTTATTTTTATATTTGGAGTCATTTTCCTTATAAGAAAAAATCTTATCATGGATTACAATTGAATCAGTTACCGTTGTAGAAATGTAAATCCGTACTCATATTGTATAACAATAGAGAGAGAAAACGAAATGCCCTATAATAATTACTTTCAAATCACATCGCACCAAGGTATTATAGGGATAAAATATTATTTGATAGGCAGTTTCACTCAAAAGCGTGAATACGTAAATGATTAAGAAAACATTATCAGCCTATAAAATTCCCACTGACTGGACAAAGGCCTCCTCTCTGAGACAGGAAGTGGGCCTCAATACATGACGCAGGAACAGTGCAAGTTGGTGGATGTCTTCGTATCTTTACTCCTAGGTGCATACTTGCCAGTTACCTCACGATCAATCAATCAAGTCTTTATTTGTAAACATAGGTTACATCAATGTGCAAGATGTTACAATGATTGTTATAAATATTACAGTTTCTCTATGTTTTGCCATTTGGCGTACAAATATACATTTCAGGAGGCTTTTGCCAATTAAGCAAATTAATATATCGGTACTAATATTCCAAAGAGGTAAAATTTTCAATTCAGTGGTATCAACATCACTTTTTGTATTTTAATAAAATGCATTAGGTAATGTCAGGTAATGTCAATATTTAATTTAATACGATAATGTCAATAATAAATAGTCATGATGTCATAAGTTATAGATGATAAAAATATTTAAAACTGATATTGTCCACAGTAACTGTAAGAGTCGTCATGCTTATATAGTTAATTATTCATGTTAGAAATATAATTATGTAAAAGAACTGTCATCAAAGTAGTAGCTGACGATCTTTTCCTTCACCGTTTTAAAAAATAACACCGTAACATTATAATTAATTCTTATTTCAACACAATCATTTCTTGTTAACCTCAGAAATGAGAAACAATCTTCCGAATAATACTCCTACGCAGGCTTCAGATCAAAAGATTTTAACAAGCTCTTCTTATCGCAACATTATCTGGCGGATGGGTTGCGCACGCGCCGATAAAAGTAATGTAATGCGTCGATATCGGATCACACACGAAGATCGACGTGCTATGGTTTAGGTTATGGTGTAGTGGCGGATATGCTATGAAGGCCATGAATTTTTTTTTAGGATGTAGGACTGCTGCATTAAAAAAAATTGGGTACTGTTTTTATCAACCAACGCGTGTTAACTTATGTAATAGTTTTTGTTTATTGTTCAAACTTTTTGTCTAATCACGTTTTTATTAACGTAGCCTAGACATTTAGAAATTTTCTTTTCGAGAACGTCTAAGCTATTAAAAATCTGTCTTATAACATAATGGTTCTACTGTTAACACATATTTTTCAATGGGTTTTTCCCTTATTTTTAGCAAAGAAACCTATTGAATTTTTTTTCCGGTTTCCGATTTTGCCCAAAATTTTAAACCAGGCTTTGCAAAAAATTGTTTTCGGCCGTACTTAACTTATTTTTAATATCCAAACTTTAGATTTAAGCAAGCATAATAATATTTTCCAAACTTTTCCGTAATAAATGACCTCAAGAGCTTTAACTCAAAAAGCTCTCTTCACAAATCTCCGCACCTATCAGCTACCAACAGCCTCTGGACCAACGCCGTAAGATACTGTGAGATAAAAGATTAGATTTGATCCAACCATAACGCTGGCTTAACTAGTAGCCGGCAGTTATCGAGTTATTGAAATATTTGAGATCGAACAACGAACAAAAAAAGAAGGTTTTAGTAAAAAACCGTGTAAGCATTGACGGGCCGAGTAATTTATGGGTTATAAGATTAAAGGACGCCTGTGTTCGAGTGTGCGTGGGAGTCGATTTTTTGTCTAATAAATACAATTTATTTGGGTGATATTTGTTTTTCTGGTGCATTGATGAAATAAATGACTTGGATGATGATTATTAGTTTCCGTTTTCTGACTATATTAGTATTTTATTGACTACCAATATATTATAATATGTATTGTAGTTTATTAGGTCCTAAAAACAAATATTTACATTCAAAGAAAAACAATGTTTAATGACGATAGCTGCAGTAGTTTAGTAGTAATATTCTAGCGCAGTTTCCAACGCCTGACTTCTCGTGAGGTTAATACATAACAAAAAGTTAATCCATTATTTAGAAAACAGAAAACAATATAATCACACATTTTGACGTGTGTCAATCAATGTGTCCTAAAACGTTGCGATGATTCAGTTGCCTAGGTGATCGACCTCCTTCGATTTGATCCTCATTGCATTTGATTATGTTTATACATTAAGTAAGTTAAAATATGTTTTCTACATTAAGACATTTCTTTCTACTAAACGCACGAAAAGAACATGTCTAGATTCAGGGCCGAATACACACCATACAATACAGCAAGAGCCCATAACTTTACAAAATATACAAAACAAACAAAACCAACATTTAATAACTACCCTTAAAAACAAAAGCATAAACCACATAGGAAACCCCATAATTTTTAGCGCCATGATTTATTACGAGTAGTGGTGCCGCGAACATTTGCAATGCGTATGAAGGTAGGTATCACCCGGTAATATATTATGGTGGTATTTAATTGAATATTTATGAGAACCGAACTAATAGTTTTTGAATTAGTTCTGTATGGTGTGGTGGCACGCTTTGGGCTTGCTTGATGTGGGTAGATAACGAATAAAAAAGACGAATCCTAATTAATATTATACTAGCTTCTGCCCGCGACTTCGTCCGCGGAAAATTTCTTGTTTTAACATTAGAAGTAAGTTGAAAAATACTTTTTTAAAACATAAAACGAAATATAAAAGTTAAAATACAAAAGATAGGAATATGGTGTTGCGGACTTTTTTGTAGAAATAATTAAGGCGAACCGGGTAGCCATACATTGCTTTCAATTCTAAACAACTGTTTAGGCAGCGCATGCAAATAATTCTGTTTTCACAGGTGTTTCTTTCCGACTAGTTAGACTAAAATTGCGATAGCTCGGCTAATATGTATGATATAAATATAATTTATAGCCTATAGCACTCAGTAATAATGTAGCTTTCTATCAGTGAAAAAGTTTTTGAAATCGGATCATTGGTTCCGGATATTACCCCCTACATACAAACTTACAAATTTTACCTCTTTATAATATTATATTATATTATATATTATTATTAAGAATAGATTTGCGCAAGTTTGTGTTTGTTTGTTACTATTTCACGATAAAACTACTGAATAGATTTAGATCAAATTTGGCAAATGGGTAGACCACGATCTGGGGAAGGATATAGTACTTACTCTTTATCCTGGATCGCAGGGGAAGTCCAAGGCAATAGCTAGTGTTGGAATATTCATTATCCAAAGAGTGGGGTTAGGTTAGGTTAGGAGAAGCTGATTTTCGTATAATTTCGTCTAAGAACTTGCTGAAATGGATAAATTTTTATAAACCAATTTTTTGACGATTTAATATTTAAGGAAGAAATAAAAACATGTCTCGTCTGCATGTGGCGCCATTATAATAATTTTCATCATAGAAAAAAAATACAGAAGAAGAAGCATTAGCAGACACAAAACATTAGGCTTTTTTTAAATTATCTCATACCTAGAGTCACGCCTCAAATAAAATTAATTCTGTTTTCAGACCCATCCCACACTGCCGCGCTCACCTACATCAATACAAAAATTTAACAGCCGAACCCCATAAAAAATAATTGCACGAGCCCCCTTTCGACCCTCCAGCGCTGAGCTCTTTGTACAATCTCATCGACGCATTTCTCCGTCAAATGCCGAGGTTTAATTACGACGGCCCCCACTTACAGTTTTTCGACAACATTTTTGACGAAGACACCGTGACGAACACGGTGTAGGGCACTTGGCACGCCAAATATTTCGGCCCACTTCAAACCGCCAGATCGCGGCGAGGGGGTTAGGTTAGCAAGGAAAATTCTTTCGATATTTCTGTAGGTTAATGGAAGGTTTTCGGGCGGTGTAGACTTTTCTTAAGAGGCTCGAGTGAAATGAGAAAAGGCTAGGTACGTAATATTTGGGAGAATGAACGAGTTTCGTAACAAGAAAGAAATATCTGTGTAGTTTCTAGCTAAAGCTACTTACAAGAGTTTCCTTTATGTGTTTTATGTTATAAGACGCATTGTGTTTAACCCTTATTCCAGTAATTCTTTCAGGATTTTTCCGGGGTAACACGTTCTTATGTTCTATTCTCAATAAAATCAACACGTTTATAAAGCCTTTCCAGTAATCCTTAGTGTACCTACTATTTATTTACATCACCTATTCTGAAGTATTGGATCCCGGTTTTACACACCGCACGTGCACCAATATGTATACACTAAGCAACTTTAAAAAGTGATTTTCTCCTTGTGCATTTATTGTAATTTTATGTCGTTACGGATATAGTATTTGGGAACCCATACTAATATGAAATAGGTTCTTTTATCACAAAGTTATCGTTATTCCACGAGAAAATCGCCTATGAATGTTTCCAAGTGTATATATAAGTGCATGACACAACAGACTCTTGATTATCCACCAATACTAATCCCGTGTTACTATATACTTCTTTAGAATAAAATTTAAACCCGTGACATGCCTCCAAGCAAAAACATCCCATAAATATAAAATTCTAGTCCACGGAACAGCTTCAAGCTGCGAATAAAATAGCGAGTTTTCTGGAATAAATTAGCGACTTCCATCTATTGCTGGCTGGTAACTTTTCCTCATAATGAAGTAAATTATGCATTTTCTCTGTTATTACTCAATCAACACCGAGGGGTTTGATGGAGTTTTTATTGAAGAGGAAGAAGTAGCTAAAGGAACAGCCAGGTGGTTTTGGTATTGTACGTGTTGAGGATTGTGGCAGCAGTTTGCTTGAAGGAAATATTTACTTGTAGTATAGAGCGTGTGTATGTTGAATGGCTGAACCAGAGCAAGAGAGCGCGAAATTGTCTGAAAGGGATGATTGATTTTTTTTTGAGGGTGAGAAATCATCCAATGACTTTTCCCGCTCGGGGTGGAGCGGAAGGGAGTGTCAGACTCATACTGACTAAAACCTATCCATGTTCCTTCCTAAGCCCTATCTGTTCCGGGGTAGCGGTAACCCTTTCGGACGTTCCCTCTTACCCGGCAAGGGATGGATAAATGAGAATATAAAAACGAGGATGATTAATAAAATGAAGCCATGTTTCATTCTATGAAGTAGTTCCGTGGCCAGCCCACTGCCATTTCAGCTTGCTTACTCTGCAAGCTATGTCGGTAGCCCCGGTCCTTAGCTTGGAATGGTAATTATGGTAGCTTTATAATTATTCCTAAATCTCAATCGTAAACTTAAAATCTTACTTTTTTAGTACAAAAACAAGTTATCAACCTAATTGACTATTTTGAATGTTATGTTAATGATGACGTATTTAACTTTATGTTAGTTTTAGTATGTAGGCAATTATTGAACAGAGCGACAGCATTTCAAATAAACTGAAATGGGTTTCTGTTTTCGAAATCGCTGATTGTAAAATTGCGATAGCTTTGTGGTTCGGCTGGTCGTTTTACCTATATATAGTGCCTTTTTATCTAGATACTTTAGCTAAATATAGTGCCTAAGTATGGTCAGGAAAGTTAAGGCGCTGTGCACAGTCGAAATAGGCTTCTTAAAACAGTTTTTGTAAAATGTATATATTTTACAAAAACAAAATTAATATATTGGTTAATCTTTGATTTATTTTTTCCCTCCTGTCATATACCTACTTGTACATAGTTATTAATAATTTTTAGGTATGTAAATATTACGTTTAAGGTTGTATTATTGTATAAAATAAATTACAACACTTAATTTACTTCGATTAAAATCATCTTGATCATATTTATAAGAGAACTATTGAGTTCAAAACGTTTTTGGAAAATTATCTATCTAATAAAGGGAACTGATGTTTTTATTAGTCGATTGAATTAAGATTATTATTAAATTTAATGATGAATAACTCGAACGAGTCGAACGAAATATCGCACCATGGCGGAGACTCTTCGTTTGCAACCTCCGATTGCTACTACTCTATTCTTTTGACATTCAAAAGAGACTTTCATGTGCCTATTTGAAATAAATGATTTGATTTTGACTTTAAATTAAATATAATTTTCTAGAGGTATATTTATGTTAGCTGAAATTGGTGGCTAGGTATGCTGTTTGATACGAGTGTGGTATAACATTCTGCCATCCTCGTTTTCAACGTCATACCTAAGTCTCTTACGAATTTATTATTCATTTTGAACCCGAACATTAAATAAAGCCTGAGGAGAGGTAATTTAGAGATACATAGACAATAGTAAATGTGACTGCAAACTGCAATGTTGCAGTCATTAGACAGCTCTATAATTAGCATAATGAAGGATATTATTAGCTATATCTTGAGACAAGGGTAAGAGTCGTATACGCTATTCTAAAACACCAACAACGCCATTGTTGAAGCGATGAACCGTCCTAACCATAGGGTCCCACAAAATATTAAAAATCCGAAAATATTTAACAATAATATTATTCTAAAGTCTGTCCACATTGATATTGTCGTAAACTTTACGAGTTTTTAATAAAAAGTTATTATTAATACAACATCGACACTAATACGATAACAATAGGATGACAATAATAATAATATGACAACTGACCTATAATCCTACAATTTGTTCCGGTGTATTAAATAGCATTTTTCTCACCATAAAATCAATTTTGATAAACAAACAAGTGGGCATCGATAATATTCCTGTTTATATTTTTGTGGTTCCGTATCTATTTATTCCAATAATAAAGCTGAAGAGTTTGTTTGGTTGTCTGTTTGTTTGGACGCTCTGTACTCGCCACTCTGGATAAAAAAAATCGTTTGTTTTTGATAGGCACAATTTCAAGGCAGGTTACTATTTAACATGTCCCTTAGGAGCCCAGCAAAAACAAAGCAGAAGTAAAATCATGGTCAGGCGATGCGATGCGATGCGATCGTTCACATAAAGAAAAAATTTCTCGCGGACGTGACAAAGTCGCGGGCAGAGGCAGCTAATAAGTAGTATTCGATTTATTGAATAAGGAACGGTAGCGACAGTTGTTGGTTGTGAAAACACCAATCTAAAGTATTTTTGCTTATATACAATTAATAACATTCAAACACTTAAGAATAAATCCTTTGCAAGTGGCGTTGTAAGCCTATCTAAATACTACTTACAGTTTTTGAGTTCAGCACGAAAATACGGAGAATATTTTGATAAAACAAATAGCCACTTAAGCTTAAGAAGTGTCTAAAATATTCTAATTACTTTGAAATATTAATATTTGGCGCTACAATTGTAGAAAATAATAAAGTGGTCTCTATCGGATAACACTCAACGAAACTAGATGAAAATTGAATAGTAAAAAGTTATAAATTGTATTGAAACATTTCTTCAAGTCTTCGGGGAATTCTAATAAGTAAATAATTCAACGTTTTTTTAACGATAAAATGTCCAAATCACGACTTCTATAAATATAATAACTTGAACTCACGTCAAATTAGCTCTGATAGGAATAATAATAATGATTCTTTTTTACTATTATTATTTCTAAAACACGTCTTAGACTGTTACAATCTTAAGCGGGATTGTCCGAAAGGGTTACCGCTACCCCGGAACATAAAGGGCTACGGAAGGAACATGGATGGGTTTTAGTCAGTAAGAGTCTGACACTCCCTTCCGCTCCACCCAGAGCGGGAGCAGTCATTGGAGGATTTCCCAGCCTTAAAAAAAAAAAAAAAGACTGTTACAATCTGGATTTAGCCACACAACGAAAAACTATCAGGGTTTATCTGTGGTAAGCGGGATTGTCCGAAAGGGTTACCGCTACCCCGGGACATACAGGGCTAAGGAAGGAACATGGATGGGCTTTTGTCAGTAAGAGTCTGACACTCCTTGCCGCTCCACCCTGAGTGGGCGGAGTCATTTGATGATTTCCCACCCTCAAAAAAAGGGTTTATCTGGCAAGCCGCTCATTTAAATTTACGAAAATGTAACTTACTACAATGATACATAAAATATCTATACTAATATTATAAAGAGGTAAAATTTGTAAGTTTGTAAGTTTGTATGTTTGTAAGTTTGTATGTAGGGGGTAATCTCCGAAACTAATGATCCAATTTCAATAATTTTTTCACTGATAGAAAGCTACATTATTCCTGAGTGCTATAGGCTATAAATTATATTTATATCATACATATTAGCCAAGCTATTGCATTTTTCGTCTAGCAAGTCGGAAAGAAATACCTCCGAAAACAGAATTATTTGCATGCGCTGCCTAAACAGTTGTTTAAAATTGAAAGCAATGTATGGCAACTCGGTTCGCCTTAATTATTTCTACAAAAGAGTCCGCGACACCACATTTCTATCTTTTGTATTTTAAATTTTATATTTCGTTTTATGTTTAAAAAAAATATTTTTTCGACTTACTTCTGTTTGGATGATTATTTAAACAACAAAATATCAATTCTTATCAAATTAAATTATTTTATGATCACAAGGACATCACAGAGATAAGATTTGCCCTCTACAGTATGTCAATTGGTCATATATTTTCCGAGATAATATAAAATTACTAAACGCAAAATGCTAAAACATTCGCCGAGCTCAACTATCATTCCTACTTCCTACGTGCTTTGTGCGGACGTTTTATCGTTTCAGAGAAGCTTTAAATTAAATAGGTTCCTCACTTAAATTTTATATTTTTAACGTTAACATTTTTAAATGATGGTTTGTATTTTGTATATAGGTAGTGTAATATCTTTTGCCAGCAGCTTCGCCCGCCTGGTTGTTGGAAATTATCCCACGGGAACGGGTACGTTTTTCCGTGATAAAAATTAGCCTATGTGTTATTCCAGACTATAATCTATCTCTGTGCCAAACATCCAGATCCGTTCAGCCGTTTTGGCGTGATTGAGTAACACACATCCATCCATCCATCCAAACTTTCACATTTATAATAGTAGTAAGATAATTTTATTATTATCCGTGTTGGGTTAAAATACATAATGCATTTGCACCTTTACAATGCGAGGCAGGGTGTCGTAAACCTTCATCTACCCCGGTCGCGATGGGGAATGGAACCGGCGAGAGATGTCGTGCGGTGTCCCACAGGGATCGGTTCTGGGGCCGCTCCTGTGGGACATCGGTTACGACTGGGTGCTGCGGGCCGACCTCCCTGACGGCGTCAGCGTAGTATGCTACGCTGACGACACGCTGGTCCTGGCGCAGGGGAGGTCGCATCAGGCGGCGGCTGACGCGATGACACGCGGGGTTGCGACAGTCATTGAGAGGATCCGGCAGTTGGGTCTCGAGGTGGCATTGCACAAATCCGAGGCCATGTCCTTTCATGGACCTCGGAATAGGCCACCATCGGGATCCTAACTTACGGTAGGAGGGGTTCACATCGGCGTCGAGACCACGATGAAATACCTAGGTCTGGTCCTCGACAGCCGATGGAATTTCGTGGAGCATTTCCGACGTTTGGCCCCCAAGCTGGAACGGACTGGGGCCGCCGTCAAGCGGCTCTTGCCCAATTTGAGGGGGCCAAACGCCTCCTGCCGGAGGCTTTACGCGGGAGTCGTGTGGTCCATGGCCCTATACGG
Organism: Hyppa rectilinea; assembly: GCA_951799385.1. Classification (NCBI taxonomy): domain Eukaryota; kingdom Metazoa; phylum Arthropoda; class Insecta; order Lepidoptera; family Noctuidae; genus Hyppa; species Hyppa rectilinea. The sequence goes on from OX637319.1 coordinate 1,380,502, forward strand.
GGCCCCGGTGTGGGCGCGTTCACTGCGGTGGCGAGCCGCCCACTATCTGAACGCGCCCCAAAAGGTGGTAGCCATACGGCTTATCCGGGGGTACCGCACGATCTCGGGCGAGGCGGCAAGCCTCCTTGCCGGACTGCCGCCGTGGGATCTGGAGGCGATAGTCCTCGCGCGCCTGTACGAGTGGCGCGCGGAGGTACTAAGCCGGGGGGAAACTCCGTTGCCGCAGCAAATTGCGGCGGAGCGGACGGACCTCCGGCGCGATCTCATGGCGGCCTGGAATCAGCGACTGTCGCAACCCAGCGCAGGGCACGCCACGATAGTGGCGGTAAGACCCCTCTTTGAGAAGTGGCTAGAGAGGCGTCACGGCGCCCTCACCTGCCGCCTGACGCAGGTTCTCACCGGGCATGGATGTTTCGGGAGGTTCCTGCACATCATCAGGCGGGAGAAAACGCCCGGGTGTCACCATTGTGAGGATCGCCCAGAGGACACGGTGCAAACCTGCCCCGCTTGGGCGGAGCACCGCCGTGTCCTCATAGAGCCGATCGACGGCGGTGACCTCTCGCGCCCGGCCCTGGTGCAAGCCATGGTCCGGGACGAGAGGGAGTGGGAGGCAGTCACCTCCTTCTGCGAAAAAGTCACGCTCGCGAAGGAGGTGGCGGGATGGGAGAGAGAAAGGTCCTCCCGTCCCAGCCGCCGCGGGAGAAGCCTTGGGCGTCGGGAGCCACGTGACGACTCCCGGCCACCGTAGGCGCGGGCCTGCGGACGGTGAGTAATGGGTGACTCACCGTCCCATCAGCACCAGGCCCGTGCCGGACGGCGCGTATATGTTCCACGCGCGCCTCAAAGAGATGTCAGCATATGAAGGGGCCCCTCAGGGCCAAGCCTGCCGGGTAAGCGGGATTGTCCGAAAGGGTTACCGCTACCACGGAACATAAAGGGCTACGGAAGGAACATGGATGGGTTTTAGTCAGTAAGAGTCTGACACTCCCTTCCACTCCACCCAGAGCGGGAGCAGTCATTGCATGATTTCCCAGCCTTAAAAAAAAAAGGGTGTCGTAAAAGGCGACTAAGTTGAGCAGAAAAGATCACCTCGGTAATCTTTGGAAATTCTGATCCGATTCCAAAAATTCTCTCACTAATGGGAACCTACAGTATTGCCGAGTATCATAGGATATATTCAATGTTAAAACTAGAAATTTTCCGCGGACGAAGTCGCGGGCAGAAGCTAGTGTTTTATAAAGACGATAAAAATTTATTGGTACATGGTAAAAGAAAAAAATTGTGTGAAGAAATGTTTGGATTTGTACTTATAACTTTTCGAACTCATCTTGTATAAATACCAAGATACTTGGCAGAATGTTCTGTCCCTTTGATCCGTCGACGCCATAAAGGACCTAGGGTAAGATTATGCACATAACTTTAGTACTATAATTCAGTTCAAGGTACATAATATCGTGTGTTTGCGGAATATCATTTACTGTCTCATATTTTGACATTAAATGATATTACAAAAAGAACTTATGAATTTCTCAGAAAGGTAAACGGCACGCGATACAGCGCGTTTTGTCTTTGTTGTAATTCTTATTGTGTAATTCATATAAAATATTGTAATCGCGTCTACTAATAACTGTCTGTATACCAAATTGCAGCACAATCGGTCAGTCAGTCATAGTTTCCTTTTATGTTATTGTACTGATACAAAAAGTAAGATATAGGAGTACTGTAACATAGCGTGTACACCAAAAGTTAATCAATTATTAAACCTTCTTCTAATCAGATCACACAAGTGGATCGTGTATCCATTAATAACACCGCACCGTGATAATTAAATACTAACTCTACCAAGACCACCAAGAAAATCAATTAAACACAACATAATGCCTTTTACCTACACGAAACGAAAACGTTCTAACATTTCACCCGCCGAACCCAAACCATACAATGTATTGTAGATTAAATTTTGAAATGTGTACCCGAAAATATCATGTTTATTACGTATAAACGTCGAATCGCGATGAGTTACGTCCGTAATCTACTAAGAATCGTACTCGCATAGGTTCGGTCATACGTTAAGTCTTTGATGTATTATAATCTGCTGAAATAAAAACGATTCGTTTATTTTAGGGATCAGCGAACCGGAATGAGGCTAAGAGATCTCTCCATACATATGAATTATTTCATACGATTTTTTTTTCGCTCGAGGCGAGAAATGTGTAATGCCGATAATAATGCGAGACAGAAAATAATGAAAAGCTATTACCAGGCCATCAGAAAAATACCGAGACTAAATCAAATATTTAATCTCGTGAGATTCTCAAGAGGTTTGTCGAGATGTAACGCAGAAACTACGAAATTGAGTTTGGCTGTAATAATAAAAGTGTGTAGCGAGCGTGAAGGATGAATCTGATTTATAAAAGACGAGGAATGCCTTTCTTTATTATTGCAAACACGTTATTTAACACATGAAGAGTGGCGTGTACTTACAATAAACTTTGAACGTAAACTTTCGCAGCATTGAAAGTTAACGTGATAAAAAAGACTGAAATGAATGTTTTCTTATCTTTACAATCTGCAGCAACAACAACATTATAGTTTTTACAACATCATAGATACTATAAACACCCTTAAACTTCTATAAAAGATCAAAGACCAAACATGACATAAATAATTAAATATCCACACCATCACATTCTCTCAAGTTCCGATTATTCAATCCTTTCTAAAATCCGTTAATAATTAATTCTAAAATCCATCACAAATACTGGCAGAACCCATCTGAGTGTTGCTACTCGTCCGAGCCACTTGCTTGAGCCACTCGACCGAGTTGTGCGCGTGACAAAAGCTAATAAAAGCCAGTACAATGACAGTGGAATGTATGAGGGCCCAGTACCGATGTACATTTTAGGTAAGGGCGGGTACAGACATGTATAGTAGATTAGAGGGTATATTGTGCAAGGTTAATGGTTTAGGTATATATATTCGGTATAGTATATGTAAGCGAAAAGGGATTTCTTTTTCGTTTTATCGATCGATTTGCCTAGCCTTTTCCCAACTACGTTAGGGTCGGCTTCCAGTCTAACCGGATGCAGCTGAATGCCAGTATTTTATATGGAGTGATCGCCTGTAAGGTCTCTACAACCCGGGTAATTTAATATCCCTTGGTAAGACTGGCTGTCAGGATTTCAGGCTTTCGACAAACCGTAACTGTCAAAAAAGACAGCCGAAACCTACATAGCACGAAGGATGTATCTCGGTATGTAGAGATGGTGCCCTTTCCACGGACGAACCCCAGCAAGCTTAGCTTAACCTGATGGATCGACCCATGCGGCTGTTATTTTTTAGCCAGAAGCACTTTTTTGTATTTGTATTATGGAAAATCTCTTCTCTCTCTCCAGATCCGGTGTTGACATATTGTGCAATGAACGGTGCCACAAGAAAGATGAAAATGAAAATAATCTAGTCGCAATATTATCTCAGCGACAATCGATCGGAATAGAATCGACGTCAAAAATTTGCCGAAAAGGATGAAAAAATTGCAAGATTAGACTTAAGAAAATAGATGACTTTCAAGCACACTGACACGTGTCAAATGATGGTGACAACTGAACTGTTACGCATGCATGAAAATTCCACCAATAGCTCCTTTTACAATTACGTGACCCAGTAGCTATCGGAAATCTACCTTTTATGTGCCTTCATCAATACAAAATAGGTCTATTCAGAATTCATAGCCAATTAATTATTGACAGTACCTACTTCTCATTAACTACATATCACCGGATAGCGGTCAAACATAAATATTTATAGATAATTAAATTATTCTCGCTAACTGCGTCTGAACACGCCTTAACATTTAACCTTTTTTCCACTGGCAACAATAACTAACGGAGTGTTGCCATGTTTTTGTCTATATAACTCATTATAAACATT